>LR989952.1:12825701-14144124 GCA_905147015.1 Laspeyria flexula | reverse complement strand
CGACACCGCGGCACACTAACCAATTCGCAGCGAATCGGTCGGTTTGAACATTTCGAGTGCGGATGCTAGAGCGGATATGACAGTTTCTTTGCTCGCTGTTAGCGCCTCCGTGCGGCAATTGGCGAGTTGTTACCGATTTACGACCCACTCTAAAGTTTATTCAACACGATTCTGGTGGTCCCATTGTGTTCACTAAGTCCCTTCCCACCGGCGCGGGTGAGTTCCCCGACTAGCGGCTTAACGCTCTCAAGAGGCCTTTTATGGCCGCCTGTTTTTATAGTATCTTTATTTCATTTGCATTCTCGTTTAAACTGTATCGTAAACAAAATTTCCCTAATATAAAACACTTAAAATAAAAGGCTTGACATCAATTCCCGATCAGATCGACATCACCCATCAAATTTTACAATCATCTCTGTAACTAGTACATTATATCACTCACTTTCAGAAAATACGAGGCAGATACTGTTGGAAGCGGCAGATTTTTCATGATATTTTGCGTGTGGATTGTCACCTCTTTGTCGGCGTGGGCGCAGCTTTCAAACGACTCGATAAGTGGACCGTAGCTGATAAGAGACAACTTACGAACGGTAGCTGAGTGAAGGGATTTGTCAACGTACCGTCAACACGCGACAAACAAGATTCACAATTTATAAAATCGATTCTTGTCCATATCAACAAACTTCGCCATTTTATAGTTACAAACGATAGCCAATTAGAATATTTACACAATTTATTATGTTAATGTCAAACGTTCGTAAGTTAAGTAATAAATTAGCGAACAAAATTACCTATTAATCAGTCAGTAAGAATTTTATCTACAACGGCATCTTAATACTCAGTCATCATTTAGTGAGCGCATCAAATATGAATGATTTATAATTATGTCATGTATTTGTGACGTTTGGACGGCTGTGTGGGCGTGTGGGTAGTTAGTGCGTTGGTGGACGAACCACTAGCTGTATCCGAAACGCGTTATTTGTAAAATTATTATTTTCCAAACGAATTATACAGTTAATTTACAATGTGAAATGAAATGGGCAAATATTATGAACGTGGATGCCGGATGTTGTCACAAACCGTGTTTCATTTGGATTTTATTATGGTAATTTGACGGGACATTCTTTTATAGTTAGCCGAAACATGTGCTTAATATAGTGATTGGTATATAAAACTATAAGAGCAATGTTATTTAAATCATGATTATTTGAGCGGATACAGTCGTAATATAAACATTTTTTATACGCTACGTACTTAATAATGATTGTAGATTACTTTTGCATTGAAGAAACTATTCCAGTCGAAAATATTTTAAACATAAAATAAGAAGATCTCCCTAAGAGGTAAGCTTAATTAAATACACCAACATTTTAGCCTGATATTAGGTCCCGTGTTAAAGGCGTTTATATAATAATAATAGAATAATATTTTACCACATTCAAACAGCGGCATCTAGTCCCAAAGTAAGCATATAATATTTGCTTGTATTATGGGTACTAAACATCTGATATACTACTTAAATACATACATATTTTTTAAGAATAATAATATTCTATTTCATTGGCAGTTTAATTCCAATACATTCATATAGCCATGTAAACTTCGCTCATATTTGAATTCTGTAAAGTTCAAATGTTCGAATTTTCACTACAGCCGACAGCCACATGTCAAGAAAAATGTACCGCCTTCTGTCTTCCTCGTATTGTCGGAAAGTTAGCGGTATAATGTGCTATTTCCAGAGTAATCGCCATTTTTTAGGGTTGTGTAGTATGTAAAATTAAATTGCCAAATTATTTTGTTATATTTCTGCGTTTATTCTGTCTGTACTCCGTCTCTCACGTAAGGCGGTAGCGGTGATCGTAAAGTTTAAATGGAGGCTAATTTAGTTTGTTGTTAATTGAGCTTCTGTCGGCGTGTTATCAGTCGCTGCATTAGTGTCCGAGCGTCTTGTCCTCCCGGCGACCAACGCGACCGGCCCTGACTACCAAAGACACCGCTGATAACATACTATTATGACTGATCACATGCCTTCTACTGATACGCGAATTGGTCCCGGTCGTGTTATTGTTGGATTCTTGTTTTGTTTTGAGTTGACACTGTCACTCTCGTACTTTATGCTTTATTCACATAAAACCATATCGCTTTAAACTTGATTTAAAAACGACGCGGACGACACTCTTGGCTTGTTTTAAATAATTGTCTCTATGTTATCACGAGAATACATATTTTTTTTACATATAATAAATGCAAAATTTTATAACTATAATGAAATGTATAGAAAGTGCCAGCAAGAGTACTCTCAGGCAAATTTGTGTTACCATTTTTTTTTTATTTTATCGGTATTTTTATTCAAATGAAAGATAAAACTTTCAAATCAACTTAAAATTTATTTAAACAAAATCAGTGCGTGTGAAATTCCAATATATCAATTTCACTTTAATCTCCGATAGCCGAGTCTATTGCCAACTAATCCGAGATAATCGAACTCCGCGGTAGGCACAAACGCTTTGACCAGTATAATTACATTAGGGAACGGAATGACCGTACCGAGCGCGGCGGTCGCGTTCTCGATAACCGCGGCGCCACCCTATCTCAGTTTATGACACACGGCCTTTATAGCCGAAACAAACGGGTGCCAAAAGGCCTCGTTGACCGACACATTTACCCCTATCACATTTTTATAAACACGATAAAACAGAACTATAAAATTCCTACTGTATGGTCACAGTCATTTCGTTATCACCTTCTTTGTTCAAATGTATTCGGTTTTTTACCATTCAATAAGGTTCTGTTTATTTTTTTCGGCATTCTCTTGTTGGCCATGTCATACATTTATCGTAAGGTATTGGTGTGCACCAAGGAGCTTATACCTATCTCCTAATAGGAGATATAAGTTCCTTGGTGTGCACATCTTCAAAGTTGAGATTATGGTTTTTCTGTATCGACTTCTAGAGTCGACTGAATAGCAAAAACAGTCTTCCGACTTTTAGACTTTTTTCCACTATAATAGACACAAGAGAACCTTATTCAGAATGTTGATTCTTGAATTCTGTTTTATGAAATTTGACTTCGATATCGCTGTAAAATTTTTGAATATATAGGTACACAAAATCAATTAAAGCCCTGTTTTTACCATTCGTATATTATATAAAGTTCTAGATAGCCTATTTAAAACGCAGGTGACAGATTTTTGTCGTATTTTTCATATAAAATCGGTTACTGAAGTCGTAGATAATTTAGAAAAAACAACGCCTCGAGCCCCTTTGGTCTATAAACTTTTGTATTTGTAGGTGTTCGTATATTACATGTGTGTAAATACAACAGTCTGCATAAGTTTGCTACTTTAGTTAATGACTAGTTAATGCGTAAACTATTTATGGTTTATGTTAATTCAAAGACGCGGTACAAATGGTTAAATACTTAGTACTATCGTGTCGTAGACAGCTTAATAAATAACTTGCTAATGTAATACACCCGTAATCAGACATGTCATTAAGCAAATTATGTCTTATGTTTATTAACTGTAGATGAAATATTGCGTACAGGCGTACTCGCCTTGTGCCTTTTTCAATGGAAAATGTGATTGATAGATTTCATTAAGTTGAAAGGTTTGGATTAAGGTTGCCATTATTTTTCTTTTCTGTTTAGGTATGATATTAATGGAACTTGCGTTGTTTTGGGCAAATCGCGTTATCAATGTCAAGATAATGTAACTCTCTGATAGGATCTCTTTTTAAGGTATCAAGCACACACTACACTTAGATAGATTATGTAGTAAAAGCTCATGTATATGGAGAATGAATAGAAAGTTAAATTCAAATAAAATAATAGTCGTTTATTTTCCCTCACAATTCTAGATATGAAATGCAAAAGCACTTATGTCAACGTTAAGTCCTTATTGTCGCTGTTGTTGATGGGCCCATCTACAACTTTAACATTAGTTACATGGTGCAGTTGACTATTGAATTCGCTTCGTTGACTTACGTGCTTTGTCAAGCCGGTGTATCGTAGATAAACACGGCGGCTGTATTTTTGCAGCTTTAGACTTTTTGGCTGCCGTGTCGACAATTATTATTATGATTATAAGGACTTTTAAGCGATCTGTAGTTCTTTACTAGTTAGTAACTTAACCACAAAACAAAAAAGTCAACCTTGAGATTGTATTTATACACATTCTAAAATTATATTTTTTATTTCTAGACGCATGTTCCCCTCCCTGCGCATCTCCCTCGCTGGTCTGGACCCTCGCGAGGAGTACTGCGTCCTACTGGAACTGTCTCTAGTCGGTCGTCGGCGCTGGCGATGGGCAGGCGGTGCTTGGGCAGCGGCTGGTGGTGCAGAACCCCAGTCCCCACGGCGTCTTATGCTACACCCTGACTCACCAGCACCCGGCCATCATTGGACTGCAAATCCTGTGTCGTTTAGCAAGCTTAAGCTAACGAATAACACTATGGATGCTCAAGGACATGTAAGTAGCGATTTTTTAAATTTTTAGGCCCTTTCACCGCTTACAGGTATGATTTATTAATTGAAAACTTAGTTAACGATGAATAATAATAATAATAATAATATAATAATAATATTCTACCACATTCACACAGCGCCATCTAGTCCCAAATTAAGCAATTATATTTGCTTTTGTTATGGGTACTAAACAACTGATATACTACTTAAATACATTTTTTTTTTGTAAATACATACATATTATAGATAAATTATACCCAGACACAGAACAAACCTTTATGCTCATCACACAAAGATTTGTCCTGGGTGGGGATCGAACCCACGACCTCCGGCTTAGCAGTCAGGGTCACTAACCACTAGACCAACAGGCCAGTGAATGAAATATCTTAGTAATAATATATAATAAACGTTGATGTATTTATGACGGGACCGCATCACATTAATGTAGGCCTGTACTGTAACAGTATGAGTAAAGCGATCTTCTCAAAATTGCTTTATTAATATAATACTATGATAGTTTGATCCTTTCCTGAAGTCACATGACATTTACATACACTATACTTTTTTCACTTAACACACACCTAGTTACATAATGTATAAAGACCTATACAATATCTATATTTAATAGGAGTAAAATAAGAAACGCTGCATTATGTGGCCTCATAAAGCTGTCAAATCATAGCTATCTTCATCATACAAATACCTAGGTATTAAAATAAAAATAAATAAAAAATATTTATTAACAGAAAAAAGTTAATTACAATTGTGTTTTCCGTTGGCCCCACACTAGGCAAGCCTGTCCTGTGGGTACCGTAGCGATTACATTGTACGTTGAGGCACATTGCTCGGTCGACATCTTTAAGATTTTACTATTAATTAATTAAAAACTACACAACTAACTTAATGACTTTTGACTGGCCTGTTGGTCTAGTGGTTAGTACCCTGACTGCTAAACCGGAGGTCGTGGGTTCGATCCCCACCCAGGACAAATCTTTGTGTGATGAGCATAAAGGTTTGTTGTGTCTGGGTGTAATTTATCTATAATATGTATGTATTTACAAAAAAAAATGTATTTAAGTAGTATATCAGTTGTTTAGTACCCATAACACAAGCAAATATAATTGCTTACTTTGGGACTAGATGGCGCTGTGTGAATGTGGTAGAATATTATTATTATTAATGATTATTTTATAAAATACAGAACTAAACAAAAAAAACAAAAAGGAAATCATGTTTATGTGTATCGATTTAAAGGACTATTTTAATACAATTCCAATAACCACTGGTGCAGTAAAAGGTAAGTGTGAAATTGTGTAAGTATGAGAGATATTAAGTAGTTAGTTACCATGAGAAACTGATAGTTGACTAATTAGCTACCTATTGAATTGTAATGTGCCCCATAAGCAATCATTAAATTTTCATATTGCTAAGTAGAACTAATTTGTCAGAATAACTACTTCTTGTGCGTTTCATTAATAATTCAGTAAGATTATAAGTAACACGAGTTTTCTGTATTCATGTAAACTAGTTTGCAGTATTTATTGCAATTGCTCGGCAGTAATTTGCCGCATGTAACCATTGAGTAACGATTCTAGAGATATAATCGGCTTGCATGAATATTAAATTATTCGTTACAACATTTTGATTATTACGTTTTTATATGCAAGTATTGGGCATAGGCTCGCATAAAAAGGCCTACTCAGAGTTTTGCCATACGACTGGAAGATTTATGATATAGTTAGTTAAAGAGACTCTAAAAAGCCAGTAGCCAGACCACCGCGGCACCGACGTGATGGTCAGACAATATGGTTAAGATCTAAGTCTATACCTAGTAGTGGGTGGATGATGATGTCAAATGTTTGAAAATGAAAGCAACCGAATCAACAACCGTTCTTTGACAAATACCTGCGTACAAGAATGCTAATGTGAAAGTGCTCTTAAGTTGGAGATCTGATTTTAGTTTTTTAATGTTATAATAATAATAATATAATATAATAATATTCTACAACATTCACACAGCGCCATCTAGTCCCACATTAAGCAATTATATTTGCTTGTGTTATGGGTACTAAACAACTGATATACTACTTATATACATTTTTTTTTTGTAAATACATACATATTATAGATAAATTACACCCAGACACAGAACAAACCTTCATGCTCATCACACAAAGATTTGTCCCGGGTGGGGATCGAACCCACGACCTCCGGTTTAGCAGTCAGGGTCACTAACCACCAGACCAACAGGCCAGTCAAAAAAATGTTATTGATATATTTGTTTTTCTGCAACTAAATTCTCAGTCTAGAATCTGGAATGTCCGGTTCATGGCAATATGGCCTTTTACTAATATCATCATCATCATTTCAACCCATAAACGTCCCACTACTGGGCACGAGTCTCCTCCAAAGAATGTGGAGGGAATTTAGCCTACTATAACACGCTGGCCAGACGGGTTGGTATAGGATTTGTTTCGAATTTTCCTTATCTCACAGTGCCCTTGTCTGCATAAGGTTACTCCCTTAGTTGCCTTTGTCTGACACATCAATGTCACTACCCCATCTCAACCCGTGGATGTCATAAATCAGAAAAATCGATACTGTTTTTGCCCTGCCCAGTAATTGAACCCAAGACCCCTTGAACAGCACTCCTGAGCCATAGAGAGAGTCAAAACTTGTACAAAACGTGAACCGTGTAAACGTTCTTTATTCACAAAATATTCAAACAAGATAACTCTGTTTACAGACGGCATTGTAAATACCAAAATAACGACATATTTTAGAGATAAAACGCAACGCTATCTGTCAAACGGTAGCCATGTCACTATGACATGGTACATGTCAATAAACACGGCATAATGACAGTTGGGTTGTGGTGTGTCACCGGTGTAGACTAAATGTCACTTGGCGATAAGAAAAGATGATTTGCGACCTTGGTATGCAGCAATATGACACACATTATTTAGAAATAAGTCTTTCGGTAGAAAAAAGCAGTGAACATTGGAAAATAGTATGAAACGATGACTTCAAAAATGATCCTTCCATAATATGATAATAATAATATTCTAACACATTTACACAGCGCCATCTAGTCCCAAATTAAGCAATTATATTTGCTTGTGTTATGGGTACTAAACAACTGATATACTACTTAAATACATTTTTTTTTGTAAATACATACATATTATAGATAAATTACACCCAGACACATAACAAAGAATTATGCTCATCACACAAAGATTTGTCTTGGGTGGGGATTGAACCCCATATTCATACCGTTTGGGAACAGCTCGTGGTATGAATAGGGAAAAGCCCTTTAGAATGTTTTTTTTTGTTTCAAGTTAGAGTACCTACATCGCGTGATCTTAGCTTATGACAATAGGCTCGCTCCCAATTACATGGGACCAAACATCATCAAATTTATCAGGGTAAAAAAGGGTGATACTGTGTTATGTAAATTAGCTTCTTTTTATTATTGTATAAATTTTATGTAAAACTAATACATTAAGTAACAAGTACCTATTTAAGTGATAAGCTAATGGTATAAGTTTATATCTATGTAATTTTTTTTAATATGAGTTCTTAAAGGTAGATAAAACCTGAAAAAAATATCATTTTAGGACTTATGTCTCTCTTCGTAGTCTTTGAAACATTAATTAATATTTTAACTCATTAATCAGAGAGCTATAGATTTTTGCATCATTATTATTCTATGCAACAAACAATAGAAACTTAATTGAAAAGTCATAAACAAAAAATGTTGCCACTAATAAAAATATAACATGAAAGGCAAACATTGGCTCCATTGTAAATTATCTGGTAACAAAAAGTTTCAATATGAGTACAGTTACATACAGCCTTCGCAGAACATTCCCGCGATCGTGACTCTGCCTCATGTATCGCTAGCTATGAAAGGAAACGCCTCTCGCGCAACCACTTCCCATAAAAACTTTAATAAAAATCAATATGAACCTTACGGTTATTGGAACAAGTTTTAAATACAAACAACTCTATTTGTGATGACGTAAAAAAGATAGTTATTCGAATTTATTCAAGGCAATTTTGGACTTAGTGACTTAGGGATTAAGAACGAAATTCGAAATTTGTGTGGTTTTTGATGCTCGCCGCGGGAGCTTGCGTACAAAGAGGTCTATAAGCATTTCGTCACTTGAACAAATAGTCTGAAAGGCTTTGTATGAAGGCTCTGTAGCGGCACCTAACTGTATTCCTTTATACAGGCGGTGTGTTTAGACAGGGCTGTTGACGCCTCGATTAATGACAACCGTGATGCTCTACCCTAGGTTTTATTCATTGTTTGTACTCTCTATTTGTTGAGACGCGCTCCGAGTGAGATTTTACGACTCCTCTTATAACATGTTTGACATACGATAAGACTTTTTATAACCAAACGTGTTAAAAAGCAAGACTTTTTAGAACCATCCAATAAAAAAATCTTGAATCACTTAACCTGAGTTCCACTATAAAAGATGGTTTACTCGTCAAAACAAACATCGTTCATGGCTATCAGTCACAAAGCATCATAACACACATTATTATGACGGGTAGAGACAGCAAAAACTGTAGGCGGGTACGCATGAGTGCGCATCGTATGCTCAGAGAGAGAAGCGACGCGGGCGGCGTCTTTGTGCACCCAGCTTAACAATAGAACAGCTACCGAGATAGCTCCCAGTGAACCGATTCGCGCGGAAAACATCCACCCATCCACTGTGCACTTGAGGATTTACCACCTGTGATAAAAAGCCTTTATACCCTTTGTGAAGTATTTTTTAACCAAAGAACCGTCGCCGTGCGAAACATTTCGTAATTACCGGAGTGGTTAGTGGAGACGGCGTGTTTGAAGAGTATTGTCATGTGAAACGATAATAAAGATATCTACTCTTTGCAGTCAAAAGATTAGTGATGTATCGATTTTTTTTTCGCGTGTTAGGAGAGGTTTAACTTCTACAAACGTTGTCTTTAAGGCATTGGCTAAATAAATTAGTTAAATTAATGTATAGGGAACAGGATATTAATTATATTTTCACTTTAATTGTTTCTGATAGCTGACGATGTGCGTTCAACTCGCCGAAACCGTGCCGTGTTTAAAAGTTGACCCTTGTCAACCTGTGTCAAAAGAACGTACAAGAAACCCATTGATATAATAAAATTATTGTATGTTAGTGTCAAATATACAGGCTTCTTAATTTCAAAGTTGTTAGGTATGATAGTAGGTATACTCACAATTTTAACTTCTCTGACTCCTGATAAATGGTATAGAATTGCTGTAAAAGATAGTTGGTCCTACTGTCTTCTGAAGCTCTACTAAGCAGAATCATAGTATATTATTAGAACATCTAATAAATCAGTAAAGAAATTTATTCAATAAAACATTTACAAATTAAAAATATTTTAAACTTAAAAATATACACAGCCAACCTATCCAAATAAAAAGAACCAGATACTCTATTTACAGGAAATTCCTACAAATAGAATATCTGATTGAGATCAGATTCCTGAGGAAACGTACCCAAAAAGAGAGTTCTCCACTCTCTTTTTGGGTACGTGTTCACTTTCTATCAGTGGATACTTTAGTCAGGATTCAGAATATGAATGCAACAAATAAGTTTTGTGTTGTTATTTAGTTTATTCTTATTTCGCAAATAATAAAATATCATCCTCTACAATGATATTGTATGTTCATACAATTAGGTACTACTAGATCCTCTAGATGTTTAACGTCAATCGTGACTAAACATTGTTATTATTGGGAGAAAGGGATAGATTAAAATAATTATATGTATTTTTAAATGTTGTTTCTAAGAAACGAGTTATATAAAATTGGTACCTTAATGGTAAGCAGGTACCTAATAATTATTAAATTCATAGTTTTTATAGATGCGTTGTAAAATTTCGTATCATGTATCGGTAAATGGATATTTTCGTTTAAATGATAGATTTCTAATAATTTTATGCGATTCGTTATGATTTTATAAGATTTTAATTTATAAATTTAATAGCTTTTCGTAAGTATAGGTAGTTATTAGGTACTAGATGTAACTTGCGGCTTCGGTCGCGTTTAATTCAGATTTCCCTAGCAACTTTTCTTTCTTAGGGGCTGAAAATCCAAAAAACTTTTCTTGTGAATTTTGATGAACCTTTGTTTTTCTTTTTCATAGCATTATTATAAACCTGAACTGTTTGGTTGTACATGTTGATCTCAGAAAGTGGTGATAGATAGATAGATTAGCTTTGGCCCGCAGCTTCACCCACGTGGTATATCGATAAATCTTGTCTTTCTCTACCTCCTATATTCTCAATACCTTTTTTTTTTTTTTACTTGGGGAAATGCCTGACGCATACCCCTCAGTCTTGGGGAAAGAACCGAGGGGTTATGTGGGGCTCGCACCCACTAAATCCCCAAGGTGTTCCTCTCGTCGCGCTCTGCTGTGGTCACGGGAGCGCAGGAACATTCGTCCGCGACATATTCTCTATACCTGTATCAACTTTCAATAAAATCGTTCAGATTATGGTTCAGGTTGGTAACCTCTTATCTGTAATCAGTGTGGTTCAGGTGACTGGCCTGTTGGTCTAGTGGTTAGTGACCCTGACTGCTAAGCCGGAGGTCGTGGGTTCGATCCCCACCCAGGACAAATCTTTGTGTGATGAGCATAAAGATTTGTTCTGTGTCTGGGTGTAATTTATCTATAATATGTATGTATTTACAAAAAAAAATGTATTTAAGTAGTATATCAGTTGTTTAGTACCCATAACACAAGCAAATATAATTGCTTACTTTGGGACTAGATGGCGCTGTGTGAATGTGGTAGAATATTATATTATTATTATATTATAATTATTATTAGCCACAAAAGCGTACCTAACAAACTGACTTTGACAGAGAAAGAGAAAAAAAGAACTATTATTGAGAAATTTTACTACATATTAATTACTTACAGTATAATTTTAATTAATTCTTAATGTTTTAATTCTACGTATGAATAAAAAAATCTGTTAAAATGTAACAAAAACCCATACACGTCAAAGTTTTACGACACATTAACTTTATCGTACAACGATCGGGGTAGCGACGCGGAAGAAAGCCAGGGTGAAGTTTGGTTCTGCGGAAACCACTACTGTTATCTACGGGTAGATCTTGTCACGCCGATTGTTTCTGATACTAATTAGTAAAGAATACGTGTATTGTTTAATGTCTGTTAGATTACAGATAAGAGGTTACTTTATACGATAGTCAAGTTTTATTTCGGCATCACCAAGCCTTTTTGGTATTTCAAGTTAAAAAACGGTTTTCTTAGTGAGGGATCCTGTGAATGTGTTACAAAATATAGTAATAAATTAATTCTGAAGGATATTAACAAGAGGGAGAAGGACAAAATCAATCGGCCAAAACTTGCAAATATAGAAGGATTTAAACGAGGAACAAATATAAAAGGGAGCAAATATAGAAGGATTTGAACGGAAAAATGACCGACACACCAAAACTGATACGAACTGATATGACTTTGATTTCGACAGAACACAGATAGGTTTTTGATGTCTTTCAAGCCAGTATGCAGCTATTCAATAATTAAAAAATAAAACGTTCATTCTCTTTAATTAATAATAATGCTGTTTTGGAAGCACGAAATTGAGATAAAAAACAAATCAATAAAATAAACTTTTCTCCCAATCTCTGTCAGTCGCAAAAAAGGTTCTACGTTCAATCTGCCGTCAATCTGGTTTGATGGAACACTCGTCGTAAGCGGTATGATCGACGAGCTTCCGAAAGCGGTGAAGCCTTTGTATTGTCTATCTGTCAATCTGTCCGTAGCGATATAGGGACCAGACACGTGGGAATATCAAGATTGAAAAGCGAAACGATATCTTGGAAAGCTTTTTATTCTGTGCTATCTATTTTTGGGTGTGTTGCGTAATATGGGGCCATCATCATCATAATCAGCCCAGTGACTTCTGATGCTGAGCATTGGCGTCAACTTAATTTCCGAATTTTTAAATGTATCTTTGAAAAATTGTAATAAACACCGCTATGTAATTTTAAGGGATTTAAAAATAGTGGAATGCATTTGTTAAAACCAATATAATTACGGAAAACTAAAAATAGTTCTTAAAACCACTGAATAGTTTTCAAATTACTACTAAGTGTTCTCAAGTGTCTTCAGTAATTTTAATCTCAGTTCAAAAACGCAAGCTTTACAATACAAAATTGAAAGTAACTTCTTAACTCTTAATCTCTTTTTAAACATTTAATAATTCAAGCAAAACAATAGTGTGCAAACCCTTTATCGTTTGAGTAGTTACGGTTGCGCCACCGCCACCGCACAGCAGGTACCAATATACGCGTCAAGTACCAGATAAGGACCCTCGACCACATGACGGGTAGGCGACTCGACGACGCGACACCTCTGTCGCCAACCTACGCTTTATACCCTCCAGACCGTGGAGATTTGCGCTTTTTTAACTATTTGTTCTTTATCTCGGATAAAGATTACACTTTGCATTTTTGTAGAATTATGACATGTGTTTAGAATAAACATGCTTACGACGTAGGCGGTCTATGTTGCGAGAAGTTTGTCGCCAATACGCTAGCTTTACAGTGATCTTTTTTCACATTGAAATTATTTATCCTTTATCTTGGATAAAGATTAGCGTTAGTTTCGTTTTTGTACAATCCTGTGATTTGCGACTTTTTAAAAGTTGTGTTAGGACGTCAGATACGAAGATTAATTTGGTTCAAACGCAGCGGGCGGTAGGCGCGACCGTCTCGTCGGCCATGTGTTTTACCTTCTGTCTGAGACAAGATACATTATTTATTAAATTTAATTACTCATTCATATACCAACAGACAAAATACTTTTTGCTAAATAATAATTCTATGATGAACGCTTGTAACGTTGTACTTCGTGTAGTGATGGACTAAGAATACATAATGTCTCTACCCCGTCTCTACCAGTGGATGTTGTAAAAGGCGACAAAAGGAAGTACCCTTAGGCAGACATTAGAACTGCGAGAAAAGGAAAAAAAAAGAAACCCTATACCAACTCGTTTGGCCAGCGTGATATAACAGGCTAAATTCCCTCCACATTCTTTGGAGGAGACCTGTGGCCAGGAGGACTTTTATGGGTTGAGATAGTGATGATGATTCTATTAAACGCTTGTATCACAAATTAATCAGGCTTCGACTCCTTTAACAAAAATATTCGATAACTAAAACGTGTAACTCTTTAAAAGACTTTCATATGATCCTCTTGAATTGATTTGGAATAACTTTAAAGTCATCGTATCATCTTTTGTCAGTCAGTTAATTGCCGATTCCTGCCTTTTTTGCTATTTTGTTATGTTATAACTAAAGTTTCAAAAAGGTTCTAGTATGAAGGGTATCCTGAAACTCAACATGAAGTGTCTACTAGGCGATAGGCAAGGCAAGACGTTGATTTTATTCGATTCATTTTATTAAAATGTCAACATGGACCAATTACACACACACACACACAATAATTACAGATATAAAATTAAATATAAAATGAAAATTAGAATAAAAATAAAAATAATAAATAAGAGATAAAATTTAACAAAATTAAGATTAAAATCAAATGTAAATTAAATTAAAATTAAAATAAATATTTTATATTTGCCCGTACATGAATCATGTCGCAGTGAGCCAGATATTGGCAGTCAAAGCGCTCGGCGAAAGCGCTCAGGATACTGTTCGGGCTAGCCCTCACCCTGCGCACCAGTGATGTGCACCTCTTGCGCATGATTGTATAAAAACAATCCACGCGCGCTTCGGCGAACATCCCCGAGGCGCTACAGAATCGAGGCAGCCCCAACAGTATTCTGAATGCGTTATTGTATTGGACGCGTAGGGCGCTGTATTGCTTTTGCGCATAATTCACCCACAGACTGCTCGTGTAGAAGGACGTGCAAAATGCCCTAAACAGGGTGATTTTGACCTCTCTTGAACATCGAACAAATCTGCGAGCTATCATATTCGCACGAACAGACAACGCCCTACGCTCCCTTTCAACATCCGCATCGTCTTTCAGATCCGGGGTTAGAATGTGCCCAAGGTATTTAAACTGTTCTACCCTTTTAAGGGGGTAGCCATTAAGTCTAAGTTTAGGTATTTGACTTAGGGACCTTCCCCGAGCCTGAAAGACGATCCACTCACTTTTCTTTACATTATAACTCAGACCGTGTTGCTGAGCATATTTTTCGCAGATGTCAAGCAGCTGCGACAATCCACCTACCGAGGCACTCAGAAGCACCATGTCGTCCGCATAACTAATATTATTAAGACAGACTTCATCAATATGGCAGCCGACATGTGTGCTACTGAGCTCCTCCACAAGCGCGTTCACATAGAGATTAAAAAGTATCGGCGATGTCAGGCCCCCCTGCCTCACGCCGCACTCCAACCTGTATGGTGTCGAATACGCCCCCGACCACCGAACAACATTGATCTGGTTCCCATACCAATATTTAAAAGTATGGATTAGTTCCTCGGGCATCGATGTTTGATGTAGTTTTTGCCATAGAATATCGTAAGAAACCAGATCGAATGCTTTCGATAAATCAAGAAAGCACCCAAAGATTGGGGTATTTTTATCCGTGTAGTACTTGACAGTTTGCTTCAGACACAATATAGCCGTTTCAGTAGAGAGACCTGACTTGAAACCGAATTGGTTATCGTGTATCTGTATGTGTTTTTCAAGCTGAGTGTTCAGCAAACTGTCAAGCACCTTCGCGACAATAGTAGCCAAAGAAATTGGTCGATAATTACACTTGTCACCAATATCACCGGTCTTGTTTTTCACAATTGGGACCACCACAGTCTTCATCATCTGCGCAGGTAAGTATGAATGTCCTACACACAAGGAATAGAACATCGCTAGTACTCTGGGCATATGATATCCCGCGTACCTTAGGTGTTCAATGCTCAGGTCGTCATGGCCAGGAGACTTGCCCCGTGACATAGATTTAATGGCCTGCTGGACGTCCTTGGCCGTAAACCGGACGCTGACTCTCCGACCACTACAACAATCATCGCACGTCAACTGCGTTGGACCCAATGGTGATTTAACAGTAAAATGGTCCTTAAATATGTCCGCTATTCCCGACAGGTCACAGGCACCGTTGACACTCACAGGTAGACCTGGCTTACTATTAAGTTTACTTGTAGATTTCCAGAAACTACGAAAGTCACTCCCTGAATGATGAGACGCCAGGATGTCCATTTTAATTTGGTCAGTATGATTCTGACACCAGCGTAAACGTGATTTAAAAATCTTACGAGCAGTCTGCATATCATGCCACACGCGACCTTCCGAAGGTCTGCCTAGCCACACCCACAACTGAAACTTTTCCCTAGCCGACCTGTGAGCATCACTTACGTGCCTGTTCCAACCGAGAACCGGCTTTTTGCGTCTGGGAGCCCTAGACGAGTGACTATCGCAAGCTGCTCGACATAATATGTGAATTATTTTATTATACATATTATCAATAACAAGTCTGTGGTTCATATTATTACATACATAATCACAACATTCGGTCATTTCAATCGGAAAGTCAATTAATTTTAAATTATTATTACATAAATTACTATACATGTCACATTGTTCAGGGTTTCTATCACCCCAGCGCACTTCGCTGTATTGAATAAAATTATTATGAGATTTAGGTTTGATACTATTTAACACAACTTCAATCTCGAGAGGAAAGTGATCGGACCACAGGACGTCTTCTTTAACCTGTACACTTACAATAGTCTCCCGAGCCGATTTAGTGACTATACAATGATCAAGCCAGCGCTTAGCTCCGTTCGCCTCGCTTATAAATGTACAAGTTCCAGAATTCAACCCTAGTAGCTCGATATCCGCACATAACCACTGAGATTCTACACAAAAACTCTGTAACTCCGCGTAAAATCGTTCATTCGGATGAGAGTTAAAATCCCCGAGTATGTAAACCGATTCTCTATTACTATTGTTTATGATAGCACTCACCAGACCGAGACAATCCGTAAACTCCGTCAGATTCGCATCTATATCCGTTGGCATGTACACACTAAACACCAAGAATGACCTTTGACCCGCGTTCACGTTAACGGCACACACTCGCGGGTTATCGCACTCCACAACCGATACGTTGGTAAACACATTTTTCCGCCATAACAGCGCGACGCCGCCGTAGGGGCGGCCGCGCAGCATACCAGCGCCGGTGTCCACCGCTGACGTCCCGGTGCAGCCAAACTTCTCGTCAATCTCGCTCAGGAACGGAAGATCACCCGGCAGCAACCATGTCTCCTGTAAGGCTATTATGTCAGATGTGCGACATAACTGCCTTACACTCTCCACGGACCGCTTCACGCTCTTACAGTTGTAACTAACAAGTTTATAAATAGACTTTGTATCCATTGCGCTAGTTACAATTGACCAGTCACGCTGCCTATGTTTACACCGTTCGCGTTTGAATTTTTGAATTTAAAATTCACAAATCGTCTGAAAATAATTCCTTCAGGCCATAATCCGCTCTTCAAAAATAAAGATAATTTAGATTCCACCACAAAGAATTTAAATGCGTTGTAAGTTTTCGGATATTTAAACACTATTCGTTCAAGAGCTATAACCTCCTTTGTTTTTTGATAGACGTAATCCGCTATATCTTTTTCTGTCGTCTCTGTATGCACCTTCGTTATAAATATAGGCACTTTTTTCACGGCGGCCTTGAAATTCCCTACACTATCTCTGGCAATGCCTGCCGAACCATGATAACGGTAATTCATATGTCTCCTACGATAAGAAACACGCTGCCAACCTTCACCGACTTCCCTATGATCCGACTCAGGTTGGTAAGCTGTCCCAGGTTTATTCATACGCTCCGTCGTTCCGTGTCTGTTTTCGCAATCGTCACTATTATTCACAACCGCTGATAGGGATTGCTGTAATATCGGCAGTGGCTCAGGCGCTGGGAGTCGCTGTGGTGACGTCACGGCCGGCCGCGACAAGCCGGCTGCACTCGGGCTGACAACGGCGGCGACGCGGTGCAGGGGGCTCTCGCTCACGCCTCGCGCTTGCTGCCCTATCGAAATCTTATTATTATTGTCGCAAGTTTCCCCGTCTACCGTCATTATGTTCCGAAAACGCGGTATATTGTCCTCGATCAGTCCCGCTCGCGAAGATTCATGGACTTCGCTTGTGCACTCCTCGAATGACGAATTTTGGACGTGTGATAATCCAATAGGACCACTATCCATAACCCATCCCCCTCGCTTCAAATTAATTTTACATGCAGATGCGGGTATTAACGAATCATTCTGGGTTTTTAATATCTCCAACTTAACTTCGTCCAATTGTGTCTGCGTGACATACGTTTCTTTCACTTCTTTAAGTTCGGTCTGCACTCGAAGGAGATCTTTAAGTAACTTCGTGCAATCGAGGTGATCAAATAAAATGGGCGGCAACCGTTCTAAATTTCTTGCAACGAAGATAGGAAATAAATCCGGTTCCACAGATTTAAACACGCTCACTATGTCCACAAGATCTCTTCGCTCCTTTCCTTTGTTTTTACGCTTTATTTTGGCCTTTTCCACAGGAACCGATTCGAACAACAGCTCCTTCGATTTTTCAATCTCTTCACTGCTAAACGCAGAGGAACATATTCTCACTAATGTATCCTCATCAATCACTGATAACTTATTCTGAATATACGATAACATTTCATCAATAACAACATTGCAGGAAACACACTTCACTGTTTTCGACATTTTTCTCTTAACGTTCGTTAAAAAATACGCCCGCACAGGGGGGGTGCGCGCGCGCAACTGATTTTAGGGACGCTCATATTTATATAAATATTCTGTGAAAAATATTATGGTGAAAACTGCATTTTTTTAGGACTAATTAGCAGATATACAACATGAGCAATAGAGACAGAAAGTAACTTTGGTTTCTACTATGCGCCGATTCTAGGTCTTTTGTTTTTAATATTTAGAGATTACACAAATTAATCAGATTTATGCATATATTAATAGCTATTTATTTCTGTTGTTTTAGATGGTGTTAACATCAATGCACAAGTATCGTCCAAGGGTTCTAGTGGTGAGGGCCCGTGACGCGGCCGCGCTGGCGTGGGGCGCTCCTCATGCCTCCTTTTCATTTCCTGAGACTGAGTTCATCGCTGTTACAGCTTACCAGGTTTGTATTTAAAAATGTCTTACGTTACTTTGTATTCTCTATTATCTATCGCTCCCTGTAGCAGAAATTAGGTGAGGGCTATGTCGAGCAGTGGAAGTCATTGAGGTGTTATATGATGATAATTACTTTATTTTGGAAGACGCTGTTGTTTTGTTAAAAATACGGCTTTAATTTAAAACCAATATTGGCAAATTCTTGGTTTGCAAAGTAATTATGGGCTTAGGTAGGCTTCATTTCGAGATGTAAGTAATTAACTGATTAGATGCTTATTTTCAATGTTATTTTTTATTAAGTAAAGTTGATTTTTTATGATTTTCAAGGTTCCAAGTAGTCTAAAGTACCATACACATTACAGTAGTAAAGGTTAATTTTCCCAGAGGTTAGCATAAATCTGAGATTTTATCATACACGGGGATTCCTAACGTGATACGATCGAGTCAAGTTCTAAGAATGCGTACTACGTTTCTACGAAAACGCATCGATTCGCACATACTGACGTCTGCATTTTTTTCGCCCGACGAAGGCGCCAATGCTTTTACCAAAACTCCGGTGCCAGTTACATACACAAAAAATAGAGATTGTGACGAAATACAAGCAGTCATTGTGTTAGCTCTCTTAACAAAACAATACCGGACTAATTTGGCGTTTTTGTTCAGCGGCGGCATGTTTGTACGCTGTTAGGAACTATACGGCAACTCTTAGAAACAAAGTGCATCAGACTGTACAGTTATTTTCTGAAGAAGCTGAACGGTAACGAAGCGAAGCGGTAAATAGAGTGATATCATCGATGCACAATAATTCTTTCTTCAACAAACAATGGAAGAAGCATTCGGTTCAGTTAGAACCACCCATTGTTTTATTTTGCCGCGTTATCACATATTCATACCTAGTAAAGGTGAAGTCCAAGTTTATTTAATTTTATCGTAAACTAATACGAATTTAAAAGAGCACTTTGTCGAAAATCAAACATTACGGTATACTTTTAATTCCATTTATTAAATCTGTCGCTGCTTTTGAGGTATGGCGGCCTCCTGCTGTTTGTTATCCAAAACTAACTACTGGCTTTAGCGTGCAACGCAGCGTGGTCTGCCCTTGCATAATCCGCCCCAAGTAATTACATCGCGGCGGCTTTCTTTTCCTTCTGCCTGCACGTTGACTGCAGTGAGGCGCGAAAGTTTTCTCGCGTCCATCGTATCGGGAGCTTTGTAGGATTATCCGACAATAGTGTAGCTAACGGGACCCCTTCTCTAACAATGCCCGGCGGCGTATCATTGCGCATTATCCCTGGACAAGCGACCGCTCGCCAGCTTAACTATTGTTGCGAATTACCAACGAATTAGAAATTACTTTGAAAGACGCCGCACGCTTTATTCGAGAGCGTAACTAGGTGGCACACTAGTTCAATTACAGTGACACAAAGCCCACATTTCGTTGTGTAAACACAATAAAGTGCATAATTTCTGCAGCTTGTCATCACGTTGTTGGTCTCCACCCGATAATTTGGGTCTATCTGATAGATAAATAAACCAAATTTACTCAGACCCTAATTACACAGGACTAAAAAAACTGGCGACAGTCGCCAATATGTGAAATAGTCACGCAAAAAGTAAAAGCGACGGCAAGTTTGTGTGGTGACGTCACGGCGACAGGGCGGACCGGGGGCGGCGCCTGCACTCAAGAACACCACGTTTTGCTACCCGACGGACTTAAAAAGTGCACTCTGTTACGCTAATAACAGGCTTTTAGCACTCTCCGGTATTTGGGCGCCCTATCGGTTATCTGGTGTGCGGTGAGCTCACGGCACCCGCCGGCGCCGCCTTATCAAGCCGAGTAAACAATCGCGTACAAGTGACTACACCTATCTCGACTGCACTATTTGCCTTCAGGATTCGCTAGATAACCACCAACTTAGACTAACGATTGCAAAGTGCAAACACATTTGAGCGAGACGCGAAAAAAATATGTTAAATTTTGAGCATCCCTTTCAATTAAGAAATATTGCGTTAGTTAAATATTGTTTTGGAACTGTCATCGTTACTTTAGAGAAAAGTGTCTAATTTGTATTGAATTTCGTGTTTTTGTGGTAGGCGCCGAATGTAAGTCAGTTGGAACAGTAGCACGACGGGCGGGCGACAACACGACGTCGACAGTTCGACACGACATGCCATGCTAATTGGGTTGTCGCCAGGTCTCCCACATGTGCGACAATTATCCCTTACAAGCTATTAGTGACTCCCTGATGTATGCGGAAACGGATGTTTAAATTGCATTCTCGAGAGAGATAAGGAGATTTCCGTGTGACGCGTCAACTAATCTCTGATATGAGATAACTATTACGGGCGGAGCGGGCTAATAGACATGTTGTCAACACTAAGAACACATCAACTTGGTACTTTAGACAAATCACGACTGAAAAGCTTCTGGACAATCGAGTTACTCGAAAGTGTCTATGGCTGAGATCTATAGAGCGTACTTGGACTTTGCTCTGACTAAACTTTCGATATAAGACAAAATCGGTATTAATAGTGCTAACTTTGTCTTTATCCAAGCCCAAGCTAAGCAAAGTCAAAGTTCTCAACATCGACGACTTAGGAAAATCTTTGGCTATTTATTATACTGTAAAAAATAATGGTGTACAAATGTCATAATTTTAAAATGACTATTGAACTTTGTCGCATAACATTAAACAGCTGTCATTAGCGATCCTTTACTCAATTTCTTTCATAACTTAATATTTATTACATTTAACCAATATTAGACAACAAAATTTAAAAATAATCTAGTAATTTTAAGAAAACGGAGTTTTTGGACTACTTATTATAAATTACAAAAAGTATTGTATCATTCGTTTTATCTTTTATTTTACAAATAATTCAGCAGAAGATGATGCATGAAATGAAACATCTACTCGTACTCGGGCTAAGCAATGACATTGTCTATAAATTCCAAATCAATGCTTTGGCTCAGATTAGGCTGAGCCAAGTTTTGTTGGAGTGAAGTCTGAGCAAGTACGCTCTATAGATCTCAGCCTAAGTACTGCATGTACTACCTCCAATCATGAGGGCTAGCAGTTAAATCTATATTCAATAGGAAATTTCCGCTATTATTTTTCTGTCTACTTTTTCATCTTTGAAATTCAATCTAGTCAATGGATTACATGGAAACACGGTGATGATATAAGGTTGTGTATGACGACATAGCTAAGTATATAATTTAGGTTTAATAATACGTGAAACGAAACGCTATTGATTTGACGGAGTGTATATTTACATTTAGGTATATTCTCAAATAAAAAAAAAAGTTTTTATTTTATTTGAGAATATACCTAAATGTATTAGGTAAGGTTTAGCATGCCGAGAAAAGCGATGCGAAGTTTATAAACAATCTCTTAAATTCCTGAGTGGTCCTTACTATTTTTTTATTAAACATGTTTAATAGACTTTTCCTCTTGTCCACAGAATGACCGCATAACGAAATTGAAGATAGATAACAATCCATTTGCCAAAGGTTTCCGAGCATGTGGCCAGTCAAAATGTAAGAGAAAGAACACGGACTCGACCGACAGCAATCCAGAACCCGCCTCAGAGCCCAGCGAGCCCAAACGACCTTGTTCTGACGCCGCATCTTCATGCTCTGAAGAGGGAAGCTTACGATCTTCGTCTCCGAGATCACCACCTTTGGTTGAATCTCCTGCACCTTTAGTTATGCCTTCAGAAAATGTAACGCCGCCTCCTCCTACGTTTTATCCATCAGAGTTACCTTATTTAGGAATGCATATGCCGATGCCTCTTGGGCTATGGCCTAGCAGTCCTATGAACATTTCAGCTGGTCTATCTTGGGGTGCTGGGCTTCCCCCAGCGCTCCCCACTCCACCTGCTCCTCAGCCACCTTGTAGACGTGTCAAAAGCTTTACCATCAGTGCTTTACTTGGAGAAGGCTGACCAACCTCCTTCAATAAGTATCATGGATAAAAAAATATTTAATATTGTCTCGTAGACATTGATGTTATTAGATGTAAATAAAACCTACCATTTTTAATTATATCTTTATTAAAAAGTGTTCAAGTTAATAGATTTATATACTTACTTTTATGTTAAAAGTGTCTGATTGTTTTTATTAAAATTATATTTTTTTAGTGCATTAATATTGAGCATTATATTAAAGTTCTCAAATTTATTAAGTATATGTATCATGTTCTTTTCTAAGTTTACTACTTAAAGGACAGTAGCGGCCGAGTTTTACAGCTTTACTGATATTTTGTTGGTTGTTGGACGTGAAATCAATCGCCAACCAGCCGGGCCCCCTGATTCTGAGCTGTGTACATTTTCGGCCGGAAATGTCAGTATAATTAAAGTTAAAAAACACAATGTTAAAGAAATAGATGGTTGTAGGAAAAAATCTTAAATAAATCAGTTTTTATTTTTCTATACGGTAGACTACTTTCAAACATTAAATAACTTAAGCCGTATTAAAATTCGAAAAAGTTTACGATCCGGGAGCAATTCGACGAGTCAGAATCAGGGGGCGGGACTGCTAAAAAATATTTAATAAGGGTCTAATATTAACGCGACGGGGAAATTCGCAATACATAATAATTATAATTAATGTTGTAAATAATTACTTATGTTACGTCAATTTGAACTCTTTGTACACCTACCTCGCTAGTTTAGTACGGAATATTGTAATGTGATAGCAGAGCCTTAAGTTTGTAAAATACGTGCTTAATATAACTTAATTCTTTAATTTTAATGTTAGTATAATTTAAAGTTTACTTTATTGTGAAATATACCAGTCTAGATTTCGTTGTATTGCTTAAAATATTTCCTTCGTATTTTATTAGAAATATTTTAATCATTTAAGTAGTTAGATTATTGTAAATAATGTAAAAACCATCAGTCAGTACGTACAATATATTTTTATATGATTTAATTTCTTGGCATTTTATTTTTTCTGTATTTTCCCGCCCATCAAGTCAATGAGTCTTATAAAGAACATAAATGAATTATAGGTTACCTATGATCATGAATTTATATGTATCATAATCATCATATCAGCCCAACGACGTCCACTGCTGAACATAGGCCTCACCTAATTTACGCCACTGCGAACGGTCCTGTGCCGCCTGCAACCAACGTCCGTCCGCAACTCTAACCAGGTCGTCGGTCCATCTGCTGGGTGGCCTTCGAATTTATAACGCATATCATACAAAATCAAAAAATATAAATATGCGTGAATATCTATAACCTCACCAATGTGCTCCAGTCGTTCTACCAGCTGCATGCAGAAAAATTGTAAAAAAAATATTCCTAAACGCATGTAAGGGGCAGGATAGCGATTAATAGGTACTTACTGTAGTTTTGATTAATCACTGTTTGATTATAGACACGCGATAATCAGTGCAATATTAATTAGTTAACTGGAATACCTACTTTATTGTTTACATACATAGTTTCACTCTACACTGTTGTAAATAGCACCTAGTTGAAGGTGTCTACATAATTTCAAGAATAAATACTTTTCTCGCGTTTCTCCTACGTTTCTCTCTCTGCAACTGCAACTACACAATATTGACGCTAAAATGACGGTAAATCAGACAATGTAGAATTTATTACTTGACTGGCCTGTTGGTCTAGTGAGTGACCCTGACTGCTAAGCCGGAGGTCGTGGGTTCGATTCCCACCAAGGACAAATCTTTGTGTGATGAGCATGATTGGTTTTTGTGTCTGGGTGTAATTTATCTATAATATGTATGTATTTACAAATAAAATGGATTTAAGTAGTAAGTATATATCAGTTGTTTAATACCCAGAACACAAGTGCGTGACGCGCTGTGTGAATGTGGTAAAAATATTATATTATACTAGAAGTCGCGCGGGGCTTCACACCCGTCACTTTTGTTTGGCCACTGCACAGCTCCTATTGGCCGTGGCGTGATGTTCTATAGCCAATAACCTTCCTCGATAAATGGGCTATCTGATACTAAAAGAATATTTCAAATCGGATCAGTAGTTCCTGAGATGCTAGCGTAACACAAGCTTCCGCCCGCAACGTATCTTAGTAAAAGAAAACTATGTGCTATTCCAGACTATAATCTATCAGTGTGTGAAATTTCATACAGATCGTTTCAGATCATTACAGACTGCCTCCGTGACGCAGCGGGTGTATACGACTGCTGTGCAAGAGGTCCTGGGTTCGATTCCCGGGTCGGGTGAAAATGGTATTGGGTTTTTCTATCATGAAATTCCAGTATTAAGATTTTCTCGGAGTTTGGTAAACAAATGCTCCCGGTTGATGACAATAGGCTCGCCCCCTATTTCATGGGACCAAACATAGCTGGAGAAACGTGGGTATGATACACCTCTGCCTACCCCTTCGGGGAAAAAGGCATGATGCTATCTATGTATGTATGTATCGTTTCAGCTGTTCTGGCGTTTTATTGAGTAATAAACATCCTTCCTAACTTTCGCATTTATATTATTAGGATGTTATTGGTGGCATGGGCGTAGAAGGATGTTTTTGGGGTTCGAATCTCCCCCAAAATGTTTAAAGTCTTATACTTATCTTATCCACTTATCTTATACAAGATCGAATATATACTAATTTTGTAGTTATATTTTACTAACCCCTCCCCCAAACTAAAAACTAGCTACGTTTAGGACTGCGGTGTGCACTGCTGCGGAGATTACGGGTTCAAATCCCGGGTCGGAAAAATCGATATTGTACAGTTTTAAAATTAACAGTATAAGGTCTGAGTTTGGAAGTAGATCCCGCTAATGGCAATCGGTTCGCCCCATTAGGTAGTTTATTATATCTATACTAATAGAAATTATAAAGCTGTACCTAGTGTTCGTTTCTTTGTTTGGGCGAACACTAGGATCTCACTAAGCCTATAGGCTATATACCTATGTAGTTGAGCGGCCAAACAAAAATGACGGGAGCGAAGATGAAATGTTTACTTTACAAGACGCCGAAGTGAATTGTGTTATTTTAATAATTGAGATATAAATTATGTCATGCATCTAAAAAAGTATTTTACTATGGGATTTTGCAATCCCGAAATAAATAAATTCATGGGTATAACAGAAGAATAAAGAAACAAAGTGAGCTCACGCCGCGCCTGCGAAGAACCATCAGTTTATAAAGTAGCGACTCGTACTGCCATCTATGAAATGAGACACGAACTACTTCAAAGGTACAAATCGAACAACTCATAAAAATTATGTAGGTACTCATGTTGTAGCCAACCTAAGGCCTGCCTAGGTTTTATAAAAGCATTACATACAATTTAGAGCTAATGTTGTCAGGACAAAATATTTGTGCAGTCCACAAAAAAACCTTTTTTTTTGGTCTGCACAAATAATTTGGAAAAAATAATCAATCTATATTTGTGTGTAATGAAAAAATAACGATATCAGAAACCTCATTCTTTTGTAAAAGAAAATTTACTAATGAAAACGACAATAAAACCTACACAATAAAATAATATTTTTACATATTTTTGACACAAATCATGAAAGAGAGCAAATTATTTGCCATGTAAACATCTACTTGGGTATAAAATGAAATAATGCTTACCAATTTAATAATTTTGATATATTAGACTTCATGGGTACATACACGCAGAAGAGAATATAACACAAATATGTACAACAAATGCATCTAACGGTGTGACAATCAACAGCAGTACCAATTCCTTGTAGCAAAACTTATACAAACATTATTTTGTGATTTTATAAAAATATTTCACTTCTATTTATATAAGAAGACAATTATTTTTTGTGATTACAGATATCTACAGCACAAGAAAATACATCCAGATAGTAAAAAGTGGAATTATTTTATACTTAGTTATTAGATGTGTCGTCTTGAACTTATACCTATCCTGTTATTAGGTTTTGAAGTTCAGAACTTAGTTCGTTGGTGTCAATGTTCAGTTTGGAATTGGCAGTGGGTGCAGGTGCACTTGACTCCCTGTTGCAAGCCTTTTTATGAACAAACCAATGAAGACGCTGACATTCCCGGTCACAATATTGCACTGATTTACATTTGGAACACTTTTTTGCGGGTTTCTCCTCGCCACAAGTGCTGCAGTAAGGAATAGCATCAACAAACCCTCTCTGACCGTTTATAGTACAGTTGATAACTGTCAGTGCTGGTGGAGGATCTTTACTGGCCAACGATGTGACCATTTGGTGGAAAGTTGTACACTCTCTGAAAGGAAACTCCCTCACACAATCTTTCAGGAATGTATCCATTAAGTCTAAAGAAACCCCATCTTTGCCAGGCTTTAGCAACTTTTTGGAGAACACTTCCACAATGTCATGTTTCTTGTCATCCTTGTCTGCACTCACTTTCTTATCTCTAATGTTATGTATTTCTCTTAGCAGATAACCAAGGTAGTGGTATTTAAAGGCCATCACTTCGTTAGTGTCACCTCCTCTCGTCATTTCCTTCTTGCACAAAAGTTCCAATACCTTTGTCACCTTCTCAGCATTTTCTAGTAAGCTAGGTATGTGTTGTAGATTAAGAGCTAATCTTACAGGGTGTATGTTAACTCCTAAAACAAACTTATGTAGAGGGTCCACTAAGAAGCCAGGTAGGTACGGTTCAGTTTGTTGTCCTTGAATGACACTGTAGTATGCAACTTCACTTCGAGGTATGTAGTTGTTGATGGTAGCGACGGTATGATGGTTCCCAACAAACGCAGCCATTTGCGAGGCAGTACGCCCTACGGAGTTCGTCGCTGTAGACTTAGCGCCAGCGTCGAGAAGCAGCTTACATACTTCAGAACTCCCAGACAACGCTCCGAAATGTAAAGCAGTATAGTTGTACTCGTGCTTCCCCGAATTCACATTTGCACCCTGTAAAGTACCATTAACGCAACAATAAGTCGTTGAATAAGGATTAATTGTTAATTTATAAAAGAAAGTCACATACCCTATCGAGTAGCAGTTGCACCATATCCTTGTTCCCCTTATAAGCGGCGTGTTGTAGCGCAGTCATTCCATTTTCGTCAAAGAAATCGACGGGTCCTTTGTGTTGGGCCAATATATTCTTGAATTCTATGAAATCATTTATGCCTATGGCGTCAAATATTGTTCTTTCTCCGGCGGGTTTTTCTTCACTTTTCGTCTCCATATCGATTTTCTGGAAACTTTTAGTGTCCAACAGAAAGATGCTACCTACAAGAAGCAAACAACCTCTAAAGTGGACTGTCAAAGTCAAACTGACAATCAATTATCAAAGAGATGTGTCATAGGACTGAAAATTCTAATCAGAATAGTTCCGTCGTGATTTTGTTTAATTAAAATCGACTAAATATTTACCTTTGATAATATCAATAAAAACCGGTCAAATATTGGTAGGTAATGGGATAGCTATAAGTTAGAATAAAATGAAATAATTATTTACATCTAAGTAGCTAGGTTAAAAATGTTTATGTAACATTGCCATAAACTCTCAGGCTCTCGGGTAGAAACGCATAGCGTTGGTAAAACTCCTCAAAATATTCGAGTGATGTAATTACATATTTACGGTTTTCGGATTTATTCCTTTACATGTACAACTTTATATCGCTTCTTGCCAAATAATTTTGATTTTAGGTTATCAGGAAGTACTCTGCGTATTTTGACGATCTCAAGAGAATCAAAACAGGTTTTGTTTGACCCTTGCGATCGTCAAAATACGCAAAAAAAAAAATAGAGTATAAACGACTGTATCTTTCGATTGCATATAATAAACTGTTGCATAATTGAAGGGGCCCTGGTAATCTGTATGACAAGGCAACCTAGTGCGGACACCAGTCTCAAACAAAGGATTAGTTAGTGCAAAGTTTTAATGTATACTTACCACTTATTTTTATGAAACCTTTGTGGAAGAGAAACAATTAAACTTTGTTATTATTATGTCTCTTCACGGCTATATTTCTCTTTAAGGTGAGAAGTATACCAAGTCCTTTTGGAAGGTTAGATTTAATATAAAATAAAACACGGTGAATTTTGTAAGTATAAATTTATTCTAATAATCATTAGTCATAATGGCTGATATGACTAATGATAAAAAATCAACAACTATAATAATATATATGAGCTACATTTTCAGTAGGTACATAGTTACTAAAATTCAAGAATATATTTATTAATGTTTAGGAAACTTTTATCACTAAAATCTATCTACCTCAAAAGATACATGAAAGGGTAATATAGATTGAGTAAATATTGTAGTAAGCACTTTCTAAGCTATTCAAATTTCAAAGTTTTAATAAACAACAAGACGAATAAGATGAAATAGCTACACATCAAGTAAGCTGAAGTGTAGTGCGTATGGAGCGTCTCACATTTCTATCTTATTGGAAGATCCCTTGATATCCGTTTCTTTTAATAATTGTACAATTCATCAGTCCGCATTGCCCAGGACGGAGTGATGAATAGTAGTCATTAAAACAAAAATAAAATAAGCAAATTAAATCTCACATTATAAAAATGGAGCACTTGATTAATATTTCTAAGTACAACATTCAGAGATTGAAAAATATTATTGGAATGTGAACATTAAATATTAGGTTTAATATTACGATAAGATGATATAATACGATATGAGATATATAGCCTAGTATATTCTATAATAATGTGGGTATATGAACTTTCTACATATTTTAAACATTAATTATAATGGATTATTATGCTATGATTACTATTATCTACACAGCATTTCGTTTTTCTTATAACTAAGTTCATTACTTTAGAAGTATCCATAACAATTAAAATTCGAATACGCTTTATTACGAAAATTAAATAAGTATATAAAATTTTTTCACATTACTATTGAGATAAAATTATTAAATACATCTACTATAATATGCATAAATATGTAATTCTTGCTTATCGATAGATTACTAAGGTTACATTTGATTAATATAGTGAATTTGACTACAGAAAAGACAAAACCCCTACCTTATTAATGCTACAATACACGTTTTGAGTTTCAAATATACAATTCTTATATAAATTTCTATATAAGGATGGAAGGTCTTATTATAATAAAAGGATTCGCAGGTAATAAGCACAATTATGTGATAAGTTCATACACAACATTAGTTGATTGTTGTTGGCTTCGCCAAAGTTATCATTAAAAAAATGGGTTACTGAGTATTTTCTATAGAAATATGAAAAACGAAGAGACATAGTATAGTTTTCATGGTTTGGTACTTAGAATATTTTATTAATTTGGCAACATACTAGAATACCTACATAAACTTATAAAAAATCAATGATAAACAAACTTATTTTATTCGATTAAATCGACTAAATGAGGGATTATTTTAGAGGTGTGAAACTAAGGAATTGCTTCAGGGCTTAAAAAGCAGGTTTCATTATAGATACTTAATTGTTCCAGCTTCAACCTTAATGCTTGATGGGACTATATCTAAACTACAGCTAAAACATCGACGGTTTGCTGAATTATCGGTACTTATTATTACGATATCATTGACTAAGAATATATTTTTTGATTATGGCAACTACAATTATTAGTATTAAAATTACACTTAAATAAATAAATCTTCATTAATAAAATTAAATATTCATGGACTAATGTTATAAGATAAATTGAATAAGTACTAGAGCATATAAATAACATTTAGCAGTGTTGCTAGTATCTACATTATAATGTATTAAATAAATATTCTAAATTTCGCGCCCATTTTAGCCTTTAGACTCCGATCGTAACTTGTCTGTACCGTCTTAAGTCAAAAGCTCCCTTGCCTTTGAATTTTCCAATTAAAATAAAATCTCGGGAGTGTTCCAACGCCTATACGTAGTAGACGTCGAAGGAGAGCTGTGCTCAGACGAGCGCGGGGGCTGAAGCGAGGGGTGGGGTGGTCGCCGACGGTGCCTGTGGGGTCGTGGGTGTCTGTACAGCTGAGGCTAGCCGGACCCCGCCGCTTTCGGAAACTACCATGCCGTTGTGGACTGTACCGTTGCCTTCAGTGTCAGCGTATGGTGTCGTCAGGATGCGAAGACGCTGGGAAATGAAAAAAAAAAACAGTTGAGCGGTATAAGTAAACGATTTTATTCAATTTAATAAACCTATCATTAAATTTGTTAATTATTATAGCTACTTACTACATTGTTAGATAAATTTCACACCCGGGTCCTTTTCTGAGCTGTCGAAATATTTCCGGATGGAAATATCAGTTTATTCAAAGTTAAAAACATTTAATGTTAGAAAATACTTAGTTGTAGAAAAAAATCTAATATTAATCAGTTTATAAGGTTCTATTCGATAACTTATTTTACACCAATTAATAACTTACACTGTAAATAAACTTCGTTCTATGACTCGAAAAGTTTACGATGCAGAAGCACTAAAGGTAAGCCTTTAGTGCTTCAGCATCGTAAACTTTCATCAGGAAGATGATAGGTATACCTACCTGAAGTATTTTGTCAAGTAAGAATGTGTACTTACCCATTCTCCATAGAACCTACACTCAAAGCTATTTGTTGGTAATTAAGTCCGCGTACTTACGTAGGTATGCATCTAGGTACCTACCTATTTAACACCCAAGTTCCAATATAGGTCTTTTAATTAAATGGTAATTTTTTGATATATAAGATTTGCCAAATATCTGATACTGTACCTCAAAAAAGCTTCCTTTAGTTGTCAACAATTTGTAGATAGCCACTGTTGGAATACACATGATACTGGATCCTGCTATAGCCCATCCGATAGCATTCGCCCAGCCCGGGTACACATAGCCTTCGTATTGCAGTGGCTCATAGTCCAGTAGTCCGTACGCCGTGATGAACAGTAAGAAAGCAGGGGCTGCAAAACGCCAGCAAACACGCCAGTATAGGCCAGGTCGGAAGCCGATCATGTCACGTATGTCCTCGCAGAAACGCTCCGTACCTATAAGTTTTTTAAGTTTTAAAATAATTCTGTTCTAGAATAAAAATCTTAAAATCAGTATTTCTTATACTCGATCAAAATTTGTCTAAGTAACTTGATTATCTTTAGTATATTGATAGAATCTTGGAAAAATTCTTCAACAATCAGTCCAAAGTTGGACTATTATTTATTTTTGTTTTCTAGTTTTCTGTTTTTCTCACCATAAATCCAGGACACAGCAATAGCTTCGAAGAACACAGCTATCAATATGGAGTAACCAGCAGCATATCTATCAAGCAGTTGGAAGAAGTAGAAGCCTCCTTTGGTGCAAGACGCCAAACCGACGAAGAAGTATAAGGTGAAAAGACATGCCACAAAGATTTCACGATGACGACCAATGGGCGGAAACTCATCACTTAATGCTGTTATAATCGCCTCAGAGCCGCCGAACTGTAATAAAAATAATTGCAATATTTTAAATGTGATCTGATAGAATTTGAACTATCAAACTAGCGAGGACATCCTCTTTCTCTCTAAAATCGTGTGTCGATGTTTAAAACGGATTATTTTCGGCAAAGACAAATTAGTTTTGGTTAAATTATAAGTATAATATCGATATCGATCGATAAAATAATTTTAAGTCTGCCTTCTGGGCAACAAGATTTGATTTTATATATTGAAACCAGCCATTAACAATAATACTAGTTAGTGATTGTGTGGCCAATACAGTGTGATTAGTTGTCGACACTATAAAAGAAGAATAGAAAGTATAATTTCCTAACAAAAAGCAAAACAGGCGTATTTTCCTCTATCCAGATAACTTACTGAACTATCCAATCCTAGCGTCAGCAACATCATAAAGAATATCAGCGCCCAGAAGGTGGACCCTGGCATAGTTGCTATAGCTGCTGGATACACTACGAAGACAAGTCCTGGACCTTCTGTAGCCACGTCTTGCACCTGTTTGCCTGATGTGTGTGCCATGTAACCGAGAACGCTGAAGATCACGAAGCCAGCCACGAAGGAGGTTGCTGAGTTAATTACGCTTGTTAGTATGGCGTCCCTGTGAACAAGATATTCATTTATTTTATTTGCCTAAAACTTGCTGTCTTCCGGTATATTTACGGAAAAATGAACCTAAATCTGATGTAACTATATCTGCAAATAGACTATCCTTTTAACTTGTAAGTGATTAGAAAAAAATAATACGTATAAAGGAAATGCAGTGTAATATACTTACTTGTAGACGTTATTATGATACTTGTTGTAAGACGCATAAGCCAGAAGGACTCCAAAACCAGGTCCCAAGGAGAAAAAAACTTGAGTTGCCGCATCCACCCACACCTAAATAAACAAAAGCATATTAGGTATATCAACTGATACCTATCTACCAAGCTTTTAGATATTTTTCATACTTTTAAATCTTTAATTTGTAATTGAAACTTGATGTTCCAAAACGTACCTACCTACTACGTCCGAAACGTCCGAGCAGATTCACGTTAATGTACAGGTAGCTAACAAAAAGGTAGAATATTGCTGTCTCATAAAATGCTTTTTATGCTAGATTACTATCATTTAATTTCAAATTATGAAAAGTCTGTTCTGATGAATCAGATAAAAGTACGTTATAATGTAAAATTTACACATTATAAATACCTGAGGCTGTGTGATAGCTTCGAAGTTTGGACTCAGGTAGTATTGTATCCCGGTGGCAGATCCTGGCAGAGTGACACCACGGACTAAGAGGATCAGTAGGACGGCGTAAGGAAATAGAGCCGTGAACCAGACAACCTGCGATCAACAAAACATGTCTAAGCCTAATGGAAAACGCATGCAATACTGTCGTTGTTTTATTACCATAATGCGTTTAATAACACTTTTTATAGGAAATAAGTATGAGGCCTCAGGCCTTTTTGGTTCTTACCAAACAGGCCTGAGGCCTGAGAGTTTTTACTAGTAGAGACCGTAGTACGTACCTTCTGTGGATAAACCTAAATCAAAGAATAAATAATAGTAGGTACCTAGGTACTACGCCTAAATTTACAAACTTTATATTTATTCCATGAGCTTGCGATCAATACCTTTCACTAGAGTATTCCTATACTACATAAATAAGTGAAATCAGATCTCGTTGGTTCATCTAGGTTACAAAGTAACTCGTGAAAGTCACAAGTTAAGAATGTTATCAAAAAAATAGTGTCAGCAAATTTGCCTACGAGCAAAGAATGGGACAATTACCTACTTTAAAAAAAAACTATTTAATACTATTTAATTATTCATATTATTATTTAGGTAAAACACTTTGGTTACAGTTGAAACATATGTGCGTCCCTGCTATGAAAACTTACTTTCCCAGAAGTGCTGATGCCCTTCCACAGAGAGAAGTAACAGATGATATAGACAGCGAGCAAACAGAGAGCCATATCCCATTTTATAGCGCCCAGGTCGTGCAGGCCTGTGCTTCCTTGAAGTTCTAAAATCGCACGGCTAGAAACGATAAACGACCCAATAAGTATGTGTTAACAAACAAAATAATTATATCCTCAAAATGTAGGTAAGTATAGGCTTATAGTTATTTGGTATTAAGTAGTTATTTTTTATGAAATTAGAAATTAAGAAGTTCATCTTTGGATTAAAACACAATACATCGATATCAAACTTGAAAACTGCCATATTTATATTAACGTTTACATAACCGGCACAAAATTTCACCGAAATCCGATTTCCGATTTATTTCAAATTCCGAATTACTTATTTGTTTCATGGGTTAGTCACAAAAGTACTTAATCAACCTAAAGCTTGTAAAATATAAGTAGACTCACTTGAAATATTCAGAGGCAGGTGAAGTGAAAGGAGTGGTTTGAGGTAAAACGAGAGATACCGAAGTGCCGTTCGTACGTTTAAGTGAACTATTTGTTTCCATGCCGAACTGAAAAAAAAATCGTAATAAAATTTTGTGCGTCCATCGCTATAAGGAATATTCAGAATCGAATCTTTGAAGGCTCATTTACTCCGTACAAGTTCTGCAAGTTAATGTATACTATCTTTGTTTGACTGACGTAGGTAATATCTGGTGTACCAAAATTTGCACCATGTTATTGCGCCATTACTTATAGGAATATCCCTGCTTAACTTTATAAATAAATAAAAAATAAAATAAAAAACGTTTATTGACACAAGAAAATACATTTTTGTGGTTACAATTAGTTGTTGGCACTATACAGTCTTAATGTATTACACTAGAGGTACTGATACTGTTGACCAAACTAGGCAAAGCCTGTATTTTGGTTGACAGTGTTTAGTCGTGGAATGGACACAAAGTACATTTTATTAAGGCGTGGATGTTGCTGTACAACGAGTTACACAATTAGGTAAGTACAATTACGTTTTTAATATATTCGTGATAGTTTTTAGTTTTATTTAATGCTTATACTAACTTTCCCGTCATATAAACACGTATGTCGAGAGCGAGAGGATCAAGTTTATTGAGATTAAACCGAAATATAAGCTTTCTCAACAACTACCAATAAGGGATTACACTTACATCTCGACAAGCCGGTGTATTCCATTCATTGTTGCAGTTGGTCCAGGGTAGCATGGTGGTAAAAGAAGCAAAGAAGAAGCGCAGAGCCCAAGCGATGATCACATTATAGTAGAAGTCCACGTAGAAAGCTATTAACACCACGGCGTATCCGATACCTGGTACAAAACAAAAGTACCAACTGTAATGTTTGTATAATATTAAGGACATGGCTTGTGAAGTTGTGACCCAATAAAAATTGAAGTTATCATCATCAGCAACCCATTAATGTCCCATTGCTGGGCTTGAGTTTCCTCTCCTTTATCTATAGAGTTCAGAGGGCAACGAGGCCATAATCCACACACGCTGGCCTAGTGCGGGTTGATGGAGAAGACATAATGTTGTATGTGAGGAAAACATCGTGACGGATCACGATGTTTTCCTTCACCCGTAGTAGATGGTAACGGTAAGTCACTTCACTACTACATATAAATTCCACAAAGTGAAAACCTACTTGGAACTGCCACATGCCGATCGCCATCGAACTCGAACCGCATGATTTGCACAAAAATTGGAGTACTAAGTAAGTCAAGATTATAAAAGAGAATAAAATAAAATCAGTACTTAAAAGTAGGTCCATTTTCGAAATTATTTGGGCAGAAAATCTCGTGATAAGTTCTCAGAATGCCCGTAAAATTTAATAAGGATATTTATTGTAGTCCATAAGATATATTATATAGAAGATGAAGGTATGGCAAGCTATTCAACACTCAGTTTCTATTCTCTAGCTAGGTACCTACTACCGACTTACACTACTTAAGTACTATCGATTGGAAACTAAGCGTAGAAATAAAAATTCATGCTCAAACATTAACAATAGGCAAAAGAATACCGTTTCACCGATTCTAAATTACATCGGTCACTGCAAAGCCTTCAAGGATCCATTTGAACAAAAAATGCTTTCACTCAAAACGGATTTCCAGCACCTTTCCACTCCATTACCAGTTTTATTTCTCTTCAAAAATCATATCGTGGTGTGAGCCACTCAGCGGTGCGACGTGACAATCGAGTAAAATGAAATCAACGGGCATAAGCCGTCCTCGCAAATATACGGAGGCTTTTGAGAGAGCGACCGTATGGGACGAGCACTTAAGGGGAGCTCCGGGAATGGTGTCAATTATGGGTGTTAAGTGCAAGGGGCGAAGGCGTCCAACAATATCGTGATCTTGTAAATGACGCGGCCCATGTTTTGCATAAAACTCTGACGGTACGATTGTTTTGTTCGAGTGGGTTATTTTTATCAAGTCTGTTCTATACATTTTATAATGAGATTTTTCAACTGTCTCTACTTGAATTTACTAAAAATATCGTAAAATAAGTAAATAATGTACGAAATAAACCTTTTATATTTTTATTGGCTTTAGAGATAAGCTCCTTCATGACATATAGATAAAAAAAATACGAACAAGTTTAAATTACATCTTAAATCGTATGTAAGCCTCTTCTGAAAAGGAATTAGCATATCCAAACTTGCTTCTGCCTTTTATAACGGCAGGCATTTTATAATTTTGCTTGTTTATTATATATTGATATTAACTTTAGAGCGTTGCCCGTCGGCCGGCGCACCAATTTTTCGTGTATTGACTCCATAAATCATAATGTAAGTAAAAATTCTAGTTTAAACGGTACAAATTGTATTTAAGGACATGTAATAAGTGTCCCAAGTTCTTTGCCAGCACCTCTCATTATACGCGACTTCACCGAATTTACTTTGGAAAAATTGTTTGCCTATCGATTTTTGTACCTATACCTAACGTTTGCAAAAACAGAAAAACTACCTTTTTTATTAACTAAAAACAAACGTCAAAGTTATAAATCTACGTGAATACTAAAGTGTAACAATAGTCTGAAAGCTAAGTGCTAACTATAACTCAAGATCGTACTTCTTCGCACCGCTCTGGCGCGATGCCGTCTCCATTCCGATGACATAAGCTAGTTGTACGTGACCGTTGGCTCATAAATCTGCTGACTTTCATATAAGACGTAAGCCCCGCAATAAAGTTAGTAAAGGAATCAGTGCCCACTTTAAAATATATTACTCACTCTATACTGCCGTGCTAAAGAAGAACGAAATAATTGCATTGCACAACTCTTTGGAAAATGGTTACTAAGATTTATGTCTTTAGACACATTTTTCTTTAAACTTAGGCATACCTTTGAACTGTTCTTCATTGGTAGGGCATTATAGCAGGGATGGGGAAGTTTTATTGACGAACGTGCCTTATTTTAATAAATATAATATTTTGGCCACGACTTGTCCGTCAAAGAATCTTAACACTTGCATAAGTAAATTTACAAGAAGAAACGAAAGATGTTTGACAGGATTGTAGCAGGTGGAAGAGGTTTCTGCCTGCCTCTGTTGGGAAAGAGGCAAATTTTTTTTTGTATTTACTGAACCACAATTTTTTTTAAATCACCTTAAGTGTAACTGTTTAAGTTGCAAGAATTGAAAACAAGTAGGTAGGTTATATATGGTGTATTATAAATGGCGTATAATTTAATAACATTTTTGATTTGAATACAATTTTAGCAAGTTTTCTGCTTACATACTGCTGGGACAAAAGGAATTAAAAAAAAAAAGCTGAGTTGGTTCATATATAGATAGGTTACCTTTAAAGAGCGGCACGAGCCTCCCCCAGCAGGTGATGGCGCCCTTCCGATGGAACTGTCCCAGCGCCAGCTCCATGTAGAACAGTGGTATGCCGCCAACCACCAGCATGATGCAGTACGGCACCAAGAACGCGCCTGAACAACATACATACAATTATTATTATATGAATACATATTTATACAGTTCCAAACTTAATTTTTTTCATTAATAAATGCACCTCGTTCTTAGATTCGATAAAGTTAATAATGCGGGAGCTTTCCGATGGTTCAGAATCAAGCATTATGACATAGCTTACGGGCAGTGATAACGCATAAGCTGCGTCGGTACCGGTAGTTCACTCACTATCTTCGGCAAGGGAATACAACTATCACCCTATCTCGTACATAACTGCCTCGGCAACACTGTAGGAGTATGTAGGTCTGTAGGACTCACTGCTGATATACAAAGTTGCTAAGTTCGAGCTCCGCATCCGGCTAAAACGGCATTTTCTATCTGCCTACCCCTTCAGATAAAGGCGAGTCGCTATGTCATTGTTATATTACCCAACTCACAAAACAATTGCATAAGAATTCAAATAGTATTGTTTCAATATTTCGAACAATATTTTTCAGTCGATTTCACTCAAAGATTTCCTTCACAATCTGAGTCGCTACTAGCTATAATTTCATATCGTTCCCCTCAGGGAGTGAGACACAAATTGTTCTGTAATTGGCCTTTTAAGACTCTCGCATTGACTTTCTATCTGCTATTATGAAACGTGAGATTTCTTATTCAACGTAAGTAAGTAAAATTGTAATTAAGTGTCCATTTTGTCGTAGTTTCAGAGCTGATTTTATTGTGATATCATAATATATAGGTACATACATTTTATTATATACATATATTATATACACTTATAGAACTCACTTATTTATCGCATACGAACTCATAATATAATTCCTCAATAAATGAATAATATGATAACCTTTGCTTTTGTTTAACATATAAATGCTAAACAATATGTAATGGAAACGTATTTATTTTTGTTTTGAATTGTTCAGGTCCCGGCATAGAATCAATTTGTTTATAAATAAATGTCAGCAGTATCATTGCATATAATTTTTATTTATTTATTTATACATATTTAATTTTACAAGAGTAATACATAAAAGATGATGCAAATCATAAACTCATTACAGTTTTACCGTGCATCATACTCATCGACACAAACATAAACTAATCTAAAACTTACCTAAGTAATACAATTTTATAACAAGTCTTAACAGTTTAACACTCCTTATTTGGGCAGCGTGTAAAAGTAACAAAAAAAAATATATAAATATATATAGAATTTTGATTTATTTAACTAGTAGAGTCCGTGTAGTGACGGATTAAGAATGCATAATGTCACTACCACATTTCAACCCGTAGGTGTAGTAAAAGGCGACTAAGGGAGAAACCCTAAACAGACAAGAGCACTGCAAGAAAAGGAAAAATCGAAACAAAACCCTATACGAACCCGTCTGGCCAGCGTGGTATAGGAGGCAAAATCCCTTTGGAGGCGACTCGTGCCCAGCAGTGGGACGTTTATGGGTTGAAATGATGATGATGAACTGGTCTCAGGTGCAGCATACCGACATTACGCCAGCCATAATAATAAAATGAAATGAAATCTCGTTTATTCATCTAGGTTACAAGGTAACACTTATGAAAGTCACAAGAATGTAACAGGTTATCCGAAAAGTAGTGTCAGCAAATTTGCGTACGACCAGTTCGCTAATGTTATCTACACTTAATATTATAAAGCTGAATATTTTCTTTGATTGAATGCGCTAATCTTAGGTTTTAAACAAATCTTTTTCCCTCTTATTACAAAATATGGACTAAGTATTAACTGGTTTAATACTTAATAATAATAATAATAATATTCTACCACATTTACACAGCGCCATCTAGTCCCAAAGTAAGCAATTATGTTTGCTTGTGTTATGGGTACATATATAGTACTGATATAGAGGAGACCTGAGCCCAGCAGTAGGACATTAATGGGTTGCTGATGATTTAAATTTAAATTGACATAAGCCATTGTTTTAGTGTCAAAGTTGTCAATTTAAACCTGGTTTAATGCTTAGTCCGTATTTGTAATAAGGGGGGTAGTGTTGAATAGCCCATTTATCGAGGACTTAACGAGATCAGGCCCAGGCGAGGCGAGAGATCATGAATCATAATATAAAAGAAAGCGCCTGTTTAACGTATTTCAGACAACTCATACTCGAATTTCACGCTCAATTCATTCATTTCACACTTTAACTGCACACTTGCTTTAGTACAGACAGTCACTAAACAACGTGAATTCTTTAAAACACTTTATCCTCATTAACTAGTAACTCTGCACATTATAAAGTATTGTGAAGTTGCCCTTCGAGGAAAAAGATGTGTTTGTGCTTTGTGCGTTAGATATATTGATAATTGTAGACATAATACTGGCCGGGGATCGTGGGTTCGATTCCTACACAGGACTAATCTTTGTGTGATCAGTACACGGATGAGTATGATTCTTTGTTCTGTATTTGTTTGAAAATGTATTTTTAAAATACTATATCAGTTGTTTAGTACCCATAACACAAGCCAGCTTCATCAATTTTGTATACCATTGTCACATTTTTAGAGAAATAAATTAAATTATTATTATTAAATATAGTTTCTTAATTTGGGACTAGATGGCGCTGTGTGATTGTGTGAAAATATTATATTATAATAACTAATAAAATATTATTTTTTACAGGTAAGTAAATCAATTGTAACTTATTCGTAGCACGTAGCCCGTAGCAACATCTACTACGAAAGTTCGTAGAAGTTACGCAATCGAATCTTTTGAACAGTTTTCAAACTTTCATTTAGGTCAATAGACAAAGCTGTACGTCTCTTAGAAGCGTAGTAAGTACCGCATTCATTCCAAGTAAATTATTAATGAACAACGAACACAAATTGTTAAATGACGAACTTCCGTAGACACTAATTGGGTAAGTAAACCACACTGTAGATCTTATGTAGAAGGACATTAAAGCTAAATTCGCAAATCAATCAGATTCATGTTGAGAGGGAAACACGACTATTATGAGTGATTATATAAGTACTTGTAAGTAGGAACGTAGTCCAGTACGTACATAATTGAGTGTTGAATGAACTCTTTCAATCAAAATGATACTTTGAAAACTAGGGCCAGATTTTGAAATATCGTTTGACCAGATAAATACCACAGCTTTTTACCAGACTGCCAAAAAAGAGAGTAATGTTTTTCGCGCGTATAATAATACTTCGGCCCCATGTACGCCTTCCAAAAGTCCAAGTCACCATTGGCTCGAGATAAAGGAAAGACATACATAATAATAATAATATTCTACCACATTCACACAGCGCCATCTAGTCCCAAAGTAAGCAATTATGTTTGCTTGTGTTATGGGTACTAAACAACTGATATACTACTTAAATACATTTTTTTTGTAAATATATACATATTATAGATAAATTACACACAGACACAGAACAAACCTTTATGCTCATCACACAAAGATTTGTCCTGGATGGGGATCGAACCCACGACCTCCGGCTTAGCAGTCAGGGTCCCTACCACTAGACCAACAGGCCAGTCAATGTATGTATATATGTATGTATGTGTGTGGGCATGTCTGTTCCATTGTGACCTTCTGTAGCCTAAACGGCTTGGCTGATTTTAAAGTGTTAGGTGTCATTAGATTTTCATTTTTCCCCCGAATGTCATAGGCTATGTGACGTCAGCAAAAACACAATTTTTAAGTGCTAGCGCAATATGGGTATCAGTTGAAAGCTAATTAATAGCCTAATTCAATTACATATGCACTAACTATTGCCCGCGGCTCCACTTGTCTCTTGTGACCGATTTTGAGGTGCAAGGTGTTGTTATATTCGTATTCATCACCGAATCTCTAAATATAAGCCTATACCGACCTTTTACTAGTTCCTTGCTTTAAATAGACTGTCGAAGGCTACTTTTAGGCAGTTGGGTTTTTTGTTTTTTTTTATTTAAATTAATACTTGCTATATGGTTAGAATAACTGTATATTTTTGCTATACTTAGCTGCAAATTATTTGAAAAACCCTGATCCTTTTGTAAGTAGCTACTAGCTACCTAGCTTCAGATCTTCGGAGTAGTCATGTCGCCCTATATGACATGTGTGCAAAGTTTCATATAAATTGGGCTTACGGTTCTCGAGTTTTAGGTGAACATATGTAGTTACATACACTCATACATTTTCTTTTATTTTTATAAATTAGGACAAATTCAATTCACACAGAAAGACAGTAATTCGAATGGTGCTTTTCTATGAAGATCTAATTGTAATGATACCCGTGCGACGCAGGGGCGGGTCGCTACTTTTCAATAATATATATTAAAAAAAATTACCATCTTTAACTACAATAGACAAAATTCCCGATCATCATCACTCACAGATTTTCTATCTACTCAATAGTTCACAGATTTTCTATATCACTGCTAACAACTACCATGTTTATTTAAAAGAAAACATATAATTAATTTCCTAAAATGAAATCAATGCAGGTATTAAACCCGCATTTAATACCTTTTCTTATATCAATACTGTCTTGAGAATTTCCCGAGGGAGAGAGGGGGAATATAGCAGGGATTTACTCGTACTTTACTCCGGATGCAACAGGTCCCAGATAAAGGACGAAGGAAACGTTTCCACGAACTTTCTGTAAGTCGGCAATGACGGGGAGAAGTGACTTTTGAGCTCCGTGTCGCTTAAGTGAGGGGATAATGGGGCTTTGTGGAACAGTGCGGCTTTTCGCTATGATAGTGTGACTTAATTTTAACTGTCATGCCGCTATTCATAGTGCTATGTTTTGTAATGTGATTATAAGTTTAGTGAAACGCTAGCGTTATCCGTAGACTTTATATTCGCTAGTGAATTTGCAGCTAAAGTTGTTAAATAAACTTTTTCTTTGTCCAGTTTCGCTCCGTAAACTCCAAAATTTGCAATGGGTGTTCCCAAAATGTTCTTCCATATAAACGTTTTCATGAAATGAAACACATGACCCAAGGGCTGACCTCTACCTGGGGCAACGCATTAGCCTTGCTATCCAACGCTGTAATGTGGCTAGGCCTTTTGGGTACGTTTCCTCAGGAATCTGATCTTAATCAGATATTGTATTTATAGGAATTTCCTGTAAATAGAGTAGGTATCTAGTTCTTTTTTCTTTTTAATAGGGTAGCTGTATGTTTTTAAGTTATGTGTAAATATTTTATTGAATAAATGTATCACTTTTCATGAAATGAAAATAATTTATTTATTTAGTTTATTGGCCAATCAACAGTAGTTTACACAGAAGAAATACATACATATTACATTCACAATCTATACTACTATTATAAAGGTGTAGAGTTAGTTTGTTTGTTTGTTTGGTTGAAAGTTATCCTAGGATCTCAGGAACGACTGGTCCGATTTGAAAAATTCTTTTAGTGTTGGATAGGCCATTTATCGAGGAAGGTTATATGTGACAGAATATCACTCTACGGTTAAAAGAAGCTGAGCAGTGGCCGACTAAAGAACGACGGGAGCGAAGTCCCTTGCGCCTTCTAGTTAATTTATAAAAATGTAACTACTTCTTACAGGAAAGCACCGCATGCACTTTCGTTACTAGCAGTTAAAATATAATTGAATTATGAATATAATAAAAAAAGAAATCAGGAAAATCGGTCAATCACCAAAAAGAAATCTTCCTTTTTATACCTCACTGTTAATGAATTCTCTCTCAAAAAATATAATCGTCTTTAAATTGAATTTACATCTCCATTTGCTGAGAACTGAGATGTAATTGAATCGTCTTAGTTCCGATACAGGGCGGTCGATCCCCAAGGACCTTCGAGGATGATTGGGTATTACGAGATTACCGATACGTCGATACGAACCGAAGGCATGTAATAAATCACCCAATACACCTCACGGCCGAAGTCCGGAATTGTTTTAAACGGACTGTTTATAGCATTTGATTTATAGACTGATTTCTATTATAGGTTAAACATTTTGTGGATTAGATTTTGAGATTGTTGAAGGAAATTAGGTTTGTGGGAGTATAAATACAGATATCTGACTGTTGCCTAGAGCTTCGCTCCTGACTCCTGTGGTTCTTTGTTTGGCAACCACTCAACTTCTTTTAGTCGAAGCGTGATGATATAGCTTCCTCCGATAAATGGGCTATCCAAAGCTAAAAGAATTGTTTAATTCAAACCTTGAGTAGTTAGTTCCTGAGATAAGCACGTTCGAGCAAACAGTCAATCAAACTCTTCACCCTTATAATATTAGTATCAATAGATACTGTATATCGTTGGCGCAGCGAGAAGTGCATACGACGAAAACGATTACGAAAATGTTATTCGATTTTTCTATCATGAAATTCCAGTATTTACATTTTCCCGGAGTTTGAAACAATGTATTACAAATATTAAGAATTAAACATACAAAATTAAGAATACAAAATGTCACTACCTCGTCTCAACCCGTGGGTGCCGTAAAAGGTGACTAAGAAAACCATAAGCAGACAAAAAAAATCGAATTCTAAGAAAATTCGAAACAAACCCTATACCAATCCGTCTGGCTTGCGTGGTATAGTAGACTAAATTCCCTGTACATTCTTTAGAGGAGACCTGCGTCCAGCAGTGGGACGTTAATGGGTTGAAATGATAATGATATTTTTGTAAATAGTTTAGTAATTTTTAGTTAAATATGTTGTTAATATTTTATTAATTCGTTCGTTTTAATTATCTATAAGATTAAACCTAACAATCTATCCTCTTCACATCATAAACACCAAACGTATGTACAGCTGTCGAGTCGAGCCATAATTACAGCGCGCGGTAAACCATGACCGCGTCCCCTGTATGACGGATGGCAAGGGTCACATGATGAAGTACGGCCAATCAATTTAACATGAAGCATTATAACCCATTTACTTAGTAAAAAGCAATGTTTGGGAAAATAAATAAGAAATATTATAAACAAATAACATGGTTACAAAGAATGCGTATATACTCGTACGAGGTACGAGTAAAATTATTTATGAGACTACTGTATAGCTAATTACTATACTATACCTATTTGAATCTTGAGAAAAATGTTGAGAAAAACTAGTTAAGAGTTGTAGAACTCCTATTTCCCGTTTTATATAATATTAACAGAATATTAAAACGGTTCGGTTCGGTTAAATTCGTTGATATTAAAACGGTACAAATATATTTTTGGGTTTCAATTTTAACACCAAAATCTTTTATCCTATTTTTTAAGACGTGACCCAATTAAGTTATAGTCAAATTAAGTATGTAGGTATGTATATTTTATTACCAAAAAAAAAATACATTGCAACCGAAAATTAGTAAAGTTCACCAAAATTAGTAAATAAGAAATTGGTGAAAACATCTAAAAAGAAATTACCACGAAGACTGAGTCGGGAGCTTCACTTCGCCTCTTGCTCAGCTTCTCTTCAGCCTTCTAACCTAACCTATCTATGTCGGATCCGCCCCAAAAAGGAGCAATCACTTGAGTAACAATAATTCAACGATACATATATTCTATCTTTTGCATTTATAATATTAGTAAGATAGCAAGATTCTCGGATAAATGTTCTATCAAAATAGCTCAAAGACATGATCGAATTTCAACAGTTCGCGAGAATTGCCATTTAATTAGATCACGGGTAGTCTCGGCCCGATCGAGCTCTCAGTCGTTGCGAGAAGATGACCTCGTCTCTCCATTAGCTTATTACCCTCTGCTATTATTACGTTAATTTTCCTGCACATCGAGAAGCTAACGAAGTTTCTGTTGGCGTAAGGGAACGTTTTGATTGTCAATTACCGGCTCTTGGACGCCAAAGGGTGCCTGTGACGATCAAAGCAGACACCAGGATGCAATTAATATGTGGCACAAACTTTGTTTAAGAGCGCCTGTGAACATGCACTTCGTTCAATATAGTTACTTTTATAGGTAACTAGCTTCCGCCCGCTGCTTCGCCTGCGTGGTATGTATTTAATACCTGTAAACCTTCCTCTTGAATCACTCTATCTATTAAAAAACCGCATCAAAATCCGTTGCGTAGTTTTAATGATTTAAGCATACATAGGGATATAGGGACAGAGAAAGCGACTTTGTTTTATACTATGTAGTGATGATATTATAATAATACATATCTTAACGCACTGTTTTTGCGATGAGATCAAAGCCAAGCAAGCTTAAGGTCAATCCTTATTTTGCCGTATATAATGAATTAACAAAACAAAAAGCAAAATACAATTTACTGTTTACTCGTGTATGGTAAAAGTACTTGAACTTGGACCACGTCACCATGGACAAAAACATAGAAAACTGTTTCGAAACTGGTCGAGCAGGAACTTAGCTGACTACATTTAGTTTTGAAATTATCCATGAACTAAGGTGACTTCTATTAGATTTTTTGTGGAATAGCTTGTTAAACTATTAGTAGAAACAATCTCGTTGGTCAAGATTTTTGATTATATTATAGTTTTATAAATATTTACTATGAAAATAACTAAGAAACTTTGATATTATTTCTATTATAATGTAACCATGTTTTCACTTGACGAAAGATACTTTAATGTTATTGAGGAATTATCTGATGAACAAAAAGTATCCGAGGAGCAAAGTAGTTCGGATGAATCTAGTGAATATACATTACTTACTGCACCAATACAAGTAGAAAATAAAAAAAGACCTGAAAAGAACTCATTTTACTCAGACAATGCAGATAACTGTCTCGCTAACATTAAGCTGTCAGATAGTAGGATATGTCTACACCTTCAGTTTCCCTATCCAGCTGTCGAAAATCCCGGAATAGAAGAGGCACTTTTTGGAACAGACTCAAGCGACACATACCCTAGCGATGACCAGGAACTATACCTTCATTTATGTACCGAAATGAATGAGTGTCCAGTAAGATCGTTTCATAAAAACCTATTAAGTTCTGAAATTGATCTTAGTTACTATGGCCTAGCCCCGATGGCCATTCGTCCTATGGCTATGGCTTTGCAACATAACAATTTTGTGACACGCTTCGACTTGACTGACAATTTCCTCAATGACGATAACTGCTACCATTTAGGTCGAATGCTCAAAACTAATAATACACTAAAAGAATTAATTTTAACTGGCTGTCGTATCGGAGCGTCAGGATTGCTTCGTTTAGGAAGTAATTTTCATTTCAACTGCTGCTTGAGGACTTTGAAACTTGATAGAAATAATGTTGGTGATCAAGGTGGAGTGATTTTTGCAAATCTTTTGTCTAGTGCATATGTCAAAGAAGTGAATTTGAGTAAAAACGGTATGGGACAAGAAACTGCATCAGCGTTTGTAGAAGGCTTAGAGTGGAGAAACCCTTTAACACTTCTTGATTTGTCTTGGAACGATTTCAGTAACATTTCATCAAGTACAAAAATGTTTAATCAAGTAGCGAATAGTGAGTTCTTACAAGAACTTTATTTATCTTTTACTTCACTTGTAGGAGAGCATGTTGCCGGAGCTTTATGCAACGTTCTAAAAATACCAGAACTAAGAGTTTTAGATCTGAGTCACAATTTATTTCAAGGTGAAGCCATACAATTATTTACAGATGAAATAATACATGCCAAGAAATTGGAAACATTAAATCTCTCATACAACCCAATGTCTCCTCAAGATGCTTACATTTGCTTGCGTAAAATGTTAAGTCCGAAGGTAACATTACAAAATTTACTGATGGACAATGTCTGTGTCAATAAATCCTTCTTGGTTGTACTGGATAAAGTATCAAAATTGAAATTTCGCGAAAAATTTGTTGTAACGCATGGTGAAGTATTAAAAAACTGGACCGTGAAAGGACCTGATCTAAGAATATTACTTCTGAAACGCGCTTGTTTTCTTAGTAAACGTCACAGAAGACGTCGTACGGATATAGCTTTATACTTTTTGAAATTAAACAAGGAATATAAGGAGCCAGTTCCTACAAAATTATTGTTAGATCGAATGTTAGCTGATAGAGTTACTTTGAATGAAACTTTTGTTAATGAGTTGGCGGATGCGTTTGCAGGGCCACCAACACGTAGATCAAGTACTATAGATTTGCACTTGTTATGTGAATGGATTCAGCGTATTTGGCCAGATAAGAAGTTGCCGCCGACGCCACCGCCTGAACCAGAGCCAGAACCGGAGCCAGTCCCAGTACGACAACCGAAGAAATCAAAGAAAAAACGAAAAAAATCAAAGTTTTGAATATTACTTATATTATTATATTTATATAGGTATATTTTTTATAATTGACTATATTTTTTCGTTTCCTATTACTATATAACTTTAGTACAATTATATATTATTTATAATATATAATATATTGTTATAATATTTTAATATACACTTTACAATAAAGATTTCTCTATTTTTTGTCCCACTGAACTATAAGTCCCAGTTTCGCCACTGGCTTATAATGAAATTAAAGATGTGCCAATTATGACTTTGGCCGATTAGTCGGTTGTAAGGAGGCCGACCACTGTTTCGGGGATTTCCGTGACGCTTCGTTTATAGCCACATCTTGATTTTTGCTTTTGAAATGATACATCTATTATCAAAAAGCGATCTATTACAGCAAATAAATTTGGCTTTCAATGCATTACAAGGCACGCGTATTGCTAACGCTATTACAGAACTATTAAGTATACCCAAATTGGAGATATTAGATCTAAATAACAATTCATTGCAGGGTGAAGCAATAAATATAATAACGGATTATTGAAAGCTAAGAATCTAATAACATTAAATTTATCTTTTAATCCGATGACTTCTAACGATGCATACAATATTTTGGAAAAAATGTTAGAAACAAAAGTGAAATTACAAAATTTAATAATGGATAACGTATGTGTTGTTATTTGTTATATATTATTATGTTGTTCTATACCTTTTATAGAACTACTCAGCAGAATAATGCAGATGGAAAGTCGAAAGAACTTTGTGGCAATGCATGGAAAAGTGTTGCATGGTCGGACCGTAATACAACGTAAAACAAGACCTTAAAGAAACACCATGCTATTTAGAAGTATGCAAATGATCTAAGCACGACTTATGATAGTATTTTATACTTTTAAAATTACATCAAAACGAATACGATTCCATTGAGTGCCAGTTACATTAAAGAAAAATAATTTATTTTAATTGTGACCCAACTTGAAAAAAAGAAACCCCATCAAATGAAAAAGAAGAAAACTGTCAACAAATATTTAATTTATACTTTTTTATTTTGATACTATTTTCTTTATGATTTTTTTTATACATTTTTTATATTTTATTTTGATATTATGATATTGTTTTTATACGTTTTATTCAATAAAACAATTTATTAAAAAAATACATAGGTTATTGAAAATATTTATTTTTTTATTTTTTGTTTTTAGTACCTAAGTACTGCTATTTCCAATTATTTTCATTATTTGATTAATTTTTTTATTATTATTAATTTTAATTTCCATTAATCATTTCTTCAATCTTTGGTCATAAAAAATACAACTCTAGATTTAAACGCGTTAAAGACGGATGTAACCATGAGATGCAATCCTTCCAGACTGCAGATGTACATACCTAATCCAAATTTTATACAAAACGAAGTCGCGCGGGCCTTCGCTCCCGTTGTTCTTTATTTGGCTACTGCTAGCTCCTACTAGCCGTAGCGTAATGTTATATAACCTACAACCTTCCTCGATAAATGGGCTATCCAATATTAAAAGAATTTATCAAATCGGACCAGTAGTTCCTGAGATCCTAGCGTTCAACCAAACAAACAAACTCTCAACTAGCAACTAACATCGCCGTGCTGAGTTACTCCCTGTATAATATAAAGTACCTACCTACTCTGTGCGAGTGACGTAGGTTCGATTCCGACACGAGACTAAAAATATTTGTGTAATTCATAAATTGAAAAATCAAACTCGGCTCTTAAAATAAATAAAAAGTAGACAGAAAGTGGCCATTAAAGATCTGAAAAGTACTATGCATTTAATATTTTCTTCTATTACGTCGCAGCAAGATGTCGTAAGCTGTTAAACAAAGCTTATCCTGCGTCATTTCCGGACTGCCGCAAGCGAGACCAAAGGACGGCAACTAATTTCCGTTACGACAAAGATGTGTGGGCTCCTTCACTGCCCTAGATAGGGACGTGTCACTTACAGTGCTTGTATATTAAATCTTACTAACATTATAACTGCGTAAGTCCGTTTGTCGGTCTTGCGACGCGAAGCTGCAATGGAACGACGGAGCACGTGATTTAAGATAGGAAGGAAAGTAGTATCGGAAAGTGATGTAGACTTGTATAGAGCAATTACGTGAGCGAAGCCACCGGTCGGCAAACCCTATCACTATAAGTTGATTTTTTTTCTCTTCATTATTTCAACTGATCAACGTTCCACTGTACCGTTCTCCTCCAAAATAATGTGGAGGAAATTTAGACGGTTTGATATAGGGTTTGTTTCGAATTTTCCTTTTCTTGCAGTAATCTTTTTGTCTGCATAATGTACGACACCCACGGGTTGAGATGGGGTTATGTGGATTGTGTATTCTTAATCCGTCATTACACGGATATTATTTCTTTATTTCACAAATTAAAATCTTTAAATTGAGTATAAACACTGGCCAGCAGTGGGACTTCATGGGTTGCTGATGATGACCCTCTAATTCAAATATACATATATAGGTTACAAAATACATCAATTTCTTTTGTTTGATACAAAGTTATGCCGTTATTACACGGTACTAAGCACTGTAGTCAGTATAGTCATAGTGTGAATGTGAAGCCTTCAATTAGCAAGCGGCAGGTGTAAGCGTAGTGCAAGCCACTCGAGGCACTGCATGAGCTCGTACAAGGCGGACGATTGTTAACCGTCTATTATGGGCTTAAGAGTCCTTAAGCTCGGGCTAACTCGCAATCAACGTGAATCTTGAATGAATTCTAGTGAGAGAATTTGGTTGTGGACTTTGAAATGTTGAAAACCTAGTTTATAGCTATCATGTGAGAAAATCTTTCCTTGTAAATGAGTCTTTAGTTTCTAGTGCTACACAATTATATTGTTAAGCAAACTTTCTTAATAACTAAGCTTAAAGAAACTAGACTTATTATGAGAATGTGACTTGTTTGTGGATGGATGGTCGAATATATTTTCTGTGTCTGTCGATTTGCAAGATTGATGTATGAATGTGCCCTAGAATTTTGCTATTTTATTGTTTTATCTTTAATTATTGTTATTGGTACCATATACCGTTAAAAAAATATGATGTTATTATAGAAGTCATGCAAAAAAGTTTTTTTGTTAATGGATCGAAAAAGGATCTTCTTGAAGTTCTATTTTCCTTTATCTAAAATACTCTGCATGCAGCAATTTCTTTTATCGCAGTGTCGAGCGATTATTAACGCGACGGAAACGTCAGTCGAGACGAGGCACGTTGAGGCGTCGAGGCGCACAATTACCGAGGCAAGAGGCACTTAGTGCCATTCAAGGCACAACCGCGCCACTCTAGAGCTTCACCGCGTGTCCTATAGTGCTATAGTTGTAGTCTAGATAGAATGATTAAGTTAATAGAATTTATGATGTTGAATATATTATTGTAGTTAGTATAAGTACTGTTATTTGTCTATCTCTGCCCTGTTGGGGTTAGTTGGGAAAGAGGTATGATCTGTATGAATTTAAAGGAGAAGTAGACGTAGATGCTCTATCTCTCGTTTTTATCTTTGTTTTGTACGTGCTGAAGTGGGAAATCTTATCTTCTCTGATATTTTAAAATAAATATAGAAGTTTCTGTTCTGTTTTCTTTATCTTACGTAAAAATTATATTAATATATACTTAATAAATTTATTTTTATAGTAGTACAGCATAAGTGCTCCTTTTCGCCTAATGGAAAGCTAAAAAAGGAGCCCTGATGGCACTGCCGCACCGGCCGACAGGACACGGAGTCTAATCATCTGGCAAATTATAACTACGTCTCGTAGACCCGTAGAGCTTAAAAGTTTTAATAAAGAACTGATGTAAGGAATGAGTATAAAGTGACTTACCGCCGCCATTCTTGTAGCAGAGATAAGGGAAGCGCCACACATTGGCGAGGTCGACGGCGAACCCGATGACGGACAGTAGGAAGTCCACCTTCTTGCCCCATGTCTCACGCTCGCCGACGACGCCCGGCGTAGGCGTCTTCAGCGCCATCCTACTGCCCGGCGACACGAAGCCGCCACACCCTGATAACAAAACATTGATCTTCAACCATTCATCTCAAGTAACGATACGAATCAAAATTCCCTCGTTATTGTAGTGCAGTTGATTGTAATGCAGCACTCAAGTGTTTGTTGGTGCCCGGTTTTTGAACCATCAAATAAGTTATTGATAGGATAAAATATAACTTATATAAAATAAAAATGACAGTTGAATGAATAAACTAATTCTATTGTTTTACTTTTATATTTAGTCAGGTTATTAATTGATGAATAACTTTTATTTGATGGTACAGAAACCCGGTATTAACCACTCAACTGATTGTTAAGAAATTTCACATAGAGATAGCCCCGCGTAGCTCATTTGGAAGAGCCCTGAACACGGAATTCCAGGGTCGCGGGTTTAATTTTTTTCTAGTTATTGTTTAGCATTTATCGAAAAATAGATAGTCTAAGACCTGGAAAAGAACACGCTTTTGATCGACATACCACGCGGACGTAAGCTAGTTTCATAATTATAAATACGGGTCAAACGGGGTTAATAATTACGGACGCAATAGATGCTGGGTCCAATTTACGAGTATGGCTTTTACTTTACGAATATCTTAGTATCAGTCCGGATTTTGAATAAAAAAGGTCCAATAGGCTTTCCCTTTAATACACGGGTATGTATGTGATACACCTACATACCGTGACGAAAAGGCGTGATGATATGTTTTTGTTATTAAATCTGTGTAAACCTAGCAAAATGGTGAACTACCATCTCCATATAAAAACTTAAATCTTCGAATAACAATACAACAGAATTGCCTATCCAAAAAAAGGATGAGTCCGTATATATAACAGCATTACGTTCAAAAATAGATTTCACATTAAATTCACGAGTTAAAACCTCGGCCAAACTACACCACTTGACCTTTTATCCGTTAATTAACCAGAGAGAAATAACGAGAGACACTCGTGGCTCTCCAATTCAGACGGACTGGCATAATGAAGTGACAATGTTTAAACGTTCGCCGTGACGGAGGGCCTGCTCTCTTCAACACGCTGACCGGTGATCGTAGGGTTGAACGGAATTTTAACTATAGAGTGTAAACGCAATTTTTAGTTTTTACAAAATTAAGAAGTAGGTAATTCCTATCACAACTTTGTTGCATTTAGTAAATTACTTATGTAACATGTTATCAATGATATTCTATGTTAAAAAAATTACAATATCATTGGTAACATCTTTATATTTAATAATATGTACATATATGTGAATGTGTATGTGACATGACATGTTTGTATAACCTTTATTAAAATATGTACCTATATCTTGTTTTTACAGCTTAACAGCGCCTTATAAAAATATAGGTAGAGATTCGTTCACCCAAGCAAAGATAGAAACTTTACATACGAATGGGTAACTTACCATTTTAAAATGGAAAAGTTATAGAGTTTTTTTTGAGAGGGGAAATGCGTTATGCATACCACTCCGTGCGGGGACACGAGACGAGCCTAAGAAATACACTGCCCAGTACTGCAAGCACAGCTGTTTATGTAATAATAATAATATAATATGTTTCCTGACAAAGTGTCAAACTCATTTATCAATCCAGGTCATAATCTACGAGTCTTAGAGCATCGTAAATATAAAATTATCGATTTGCTTACTACAATTAATTAATAGCTGCAGTAACTAGGGACAAATTTAATTGATAAAATTATTTTCAACATTCTTAATTTTATAATAACCTGGGTTGAACATTATATTTTTAGAAATTTTTTTTGAGAGTAAATTTTATCAAAGCCAACTAAAATAACTTAAACAAGTTGAATATTAAGTTCATACTCCGCATAGGTGGCAACCCTAAGTACTGTTCAGTGAGTCCGAGTGGCTGTCACGCCCAGTGAACAAGCGATTAACTGATGGCGATTTTCGTCGAAAAACCACACGGCACCATACACCACTAGTTGACAAATTGGATTTCGAACGATCGATATTCATTAACGAACTTTCAAGTAGAGGTGTTGCTTGCTGCGCTTGCTGCATTGGGTGGCGGCGGCGCGGCGGGCGCACCGAATTGACTGTTTGTTTATTACTCTAGTAGTTAAGTATGTATGATAACGTTTAAATTAACTTACAATATAGTTGTATTGACAATTCAGAAGTTTATTAGGAAGTTCCTTAGAAGTACGTCACAATAATATTATTATCTTCACCATGTCAATTTGCCCTATTTTTTTCCATTTTTTGTATGTAATTACTTACTTTTTATGATTTTTTTCTCGGATACGGATATTGTTATTTTGAATTTTTTTTTAAGATATTTACTGTAAGTTTACATACTAAATTTGATGCCTCCGTGTCAAAGGATGTATTTTCAACATACATTTTTTTTTAGTTGAAAAGACGCATCAACGAAAAACTTATCTAAAAGTGTAAGTAACAATATGAGCAGACCCGCCGATCAGATTGTTTACGTACAAGTCTCGAGCTAGCTAGCTAGCTCGGTATCCCTGCTTATATGCGGTATCCCACAGCTGGGCAAGAGTCTCTACTCCTTTATATAGAGAGCTGAGAGTATATGACAAGTATCTACTTACATATATGCCGCCAGTCGAAATTGAACGCGGTACGCATGATTTGCATGCCGGTCACTTATCCATTCGGCCAAAATCGCATCCGCAATAGTAACCGAAACTAACAGAATCTGTTACAACAGTTTTAAGCCGGTATTATATATTAAAACACGTTATGACCAGAGTTCGGAATAGGTAGGGTAGAGTGATTTAGGACGAAAGACGTCAAATGTATATGTTTATATGGACATGCCTTAGGAATGTCAAAACTATTAAGACTTTTCCGGGCAAGGGTGTATCGAAAGGGTCGCACAAAAGAAAAATTTTGGTCGATTTTGTATGAAAACTGGACTTTTCAAGGAAAATCATCAAAATATTTTTACACTCGACGAAAAAGACGTTATTTTTACGCTCAGAAAAAACCTTTATATCTCTGAAACGGTGCATCGTTTCAGAGATATAAAGGTTTTATATTATTATTTTTATCTATTAAGAGCAGATTAGTTTAGTATTCTAACCGGTACATAAAATCAGATTATACAAGGATTTCTTTCATTCTAGGCAAATAAAGTTATTCCATTCTACGTTATGGTGTATTTTTCTGTAAGTATTTCAAAAACATGAAGCGAAACTAAAGGATTAACCGAAATAATTGCAAATTTCAGATCTAGTTTCAAAATTTAATTTTTTAGGTTCATAAGTAGGTAAGCTTGTATAATTTCGAATCCATTTCTTTGTGTGTTGCACAACCAAAAAATGATTTCGATAGTAGTCTGTGTAGGTACATGCACTAGATTGCTCCGGCGCGGCGCTGACCAAGAAAAAATCTTATAAGTAGATATATCTGATAGACACGACCACAGTACAAAGAAAGAACTTATCTAGTCTGTTCTGGACACGAAGCGCGATGTGTTCAGTGTTCACCTCAAATTTTCGTGGCGATCTGATTAAATTACAGCCGTCGACAGTATGATGAAATTGGTCATATCTGCCGCAGACTCGGTGAAATTTCTTAGCATGTACAAGAGCCAGGCCATTTGGTGTACCGAAGATACCGATAATGATCCGTTAACCGACCATGCCGACCGCCAAAAACATACAGTAAGTAGGTACGAACCTAATTTACTTTTCCTAATATCTGTTCATGATATTGATTAATTTTTTTTTGTTGTTTTACTCATTTTATTAAAAACCTTCTTCGCGTAGGTAAATAGCTAACATAATATAGGTACATACATATTAAAATTAGATAGGAAAAATAAATAATTAGATAGGTCTGTACTAATTAAATTATTTAAAAAAATATTACAGATTTCTATGAGGATTTTATTGTTATTGAACCATAAAATAAGTTAATTAGGTTATTTAAACATAAACAAACATTTGCAGATCATACAACTATTTGTTCACACCCGGATATAGAACACGAGACCTCAGAAATCGAAACCATATACACTACCACTGCGCCACCAAGACAGTCAGAAATAAAATAAAAATAAATCTAAATTTAACACAATCGTGCTGCGTTGGACTAAGTCTAAGTAACCAATACATATTAAAAAAAAAATCCGGTTAAGAGAATTTCGGAACATTCTCAATGTAGAGTTCGCAGCAAAAGAGCGTATCTTCATAGCACTTACGTCTTTTTGTTAAGAAGCCTAGTTTTTCGACAATAAGTCAATAACTCAAAAACGATATATATCCGATCATGTTCAAAATAATTTTGGTTGGAAGTATTTATTATGCGTTATCTTAGTGTTTTCTTTTCAGATTTTTCGGTTTTAAGGGCTAGAATATAGATGGGGGACATTTTAAGCTATTTTCGGAGCGTTTATTTCCGAAACTTTTTAAAAGAACTGTCGAAATATGTGCTACTCATAAATGTTTGCTGAAAAATAAATTTGTCAGCTTCTGTTACATATTATATGGAGTGACCCCCTTAAAAATATTTATTTTTATTAATTAACTACCAAACTGAGTAGCGGCCTATACAAGACACCTATTCTTCAAATTTCATCATTAAACATCAAGTGGTTTTTTATTAAAATGTATGTAACATACGGACGAACAGACATCACGAAACTGTAAGGGCTCGGAACCCTAAAAAAATAATCTAAGTGGTAAAATAAAAAATAAATCAAAATAATCGATGACATTTTGAAAAGTACTAAATGTAACCAATATAAAGAAAATATCTAGGTATAAAAATAAAAGACAAGAAATACGTAAGGCATGTTACTCACTTGCGTGCCGGCGGTGTCATTGACGGCGCCATGTCCGCGCGGCGCGGTGCCTGGACCAGAATGACTGCGGGACGTGACTCCGTGACTCACTGCTGCTGGGCGAAGGGCGGGACAACCCGGCCTCGTCCACGCCCCGTGATGCGCGTTGAGTATCACTCCAACTTATTGAGTTGGAAATAACGAGAATATATAGAAAACTGTGGTAATATACCTAGGTATGTTTTATGAAATAATTACAGATCTTTTTTATTTTGTAATGAATTTTCATGACTTTTTCATATTTCAATAATAATAATATAATAATATTCTACCACATTCACACAGCGCCATCTAGTCCCAAAGTAAGCAATTATATTTGCTTTTGTTATGGGTACTAAACAACTGATATACTACTTCAATATTTTTTTTTTTGTAAATACATACATATAGATAAATTACAACCAGACACAGAACAAACCTTTATGCTCATCACACAAAGATTTGTCCTGGGTGGGGATCGAACCCACGACCTCCGGCTTAGCAGTCAGGGTCACTTACCACTAGACTAACAGGCCAGTCAATGAACATTTAGGTACAGTTTCTTAAGGTAATACGAAGGTAGAGAAAATTTTAAATGTACAGAACGTTTATATAACAAAAACAGTGACTGTGTATTGGCAGTGTCGCAGGAAGTAAGTATGTATTTAGGATTTAGGAAGCAGTCTCTGTGGAAGATGGTCATTACCACTTACTCACCATCAGATGAGAAGTTACTGATGGCCCGCTAGTAAGTCTTTATGACGTTACAAAGGCTTTTCGAGTATTGGATGTCCTACGGCTTATTATAAAGATGAAATGTTAATGAAAACAACATTTTCCAAAATTTTTTTCATTAATGTCCACATTTTTCCCAGCTTTTTACGAGTTTTATAATCATCGGGGCTTAGTAACTTTCATTGCGTATACTCTATGTATGGGGAACCGTGTCGCATCGCATATTCAAACTTTTTTTTTGTTGGCCTTAAATCTTTGTTACCAATTAAGTCAATTTGCAAACTTTCTAGACGGACTATAGAACAAAACAAGCTTATGACCAACCATCGCCTTGCGGCAATGCAGCAAAGGTGTTCACTGTCTAAGTAGGTATATTAAAATGTTGCCTACAAACGAGCAATGATTTTTGCAAAAAGGCTGGCGAAATGTGAGTAGCTATAAGACACCTCTGCCAACCTTTTTCAGAAGATGGCGAGACAAAATTAAATTTACTTACTTAGTAATAAGCTAGCTATCTGTTTATTATCGACGATCATATATTATATTGTCATCATAAGTAATTAATCTAATGTACGAGTAGTGCCTTCACGAAAAGAATTTAGTGCCAATTAATGAAATCAAAGTTCATTTTTAATTTTTTTTTCATTCACAATATAGAATTAGAGCTAATCGGATCGTCTTGGAATAAAAAAAAGCAGTTAATGAGAGTCTGAACATATATTAAATGTAAGTAATATAATCAATTAGAGTTCGGTGGGCGGGGCGCCCTAGATCGCGATGGGAGGAGATTAATACACCACGCCCACATCAACCCGCCCACTTTGCGTCAATCATAATCTGTCTTTCAACGGGAGCACTTCTAAGATGAGATGATAATTCAAATGATACAATGACTATTTTTAAAGATAACGTTAAGGACTTGTCGCGGAGAGCTTTTCTCGTACAACATTATAGTTAAGTGCCCAAGCATAATATATGTATCTTTCTAGTTCTAATAATGTGAAAAGTGTAAAAAGGTAGTGCTCTTTCTGCCAGCAAAATGCAGTGCAGACCAGTTTTTTTAAACAACGAGTACCTAGTTTTTGAGAAAAATGCCTGACAGTCAAAACTTTTAAGAAAGTACCATTTACTTTTTTAAGAGTTTTGACTGATATAGCCAGTCAAAAGTACTTTTAAAGTACTTTTGACTGGTTAAGAGTTTTGACTGTAACATCGGAATAGTTTCGTCATGTCCGTCCGTCCGTACCTATGTCACAGGCATTTTTCTCAAAAACTAGGAACTCGTTGTTTATAGGTAGATGAAATTTAAGGATAGATGTCTTGTGTGAGCCTCTACTTAGTTTAAATATTATTATTATTATTTTTTTTTTCTTTTCTTGGCTCTGCACGATTTGTGCTTTAGCCATAAAGCTAATATTAAAAAATTAAGGTGGGCACTCTATACATACTCGATACAGGAGCACAAGAGTGTTTGACCTAAGACCGCCTGTAGCACAGGTTTTACTACCTAGTACAGGCTAATCATAAATTTTTGTTCCCTACATTAAGTTATTTTTAAGAGTTCTGTTTAGGTATACATATTTACCATAGTACTTGAATAAATTTTACTTTACTTTACATGTAACAGAAGCTGATTTTAAAGGTTCCGTAGCCAAAATGGCAAAAATTGATCCCTTCTAGTTTCGTCATCTGCTTAATGGCTCCTCTACACGTTGGCCAACGTTGTGGCGAAGTGCTATGGCCAATACCATTGGCCATCATGTAGAGGGGGTGTTTGTGCTTATCTTGGCTTGTATCATTAGATGGCCCACAAGTTGGCGTGAGATCCGTGTGGTGTCGGTTTTTAAAAAAAGATCAAAGGGTTGTGGCAGTGTTATGGCCGCTGCGTCCATACGTTGGCCACGCATTTAGTTTGCTACGCCCTGCCAGAGTGATCGCACGCACTTGATTTAAATGTTAACTTTTTCACAAAATTATTTTACCCACAAATAAAAATAATATATAATAAATTATAAGGATTCAATTATATTTTTAACCAAACCTGTCGAATAGGGTATCAAAATAAAGGGAATCAAATGGAGATTACAAATTTATACATAATTATGTTATGTATCTAAATTTAATCAGGAGTAATAATTACAACCATTTTTCGGTCTTTTTAGTGCGTTGCTTATGTGTTGATTTTTTGCAGTCGGGATATTTTAATTTTTTTTTTAATTAATTTTCCATTTCTTTTTGGCACCATTTTTTTATATACATTCACGTAATTGCGGTATGCTGTGAATAAATAAACCGCAGCAGCAGTTAGCGCCTCAATATCCATTGTAATCAATTCGTCCGCACATTGGCCTGAACCGAAGCAAACTGAACGACCTTCCAACGTGTAGACGCCATCACAAACTCTTGGCTAATATCTTTGCCACAACATTGGCCACAATGTTGGCCAACGTGTAGAGCAGGCATAAGTCTGTCCGTCTGTGCGTCCGTTGGTCCGTATGTCACAGGTATTTTATTCAAAAACTACTCAAAAGTATATGGATATATTTTGGAAAATTGTGTTTGTAGTTAAATAACAAAGATAAATGTTTTTAACATTTATTTTTATTCTATTCATACATGAAAAGAAATTTTTTTTCGACAAACATTTATGAGTGGCCTATACTTCGATAGATCTTTTATAAAGACACGTTAAGGTTTTAGGAAAGTTTTCTGATTAAGGGAATATTGCCGGCAATAAACGTTCCGTAAGTAGCTTTAAATTGTGTTCCCTCTATTTTTCAAACCGTTAATACTAAAAATCACAAAGATAACGCTTATACTGCGCTTCTGACTCGACAAAAGGATGTAAGAGCTTTGAAGGTAAGCTCTTTTGCTGCGGAACCCTACATTGAGAATGGTCCTACATACAGTTTTTTTTTTCAGCAAACATAATATTATATAAAATTGGCACATACTTCGTCAGATATATTAAACACACTAAGTATAGGGTTTCCAAGTTATTCTCAATCTGAATGAGAGATACTCATCTATCTACAGGATGTAACATTCATTTTGGTCACTTCGGTCAGTATGAGCAAGTCTGAAACTATAAGACATACAAAGATCTGTTCTAAGACTTTAAAAAAATCAATCTATCAAAAAAATCTAAATCGATAACATGGTTATGTCATCGATTTTAGTAAAAAAAACATGTAAACGAAAAAAAAACAAGCAAGCAGTCTATTTAGGTATCGATTAAGTAAATATTACTATGAAACATGATAACTAAAATGAATTAGGTATATGGCCTTCCTCGATAAATGGTCTATCCAACACTAAAATAATTTTTCAAATCGGACCAGATGTTTCTGAGATTAGCGGGTTCAACAAAACGAACAAATTTTTATAAACCCTACAGCTTTATAATGTTATACTAGCTGTTGCCCAGGGCTTTGCCAACCAAACAAACAAACAATCAAAAAACAAAATCTTCATCTTTATAGTATAGAAGTAATAGAAGACGAAGATATCTATACCTATACAATTTAGATTAATATATTAGTACCTACCTATAGATGATAATGGGAAAAACTTTGTTCACCAAAATAAGTTTTTCTATAAATTATTGTTACCCAAAAAACCGGTCAAATGCGAGTCAGACCCGCTCGCCTAGGATTCCTTAAATATCAGGTGTAGGTACAATATTAATAAGGGAAATAAAAACATACATAATGTGAAACTTATAATCTAATTTACTAATTTTCTTGAACATTTAATACAGTTTGTGTTTGAAACGCATTTTTTTGGTATTATAGTATTTTGAGTAACAAAATTTTATTACCTAAATGGGTAACGTCTTACTAAATAGGTTAACAGATTTTACCTTTTTTTGGATTGCAAATGTATTTTATTGGTTAGGTATCAATTTCACTAAATTTGGTACCTACGCAGTTAAACCAAATTAACAGTAACAAAGAAAAACTTAAAAAAAAATGGTTGCTCACCACATCTAAATTCTTAAAAAAATAGTTTCACTTATCTGTATGAAATTACACTATAAGTCGGGGTAGGCAGAGACCATTTCCTTCCACTTGCTACGATTCTGACATACATCTTTGGCTTACAACAACTTACATTAATTTAAAACCCATAATACCGTGTGACAAAAGTTAGAAATAGAATACAAGTGTCGCTATCCCATCTCATCCCGTAGGTTTCGTTACCAGCCGACTAAGGGAATAAATGAGAACTTGTTATTATTTTATAAGCTTTATTTTAATAAAAAGACAAGGAATTTAAGGAAGTAGTTAGAAAAGAAACGAGAGTAACTTAATCTTAGTAAGTCTACTATACTAACATGAATTAATTTCAATGGCAACATTTATATTTCAGAAACTGTCCACACTGAACATTGATTGGTTGTTGCCACCCAATTATTTATTGACGTAAACCAATCGCATGGCTCCAAGCACACAGTGTCAAAATGTCGTCGTAAGTGTAGTTTTGTGATTTAGTGGTCGACAATTTACTATCGTTTATCACATCAAACGCAGTTGCACTCGTTTTTAGCAACAATAGCCGTTTCATTTATTGTGATTATACATTCACCTGCAAACAACCACTGCAGGTACGCCTAAAATAATAATACTTTCTCTTGTAAGATAGGTATGTGACAGATGATCCTTGACCAGTGTTTTTTGTATTTGTAAATAAAAACAAAGATGTGAAATAATTGTACAGTGGTTTCATCAACGGGAAGGAAAAGTGATACACTGACGTAATCACCTTGGCGGTTTTAATATTCGTATAAATTAACGTGTGAATGGATGACAAAAAAAATTGGCTATGGAAAGTTGTGTCGACAGGCTACAGAGCTGATTTAAAAGAGTTAATTTTTTGCTTAGATATGGGTGACGAAATGGATCCTTGCGAGTGCCTGTGGAACCACGAGCTGGCGATGCGTCGGCTTATCTCACTGGTGAGTGAACGACCTTGTACTGTTGATTATTATTAAAGTGGGTGGTACATCCACGTCTACACTATGGTCGCGCTCATAAAACCATTTTAGTTGCTATTTCTGTTTACCAACATTGTAAAATCGTGTTCCACGTTCAAATTTTCTTGTAGCAACTATATTGGTAATTATTCCAGGTCTAGGTATTGACTATATGTTTGACCCAATTAGAATAAATTACTAGTAAGTAATTAATATCATTAATGAGCTGTGAATAAAATATCTTGAAATTAATAATTACAGATAACTTATCCTCTAAGTCACATTGTTTATTATGAACAGTGAGTTAATTTATAAAACAATCTTAACTGCTTGGTAAGTAGGTTTATTAGTAGACCATATTGTACCATAGAAGATTGGTGCATTAAGATAGATGCTTATGATTTTCATAAGAGTTATTTTGTAATATAGGCGAATAAATGAGATATAATTTTTATTGTAGACCCAAGTACCCGGTGTTATCCAAGGACATAATTATACCAGATATGTCATTAAGTGCCTTTCTACTACTTGTACTATTACTAATAATTATTAAAGTAATTATTATCACTATAAACAAGTTAGGTACTGATAGAATATAACTTGTTAGTAAATTTAGTGCATAATAGGTGGTCATCAAGATCCATTTATCACTATTTAGGTACATGATAACAAAACATTATCAGCTGTTATAGATGTATTTTCCAATTGCTTTGATTATTAAATCACTTAACTTAGAACAATTGCTATAAAGTTTGAAATGAAAAAAAAGCCACTTTTTAAATCTTGCGGTTGGCCGTTGGTTGCAAGCGGCACAAAATCCCTCGCAGTGGCGGAAATTAGATGACGCTTAAGTCCACCAGTGGGCTTCATTGGGCTGATATGATGATGATTTTGCTAATGAGTTGATATTAGTGTTTGAAACTGCTTGTTGACTTTTTTTGTGGGATTTTGACAAGATATAGTGTTGGGTCAATTAGTTATTTCTCATTGTTGTTTAAAAAAAACCTGCTTGTATATTATGTAAGATTTTCAATCATTTTTTATTGCATGCACTGTGTATAAAATGGGTAAGAATAGTATTTTGTTGATTAAGTTTTTAATTTTCTCATATTTGTAGTGGTATTCAATAACATGGTTGACGGTTGTGGAAATAGCTGCAATTTTTGTAACTTGTACATTCAGTCTCTGAATTATTCTTTAGTATGTTTTGTACCTAATGACCTGAAAAAGGTCGCCGGGTCTGACTGGATGCGGAAGGCGGAGGATCGAGTGTTATGGCGCGTGTTGGGAGAGGCCTATGTCCAGCAGTGGACTGCAATAGGCTGAGATGATCATGATGATGATGATGATGTACCTAAAATTATTTTTATATTGCCATATTGGTTTGGTGGTACAATCAAGATATTGTCATGATAACTGTTTCACAAGTTGCTGTCGTCATCAGACGACTGGCAGGACCAGTTTGTGAAATTAAATATGTAGCACAACGAAAGTGAGAATTTTAGAAATTGTAAAAAGAGCTTGTTGACTTAATGTTACTGATTTATTCGTTATAATTTCCACTCGCGGTTTTGCCCGCTTGAGGTACTCACGAGAACGCATTTTCAGGAATAACTGCTGCAGAGTTTTTGCGGCAAAAAGTTACAAACATCCTCACAAACTCACATGTTTATATGAATACTAGCGTCCGCACTCGGCCCCACCCGCTATGTCGGTAAAAAGTAGGCTATGTCCTTTTACAAGTCTTAAACTATATTTATGTGAAATTTCATGATGATCGGATGAGTAGTTTCGAAGATTATCCCAAAACTCATAAACATTAAGTACCTCTTTTTTCTTTTTGGTCCAGTTGAATTCAGATTACAGGGAATATGGGAACTATGTTGACTATTGACCTACATTTAAATTTTATTGGGCAAACAGCCCGCATGATAGTAAATGGTTGTCCCAATTACAGTAATGTCATAAGTTTCTCCAGTGCGACCCTGAGCACAGACATTTTATTGTCAATGGACCAGTATTTCACTACCACAATTTCACTACGCAATGAGACGTCTATGCTATAACTAGCTTCCGACGGGACTTGCCAGCGTTGCGCGAATTTCTGAGGGTTATCTTAACCTACTTACATGCCAAATGTTAAGTTTAAAGCAAAAATATAAAGCTGAAAAGAAAGAAACTACGAAATTTCAAGTTTTTGTGTGCGTTGATATATCAGTCAATCAGGTTCTTCATTTATAATAATCCAATCCCTCATCATAATATTTGCTGTAACTGTACCCTATTAACCAACATACGCCTCGCTGGAAGCTGTAATGCCATGAGCTTGCGTGTTGCCATCAATCCCTCGTTCATACTGTCCAAATTGTATCTCTGTACCGATAGCCTAAGTTCTCAATATTTAGACGGTGAAATTGTATAAGAGATGTGTATTGCTTTTCTTTGTTTTCACTTAGCTTGTAATTGTAAGACAGGGATAGACAGTTACTGATTATGGTAGATTACAGGATACACATGCATTATCGTCTTTATGGGTCCTCCATTACCGAGAAATAACATAAGACACAGTGCTCCTAAAGCTAAGGGAGCGTCATATTCTTGCTTCTGATATATAAATAATAACCTTTATATTAGTCATTCGTCTCTCACTATCTGCAATTCAAGTATTCATAACAAATGCAAAAGGTATTTGTATAAATAAAAAATGGAATTCCTACAATGTGCATCATTCCAAACATGTTCGTGATTTAAAATATTTGTACCTAGTATTTTAGTGGTGTAGTTAAATACAAGTGAAACTATTAATGGGGATCGTTATCGAAGCTGATAAAACAATTATTTCACGCCTCGAGCCTGGCGATATTGTTTATAGCCGTATGTACCTACTGCATCATTATTTTATTGCTATATGTACCTATAAATAATACTAGTTTTCATTACATTTTACCATTGACTTAAATTGAATTACAAGTTTGTATTTTAGAACCTTTCGAAGTCGCAATGTACCATATATGTCTGTGGTACCTACCTAGTAAAGTACCTATTTTATCCGTGTAGTGACGGATTAAGAATACATAATATCACTACTACTACTACACCCCATCTTAAGCCGTAGGTGTCGTAAAAGGCGACTAAGGGAGTAACTGTATGCAGTAAGAGCACTGCAAGTAAAGAAAATTAGAAACAAAACTCTATACTAATCCGTCTGGCCAGCGTGATATAGTAGGCTAAATTCACTCCATGCCCAGCAGTGGGTCATTATGGGTTGAAATGAGTAAATTATTTATGTTGTTGAACAAAATTTACGAGGTTTGATCCAGAGAAAATAAAACTATAATATAATATTAGCTTCTTTAGTATCTTCACACGCGATGAAAATTTATTACTTGCTTGGAAATAGCTGAAAAATTATATCATACTCTCCAAAAAACATCTCATAATTTCCTAAAAAAGAGACCACAAAAACCCTAGTGAAATCCCGCATCAACACGCGTAGTCAAAAATCTGCCTCGATAGTCTATAATCGTAGTAGGTACTGCTGAACACAAGTGTGAATTCATAAAATAGACATTCTGATAACTTTAAGGTTTAAGTATATACCACTAAAACACCTATGGCCGCGCAAGCAGTCCAACACGAAGTCGAGTTGCGCAACCAAGCGATCACCACATGTGGTACCCTGCATTGGGCTCTATACGTTTTGTTGTTAGCGCGACTGGTTGCCGCAAGCTGGAAATGAGATTTATGTCCTAAGCCCGCCACCAAAGCGGCGACGATGCAACAACAACAACAAAAGAGAAAGCAAACGTATTTCAATATTTACAACATTAAAAGTAAAAGTATTGTGCGAGGAAACGCACTTCGATTGTGAGTTTAAAACATTCTCTTGTCGTATAGTCTCCGTTTTAGAGTCCTTGCTGTGTCTTAAACGCAGCAATTAGTCGTAACAATCATCTTAGGAGTGATTATCGTGTATTTTAACCATAAAAGTGTGTGTTCAACTACAATTTGAATCGTGTCTTAAATTATTATGTAATCAGGTCATACAGCGTACCGTGGCTCCGTAGTTCAAACAATTACATACGAATTACTGCATTCCGTTACGAATTACCTTTATTTTATAAAATAGCATTGCATAACTCGATAATTGGAAAACAATACCGTTCAATGTAATGTTGAGAGTATCACACGTCCGACAATGTTATCGCTTCATCTGTTTAACAATTTTACGAGTTGGTATATGGAACTAGAAGTCGCGCGGGGCTTCGCTTCCGTCATTCTTTATTTGGCCACTGCTCAGCTCCTATTGGCCGTAGCGTGATGTTATATAGCCTACAGCCTTCCTCGATAAATGGGCTATCCAACTTTAAAATCATTTTTAAATCGGCCTAGTAGTTCCTGAGATCCTAGCGTTATAATATTAGTATAGATGCACGCCACCTTGTGTCGTCTATACAGTTAAACTTTATTCTATAGAACACCTTATTCTATGAAACGATATTATGTAATGCAGTAGCCATGAATATACTGTAGTTAAGTATGGATAGATTTTCTACTAAACCATCATCATAAAAATACAAAATCCAAGCTTACAGGAGAACGGCTTCTGACGTCAAGTGAATAAAGTGATTCCAATGGTTTATAATAGTACCTGTAAGTGTTGTCCCTCTAGATATAGTTTGTTTTTAATGTTTAAATACCACCAGCAAAAATTTTGGGCCGAGTTCTGGGGTGCAGTGGTGAATCAGAAGGGCAAAAATATAATTTTGTACATTGGTATTCTACGTCGGTGCAGAGTTCCGACAAATTAAAATTAAAATATACAAATAATAAAGTAAATAAAAAATAAGAAATAGAAAGAAGACAAATAGTACAGAAATGATAAAATTGTAAATTCCTCCACCTAAAACAAATATTAAAAGCATTAAATAAAAAGTAGCTAAAAAGGACCGGGATCATGTCCGGGGATCCACACGCGGAGTACACAAAAGAGTACTATTTAAGAACAAAAAAAAAATGGTTCATAATAAACATCGCATCCTCGCAAATATCTGGTGGAAAGGCAGCCTAATACTGATGATTTTATTTATTTATTTATTCATAGAGCAGTATAAGCTTACAGTATACTCCAAATCGCTTATATGCTATACTAACTTAATTAACAATTAAGTTTTTACTAGCAACATTCATTAAATTCAGAAAATACATAAAATAAAATAAAACAATGAAAACAATAAATTCAAAACATAACTATAACAAATTTAGGCACAGGTAGATGATAATGATGGGTTTGTGGTAGGAGTTAAATAGTAAAATTAGCTTTTCATTTTTTTTCCGTAGGAGCTTTAATATTTAATTTACACCAGTAAACGTGTATAAAAGGTACTTGAACAACATGCCAGTGTTAGTGCCACGTGCACGTAGCACTAATTTGATTGATATCACGTCTGATAAGATTGCGTTGAAACATGTACCACAGAGAACATACTTGTACAATCCGATCTATAATACTCGTACCTCTTTCATGTTAGTATGTATCATTTTAACCATCATTACAACCCATAAACGTCCCAGTGCTGGGCATGGGTCTCCTCCAAAGAATGTGGAAGGAATTTATATTTTGTTTATCTTATTTGTTTAAATTTTAATCAACTAAAATAAGATGAATAGATTAACCAATTTAGCGCTTGGCAACACTGGCCCCGATATCGCCTCTAATTTATGGGATGTGTGTCCCTTTAGCCATTGTACAATGAGGTGTTTACGCAAAATATTTATATTGTAAATATTGTATTGTAATTATATTGATTGTTTATCTAACATACTCGTATATTCTCTTTTCGGCTCGTGCCCGGCATTTGTGGAATCTAGATCATACCATACCATACCTGGACCTATCTATATATTCTTACTTATACCCATTTAAAAATAATTAACATTTCATCATTGTGCATTGTAATGGGTCTTTAACTATTTTATTAAAGCTTCCTTCCACGGCACACGTGGTATGTCGGTAAAATAGGCTTATTCCTATTATGTGCTCCAAATTTATTTTTCTCTTATATTAACCTTTTGACCGCCACGTCAAATCAGTATCGCCATGCCTTGAGCACCAAGCTTTTAAAATACCAGTACATTTTTGAAGTGCCACCGTCATTGGCGTGGTGAGCACATTTTCATTTTACGTGTATAGACGTCTCTGGCGTTCAAAGGGTTAAAACAATAAACAAAAGATTTTCCAAATTTTGAAACGCTTGGGAGCAAATTGAGGAGCGGATGGGAATAAGCTGTAAAATTTTATATAACTTCTTTCACTCAGTGAGAGATAATGTAGCATTAATTAGCATTCTACTGGTATTTTTTCTATGAGACGATGATCCCCTTCATCCAGTCTCACAATTAATTTAAATGAACAGAACAAAGAAAGTCATAATTTGAAGAAGACATTACGGTCATACTTTATTAATTTTAGATTCGAATGTTAATTCGCCTCGTCATGTTATCTACGTGGCGGTCCAATTTCGTTCACGCGTAAATAACATGTAGGTACCTACTTACATTAAAAATAAATTTAAACTATTTGCGCAGTCGTACATGCACAAAAGACTTCGAATTTATTTATTTTGATAGCAAATTATTCTTTAAATAATTAAATTAAACTAAAGAGAGCACAATACGCATATACGATAAGATGTTATCTGCGTATACAAATTTATCGTAGCAATGCAGATATCGCTTGCAGAGTTAACATCTGCCGATATATGCAAACATCTGCAGATAAACTATTAAGTCTAACATATTTGTATAGGTTCTTCATCATAACTTCATCAATCTCTTAACATTGTGAAGGGAATTTAGCATACTATACCATTTAGCATACTAGCTAGACGGGTTGGTATAGGGTTTTGTTTCGAATTTTCCTTTTCTCGCAGTGCTCTTGTCTGCTTCCATATTTCCATAATCGCCTTTTACAACACCACCACCACCACACATTACGTATTCTTAATTCGTCACTACACACTACGGATATGGGACGACTTCCTTGGGGTGAACTTCCTGCAGTGATGTTTTATGAGCGCTATGGCATGTCCTTCTTCAAACGAGGTTTAAAAAGAGCTATTCTCTCAAGATAGGCATCGACATGGCTATGCACCTAGCATTGCCAACGTCCATGAGCGGCGATATGCGCTTATCATCAGGTGGGCAGCCTGGTCGGATGCAACTTCAGACAATAAATTTAAAAAAAACTTACACTGATAATAAATATTATTTGCGACATCTGTCAATATAATATTCCGGTGCTTACAAATTCTGCACGGTAACAGATATATTATCTCTTGTTTTGTGTATTTTGTGTAGAAAGCTATATTGACAGATATCTGCAGCAGATACAGATATCTTGTCGTATCTGCGTAGTGTTTGACTCGAAGAATTACAAAACAAAGTAATTAATTTTGGACGACACCGCGTCTGTGTAAATAAAGGTAGTTGTCACATGCTCAAAATAATTTTCTTGTTATGTTTTTATATGTAAATCTGTTGTGTGGCCATTAGTTTTATGGCATGTCTGTTAAGTTGCAGCAATTATTTGAAGCTAAACTTAGCCTTTGGCCCCATAAAGTATATTATTATTCTTCATTGAAGCCCAGATTCATAGACCGTACTTTGACTTTACTTTGAGGCAAAGATAACTTTCAACCAATATGAAGTTTCTTAACCCTATCAAAATCTTATTTTCCAAAACCATCCTTTGGTTACTTAGTAAAGGCAATGCACTGTCTGAGAATTTAAAAAAGTAAAGGTAATTTCGGCATTCAAAGTTTACTTTGGGAAGCCTATTTTGAAAAGTACCTACATAGGAAAGCCACAACTATAAATTTGGCTCTTAGTCCTAAATCATCTTATCCTATATAAATATTTCTCAATCGTAATGAGCCCTTCCCGAAAACACCACCTCGATAATAAATAGTGGATTCGGCTTATTTTCGGATTGAATGTAAAAGAAAATTATTGTGCTGATCATATGGGATTCTTTAGTTCTTAGATCGCCAGCACTGGAATTTCGTTCTAAGTAGGCAGAGGCTTTTCTGTATCTACCTATAACAAAAAAGTAGTCTAGGTTTCACTGCTTACATAATAATACCTCTTCTCATAAATAAGACATAAGTAAGTCGAAAGTTTATTGCGTGAAAGTGTATTAAAAAGTAAGTATCAGTAATACTTACAGTTTAAAATAACGCCTTGAAAGTTTCCAATGTGTTATTTGCATATAAATAGAATTGTAAACGCAATGACTTTCTTACCTTTAACACACAATAAAAAATTAAAATCACAAAATATGACACTAAATAGTGACATTGCCACGTTGGATGGAAATAAGCTCTTAGATATTTTTTAAATTTTCAATTTGTTGTTATAGCAAAACGTCGTCGACAGATTGGTATGTAGGTATTCAGTTTATCAACAAATTGGATATTTGACAAATAATAAAATCTTATTTACAAACAAACGCAGGAAATCGATTTCGCCGACATTGATACGATAATTTAAACAGCCACGTAATAATTATATAAGATCTTCCGCATACAATATTCATACTGCGGCCTTTTACTGTACATATACCATTGTTTGGCATTAAGATCCATTCACTTCGATTATTATGACAAATGAAGAACTTATGAAGTACGAGGCAACTGAATGTCAAGTTCAGGTAAAATGCACCTAAAGTTTCACACCTTATGACACATGTTTCAGTGAATACATAATTATGTGAATAAATAAGTTTTGGTCTCTAAAAGGCACTTAAGTCCTGTTGTGTGTAAATGCGTTCTAATAGTTTTTTTTTTGCGTAGTTCACAATTAGAATCGAATGTATAGCAATCGAAGTAATAGCAATCATTTTACATAAGGGTGTTTTGATTGGGGTCAGTCGACGTCGACAAATCGATATTGATCGCATCAAAACACGATGGGGTTTTAAGATCGATCATAATCAATTTATGAGTTTTCAAACAAACGTGCAGTTAGTTTTGATCAAATTCATACGCATCAGTCAAAATCGAATGACTAATATTAAACCAATCGGATATATTTTCATCAAATTCCTAGAACTTTTAAAAAACCCTCACCGTAGCTATGTAATTGGTCCATCCTAATGAGTTCTACAAAGCCCAATATAGTTTTTTTTATTTAAGATGTTAAAATCCTACGAGATTGGAATATCAATTATGAAATGAAATCTCGTTTATTCATCTATGTTACAAAGTAATATTATGAAAGTCACAAGATAAGAATGTAACAGGCTATCCGCAAAATAGTGTCAGCAAATTTGCCTACGACCAGTACGCTGACAGGGTGATATAACAAGAAACTCACACCACTCTTTACAATCTTTTGTGAGTTACTATTTGGGTAAAATGAAAATGAAACCTCATTATTAACAAATAAATAAATAAAGTATTTTATTGACACAGAAAATACAATTTCGCAATATAACATTTGAGGTGCAACAGTATAACCATTCACAAAATAACTCTTATATTGAGCCAATTATTTGTCGACGACGTTTTGCAATAAAAAAGGTTGAAGATTTCAAAAATATGTACTTTCTAGCCTTAAAATTAGAGTTCCTTTCATCAACATCGAAAATGTTGTGTTCTTGTTGGTGAATAGTGATATCTAGAGATCATTGGAAAGGGAAGGGGTTTAAAAGTTCCGCATCGCACTTTGATACTCCTTGTGCTGCAGGCGAGCATAGGCTACGGTAATCGCTTACCATCAGGCGGGCCGTAAGCTTATTTACCACCCTTCGCGGTATAAAATAACTGAAAATCTGATAGCATACAATTTGTCTGAACCAGCTTCGTCAAGGCCAGTCGTACTGCACGGAAAGCGAGTGCCTGGAACAGATGCCCGGCCTACCCAGGCCCGAGTCCTCAGCGAACAACTTCCTAATGATGTTCCTCATGATGGCAGTCGCGCTTGCCATGTACGCGATGCGTCCCCGCCGCAATCAGATACAAGATGCCGCGAAACCTACACAAAACTCCCAAGTAAGTAATCTACAGTTGTATTTATTTAGCCCCTTCTTAAAACAAGTTCTTTCGCCACGTATGTAGGTACGCGATAAACACAAAAACTACTAAACGGATTTTCATTTTTCACCAATTGAGGGATTCGTGAGGAAGTTTAAAATATATATTTCTATTAACTACATACCATGCGCGCAAAGTCGTTAGTTTTAGATAAATGCTAAACAAAATAGGAAAAATTTGTTCGGCGACGCGACGGGGGAAAGAGAGATCCGTCTCTTGATTATTAAATATTTATCATCCGTATGACCCTGACGTGTCAACAGGGTCGGATTATCGCTAATTGTCTAGCAAGTCTCTGAAAGTCATCACAGCAGCGATATGACTATTCTACAATATATATTAAGTAAGTGTGAAATATATTATTACTAGCTATGCGGCTCCGCTGTGGATCCGCGCGTGCAATTCGGTTCCTTTAAACATAGCAACTATCAATTCGCTTTGTACAGAAAACACATTTTGTATCGTTTGCACGCGTTGTTGAACGCTATTACCACGCGCAGTAATTTCGCAAAACCGACTGAATGAATGACAACAAATTTCACAGAAGTCGATTTAACTGTCTGATAAGTTGGGAATTATGCAAATCTCAGTTTAGATGATAGTCTGTAAGGAGTTCTTCAGTTGAGCAGGTCCGACACGAATCTGCAGGACCTACTTCTGCAGTTTTGATACGAGTGAACAAATGTTTTTCCATTGCGCTGGTGCTCACTACTCTTCACGAAAATTAAACATAAAATAATATAGGTACAACATTTTAGTCGTTGATAAACAATTTCAATGTCAAGAGTATTGTTATTAAGATTATCTCTATTATGGGTTAATGTATGAGACGTAGGTTTGCGTCAACTTCCATCTTTGTTCACCTACGCAAATAGTTAATTTACATGAACGTTCACATTGGTAAGCCAAAATATAGGTAGAAACATTTCACAAAGCAGAAGGAATATTTTAAGTTAATTTATATATTAACTAGATTCCGCCCGCGTGGTATGTCAGTAAAAATAGCCTTTGTGCTATTCCAAATTATAATCTATCTGATCTATCTGTATGTCAAATTTCATACAGATCTCTTCAGCCGGTCTGGCATGATTGAGTAACAAACAAACATTTTGCATCGCACTCTATGCCTCATATCCCTTAGCTTCAGTCTAATCAATATAATAGGTCCCCAAACATGACAACGTTATACCAACTATACCTCTATCGTATAGCCGGTTCTTGAACCATCAAATAAAAGTTATTGATAAGATAAAATATAACTTAGGGCCAGATTCACCACTGGCAAATAAGTGCTACATAGCCAACATGAAACGTTCACAGATTTTTGACGTATTTGCCATATAAAATCTGTCAAAAAAAGTCTCAAGTAGTTTATTTGACACTTGTATGAATAAACTAGTTCTATTGTTTTACTTTTATATTCAGTCAGGTTATAATTTAATTGATGAATAACTTTTATTTGACGGTTCAGAATATATAGAGATCTTATAGCAACTTACCCAATTTTCAAGATTGCAAGGTTAATAACCTTGTTTAGAAACAAAGTGCGGCAGTCGACAATCGATTTAAAAATGATATTGCGTTAAACGTACGAAAGTAGCGTTAAAACGTTTATTTACAAAAGAGTATTGTGCTGTGGATAGTAGGTCACCGGTTTTAGATAAAAATGTACTGTTACTTGTCGGATTGTCACCTTTGCTGGTCCCGATACCGTTTTGTATTATGTTTATTAGTTTCTAATATAGTTACTAAAAATAAATTATTATAAGAACAAAAAACTCGTTATTGTTTTTAGTTCTTCAATAATTTATGTTTTCTCTTTAAATTCTCAATATCAGCCCAGACTCTGGAAAAAAAAAACTTTTTTTCGCCCATTTTTTGGCAATAGTCTCACCCTCTATGACACGGGACCAAATATAGGCACGAACTTGGCGGAATGCCATGCCTATATTATCTCCTCCGGAAAACAGGCATGGTCAAAGTTTTAAGACGTAAGTTTCAATCATCACAGTGCTAGTACCTATATTACGCAAGTAAAAATCATACGATTTATTAATTGGATAATCACATATTCTACATTTTAATGTACCTACTTGAAAACATTACACAATCAACAGTCCAAATAACCTTCCTTATCATAAAAGTTAAGCTGTTATTGCGTCTCTTAAAACGGTTCTCAGAAAAATATTTAATTATAAGTTTAAAGTAGTCACTTTGTTTTCGCAAAGCGTCTTGTTGGCCAAATTTATATTTTGGTTTTGCTTGGGTTCTCTCCTCAAAGGATGAGGATAGTAAAAGCAGTTATAAAATAATCAGATTGGAAAGATGTTGTGACGCGAAAACAGAAGGAAATGTTAAGCTAGTTTCGACATGTGGAGACACTGAATGAAGGAAAGGTGACAAAATAAATATTAAAAAAATAAGAACTTTAAAGGAGGAAGATCTAGAACAATGGTACTAAACCTACGGTCCGTGGATCATTGGTGGTCCTTGACGGTAACAAAAGTGGTCCGCGAAGCGAACGCATACTGGGCCACTAAGAGTATACTAGGAAGACTTTTGGAGCTAATTACCCATTGAACTCTTTTAGTGGTCCGTTATAAGGCAGTATATTAGTCAAATAGTCCCTCACTGCTAAAAGGTTAAGGACCGCTGATCTAGAAGAACGTTCCATGACTAAATCAGGAATTTCCAAAAGAAATAACAGGTTTATTTGAAACTTTATGCACAGTACAATGGTGGGTTTAATGCCATACGCATTATCAACCTGCCAACCATGGGGTGATGCGAAGAAGAACAGTTTGTTGCAGGTAATATTTGTCGTATGAAAATAAATTAGTGGGGCCAAAGTGGACAATTTTTTTTTACTTTCCACCTTGGCAGTTGGCACACTTGGGACTGCTTGGTAAGGCAAAGGGGACGCACCAGGTGATGTGATCACATTGGTATGGCGCTTTGCCTAAACACGATACTTATAAAAGACAGCTGATGTGTTCCTCTTAATATAAATAGTCTGTTTAAAATGCCGACACATTATAAATCCGGTTTTGTACCATTTTGGGAAATCCAAACTGGTTTTTTATTATTAGCAGACTGGTTAAATAACCTGATTGAAATTGACCTTGCATTGGTCTAAAATAAAAATGGACTATATTAATTTTATAATTTATAGTTGTTTTGTTAAATTTAGCCGCGGAGTACTATACACCATAAATTTCTTCAATATGTTTTGACAATTCACTCATTTTTTGACACTTTTACCCTCGTTATAACTTCGTCAACGTTTGCCAACGTGTCATAAAATGCAATAAATACCTTTATAAGGTGGCAAATCAAAGAATTGGGTCTGAATCACGTCACTGCACTCCAGGACGCAGTTGGCTGATAATTCTCAAAAGGGTTGCAAAGTCTATAGCGGCATTCGGGGCCTGGATGGCCAGTCTGCAAACAATTTAATTTTTATTGTCTAATCTCTATCTGTCCCTTTATAAATCCCTAGGAATTTCGCGAAAATTGGAATCATCAAATCATCCTACGATATACTGTTACAAAAAAAAAACTAGCTCAAATCTTTATACAATAGTCAAGAAGACACGGTGACAACCGGTTATTGTGTATTAAAAGGGACACGGCAGTTTTATTAGGACGATAGATAATAAAGATCTTATTGTGTCATTATATTGTTAGGGTATCCTGTTACACTATAAATTATGATTTACGATACTTCCATTAATAATAAAGATAAAGATAAATTTATTTGTATTACCATGTGTAGATTACAATACAAATGATATGCATGTAATGGTGTTACAATTTTGAAAGCACTACATGTTATGATGATGATAATAAGTAATATTCAATAGATTTATTCGGAATAGAGATGACTTAACTTTAGTCGTTAGAGTTCGAATATGCTAGAATCTGTGTATTTTTGATTCATCTAATTAACCAGACGAGTTTAGATATAAACAATTGTCCCCTAAGGGATAGACAAAAGTGCTTTACCCTCAAATTTCGCCAACTGTTTGATAGAACTACGTTTGATAGGTCTAACTAAAAATATAGGCTACTTTTATCTACAATAAAAAGTAGATACCTAGCAATACCTTGGTGGCATCTGCATTCAATTCCGTGCAGCAGTTTTTGCGTGTTGCGCGTACATACAGACAGACAGACAAAAATTCAAAGTGTTATTTTGGCTTCTGTGACTCTATATGAGATGGCCCCATACATATTTTTTTCTTAAATATCTACAATGTACAATCGTCGATGTTTGTTGTGCCGTTACAATTTTATTATAATGTATAGAATAGAAGATGGATAGGGTAACTCGATGTATCTATAGAAATTATAAAACTTTCTTCGTGCTTAAACTTCATAACATATTATATAAAATAAAAGAACTTTGTTGTTTTCAGCGCCATGTGCGTGATAATATTACATATATTTAGATGTAACAATCAGGAAATAGACATTACAACGATAAGTATATTATGTTATTGTATTAATTCAGTAGGTAGGTACTTACTTTTGGCCGTGACTTTAGCTCTATTTTAAACTTTATCCTCGAAAAGTTACGCAGCCGTACTTCACATCCAGTTTTCACGCTTTGTAAGATTCAATGTAATAGAGGCAATCAAAGTAAATGCCATGTAATAGGGGCAGGACTTCTGCCACTAACCGGGCAGATTTCACACAAAAAATTATAACAGAAATATAGGCACTCCCGGTGTGCCTTTGAGTCAGTATTTTTTCATATGAATGAAGGCCTTTACGCGGTAGGTTTTGCTGTCAGTTTTACCACAGTATAACCTATCGTGTAATGCGTGTCTGATATCGACAGTATCAAAATTATTTACTGTCATTCAAAGGTAATTCATGATCAGTTTTGACTGACGTTTGCATGAGCGTGTTCTGGCCGCTTTAGTCAAAGTATCTTGATACTTGATAGTACCTACCATTGATTACGGACTCTTTGCAGCTTGCGGCTACGCTGGAGCTGTATGTCAAAATGTATGTGCTTACGCTATAAGAAACTAATATTATAAACTTTGTTGACAGGATCACGATGGCGCTCCTCCTACGCCTCCAAGAATATAAAGCGACACCGCTTCGTCGAGAGGTCACGTTAATAATGAATTCCAGTAATTGTATAAATACTTTTATATAGTAAATACGAGTACGATGGGGGACACAACAGCCGTCACGACTAGGAGTCTAAGATCTTGTATAGGAGTTAAAATAAGTTAAATGCACCACGGCAGGTAGAATTGAAAAACATGATTTCGCTGCTTTACCATTGAAATTGTATAAAATCCGTTAAATTTAAATTCATAACCGATATTTCAGTGTACGTTCGTGTAATATTTATTCAATGCATGCTGTTTATGTCTTTTGGTGCTACATTTACCAAGAAATAATCTATAGTTATGATGTCAACTTTCAGTGCAGAAAAACGAAAGATGAGCATATGTTGTAAATTTGTAGCCTGTGCCAATGAGCATACGGTTAAATATTGCCTTATAGCATTTCTGACTTTTAATATGGACTTCAATTGTATCTTTGATAAAGTTCAAAATGCACATCAAAATTATTTATTATTTATGAATTCTTCATCACAATTAAGTGCAATATTGTCATACACTTCGTCTGAGTCATAAAAATAGTGAATTAATATAATAATATAATATCGAACGGCTAACAGACGAAGCGTTGTATTGAGATCTGAATTGTAAAGTATTAATATAGTAAGTGCATGGTTTAAAGATGACAATATATAGAAATATAACGTCCTCATTAATGTGTAAACCAAAATCTTTAGATAAGAGGATATCATGTTATTTTGATCAAATCACGTTGGCGAGGGTCTACCTTAATATCGTATTTGAAGTCATTTCGAAAGAATCATTGCCAAAGACAGATTAACAGAGTCCAGGCGGTTCACAAACAAGATCGAAAAATAAGGCAAACGTAAAAAATGAAGATAAGATCAAATATTTTATTCAATTTATAGACCCAAGGGAAATTAATCCCATGCTGCCTTCTGGATCTGCCATTGGTTATCGCTGTATTCTATGAAGCTAAAATTGTTTTAATACACATCTTTGAACTGCATGTCTTTAGTGCCGACCGAATTGTTATAAAATTCGAAAACTTCGCTAAAATAACGTGAAATAACATCTAATTCGTGTTGTTAGAGCAGACCTTCTGAAATAATTGATCTGAATAAACAAGGCTATTTTCAGTTACATCACTCTTCTTTCACGGACGATTAACGCCAGAAAGTTACGATGCAAAAAATTAACTCTGCAACGGTAGGGTTAATTTTATGACACACAACTAAGAGGAAATGAAATTTCCCTACTATAGTGATAACTTAGCTACGTAAGTAGCTCCACAATATTGCCTACGCATATATTATAGCACTTTTTTTGCTTGTGTTACACCTAGTTTAAAAAAGTGATGAGAAAAATAAAAAAATATGTAATATACTCTGTAATGAACACAAAGAGATTATTTTCTCGAACACTGTTGTTGTTTTTTATTTTTCTGGTCAAACAAATGCATATTCCACTAGATTTAGTTCATTTGACTTGGGTTGGGTATTATTTTCAACCATTATTGTTTTACTATTGATTTATAGTACGTATTATATCTATGTTTATATTAACAAACCGTTCGAGATTCTATTTATCAAGAGAAATAAACATAACTGTGAGATCTATTTGTTTTATTTGTCAAAATTGACTTGAAAATATTGTTTCTTTAATCTATTTTGTTGTAGGTAGTTGCGAAACAGATATACTCCGTCACTACTGTGTGCAGTGATGTCCTAATTTATTTAAGTATAGGAAAGTAGAGAAGTGTTTTTTAATAATCCTGATGATGACTTGGTCCTTGCAAATGGAGACACACGGATAAACCATGGATATGGCTGTGTTTCTTTACTATTTATTGTAAAGGAACACAACCTAGTCACTGCCCACCGAAAAGGAAAACAAAGGGAATTGGAAGGAGGCCCAATTCATTCTCTTATTCCTCCGGCGCGCGTGTCCTTTGAGAAAAATGATCTTTGTCCAGGATTTGGGATCTTTCTCTCCATTACAAAATTCCACTCTGTATATACTCCTTGGCGGTGATATTCTGTGGAGGGGTAGTACTTCCCCAGACGTGCCAGCCTATTGATGCTGGTGTGTTACCCCAGCAGGATAGTAGCTCCTAGATTGATATGAGGTACCTACGTATAATTAGTGCGTTCAAATCTGCTGTAAATGTGCGCCAAAAAAAAATTATGAGTGGTTGTTTAAATAAAAAGTGATAAACTATTACTGCTAAGGTAACGTTGGAACAACGTAACAGAAAATTCTTAACGAATGATCGGATAGAGAAGTATTGTGCATGGGCAGAGAACTTAATTATATTTGTGCAAAAATATGCGCTGAAAATATGTTAACCCTTTGCCCGCCACGCTAATAACGAAAAACTGTGTTTCCTACGCCAAGCAATAAATTATATGAACAGTTATAAATGTTCCTGATTCTGAAAATCAACATTAGCCAACTTTTATCCGTCACTAAGTTGAAGTGCGATGGACGCTATAAGACTTCGTTGGAGTCTCGATCAAGTTATTGAATGACGTTATAACACGTCCTTGATGGTCAAAGGGTTAAAGAATGAGAGTCAGGATCGCGGGTGTCATTCTCATAAATTTGGGATATGGACCTTATTTCCGACACAGATACTAAATGCGATCAGCTACAGAGGATATTACATTAGCTATTATAGAAATATTTACGTTAGGTGCATAGCAGGTACATTAATAATTTGTTCTAGAAATATTTCAATCTAAAAGGTGAATGACGTCGATCGAAACATTCTGTGCATTTTATTCAAATGCACAGAATGTATTCTCTAGAATGTTTGCGAAAGTCTGCGTAAAGTTGAATGGACTATTTGGACTTCACCAAAGCGAAGAAGTATTATAAACAAGCAAAAGAATTTCGATATAGAAATAATGCGTGTCGCCCATCGCAACGTTAATTGAACACCCATGCGGCGGGAATGTGATTGTTTACCAATTCAATGTGATTATAGTAATAATAAGACATACTTACATGTTTATACCTCGAGACCACAGAAAGGAAATCTTCAATTAAACTGCTATACAGCCAATAGACGTAAAAACTACAAAAATCCTTGAATGTTTTGTATTTAAGTGATAAAATCAAAGATATGAACATTATTCAATTTGACTGGTGTTTTTTTTACAAAATATTTTTAGGATGAACAAAATAAATGCTAATTAAAGGTCACAATTGTTAGGTTGGTAGCACATGATTCTAATATTGTTGGAAAGGACACGTCCAACGGAATCCCGTTTTTTGATAAGGATGAAATTAAATGTGTTTATAGCAGTCCCGCGCTGCTCCATTTCTCTTGTTTTAGCCACTCCGCTGCTTATTTTCACAAGTTTGACTCACAATTCTTTTATTTATGTAGTGTGTACATAGTCTTATTATGATTTTTGCATTAAAACAGTCAAAAATTTAACTATCCTATTGAGTTGTACAAAAATACCTACGACGTCTCAATTTACAACTAACAATTCCGTACGTACAATAATTACAAAACTTCCGAGTCTCTGCGCTGAACGCGCGGTTCATATCATGAGTCGTGTATCCTATCAACTTCACTTTTAACTTTTCTTAGCAATGCACTTATTTTCTTGTACTTTCCTACTGAGTTTGGAAGATTCTCGAAATATAATACGTCACAGATGTCTTTCGCGAATTTGTCTGTTGAGGGTAGTCTGTTATATGGTGAGGCGACGTTCATAACTGGTGTACCATAATCTGTGTCTTTTACGTGTCCGGCTTTGCTGTCTGGAGTCTTAGGTACATCAGAACTGCCTTGACTGTCATTGGCTGGCTGTGAACTTGATGCTGACAACTCTGTATCCACATTTTGCCGTGATATTGTGTCCATAAATTGTGACGTGCTCTCTGATTCTGTCGTGCCTATTTTTATAGGAGTTGACGCCGATTCTTGAGTGTCTATAATTTGCTGAGACTGAGTTAACTGCTGCATATCTGCAGATTGTTCGGACGGTATTAAAATTTCTGGTGTATCCATAGATTGAGATGTGGTTTCGGTTTCTTGCGTGTCCATATTCTGAGAACACGTTATAGGTTCTTCCACTTTCTCTACAGCTTCATTTTGTGGCTCATTCTTCTCAGTAGATTCTGTTTCTTTATTATCATTGTTTGTAACATCTTCAACATTAATCTCAATAATATCATTACTCTCATCGACATTCTCTTGAATATCGTCACTTTTAAGATCTGTTACTTCATCTATTGTGTCAAAAGTCTTGTCTAAGATACTATCGTCACCATTCTCAGTGATATCTGATACGGTGATATCGTGAGTCAAGGTTGTGTCGCCGGATTCTAAAGCGTCGAGTAGAAGTTTTTTCTTGGCTTCTAAGTCATCTAGGGTTGGGCTGGCGCGGTCAGTACTCTTTGATTTGTCCTAAAAACAGGAATTAAGATATGCCAATAACGCTGAATTTACATATAACTAAATTTATTACTTCGAAATATATATAAGGATTTGGTCGCAGAATCCATAAGATCTGTCCATCCGTTCAATCTATTATCCATGGTTGGGTGAGCAGAGTAAATGTGAATTGATACATACATATGGATGACGCCACTTTCCTAAAAGAGGGGTAGGCAAAAACTAATCACTTTCAACTGGGACGCCTAGGAAATAGGTACATCTTTCCTTTCTTCAAAATTCATCATCTTTTCATACGTGATTTTATTTAAAATGAGTCTAACATTTAGTAACAACCCATTTGAAAAATGCACAAGATTTGTCAAGAAAAGCACTATGAAATACGTCCGTAAAAATAATTTATTTTCAAGCTATTTTTCGCTACAAATACAAGCATTTAGACTAAGTGCAGACTATTGACTACTATTACTGTGATTTTGTGTCACTTTTGTGGAAATAAATAACGATAATGTCACCAAGTTGTCACGTAACGAGCGCGCATCTCCTACCACCATAAAATTTGATTACGAGTGACAACAACAGACACGACAAGTATCACTAGTACGCGCTTAGCCTAGTAGGTGATACAGTATATTCTACGTTTCTCCTTCCATTTTGGGTTTGCTGATTTAAAGCTCATATTGAGTAAAGCTTATCTATCTACAATATGTAAATACTATTTTATTTTTGTATATTTTCTTTAAATAAATAAAATGCCAACTCACCACCTCGCTGCTATCATCTTCATCAATAACAATAAAGTCTGACATTGGCACAGGTATATCTCCCACTCTAAGCACTTCTATCACTTCAATGTCGTCTCCTGAGCTCCTATCATCGTTTTCCTTTGGATCTGGCGAAGGAATAGGAGAAGGAGGTGGAGAGGATGCGGGAGGAGGTGGAGGGGAAGCGGGAGGAGGCGGAGGGGAAGCGGGAGGAGGCGGCGGGGGTGGCGGCGGAGGTGGTGGAGCTTCGTCCGGTAGCGGCGGTACTGATGGGAATTCTGTTAACTCTGTAAATATGCAAGTGATGGACGATGGTGTTAGCAAGTTGCGTACATGGTTTCGAATGGGACCTGTATTTAATGTTTTATTTAAAATCATTATTTATTATTTAACTTGCCTGAGCCTGTGTGTATTATTTTATATAAACTATATAAGTACATAAGTTATATTGAAGAACTTAATGCCAAAAAAGCGACTCCTGCGACTGTTTGAGGTAAACTCTGAAACAGCTAATCGATTACGATGGAATTTTCACTGGCGAATAGCTAATGTCTCAAGGAGTAACTGGCTACTTTGATTTTGGACAAAAAATCAGGGTTCCGTGAAAAAAAAAATACAAATGAATGCGAGATTAATACTGCTTAGCTAAGAAAAAAAGGCGCAGTTGCATCACATAATTATGTTACAGGAAAAACGTATTTAAAGGTACTTTTAGGTACAATTTCCCTTAGACTTAAAATGCACTTACGCCGTTCTTTTTTGGTAGGGCAGAATTGTCGACGCGAACGAAGTTATAAAATAAATATATTTCCTACTCACCATCGCCACTATCCAGTTCCATTTCAGCCTGTCCCTCCAACGTGATATTGTTAGACGCAGAAGGGAACATAGTTAGCTTCTTACGTTTATATGCCTTCATGGCATTCGGAGCCAGGAACTGTAGCATTGACAGTTTGCTGTCCTGATCTGACATAGGAGGTAGACGGTATGTGTGTGCCTCCTGAAAAAAAAAATATTTAAGCAATTAATACGAACTTATTTTTTAGTATATAAATACAATAACATTAAAATTTATAGAATTATCAAATTATTTCTTTTAAATTATATAAGAAGTTTTGTTTTTTTATATAATATATTAGATAAATTTAATAAATTTGTCTAAACCAACCACACCTGGACAACAACCTGGAGTCGAACCTGCGACTTCAAAAAACCGTCTCAACGAGTTTATCAACTAAGCTATTCAAGATTATAGCTACTCTAATAAAAGCAAGGCAAGTTGTTTGATCTCTATATAGTAAAGTCAAATGTTACGATATGAAGTTAGGACTTCACGCCTAGTATTTAATGAAAAGGTATGGTAATTGGATACCCTATGTAGGGTGCGAAATGTCAAAATTTAGCATGGATGTCTGTTTGTTAGTCAATCATGCCAGAACGACTTAAAAGATCTGTATGAAATTTTGAAAACAAATAGATTATAGTCTGAAATAGCACTTATACAACTTTATACCAATATATCACGAAGACGGCAACTATTAGTGTATAAATGGTTTTTTTGTAAGAGTACCTCTTTATATCTAGGGCTAGCTGGCACATTGAAGCCTGGGAAGTCCAAGATCTTCTTGATATCAAACTTATCTTTTGAGCCTGGTTCACACACCTCGCCTTCTTCTTCTTCGGGCTCTAATATAGCATTACCCTGGAAATAATTAAAACAAATATCACTGGTATTACAATTTTTCGTCATGGAAAATTCCTTTAATGTTCCCCCTTCACATTCACCTTATAGTATAAAGCGATGGTGACCGAATAGATAAGGGACCGGCGGCGCTAAACACGCGGTCCGAGTTCGATTCCGACCGGCTGTACCAATGGGGATTTCACTTTGTGGAATTTATATGTACAAGTTAATTGACTTACCATCTACTAACAGTTAAGGAAAACATCGTGAAGAAATCCACATACCCTAGAAAAAATTCTAAGTGTACATATGTCTTATCCACCAACATGCTTTAGGCCTGAAAGGGTTCTCAGCTCCTATATGGAGGAGAGTGATTATATGTATAGGCAAAGAACATACAACAAAATATTAGAAAAATGAATTAAGAAACCTGTGCATGCTACATTTTTTATTTTTAGTAATGTGTGTCAGACACTACAGAGAAAAACGTTAGCTTCCCCTTTGGATTGAGAAATAGTAATATTTTTCAAAGAAAAGGTTAGTAATGAATAATAAAGAACAGAAGATAATGTATTTTTAAATTGTTGTAATGATTAAAAGAAATAATTTTTCATGTTTTTCCTGCTATTTATTAGTTTTTTTACAACATTTCCTCCCCAGTCCGTTACCCCTCCATTGTAACACACAGTCGGACTCGTGATTATTGGTAAATATCGTTTTTTCGTTTATGCTAGGTATACTTTTACATGGAATTGCCCATCACTCTTTATCTCTTGTCAAAAGTCCAATTTTATTTTCAATAAATACTGTTTTCAAATTGATAACTACATTATGATACAATGAAAATACGAAAATTCCAATTTACCACTGAATCAAACATAGTTATTCCAGAATGAGATATGCGAGCTTCTTCCAGCCATCCAGGTGGATAACCTAAGATACGCATCCTGTAGATATGTAGAGGCAACTCATGTCTTTTGAGTCCAAGTGCATGACGCAGCTGTCCTGATATCCTGCCCGGTATTAAGTGACCGAATTTCTGTTCATCCTCCACATGATAACGCCTGGAAGATACAATTAAAATAATAAATTAAAGCTATTTGGTAAACAGTTTTCAAATATGCACATTGATAACAATATATTTTGATTGTTTATTAGGTACTCATATTACTTTTTTATATAAAGACTTATTTGATATTAAGAAAGTCTTTTTTATGCTATAAAAGATAGCATCCACACTAATAAGTTATAAAAATTCAATAAAAGGACAAAGTGAATAATCAAAATAACATAATTCAATATAATGTTACTTACCCAACTCTAACGGGCAGACTTTTTCTTTTATTTGCTATTCTCAAGAAATCTTTAGGTTCTGGACAGTCTCTCAGAGTATGGTCTCCATCACAATTGAAGCAAAACCCTCTACGAGGCGCAGGCGGCGGTGTGGCCTCTTTATCAGCTATATTTGTCATTAATGCTGAGACCTACAATTTTAATATTGGAATAATTAACACAGTACAAGCTTATGTTTAGTCCATAATTTACTTTCTTTAGTATCCTCCCTCTTGGATTAGACATAATCGGGTACAACTATAATTCTACATTTTAAAAGCAAATTTGTACTTATTGAGAGAGGCCTGATATAACATTATATGTAATTCTTTGTGTATTACATTTTTTTTTTTTTTTTTTTTTTATACCACGACGGTGGCAAACAGACGTACGGTCCGCCTGATGGTAAGCGGTTACCGTAGCCTATGGGCGCCTGCAACACCAGGGGCATCACGAGCGCGTTGCCGACCCTTAAGAAACCTATTCACTCCTTTTTTGAAGAACCCCATACTGTAGTCCTTTGGGAAAACCTCGTTAGGGAGTTCATTCCACAACCTGATAGTTCTTGGGAGGAAATTCCTCTGGAACCGCGCGGTACGAGACCATTTCGGTTCCAAGGTGTGGGGATGAACTCCCTGCCGATGGCGAGCGGTGCGATGGTAGAAGGTGGCCGTGGGCATCATCTCAAACAGTTCTTCAGAGCACAACCCATTATACAGGCGGTAGAACACACATAGGGAGGCAAAGTCTCTCCTCATACTTAATGGTTCGATACCGCCTGTTAGTATAGGATCGTCGACGATTCTCATAGCGCGCTTCTGAACCGAGTCAAAAGGCCCAAGCTGGTATCCAGGTGCTCCCGCCCACAGGTGACAGCAGTACTCCATATGGGGCCGGACTTGCGATTTGTATAAAAGCAGTCGTTGCCCAGGTGTGAAGTACCGCCTTGCTCTGTTGAGCACACCGAGCTTTTTGGACGCCAACTTGGCCTTATCCTCTAAATGACGTCGGAACTGAACGTCGCTGGAGATGTCAACACCGAGGATCCATATACTACGTGAGATGGTAAGGGTTGTGCCTTGGAACTGTGGGGCCACAGTGAATGGGGTTTTCTTAGCGGTGAACGCACAAACTTGTGTCTTAGTGGGGTTAAATCGGACTAAATTGTCCCGGCCCCAATCGGAGACTCTTGATAGAGTACTCTCGATTTCAGACACAAGTTGTTCGCGACTTTCTTCCACAATGGAACGAGGGATGTTTGCACGGCCCGTATAAAACGCGTCACCCGTACTATCGTCCGCATAGCAATGAATACTGCCAATAGACAGCATGTCATTGATATGCAGCAAAAATAGTGTCGGGGACAGTACGCAGCCTTGTGGGAAGCCGGCGTTAATGTCCATGCTATCGGAGCAGCTCCCGTCGACGACGGTTGTTATGCGTCTGCTGGACAGAAAGCTGGCGACCCATTTGCACAATCCCTCGGGCAGTCCGTAAGATGGCAGCTTTGATAGAAGACCACGGTGCCAGACCCGATCGAACGCCTTCGCTATATCTAGGCTGACTGCCAATGCCTCACCTTGACTCTCAATGGCTGAAGCCCAACGGTGTGTGAGATACACTAGAAGATCACCAGTCGAGCGAGCATGGCGGAAGCCGTATTGGCGGTCGCTGACAAGTTCGTGTTCTTCTAGGTATCTTAGGAGCTGTGTGTTAATTACACGCTCCATCACCTTAGAGAGAAGGGAGGTTATAGCTATAGGCCTGTAATTCGATGGGTCTGATCCATCGCCCTTTTTGGGCACGGGGTGCACATGGGCGGTCTTCCACAAAGACGGAACTTGCCTACTGTGGTAAGAAAGCGCGAAAAGTCGCGTCAGCACGGGACACAACTCGGGGGCACACTGCTTAAGGACCACTGCTGGTATGCCGTCTGGCCCACTCGACTTATGGACATCGAGGCAGAGTAACTCTCGCCGGACTTCTCGTTGTGAGATTTTGATTTCCGGCATAGAGACTCCGCACCACGGGATGTTAGGTGGTACGGTGCTACCATCATCGTCCAAGGTCGAGTTCGAGGCAAAGAGTGTGCCAAGTAGGTCGGCTTTCTCTTTAGCACTATGGGCCAAGTTGCCATCGGCTTTACGCAGTGGTGGCAAGGACGACTGACAAAAGTTTCCCTCGGCAGCTTTGGCAAGCGACCAAAAAGCACGACTCCCGGAGGGGTAGGCCACCAGCCGCTCACCAATTCTGCCGACGAAATCGAATTTAGCTCTGGCAATCGTTCTCTTACTGGATCTCGAGGCAGCATTAAATTTCCGCTTCACGTCAGATAAATCTGGATCCTTATTCGCACGAGCCGTGGTCCAAGCCCTATATGCAGCTTGCTTATGAAGCCTAGCTTCCTTGCAGGGCCGATTAAACCACGGTCGCTTCTTTGCCCCTGCAGCGACTAGTGAGTTTGGAATAAAGCATTCCATACCCACTAGGATCGTCTCAGCGACAGCGGCTGCGCAGGAATCAGGATCATCCGACGTGAAACAGAGCTGCCTCCACGGGTACGATGCGTAAAAATTACGCAATCCATCCCAGTCTGCTGACTTATATTGCCACACGCGACGCAAGGCTGTTGGCCGGGGTGGGTCGGGCTGTGCGTGTGGCACTTGAGTCCGGACGAGACAGTGGTCGGATGAACCGAGGGGTGCTTCCACTGTGATGGTGTATCCGTCCGGATGCGTTGTCAGCAGAAGGTCCAGTAGAGAACTCGTATGGGTCTCGATGTCAGGTATTCTCGTTGGAGAATGTACCAGTTGCGAGAACCCATAGGCCAGAGCAAATTCATGAGCAGACCTCCCCGCGTGGTCGGTGGACCGAGAACTGAGCCACTCTATATGATGGGCGTTAAAGTCTCCTAAAACCACCAACTCTGCGGAGGGATACTGCTCAAGGACTTTATCAGTCGTCAATTGCAGGTGTTCAAAAAGCCGTGTTGTGTCCGCGTCACCGCTATGAGACCTGTATAGGCACGCATAGATGCAGGTGCGGCCGCCATTATCCATGCGTACCCACAATACCGACAGGTCCCTGTCTTCAAGGCCGTGAAGCCGGCGACAGCAGATATCCTCCCGAGCGTACATACATACCCCGGCTCGCCTCATGAACTTATGTTCGAGTTTGTAGCCGGGATATAATAAGTAAGATGTATCGGCCGGGCAGGATATCTGCGTCTCGGTTAGAAAAAGTAGGGTCGGCTTTGCAGTCTCGAGGTGGTGGTGGACTGCATTAAGGTTGGAGTGAATTCCCCTGATGTTGCAGAAGTCCACTGATGTGGAAAGGGGGGCCGCTGTAAAAACGTTTTTCTTTATCTTTTTTCTGGCCATAATGAAGGGGTGGGGTTAGGTTAAAGGGGATAAACTATGTTGACAGCTAAGGAGACAAATGCACGGTACAAGTTCACTGATAAGCCACGCAGGTGGTGCGGTCCGTGTGCGTAATGCACGGAAGGGCCCCCGGTCCCCCCACTGATGCAGCAGTCGGGTCCACTCCGGTCTCCTACTCCGGCACGACAACTGCACCAGGGATTTTACACGGGTTGGCGGTTCAGCCTCCCAGGGCGGAGATTAAAAGTCAACCCTGGGTTCAGGAACCCTACTGACCCGCGGGCGGCCAGCGGTCAGCCGTTTCACCGGGTCTCCCTGTACACTCGCCCACATTCCGCGCCCACGCAGCCAAACGGCAATAATAAGTACCACTGGTCCCCCGCTGTCAACATAGTCCCTCCCCAATGGGCCCTGGAAAACCCTACTCACCAACAGAAACACAACACTACCGAGGCAGTGCTATTATTACTGTGGTCTTCTGTAGGGTGGAGGTACTTCCCCAGGCGAGCGGCCCGATTCGAGCGGGGTTTACCCGCTGTACCCTACCTCCCATAAAAACATATACCTACTATATTTTTATAGGAGGTATGGCAATAACATTTCTAATATAACATCTTATCTAACATGATAAATACAAAGGCAGACATAATGCCTTTGTATTTATTTAAGACTCGGGCAGCCAGTGACTGACAAAATAAGCTTATAAAAATGTATATAAAAAACTAAGACTCACCTGACTATACCTAGGTACATCTATAGCCCTGTCATCACCAGGATCTGTGTCTACAAAGAACAAATTATTCTCAACTTCTGCCGATTCGTCTACCAAGTCCTCAGGCCATATGTCAAGTTCTAAATCAGTCTCATTGTCAGACGTTAAGTTCTCACTTTCATGAAGCTTAATTAAATTCAACATAAATGCTTTTATTTGCTCCTTATAGCTACTCGCTAATTTATTATCTCTAAATCTAACGGTCACTAGCGGTGTTCTATTCTCGCAGCCTTCTACACCCAAGTCGCTGTTCCCTGGTGAATCAATAACAATATCTTCATTTAAAATAGTAGTTTTACAACAATCAGTACTTGTTTTCTTCACGCTATCCACTTCATCACCAATTTTTTGTGCATCTGATGTGTTTTGTATGTCATTTTTGTCGGACAATTTCCCTCCATTCTGTGTATGTGGGGGTGATGGTATAATTTTAGCTTGCTCGGGAGACGCATCAGTGTTCGGAGTTTTAATGCTATTTTCTTCAGGTTTTGATTCATTTTCAACAACGACTGTGATGTTTACCGATTCCAAACGATTGATTTTCGGTTCTTTAACCTCATCGTCACTGCTGATTTCTATGTCCTCATTGTCCAATTCATAAATGATATCTTTCAAACCCGCTTTCCTTTTCGCCATGTTGATAATTTTTATTCATCGAAATGTATACTGCAGCATCAAGTATACGTTTTCTTTTCATGAATTTTTATTTCAGTAAATAACTAAATAATTCCCTAAATAATAATTATACGCGGAAACAGATAATATTATGACAGATAAATCAATTCGATGACATAAAATTGACAAGTCAAATATTTTTAGAGATGAAACGAATATACTCATATTAGGTATGCATATTATAATACGAGCGACCCGTATTCATATTAGGTTATAGGAATGTCATCTATTAGGTTACTCGATATTAGTCAAGTATTAGCCAGAGACTACGCGAACGAATACTAGATATAGAGCATAATACTAAAACGTTCACTCCTTACCCTATTATCTGACTAATATCGAGTAATAGGTATGGTATTAGAATATGACGAAACTAATATATCCTATATTAGGATTATGCGAAATTTACCCTAATATAACATCTCTAAATATTTTTGACAAATAGTTTTTTTTTAATTTAAATTTTTTCCAAATAGAGTAATAAATGTTGCTAGGTGAAATAATTAAGTGTGAAATGTTAGGCCGACATTCTTTGCCGACACCAATCATGATGTTCTCTTTTACTTTGACCCTCAAAATACATCTAGATCTAACCAAAAGGCTAAATGTCAAACTTAAAGCATGCATGACATTAGGTAAAAAGTGTAAAAACTTCAAAATAGTAGTTAGGTTAAACACTAAAATAAAATTACTGAATATTTGTGTAAAAGAAGTATAATGTCGCTCCTGTTTCGGAAATTAGCACAAAACAATCCGAGAAATATAATCCACGACGCACAAGTGATTGTTATATCGTGCCGTAAACTGAGCATAGTTCCATCGCTGTATGGTAAGATCAACAGAAACCAACTATTATCATTATACTTGATATTTTTTGGGTGTTATATATGTGTTATATATATAATTTTATTAATAATAAACAGATGGAGAACAAGATCCAGCGCCAAAGTTCTTCTCCCCAAACGTCCAAGCTCTACTCAAGAGACTGACAAGACCGGACTACAACAAAGTATTTCGTAAAAGAACAAATCAGGGGTTGTCTGTGCTCAGAACACCTACATACAAGTTCTTAACAGACGAAGAACTAAAAGCAGAAATGGCTAAAGCTGACAGAACAGCCCACAAATTGCTACAAATGCCTCCTGTTGTAAAAGTACCTACTTATTCAGTTTTTTTAATCAATAAATTTCTTACTATCTAAGTGTAGGTTGATAGGCATAGGTAAATATGGATTTCTCTGTTTGTGGGGGCTGTCCCCAGTAAGATAATAATGGGTCAACACACACCTACTTGATGTTGAAGAGGCAAGCAGTTTATTAATAGTGCTATGCTTGAACTTGAATAAATAGTACCTAGCTGTTAAAATATCCTCTCCTTTTGCCCATTAGTGGCAAACAATCAGACAGACCATGTGTCATGATCCTTCTGATTGTAAGCTGTTACCGTAGCCTCTGGACTCTTCGACACCAGGGGCATCATGAGCGCATTGCAAACCCTTAAGATATCTAGTTACTCCTTGTTCAAAGAACCCCAGTCTCTTGGGAAAACCTCATTAGAGAACAGAGAAATGTGAATCTTTAATACAAACATCAAAAAATATGTAATTCTAGTAATCTATAAATATATATTTACTCTAATTTCTTATTCATTTCAACTTCATTAGTACAACTGTTACTTCTTTGTTTGCAGATCCAACAACACATAGATGATGTTTTGTCAAGAGACCCAGCTCTGATTGGCTATGACACTGCTAAATATTTATTCACCGATATTACTTTTGGTGTAGCCAATGAAAGGAGATTAATTGTCGAAAGGTAAATAATGTTTTATTTTACCTTTTAAAAGCATTAGCACACTGGTATTTTTAGTAGTCATAGTAGTTTTTTTTAACCATAACTCTGGCAAATAGTCAAACAGCCCATCTGGTCGTAAGCGGTTACCATTACCTATGGGCACCTGCAACACCAGAGGCATCAGAAGCATGTTGCCAACCCTTGAAACTCGTTTTATCTCTCTTTCTCTAGACACAACTACTCACCGACAGAGATACACTACTGTTATTATAGCCGGGGACTTCTGTAGGGTGGAGGTACTTCCCCGGGCTACGTTTGGGCAGGCATTACCTGCTGTGACCTTCCTAATGAAAAGATATTTTAACGCTTTTGATTTGTATCATATTAACTTAGGGTATGATTTTATCAATCACTAAAAACTGTGTTTTCAATTACTTATTAAATAATATCTGTGCCGAATATAGTAGGTCTGTCACCAAAATTGTATCACCAAAAACAAAATGGTAACCAAAGTATTGAGAGTTACTTGAAATAATCATAATATCAGTCACCAAATAATTGTTTTGGGTTCTGAAATAATAGAAGTGGCACAAAAATGGAATGAAAATATAATATAGGAAAAGATATTTACTTAAGAATATATTATATAATAATCACTGTTAATACTAAACAAAATTACAGAGACCCTGATGGCATTCTACGCAGTTGTGATCATGATGTCAGAAAAAGATTGAATCAGGTATGTTGTTTAAAGCTTATATTTATATTCACTCACGGAGATATGGGATACATACTGTTTGTGATGTATGATAAAGTAAAGAAGGGCAGATAACACCTACTAATATTGTAAATAGGAAAGTTGGGATCGAGGGATTGATGGATGCCACAACAGCTAATGTTACAGTTAATAATAATAATATATATTTCAGACATACTTCCCAATGAACGGGCGCAAACTCAGAGAGCCCCAGATGTTCACAGACCAAGAGAAGTTGGACAGTTTGTTGAACAGAGAGAAGTACGAATTCGTGCTAGATCGAGCGTGTGTACAGTATGAACCTGATGAGCCTTCGTACCAACGTGTTACCAGCATTACGTACCAGCATGTTGATAACATGAACAGATATGAATTATTAAGGTATGTATGAAGAGTCAGTTATTTAGTTATAAAGTAATTTTTTTTTGGTAACCTTATTGTCCCACTGCTAGGCAAAAAATAAAATAAAAATAAAGTTGGACTGATTATTTATGAATATTACATAAAGCAAAGTAGCTTTTTCCAATGTCTTAGTTTTTGTGTTCAAGGTATATTTCAAACAAAACACTGTCATAGTAAAATAAACAATACAGTTAAGTACACAAATATTTCTAACTTTTAGGGTTGCGACCCTAAAGCAGAAATCGAAACCATCATAAAAAAATTAAAATAGATGAAGAAAGGGATAAGCCCTGAAGTCTGTGTAAAATTTTTTTTTTTTAATCTGAATTTCGTAGGGCACCACCAGTGCTCGAGTCGACTCACACTTGACCGGTTCTTTACAATACAAATAAACTACACCATATAATTTCCTTTTTTTTAGATCAACAAGGCATTTCGGTCCACTAGTGTTCTACCTAACTTGGCATCAGAGCATTGACAACTTAATGCTAGAACTGCTACAAAACAGTGCAGTTAGGGAGGCAGTTCTGCTCACTGCTCTCAGGCAGAATATACTTGGTGATGTTGCTAATGGGGAATTAGCAGAGGCTTTAGTACCACAGGTGAGTTGATGTGATTTTGAATAGCAATCTGCCTTAGAGCTCTTACACACCACGTTTTTTCAGGGGCCGTTTTACTATTGCGCGTCTCGTCGCTGCTAAAGTTTTTCAAACAGTCTTATTTACAAAATTGGTACAGGTTCAGGTACCATCCTGCTAAATTACATATGGCGATAGCAGACCGATGGACTAATATCGACCAATCATAGGCCAGCAATATGGCGCGATTGACTTAGTAAGCCAATCACAGCTGTCGATTGAAACCATCGGCTTGCCATTGTGTTAGGATCGGGCCCCTGGTTGGTTGCCGTAACATCGCGTTTGCAGCATGTTACATACAGTTGCATGCGACATGCGTCGACGGTGCTTAAATAAACATGTGTCATCATTGTCATAATCAGCTCAATGACGTGTACTGTTGGACATAGGCCTCACGTAATGTCCGCCACAGCGAGTGATTTAATGCCGCCTACAACCAACGGCTAACCTTTCCCAGTTCGTTGGTCCATTTTGTCAGGAGCCGTCCCCCGCTGCGCGTGCAAATACGTGTCGAGTCGAGTATGTAGTCGAAAATGTAGAGTACAATACTCGCCGAATAACTTTTTGTCAACGAAGTTAGCCACAAGTAATACAATTTTAGGTGTCAGAGGGGTAAGGGTGGCGCGTGGTCACCGTTGCATAGCAACGCTGCTACCTCAGTCGTGCATCTCTCATCTCTTCGACGCCTTTCCTCTAACTCTAATGTACTGTAGCTGACTTCGTTGACGCAATGTTATTTAATGAGTACAATATAATATTGTAACGTGGTGTGTAAGTGTTCTTCTATCATTTTCTGTCAAAAAGTCTTTGCCAAGGACAGGTATTTTTTTTTTTGCATACCAATTTTATTTAGCAATTTCTTTTTTATTAGGTCTTAGCAACACCCGTACAACTTACGAAGCCAGAGCGCTTGACGGAAGAAGACATTCAATTGGATAGCAAGTGCGTTGAATGTATAGAGAAATACATAATCACCAATTCTGCTATGAAGAGCCAACAAGAATTGGCTCTGCAAGGCTTCAGAGAATATTATCAACAGTTGATTGAATTGAGCAGGGGTTTGCAGAAAGCGCATGGAAATGCGTAATGATTGAATATTGAAATAAATGAGTAGTTAAGTTTTATTGAACTTTTTATTTAGATAAAAGGATTGCAATTTTCAGCAGAAACAAGCTGAGAATAAATTTATCTTTATAACATCGAACCTTCTTGATCAAAACGTTTTAGGTTTTATAAGTCCAGCACACTCGCTTGTAACGGGCCATGAATCATTGACCTCTAATATACCATTTGTATTATTTACAAACGAGATGATTAAAATTATTTATCTATTTACTAATGAAAACTCCGTATAGTGTATAATCTATGAATGAAAATGTCATTTCCTACCAACCTATTGTACAGTGTTGATTTTTTATTTTGAATAGTTATAATAATAATGGTTTTATAAGGTTGAATCATGCCGTTTTATCGTAGACCAAGGGGATTTACACCCCTTGCGACGATAGCTGAGAAGAAATCAATAAAAAACGGTGTACATCACGCTATATTTACTTCAAGATTTGACAAATATGTTGGTGACTGGAAAACTGATAAAAAAGAAGGTAAGATCTGCATCAGCATAGGTAATTAGCCGGTTGAACTTCATCTGTATTGGTAAATACGGCCCATTGCCAGTGCACCAGTGGTTTGATTATAAATAGTTATAACAACTCAACTCTTCACATTTTGCACTTTTGGCAGAGTGCATATAAATATCAACTCTATTGCCTACCGCATTACACAATTTACACCTACCCACAATTTGTTTTTTTTTTTAAACTGATTGTAGCCATCGCAAATCGAGCTGCTTCCAGCACGCTTTATGGTAGGTAGTTGCCGTAGCCTATGTGCGTCCGGATATCAGGAGATTCACATACTCATTGCCGACCCATTAAAACCTCTTGCCTCACCAATGAGTGTGCAGACACTGAAGCCAGCAGAAGCACAACACTACTGAAGCAGTGTTTTTGTGAATTTACTGTCATTGGCGTAGTTGTGGTCGCCTCGCCACTAACATCGCCGTGTTGAGCGACGGGGGTTCGATTCCCATACGAGACAAATAATTGTGTAAATTAAATATATTTGTTTCTTTGTGAACGTTAATTGTATGTTTGTAAAGTCGTCTATACAGAGCTTGTTACCTAGTGTAGGCGTAGTCTTTTTTACCCAACTGCCAAAAAGGTTGATGCTGTTTTTAAAGAAAGAGGAAAGAGTGTCTATGTTGCTGTGGACTTATGTAGGGCGGAGGAACTTCCACAGACAACGGTTCAGTTTGAGCGGGAGTTATCTGTTGTGCAATATCACGTATACAAACACTTAGGTCCATTACTATTTATTTTCAAAGACTTTATCCGTTTTTAAAGACGGCCGAAGCAGGCCCGAGAAAGCAATCTTTCAATCAGCGATTGTTCACAGGTAAGGGTCTATTCTTGACTATTGGTGGCAAATTGTACGAAGGCGACTGGTATAAAGGTTTCAGGTTAGTTTTCCCTGCAAACCAATATTGTATGATGATTGACATAATTAATCTTAAAGTTTAAAACTACGCAAGTATCAATAACATAGATAGGTAAAACCCTACGTCCTACCTGCCACCACCAACTGCCCCCTGATTCTGAGCTGTCGGTAAATTTTCGGCTGGAAATATCAGTTGTAGAAAAATAAATCTGATATTAATCAGTTTTTAATTTTCTATAGGCACTACGGTAAACTATATATAAAAAAATTTTCTAACATTAAATAACTGAAGCCGTAAAAATACGTCGTTTTAAGATTCGAAAAAGTTTACGATCCGGGAGCATTCTGACTCGTCAGAATCAGGGCCGATGTAGATCCTAGGTACCTAAGCAATTACCTACATTGACGTTGGCAAACAATACGGCCCGCCTGGTGGGAAGTGGTTACTATAGCCTACGGACGTCTGAAACACCATGAACATGAATATTTTGTCGATACGGCACGCGTCTGTTTCGTATTCTACAGATATAAACGTGCCTTTACGAATTTCATCATCATGATAGCAGTCATACGAGGTCCAACAGTGCATAGTCCTATTACGAATTTAATCGAAAATATCTCCAAATTGTAGACATGGCTTCGGTACACTCAGTTATCGGCTGCGGAACGGCACATTTACACTCCAATACCGGGGTGGATGGGTTCGCGGCAAATACCATGGAGTCGGACGGCTTTATTACGAGAACGGGGACGTTTATATAGGATTTTTTAAGCAGGGACATAGGCATGGTTACGGGAGGATGTGGTACGCTGATGGCACTAACTACGTTGGATATTGGAAAGACTCAAAAAAGGACGGCATAGGCATGTTTGTGCAAAGTAAGTAGGTAGTTAACTTATTTCTATTTACTACAACAATTTTATATCAGCCCCCTGATTCTGAGCTGTCGGAAAATTTTGGGCCGGAAATGACAGTTTATTTAAAGTTAAAAAAATTGATTGTTGTAGAAAAATATTTTAAATGAATCAGTTTTAATTTTCTAAACAGTAAACTAAGTTCTAGCATTAATTAACTTATGCCGTAAAAATACGACGTTCGAAAAAGTTTCCGACGAGTCAGAATCAAGGCCCTGAGTCGTGCAAGACGTGTTTGACATATTGTCACCATACAGAAAATAATCAATGTGAATGTGTGGGCTACAAGCCTTTGGTACCTAATATCAGATATTATATATCTTTAGACTTTATGTAAAAACCAATGACGAAATACGGAAGGCCTTCCGAAGGCAAAAAATAAATTAAGTACCTAATGTACGGTCAGCAACAAAAGTAACTGAACTTAATATACCAACCTACCGTAGCATAACTACATTAATTACTTACTTAACTAGTGCCAGAATTGAATTTACGATGATACTTACCTAATTCAATTCTGGCACTAGTCTTATTAAGTAGTAGGTACCTATATGTACCCTTATGTACCTATATGTTTTGAAATTATGTATATGTTCAGCTTCTTTTGTTGCCCACTGTACCTACCTAATTGACAAATATCACAAGCAAATCCAGGACGTCAATATCTGCTTTAAAATTTCACGTGGTGACTTTAACCTTAACTATATTTTTTGAAGGTTAAATAGGTACATATTTACTATCTTTTAGATTCAACGTGTGTCGGTCGGCCAAAAACTACAAAACAGAACGTGAGAATTAATATTCAATCAGATAGAGTAATTTAATTGTTGTGAATAAAACACTAACAGGAAGGTCTTTGATGTCTAGATACCTAGTTATTATGTTTACAATATGCATCTACCCTACCATTATGTACCTTTACCTGTTCAGAATAAGGGCATTAATGGTACCTATCGGTAAATATAATTTTCAAAAAGCCTCACAAGGCCGTATTAGCTACGTAATTTTGTCTAGGAAGAAAGCCAACATATTCTGACTTCATTTGTTATACCTATCCAAACAGAAAACGGCAACCGTTACGAAGGCAATTGGATAAATGACCAGAAAAACGGATTGGGTCGATTTTACCATTTAAACACAGGACAACTGCAGGAAGGTTGCTGGATGAATGACATCTGCATCAAGTCTAAGATGTCTGATATTATCATCCGACAGTTCTGCCTACAACCAACAGAGTATCCAATACCTCCGGTGAGTGAAACTGGTTATAATGAAAGCCCTGAAATTTATGACGTAACTGTTGTCTCAAAGCAGGCTCGAGGCTGATTGTTTGGGGTGGACCCGCTACCGTCTAATGAGCGAGTGGCAGTGCCGGATTTATATTTTTTATGAGTGTAGGCCACTTTATTTCCGCTGCCCCATGTAGGTACGTACCTTTTTAAAATAATAATTTTCCATTTGTAGTACTAACTGAGCGCTTTGGTTAATGTGTAGGTACCTATTAATACCTCATAGCAGAAAACGTCGTTAGACAAGACGTGTTCGTTGAACTTTTGAAAATTCTTTATCCTCTGAAATCAAGTGACCGTCCTCTGAAATCTGCCGCCCCTAGGCCGCGGCCTATACGGCCTATTTATAAATCCAGGACTGGTGAGTGGTGCATGGTGGTCGCGTAGGTTTCCTATGTTTTTGCTCCTCTCAAGAGACGTCAGGTGCGGTCGTACCCCGTGCATTGTCACAATGCCATTTGTAAAGAAATAGAGGTGATAGTATAATAATAATATTCTACCACATTCACACAGCGCCATCTAGTCCCAAATTAAGCTATTATATTTATTACAAAAACAAAATTTAGCATTACCAAGCCAGAGAAACACTGCAATGAATTTAAAGTCAAATATCTCAAAATGAGATTTGTGTTAATTGAATCTTTTTTGCTTAAATCGGTCCAATTCTCCCACAAAATATCAACGCCATGTAGCAGTAGGTATATAAATACTATTGCGTTTCGTCTGCAGGCTGTGGAGCGCCGGAGGCCCAATTCTTTCTCCCAATCCCCTTCGTTTTCCTTTTCCTCCCTATTTCCCTTTTCCTTTGCGATAAGCAGCGGCTTGGTTGTTTTCTTCGCAATGGATATGAACGAAATTATTAACGCAAGCGGAAGCTAAGTTCTAAAATAAGTTATGATCTACAAATAGATATCCACCTGCGCATCTGCATCAGCGGATGTAAGAAAATATGCATCCGCAAGATCCCTGATAATGAGCTAATAGTAAAATAGACAATCGACATTGAATAATACCGACATAGCATAGGTATAAATGATGCATATCTATAGGTAGGTACTCACTGATATCTTCTATGCATTGCTTGCTCTACCTACCTACTTATCACTAATATTATTATACATAGCTAGGTACTTACCTATTTATGGCTAATGGAAGTACTTACCCACTTATAATGATTATCGAATGACGTCAGAGCGTAAAATCCGTAGTAGGGTAGTATTTAGGTAGTTAATATTTAATAACGGTTTAAGTATGACCACTGGGAATATAATTTTTGAAATCTGTTTATAATAATCGTACATATTATAAACAGATAGTTTTAAGTAGGACGCTTGGTTGTAGGTAGGTGGTATTTTTGATTTTTGACCAAATACGTATTAAGCTCATTTTCCATTTGCATAACCTATCCATTGTTCTCGTTACTAATGAATCGAGCACGGTGCCTATAGCTAGCTATAGCCTCAGATAACATGACTGTATTTACATAAACGATAACAGTGTCGCATGAAATAGGTTTCATGAGAATATAATGTGGCAAATAAGTAAATACGTTACAAGCGTTGTTTCGTGAATGTTTTATCTACGATGCTGTAAATCACGATCGGTTCCTTATCACAATGAGTCAATCAGTGGTATTGTGATTTGTTTTAAGCTTAGTAGGTAGGTAGGTACATGTATACGTCTACACAATTTATTACCTAATGACAAGATTCAGGGGCGACCCAATGGTCTATCATATCTTCGTATTAATGATTTGGGGCCCGCATAGGTACTCCACGGATCTGCATGCATAATCACGTAGAATATTTTTCATGTAAAAAAAGTCATTTTGGAATTCAACTTAATCAGATGAAAAGTGGCTTCTGGTGAAATCTTACACAGGGCCCGTTTAAAGATAGATAGGACTGATAAGGACGCACTAGCTATGACTATAGTTACCTATACATACGTACCTACTTAACGGTAGTTAGTAGGTAAGTAATAAGTAGGTATACTTACTGGCTTCTCACCTAGTCTAGTCATATCTAGTGTGTGCCCTTAAGTGGTCCTTGGAGACGTTCTGTTGTAACAGTAGTTGACAGTGCAATAATTTCCTTGTATAGGGGTCATTTTTTTTGAAAAATATCATCTACCACCTGGTACAACCGCGCCGTTTGATGGTTACTAACCTATCAAGCTATCTAGCCGTGTGACAAACAGTACAGTACACTGCACTTAAACAATTTGTGCATGTTTTTTGTTTGTAACTATAAAGTAGGTGAAGGCTGTTTAATTGCAAACGTGATCACGACACTCACGATACTGATACATAAACATTTACACTTATCTGTTACTTTGTTAAACTTTCCAATTGTTTAATTTTTTTAAACAGTCGTTGAGCAAATTTTATAAGTATGGTACCTACGCTAAGTAACTATGAGTCATTGTAATCTTATTATTTAAGTCAATATGCTTTAGTATATTAATATTTACAGATGGATTTTACCGTTATCAGTCAATCTACAGGTAAACTGTGGCGTAGCTAGCATAGGTGGCACCCGGAGCGGGTATTGTGGTGTCACCCCTAAGAATAAAAGCTGAAATTATAGGGTACACTGTCTCAGGCCTCAGGTCGTCGCAGCAAGTCGCCCACTTGTGTCGTCCTGTTGGGCTTGCATCGTTACATAAGTATCGCTAAACGTGTCTAGTGATCCGAGGTCTATGTTGAATTACAAAGCCGTCGTTTCGTGTCGGTCAAATGAAGATGTAGCTGTCGTTGAGTGCTGTCGGTGTCAGTATCGGGATTATAAGTAATTTAAGTATAAAAAATATAACATAATATGTAGATGTTTTATTCTATAAAGTAAATGTACAATTAATTTAGTGCCCATGTAGGTATCAGTGTAGATAATATCGTGTCTCGCCGAGCCGGCCAATGAAAGAAACGCCTGCTGGCGCTCAGGAATTAATAAAAATCTGATAATAAAATATTTAGATTGAAATCATCATTATTTTATTCAATAATATTATGATTTATTACTCTTCCTCGTTCCTTCATTGCCGAGATTCGCCATAAAGTATTTTATACCTCCATTTGGTTGGTGGCTTGTGTTGACATTCAAACCAAGTTTGGCATTCCGTGCTTTAATTTTCTTCAAAAGAGCCTTTGCCATTTTCCACTTCACTTGATGAGAGCGTCGCGACTCCAACCCATAGAGAGCGTCACGACGCATAACGCATCACTCCCCAATGTCACCAATGTTATGACATTGGAGAGCGTTGCGGCGCGGCACCCTCCAATATCGTGCGCCGCGGCGGGCGCCAACCGATAGTGAGCAACGAACATGAGCGTCGCGACGTCCTGCCATAGAGAGCGTCACTGGTGGTCGCTGCCATTATTACTACATATTCATTTGTATTTATAATAATACTTTTATTATTTCTAGCACGGGTTGGTCAACGCAGAGAATTTATTGGAGAAAAGCGAAATATGGCTCAAAATGACGTTGGGAGATATAGATAAAGACTTGAAATTTTGTATCGAGCAAATGTAATGTGTTCACAAAACCAGATAGGTTAACAACATAGTAAAATTGTAAATTCTACATGTTACTAATATACGAACAATTAAATACTTATATACGATTATTATTAATTATTCTTTATATACGATAATTATTTACACAATGCAAATTTATGTTATGCAGATCTTAAATTGTTGAAATTAGCTTTAGAATATTACCGTAAACCATTTGCATAAACGGTGCTTGTTAGATGAAATATTTACTTTTTTTTTCAATAAATTAAACAAAAGCGGTACATAATTGACTTGCTTAACCAGCGTACGTAGTTTGAAAACGCTCAAAACAATTAATTTGCATTGTGTAAATACGACACAATGTTAACAGATTTATTAAAATGTCATTCATTATTATATCACAGTACTTATTGGATTAAGTAAATACAGTCAATATCATAGGTATTATTGCCATACATTACCGGCATATTATAAACGCTATTTACACGATGCAAGTTTTCCAAAACACGATAAAATTCTCATGTAGTAGTAGTAGTAAACTTCGTTTTGTAAAACTTGTGTCTTGTAAATTAGCGACATATAAATACATACTGCATATTATAATCATTATTAAGTAGTATCTAAGTACATTGATTTTTTATTAACCGATTCAATGCATTTGTACGGTGTAAGTTATAAGGCCACATCGTTGCTCTCTGTCTTAGACGATAAGAGGAACAAAGATAAAACACTAGCCTTACAAAATTGGCCGCGTGTAAATGAGCACCTTTTCTAACAAATGTGATGACGTCAGTACTAAATTTAGAAATCAACAGAACATACATTGGTGAATTATAATTAAGTACTTTAATTTAGCTAGGTACGACTTACGGTAGCTGTGAAGGTGACGAGTCAAACTATTTATGATTGTTCTCAATTAGACACACAGTATTCGCTATTGTAAGCCTTGTAGGACGTTCTTAACGATGTCTTTCATTATGATAATGGTGTATTTGTATGAACCAATCGTAAATTGTGAGGGCATTGTATAATGCCGTTACCTACGTATCTGATAGTTTTAAAATTAATTGCTGGTAAAACCGGCATGAATTATTAACGGCATTACAACTATTTAACTGATGTTTTTATTTTAAATATTTAACCACAATGGTATTATTTTGTTAGTATCGGATGCTTGCTTGTCTCTTGCGTTTTCTCTGCTGCTTTGTATGATGCATCGGACCGGCTTCCATTGATAAATTTATAAAATATTGTACATTTTATTTATTTCTTTTATTTCTATTCTCCCGTAGAAATGTTATTCACCGCCCTGTCCTTACTAAAAACTCGTACTTGATCGGAAGACTTGCATTGAGTTCCTTGATCTATTTTTACATGCATGCCTTTGCTAATTAAGGTAAAACATTTGTTTATAGACTCATGGTCACGTTGTGGTTGTAAATTGTAACATAAATCTAATATTGTTAGTCACATTCAGAAGACTGAATATGCGGTCGCAGGTTGACGCATGTGAATTGTGTTGTCATGTGGAAAGGAAGCAGCATGTAGCAGTCCATTATAGAACGATGGTATGGATTTGTAAGGAAAATGCTCTATTTTGCATTGAATCGGTTAAAATTTCCAGCATACGTGCAACAACTTTACATGTGTAAACGTCGAAAAACGAAAAATGACATCAAATCTATACTTAATACCTACTAGCTGACCCGGCAGACTTCGTACTGCCTCAATCGATAAATAAAAGACCTAAACTTTTTTATAAAATAATGAAATAAAGTTCAATTTGACTCTACATTTTATTTAGAAAATGTTTATAAATATGGGAAAAAAAAGGGCTGTTTTTAGGGTTTCCCCGGCAATTATTCGAATTTTTCACACCTTTTAAACCTTTCCTAGACCTCCACGAATATTACAAGACCAGGATAAGATTTCAGCCGTTCTGGAGTTTTAGCGAGACTAACGAACAGCAATAGATTTATATATATAGATTATAGAGGGGTAAAGTTTGTGACGTTGTGTCTATCTCGGCATCTACTGAACCGATTTTCAAAATTATTTTAATGTGGGATAGCCCATTTTTAAAGGAATGCTATAGGCTATATAACATTACGCTACGGTCAATAGGAGCTGAGCAGTGGCCAAATAAAGAACGACGGGAGAAGCCCCGCGCAACTTTTAGTAAAAGATAAGTAGGTACAGTTTTAGATTTGTACTGATTTTGTGGCTTGAAGATATTCGAGATCCTCTATGTAAATTTTTTTTTTCATACCGTAAACGTAAGTAACGTTTTTCGAATAAATGTGTTTTATGAATGTTAGACTTGTTCCATCATTCCACAATTATTATTTGCAGATCAAGGTTTAAACTATAAAGTAATAATCCGGTTTCTTAAAATTGAATAATAAACAAGTAGGTCTGAAAGTCGAGGTTGTAACACACTGACCCAGACAAACGAGATTTATAATCTTGTTAAAACATTAATTTATCATTACGTGTTTGCCCTAATAAAGTTTGTCTGAAGGGTCATGTGCAATAAAAAAGTTTTTAAAAGTCTACAATGAAAGAATTTACGTCACAACGCTTTGCGAATTTTTGTAATTAGTGATTGTCTCAACGTGCTGAATCTCACACTTCGGTTATAGGGATACCCGCCTGATGATAGCCGTATGCATGGCTTAAATGTACTGATATAATACTAGAAGGCTCTTTAGCTTTTATAGGTATTACAGAATATTATTAATAAATTTGATCATAGCTTTTGGAACTTGATTTCAGAGTCCTACTCCTTCAAAATTAATGGCAAATGTATTGCTATTAAAATTGAACAATAAAATATATATAATTTATTTCTTATTTAAGTAATATTATCATGCAATAATGAAAAAGTAATAATGATAGAAAACACTGCGCAATCTGTATATTATTTCTAATAAAAGATAGCGCATATCTCTGGTGTCATCAAATGTCTAATCACGATCAATGTTGCACGTATGCTTCACCACTAGGCTTGTTGAGCTTTAATTACTATATACCTACTCAGCTTTCTACAATGTCTTTATATATTTTGGTATTAGGTATATACTGTGTACAAGTACAACCATAAAATAAGGTGAATAAAAACTGAGGGTGAATGCAAAATTATATCGCCAAGTTGTAAAATACCTAAGTAATATTTTTATGACTGGCCTGTTGGTCTAGTGGTTAGTGACCCTGACTGCTAAGCTGGAGGTCGTGGGTTCGATCCCCACCCAGGACAAATCTTTGTGTGATGAGCATGATTGTTTGTTCTGTGTCTGGGTTTAATTTATATATAATATGTATGTATATACAAAAAAAAAACATTTAAGTAGTATATCAGTTGTTTAGTACCCATAACACAAGCAAATATAATTGCTTACTTTGGGACTAGATGGCGCTGTGTGAATGTGGTATATTATTATTATTATTATAGAATATCAATATTTATAATTTGTTTTGCATTTCAATTTCATTTTTATTCACCCTCAAATTATTATTATTCACCTCGAACTAGTATATCAATAGAAAATAGGGACAGTTTATTTATCGGTCCTTTTTTTAAATACAGACTGAAATGGACATGATTGTGTATTTGACATGTATTGACTTTTTTTTGCGGTTAGAACACCAAACATTATTATTATCTCATTAATTTGTTTTGCGGGAAATAGGCAGACCTACAAAAACACGGAATAAAGATACATGTTTATTTTTCTTTTCGATGTCTAAATTATAGTAATATGATTGTATTTACAGAGATTCTTTGTCGTTTTAACTAAGATTGACAATCGTTATACCTGTATTTATATGAGATTATAATTATGTACAAATTAAAATGAAAAATATATTGAGACTGCTGCCAAAACGTGACACTTCAAATAAAACTAAAAGATTATGAAAATTCAATGGTTTGCTTGAAGGCAATCAATCTGATCCCTTAAGTCATTTTAAGAATATTGAATGTCAAAATGCTATAAGCTACTACGTATGGATATCAAAGGGGCTCTATCTACTTTGCTCAATTCGATATTTTTCTAATCGGATCAAACCAAAGCGAGGCCTCTCGTAGAATATAGAACCCATGGAAAACATATTGGCACTGGTTTCATATTTTAAAAAAACTGAATTATTATATCATTTGAATGGTACAGTGATATTTAATATTTTGAAAAAGATGCTATCATTTTGATAATATCTTGAGGAAACACGAATTGACTTGGAAGCTAAATTTTATTCACTACGCTAAGTAAAAGGCACGTTCTCTAATGTTATCGCAGTAACGATAATTGTACCAAAAAATACAAATAATAAGTTCTCCATACAAACGAAATGTTCAAAATCATTATGTTACCTGTATATTGGCACTCAATAAGTACATTCTTAACATATTCTAAGTACATAACTTAATTAAGTAATCAATGATGTACACTCATAAACCAAAGGCAATTAATAACATTCCAAAAACAGACATGGGACAATTAGGCGGATCACACAATGCGAGTTTGGTCTAGCAACGTTAAATTATTCATTCGAGCATCATGATCGCCCAGTTCAATCTGTTCTTTGAGCAATTCTAGTTCCTTTATACCTGTAGCAGTCACCTCATACTTATGGCTCGCTAGAGACATATAGAAGTGAATAGCAAACGCTAGGAAGACGATCATAACTGGAACGAGGACGACGCAGGCGGACCATGCCGCTGTTGTACTCAAATCGTAGAACTTAACCCAGCAGAGTATAGCTATCTCTACAAGGAAGAGTATGAGCCCGAGGAGCGTTGAGAAGGCCCACGCTATCTCAATATACCAGTGAAGTCTTTCATGTGGAGACTCGTGTACAAGAGATATGCTGTGCAAGTTGCAAACAGCTTCGATGTTCGGCAGGATGCAGGTACTTATCATAAGTGCTAGCATGTGGACAGCTACGAGGAGAGTCGTGCACACTGTGAAGGCTACTAACATTTCGTTGGGCACTTTTGATTCTTGAGGTGAGTTCAGTTGTACTTCCACCATCGCTACCTGTTAACAAATTTAATGGTTATTATCTCTAAGTTTTTAAAGTCAATACAAGAAAATAAACCCAATGTCACGGAGGACTCTACAAATATACAATTATTAACGGACACAGTACACCCCGACTCTTAATAAAAACATTGCATCACGCCTTTTTCCCCGAAGGCAGAGGTGTTTCACACCCACATTTCGCCAGCTATGTTTGGTCCCATGAAATAGGGGGCGAGCCTATTGTTAACAACCGGGAACATTTGTTTACCAAACTCCGGGAATATCTCAATACTGGAATTTCATGTTAGAAAAGCCCAATACCATTTTCACCCGACCCGGGACCTCTTGCACAGCAGTCGTATACCTACACTTCCCGCTGCGCCACGGAGGCAGTTTAATATATTAAGTTATAATTTATTAAGGACTCTTAATAAATATCTATCAATCACACAAATATTTTTTCATATAGGAATCGAACCCACGTCTCTCAGCACGGGAATATTAGTGGTGGGTCGACTACCTTAACCACTGGCCACGACGCCACAATGACGATGAAGTTCAGTATGTTATATTAATCATAGCACGCTCGGTTGTTAAAACACTTTGTTTGATAACAATTAATCTAAAATTTCATATAAATACTAGTAATAACAAAGCATAATTAATATAATTTATCAGAACCGGTTTCGGTGACTAAAACTAAAATACTTTTTTATCATAGCAACACAGTTTCGTATTGTTTCATCTTTGTAATATGCATCACCCTTTAGGTTGACTGGTAGAGAATGCCTCAGGCATTAAGTTCGCCTTTGTACATTTCTGTGTATATTAAGTGTTAATAAATAAATAAATAAATAATAAGGGTCTACCTAATTAGGCATTTTTCCCCAGGCAGAAAAGTCTAAGATTGACATTCCTTGACCTCATTATGGAGTTTATCCATGTTAATTATGATGATCAGTCAAGTACAATATTGTTATTGTCGAGCACTCAACGTAACTAATACCCACAATCGGGTTCTAATCAATTGACGCCAATTGTTATTTGACCTCTATCAAATGTACTGTTGGTAAAAAGATGATAATAAAAACGATCTTTATTAATTAATCCTTTTCTAATTTTAGGATAATATTAAACAAAATCTCAGATGAAACTGAAAATGGAACCAGCGATCAGTCATAGTATATTTTTTTTTTTTTGCTAGATATTCTATAATTATATAAAAGTATTATATAAGCCTGAAACATCGTCTAAACCTAAAGGACTGTTATTAAATGAAACACACACTCCTTCCATGAGATAATTCGGCACTGCCAATCCTATAGATAGTTTTAGGGAATACTACGGTGGTTTTGTATTCCTGTCGGTGGTATAGGTATCACCTATACATTATATCACGATCAGGTAATCGATTTATAATAATTTAATTGGTTAAGGAATATTGACCGAGTTATCGACCAAAAAAGATCCATAATTAACATCTACTTAAACTACCTATAAACTGCGGTAACAAAGTTTTAAGACTGAAACTGTAAAATAGTTACCAATAAAATGTTATTTCCCAATAATTACAAATAATATCGGAATTGTATTTGTATTCTGCTATTTTCAGAACAATAATTGAATGACAACTAGGTACTTAGCACAGTTTGGTCTCGCCTTGGCAACCTCGTAGTGATACATTTAACCCGGCGAGAATGTGGTACGAAATGAGTATATCGAGAATGTGGAGGGTCTTGCTGACCCTGTATTTAAGTCGCAGTTTTTATGTATTTATTATATTTTTTTATGAATTAACGGTTATAAATCTTACAAAGTAATCGATAATTAAGGGATTTTAATAATAAGAATTGTCATTATAATCACAAGTCTTTATTAATTAAAATTATAGGTAATGTCTAAAAAAAATTACAATTTTCACCTCTTTGTCTTAAATATATTAATTAACACAAAAAATATTAATCTTTCAGACTTCTAGTTTTTATTATTTCTGACTTTGCCAACCTAGCTCCCAAGCTCACTCCAGGTACCTGCGTAATAACATTTTTAGATCGGGTTCGCACTTGTTGTTGAGGTGGATTTTTACACCACTTAGTCCCATCTTTACCAGAGTAAAATAAACTTGGTAGCTGGCTTTCCGATCGTTCACCTTCTTCATCTGGGTTCTGGGTAATGTTTTGCAGCTCGGATAGTGGTATATTGTCGTCGCTATCACTCATAACACTTGCGTCTTGCTCAGTATCGCTTTCACAATTGCGTTCACTCACATAGTCATCATTATCGCTACCCTCTGTTATAAATTCACCTCCTCCTCACTTTCCGATATTGCCTCCAGTAAACCACGTATGTGTTCAGCCTCCCGCTCTTCCCGGTTCATTTTGTACAAAAATACCTAAAAGTACCAAATATTTAATGAAAATATGTAAATCGAAAAATGGAACGAAACTTCTACGTCACGATTGTGGAAGGGTCATACGTACCCTGAAGACGTTAGCGCACTTGTATATCCTTGCGCGAGCGGCGCTCTACTTAGGTGCGGCGTGCAGCGGGGAGGGGCGTTCATTAACTGCAGCTACTGAGCAGTTCGAAAACGTGCGACCCGGGAATAAAAAAATATACGCGAAACAAAATGAACAGGGTCAAATAGACCCCGCCACATCCTCACCGGGTTAATATAAAACAAAAAATGACGTTACATAAAGTGACATAGTTAATTAATTACGACCATTTTTAGAATAAACACATTATCTCATAATATACAGCTATTATTTTATTTTAAATTATTACCAAACATTTCTGGATAAGGAACCAAATTTTACTTTACAAGATTGACCCTGAAACTTTATCGTACACAACACTTGGTATTCATGTGGACATGGACTATTTACCCGGTAACCCCTTGGTAGCGGAGCTAGGCAGTCTTTATGAATGGCATTTATTTCTCACGATATGGTACATGAGGTCTTAAATTAACAAATTTAGATACAATACCATTTCTGGTGTGGAAATATTAACTAATTGAACTACTTAAGCATGCATATCATATCCAAATATGTACATTGTAGGTACAGTATTATTACAGTTAGTCACATCCCATGGTAATCCGACGAACGTTTTGTATAGCGATGTCAGATTATCAAATTTGTCGGAAGATAAAATGCTACCACGCACCAACCTCTTGTAGTTTGAAATATTTGGGAGAGGAGTACCGAGTACAAATTTTGTATTAAAATCAAAGCTAAAAAATAAAATACGATTAATGTATTGTCGCAAATAGTCGCAATCACATGTCTACATAGGTTGGGGATAAGTGGTATATCGGATTACGAGGTACCTACGCTGAAATCGTCCGGGGCCGGATTAGAGCGGGTTTACTGTACCTATTACGATTTAGAGCTTAACATAATTATTTATTAATTAAATTACATACCATAGCGAAGCCAGAGAGTAACGCGGAGGTTTTACTGGAAGCCTTCAGTTTGGCTCTGCTGAGTTGTAACTTCCTCCATGATAGATAAGCGGGAGTGTGTAGGCCCTCTGCCGATTGTATCGGTGTCTCACCCGACATGACGCACTTGTGCTGGTTTCAAATTAAATTTACATTAATTGATGACTGAGATATAGAGCAATTATGCATTATTACACCAATTCAAAACAATACACAGATTAGAGATGTTAATTTATTACATCAGATTGGGACTGTCGAAACCTTGAATCATTATCGTATTATATTTATCTTCTATATCTATTATATTATCTTATAATTTTTTAGTTAGTTCCCATACAAAAAAAAAACATTTATTTGGGATGACTGTCATAAAAAAACAATGTAGGTAGCATGCAGGTACCAAATTAATTGGATACCTACACAAGGAAAATTTTCATAATATTTTTTTGGTAGATCAAAACGCGTCACATACGCACTGCGGGCCTTGGTTTCAACTGATCTTTAATACATAATTTAGATACTATATCTGTGGTGAATAGAAATCCGCAGGGTGAATAAAATTGAAAAAGGGAAATTCTAGAATAAGTCTTTTAATTTTATACTTACATAATGTTTAGTTATGTTTATTACGAAAATAAAGATAAATAATAACTTGTATTAAAGATTATTTAATTAATCTTATAATACTTTGATTTAATTATTTAATCAACATTTTTATTCTCCTTGTTCACCTCCAAGTTTTTATTCAATCAGATTTATATACTATTAGTTAAATAATACTCCTCCTAAGGATATGAGTTGGGCTTATAATGATTAATAATATGCCTGTGCCTTAATATGATCAGAAAAACTTCCCCTACAATTTCTACTGTATTAATAATAACTGAATTAGTAAATTATATAATGTTTATTGCATTATAAAGGTAGTGTGCTCTAAGTTTAGATTAGAAACCTACATGATAGAAGCAGATGCGATGATAAAGTTATAAAAAATAAAAATATACTTAATAAAAAATATTAATAGCTCAAGTAAAAAAATGTTTAAATGGAACATACATACTAATAAGATACAAATTCAAAATCACACTTTCAGTACAGATTATACACAAGAAGGAAAAGATGGCGGTCTTCATAATTTCCAACCATGAATGTCCTTAAGTAATGATTATGAATTACGGAAGCTAATAAAACAGACGTCATGATCATTAAACAAATATAGTTAGTGTTTCTTATTGATATACATAATTAATATTTAGTAAAGGTTATGAAATTTTGTTAATTAAGTCTTTGAATGCCATATTTGATCCCATTGTTCTATCTATTGTGTCTACAGCATGGCATTCAATGTGTAATTAATGTTAATGTAATTATGGTCATTTAACACAAGTTAAATTGATTTGACAATCTACAATTTTTATCATCAGAGAAGAGATTATGTCTAAAGCCTAAAGCATATGAATGGGGGAATGTAGCCACTGTGAATACAAATCACAACAGACATATGTCTAAAACCAAATTAAATAAAGAATTTTATTTAAAAAACAGTGGTCTAGTGACAGTATCTTAGTTTTTTTTAATTTTAATCATCTTATTCTTAGGTAGCTATAGCAAGATTTATTCTGTAATATTTAAAATGATTGATATCTAACTTAAAAAGAAATTGATTGAAACAAATCGGCTGGGTTGGGTATTATTGGTGTTTCCTTGCTTCTAACATGGGTTACCTGTGTAGGTGTTATGTAATATTATATAGGTACTGAAATGGGTGTTTGGTGTCTAGAAGTCATGAGATGCTATTTAGAAAGCACCTTCACCAAGCCCTTATGAACAGCTGAGGTGTCATCCATATATCACATCAGAATTTACAGCATGTTAATTTATTGTACATACTAAAATTTCTATTATGATAATTTGTTTACAAAATGTCAAAGAGTTACTAACAAAATTATTGTAAAATATAATTTGGCAATGTTGTAAATAATATATTGAAAGCAAAATTTAAAAACACTTAAATTTTGTATTGGTGAAAATTAACAAAATTTAAAATTTATGTCTATTGAGTTTTAATTTATATTTTTCTCATTATATTATCAAATAAATAAAAGTATACCCCTGTGTTTAAGTGATGCTTATTATAATTTGTGATTGTTTGTTAGATAAGAGAAAGAAACTAATGTTAAGTAAAATGTTGTTTTGGTAGCACACAGACCTCTTTAAATAGAACTAAAAGCACTAGAGACATCTATTACTCTAAGAAACTTGTTATTGAGTGTAGTAAGAAATCTACTTAAACTTAGTGATGTTATATATGGATAACAATACATTGTAAACAACATAGGGTAGCGTGACTGAAGCCCGACTCCATATTACATTCAATATTCAACTCACTGTTGTTAGAAAATGATAAGTGGTACAATCCTCTGCTTCAATGTGCCACAAAACTGTATGAAAGGCTTGCTAAATACCTGTCATCCACTCCTTTGAAGAACAAAATAAAAAAAAAATATCAATAAAAAAATAAGAAATAGTTCACATGCTAAATGGTAAAGATATATTATATCTACTTATGTTATAATATTAATACAAGAACCTATAAAAAAGTGTAAAAAGTGCTATGTTAAAATTAAAACGAAAATAGGTGAGACATGAGATAGATACAAAGAAAAGTTAGTGAAGTTTAAAGAATGATAATAGAATAGCAACATAAACATTAGATTACACCCACATACTTTAATTAAACAAGTCTTTATGTAGGTTTAAAAAAAATTGAAAATCACTGTAAGAACAGTCAACCATTGTTTTTACCACTGTTTCTAAAGACGATAAAAAAAATTAAAAATACATTTTGTATTGTGGCAGGCGCGTGCGTGTGAACTGCGGCGCACAACTACTGAACTGATACACCATTACAACAGCTACTAGTAAACAGCAATTACTTAATGTCATTGGCAATCAAAAGTAAGCCGCAAAACGAATGTACGATTTATTATGACAAGCCAGTAAGTTATATCATACCTTGCTCAATTTTGGACACCAGTTATTAGAGGAACCGAAATGACTGCCTGGCAATGCGGAGTGGTAATTATTTCCTCCAGCTGTACTGGCTGACCAAACCGACATACCTAAATAATTTGCACGATAGTCCTTCGATTTGAGGCGACGAGGTCACTTTGTGTCTTATAATTACTTCTCCATGTAATTGACGGCTTACTTATGGAAACACCACATATCTGTATCTTCTAAAATCTTTAGTCAAGAATAATGTGTTTTTAGTAATGATTCTTTTAGGTTTTTTATCTAAAATACTACATTACAGTACCAGAAACGTAAAGTAAACGTCACATACAAAACGTCAAATCAAAGTTATGTCAAGATTGTCACTTAGCGTTTGACATTTTCTAACATCAAATTCTAGGGATGTGTTCATTTATTCATTGGGCACACTGATCTGTATTTTTTTTTTTTTAGGTCAGTGATTGGGCATAAATATGGCATGCTAATGGTATTAGACAGGAATACAGGATTCATTCATCATTTCATTCATTCATCATCAGGATTCATTCATCATTCATTCAGTATAGCATAATGTACTCTGTGATTTATCCTCATTTGTGTTATTGCTTATTAAATTTGTAAATATATAATTGTGGCTAATTATATATTATGGCGTCAGTCAAACATACGAGAATGTCAGTTTAAATTCGTTTGACAGCTTGACACTTGAATAAAAGATTGTGCAAAGAAGGTATAATTATTAGAAAAAGCTTTTGTCTACGTTTTATCTTAATAAATTTCGTATTTTAGATATGTATTATTGGTTATAATAGCAATGTTCATCAATTGAATCCACTGAATCGTTTTAAGTTTGTGATATCTGTATGCTACAAGTATGGATATAACCTTTCGAATTTATTGCTCTGTCTCCTTTTGTACCTCAGTAAAAAAGAAGAAGGCATGATACGGTGGTAAATTTATGTCAAAATATTTTACTGGAACACGGTCCTAGAGATGCAGAAAAAATCGAGTTCATTTTGTAACGGTACTGCGTCTAAACGGGAGTGTCCATGAGAAGTCGCACAAACAGGCTAACGAGAATGATAAGCGAGTGACAAGTGGACTATTCGGGTAGTGGATAATGTAGGTCGGATAGTAGCTTTGTTTTGGTAATTCATGTGAATTGGTAACTGAGAAAGCCGTAGTCTGGTGTCAGCTGTGTTTAAGGAATTTATGCTAAACTTGGTATTGTTGCTGTTGGTGCTTTAAACATTTGTGGTTAAGTGGCTTCCCAGTGCGTCGCGATGGCCGAGGCTGCAGGTGCCGCGAGCACTAATCCCAACGCGGAGATTATTCGAGGCCAGGTGTTTGAAGTGGGTCCCAGATACACTAACCTGCAATATATTGGCGAAGGAGCCTATGGAATGGTTGTGTAAGTACCCAAATATTAAATTACATTGTACTCACTGAAGCTTGTAACGATATTAATGTTGTTAATGTTGCTCTCATGGTTCATTAACTTTCATATGTCATATACACTTAAAAAAGTATGTTTCTAAAAGTACTAGTAAACTTTGTGATACGTGCCAAACTACATTACTCATTATTATAATGCTATCTAGAAGTGTAAAATATAACTAAACCTCTGTCATTATCTTAAAATCTAATCTTTCCTTGATTAAATATTTACTTGATAATCCTGCATATATTTCTAAGTTTTCTTACTCTCACACAAAACTTTATTATAACTAACAAAATATAGCAAACTTAATGATTTATGTTTATTTATGCCTAAGAAATGTTGGTTTATCAAAACATTTGTTAAAGCTGTCTTACAAGATTTAATTCAGTTTCTTATTAAAATTGAATACTACCAAACAACTTCTATAGAAAGTAGTTATTTCTATAGAAGTTTGATTACATTAACTTTAGATAGGTTCCTACTACAACTTTAATTAGTATATAAATTGTGTATATATAGATGAGATTGTTTCTAATAGTATTTTTTAATTTATCACCAGTGATCGGTGTAGGTAGTGCTAGGGTCAATGTGCTTGAATGTTTATGTTAATAGAGACATATCTAGAGAAATCCCGGGATTGATTGCGGTTTAAGTTAATACTACAACATAATTATGTTTGTGAATGTCGCTGTATTATAAGAACTGTTTGAGATTAAGAAGCTATACAGGACAAACAACCGTGATGTATTGAACAACCGATGGTAAAAACAACTTCAAATGCCATTGATGGAGTAGATAGGATTGTATGATAGGAGTTAACTTACATACAGACATGTTTATGTAGAGAAGAGATACAATTTAATAAGAATTTAATAAGAATTCATCAGTCTGTTCATGCATTCTCGCCGGTTTAGGGTACTTCTGATATAGTGGTGACAACTATTAGCAATAACATTTTTCAACATGGCTTTTTTTTCATGTTTTAGTATTAATTGCTATTTGCTATATGCAGATTCAAAAATTAAGATTTCTCTCATGGTTCAAATCATTCAAACCTATCCATTAAAATTTAATTTCCCCAAACTTGGGTGTAATTAGTGCTAATAAAAAAGGTGTAGTTACAAATAAAGTCTCTAGCAACTCCAGAATGTTTTGTACTTCTTCACTACTAAGTATAAAACAAAGTCGCTTTCTCTGTCCCTATATCCCCATGTATGCTTAAATCTTTAAAACTATGCAACGGATTTTGATGCGGTTTTTTTTAATAGATAGACTGATTCAAGAGGAAGGTTTATAGGTATAAAAAACATACGACGCGGGCGAAGCAGCGGGCGGAAGCTAGTAATGAAATAAGCTAAAAAATTATTTAGCAAATATTTTGAACCAAAGAGTAGGTAATAAAAATATTATTTATTTGATAAGATTGCAATGCAACTTTATTGTATTGATAATAAACTATAATTTTACTACAATCTTTTATGTGTATGTATGCTGTATCATAATTTATATGCCTATATGTATTTAATGAATTATGCATACATGTAGTGATGCCAGTAAGCAATGCGATAGCAAGAGTACCTATTTGTATAACCTTATTCATAATTAAAGTCTATACCTTCCCAAAATGTTTGTCGTGCCCAGCAGTGGGACATTTATAACCTTACAAATAATATTTATAAATAAATTAGGTGAGGCCTATGTTCAACAGTGAACGATGACGAAGACTTTATCGCTCCAGGAAAAAAATCGTGTTTTTGATGGTATTTTTTTTGTGTATACGGTGGCATTTGAAGTGCATTCTTTCACTCTAACTATTTATTATTTTTTAGGTAACATACTTAGGTACCTACGAGTAGGTAGGTACCTACCTAATACCTACTCATCAAATGAAGTCGGTAAAAAGATACTTTCATGGTCATGGTAGCCAATTAATATCAATTCAATAGAATTTTACCACAGCTACCAGCATTTTGCTAGGATAACAAATGATACCATGAAAAGTAATTGCGTGCAAAATATATTCGTTGTTTAAATAAATAGTTAGGGAGGTATCTAGGAACATTTAATAACTAACGTGAAAAATACAGATATAGGTTCGGATGTCAGATAACATTTTATTGCCGTAGGCGTAGTTCACTCTTCGCGCATGGACGCACGACTAGGACTATGCTGATTCCGGTCACGTCTTATGCCTCACTCATTCCCTCCACAATAATAATCTTCTAATAACGAATTCTATTGTTTGTGCGATGGTGCTGTAATAACTATGCGGGTTAAGGCGGAGACACATTACTGTGGCGTGGCGCGCCAGAGACGCCCCTGGCGCATGTCGGTTTCATAGATTTTATATGGTTAGGGATATATTTGAGTATCGTGTCTTGTCGTGTTGCCAAGACATACTGTGTCTCTGTTGTCTCTGTTAATCATACAACTGCAATTTTTAATTTGTGTAAGTTATATTTTATCCTATCAGCAACTAGGTACCGGTCGCTGACTCCATTTAGCGATTAAACGGAACGTGTTGGAAAATAGGGGAAAACGTTACTTAGTTGATTAGTACTAATGGAAACACAGTCTAAATGACCTAATATCATGACCATTGATCAAAAGTGAGTCTATTTAATTGTATTTAGTATAAATTGTTCTGACAATCATCCAAAAATCAATACAAAAAGAAAGATTTATGTTGCACTTATTTATTATTTATGTTCATTTTATATTAGGTCTTAACTTGTTCTTATTTGCTTAGATATAAAAATGGTAAACAATCTATGCTTGCTTCATTACTGTACATTCGTCAGACAAAATGTCCGGGGTCCTTACCCGGATTATGGCTATACTTAATATTTCCCCATTCGTCTATTATAATAATGATAATAAATTTCAGATTGTCATCCATATTATTTGTTAGTAACAATTTTCCTTAAAAACTATGTTATTAAAATAAAATAAAATCATAAAAATATCAAAACAATTAAAATTAAATTTATATGATATATAAAATACATCAAGTCACAATAATTATTATTAAAATTAAATAAATAAATTAAAAAAACAAAACATTAATTTAAATATCTGTCAGCCTCACCGACCCCGCCGCTATGCCTGCGGTTCTATTATGCATTAACTCGCATGGTTCATTTATTTATTTTTTAATTTAGCCAGGTATATTGACAGTTGTTGTCATAAAAATAATATACAGGTTTACTTGAGAACATCTGTTTTTTTCTTTGGTTATAATATACAATTCCTCGGAAATCAATATGCCTTTAGAATACGCAAGGTCGTATTTCGGGCAATCGTTGTTAATGCTGGCCGACCTTTTTTGACCCTTGTCATTAGTCTGTCTGTTAACAAAGTTGTCTAGTAACACGCGTTATACTATCTAACTACTTTAAATTTATAGATAGTAGAGGAATTACTACTTACAAAGTATTGACAAGTTAATTAAACAAGTTTCAACTGGTAGCTTTTAAAACAGGCTAATATTATGTGTTATTTCTAATAATTATTATCCATAAAATACGCCTTGTTTATGTCCGTAGAAATTGTGTACAATATTACGCTACCATTCAAGTCTTTGAAATTAGTCACCGCTGTCTCTTACACATCGAATAATTCGGCGATTCTCAGAACTTTATATAACAAACTTGGCTCTAATATTGCCACCCACCTTTTGATAGCTTTCGACAAACAAACTCGAGTCATTAACTTACATTACTTTTCTTTTTAACTTTGTCCTGGTAATTGAGTTGGGTGCAATTTTAAAGGGCGTCGGAATTTATTTTGCTTTATCTAGTCCGCGCCGATCCTTTTTGAACAAGATTGACAGCGGTCACGTTCCGTTGTTTTCCTGTTTTTCAACAAAAGTATTAAGACAGTTGATAAATGAGAGAACCCTTTCCTTAAGTAACAATTGGATCGCCTAAAGTTAATGGTAAGATAGGGAATGCAAGTTTGAAAGATGAACAGAGTACGAAACAAAGAAACCAATTTAGTTTCAGTCTCGTAAAGAATTTGTGGAAGGAAGGAACGGTTTGTGAAGCGACTCGCAATACTCGCAAGTCGACTGCAATACGGTTGGCGTGCCTTACGTCTCGTCGAGCGCATTATTTATTCCACGACAGTGCTCTCCCTGTCTGCCGAGCTCAGAGCCTAGCCAAGCCTTCGTAATGTTTAGCGAGGCATGAACCCTTATTATTAATTTGTCACTCCACTCCGTTAGTTATGGTGTCGTATGATTTAGTTGTAGTTCTCCGTATGCCTTCCATGAGGTCAGATGATCTCATATTACTTCTCAAATTATGATAAATTATGTCATCAGAGTATTGTGTTCGACAGTTTTGCGTAAATTTTTGATAAAGCGAGATTTTCTATTTGCATATAAATCGATGGTGCCTTATTGACATTGCTTCATGATGTCGGTTGATAGCGTTTGTGCCCAAAAAAACTTCTTAAGTTCCGACGGCGGGATTAGGTTTGAATTAATTAAATATTATTATGCTAAAATATTCTTGGTTAGGTACATTTCCACGATGCGGATCGATTTGTATTGTTCGATAATGAAAATAACTCCATCCTTATAATAAACGGACCAACCGTTTCGCTGTACTTAAAATTCAACAAAAATTACTACAGAAAAATACTTAATTTGCTAAGTGAATCATAAAAAGAAATAAATTCAAAACATACATTTATTATCTTAACCAATGACTCAGACTTTTAAACAATCATAACAAAAGAGATTCATTTTGAGAAATATTATACTTGAAAAATAGAAGTCTTCATTATATTCAGAAAGTAAAATAATATTTGACCGTTCTTCACGGTACACCAGCTAACTTGTAACAAAAAGAGCATAATTATACTCTGAATTATCTATGTCTATTTACTGAACTAGCTTAACCATAGATGATAGAATAGAATAGAAAACGATATGAATCTATATTTTTTTTAAATATACTAGAAGTCACGCGGGGCTTCTCTCCCGTCGTTCTTTATTTGGCCACTGCTCAGCTCCAGTAGCGTGATATTATATAGGCTAATATATAAGTTCCTCGATAAATGGGCTATCCAACACTAAAAAAATATGTAGAATATCAGTTCAGTAGATCCCTAAAAGGAAGGAGAGGCTGGGGTAGACCTAGGAGAAGTTTCATCCAGTAAGTGAAGGAGAAAGTGGAAGTTGAGTGTGTGAAGTGAAAAAAATAGCAGAAAATAGAGAAGAATGGCGATTGCTTCACCGACAAGAGCAAAGCTCTTAATAAGAGAGAGAGAGAGAGAGACAGAGAGATCCCGAGATTACACCATACAACGTCACACTAACAAACTTTACCTCTTTTTGTAAAATTAGTATAGACAGGTATAAGGTTTTTCTGTCATGAAATTCTCAGTATCAACGCGGAGTTTGGAGCTCCTTTTACATGCGACTCAACCTATCTGGCGAAATGTGGTTGCGATGCACTTTTTACTACCGCTTTGTAGAAAAATGTCGCATGTTAACAAAGGATACAATGAATCTGTCTACGGTAACAAAAATTGATCTCAGTTTGAGACATGGACAGTATGGACAGTTTAAATTAAACGTGTTTCGGCCGGTTGCCTGTCATTGTTAGTTATCCAGCTGGTCACATTGCTTTTCCCTCGAGGCGATAATACCAAACCACGGTACGTTGAACAACGGACCGATACACAATCAAGGTTAACAGGTGAGTAGAGCTAAGCGATTGGTCAATTGACTTGCGTAGATTTTAGATGATGTTAGTCGTATTAGGGTGACGAAAAGTGTAATATTTAATGTTTTTAAATATTTTCGTTACACGGGTCTTGATGGCTTTCAAAGGGTTAACTTGTGTGTTAACCTTTGAGGTTATAATGAACACACAGTCAAGACGGTAGTATGTTCCTTACAAATGTGTCGCACTCACTAAATGACTTATGTAACATATACATTATATATTTTCAAGTATTTAGAATCGTTTTACCTTGATATAATATAATGAATGAAACCAATGAAAACCAATACCAAAATGAACAAAATGCTTTTGAAACGACGTATATATAATATTGTTCTATACTCGTAAATGTAGAATGGTATTCGTTAACGTATTCGCGAAACCTCTTACGTTCAAATTCATACATTCTACGAATATTTTGTTCGCTCAAAGGTCTTAATCCTCTTGCAGACTAAGATGTGTATACTCTTACAATCTTCCAGTATAGTGAGTTAAATTTGATGGCTACGCGTACCAAGTTCTTTATATCTTTCCTTTTTAAGGCGCTGTCCAAACGGAAACACCGAAAAACTCTCAATTTTTCGTCGCGCAGTTTGCCGTATCGGTATATACTACAAACCAGAAAATTTACTTGGATAAAGTCGAGAATCTAAAGAAAAGACTTACCTAAAAATATTTCATGTAATTATAATAGTTTCGTAGAAAAAAGGTCACAAAGATGACCCTTAGAAAATGTTTTCGTCGCGCAGTTTGCTATATTTAGATCGTAAAGTAATATATTTTTTGCTATGATGATAAAGGAAATTTAATAAGCTAGAGAATTACCTAAAAATTATTTCACTACGACACGTAGTTTTTTTTTTATTAAGAGAAATTCGCGAAATCACGTCTAATTCGACGCTTGATAGATTTGAATAAAGTCAAACATCTCAGCAATTTGAACCTTATGCGTTCACATGAGGTACTAGTGTAGCTTGTTTATTGTGCCCCCTCCCAGTCGGCGACGAGCCGTTAGGAAGGAAGGTCACGTCACTCTGATTAAATTTTTGGTTCACGCTATTTTCGTATTTTTTAAATAAACATTTTATTTATTTAGAAGAAAACTTCTTGGATACAAGAATCAATTATCATAACATTAATATCTTGCAACAATTCTCAATATCGGAGATAATATTTGCATTGGTTTTATTCTTATCACGTCACCGGCGGCCGGTGTTGCTAAGATGTCGCTGAGGCTAACAACCAGCGAACGCTAAGACGGCGCTGTTACATACGTCACATGAACGTGGTGGCTACTTTATAATAACGTACAAAATTTAGAGTATTGGAAATAAACAATAATAATAATATTCTACCACATTCACACAGCGCCATCTAGTCCCAAAGTAAGCAATTATATTTGCTTGTGTTATGGGTACTAAACAACTGATATACTACTTAAATACATTTTTTTTTGTAAATACATACAATAATGATACCAAAGTTGTTGTCATTTTTTATGGACTGGCTATTACCCGAAATTTACTCTCGTCAAGCTCGAGGCATGCCATTGAGAGAAAACAATTCATATCGGTCAGAACAATTTATTGGGGACTTTTCATAAATCAAAAAAATATACTGGGTCGTAAGAGAAGTTTCGATTCTGAAGGTTATCCAACTCTACCATATCGTAAGAGACTACAATGCTTTTCTATTTTTGAAGATAATAAAGAAAATGTGCCCTGTTGTAGTAGACTTTTGATGAGATATAAGAATTTCGTTAAAGTCAAAGTCAAAAATTCTTCATTCATGTAAAACAATTGTGTATATACTTATGAACGTCAAAAACAGTTGTAACATATCAGCTAGTTTATTTCCTGCTTTAGTACCTAATTATAAAATTATTTATTACTTATTATATTTTCTATTATATAAAAACGTTAGCTTATGCTATGTGTATTTTTTCATGAGAATAAACAAATATAATTAATATTATATTTAGGAAAAATACTTGTTTTTCTTCCCAATGCTATATTTTTTCCCATGTAAAAATGGGATCGTTCTCTTTTTTAAAAAGTTGACTTCCGTAATTACATTATCCATATTATCCTTCTCTTGTAACATCTCAAGTAACATGGTCCATCTATCACTTAAATATAAAATGCATATTAATTTTATTTGTTAATATCGCACGTGTAATATAATCTATACTAATTTTATAAAGCTGAAGAGTTTGTTTGTTTGATCGCGCTAATCTCAGGAACTACTGGTCAGATTTCAAAAATTCTTTTAGTGTTGGATAGTCCATTTGTCGAGGAAGGTTTTAAGCTATATAACATTACGCTGGGACCAATAGGAGCGAAGCATCAGTGAAAAAGTTGCAAAAACGCGAAAAATCTATTCTAATATTATAAGGCTGAAGAGTTTATTTGTTTGAACGCGCTAATCTCAGGAACTACTGGTCAGATTTCAAAAATTATTTTAGTGTTGGATAGTCCATTTGTTGAGGAAGGTTTTAAGCTATATAACATTACGCTGAGACCAATAGGAGCGAAGCATCAGTGTAAAGTTGCAAAAACGCGAAAAATCTATACTAATATTATAAGGCTGAAGAGTTTGTTTGTTTGAACGCTAGGATCTAAAGAACTACTGGTCCAACTGGCAATGTTCTTTAAGTGTTGGATAGCCCATTTATCGAGGAAGGTTATAGGCTATATAAAATCACATTACAGCTAATAGGGGCTGAGCAGTGGCCAAATAAAGAACGACGGGAGCGAAGCCCTGCGCGACTTCTAGTGTTTAATACGATGCTAGACGATTATAACACTTGGTACAAACTATAATTCCTTGTATATCACTTCATTTAAAGTGCACGTTTTGCGTATGTTCAGTTCAGACATCGTCTATTGAACAAGAGTTAATTTAAAAAACCAAAAAACCCTAAAAGAGTTTTTGTTTGTAGGCTATATAACATCATGATACGGGTAATAGGAACTGAGCAGTGGCTTCATTTCATTTCATTTGATATCTATATTGCGATAGCACTAAAAAAAATTCTGTTTAGACAGTTTCCGTCCGCCCTATTAATTTTTTGTTTACGTCACTTAGCCTATGACACTTGAGGAAAAAATACGAACCTAATGACACCTCACACTTTAAAATCAGCCAAGCCGTTTAGGCTACAGAAGGTCACAATGGAACAGACATGCCCAAAAACATACATACATACGCGCGCAAAAACATTACCCTCCCATTCCTTCTTGACAGTCGGGTAAAGAAAGAAACTAAGGTGTTTTGGTTTAAAAATAGAAAATATTAGAAATATTTTACCGTACCTAATAATTATTTTGTTCGACCAGAATACGGACGGCGCGAGAATAAGGCCACCGCTGGTTGACGTGAATGCGAGTTTGTTCTTTGGGATGAATTGTTGAAAGGCGCGGGGGGCTCGTGCTTCAGCTTTCCTGCTTCACCCCCTGGATTAGCTCAACATTGGCTTAGTACAGGGCCTTAAACAGCAGTAAAGCAATGCATTTTACTACTCCGTCTGTTAAAAAGAAAAATGATTGAATTAACACATTCAAAATATAAAAATATATTTACAACTTCGAGTGTCTACAGTTATTCTCAAAAAGTACTCCATTAAAATATCTACGTCCATTTTGTCATATTAAATATGTTATACCAAATAGCATGTTGTCATTTCTAAAATAACTAATTTATGAGCCGTGTTTACACCATTTGTACTGTTCGCTTAATAAAGCAAGTCACTATAATAATGTAGATGAAATAAATACAATGTGTATTTCTGTCTGTTGATTTGATAAGAATTTTAAGGCCATGAATTTTTAGGTAGGTTCGTAAAGAAGTACCTTTACGTACCTACCTATAATTTTTATATTTTATGATGGTAACAATCATATTGTATATGTAAAGTATATAGTTAGAAGGCTTCAGTCTAATGAGGTACGCTGACTCTATTATACATCATCATCATCATCATCATCATTTCGGCCCATTGCAGTCCAATGCTGGACATAGACATGTAACATTCTTAAAAATACATATTATACATATAAAATCAAATAATAAAAATAAACTGTCATAAGTTTCATAACAGATACAAAATGTTTTCTACTACATTCAAACTAAGCATTGTGTTCGCGTATTACCACAGAATAAATAATAGTACTGTATTACTGCCTAATGCCGCCATTTTAATACTCATGGTACATTATTAAAGCCTATGAAAGGTTTTGCCTCGACGCTTACCTTTTGTTCCCCTTTAAATTGACGTTTGGATTCCAGACTAACAAAGTCGACATTTAATTAATCGACATTCCCTGTATAATGGAATTTTACGATAACGATGGTTACGTATTAACAGCGTGGCCATGTTTACTATATTCGATACAGTTATTGGTGGGCGTTGACAATATTTAGGGACCAGAGCGGCTCCATTTACGGAAGTACGCGCCGTGCAATGACTCATAGCTGATTGTAGAGTATATTACAGACATAGTGTGATAGTTATGCTTGTAAAGAATATTTTGTCGCTTACGTTACTGACCTAGATTCCGTTGAATAGACAAACTCACGCTTATAATGTATGAATATGAAACGATTCTATGTGACGTTTATCTATCTTATGTTTGAGTTTCGTAATAAAACTTATCATAATTACATGCATTTAAGGTCGGGTATTATTTTTATCTTCTAATTTAAGTATTTATTTATCTTATCATTGCTAATCGTTTCACTCAAAGTATCCGTAATCGTATGAAGCCAATATGCAATTATGTGTCTTCCGTAACAGGCGACTTTGCAAACATTCCTCTTGACCTTTACTGAGTAAATAGAGACTGTTTCCCGTTGCGTTTAACGCTGAAAGCGTTGAATCTTTATCACAAAGGTTAACCTGTCCACTAGTTAATTAATGTGACTGCGCGACAAATGGTTAGTTTCGGTAACAAAATGAAACTTGTTATTCCATAGCCATAATTACGTCGTCATCAGTAATCACGGATCTTCGGTTAACTAGGCGTTAATTTTCCCCTGCTGATCTGCTACGGATGTGAGCGACGTGCTTAGAAGCGGTCCTGCATTGTTTATGAATGTATACAGTCTTGACTGTTTTAGCTAGCTGATTCATCTTTATTTTTTGTCTAGACAAATAAAATGTATTGTGCTTGTGTTGTTTGACTGCATAAGTATTCTTAGTCTAGGATGGGTCGCTTTATTCTTCTCAGAGAACTAGACTTAAGTAATTTATCATTATTATTAATTGACTCAGGATTTAATCATTGTCATCACTACATAGTATCAAACAAAGTCGCTGTCCCTGTCTGTCCGTCCCTATGTATGTTTAAATCTTAAAAATTAGGCAACGGATTTTGAAGCGGTTTTTTTAATAGATAGATTCAAGAGGAAGGTTTATAGGTATAAAATACACACCACGCGGGCAAAGCAGCGGGCGGAAGCTAGTGATACATAAATCTAAAATTAGCTCTAGTTTTTGTCTGGTTCGGCTACTACCTGTCGCGTTCTGTGTTTGGCAACTGCTCACTCCAATTGGCCGTATCGTGATGATATATAGCCTATAGCCTTTCTCGATATCCAACATTAAATTTAGTACAAGATTTCGTTAGTAGTAAATGCATCTAGAGATCCAGTGCCGGATTTATATTTTTTATGAGTGTGACCACTTTATTTCCGCCGCCCCATGTACATACCTTTCTAAAATAATAATTTTCCATTTGTAGTACTAACTAACTGAGCCCTTTAGTTAATGTGTACCTATTAATACCTCATAGTAGAAAAACGTCGTTAGAATGTGTTTCTTGAAATTTTGAAAATTTGAATATGTTTATCCTCTGAAATCAAGTGCCGTCCTCTGAAATCTGCCGCCCCTAGGACGCTGCCGCCCCTAGGCCGCGGCCTATACGGCCTATTTATGAATCCAGGAATGTATAGATCAGAAGTTATATGTTGTAAATTTTCGTTGAAGAGTAACTCTACTCGTATCGTAAAAATAAAACCATTTAGCAATTTCCATCTTGTATTAATAGCTTTTAGGTTGATATAATTGTTGAGTAGTATTGATTACCCCAGAACGTCTTTCCTCTGAGGGTTCAATATTAAGTATAATTCGCTCTAGCGAATGTTCGACGATCCACTACGAGCTTTCCCGTGATTGATACTAATTTTACCCGTATCAGATTTTGGAAAAGGTCCCCGTTTTCTCTCTCAACAATATTAACATTTTCTCGTGATCGAATTACGTTGTCCCTCCTACGAGTACACAGTTCTGTTCAAAAGACAACTGGTACCTGGAGAAATCTTGGAATAATTTTTATTTCTAAGGGAAAAGGAAAATTATTATGACGTCACTCAAGCTTTACATACTTTTACGTAGGTAAAATGACTTGCATTGATGTAATAAATTGCGTAAAGTGAAATAAATAAATAAATTCATTCATTATTTCGACCTTTATTTTTAAGTTTTGTAATACATGGCTGTGTAATATAATATGTCTCTACAGTAAAAATATGGGATGATGCACAGTTTTCCAGGTCATTATATTAGTTAGAATTAATAAACATCAGTATCCGACCGTGCGACGACGCATCACGAATGACGTCTAACGAATCCAAGCTAGAAAGCTTGAATGCGAAAGTGTGTACGGTGTAGGACAGGAGTCCTACACCGTACACACTTTCGCATTACTAGCTTTCCTCCTGTGGAACTTTGTTTGGTCGTTACTCAGCTCCTATTTGTTGTAGCATGATGTTATAAAGCATGTAACCTACCTCCGTAAATTGGCTATCTGACACTAAAAAAGTTTTTAAAATCTTACCCGTAGTCCCTGAGATTAGCGCGTTCAAGCAAATAAACTCGTAAACTATATAATATTAAGTATAGATTCCGTCCGTGGCTTCGCTCGTGTAAATGAAGTTTTTTCTTCACCTTTCTGAATATTAAAATTCCATTTTCACAGCAACTTTAGTTATCCATCGGCTTATCGTTATTGATAAGATATTGTTGTGTGATTTGTAAAATATGTACATTCCGTTAATATAAATCTCCCTATCGCGTGGTTGGAACTTGGAAACAGGCAATCAGAGGTGTGGCTCGAAAATAACGACCCATTAGGGTTCACGCGCCAATACGGCATTTTTATGACGTCATCAAGAAATATGAAACGAATTTATGGGGGTAGCAATCATCTACGACCCTCTTAACTAGATGGCTTATTGTAATTATTTTGCCCTTGCCAAGTTATTCAGATTTTAGTTGCTAGTGCTATAGTTATGAGGTTCAAAGATTCCGTGTAAATTTTTATGATTGTGATAAGAACAATGTTCGAAGAAAATAATTAGCGAAGCGTCGTGATGTTGTATAGCCTATAGCTTTCCTCGATAAATGGGCTATACAAAAGTAATATAATTTCTTAATCCGGTTCATTAGTTCCTGAAGGAAAACGAAACGAAAAAAAAAGCGCTATTGGGTTATCTGTCCTGAAATTCTGGTATTCAGTGGCTATCCTTAGTTTGGAAATGGGTATGGTTATATTTATTGATTTAAAACGGGAATTTACGCGATTATGATTTAGGTATTTACATACCTTATGGTGCTTGACGTTTCGACCAGGTTACACCGGCCGTGGTCACAAGATGACTGGTCAAAAAATACTGGTCAAAGTAAATAATGAGTACGGTTAATAGCAATACTCTCGCCTCCTAATACATAAGACATGCCATAGCTGGCGAAATACGGTGGTGGGTTGCGTTGTTCACCTCTGCCTATTCATAAAAATCATCATCATCATATCAGCCCAATGACGTCACTACACTTAATTCAACTGAAAAGAACGATGTCCAACACTGGAATGCTATACAATGCTGCTAATAATGATGATGCTGACGTGATATTATTCGGTCTCGAACTTTCTTTGTTATCCGTCGAATAATAGAATCCAAACTTATATTCGTAACTTGTACCTAATCATGATTCAACCCAAATTATTTACTATTATGATGTCATAGAGATAAGAAATATAATAATGCGTAAGTTGACTTAGGTAATCTAAAAACAATATCGTTAGCTGTCAAGGTCGTTGCGTTGAACTAGTAATATATTTCACATCCACAGTAGAAGAACGTTGTAAGATCATTAATGATGCATTGCAGTTTTCAACCTTATGATTATTACCAAACGATCTAAATCACCAAATAGTCTTCTTACTTTAAGCCTTTTGTATCATGGAGATAGAAGTGCGATATTTGCCGATACTATTATTCTATCAAAATCTATTTATCCGGGTTTGGAGCTGTTGATCCAATATTTCTTTCGGTATAATCTAACAGGATAATCTTGTATTTCTCTTTCTTGGTTCATTTTGGCTGTTATTGTGTCACAATACAACCGAATCGAGAGAATATAATAGACAATCGTGGTTGTATTCGATCTTATTAAAGATTCCTATGAATCAACGAAGCCTTAAAAAATATGAGCCTTATTGTTACTTACTTAGTAATTAGTTTACAATTTTGTGATGTAATACAAATGTATTCCGTGTAGTGGCGGATTAAGAATACATAATGTCAGTACCCCATCTCAACCCGTGGGTAGCGTAAAGGCGACTAAGCGAGAAACTTTATGCAGACAAGAGAACTGCAAGAAAACTAAAATTCGATACAAACCCTTTACCGACCCGTCTGGCCAGCGTGGTATAGTAGGCTAAATTTCCTCCACATTCTTTGGAGGAGACCCGTGCCCAGCAGTGGGACGTTTGTGGGTTGAAATGATGACTACAAATGTATTAAGTACTTTATAATTATGTCGGGCGATACCACATAATATAGTATTTCTATCACCTACTATGGAACACATCCTGAAGAATGGTAAGTTACCCTGAAGTTCTATCATACTGCTCAACATGATAGGGCCGGTTCTCCTTCTCCGTCATATATCTTCGAAGATGTCTGCTGAAAGAAGAGAAGACTGCTTAGATATTTTATTCCTCTACAAATCTCTTTCCAAAGAGTTTTGGTACCTGCTACACACACCAGGGAGTGTAAACGTAAAACGCTGCTCTCCTATATAATTTGCTATGACATATTTCGTCAGTGCACATGTTGCTCTCTCTCTTATGTTGGAAAAATTAAATAAACTACCCGTAAAACATCGTCTCTGTTTTGAATTAGGATAGCTATTATGCTTACTTGAGCTGAAAAAGGATTGGTACTTTAAAATTGTGTTCATTTTTATCAGATTATTGTATAAATTTATAAAGTAGAAGATAATGTTATCAGAATTATATCTATATCTACGTCTGACCCATAAATGTTAATACAACCACACTCACTACACTTCGTATGAATATAAACATACTTTAATCGTTATGTACATTTAATAAAAGTTGATATTTATTGTATCTCTCTCTTCACGGGTATACTTCTCTTCTTTTGGGAGGCATACGCGGGGCACGGACACAGGTCCAACACGAAGAGGCCCTTCATCATCATCATCATATCAGCCCAATGATGTCCTCTGCTGTACATAGGCCTCACCTAACCTCCGCCACAGCGAAGGCCAAGTGGAGAATTTTAATTTATAATTATTATTACAATATGATATAATCAAAATTGCAATGTAATTAATATACCCACTAAATTATAATGATATTTAGTTATAATCATGCGAACCTATTTTCAAAGTGACACTTTGAAACTAATATTGTGAAAATACTCTGTATCTCTAGGAATAATCATCATCGTCATCATCAGCAACCCACTAAGTCCCACTGCTGGGCTCGGGTCTCCTCTCCTCTATCTAGAGAGCTCTGAGGGAATAATAGGCTTGTTTTATTTTATTTAATATTAAGTAAACTTATAAGATATATTAAGGAAAAAGTAACTTTTTTTAGTAAGGCAAATTTTGTACCTACTTCTAAAAATATATTTCATGAAGTTTTGTTGAATCATAGTGATATAGGTTCTGTCTGCTCCGTAAACTTTATTATAAAGAGTCTTTAGAAACCCCGCGAAAATAAATTCCAGTTACCAGTACCTATATAATAAAAGAGTTGGCTCTAAAGAAATCTGACAAAGATAGCTCGCCCATTGTACTCTAACAATTTGAATACTATAGTATTATTATGAATGATAGCGGTTATTATAGACTAGACAATACACAATATGGTGTTGAATATTGGTAGGCAGTTACGCCATCTTTAACTAGTGATGCGTATTCGCTCTACTCTTAATAAAACTAAACCTTATACCTACTTAGATAAAAGTTCCTTTACAGCAAACACGGCGATAAAAAGAATCCCTGAGAATTTCTCGATTAAAGAACCAAAAAGTGTCATCATCATCATCATCATCAGCCCACATCCACCCACTGCTTAGTATAGGCCTCTTCTCTACAGCGCCACTTCTCACGGTCCTGTGCTAGCCGCGTCCAATGAGATCCTATGATCTTGACGATATCGTCTGACCATCGGGCTGGTGGTCTGCCCACTGGCCTGCTAGCTTCTCTAGGCCACCATTCTGTGGCTGCCTTGGTCCACCTTCCGTCATCCCTTCTTGCCAAGTGTCCTGCCCACCTCCACCTTAACCTCGTCACCCGCTTCCCGACATCCTCGACCTTCGTTTTCCGTCGGATCTCGACGTTCGGTACACGGTCAACGAGGGAGATGCCTAACATGGAACGCTCCATTGCCCTTTGTGCAACTTTGATTTTGTGCATATTTTGCTTAGTGAGCGTCCACGTTTCGGCACCGTAGGTGAGGGTAGGCAAGACACATTGGTTATATACCCTGGTTTTGAGGCATTGTGGTAGTTTGGATTTGAAGACGGAATCTAGTTTCCCAAAAGCAGCCCAACCTAATCCGATACGCCTTTCGATCTCCTTAGCCTGCGCGTCTTTGTCAAAGGATAAACGATGTCCAAGATAAATGTAATCGCTGACCATGTCTATAGTGTTGGTACCTACGGTTACGCAAGGTATGCGCGTAGAGCGATTTGTCATAATTTTAGTCTTGGACATGTTCATCCTAAGACCGACCTTCGACGATGCTTCATGCAGTTCTGCGAGCATATGTTGGAGATCTAAGACGTTTTCGGCGACGAGAATGAGGTCATCCGCGAACCTAAGATGCGACATGCGAGTCCCGAAAAAAAGTCCGAGAAAAAGTGTGATCGTTGAGATTTCCTGACTAGATATCCGCAAGTAATTCATTATGGTTGTCACTATGTGACGTCAGCGTTACTTGGTATACGCTTTTCCTCAAGGAAAATCTGTTAACAATCAAAATCGGCTATCTATGGATTCTATAGGTACTTACCAAATATTTATGTAAAATATTTTTCGTAAAAACTTTACATTTATGGAATTATTTTGAAAAAGGCAACGATAACAACTAGCTATTTTACTAAGAAAAGATGGATGAATCTATTCAAAAGCAGCTAAAAAAGTAATTCGTCAATCAAATCGTTAATTAATCGGTGTCATGTTCTTGTAAATTGGAATAGAAAAAAGTAAATAAATTGTAGGTATAGCAAACTCAGTCAAATGGTTGATTGAGTTTTTGTGTAAAAGAAACGTAAATCATGTTCTTGGGATTGCATGTGTTTAAATGATGTAGTAATGACTACCACCAGATGTGAAGCTTAGAAGAACAAAGAATTATAAAATAATAAAATTATGCTAATAGAGGTAGGTACTTATAATCATCGTCATATCAACCCAATGTCGCCCACTACTGGACATAGGCCTCACCTAATTTCCGCCACTGCGAGCGATCTTGTGCCGCCACAACCAACGGCCACCCATGAATAACATGACTTTTCAGAATATATTGAATTTCTTTGAAAAGTAGTTATGAAGTAAAAGAGTATTGACCAAAGAACTCTTCAGTAAGGGACTCTTTAGAGACCGTGGCGGGCTGTGATATTAATTTGTGCACTTGGAGCACGAATCACGACAAAGTTTTTTTTTATCAATTTATGGAAGATGGCACACCATTACGCCAAGCATAGTGCGATAGGCCTTTCATATGTCATACTTAGTTCTCTGCTTGAGTAAGCCTTTTCCGTTTGGCGGCATGCCTACTTACTTTCTTCTAAGCGGTATAAGAGAGCTTATAATCTTCAAATAGTTCAAGGTTCTTCACCCGTGACACAATAATACATCAATCAAGTACGTGTCATCGAACCATAGACGGGCTTTCCACATCCGTCGACTTCATATTTCCCCCTATGCTGTTTAGGTTCGATTCAATGGACCAACTCGTGAAAGATCACATTCTCCCGGCTATCACTTCGCGCCTCAGTAAATATTGATCAAGCTTTACATGCTATTGTTAACAAAATATCCTTTTTATACTGTAAATATGATTTTTTTTTATGGAGCATGTGATACGATAGGTGCCATTAAGATGTTATGACTAAATTTGGGAATAGTAAGTAGTAACTCAGTCGGTTTATAAGAAAGAGCTCATAATAATATGAGAAAGAAGAATGAATGTATGGTAACCCAAAAACGTGAAATCAGCAAACTTCTTAACTTAACAAATTCGTTTGATTGCAAGCAGTCACACATTTTGACACTATCATGTCCATGGCATTTCTTGATGCTTAAGTTATAGGTATCTGTTAGTTGAGGGTCTTGCGTAGAACTAGTCTAATACTAAATATCCATACTACCAAACTCCAAAACCTGTCATCATTTCAACCCATAAACGTACCACTACTGGGCACGTGTCTCCTCCAAAGAATGTGGAGGGAATGTAGCTTACTATACCACGCTGGCCAGACGGGTTGGTATAGGGTTTGTTTCGAATTTTCCTTTTCTCACAGTGCTCTTGTCTGCTTAAGGTTAACTCCCTTAGTCGCCTTTTACGACACCCACGGGTTGAGAATTTGAGATGGCGTAGTGACATTTTCTATTCTTAATCCGTCACTACACGGATAATTACAAACCCATACATATCATGCAATAGCTCTACACTTACCATTGACCACCTTAAGTAATAATACCCGTGATGAGAATAGACTAATACTAATAAAAAATGGGATAGATTCTATAGAAATATGTAAATGTAGAGAGAGACCCTTGCCGCTTATTGCGAGAGTGTTATTTTATTCGTATAGTATGCAAGAGCTCTAAAAATCAAGTAAAGATTGAATATTAATTTGTTATTTCAGGATCCACAGGTCGCCTTTGCGGTCTTTTTTTTTTATCCATCCAAGCCGATAGCAAACGCCCTGGGATAATACTACAAAGCGGGAACTTTTTTCGCGGGAATGTTTCTGATTTTTATATTAAAACCTTACGAGTTAATACGCTTTTTATTATTCCACTGAAGGAATAATAGATTGCTTACTGTTCTGTGAGCATTAGAGTGAATGTTTCTGAAATGTTTAGTTAAAATCTTTGTTTTGATGTTAGCGTATTTTCGGTATTTAATAGCAGAAAACATATCAAATTAAAATTAAATATGTCGACGGCCCCCCACCAGTTGGACCGACGACCTGGTCAGGGTTGCGGGCGGCCGTTGGTTGCAGGCACAGGGCCGCTCGCAGTGGCGTAAATTGGAAGAGGCCTATGTTCAGCAGTGGACGTCGTTGAGCTGATATGATGATGATGATGTACCTAGAAATATTACGAAGTTATGTACAGTTAAAGTACAAGTAAATAATACAAATGATTTAAATTTTTATACCTTGATGGTGGGAAAACAGCTTACCTACAGCCCTTTTAAACCTTTGCGACTTGTACACATATTAAATTATAATGCAACAGGTCTACGTCACGTACTCGTATTAAATATAAGTATAACACAAGTAAATATAATTAAAAAAAATTAATAACCCGACTGCAAACAATCAACAGAGAGCAACGCACTAAAAAGACCGTAAAATTATTGTGATATTATATTACCTGATTAAATTTAAATACATAACATATGTACCTATATATTTGTAATCTCCTTTTGATTCTCTTTATTTTGATACCAAAATCGATTGGTTCGGTAAAAAAAAAATTGAACTTCTTATAATTTGGCGTCAAAAGCCCGCCGTTTAAGTCTTTTTATTCCTAAAACCTATCTAAGGACACTTGGGTGTTCTAGACAAATCTAACGATACCCTAATTGGCAAAATCCATCCAGCCGTTTGGAAGATTCGTGGGAATAAAGAAATTTACAAACATACAAGATACGCGCGCAAAACAATACCCGTCCTGTCAGTCGGGTAATTAAGGAATTTATCGATATAATTCGATCAAAACGTTGACCAAATAAATAAGGTGACGTAAACCCGTTGCATAATAATTTAATAAGCTCACGGCCCGCCCGATGAACGCCTATAACACCAGAAGTATTATATGCGCGTTGTCGACCATTTAAAAACTCCTTCCCTCCTCAATGAGCTCTGGATAGCACTATTTATCAGCAGAAACACAATAAAATGTTAATATGGATTCGGTGTTCTGTAGGGAAAAGTTACTTCTCTTGTCAATTTGAACCGCCCGCCGTACCTAGTAGAATTTGTAATGTATACTAATGTAACAAAGCTGAAGAGTTTGTTTGATTGGTTGAACGCGTTAATCTCAGGAACTACTGGTTCGATTTGAAAAAATCTTGTGTTGGATAGCCTGTTTATCGAGGAAGGTATGCTATATAACATCACGCTACGGCCAATAGGAGCTGAGCAGTGGTCAAAATACGACGGGACTGAAGCCCCGGGCAACAGCAACAACTAGCATGTTATAAAATAGAGTTAATTAAGTAGGTTAATAGTAAAAGGTACTTTTTCCTATTCAGCGAACATTGTAATAACATTAACAAAGGTAAAAAGCTATGTAATTAAAATTATGTGAAAATGCTCGTACAGTAATTTTACTGAAAACATGAAGTAGGTACTGTTATCACGGTTCCTCCCATATAATATTGTTAGCGTAAATCACTTATCTTGTAAATACAATTACTTTCAAAGACCTAAGGCCGTGTTTATTAGATTTCCATTATCTAATATCGTGTTAGAGCTCCGCCGCTAAAGAGTACACTTAAGGTGCATATTCCGATACGCCTCCTCCATACATTTTACTGGCGCTATTGTCTCTGAACATAGACTTTTTTACATAAATCAATTCATTTTATCACTTTTCTCTAATAAATAATCCCGGGTACTGACTTTATGGTGATAATTTGCCTAATATATTACGAAAAAAAAAGAGAAAAATTTGAGTCTGTAAATTGGCGGGTCTATTTATTGTAGAAAAATGATAAAATTAATTGCCCTATGTTAAAAAGTGTCTACATTCAAAGACCTGATAGCACCAGTAAAATGTACGGAGGAGGTATATCGGAATATCCACTTTAAGCATTCAAGCATTAACAAGGTGTCCTTCATAATTAGAATTGTTCGGTATAATATTGTGGACATTTCCATTGTCCTGCTGTCTCATAGTCCAGTGATAACTAAAGTTGTCAATATTGTTCGTTAACGTGAATAGGCACTCGATTAATCCGTCCCTCGCCTATTTATGATGTTGGAATTGTTTCCATTTGTATTATGGGCTTTGAATTATTGTCGTAACGAATTAATTAGTTTCTTTCACAACTGAGTGACTTTCACTGTTCTGTGTAGTGACGGATTAAAAATACATAATGTCAATACCCCATTTCAATTCGTGGGAGTAACCTTAAGCAGACAAAACGACGAGTGTTGGAAAGTCGATCTTGACCTGTTTGCATCAAGTATTTTTATCTATTAACAAAAATGTCTTGAAGACTAGTGCCAGAATTGAATTATCATCGTAAAATCAATTCTGGCACTAGTCTGGCTTGTTAAGTAATTTATGTATGCTACGATATCCATGCGTTTTTTTTTATATAAGTATTTGGATGTAAGTTGCTGACTGTACATGTAAGAAACTAATGTATGATCGCGTGGATTATCGTTCTGTATAAATTCATATTCCCATAGGAGTGTGAAGGGTGTTCCTTCCATTGTAGCGTCCATAGACAACGAAATCCAACTAACTGTCATTAGGCGTATATGCTTGTTTACTTGTCGTGGCCATATATCTAAACTTCTATACTAATATTATAAAGCTGAAGATTTTGTTTGTTTCGTTGAACGCTAGGATCTCAGGAACTACTGGTCCGATATGAAAAATTCTTTTAATGTTGGATAGCCCATTTATCAAGGAAGGTTATAGGCTATATAACCTTACGCTGTGGCCAATAGGAGCTGAGTAGTGGCCAAATAAAGAACAACGGGGGCGAACCCCTCCGCGATTTTAATAATGAAAAATAGTAAAGTAAAAATTTAAAACATAACGTCCAATTAATTCAACAAGCCAACTGGGTCTTATATTAAAGGAATAATCGTTTTTGTAAACATAATGGCGGCAGACCACTCACTCATAAATATTAAATTAATTTCAACGTACAATGTTTCATATTATCATGAATTTCATTAGCTATCTAGTCGCGTGTCTGCAAAGTTTTAACTAACAGAAACATTTAATTAGATCATGAAAATTCAACTTTTAGTTAATTAAAACAGTTTTAAGCCTAGTTGACAACATGAATTTTAAATAACAACATAATGAAAATAGTACGTATCTGAATGTAAAATCTGCTATACAATGCACAATGTTAATTTATTCACCACATTCTCGAAACTGGATTATTAAATTTTATCAACAATCACAGCGTAGATCATGTTAATTAACATGTAATAACATTGGACTGAATTAACTTAGCAATCTGAAGAGCCAAAAAATATTTATTTAGGTCCAATTCAGTCAACCATGTAATTCACCCAGTAGTCAGTCAGTTTCAGTCCCAGATGCAAATAGAAGAGAAACTATAAGAAAATACGTGATTCTCGTTTTTTAACGTGAACTGGATCACTTTGTGAAGCACCAATTGTAGCGTTTCATATTAAGCTTGTACAAAGTTTTTCTTACAGCTAATTTGGGCTTTCAGTATTCAGCATAGAGTCGATTTTGGCATTCCTCAGCAATACTAGATTTGTACGGTCACTAGAAGTAAAATGACGGTTCAGAGAGCGGAAGTCGCGGGTCCCGCTAATTTGTTCTACCGCGAAGCAGCTTTTGGAATGCACTATGAACGTTTAGCTCACAGATTGAAATCGTCAGTAATTTTATGGAAAATATTTCAGGAGGAGAAGATTTCTTTTTTGTTTATTTACTTCATAAAAAGTATTGTACAGGAGGACTTAATACTTGAAGCATTTTTTACCAGTCTACCAGTTTACTAGTTGACTGTTAATTTACTTACTACTTTTAAATTAAAATAAAAGGTAAACAAGATTTTATGAGAGCGTTTCAATTTCGAAGGAATATTATAATAAAAAAATAAAATAACCGTTTCTAATGTGTGAAGAACCTTTTCTAATTTAATCTTTCATCCATCCTCCTTAACATCATTCAATAATATAAAATCGAATTTATTTATCAATAAAAATGTCTACTAACAATGTTATTACGTAATCACTGTCAAAGTGTCAATTATATTATTTGTGAAAAATGTGAGAGAATAAATTAGGTTAAGTATATTTTTTTGTAGAAAAGTGAAAAATGAATTGTTCTATTAAAAAAGTTTCTATGTTCAGAGACAATAGCGCCAATAAAATGTATAGAGGAGGCGTATCGGAACATGCATCTTAAGGGCCCATGTAATAGTGGGCGAGCCCATCGCCATTAACTTTGCACCTTTTGTATCTGATAAAAACCCAATACCGTTTTTGGCCGACCCGGGAATCAAACCCTGTACCTCTTGCACAGCAGTCGTATACATTGCTATACCGAGGCAGTCGTTCGAAGCAGTCACTGAGGCAGTTTACATAATAATGGTATTAAAAATTAGTGTGGCCATTGCCGTCCATTTGTCGAGTCGTAAACTTAATGCAGAATGTTTGTTCACCTAAACGATACAAGGTTTTGCTATTATGTTTATTGCTTTATGTAGGAATGGTTGCTTAGAAAATAGTAGTTATTATGTTGAAGTTTTCATCTGCTGCAGATCTAGCTGTAATACTTAGACTTGTAGCTCTGGACAAGATCGCTCTGTGTACAGAACCCTGCCCGCAATCTCAACATTCAATTGGTGTATTTCAATCATCATCATTACAACCCATTAAAGTCCCACTGCTGGGCACGGGTCTCTGGCGCTTTAAGTTACTCCCTTAGCTACCTTTTACGACACCCGCGGGTTGAAATGGGGTAGTGACATTCATCATCATCAGCAAACCAATTATATCCCACTACTAGGCTCGGGTCTCCTCTTCTCTGTCTAGAGAGCTGAGAAGGGTTTAGGCCATAATCCACACACGCTGCGTTCTAATGCGGGTTGGTGGATCAGACATACATAGTGACATTATTTATTCTTAATCCAGAATGTCACAACCCCATGTGTATTTCAATATACATCATCATCATCATCTTATCAGCCCAATGACGTCCACTGTTGAACATAGGCCTCACCTAATTTCCGCCACAGCGAGCGATTTTGTGATTTTTACAATATACATAGTTATCAAATTTTAGAAGTTTGTAATTTGATCATATCATTTCGAAACATTTGACAACGATATCGAAATCGACTAGCCAGCCAGTTGGAGATATAGTGACGCCTAATTTCTGACTAGGTAAAATATTTTAGGTATTGAGACGCGTCAATTGATAAGAGATCTTTTAAATTTGCAAGCAAACTTCTAATGTGTATAAAATTAAGGGACAATAATAGAACCCTACTTATTCATAATGGCGTTGATAGTATCGATTGGGTCTTGGGTCAGAATTCAACGAAGTCTCTTTCTTATCCGATCGTGGTGTTAATATTAATTAAATTAATAAGAAATGTTTTTTTTATTTAAACCTAGACAGGGCCCCAGGTACTTACTTTTAAAAAGACCAATCTTATATTCAAAAGTAAGGGGAAAAAGGTGTTTGATGGTGATGTGGTGATGCTATGTTAGCGTAGTTAATTCTGTCCATAAAGTTCGCGTGTGTGCTGTATTAGCCAACATATTATACTTACATGTTATGTTTACTCAGTATTGTATTGTTATAATGCGACTAAATATAGCGACACGTGATGGTATTATATTACGCGGTGTATGCTTGCACCTGCAATTTGAAGAAACATGTTGATTAGATATGACCTTTAAAACACCGTTACAGCATTTCTAAATAAAAAATATTCTATTGAATGTTCTATGTGGATTATTAGCGCGCCTTTTGACTATTTATAAGGCAGACATTGTGAACCATTTTATCCCGCGTGCCATTAGTAGAAAATTCCAGTCTAGGCACGTCAGTAATTTATGGAATTTATTTTGATCAAATAAATACAATTCATTACATAACTAAATAAAGATTCTTTAATGTCGTTGCATGGGTGTTATTATTTGTTTAATAACATAATTGGTAAAATGTGAGTGTAATGCATTTGTCTCCATTCCTTCGATGATAAAAAATTTGACGATATTGTTTGTGTTTTTTAATCATCATCATCATAAAACTGGTATATTGTAAATCTCTTGAGGAGGCTATGTCAAACAGTATTTTTAAAATGACTTATCGGTTTGATATATCACAGAAAATTCTATTATGTTACGTATTCTTTTGATAAATTGATAAATAAATATTTTTTCTGAGCCCTACAATTGATTGAGCATCGCTTGGCTGCTAGGCAATAACTGTCTGAATACAATTTTATTTATTGCGATCAAATATATATAGCAAAACTCGTCCGACCCAATTCTCTAGATGTTAAACCATAAATCTTCTATTATAGCTCAGCGATGACCTTTATAACCTTTTATGTTGGTTCACATTAACGTGGCCAAGATTCCCTATTCAATAGTCTAAATATTAGCTCCGATCCCCAACTAATAAGATTATTTCATTCGTTTAACGTATAAAAAAAGAACAAACTATTTCACATGTTATTGTAAATCTAGACTAATATCATCTGAATAAGTTGACTGGTTTATGAAAGAAAAGAAAAATTCTTAGAAACGATTAGTCTGAATCAAGAAAAATCTTTCTGCGTTCGATAGCATAAATGTTATAACGCTGCAAACCAATTAAAATGAAAATTAAAGAGATGAGACATTGAATCTGATACCTACTTATTATGTAGAGATATCTATAGCTATAGATTAATTACAAATAAATCAAATTTGACGCGTACAACTATGGGCACAGATTGAGTTCATAATTTGTAATAACATTAAATTATAATGAACTCTTCCATGTACCTAAATGGAATTAGATAGCAAACCTTGAAGACAGCGATCGGAAAAGATGTTTGTTGTCATTAGACCAAGATGCTTCGGCGTAATCTTATCTTTTAAACCCATTTCTTTGGGCAATGTAATTAGAAACCCTTTCCAAGTAACTACGAGTATAATCAACAGCGAATGGACCTTAGTAACTTAATTTTGTATTTTGAAAGCTGTTTGAAAATTACAAGTGACCAGGGCCTCCCTGAAGGGGTTAAGCTGGCTTCTTGATAAGTTTAAGCAACTTATTACTAATTCACGGGTTTGGCCTATTGGGAGTTCCCGAGCGGAATGAAGAAACATCTGGCTCGGATTGATGTTGATTAAAAAGCCTCTCGAGGCATTTCAGGCTTAAGATTCCACCATGGCGAGGATAAAATGGAAAGAGAAATGTATTTACCTATTATAAAGTACCAGTATAATATTAAAATAAATCAAATAAAATTTTATTTATTATCTTACACAAAACTTAAGTAGTACATCATTATCATCATTTCAACCCATAAACGTCCCACTGCTAGGCACGGGTCTTCCCCAAAGAATGTGGAGGGAATTTAGCTATACCACGCTGGCCAGACGAATTGGTACCTATAAGGTTTGTTTAAAAATTTTCTTTTAAGTTGTATATTTTACAAATAATTATGCAGTACACAGGATGATTTATTTGTGGGAGACTAGTGCCTTTACTAACTCTGAGCCTGTATTTTAGGACACCAGGTCCCCACGAAAGTTTATATGATGATAAAGTGCACTATGTATTATTATCAATTAATAAATGTTTAAATAATATAATTATATATTTATTATTGGTTGTTATACGTCCATACTCATCAAGGTTTTGTAAAGTCCGAGTATTATGCCGGCTTTCCGTTTATTGTTTGTATATGATGCATGTGTTTTATTAATGCCTTGTTATATTTGTTCGACGTTAAACTAACGTTGGAAATTATAGGTTTTATTCAATAATTCTACTAGATTGCTAGATTGCTACTCTAGGGGATCAATTAGAATAGTAACCGACTACGTATTTTATTGATCGATATTTGGATACTCGGCAAACTTTGCTTTCGTTATGGTAATTGGAAAATCAACGGACATTTTGTGTTTTCATATCAATTTGTTGAAATTTTAAGCAAATCTTTTCCTTTTCATAATGTTTGTAAAACCATTATTCAATTGTATCTCGAAGGATTGTTTATGCAAAATCTATAACATAAATCCTAATACACAAAGGATAAAGAAAATCTATCATCAAGGCCCGGTCGCTCTTTCTACTTTTTCTAGAAAAAAATAAGACATTAGATACAATATTCCCGAATCTGTGTCGGGCTATCCCTCGGGGGTATAAATAGTACATTTTTACGTGAACCCGAACCGAAAAAGAGGTTGTTTTGTCATTAGTTATCGATATCTCTTTTTGAATTATGTTATTGCGACAGAGCGTCTGGAAAAGTGGTAAGTATAATGTATTGGACAAATGATTTATGTGTCTTATTGTTCCACAGGTCAGCCATCGACAATATCAAGAAAGCTAAAGTTGCCATCAAGAAAATATCGCCCTTCGAACACCAGACCTACTGCCAGAGAACTCTTCGGGAAATCAAAATCTTAACCAGGTTTAAGCATGAAAACGTAAGTTCAATTTATTAACAATCATTATTAACATCTAAAAGAAATTCTAAGGATATGTCTGATTCACCAACCTGCATTAGGCTGGCGTGTGTAGATTATGGCTCTCGCCTCTCTAGATAGGGGAGAGGAGCACAACACATCACTGTGACATCAGCAAATAAACAAATAGGTAATTTACAATTTCGATCATCGGGATTCGGGACAAGTGCCTCCGCAGCTTAATCGGAAGAGCATTGAAACGGAATGCCAGGTCAGGCTCAAGTTCCTTTTTCATTAATGTTTAACATTTATCTGAAATGTTGAACACAAGCAAAGGTAAAACTGTTTAATAAATGTAAACCCATTAAAGGCCTATCTGAACATTGGTCTCTACTTTTGTATTAATAGAGGTATATGGGTCCAAGCCATAATTCAGACAAGCTGGCCTAATGCTGGTTCAATCATTAGATTTGCTCCTAATGTATATACATTTCTCACGATATTTCCCTTTATCGATGAAAAGTCGTTTGACTAAAATCAACATTGATACTGTCACATGTTGGTCGGATTAAAACCTCGTCTATTGCGTGTCTATCCTTTCTCACTTTGCAACAAATTCAATTTATTAGAGTTCTAATATGATTGAGTGTTCAGCGAAAAAGGGTGTTTTCATGACGAGTTTTCTTTTTTGTAGATAATCGACATTCGAGATATTTTAAGAGCGGAAACGATTGACCAAATGAAAGATGTTTACATCGTACAGTGCTTAATGGAAACGGACCTTTACAAATTGTTAAAAACACAGGTATTGTATTTGAATCTTGTTACACAACTTAATATTAATATAAATGCTTTAGTCTACAGAAACCCATACTCAAATAGTATACCTTATCTATCGAATATGTTAAGACGAAATTCATTTGCACCAGACATCAGAGTTTATTCATTTTAAAGATAAGCACGTTCAAACAAATTATTCACAGAGTCCATTAAATATACATATTATGTTTAAATACAATTTTAATTAAATGTCATTCCTGTAGCCGTTAACGCGTACTGTTTAGGTTTAATAGATTTTTCAATTCAACTCTATTTTAACGTAAACGAACTTGTGTTTATTTGTATTGATATGTGTTTATTTGTATTGATATTTATCTACGGTAATCTACGGTGCGAGGTATTTTTATTTGCACATAGCGAGATAGAGGCTGGAAGTGACTTTGGCATTAGGTATTTATTGATGTACTTACTTCCATCGATACCACGTCTTTTACAAGTAGATATGTAAAGGTGTGTCACACGTACATTATGTGTTAGTACATTATGGCTTTGGCTTTTGTGTCGCCATTTAATATGTAATGAGGTGTGAGACTAATACCATATACTGCGTAAGGATTTTTGGTAGGAAATCTCCGATACCTTTTCCGAATTTTCACATTCCATACTAACCTTATCTATCGAATATGTTAAGACGAAATTCATTTGCACCAGACATCAGAGTTACATTCATTTTTAAGATAAGCATGTTCAAACAAATGATTCACAGAGTCCATTAAATATACATATTATGTTTAAATACAATTTTAATTAAATGTCATTCCTGTAGCCGTTAACGCGTACTGTTTAGGTTTAATAGTTTTTTCAATTCAACTCTATTTTAACGTAAACGAACTTGTGTTTATTTGTATTGATATGTGTTTATTTGTATTGATATTTATCTACGGTAATCTACGGTGCGAGGTATTTTTATTTGCACATAGCGAGATAGAGGCTGGAAGTGACTTTGGCATTAGGTATTTATTGATGTACTTACTTCCATCGATACCACGTCTTTTACAAGTAGATATGTAAAGGTGTGTCACACGTACATTATGTGTTAGTACCTTATGGCTTTGGCTTTTGTGTCGCCATTTAATATGTAATGAGGTGTGAGACTAATACCATATACTGCGTAAGGATTTTTGGTAGGAAATCTCCGATACCTTTTCCGAATTTTCACATTCCATACTAACCTTATCTATCGAATATGTTAAGACGAAATTCATTTGCACCAGACATCAGAGTTACATTCATTTTTAAGATAAGCATGTTCAAACAAATGATTCACAGAGTCCATTAAATATACATATTATGTTTAAATACAATTTTAATTAAATGTCATTCCTGTAGCCGTTAACGCGTACTGTTTAGGTTTAATAGTTTTTTCAATTCAACTCTATTTTAACGTAAACGAACTTGTGTTTATTTGTATTGATATGTGTTTATTTGTATTGATATTTATCTACGGTAATCTACGGTGCGAGGTATTTTTATTTGCACATAGCGAGATAGAGGCTGGAAGTGACTTTGGCATTAGGTATTTATTGATGTACTTACTTCCATCGATACCACGTCTTTTACAAGTAGATATGTAAAGGTGTGTCACACGTACATTATGTGTTAGTACCTTATGGCTTTGGCTTTTGTGTCGCCATTTAATATGTAATGAGGTGTGAGACTAATACCATATACTGCGTAAGGATTTTTGGTAGGAAATCTCCGATACCTTTTCCGAATTTTCACATTCCATACTAACCTTATCTATCGAATATGTTAAGACGAAATTCATTTGCACCAGACATCAGAGTTACATTCATTTTTAAGATAAGCATGTTCAAACAAATGATTCACAGAGTCCATTAAATATACATATTATGTTTAAATACAATTTTAATTAAATGTCATTCCTGTAGCCGTTAACGCGTACTGTTTAGGTTTAATAGATTTTCAATTCAACTCTATTTTAACGTAAAAGAACTTGTGTTTATTTGTATTGATATTTATCTACGGTAATCTACGGTGCGAGGTATTTTTATTTGCACAGAGCGAGATAGAGGCTGGAAGTGACTTTGGCATTAGGTATTTATTGATGTACTTACTTCCATCGATACCACGTCTTTTACAAGTAGATATGTAAAGGTGTGTCACACGTACATTATGTGTTAGTACATTATGGCTTTGGCTTTTGTGTCGCCATTTAATATGTAATGAGGTGTGAGACTAATACCATATACCGCGTAAGGATTTTTGGTAGGAAATCTCCGATACCTTTTCCGAATTTCCACATTCCATACTATTGACTGCCATTATGCTGACAGACCTTAACCCATTTTTTTAAAATCTTATCGTACTTCAATTCGGTTGTGATTTGTAGACCGAAGCATTTATAACATTTCATAGATAATATTGCAATCCTCTACAACTTTAATAATTTCGATAAAAACTCTATTCAAAAGACCTTTTAGTTAATTAATTTAATACTGTTGAGTAGAAATTTTAATTAATTATTATCAAACTTTGAACTTGTGAACATAGAGTCGTTGAATTCTGTTTTATTGTACATTTTGTTTCAGAAATTAAGTAATGATCACATCTGTTACTTCCTTTACCAAATTCTTCGAGGACTGAAGTACATTCACTCGGCAAACGTACTCCATAGGGACCTGAAGCCCTCGAACTTACTACTCAACACCACCTGTGATTTAAAGGTAAGAATTTCTAGAGATAAATATATTTCGGGTATTTGTATTGCTATTTATATAGGCACAAGATAGATATCATTGTGTAGACATTTAAAATGAGTTTAACTTACGCGACTAACATATCTAAACATTGGGCAAATAAATAAAATTCGGATGATAATCGTTACGTCTAACAGGTTTACGCTGTTTCACCACCAAATTTGCTATTGCAGGAACCGTATGGAGTTTTTGTTTGTATCGTCCCTAGAGATTTTTTGCCTATAATAAAACGTCCCTGGCCTTAGGGCATTAGCCGTATCACTCAAGTAAAGCTTTCATGACCTAATATTACTCAGAATAAGGAGATTTATATAATATGTAGATTATTTCAGCTTATGATGGTAGGTATCATGTTTGCGGTTAGGTATATGAAAACGTTCAGAGCTACGGTCAACTACGAGATATATCGCACAAAACCATATTTGCAATGAAAAACAAACAATGCAGTGATAGTTTTGATAGCGGCTATACTTTCTGTTTTTAAATATTACACACATCGGTTTGACCAACCACGCGTGATACGCTGTGGTACGCATCGTAAATACTCCACTGGTCATGAAAATCCAGTTACAATATTGTTTTATTTTTATTATATACGGATATTTCAAAGGCATTATAATTGCAGCCACTTAACGTACCTAGTAACTCGTAAATTCGGTTCGTAATTTCGAGAATATTAGATTTGCAAGCATTAATTCCATAAAGGCAAACGGAACTACATTAATCACACGAGATGTGTGCCGAGGTTGTATCAACAAAAACAGTTACCGAGATAGGTATTCATATCAGATTCGTGTATGATGTCGTGGTGACAATATTGACGTCTTAGGACCAATTTACACGGAGACTATTTCTCAAAGAGAGTTTTATGACTTTCATTGTCTTATTTAACAAGAGAAGCAGGCATTGCTTGTGTAAATCCGCCTGTATTTTTGGTATGTAATGAAGTAATGAAACCACACCTTCGTATGCTTCACTATTGTAACTTGTTCGTTTCAAACGAAATAGCAAAGCTACAGCCGCAATATTGTGGCCGCTTTGCATGTTGCGTCCTCTGTCGTAAATAGACGGAGGTTCTATAGAACGACTTATTAACTTCCATGCGAACGAGAGCTGAGCAAACTTTCATTAATAATACTTATTATTTTTTTGCGTTCCACCTTGAGAGTTTTGTTGAATAATGAAATTAACATGGAGCAACTCGCCAAACGTCGAAGTATTTCAAAACTTCCTTGTTTTACAAATTCGAGCTAACAAAATAAAACCTTACAATATATTTTTTGTCTGCAGAGTCAAATAATTTATTTTATTAAAAAGATTTTCGTAACGTTCTTGGTATATTGTTTGGTATATTTAACGTTGAAAATAATAAAAGTTAATTACAGTACTTACCTATGTTTGTATTTTCGCTCAGTTTGTGTTGAATTCAGTCTTGATTCTAATTAGAGTCAATTATACTCTGTCAGAGAGATTGTCAGCTGTTCTTTAAGTGTGGAGATTATTATTTTACGAGCACATTCATTAGTGCCTTTGAGTTACGCGTCATTCGAACTTCACTCGAAATACTCCGTTAGGTATATTATAACAAATTACTAACATTGTAGATCTTGATGAATAGTTAGGTATTATCTAAATAAAGATGCAAATATAATTATAACAGTAAATTTTAGTGTCAAGTTTCTCAAGAATAATAATTGCTTGTCGTTTCTTCACTTTTTTTTTGCACTCTTTATTTCGTACTCGTATGTAGCTCGTCGAAGAGATCTAAAACTTACTTTCTAGTAGGTATATTTTGCTCAGAAAGACCTTATCTTGAGCATATAGGTGCCTATTACGAAAAGGGTGGTATGTTTTAGTAGATCTAATTATAATTTTATTGTTAATATCCATAAGAAACATGCCAGTAACACCGGGTATTCGCTTCATATCGTAAAGACATAACGATTGTGGAAAGCAATTTCCTCGAGTATCTTGCACGAATTGTTCCAACATTTCGGTTTTGACGACTCCTGTATAAATATTTGATATTCACACAATGAGAATAATAAATGCGAGATTTGAAATTCCCTTAATCACCGTCAGAGTCATTAAATCTAAATCGGAGATAACGTCGTAACTTTCATTTCAAATTAAGGGAAAATGTGACACAGTTTAATCGCGTTTTTTATAACCCTGAATGTCCCATTTTTTCTTAACAGTGATTACAAAAAAATGCAAGCGTAAGCAATTTTCTTTTATGGAAAAGTTGGCAGTCGGCTGGCCTTATTTACCGAAGAGCCGACAGCTATTGGTATAAACGAGTTCTTTAGTGAAGAGAGCTATTTAGTAAGCGTAGTGTAGGTAACATATGCTGCTAGGATTCTTGCCATTGCTTGTTTCTTAAGGCTCCCATATACGGTCAGTTTTGCCTTCAGTTCTATCTGACCAGATGTAATTCCGTATCGTGTGTGTGAAATATTGCCTTACAGTAAGTTCGCGTCAGTCGGCCGGAGCGACTGAAACAATTTAATAATATGAGCCTGTGACCACTTTTCAGCAAACCAGTATAAACGCCAATTTTGCCGTGTATACGTGCACACAAATAGTCCTCGCAACTTTAGTGGACGATCTGCGATCGGTTCTGGTCACCACTTTGATGCCAGAATCTGATTAGGCTTTTGACACCCTTTGACTTTTAATTTTTATATTTATTTATTAATAAAGCAGCTATTCAATCAAATTAATTAGTCAATATACACCAACTAACTTGTAATTAGGTAAACATGACACCTGCATCTATGTTCTCTTATATCCTCGAAATAAATGGCGGATAAGTAGATAACAAAACAAATCGAACTATTTAGGGCTATTATAGGCTGGTAATGATGAAGATTATGATGTTGGTATACTTTTGCGACTATGAGTATTACATTCATAATGTTTGTTGACAGATTTGCGACTTCGGTCTGGCGCGAGTGGCGGACCCTGACCATGACCACACAGGGTTCCTCACGGAGTACGTCGCCACCCGCTGGTACCGTGCGCCGGAGATCATGCTCAATTCCAAGGTACGTTTTTACATACGTATAGATCACGCCTCTTTCCCAACGTAGTATATATTCATTAGTATTGTGTTTCTCGGTAGTGTTACGTTCCTACTGGTGATTAGTTATGTCCAGAGCACATTTGGAAAGGAAAGGGCTTTAAAGGGTCAACATCGCGCTTGTGATTTCTGGTGGTTCTGGCGTCCGTAGGCTAAAGTAACCGCTTACCATCAGGCAGGTCGTAACCCTGTTTGCCACTATCGTGGTAGAAAACTGCTATCAATACTTAGCTATTCATGAAATTCTCTAAATGCTCTTAGCGTCCTTAAGACAGCGTCAACTTACGCTATAAGGTTAGAAGTCATTTGCTTCCAGTAGATTGCTATTTGTGAATTTAATTTATGTCATTCTTGCCTAACAAGAGACTTTGTTGGTATTTCAACCAATTTCGTGAATATATAAAACAAATTTATAGTCAGGTTAACTTCACGCTAACAAAAGCAACGCCTGCACAGTTCTGATAACAGGTTTTAAAATAAACAATATTCTATCATTCACTTGATGTTCTGAAAGTCTAGAATTAATAACAACTTCTGCAAACAACTGTGTGCGACGGAGACTTTATTTTGCCGATACTAGGTATTCGGTATCGGCTAAATGCCAAAATAAAACCGAACCGCGAAATTTCATGAAATTTATTACGCTTCACAAAAGTCGTGAAAGCGTAAGAAACTTCATTTTTGTAATTATAATATTAGTTAAGTTTGCCTTGAACTGCAGTTAACATAAAACTGTTAATATACTTTTAATTGAAAAAGTTCTGGTTTCGGCCGATACCACATTCAGCTTCAGTTTCGGCCAAATTACATATATTTCGGTCGTGCTCAAAATGATCCAACTTTTCTCCTTCATACAAGTTCAACGTACTAAAAGCTGGAGCGTATTTCAGTCAATTTCATACTTTACCAGTTACGTAAACATCGTGTTTTCAAGTTGAGCGGAAATTAACGACTCTTGTGTAGTTTGGACTTATCGACAGTGGACTGTATCGCGCGCTCGTTCGCTTTGGATACTTTGACGTATTAATTTATGTTCTTAGTATATCAACGTGTTTGCAATTCAGTATTGACGGCGAATAGACCATTTAAAACTAGCAATATTTCATTCATCCTTTGAAAATTGTTTATAGGAGCGAAATTAGATGTCTGTTAAAGAGATTGCGTAAAAGGATGCTTCAAAACGTTTTATGGTTCTCACTGGCTACCAGACGATCTTTAGAAATTGGATTTATACTTGAAAATTTTCGGAAAAAATGCTTGTTCATTCATAATAATAGGTATATGACAATTTGTCGGTTCATATTAGTAACCGCCTATACTTAATCTGATCCCAAGTGCGAGCATTTTCTTGAATGTATATTATGTAAAATAAAGCACTCTTGAGCTATTGCCTAAGCGTTTGTCATTGGATTTTCCTTCACCTCCCAATATTTCCATTGGGCCTAAAGTGGTCCAGTCTTGGTAATTTTATCTTTTCATCACACCATCTTTTCCGTGGTGTGCCACGCAAGGCACAGACCATGTGAAGGTAATTTTGGCCCCAAGCTCTTCAGACATAGGTACGTCCGATGTTTGTAACTCAGCTTGTATTGAAAAAGTTAAAAGCTTTCATGAGACCAAGTTCAATTAAAAACGAGCCTTATATCAAAATGTCTATATTAAAGAAATATCTTAAAATATGTTGCAATTTATTCTAGAGCGCTAACGATCTAGATTTACGGCAACATTATACAAATGCTAGTACTGAACTACGTTATATAAATTGTCGCAATATTTCTCGGAACTCCCGGAAATATAGACACTTTAAACTAGAGAAGCGAAAGCTCATTTATTTGTTATTTTGAAGGAAACGTGCCGTGTTTTCTCGTTTAAGTCCTTGATGGAGCACTTAAAGGATTAAATCTAGTTACCATGAGGTTGGAAAAGGTACAATTTCTGTGTTTCAACGCAAATTGTTGTTGATTATTTACGCCACAGTATTCGCTTGAGTGAATACCAGTATTAGACCTCTGTTAAATGTAAAGTCTGATTCATTTAATCAAGTTTATTAGACTTTCAATAAAATTTCATCATATTCACTTTCTCGACTTTTTGGGTTGTTTTTTGTTATAAATTAATGTTAAGGTAATTCAACACAACAATTTTTACCTATCTTAAAACGATTTATTTATAGTACAATACTTATAGTATTTTTGAATTAATTTTATTAATTTAAATTTTGTTATGTTGTAGGAATGTATTTGCTCTATGTTGTTACATCAATACTTAATGTTTTACGTACCATATAAAACACATTAATGTTTTTATATGGTACGTACATTGAAGCTCACTTGTGAAGACTGAATAAATTTTAAAATATAAATGAAAACCATCAGCTTTTATCTAAGTCGATATCGCGGTATTGAAATTAGATACTAAAAGTATACTCAAACTTTATCGAAACCAACATAGTTATGGAACTTCGCCGCTTATATCGAAAATCTCTATGTGAAATTTCATCAAGATCGGTTCAGTGGTTAAATAAATAGAGAAGAAAATGTGTCGTTTTGGTTCGATGATGTCATTATCCATAGAACCAATGGGAATTACCCGAAGGAATACTTATAGGTACGACTCCAAACAAGCCCAAAATATAATAAGTTGTAATTATTTATCAATATAATTTACCCTTTCGCAGTATATTCCCGGTTCATTTATTTACCGAGTTAATTACTCGATTAACGACTAAAGCGTTCAATGCAAATGGGGTTTTTCGTATTACGAGAAAAGTCCGATTATTAATTTAAGTGAATTTGCAAACTTCGGTTTAAAAGCGATAATCCTCATGTGTTACGAATAACTTTAACATCAGATATTCACGTAAAACGTATAAAACAAACCCAACAGTATTATAAACACGCGTATTGTGATGCTACGGCCAAAGAGCACTTACCAATCAGAAATGCATTTGCAGTCACTATAACCCCTTTCATTAAAGAACTTAATTAGTTCAATGCACATCGCTTTTTTAAACGCGCCGTGTCGACACGCGTATACGAGGTTCTACTTAAAACGCAATATGCCATCACGTCTGTATCGATACAAACGCGATGCTAACGCGCGTAGGTTCGTTAGGTTAGAAGCTCAGTCTTCATGGTTATTTTTTATTTAGCCTTAACACCTTTCAGGATGAATCTGATATGGATTAGCTAGGTTAGAAGGCTTAGGCCAAACTAATTGTTAATCATTTTAATTTTCCAGTGATATTAAATATATTTTTAAATAAATTTATTTAACATTGGTGATTCAATTTTGGTGACAGATCTACTATTTTAGGCACACATATTATTTTTGGTCATTGATAATAATTATTTGGTGATCAATGAAATCATCGTCATACATCATCATTACTCAGTTATAACTTTGCATCAAATAAAAGTAAAGTAAAGAACAAATTTCTGAGAACGGTGTAACATTGTTACTTATTTCGTCTAAATCCGTTAAACCGTTTTAAGTCGAGGAAATGCCCGAATTAAAGTCCTTTTCTTCAGACGTAGCAAATTGAAAACGAAACCGTATCTTAATAACATGTTTAAAAATTTGAATAAGTTACATTCTCAGACGGCCTATTTCTTCATCTCAGTTGAATTTTTTACTTTTTAATAACTCAGTTTTTATTAATTTATCGCTACCTGCTATTGTGCCTATTTTGTTTGATATATGTACTATTACATATTTTCAAATGTTCTGATGTCTTTATGCTATATTGCCGCTGCTCACTTGAGCAGTCTCATACATACACATGCCTCTTTCCCAACAGAGAGTAGTTAGGTTGTACCAGTTCTAGCTCACTATCCAGAATCCGTCTGGCTCACTAGCTCACTATTCTCGAGTCGACAAAAACTAAAAAAAAAAAAAAAAAAAAAAAAAAAAAAAAAAAAAAAAAAAAAGGTTTTGCCATGCTCTGATCACGAATCTGCGGTCCGTTTTTGTCTAGGATGTGTGGTTTCAGAGATGTGGAAATCAATTAAGAAGAGTATCTAATCGATATCTAATCCCGCACCCTCATTAACGTTTCTTTTGTTCTCCTATTTCCTATTATCTATTGTTTCTGGTAGACCCTCATTAGCATTCTTATCTATTACTCATTGTAAGCCCTTATTATCACTGCTATTGTTTAAGAACTTCCATGCTATTCTGAATCATCAATAAAACACATTCCTTCATTTCTACATTTTTATTGCTTATTAAAATATGAATGAAACATCTGATCCACTAAAATATCATTGTATACTGTGTTCTCTGTAAATATGTTCGTAAAACTACGCATTGAACACCCCTGAAACTTATATAGCAAATACATTAAGCAATATTCGCCGCAAACTGATGTCCACTCATTCTGAATTCTATCCACATTCCAGTCCCATCTTTTACAATTCCTTCTTAAAAAGTCGAGATGATATCGTGTAGGTGCACGCCCATATGAATCAAAATATTGACCAATACCATTCGTATCGACATGTAAAGCTATCCAATGTGAGCCTGGTTTATCATCCGTATCCAAATTGCATATTGTGTACATAGGTACATGAGTGTAAATGGGTAGTCTATTAGCAGCATACACATTATATTCTAGACTGGGGTGAATCTTTTTCAGATGTTGTTGTACATCTAGTGTATCCATGATATTACCAATCTATTCAATGGCTAACATAGGAATGATCAATTATAGTCACTTGTTACGACTTGTATTAAATGTCATTCGCTTGTGGAGATTTTGTATGATTTATCTGTGCAATGCACTACGCATTACGAAAGAATGCGAGATAAGTTTGTTAGTTCAAATTTACTATCGGTTGCACTGAGGAAATGCTTTAGATAAGATAGAACTATATAAGACCGAGTGGAGGCAGAGCCATCAGTCATTCTATGGTCTCGTTTGACCGCAGTGAATCGATATATCAATACTAAGTGTGTGCTACTTCAACGCAACAATAGTCATGGACGTAAGTGTTATAATATTTTATTGAAAAACTTACTTTTCTTTATGTTGTTGATTCCTTACGTGTGTGTGATTAAGTGTAATTATGTGATTGATATTAACATGATAACTGTGTTGTTGCAGAAAACATTCAGCTTCATAGACAATGAAGAAAATACCTATAAACAGTATTACTACCCGCCACTCTCCCCTAATCACGAAGAAGAGAGTGATGACATCGTTATTAATAACACAGGCGATGGGGGAAAAAGGAAATCGCAGTCGATTGACCATTTTTTTGAAGTGGAACCTAAAATAAAGAGGAAGAAGCTGTTGTCGTCAACCGTGGCACGAGCCGCTAGAGGTGGTGTATCATACATTTCTACTAATTCTGACGACGGAGACCAAGCGACGCATCTCATAAAAATAGAAGTGTACGATGTGAAAAAGCTATGCAAGGTTCCAACTACTGATCATTGGAAACATGCTACCACGAGGATTAAATATTATGTTGGGAATAATAGGGATAGCATCTACGACAACACAAACGCCCTCGTATACAATATTACAAAGACAATAGCAGAAAGTGAAAAAGTGAAAAAATACTTTTTCAACAATGACAGTCATTAGCTGATCATTACTGATAACATAAATTCTTTAAATTCTAACGGACTTTCTAATTTTTTGCTAAACTATAAATATTGAACATTATTTGAAATTGGTCATCACTTCATTTGTCAACACAGGGCTGTTATGTACTCTATTCCCTATTTTATTCTTTACAATGGAAAACTTCAGTGAAGTGTGCACCAGTGCTTTCTTTTCCACACCCATGGAAGAGAATATGGAACTATTCAACAGTGAATTAAATCTTGAGCTGTCTAAAGTTTGCGATGAAGGAGAGAAGCGTGAAATGTTCGATCCATCATATGATGATGAGCTGTATAATCACTGTGCGACGGTTGAAAAACAGTTTAAGTAAGTAAAATAATTATAAATTTAGATTATAATTTGCACATTGTTTTATAAATATAATTTTTTTTATTTTTTTATCGTTTTAACAGTCAACCACTACAACTTGGAAGAGGAAAGAAGCGAACTAGCAGCAAAGAACCCGAAATCATCAAAAAACAACTAAGAATGGAAGAAGAAACGTCTACCTCTGCGGGGGTAGGGACCAGTGTTGATAACAATGATCAAGTGGAATGTCTAACGTGTCATGTATTTATCAAGAAAAGGTATCTAGCTAATCATTTTAAAAGTAATATCCACAAAAATAATCTTTTAAATTCACATAATTCTTTACCAAACGTTAGTGTTATTGAGTCTGCCTTTGGAAATAGAATTTTAACTTATAAAATCAAAAGTAAAGTAGATAGTTCGACACTGATAAATTTTGAAACTCCTGAGCTGTTTTTAAATTCTATTAAAGATGATATTTTATATTTAATACAAGAGAGTATTGCTCAACATATAATTTTTAAAGTAAATTTTATATTACATGCTGATTTTGTTCAACAAACTAAAGATATTCATAATACATTCGATTTTCAAACATTTAACTATATTATTTCTCAAGGAGATAACTTAAATTTATTTTTTTCATCTTTAAATGATACAATTACTAGTAAAATTAGTGCATTTGAAAAAAAAGATAGTGGATGGAGTCTAAAAAACATAAAATCTATAGACATGAATGTTAATAAATTTAACCCCCTACGTGGCACCTCATACATAGATCTACCCCGTGACATAAAATTAAAAAAGGCTGTTATAAATGTAAAAAACAAAGATTATTTTTGTTTTAAATGGGCGTTACTCTCAGCGTTATTTCCCATAAACAAAAACGCAGATCGGGTATCATCGTACGCTATACATGCAAATAAACTTAAATTTGATGGTATTTCCTTTCCGGTAAAAATTTGTGATATCGCAAAAGTAGAGAAATTAAATGATATTAGTATTAATGTATTTGGATTAGAATATAATAAAGAAAAACGATGTAATTCTATTGTAGGTCCATTATTTTTAACAAAATGTCGTAAAGCTAGACACATCAATTTATTATTTTTTTCTAAGGATACGAAAAATCATTATTGTTACATAAAAAATTTATCGCGGTTAGTTAGTAATCAAATTTCAAAAGATGGTCACGCTATGTACATTTGCCAAGCATGTCTACTTCGTTTTCCATCCCAGGAAAGGTTAAATAACCATGAACAATACGATTGTATGCACATTTGTACAGAACTACCAAACGGTGAAACTTCAAAAAAGAATTGGTTTGATCAACCAATTTCAAATGATAAAATTAAATTTGATAATTTTGAAAAAAAGTTAAAGATACCATTCGTAGTTTATGCTGATTTTGAGGCATTTTTAAAACCAATAGAATCATGTTCTAACGATCCATCTAAACCTTTCACACACAATATTCAGAAACATGAAGTGTATAGTTTTGGTTATTATATAAAATGTTCATATGATGATAAATTATCAAAATATGTGACATATTGCGGACCAAACTGTGTACAAGTGTTTATGGAAAGTTTATTTAACCATTTAAAAGAAATAAATCAAAAAACTAATCTTCAAAAATGTCCAGGTCCACTAACAAATGAAGACAAAAATCAAATTTCAGATGCAACCTGTTGTCATATCTGTGAAACAGAGTTAGCAGAACCTTTTTATGATTTTGATTGGTACACTGGTGGTTTTATAGGTGTTGCTCATGAATCATGTAGCTCGAAGTTCAGAACACCACGTCATATTCCAATATTTTTACACAACCTTAGTCACTACGATGCTCATTTTATTGTTCACGCATTAAACTTCTGTAAAGGTGAAATCGAAGTCATCCCTCAAAATAAAGAAAAATATGTATCGTTTTCCAAAAAAATAAAAATAAATAACAATGAAGTTACATTGAGATTCGTAGATTCATTTAAGTTTTTATCTTGTAAATTAGAACAATTAGCCAAAAATCTCAGTAATGATCAATTTCAAGAATTACATAGAAATTTCCCTAATGATGAAGATTTCCTTCGATTAAAACGCAAAGGGGTTTATCCATATGAATTTATGACTAGTTTTGATAGTTTAAACATAACATCGCTCCCTGAACAAAATTTTTTTTATAATTCGCTCACAGATTCCCATATTTCAAATGATGATTACAGTCATGCTAAAGATGTTTGGGAACACTTTGGTTGTTGTAATATGTTAGATTACTCAAACTTGTATTTAAAAACAGATGTTCTACTGTTGACCGATGTGTTTGAAAACTTTAGAAAGCTATGTATTAATACGTATGATTTAGATCCTGCTCATTATTACACAGCTCCCGGTTTAAGTTGGGATGCAATGCTAAAATATACAAAAATAGAATTAGAACTTTTAACAGATTATGAAAAAATCGCATTTATTAGATCAGGCATCAGGGGTGGTGTATCTCAATGTAGTAATCGCTATGCTAGAGCTAATAACAAATACATGGAGGATTATGATGCAGAGAAACCAAATTCATATATCACTTATTTTGATGCCAACAATTTATATGGTTGGGCTATGTCTCAATATCTTCCTACTGGTGGATTTGAATGGATTAATCCGAATTCAGATTTTAATGTGTCTGAGACATCGGACGTAGGTTTCATTTTAGAAGTTGATTTGAAATATCCAGATGAACTTCATGATTTGCATTCGGACTTTCCTTTATGTCCAGAAAACATTTGTGTAGGCAATACTAATGAGAATAAACTAGTTCCAAATTTAAATAATAAAGATAAATATGTTATTCATTACAGAAATTTAAAGCAGTGCATAGAAATGGGGGTTAAATTAACTAAAATTCATAGAATTTTAAAATTTATACAGTCTCCTTGGTTAAAAATGTACATAGATCTAAATACAAAATTAAGAATGTTAGCAAAATCAGACTTTGAAAAAGATTTTTATAAATTAATGAATAATTCAGTCTTCGGAAAGACTATGGAGAATATTGAAAAAAGGGTTAACGTAAAATTAGTTACACACTGGGAGAACCAGGGTAAAGCTTTAGGTGTTCAAGATCTAGTCGCTAAACCACAATTTCATAGTATTTCAATATTTTCGGAAGACCTAGTTGCGGTTCAGTTGCGAAAGACTAAGTTAATATATAACAAACCAATTTATTTAGGGTTTTGTATTTTAGATATTTCAAAAACCTTAATGTATGACTTTCATTATAATTATATGGTTAAAAAATTTAGTAAAATCAAATTATTGTATACAGATACAGACAGTTTAATATATCATATATTTACATATGATTTTTACACTGATATAAAACCTGACCTTTGCTCATACTTTGATACCTCAGATTATGATACAAATAATGTTTTTGAATATCCAAAATTAAATAAAAAGAAATTAGGTTTCTTCAAAGATGAAAATAATGGTAAAATCATGAAAGAATTTGTAGGTTTACGATCTAAAATGTACGCTTTTAACTTAGAAAATAAAACTATAGCCAAGGCAAAAGGGGTAAATAAAAATACCACTAAAAAGATGACAATGAATAGCTATAAGTCTGCTCTATTTAATAAAGAAGTGCAATATTATAGTATGCTAAGATTTAAATCAATTAAACACACAATATTTACACAAAAATTAAATAAGATTGGTTTATCGTATAATGACACAAAGAGACATATTTTAGATAATAATATTGAAACATTAGCTTGGGGGCATTATAAATTGCGCTAGTGGTGATACCAGTGCTTTCTTTTCCACACCCATGGAAGAGAATATTGAACTATTCAACAGTGAATTAAATCTTGAGCTGTCTAAAGTTTGTGATGAAGTAGAGAAGCGGCAATTTATATAAATATAATTTTTTACAACAACACTTTCATTTTTTATTTCATTCCTTTAAACTTTAGACGTGTGTAATGTTTCACTTTATTCATCCGTTTACTGCTATTGTGGCAGGACCAAGTGGATGTGGGAAGTCAAACTTTGTAACAAATTTCATAAAATCAGTTACAGAAATATGTAATTGTAATTTTAATCAGATCACATGGTGCTTTGATGAAATGCAACCTTTATATAATTTGTCAAATGTTAACTATCATCAAGGAATTCCAAATCTTAATATGTTTGATGGTGAAAGCCCACATCTCATCATAATTGATGATCTAATGAGAGAGACTGATGGAAGAATTGTGGATGTATTTACAAAAGGTAGTCATCACAGGAATCTTAGTGTATTTTATTTAACACAAAATTTATTTCATCAGGGTAAAGGTCAAAGAGACATTTCTCTAAACTCAAGTTATATAATATATTTTAAAAACCCTCGAGATAAAACTCAAATAAGATATTTAGCACGGCAAGTGTCACCAGATAATCCGAAATTCATTGAAGATGCATACAAAGATGCAACTTTAGCAGCACATGGATATTTAATGGTAGATTTAAAACAGAATACCAATGATTTTTGTCGTATCAAGACAAATGTCTTTCCATTTAATGGTTACTGTACTGTCTACGTTCCAACAAAAGAGTTTAAATACACCAAGAATCAAACAATTCAAATCATTTGTAAATGATGCATCGTCGACTCACAACGCATAAACATTTGCTAAACGCTCTGCATACGCTTAAACCAAAATATCAGAGAGCATTACTTAAAACGTGTGATGAAGAAGAAATAAATTGCATTTGTGAATGTATTCATAACGTTCTACAAGGAAAGGTAGCTCTTAAAGATCAAGATAAACAAAAATTAAATAAACACAAAAACATACTACGTAAACTGATGCAAAAGTGTAAACATAAACTAAGAAAAAATATAATTATACAAAAAGGAGGAGCTTTCTTACCAATAATATTAGGTGCAATATTGAGTGGATTAGTAAGTGGACTAGCCAGTTAACATGGAAAACGCAAAGAAAATGATACTTATCGAACCTGGATTGATTGAAAAATTAAAACAAGATAATAAAGTTGATAGTAATTTGTCTCGATTAGATATTGAAATGCAAAATATTATGAATAGTAAGACGGAAGATCGAAAGAAGTGGATGTTATATTTACAAACACTACAAAGATACCTTCACTTTACCGAGGAGGGTCGTCAACCACTCAGATTACCAATTTATTCTGATACATCTAATGAAGATTCAAATAAGTCTAAAATTGATTTTAAAAATAAAGATAGAGATCTAAACAGTTCAGTTGATGTTGAATCTTTGTTGGAGGAGAATGATGCAAATCCACTTTACTCACCAACTCAAATCCTCAGTTTAATACCGAAAACTTATAATGCAAAAGGTCAGTTATTATTAAATTTAGTTGGAACAAGTAAAAGTAAAATACATTGGGATAATGAAGGCACAGTCATAATTGATAATGAAAAGATTCCTGGAAGTAATATTGTTGATTTAGTAAATGATTCACTCAGACCCCTAAAAAGAAGTGATCCAATAGGGTGGGATAGATTTGCTAAAGCATTAAAAGATATCAAAGTACCACTTTCTTACATCGGAAATCCAAAGAGATGTGAGTTTATTAGTCAACTCCAAGCAAAAGATCTGAACAAAACCTCTGAGATTGAAGATCAAGAGTTTTCTACGCCAAGAAGTGTAGGTAAAAAATCTATAACGAAAATACATAAAAAGATCGATTGGGAAAAATGGACGCCGTACTAGAAGAAATTAACAGGATTTATTATGATCCATCTAATCCCGCTGGTTTTGGTAGTATTGATAAACTATCAAAAGCCATGAATGGTAAAATGGATAAAAAACAAGTAAAAGAGTGGTTACAATCACAAGAAACATATACACTACATAAACCCATTCAGAAAAAATTTCCACGTAATAGGTACATTCTATCAAATATTAATGAACTGTGGCAAGCTGATTTAAGTGATATGCGAACTTATTCTCAATATAATGATGGTTTCAACTACATACTTTGTGTTATTGATGTATTCAGTAAATATGCTTTTGCAAGACCAATGAAAAAGAAAAACTCAGAAACAACTAAAGAATGTTTCGAAAGTATATTTACTGAAAGTAATACAACACCTACTCACATACAATCTGATAAAGGTACAGAATTCGTTTCAAAAGATGTACAAAAATACTTTAAATCCAAAAAGATTAATTACTATACCACTAACAATCCTGACATTAAGGCCAGTATTGTTGAACGATTTCAAAGAACTCTAAAAATGAAAATGTGGCGTTATTTCACTCATAGTAATACTTATAGATATATAGATGTTTTACAAGATTTAATATACTCTTATAATCACAGCATTCACTCTAGTATTAAGATGTGTCCATGTGATGTAAATTCCAACAATATTATGACAGTTTGGACTAATCTTTATTATGGGAAGTCAAACAAACTTTCTTTAGAGAATCAAAAACCAAATTTCAATGTAGGAGACTATGTTCGAATAACCAAATATAAACACGTTTTCCAAAAAGGATATGAATCAAATTGGAGTGATGAAATATTTATTATATCTTCAATAATTGATAGATCTCCATGGGTTGTTTATACAATAACAGATTTACAAAATGACCCCATAGTAGGTACTTTTTATGAAAGAGAATTACAGAAGGTCACTTACAACCCCACCTCACAATATAAAATAGATAAAATAATTGACAATCGTTATTCGGGTAACAGAAAAGAAGTATTAGTGAAGTGGAAAGGTTATCCAGATAAATTTAACAGTTGGATTTTAGCTTCCAGCTTAAAAGAATTATGAATAAAGAAAGTTTTTATTTAACTTTGCTCAGCAATAGTTCAATGGAGTACTTTCCAGATAACAAGACCACAAATTTTTCAACAAAATTACCAAAACCTATTAAACTAGAAGGTGAATGGTCGGTTGGAGTTGCCGAATTTCAATATCCATGTACCATGTTTACTGTTCAAGATCATGAAAATGTTGTATACATTACAAAAACCATGTTAATACCTAATGAAGGTAAACCATCAACAGTTTACTACAAAAAACATATTCCAGCTACCAACTATGATAACGTTGAGCATATTTTAGGGGCGTTAAATGGTATCAGAGAGAACTTGAAATTTCGCTATGATGAAATAACAAAATTTGTGTCTGTTTCTGTTTTGGATAAAAATATTAAATCCGTAACATTATCACCGAAATTAAGTTTACAACTAGGTTATGAGCCAAATAAAAATCTCCTAGAGAGAAATTTTGGGAAGTGTCCTGCTAATTTACACTTAGGATTACCATCTCAACTACTTGTGTATTGCGACATTATCGATCCTCAGATTGTGGGTGATGTTATGACTCCTTTATTAAGAGTCATTTCATTAGATCCTTCAAAATACATTTATGGTGCAAATAAAATGCACGTTTTCTCTCCACCTCACTACTTACCTGTTATGCGAAGAGAGTTCGATACGCTGGAAATAGATATAAGATCGAACACAGGACACAAAATACCATTCCAGTTTGGAACCGTGTGTATTAAACTACATTTCCGAAAATTATAATAATGAATTCTCTTCGTGATCATCATCATAAATGTCCATATGAAAATTATTATACACACCAAGCTGGATCAGGAGTTGGAGTAATTTATAAGGGTTCATCATATCAACGTGGTCATGGTATTGGGAGCTTCTTAGGGGGGTTATTTAGATCAGTTTTACCTTTACTTTCAAGTGGCGCTCGAGTGATTGGTAAAGAGGCATTAAACGCTGGAGTAGGACTTTTATCGGATATGGTACAAGCGCGTCCTATGGAAAACTCAATAAAAGATCGTCTAAAGCAAGTTAGTACCAACTTAAAACGAAAAGCTGATGATAAAATTGATCGATTTAACATGACAGGATCTGGATATATAACTAAAAGAAAACGATTGGCCTCATTCATTCCACCATTAACTGTTAGAGTGAGAGCTACGAAAAAACCTAGTCTAAAAACAAAAAATATTAAAGATATATTTTCAAACTAGATATATTTTCAAACTAGATATGTCTTTCCTTCATAATCATTCTTGTGAGTGCGCTAAGTCAGAATTGGATTTATTTGCACTACCATCTACACAAACGAGCATTGAAAATGGATTGTGGATTCACTATAAACCAATTTCATCTCTTGCTGATGATGGACCTATTGAGTTTCAAGTTCCTGGGGCAGGCGATGACTACATAGATTTGTCTCATACATTACTCAACATAAAGGCAAAAGTATTAAATCAAGATTCAAGTAACTTGATATCGACCTCAGTAGTAGCACCTGTAAATAATTGGTTGCATTCACTTTTTAGTCAACTTGATGTTTATTTAAACCAAAAACTTGTGTCACCACCGAATAATACCTATGCCTATCGAGCATATATGGAAACCCTTTTAAACTATGCTCCTGCTGCTAAACAATCTCATCTTACTTGTAGCCTTTGGTATGAGGATACAGCAGGAAAAATGGATTCTACAGATGAGAAAAACATAGGATTTGTTAAAAGACAGGAGTTAATTAATGAAAGTAAAGAAATAGAAATGATTGGACATCTCCATGGTGACATTTTCAATCAAGATAAATTTTTAATTAATGGTGTTGAAATGAGTGTAAAGTTAGTTCGATCGAGAGAGAGTTTTAATTTAATTGCTGGATCAAACGATGTAAAGTTTAAAGTTAGCATTACGGATGCAACTCTTATTGTCCGACGAGCACGAATTAATCCAAGTGTATTACTCGCACATCAAAAAGTTTTAGCTTCTACTACTGCTAAATATCCTATTACTCGGGCTGAAGTCAAAGTTTTAACAATTCCATCGGGTGTTCAAGGCAAAACTCTTGATAATATATTCCTAGGACAGATACCAAAAAGATGTATAGTTGGATTTGTAAACAATTCTGCATTTAATGGCTCTATTACTAAAAATCCATTTAACTTTGAAAACTATGGTATTAATTCTTTCTGCTTATATATTGATGGTCAACAAATACCCTCAAAAGCTTTGCAACCCTCTTTTAATAATAGTATATTTACATCAGCATATCATACTCTATTCTCGGGGACTGGTATTCACTTTCTTAATGAAGGAAATGCAATTTCTCGTGAGCAGTATCCCAAAGGTTACTGCCTATTAGCATTTGATTTAACTCCTGATTTATCAGCTAACTCATCAGCTCATTGGAATCTCATAAAGCATGGTAGTGTAAGATTAGAAATACGATTTGAATCCTCACTTATACAAACAATTAACTGTATAGTTTATGCTGAGTTTGATAATATTATTGAAATAGATAAAAACAGAAATATTACTGTAGATTACAGTAGTTAAGGTTATAATGTGTGTTGTGTATTAGATTTATGTGTAATGCATGTTTAAATGTGTACCTATGTAACTATGGGAAAACATTATTAAATTAAATAAAACAAATTGTATCAAATATACTATTTTTTATTTCTTTATACACCTTTCATCTTACACAAAACGCTGTTGAAATTTAAACTTTACATAAGCGCACTGACTAAACCACTGAATATGTTGCTGCCAAGGATCATCATCATCTTCCCAATTTTTTAAACCACCACCACAATGGAAACACTTGGTCCTGTCTCCATGGCCGGTATAAAAGAAACCAGCTTCTGCGAGATCTTCAGGCTTCTGTCGCAAAAGGAGAGGCCAGTGTTCGAAACTGAGCAACCGTCTAGCTTTTGAACTGAAGAATGGATATTCAGCTCTTGGATACTGCATATTCTTCTCTTTTTCTTCTCCACTCAGTGTTGTAGTTTTGCTATTCAATGACAAGTTCTGTTCACGTATACCACACTCATCTCTTCCTTCTGGTCTCGTGTTTCTCCCAGTATCGCAAGATGCAATCCTTGAATCTAATGAGTACACAAAAGTAATTTATGTTATCAGAATCACATTCAGTAATGATCAGCTAATGACTGTCATTGTTGAAAAAGTATTTTTTCACTTTTTCACTTTCTGCTATTGTCTTTGTAATATTGTATACGAGGGCGTTTGTGTTGTCGTAGATGCTATCCCTATTATTCCCAACATAATATTTAATCCTCGTGGTAGCATGTTTCCAATGATCAGTAGTTGGAACCTTGCATAGCTTTTTCACATCGTACACTTCTATTTTTATGAGATGCGTCGCTTGGTCTCCGTCGTCAGAATTAGTAGAAATGTATGATACACCACCTCTAGCGGCTCGTGCCACGGTTGACGACAACAGCTTCTTCCTCTTTATTTTAGGTTCCACTTCAAAAAAATGGTCAATCGACTGCGATTTCCTTTTTCCCCCATCGCCTGTGTTATTAATAACGATGTCATCACTCTCTTCTTCGTGATTAGGGGAGAGTGGCGGGTAGTAATACTGTTTATAGGTATTTTCTTCATTGTCTATGAAGCTGAATGTTTTCTGCAACAACACAGTTATCATGTTAATATCAATCACATAATTACACTTAATCACACACACGTAAGGAATCAACAACATAAAGAAAAGTAAGTTTTTCAATAAAATATTATAACACTTACGTCCATGACTATTGTTGCGTTGAAGTAGCACACACTTAGTATTGATATATCGATTCACTGCGGTCAAACGAGACCATAGAATGACTGATGGCTCTGCCTCCACTCGGTCTTATATAGTTCTATCTTATCTAAAGCATTTCCTCAGTGCAACCGATAGTAAATTTGAACTAACAAACTTATCTCGCATTCTTTCGTAATGCGTAGTGCATTGCACAGATAAATCATACAAAATCTCCACAAGCGAATGACATTTAATACAAGTCGTAACAAGTGACTATAATTGATCATTCCTATGTTAGCCATTGAATAGATTGGTAATATCATGGATACACTAGATGTACAACAACATCTGAAAAAGATTCACCCCAGTCTAGAATATAATGTGTATGCTGCTAATAGACTACCCATTTACACTCATGTACCTATGTACACAATATGCAATTTGGATACGGATGATAAACCAGGCTCACATTGGATAGCTTTACATGTCGATACGAATGGTATTGGTCAATATTTTGATTCATATGGGCGTGCACCTACACGATATCATCTCGACTTTTTAAGAAGGAATTGTAAAAGATGGGACTGGAATGTGGATAGAATTCAGAATGAGTGGACATCAGTTTGCGGCGAATATTGCTTAATGTATTTGCTATATAAGTTTCAGGGGTGTTCAATGCGTAGTTTTACGAACATATTTACAGAGAACACAGTATACAATGATATTTTAGTGGATCAGATGTTTCATTCATATTTTAATAAGCAATAAAAATGTAGAAATGAAGGAATGTGTTTTATTGATGATTCAGAATAGCATGGAAGTTCTTAAACAATAGCAGTGATAATAAGGGCTTACAATGAGTAATAGATAAGAATGCTAATGAGGGTCTACCAGAAACAATAGATAATAGGAAATAGGAGAACAAAAGAAACGTTAATGAGGGTGCGGGATTAGATATCGATTAGATACTCTTCTTAATTGATTTCCACATCTCTGAAACCACACATCCTAGACAAAAACGGACCGCAGATTCGTGATCAGAGCATGGCAAAACCTTTTTTTTTTTTTTTTTTTTTTTTTTTTTTTTTTTTTTTTTTTTTTTAGTTTTTGTCGACTCGAGAATAGTGAGCTAGTGAGCCAGACGGATTCTGGATAGTGAGCTAGAACTGGTACAACCTAACTACTACAGAGGGGTACGCAGAGACTATTTCCTTCTACTTGCTACGATTCTGACATACATCTTTTGAGCAGTTTCACTCACTTTAAATATGGATTTCTTAGTTATTTCGAAATTTAATCAGGCATAGCATAAACTATGTAGCTTTTATTTCTGAGCCTAGACGTGGGCCTTTTTTATTCTGAATTTGTTTTAGATTCTAAGAAAAGTAATATTGTCATGTTCATGTGTCATGAGTTATTTCTCTAATATTGTTTGCGATGGATTGTCTTTTTGCGCTTGGGATTGGGAATTTGGGATAGTCCTTCCTTTACATACCTCCTTCAATAGTTTTGGTCGGCATTTGACATACGTGCGTATATTTTATCATTTATAAAAAAAAAGTTGAAGTAAGTGCAATAAGTCAAACATAAATTAGTTTGAATATCATTTGGGATCCGGAGCCGAAAAATACCTTACTATTTTAATTTTAAAGTGGTGTATGCCAACAAAAGTTATAGCCATTGTTTTCTTGTTCTCGATCACACAATGTGCCAACAAAAGCTTGAAATCTGCCGTCGAGAACAGTCTAATATTCTTAACAAAACATTGGATGTCAATTTACGTTCGCAATATATTGCGGCATTCTGAAGAATTCTCCCCATTTCGCGGTATTTTGATAATACTCCTACTTTCAGACAATAAAAGCCTACATTTCAGTGTGGAATCTAAGCGCCCTGGTAATACTTGACAATTCCGACGTTTAAGGCTTCTGACAGACGTTAAACAATACAAAACTGTCGGTATTATATCGTCTATTCTTCCATTGTAAATGTTTGAAAGTTTTTCATCATTATTCACTGTCGTCTGGCACAGCCCCTTTTTCTTTCGCATCACCTTGTAGCAAGACGCAGCGTTTAAGTAAGTACCGGCTTTTATGAATATTAATATTTGGGACAAAAGTGGATTTTATGTTCGTTGTATATTACGCGGATAGATGCCGTCTACGAAAAGAAATGATCAATTAAAATATTTAAGACTAGAAGTCGCGCGGGACTTGGTCCCATCTTTCTTTATTTGGGGACAGCTTAGCTCCTATTAGCCGTAGCGTGATATTATACGAGTATAGCCTATACCTTTAACGTTCCTAGATAAATGAGCTATCCAACACTTTCTAGTTTAAAAAAAATTCAAATTGTACCAGTAATCCGTGAGATCCTAGCGTTCAACCAAAAAAACAATCTACTTTATAATAATAGTATAGATTTTGTAGTCATTTAAATCTCAAAGAAGACGATAAGTAAAATAATTATAATATTCGGTGCTTTGATAGCTATAAAACATGTATATACGTTCTCTAGGATCGTCCTTCAGTCATCACAGTCATCAGATTCATCATACTTACCAAACTAATAAATTAATGACGATAGTAGTAGTATAAGTAGTTATAATTTGATTGCTTCATTACCATGGCGCAATCATATTAATGTGTTTATACCAGCTGTTAAACAAACTTTTGCCTCACTCTGCCGATGCCGTCGGAAACTAAAAAATATCACCAAATACATTAGCCGCCTACATGAATGGAAAACGAGTATTTCAAAGTATGTCGAAACGATATTATTATGAATGATACGTAGGTTTTCATTGTCGACCTAGATACTGTTAAGCATTCCTTTTTTCACTGGTATATATTCAGTTACAGAGATCACGACTCGTTTTACGGTCCAATAATACTCGGATGTACTTATTGGTAGTCGATGTTTAGATCGACTTATACGAGTCGTATGTACGTAATTTTTTATATGATTATGTGAAATACGAGTATTATGTTTGTTTGATGTCGTCAGGTGGGAATATGACGCTTTACTTTTGTAGAATATTGTGGAGGTTTATTTGAATATCTTCAAACACAGATTACAGAAATACTTGAGACGAGTCGCGAAGCCAATAAGCTTCTTACAGAATGAATTTCTTAGTAGATCTTAGAACTTATGTAGATTCAATTAAAGTCATTGAATACTCTCTTTCTGTCACACGGAGTAGCGTATTTATTTGATCATTTAAAATGCTAGTCTTACTCTAGCTTAACGAGATCTATTAGACCTAAGTCGTCTAATAGATGTTGAAAGAAAATTGATTAAGGTTGTTAAAGTATGAATAGCTAATGCCTGGTTTCTGAAACATCAGATAAAAGTTATTCATCGATGAAACTAAAAGTGAAACACTAGAACTAGTTTATTCGTACAACTGTCATTTTTAATTTGTTTAAGTTATATTTTGTTTTTCGTATTGTGAGGTCTATGTCTGACTGCAATAGGCTGATATGATGATATTTTGTTCTATCAATAACTTTTATCTATTAAACTCGGCTTTGATAATAGGTAATATAAGTTTGGAGTATTTATTTAGGCTATATATTCTACAGTAAACTGGTCTGTTAATAAAAAAACACCTGCGATTGTCATTATCGTGACACTTAACTATCACACTGATAATAATTAAATATCAATAATAACAAAGCAAGTCTCGATTAGATTACGTATCAATTTATTAAGTACGACATTGTTGATACGATAAATGAGAATGATATTTACGTCCACATTTACCGACTTAGAACCGGATTAAGGCTGCGAGAAAAAGCTTTACTATATGGACTCGTTATCGGCTTAAAGCTTATCGAGTTCGCTGTCCATTGTGAACAGCGGCTTTCTTCGTGATAAAATACAGAAAATCTGTAGTAGAACTGGCACGGCAACCGACAAAGTCAATTTGTTTGCCAACTACGGTGTGTGTTTCTGAGAACTGTTAGCATCGGGGTGAAAAACTTTCTCGTAATACTGCTTTGTGAAAATAAAACGTGGGTGTTTCGTTGTTGGGTTAATGTAAACAATATGGAGTTGATCCCTGTGTGAAGAGACTTATATAGATAGTAGCCATACTGCATTAGAAACCTGAAAACGTAACTGAGGGCTTAATTTATAATACTCATAATGCAAACACATTGGCTCAATGTTGATCGCCTGGCCGAAGACCATACATGTCATTAGAATTTCGCCAAAGGCATGTAGTTTTCTCTTAATGTTTTTTTTACTAGAAGCAAATGACTAGCATAGGTATCATCCGTAGGAACTTTATGTACATCTCTTTTATGATGAGAAATATAACAACACAGTCGTATCATCGATTAGATACATCACATATAACAAAACAACTTTTACAAAAGTTTACTACTTAATTTCATAGATTAAAGGGATATTTTCTTTCCATAGGGCTATACAAAGTCCATAGACATATGGTCGGTGGGGTGCATCCTAGCTGAGATGCTGTCCAACCGGCCGATATTCCCGGGCAAGCATTACCTGGACCAGTTGAACCACATCCTTGGCGTGCTCGGCTCACCCAGCCAAGAGGATCTCGACTGCATTATCAACGAGAAAGTGAGTAACTTTTTTTATTACTATTGCAAAAATACTGCACGCAAAAGCAAAAGAAATTTTAATTTTTTTTATAATTTGATATTAAATTTAATTAATTCTTATTCGAATAATTGTATCTGTGTTTGTATATCAGTGATTATAATATTTTACTTTAATGTTTCAGTCAGAATTTCCTTCATTATTTCCTTTTCTTATTTTTAAAAAGATAACGCTCGCACAAGTTAACAAGCCCTACGTCGCGAGGGACTTTACAATCATACAATATTAACGGACACAAATTAATCTGTTGTTAGAGTCTGAGTTAGCATGAGTTTTTCTCTAACGAGATTGATTGATTGTTCAATGGTGCAGTTTTAAGCATAAGATTATCTAGATTCTTCGACAAATAAAAATATCTGGTAGGTCATGCATGGCATATTAATATTATTAACGAAACTTCACACACACAAACACACATATCTATGTAAACAGTCCAATACCTTTAAAATACTGATTAATTGTGAGGATTTAAAATATTGGATTATATCCGTTGTTGTGTTTCGTGTTTTTTAGAGCGATCGTTCAATTTTTCAGTACTTCTTTACGATGAGACGAAAAAATCCACTCGTCCTAAATATTTGACGCTAATTGTAAAAATATCAACAATAGTGCTCTTAGTGCTGTGTTGATTTCATACAAGCATGTGTTGAAAGCTCCCTCGCATTTGTTTCAGTAAAGTTTGTACCATCTTTTATAATATAAACTCTAAAAATAAACAATAGGTACAAAGAGTTCGGCACTGGCACGACCTCGAGATTGTCTAGTCGAGAGTTTTCGGTCTCTTGTGTGTTTAGGGCCTGCCCGTGTCACGCCTCTTGCGGTTACAAACACGAATATATTACTTTTTTCTTTAGTAAATGCTTACCTGCGGCTCCGCTTACATTCTATACTCATAGGTTATTTACCGAACTAAATTGCATTTTTCTTATTATTTTCTTATGTCATCATCATCATTATTTCAACCCACAAACGTCCCACCTCCTCCTCCAAAGATTTTTGAGGGAAATTTACCTACAATACCACCACACCATTTTTTTATTTACAATTTTATATTATTCCAAGGAGAAAATCTTTTAGCTGAACTGTGGTTGACTGGCTAACTGGTTTTTACATTTTTATGGCTTTTTAAGTCGTAGACATCGGCGTGTTTCTTAGTCTCACATATTACAACCAATGATCATGAATGACGTTTGTCGCTATATTTTAGTTATCCTTGGCAAATGCCAGCCTTCGGATCATGCAATTTCTAAAATAAATACCTTTCTAACTAGTAGGTAAATACATCAAAGTGTTTGAAGTTAAATCACTAACTCACTTTCGTATGTATGTATAAGCTGAAACCCTTAAGGATTATGTAATACAATAAAGACATCTTTACTGTTATCGAGAAATTTCAGAGAAATACAATTGAAAGTTATTCTTTACTTTGACTCGTATTCATAGAATCAAATACGTATAAAGCCTAATATGTAATAAGTAAATGATATCACATTACATTGTTATGTTTCGAAACAGAAGAGAAAAGCTGTGGAGAACGCGAAACCATGTTTGTGTCAATAAAAACAATGTTACGGAAAAGATGATTGTTGAGGGCCCATGCCGCGGCTGTAATTCAGTTTACTTGTGGAACGAGAACATATTTACATAAATACCAATTAGAGGTTTTTCAGAGTGTAATATGTTCTAAATTACGCCTTTATGGTATTGTAAATACAGTTATTGTTATTATGCACAGAGGTCAATCTACCGTGCCTTTTTCAGGCCATTATTCTGCGGCAACTATTACCTACTATTAGGGTAGACAAATACTTGTTTTGCACCTTTATTATAGTAAAGTAGGTATTTGCATTTTCTTGTCTAGTTGTAGCTCGCATCCATCCGTGCAGAATTGTTTTTTCCGTGACCTAAAACGTTTATTCTTTAGGGGATGAATTGACGCAAATCATTTATGTCACTCATGAAACCTCAGTGCAGATTAGATTTTCAAGTTTCAGTATTGATCGCTGGATACGGAGAGTTACTAAACATTTGTGGTTTTATGTTTTAGGTAGTTGTTCAACCTCTGTGACCTAATTGTACAGTTATTAAATTGAGTCAAAACTGCATCACTATTATTACGAACATGTTCTAGTAGTTAATTACATAACTCTCTGTGCTAAGATGTGCGAATGCTAGTGGAAAGTTTCTGAAACTCGCTCTGAAGCGCTCGTAGTAAGACACACAATACACAGAGCTCACACCTGTGATAAACATTCCCTTATGTGACTTAGTCAAAACATTCGCATATTTAGAATTGTGTGTACAAGTCATAAACAGGTGCACTATAGTGTAAGGTGACTCTTGTAAGCATGTGTTATAAAGGTCACCCTATTTTCTGTTTCCTTGTTAACTCAAATACAAAACTACTACTAGGCTTTTATTAGTGTTTTCTATTTGAAAAAATTACTATAATTGCCAAAGGGCCGCCTCCACGAGCGAAAGAATGACGGCGATATTATTATTATTGTCGTGCCTCTCGTGCCGCGTATTTCTATATACTCCCTTAGAACGTGTTTATAAACGGCTATATTATCGCGACGAGAAAGTATACGTGGCATGGCGATAATATCGTCGCGATTCTCTCGCTCGTGGAGTTGGCCCTTAATGGTGGATAACCTTCTAAGTTTGAATGAAAGAAGACCCTTGTCAGAAGTTTTTTCATATTGACTTAAATGTGAAAGATTAGTAGGAAAACATAACTCGTGAAAATCCTTCGACTAACCATTTGGATATTATTTCTTTCGACGCATATCTATGTACAATGTATGTATGAAATGTTTTGTTATAACCACCACTGCATGGCGTTTTGGTCCTCGTATGACAAAATTTTCTCCACTCACGTGTTCTTATGAACACGAAGCTACGAGAGGTGAAAATGTTCACCGAAAAATCGTGTCTGTGTTAATTTTCCCTTGGTTAGATTAAAATAGAACATACTACTCGATTCTGCTTCAATCGGGAGTGCAATCGGAAAACTCTTCGATCTCATTTCTGTCGGCTGCTATGAATAAGAAATGAACTTCGTTCGTAGATTAAATTTAACCTGTTTTATTAATTTACTCTCACACTTGTAGTGTATTCTTAATATAGGTATATGATTTATTTATGTTTTTAAGCCCTATTTTCTTTAACTTTTCGGTGTAAAACTAACGTAAGGTGTGATTCAAGACAGCTTCCATTTAAGCAAGGATCTATCTTTATCAACCTATACATAAACTATACAGTGCACCACTGGATAAAAGTCTGCAATAGGAATTCCCATTGTACCCGGTAATTGTATCCGAATTCTTCCAAAGGGAGAAATGACGAGAAAAGAAATACTAATCATCATCATTTTAACCCATAAACGTCCCACTGCTGGGCACGGGACTCCTCCAAAGAATAATATTAACAATATAAATAAGATCATTGAAAACTGTATTGACCCTTAAAAAGGAGTCACTTATAAAACAAGTCTCAAATATACCAAGTACTACCACCGATTGCCGGAGCGATGTTCATTGATCATGTCACCTAGGACGTGCTCCACGAGACCCCCGGGACTTAAGAATACTGTTATCAGACGTACTCATTGCATTCCTCTCACGCATTCGTATAGAAAGACCCATAAAAAGCAGCGGTGTAAGAAACGAATATTTCAGAAAAATGAGTAAAACATTATAATTTTCCAAGATTGAGTCTTAAATCTGGTCGTTTCAATAAGTTAAATACAGTTATCATTGGCGTGGCTATGGTCTTTTCCTAGGATAGGTAGCCTTCCAGCTTATTAACCAGAAATGTAACGTGAAAAATTATTTGTAAACATATTGATCATCATCATATCAGCCAAATGACGTCCACTGCTGAACATAGGCTTCACCTAATTTCCTTCACAGGGAGCGATTTTGTGAACATAATATAATTATAAATATTATTATTATTTATTTATTATGATATCCATTATAGAACATAGACTGTAAGACCATTAAACGTTACATGGATATTATTCAATCTAAAATATGTAAATTTCATTATATGTAAACGATGCAAATAGATTTTGCATTTTCTAAGTTCTAATTTCTATTTAGTCCATTTTTAATTGTTCAGTTACGCGTGTCATTTAATGCATAACGAGGGTATAATTAAAAGACTTGACTTTTAATTAAAAGTTTTAAGACAACCGTACGTGTCCTGAAAATTTGGTAACGTAGGGATTGTTATTCACAGTAAATTAATTGTTAGAACGAACTAAAAAAAATATGAAGGAAAAATAAGGAAAATAAAAAAAAAATTGCGTTCACGGTACTGAAAATGTTGTCATAAAAACAATATTTTTAGTAAGTACTGTAATGATGTGAGATCGAGGACAATTATAAAATTTTAAATTCTGTAGGAAATCAGGCCTTAAATATAATTTAAATAGAGCCTATTATGGCTCTATTTAAATTATATTTAAGGCCTATAAAATAAATAATTTATATATTTATTATATTATTTGATGAAGCCTGACTTTACAACAAATACTATCAAATACACACAAACCAACCTGAAAACGTATTTGACTTTCTGTTGTCTCGACTCAATAATGAAACTAACGTTATTAAGTCAAGATGAGAGAAGGGTGGAGAGCCCTTTATTTACACTTCAAATAAATTGTAGAATTGCTTTTGTTGTTTGTATCTTGTGTATTGACTTTAGCAAGTAAACATATAATCGACAAAATTCGATCTTCGGAATAAGAACCTGTGTAGCTCAGTTGGAAGAGAACCAGAACGGAATGCCAGCAAAGGTCAATCAAGTGTAATATTTAATGTAAACAGTACCAATTGTTTCGACTTGGATTTGAGCTTGGTATGTTTTTAAATATTCACAGAGTAAATGCTTATTAAGGTGCCTAAAAAATTATCGCGTGTCTCCGAACTTTTCGTCTTAATATAATACTGTGTTTTCAAATTGAGGCTAATATTTAACCAATTTGTCTTCTATGCAGGCCCGCGGCTACTTGGAATCGCTACCATTCAAGCCTCGTGTACCATGGTCGGACCTGTTCCCTGGCGCGGACCAGCGGGCTCTGGACCTCCTGCATCGTATGTTAACGTTCAACCCTCACAAGCGGATCACTGTTGAAGAGGCGCTCGCACATCCTTACCTTGAACAGTACTACGACCCTAATGATGAGGTATGTCATTGTTAATTTTCAGCAGAGGCTCTTAAACTTCACGCAAACTGCATTTTTTCCGCCCTGTTTCCCTTTTTCCTTTTCGGTAGTCAGTGGCTGGGTTGTGTTTTCTTCGCATTGTTTCGTTGATGCTAAGAAAACAGTCATGTCGCTTGCTCGTCTGCCACCTCACTAACTTCTTCAAAAACTTTTATAAAATGACAATTGCAAACGTTGTTATTTTAATAACTAAAAAGTTCTTTCTCGCTCACTTTGAGAAATATTGATTTACTAGGGAAATTTTATTGTTAGCTATTGAAATTATACCTGAACCACAATTATTATTGTTGTTATGTTTAGACGATAGCAAATCGAAGTTCGTTTTGCTAATAAAGTTGATTTTATTTCTGCTAAATCAGGCTTATGTTTGGTAGAATGAATAGGGGTTGTAAAGCCAAAAAAATGTCGAATTACGTTACGTTTAATTGCTTGCTACATTATTTTATATTATAAATATATATATAGATATATATATAATATAGGTATATAGAAAAAGAAATATAAAAATCCTCACCTACAAAAATTTAATTATTATAATGCGAAGCGTCTCATAAGTCTCGTAAATATTTATGACTCATTCGAAATTTGGTGACTCTAACTAGATTCCAAATTTATATCGAGTTGTTGGTATTACATTGATTTATTTAATCGGAACACGTACGTTAGAGAACTGCATTATATTATACATACATCTATATAGATCACGCCTCTTTCCCAACGGAGGGGTAGGCAGAGACCATTTCCTTCCACTTACTACGATTCTGACATACATCTTTGGCTTCTTCAACATTCATCAGTCTTTTCATGCATTCTCGCCGGTTGAGGGTACATACTCCTGATCTGTTCCTTCTTTAGAACGTCACCTATTTGGTCATGGTACGTTCTTCTAGGTCTTCCCCTTTCAACGTTTCGTATTGTATCTAAAACATCGATATAATGTATACGACGGTGACGCTCGAAGCACATTGTATTTTTCCTCGTTTATCTAATTTACATATTGAGTGTCCCGCCACGTTACCGCGCGAATATCAGTCTTATGCATCTTGTTTTTGTTACCAAGCCAACGATAAGTACATTATACTGTTTTTTCCTCCAAGGAGCTCTTTCATGAATCTGATTTGAAAATTAGATTTGTGTCAACTTTCTGCCGATTTTCATAATTTAAAAGTAAAAATAACCAGTATACATAATTTTCATTTTGTTTGTGTCCTAGAAGATACGCAGAGACTACTTTTGTTTATTCTTAAAACGTGAACTTTAGTTGGTATCAAATCTATTTAACTTAAGTGTAAACAGACAGTTTAGGACAACATGAACGCACAATTATTCAATCAAGATAGCAGTAGGTTCTTAAGGGACTAATCTCACTTATTCAGCTCTGTTAGGCCTTTATCCATGGATAGAAACCACGATTTTATATGAAGACACGTCTGTATCCGTTAGCTCAGTCGTCATGATGTTAGAAAAAATCATCAAATTATTCAGAAAACAAAATCTATTCGGTTTCATAATAAAGTTCATAATTCGTAACTGTATTGGTAACCAATGTTTAGTCGTTGTAACCAAGGGATACTTCAATGGAAGATTTTTACCCAATATTGGTGTGGGCTGGCTACAGAAACCCACAATTACGTTCAAATTTAATTCGACTCGTATTGGCTTACAATACCAATTAAAAGTTCCATGTTATTTGAAACGGAACTTTACTTACTCTTGGTACTTAGACGGTACGTTTAATTTTAGCTGAAATTTTAGTTGTGAAACTTGTTAATTGTCGCTGTTAGGGATAAGTACTTTTTGCTTCAGTATTTTTATCCATCAATCATATAATATTAATATAGATACAAGCTCTCACACAAAAAAGAAACTTAGATACCTGTGTAGCCCAATTTTAGATATAAAATAAAAGTTTTACTTAAAGATTTTTCAACAGCTGCTCGAGAAAAGGTATGATGTATAGCGTCTTTATTAATGTTTTAGGACGAATGAACGCCACGCTGTTTACACTGGTACTGGTGTGATGGTAATTAGTACGAAAACAAGGAGCGTATTATGTGCTTTGGTCTTTGTTTAATTGGTCTCACTTTTCGCTCGGCGAACATGTATCTAGTTATGATATATGATCGATGCTTTTATCCAATAAAACACAAGTCTCAGCTCACAATGCATACTGTAATAAGAATATAATTCGAGAAATTTAAATTACCTAATATAAGTCATGTTCTAGAGATTTATTTTAATATAAACAAGCGAATATTCACAACAGTGTTTTTAATTTCACACCGTCAAATTGGATTAGGTACATTGAGGCTCGATTAAGAATCCTTTCAAACAATATAAAAGATATAATTCAACGATCACGTATGACAGCAGCACGACATGACCCCACCCCATAATTACCCCCTCTCCCATGCCGGTGCAGCAAATTACCCACATTTGAAAATAATCTCCCTTTTGTGTAACATGTTTTATTCATACCGATGATTCTGAATCATACATCTCTTAGCTTTCAAATTAGAAGACAATTTTTCCTACAAAATTATGCACATTCATGAGTAGGGTTTACCAATTTACATTATTTAACTTTTACCCAAATGTCTCTGAAGTATATTATATGCTAATGTAATACATAAATGTGTAGCTAAACAAATTAAAAACCTTGTTTTACAACGGAGAAATTGTTAATTCATTTACAAGGATACCTACTTGAAAAGAAACCGTAAAAAAATGTTATTAGTAGTCAGCAATATAGATAATTACCTAATGGCAGCTAATTTGCCTACGTAGCAGTTAGTGCTAGCTGTACACTGACAAAAACAGAGCCCTCAGAAAATTCGACAAGAAATTTCGACCAAGTAGAAGTTAGTAGCCGTGTGAGGAAAAATTGTTTAAATTAACAAGAACGAAGTTAGACTTAATTAAATTATTATTATGTTAATAATGTTTCAATTACAGCCCGTGGCGGAGGAACCGTTCCGTTTCGCGATGGAACTCGACGACCTTCCGAAAGAAACACTCAAGAAATACATCTTCGAGGAGACATTACTGTTCAAGAAACTAAACGAAGGCGCGTAGACAAAGTTATGACCGCTGTAATAAGATCTAAAGCGCCCCGCGCGTCGCTCGGCCCCTGGGCGACAGAGGGGCGTGCGTTCGATGCATGCGAGCTCTGTGCGAGTCCACGACATACAGGCGAGTCGACAGCCGCGCCATGCGCTTTGCACCACCGTGATGTCATCGCATCGCTCTACGTACATTATCTCATCGATGTTTTTATCTTATCTTAACAACGCTTCATGATTAGCAAGTAATACGAATAATTCCTAAGTATATTTGTTGAATGTTGTAACTTTAAGGATAATACGTGTTTATATTGTGGCAACAGGAAAATGTGTGGCAACAGAGCTCGCACGCGTTAGCGACGCGAGTATGGTCTAATTGTGTGGATGTTGACGATGTTGTTTTAATTTGTCAGAATTACTCATCACTCGTAGTCGGTTAACCAAAGGTTAGTTAACCAATGTGTCGTTTTCATTAGGTATTCGACGTTGCGGACTCTAGAGTTTTGAGTATACCATATTTTTTTGTATTATACTGTAATCTGTAATGTCAATTATGTACATTAGACCCAAAGCCGAACTTAAGCCGAGATGGAGTCGTATAAGCCTCATATAATTAATATAATAATATGGTTGTTACTACCTACTACTACCCTACTATTAAGCTATGTTAATACCGTGAAAATTTTCAGTTCGGACCATATTTTCACTTTATAACGAATTTAACACGAACTCATGGTCATATTTTATATGCTACAGTGCTTCAGTCCCTTTTTTCGGTCAGTGCGTCTTCCTCGACTTTGAGCCTAACGTACATATAAGGTTGGTGAAATATTAGAATGTTTTTTCAGCGGTTTGAAACGAGCAGTTTTGAAAGCGCAGTCCTACTTTAATTTCTAAGACATAATCGCTTACAGTGGCGATCAAAAAGTATTGTTGTTTCCATGGCAGTATAAATGCATAATATTTTTTCTTATAAACTGCCTAGTAAGTGATTAGTTGGCGTGTCGCTTAATTTCTTTGATTCAAAGTTGGATACTCGGCAACATAACGTCTGAACGTAGATAATTATGTTCGGAAATATCGTATCGGTATGATTGGATCAGAGTAGTCGTAATAGGTATATACCTACATTAAATCGTAGCGAACTTATAGTATCATAGATAGGTCTTTTCTGAAATTTATAAACGTTAAACATACCTAGTCGTACAATTCTAAATTGAGATGTTCGATCATTGCGGTAACAGAGATCGATACCATCGTATGTATTGTGCAGTATTACACGTCGATGCCGCGGCGACGGCGACGTATCGACGAGAGCCGATCGGGTTACACCCGCATCGCGACTAAAACCTAGGGGAATACGTTTAGAGGCGGATTCAAAACAGCATTGAATGTTTTTATGAATATTTCAGTGTGTCAACGGACATGTGTCGTAAGGAGAATGTATTATGTAAATGCTATGTGGCGTGAGCTGCGAGCTGCGCACTGCACCGTGTCGGATACGTACCGCGTACGGGTGACGTCAGCGGAGCTCTCAGCTGCACGCTCCAAACTAAATACCAAATGAAGTGCGAGAGTTAGCGACCAAACGGCCGGTGTAAATATTTTTACATTTCGAATTAATGTATTTTAAAGTGTCACAGAGTAATAATTTCAAGCACCACGTTATTATTCATTAATTCTGATGTGATCTAATTACGAATAAATGTACTTTCTCTATGGCGAGCGCGGTGTTCGTTGGAAAACTTGCGTGTTTCAATGATTTTTGTATTAATAATTATATCGTCTTCCTTGTATTGCATGTTAGCGCACAAGACAATTTTAGAATAGTTAATTCATATCAGATATTTTAAAAGAGAGGTTTATAGAGTATTTGAAAAATTTAGTTATGAATGTGCGGTATTGGTGGGCTCGTCGTATCAAGTTTTTCAACGAACGGTGTAAGTTGGTGGCCGGGACCAGCCGATCAGGCGACACTGTACCTCTCTCGTTACAACCGGCTGTCGACCGAGTTATTTATTTTAATATTTTACTATTGAAAGAGGTTCCAAATATAAATTAAAAAGTCGTTCGACAGTTGTGAACAATTGTAGCGAGGGCCGGTGTGCGGTGCGCGGACGTGAGCGCCGGTGGTCTAAGGTATTGTTACACTAATTATTGTCTTGTAAGATGTTGTTAGAAAGGTTCGGCCCAAGTTTCCAGTGTACCCAGTGCGGCACGGCACTGCTGCTCCTTGCGGGCGACTCATCTACTTCTGTACTAAGACTTAAAGTTGTTTGTTATTTAGAAAGCATTTTAGCTGTTAAACACTTTGTCATCAAATTTTAAACAGTACATAATGTGAAAAGTTTAGTAAAGAGTATATTTTGGGTCTCGGGATTAACTTGAGGTTCTATGTGTTGTATAAATGTTAAAGTAAATAAATATCATTGCTTTATCGGGTGTGGCTACATTTGCTGGGGATTTAAATAGATTATCTGACTTAATTATATGGTAATACAGCTTACAATATAATCAAAATAGTTTGGATAAGACAAATGTTGCCAGGTGCAATAAAAACAATGCGTATTATTTTACGGGTGCCTTTGTTGATGTAGCCACACGAGGTTTATTTGAATAATATCGCATTTACAGTACCATCGACATGATCTATCGAGCGTTTTAACTATAACCAAACTAAAGTAAGTCTCCTTGTACAGTTTATTTCTACATAATGAATTGCTTCGAAATGTGTAATTTCAACTGTATTGTACACAATGTCAATGATTTGTAAAAAAAATAAGCTTATTTATTGTGAATTATTTTAATAAGTGAATGACATAGGTACTGATAACTATTTGAAACTTGCTCCTTTTATCTAGAAATAAGATTGAGAACGATCTAAGAAACTTCCTTAGTTTCGTATCAACGGCAGTGTTCAATAAATTAAATTACTTAACAATTTAATCCTCGTATTTACTTAAAAACATGTTGAAAAAACCTGTTTCTAGAAATTTCAATCATAATTTCATTTAAATTTAAAATACATCAGTGTTACCAATATTAAAAATGGTTGAAATAATTATAAGTCTGTACTGCTTTACAAATAGTATACTTTTACCTTAGATAAAACAATGTATCTGTACTATTTATGTGGAAGGAGACACTTTCGTTATCCAAAACAGTTGTGATGGTGATTTTAATAACCACCAAAAAATTTTTATTTAAATATTTTAGTAACTAAACTATCTGGTTTACCTAACACACTAAGAAGTAATTTTTTTTGTTTCTTTTGACTTTAGAACTCGATACTTCATCATTCATCATTACCAAAATCATCAGTTGATTTGTGAATTGAATCAATGACTCTTGATTTTTTGTATGTACAGCTTATGTAATTTTAGTATGCATCACTCCAGTTTTCTTACCGAGAACTTCTCCTTCCATCTTCACAATGTCTCCCCTTGTCTGTAAAGATTTCTTCCGTTAGATTTATGTACAACCTCCAATAACACCAGATTATAATAATATCATCAAGTATTTATTGTTAAAATATGAGTGTTGCCATATTTTCTTAAGTCATTATGTACAAATTGGATATTGTAAGATCATTTGTTATCTGTCAACAGTTGAATATTACGAAAATAAATCAAATCAAAAGATCTAACTTGTTTCGTTTTGGTTAACTTGAAACGGAATCCCTATGTAATTAAAACATTGATGAAGTTTGTAATTGATTAAATGAAGGATTTTGGGAAATATTTTAGATAACTTTGGAAATGTGATTCTGAATTAAGTCTATTTTAGACCGCAGCCTGTTATGGCTATGTATAGCTATATATGGCATCCAATTCAGTCTAAGTATAGTGTTGTTGTGTCCAGAGTTTGAGGTGAGGGAAGGGGTATAAAAGGGGGCTCTGGTGTTTGCCACCGTCGTGGTATGAGTGCATTTGCTGTATGAACAAAAACAAAACTAATTACTGCTACAAACTTCTTCGATCAAATACGTTCATAAACTCTTTAACACATGGACGTGCCAAAAAAAAACTTCCGTGCGAATGGTTTGCCTTGCCTACTAAGTAGTACTTGTAGGTATACCCACTCAGACTTCACCACCAAGTGTTTGCCTCTTATGTCGGAAAACTTATTTTAAATATTTTAACGTGCGAGTAACTCGACCTACTGTATCATTTTCTGAATATTAAATCATAGGTATGTTAAAACTAGTAACTACTTCAGCGTGATTGGGGAAACGGGACAGTTTTGTGGAGTTCGCTGACCGGAAAATGACCTGCAAGAATCTTATGTTCATGTTCAGCGATACATGTAAAGTATACGTTATCATTTTAATCCATAAACGTCCCACTGCTAGGCACGGTTCTCCTCCGAGGAATGTAGAGGGAATTTACTTAGCCTGAGTTTACTACATCACGCTGGCCAGACGGGTTGTTATAGTGTTTGTTTCGAATTTTCCTTTTCTCGCAGTGCTCTTGTCTCCATAAGGTTATTCCCTTAGTCCCCTTTTACGGCACCCACGGGTTGAGATGGGGTAGTGACATTATGTATTCTTAATCCGTCACTACACGGATAGTAAGCATACGATACGTACGTGTATTTGCTGTTGCCATAAGCTATATCATCAAAAGAAACTTCCACAAAATACCACTACAACCATTAGTAAATTGTAACTTACTCTCTTATTAATGTTGAAAATTAATAGCAAAGAATCCATGTTAATTAAGGATCGTTGAACGCATTGCTCGAGGAGAACAGAGAACACGGTGGCTAATAAGCCTTCTACAGTTAAGTACCACCGAAACAAAAGACGCCATTACATTTTACAACGATATAATTAGACGGCTTGTTTTTACAAAGAATATAATAATATCTTAAACGAACACTGGCGCAACGGGATTGTGTGTGTTCGTTTGCTGGGCATATTCTCCATTGGGACAAAAATATTATTAAATTAGCTTTTGCTTATCAAATTTTGAGGGTTATCCTGGAGCGGAGTCTCGCCGTGACTATGCCGCGGTGCGCGCCGTACCGAGTGATTGGTTTCGATTCTCACACGAGACAATTATTAATTTATATAATTATTTCTTCGAGGTTTTAACGCTGCTGGAAACGTTTGGTTTAATTTTGGATTTTAGACCTAGTACGGCTATTATTATATTGGGTACATAAAATATATGTATTACATACATACCTACACAAAACAGACATGCGAAAAAATTTAATTATGTGCTTATTTAAAAAAATAAATTTAATATAGGTAAAAACAGTAATATTCAAAAAAAAATTACAAAGGCACTAGAAACTAAAAGACCTACTTCACCATAACATTTTTTAAACACTGAATTTAGTTATTGCAAGAACTAGACAGACCAAACAATTATTTTAAAAAGATTACATGAATAGAGTATCTGAATATACACACAATACAACAACACAAAGAATCGCAAGAAATGACTTTATAAAAAAATTATTAATGGTTAAAAAGAATAGCATTTCTAATTCTGTATATAATTTATCTATGTTATCAACAGCAGTCCCTTCTACTAAGGTTCCTTGTAAAATTGTTCCCTTTCATGTTCATTTCTGTTGCTAAGTAGTTAGATTTTACGACCGGCCCCTTGTCTGACGTCCGCATCGGTACCTACTAGCCATGAATAGAATGGATAATAAAGTAAAGATTATGAAGAGATTCAGAATATACTTAATTTAAATACATAGCTACTAATACGTATCGGTACCCATTTACGTACACGCGATAAAATCGAGTGATGGGCAATGCAATTAAATGAAATCTCATTTATTCATCTAGGTTACAAGGTAACACTTATGAAAGTCATAAGTTAAGAATGTAACAGGTTATTCGAATAGTGTCAGCAAATTTGCCCACGACCAGTTCGCTGACGGGGTGGGAGCTATGAGATGAACTGGCATGAAACTCACGCCACTCTTTTTAAATCATTTTTAGCGGTATCTTTTGTTATAAAAGCAATTCATAAAAATAACAAGCATGTAATGGGTCACTGGTATCACAAGTCTCCTCTCTATCTGGAGTAATAATTGTGTTTCTATTAAATTTAGTATTATAAAATATGTATGTTAGTCTTTTTATGTATTTATTCATAATCATTATCATATCAGCCCAATGACGATGTCCACTGTTGGATATAGGCCTTACCTAAGTTTCGCCACTGCGAGCGATTTTGTGCCGCCTGCATCCAACGACCACCCGCACTCTTACCAGGTCGTCGCTCCATCTCATGGGGGATCGCCCTACATCGCGCTTCCAATACGTGGCTGCCACTCGAGAATCATTTTCCGTACGTATTTATAAGCAATCCTGAAAAAAATTAAATTTATATCGGAAATGATGTACCTACCAATGCATTATTAGTTCTGTTCAATAATGCGTAGGTAGGCGATATACATAGAACAAGTAATGAATTTTACAAGTCGAAGAGAACTATTTAAATGAAGCTCTCTATATAATAAAAATCAAAACCAATTTGAAAATCTTAAGTAGGTACTAAACAAAAGGTTTTATATTTGATTTAACCAAAATACAAAATCTCTCGTCAACAGAAACTTTTGATAAGAAAAGCGAGATGAAAGTCCGTCTACTACAGCCTTCGGACCCATCTCACTGACGTTTCCTTGTTTGAACGACGTCCTATCACAAGGTTATGATCGCATTTTCACAGAAGAAGTAATCTTTTATATTAAATAATAGTCTAGTGAAGCTCTCTCAATTAATATATTAGCAATTTACTTTTCGTAGACTCTTCTGGCGTTTCTAAAGTTAGATAACAACAATTTGTTGGCAGTGCTCCAAAAATAAAGTGCTCACTTATTACTAAAGAATATCACTTACTTTTAGAAAAAGTGAGGCGCTCGTAGTATTGTGGTACTAAGATGTTCGTTACGATCATCGAGGTGAAGCAACACTCAGCAAGGTCAGTCCATGATGGGTGACCGTTTGTAGCAATTTGATTCTCGAGCGTCTCCGTGCTTCGGAAGGCACGTAAAGTTGTTGGACCCGATTACCACTTAATGTTGTAGTCGTTAAGTCGAGTTGGAAGCCTTCTGGGTGACTTGATAAATTCCAACACCAGGGTCTGCCTCAAGACCACACGATAAGAAGAAGAAGAAGAAGAAGAAAAAGTAAAACGCTAAGTATCGTATTCTTACTCTCCAACATAATTCCAATTTCCAATTGGTATAGCTTCACTTACGCAGAGTATAATTATGCTTTTGTAATAATGAAACGAAAAAAGAAAAAAAAGATAGAGGAATCATTTTGCATGTACCTATAATGGTAGGCACCTCCCAGTAGAGATATTAACTCGTTTTGACATTTTTCATTACATCATAACAGAATAACATCGCTCTGACAGTACTAAGACTACAAAATACGAATGTATTTAGCTGTTTTGTTTGAGCTACAAATTACGCTATATTTCGTACCATTGTTGGGCGTTAATGACCTATAAACTCAAAACAATCGATCCATCTCTGTCCACGATATTGTAAAGTTTCGATCCAAGAAAAGCTTAATCAAATTATCATAGCGAATTCAGCTAAAGCTTAAACGCTTCATAATGGGAAAACTTTTGGTTACCTAACAGTTGCGCCCTTGCGAGTGAGAATAGCAATTGCTTAACTCAGTTGTTGGCTAAATAACACAACATTTCTCAACAATATTTCGTTTTAAATACTCAAAATGCTCGAGTTTTAATTTTATTAAATCCTAAACGTTATGCAGGATTTTCAAAGAGCTTACTGATGTGAAACTTATATAAGAAAATTTGTATAAACTAGAAAGTACGTTACTTACGAAGGCGACGTTAGGGATTAGTGTGTATCAGGATCGCGGGTGTACTTTTTAAATTTTGATGAAAACTATCTTAAATAAATGTGCCTAAAATGTACTATTTAGTACTCATACTGAATTTAATTGTACCTCGTTCAATACCTTGTAATCACAATACGAAAGTGAGCTGCCATTTTGATATCAGGATGGCGGGTAAACTCGAAATTAGTTAGTATATTTTGTTTTTATCACTACGAAACAAATGTACCTAAAATGTACTATTCAAATTATATATTGAATATAATTGAAATTCGTTCAATACCTAGAAATCACAAAACTAAAGTGAGCCGCCATTCTGAAATCAGGATGGCGGGTAAACTCTAAAGATCCAAGTGTATTTTTATTGCAGGATTACGAAACAAATGTACCTAAACAGTACCTCGTTATATCAATAAATTAGCCAAGTAGGTACGTTTAGTAGTTTACGAGAAATTATTGAAATGAAAATAAAAACTTTGCATCGCGCTAAAAGCCAAAACTTGAAGTACACCCGCGATTCTGATACACACTAGGGATTATACTGTTTTGATAAATTTAGAAGTTAAATATTTTTAATTTAAGGTAATTATGTGAAATGAAACGACTATTAATTCTAAAGATTAAAATTTATTATTTTGTAGTTATAAAGCTGTTTTAATTAAGTTAAAATTAATAAAATAACCAGAGATAATATAAAAAGCTACGTTTCTATGAATTTCTTACACGTTTAGCAAAATAAATAAATACCTGTATAGGTATAAAAAGAAGGTTCAAAAAAACTGCCTCGGTGGCTCAGCGGGAAGTGTATACGACTGCTGTGCAAGAGGTCCCGGGTTCCATTCCCGGGTCGGATGAAAATGGTATTGAGCTTTTCTATCATGAAATTCCAGTATTGAGATTTTCCCGGAGTTTTGTAAACAAATGTTGCCGGTTGATGACAATAGGCTCGCCCCCTATTTCATGGGACCAAGCATAGCTGGCGAAATGTGGGTGGTAAACAATTCTGCCTAACCCTTCGGGAAAAAAGGCGTGATGTATGTATGTAAAAAAAATACTTGAACAGTTTTCTTATTACGCCCAAATTGTTAAAAATGCAGAATTGGCGTAAATTAGAAGTTTTAAATAGACGGTCTTTATCAAGGGAACAGTATAATATTGTATAATATGTATGAGTGGCCTACTTACGTGATCCTATGTAAGTACATTGTATACTCTAGAGTCTAGAACTAAAATTTCTATGTAGAATTATTATGCTGTGCCAAAAAACTTTTATATCGATAGACTGAACAAGCAAAATAAATTATTTGGACACGAGTAATTTCAGTTTTTATGTGTCTTTATTTCTTGTTGTTGTTTGGAATAATATATAGACTTGCTGTTGTAAAGTATTGAACAACAGTTCCGATTTATCTCTCCAGCCCCACTGTTCAATTTTATTCAATTGAATTTATGTGCGGTCTTATTTACCTTTTGGCGATACATATTTTATTTCGGTATAATAAACAACTATCTAATTGCCGCCGCAACGAGTGAAATAGGTTTTTGGTATCATAAAGTCGTACTTTATTTTGTCCATTGATTAAAAATAGGCCACTATTTTATCACCTAGAATATAAATAAAAATGACAAAATACTTAAAATTGAACAAACTTTTCTTTAAAGCTAACAGCTTACGACTGGCACACACAAAGCGCTTTCGCTGTTCAAAAGAAAAATAAAACAAATGCAGCAGCGCTTTTATAAATCTTCTTCACTTTGCACTAATATGTTGTAGAAAGTGGAAGCTCATTGTACGTCGGCTTTCGAGAATGAGACTAAAAGAATAGTCTGAGGATACGTATTGTTTCTTGTGATGTGATTAACTGAGACGTAGGTACTTTGTTTTGACACGTTTATTTATTTTTAATATTATTAAAAGCTTAAAATATAAGATTTTACATTTTGAAAAGATCTATGTTTATATACGTATATTTTTTCAATTTAAGCCTGTAATATCGTGAATATCGGGGTAAATGGAAATAATATGGTGATTACAAATTCTCCAAATTCTGCTATCTTTATGCTTGGTGTTTCTACTGTCTACTGTGTCAAATATGTACATATATATACAAGATTCGCATCTATATTTACCAACAAAATTTAATACTTATTTTTCGGGGCAGTCAATTGTGAAACGGAGCGAAAAATTGGCTTTCCGTACCGATACTAGTAAAATGTATCTAACATATCGTATGAGAATCATCGATTCGTCAAACGACTGACATTCAATTACATTCCTCCATACAGACGAGCATGTATGTACGAATACAAATGAAACAAATATATTTTGTATAAATCCGATTGTGCCAGCTGCTGGGTAGTTCGCGTGACAATAAGAAGTATCCCCGTGACAGTATAGTGAAGTATTCTCGTTCAAGACCATACTGCAGTAAGTACTACGGATAGGTTTATTCTGATTTGTATCTTGTGGGATTGATTTGAGTTCAAACAGTGCAGTAATAGAGCTTATTATTACTTGTTTCAAATCAAATCAAATCATTTATTAATTCATTACATTTTGGGTATTACATTGGTGTTATGTTTACAAAATAATTGCACAGTTAGTATCACCAAAATCTGCCAATGATGGCGTATGAATACCTTCTTAATAATAGGTTTTAGAAGAATTTCTTCAAGCACGAGTAATGTGAGTCTTAACTGCCGTACTTAAAGTTACATAACTTTAAAGTTTATTTAGTAAAAACGTGTAATACTTAAGTCGATACGCCTAAAGACGATTATTCAATGAAAAAATTGTGTTTATGATTTTCAACAGGTTATTTATTTATTTTATTTTATTTAAAAAACTTTTTGCACAAAATACAAAGTAAATGTACAAGAGAAGGGCTTAATGCTAAAAGCATTCTCTACCAGCCAACCTTTATATACGTTACGTTACTTTACATAAAATTCGATAAGAGGTCTTCTAAAATTATATAATAAAAATAAATGACAAAAATTAAACTCATTCAAAAAGTACTCTGCTCATTTACGTTGAAAAAAAAAATCACTACCAAGTGGCAAGACTTGAGCTGTTCAGATTTTTTTGATGTTAGGACCACATATAGTCCATTCGCGGTAAGAAAAAGTAATTTACTAGAAAATCATCGTTGTCATTCAGCTTAACCACGCCCCTTGACTAATTAGATCCTAGTAAATTAGAAAGCCGTGTTCACAATGACCATTTGAACTTAGCCCTTCGAATATATAATAATAATAATATTCTACCACATTCACACAGCGCCATCTAGTCTAAGCAATTATATTTGCTTGTGTTATGGGTACTAAACAATTGATATACTACTTAAATACATTTTTCTTTTGAAAATACATACATATTATAGATAAATTACACCCAGACACAGAACAAACCTTGATGCTCATCACACAAAGATTTGTTCTGGGTGGGGATCGAATCGATGACCTCGGGCTTAGCAGTTAGGGTCACTAACCACTAGACCAACAGGCCAGTCTATATAAATCATATCGCACTGGTGAGTTACTATTTTCTTTACGCGAACGGACTATAATAAATTATCCTGGCAGTTAAATACATGACTGTACATTTTTCGTTAAATTTTAAGTAGGTACCTGTAACTTTTCCATTACATACTTTTCTTATTATTATTGATACAACATTTTCAATATCGTTCGTGTAAAATTCCATATGAAATTCAATACCACCGGGAAACAGTTTTCTCACTCAGATTGCATTTCCAATATCGAGATAATCCCGTAGCGTCGGCTACGTGCTACGAGGTATAAGCTACGCCGTAGCTTCGTAGACTTGGTTGCAGTACAATTATTTCGGTTGACTTGAGTTAATTAAAGGAGGTATTACATTATGAATTTGACGTTTCATTTAAGAGACCCCGCACATTGAGTTATTAGTGGCAGCACCATGGTCGTCTATTTATATTACATTTAATAAGTAATTATAAATACAAACCAAACGTTCTGGTGTGATAACAATAGTAGGATAATATCCACCTATTATGAAGTGGATAGTATGTATTCTACTAAATTATAAAAGTGAAAGTGCATGGATGATGGATGTTACTCAATCACGTCAAAAGGATCTGTTTGAAATTTGCCACAGATAGATTATTGATTTTTTATCTATCTACCACGCAGACGGAGCCACCGGCGGCAGCTAGTTAAACTTGATTTACTTTTTCAAGGGTTTGTTTCCAAGTGTCTAATATTTTACCAACCCAATCCTTCAAACAGTAATATAATAAAAAATCCTTCAAAGTAATTGGTATATAGTCGACGAAGAAACAACTTTTCTTTGCAACTTTTAGTAAATATCAATACAGATATACAGATAGGGACTATCGCCTGAAGTTATGACTTTAGGGACTATTGCCTAAAGTAATGATTACATTCTTTAATGTTAACACTTTCACATAATTTCATAGAAAGGATTCGTTTCAAGACGAAAAACTCGAAAGAATATCTTAAATTATCTTTCTGTGGAATTGTGTGAGTTTCATTTCGTTACGTACGAAAATGGAATGCTGAGCTGATGTTGATTACATCAGTTAAAGAAATAAAAGAAAGATTTTATTTGATGCAAAGTAGGTAATATTGAACAATATCATCAGCAACCCACTAAGTCCCACTGCTGGGCTCGGGTCTCCTCTCCTCTATATAGAGAGCTGAGAGGGTTTAGGCCATAATCCGCTCACGCTGGCCTAGTGCGGGTTGGTGGATCAGACATCCTCATAGAATTTCGTCTAGGGTATGTGGGTTTCCTCACGATGTTTTCCTTCACCGTTAGCAGACGGTAAGTCCCTTGACTAGTACATATAAATTCCACAAAGTGGAATCCACATTGGTACTGCAGGTCGGGATCGAACTCGGACCATGTGATTTGCACGCCGGTCCCTTATCCATTCAGCTACCATCGCTTGAATCACTGAACAATAACATAATTTGAAAAATAAACAAGACAATAATCAAATAAGTTGGCAACTAAAATATGCTTTAAACTACAAACCCTCCATTTGCACTGAAAGAGCCTCTATTTCAGCATATACTAGGCAAACAGAACCTGACGCTTGCTTACAACTGGAAGCCAAAATTCCACAAGCTGCCGATTACTAGTGTTCATTTCATCCATTTAAGTATCAGCTGCGACCAAACTTGTCTACATATATATCAACATAGTAAGTAGGTATATGTACAATTAAATATATGAAGATTAAAACGAGTGTAGTGTAATTAAGGCCAGTAGACATAATTACTGGTACTGCCGGAGGCTCCGCAGAACAAGATTGGTGGCGCGTGAATGATTTACATGTGTTTGGAACAAAAAGAACTTCAAAGATATTTACTTGTATCACTTACATGTTATATACACTAGCGTTTTGTAGCTTTATACTAGTATTAAAACTGGCCTCCACCCGCGTGTTGTATCGGCAAAAAGGGATAAAGATGGAAAGGAATTAAGAAAACACATCATATTTTTTACTCGTCTGCGAACGAATGAAATTAAGTTGGAATAAAATATTGAAATTTTGTTGGAAATTATTAATTCAAGTAGGCCCTTAGAATTATATAAGTTTTAAAATGTTCATAATACTACATTAAACTTTTTATTGAGTTTTTAAAATTATACAAAAGAGAAATTTATAAAAATGTCAGCCTTTTAATTTTACCAGATTAACTGACTAGACAGACAGCGGTGAAGTTATGAAAAGATAACTGACAACAATCTTAGGCCGAGCCTTTTATATAGAAAATAAATGGTTTTTATATTTAAAAAAAACAATATATTTTTAACGAATTTGTGTTTTTCTTTTACTTCAACAATGAAATGAAATTGTGAAATCTTCAAAATATATTTTATGAGATGAAAGGAGATTGTGTTGCGATAATCATATCAACAATATTCACAGTAAACTTAAAACAGGGAGTCAGGCAGGTTTGAATGTGTGCGTGCGTTCCGGGCGTCAGTCTCTCGGATGGACGCGGGTAGTCGGCAGTGTGGGCTGTGCCGTGAGTGTGTGTTATATATTTTTTAATTCATATGGCTTCTATCAGAGGCAAAATATAATTATTGTAGTGCCTATGGGTGGCTTTTAATAAATATTATGACTTTTCTTATTAATGCCATCTCTTAATGTAAATATTTAAAATGGCTTATATTTATGACTCCTTTGGTAAAGATTTAATTATGGTATGTAAATAAAAACCTAGTTCTGCTCATAATAAGCATAATTATAATAACTTACAAATAAAATAGACAACCCTAAACATCAACGCAAGAGTAGGCTATTAAACTAGACGACCGTACTAAGATAAACAACTGTTCTTTTCTTTTTATACTGTGCTATAGTTGTCCACTGCTGGATATAGGCCTAACCCAACATTTTCCTCTGCTTCGGTTAATTGCTTCGGTGTCGTTAGGGGATTTTTTTTTTTTCTCTTACCACCACCGACGATTAACATTGACGGTGCCTATTTCTACTACTCTTTCATTCCAGTTCTATCTCTTATTCCTCTCGTAATTTCATGCTTCATTCTTCATCTTCATTATTACTAATAATAATATAATAATAATAATAATAACTTGTTCTTTCTTTTATCCTTCCTCAATCATCCTTTTCGTGGGTGGGTTTCCCACCTATCTATTCTACTTTCTGTACATTAGTTTTATATCTATACTTATATCTATATATGCTTACTTTTCTATTTTACATTGTACATGATGAACACCGCATACGCAGTATATAGTGGCATCATAATTTACTTATGTTAACTTATTTCTATTACTTACTATTCTAACTATTTTATTACAGAACTCTATAAATATCTCTCGGTCTCTACTTTTTATTATCTCGGGTTATTTATTTTTTTCCATGCGTAGGGCGAAGTGTATACAACTGCTTCTGTTGCATAGAACAATAATGATAGTATATATTTGTTTACTCTCGTGTTTGTACCACATGCATGTGGGTTTAAAAATATCATTCCCTAATATATAGTACTGCGTGATACTGAACTACAAACTACAATAACAATAAAATTTCCTTCGATAACATGGTGCCGTAACATGCGACCGTGGTTTATTGTCATGTTGTTTGTTTTGTTTAAAACATTGTTTATATGTGTGTATGTGTGACTGGCCTGTTGGCGTAGTGGTTACTGTGGTTAGTGACCCTGATTGTTTAGCCGGAGGTCGTCGATTCGATTCCCACCCAGGACAATTCTTTGTGTATTGAGCATGATTGTTTGTTCTGTGTCTGGGTGTAATTTATCTATAATATGACAAAAATGTATTCAAATAGAATATCAGTGGTTTAGTAACCATAACAGCCGTGCTACACGGTTGTAAAGTTGCGTTCCAACAGACAGGTAGCCTTGGTGGGAGCTTGGTTGCCACCTGCGTAGTTTGTATAAAATTTGGTTTACAACAGTCGGTTAGACGGTTGGAAACCACCAAGGACGCCTCTGTGGAAGGCAAGTTCATAACCGTGTGGCACGGCTTTAACACAACTTATTTAAAAAGACCAAGTTGCCGAAAAAACATTAGCAAGGTACACAAAACATTATGATGTCAAGGTATTTTATATTAAAATTGAAAAATTATAGAATAATGGCCAAACACGAGATGGGTATTAAATATCCTTTGTAGAATTATGTTTCAATGATAATAATTTATTTCGTAATGGCTACAAACAGCGCCGGCAGTACAATACTAAAAGGTGATAAAATTACATATTTTATTCAGAAAACGGGTGTATTGTATTGTTTTAAGTCAACGGTATAATAAGTAGATTAACTTAATAGCCGCTACCATTTCCATTCAAAAAATTGTCTTTTTTACGGTTACTTAAATTTTACATACGTAACGTTAGACAGCTTTTTGTAAAATAATTATATGGAATAATTTTTTTTTTTTTTAAAGCTAACTATTGTATCTATCTAGCAAACTACAATTATTTTATTTTACCTTTTTATAACGCCAAACCTTAAATTGAAAACATTTACCTAAGGGACAAAAGCTTCAAACTTGCGAAAACTTTACGTTTTACTTTACGGTCATAAATCATCACTTATCAATAGCTGGCCAAACTTCACATTTGACAATTTAATCTATACTTCTATAATAATATTATAAAGCTGAAGAGTTTGTTTGATTGAACGCTAGGATCTCACGAACTACTGGTCCGATTTGAAAAATTCTTATAGTTTTCGATAACCCATTTATCGAGGAATCTTATAGGCTATATAACATAAACACGCTACGAATAGGAGCTGAGCAGTGGTCAAATAAAGAACGACGGGAGCGAAGCCTTGCGCGACTTCTAATTTATAATATATTCTCTTCTCCCCTTCTTTAAACAACACGCCTTTTTCTCAGTGGGTAGATAGAGGTGTATTGCTGTAAATCGGGCACATTTTCAAAGTCCAGCTAGTACTGAGAATTATATTACAAAAAATTCTAGTCTTTTTTGCCCGACTCTTAAATTGAACCCTGAACCTATTGTACAGCAATCATAATGTATTCCAGCTGCCCCCGACGCAGTTCTAATTTTATAGTAATCATACAGAAATAATAATTTGAATACTTACCTACTAACATTGCTACCAATAATTTTTAACGATATTAACTTTCGCGTCATATCAAAACAATTACCACTTTTACTGTCCCGAAATATTCTACAATCGTTACTTTTATTGTAACCAAAAGACCGAACCAAACATTAGTCGGAATACTCCAAATAACGAGAATTTCAGCTTCATGCATTTACGCTCCAGAGCATTTGAAAATGTATTCACCATATTTATTTAATGGCCGGCCGCACCGTTTGTCTACTATAATTGTAGGTTTTACACAATATTCTTTTTTGTTTTTGTTATGTTTTAAACAAACGAAGTTCGTATTATAAAACTAAAATTTGACCTCGCTTTGAATCGTTGTCCTTTAAATATAAAGTTTAGTTATTGTATTTTCATTCTATGTTGAGGCACATTTAACGATTTTTATATTCTTAGAATTTTACCATTTTGTTTCAGCTGGGAGCTGAACAATGCTTGTCACGTGTGATGGTCGTAAAAAATGCGTAAAAGTTTATATTGCTATGTCAGGGTATTAGGAATCCTACCAAAGTTTTTGCTTAAAAACTAAATACCTATATAGTTAGTTTTCTAATACTCGATCAATGTGGAGATGAAATGATAGGAGAAGAGATCTGTCATAAAAAATCAATATATTATTATTATTGAATGGGCTTGCCATCTCTATTTAAATTTTTATAAGAAAAGTTAAGCTGTTCGTTAAGCTTGAACTCTTAACAAACAGACTTACATAAAAATAAAGATTAGTTACTAACAAAACTTCATTTCTTTTCTTTTCTTTACGGTTTATTATCTGGACCTTAATAAGTCCAAACAGAAAAACATAACCATCAAAATTATACGTTTCAAAACGATCAAAAACAAATAAACAAAGTTCTTAAAGAAACATTTATATATGGTAAAGTTATCGCCCATTTCGAGTATAAAAACAACCGAAGTTTGTAAAGAAAATATGTTCATTTATTATGCTTACATTATCTACTTGTATGATGTAGATTATATTCCCTTTTACGTAAAACATCAAGTATTTTTTTAGGTTATTTACTCGTGCATGTTTTTGAAAGGTTCTTTGAAATTAATAGTGAACTTTTGCGGCAACTTCGTCTGCGTGTTTTAAAATAAAAATGTTTATTGTGTGAATGAAACAGCTCCTGTAAGTGATTAATATTGCTTGTATTGGTGTGATTAAAGACTGGTCCACAATAGGTACCTGTAATGGTAATAGGACCGAACAATATGGAAGTCATCTTTTGCTTACAAGTCAAATCAAAACCAGATGTAAGTTTCACATTAGATTTGGTATAGGGTTTGTTTTGAACTTTCCTTTTCTCGCAGTGCGCGTCTTCATTAGGTTACCTTAGTCGCCTTATACGACACCTAGAGTTTAAATGAGGTAGTGACATTATGTAATCTTAATCCTTCACAACACGGTTAATTTCGACATATTTACAACGAATGTCAAAAACGACAAAAAATTTATTTTATTTTTATTTAGCATACATAAAATTATAAAACTACTTCACAATGCACTTCGTTGTGCGGTCAGGTGGAACTTGGCCCCGGGAGCGGCGGAACACAACACCTTTCGGCCAAAAGGTCTCGTCCATTATAAGGTGCAAGAAGCTCGTCGGTACTCGCACCACAAACGCCTTGAAATTGACGTTGCGACGCGACTCCAGCAACTGCACTCTCATAGTGTGCTTGGCCTTTTGGTACACGTAAGTCGCGATGTCCTGTGCCGTTGCGGTGTAGTGCAAGCGAGAAATGTACACCGGAGTGTTCGGAGCTGCTGCTCTGAAAATAACGCCAGGTACAGGAGAAGCCGTGCCGCAGCAGTTCTTGTTGGTTCGCTGCTGGAGTTTCTTTCTTTGCACCTTCACGAAACCATCGCCATCGAGATGATTTACAGGCTTGTCAGGCAATCAAAAAAAAAATTTTAATTTAATTTAAATCTCTAATTAACAGTAACATAACTCTCCTATATTAATAACTAAAGCATAAATATAATCCATTCTGATTCAAGCTAATATTTTTCCGTACCTTAAGAAGAAAATGATTTGAAAATTATATGTATTATAACAAATCTCGAGAGAATAGTGTTAAGATCATGTAAATTAGATCGTTAATTGGATAACTTTATTATGGCTTATTATGTGAGAGTCTATCTAGGTTAATTCAACGCTATCAGGGAATAATTAATGGCCATACAACGAGTGATTTGCATCTACTAATAAATTAATATTGAATTCTCATTTGATGTGACTAATTTGATCTGCCTCGTTGATAATGCGGTATTGATTGAACTTTATGCGAAGTGAAATTATACTAAACTTGCGGACCCGACAGACGTTGTCCTGCAGGATATAATCGATTGTTTTTTTTTTTAATTTTTGAATCTAAATCATCCTTGAATCCAATTGAACATATACACAAAAATTCGTTCAAATCGGTTCAGCCGTTTAGGAGGAGTTCACTGTCAACACACGTACAGAAGAATTATATGTATATAATTATAAAGATTAGTGACTAAATTATATGATGTTTGGTTGAAAGCTCGAGTTTAGCTAGTTTGGCTTGGCTTCATGTGGAAGTTGCAGTTGGTTAACTTAAGTTTAGTTTAGTAGGTAGAACTTTGGTCACGAGAGGAGGATATTATTAACTAACTGTGGGTAAATACAAGGTTTTATTTCGAGGTTTTTATCTTTTTCATTATGTTCATCTAAAATAAGAGATTTCAATGCTGGTTTGCATATGGCGCTCGCTCGCCAGAAGATGGCAGTTTACCTTATAATAATAATAATAATAATTTATTTATTTCTCTCATAATGGTACATATAATTATTACAAGGAATTATAATAAAAACAATTCGAAAGGGTTATGTTTCCAGAATGAGAGCTGGAGTCTGTACTGGGTTCAAGACCCGTGTTACAAATCTCCAGGCCCCCTTATATAGGGCTAAAATATTTTTTTATTAAATTAATACTTCTCTTTTATTCTTTAACAGTTTATCAGAATGATTTACGCTGAGTAATTTTAATGCTTAAGTTAAGGACCGCGTTACGAATACCTCGCGCTCTCAGTTTAAGACAATGGCTCGCAATTTAATTAGTAGGTAACCCTCGGAAATTAGGACGGCATTAAAGACTTTTTATTGCGCATTCACGACGAATTTTACACTGTATGGCGTTTTCTGAGTAATTAAAATGATCCCGGTGGCCTTGTCTTTTGTGATGTGTGTTGTGGGGGGATTTTAAACGTAGGTTATTTTATGTTATGTGTTTTAATTTTAGACATTTAAATACGTAACCGTGTTGTAGACTTAATATGTATGTCACGAATGTATCATTAGAAGAATACATTAAAATGTAACGTATTTATGTTGTACTTTTAACTTAGGGTTTTTGTTTCTGATTTTATAATGAAGGGTTCGGTTTAATACATTTATGTTACAGACTTTGTATAAAGAATTAATGGCTACGTCAAACGAGGACAAAGGTGTAATAGACTGTGACACGTTTATTTTCAAGTACACATATAAAACATAGTATTACGCCTATTACCGAAAAGGATAGGCAGAGAAACATCACACCCATATTGGATTGGCTGTGTTACATATTTCCAGACTAGCGCGCGGGGCTTTGCACCCGTCGTTATTTTTTTGACCACTGCTGAGCTTCTATTAGCTGTAACGTTATATACCTTTCTCGATAAATAGGCTATCCAACACTAAAATATTTTTTGATATCCGACTAGAAGTTCCAGAGATTATCGTGTTCAATCAAACAAACAAACTCTTCGGCTTCATTTTATTATATTATATTTATATTATTAGTGGCTAGTAGTAGTACCAGCCCGGAATCTATATTCCGGGCTGGTACTGAGAAGTTCAAGGAAGCAAAACACAAACAATTCGCTTGACCCCGGAATCGAACTCCGGACCTCATGCTCCGAAATCATATACACCCGTTACAACACCGAGGCAATCTAATAATTTAAATACGAGCACGAGACGTGCTTATAAGCAGTTTATCATTGTGACAAAGACGTTATTAGCGCATAAGAATATGGATGACATTAAAAAAGCGTCTCTATTCAAAGAGTATTTATTTATGTAATTATTTGGTTTCAGTATTTAATAAAATAAAATATCAAATGCTGTGATTTATCAAAGCAATATAATTATGTCGAGTTGAACTGAATAGATAAGTCATTAATATGAGTAATAAATCCTTTTTAATATTAGAAATACGAAGATATGTTTATTTATGTATCCTCGTAGAGGTCTTGTAGAAGTCTCGTAGAGGTCTCGTAAAAGTCTTGTAGAGGTTTCGTAGAGCTCTTGTATAAGTGATAAGAAGTCTCGTCGGATCGTGATCACGGTAACGCATTCATGAAATTTTAATGTTGGAATTTCAATTGTATATAATAATTTAAAATATCATAGAATAGTACAGAATCTAAATACCAATAATGAAATGAAAGAGACCTGTATAATTGTGTAATTCTATCTGACAATAATTTTCTTTGGTCGAAGACTTGAGTGTGAGACGTGATTATCTATCCTGGGACAGACCGCAGTCTAACCTAAGTCACGTAATGGATTACCATGAAACGTTTCTCTGTCCTAAAGATTAATAGAACTATATTATGTTGCCTATATATCATTATAAATAATAGTTTGTAGCAATTAAGTTGAAACAACGACTATTAACCCGAGAATGTATTATTTAATGTTTGATTGTTCTTCGTTACTCGACGACTTGGTCTATCTGTATTTATTTGTTTGTCCATGTATTTATATATACGATAACGGGTTTTTATAATTATATTAGACGAAGCCTTTTAAACTTTTGCATTCAACAATGTTATTATCATTTGAATTTATATAATGAAAAACCAAAATGTGTCAACTTGTGACCACGGTTGCTATAACCTGGTCGACTCGTCAAGCAAAATGAGGTATGTCTATACCTAATGTAGATCGCTTATTTCCGTTTTAAAATTCAAATGATTTCATTCATAGGTATTTCAAGAAAGATAAATTATTGTGTCAGTAAAAATTAGAAAATTATTTTACCATTTATTAGGTATGAATTCTAGTTAAGACTTCTCCAAGCTTTGCGTGAATTAAACAGAGGCCACGAACAGACGTCAACTTGAATGAACTTCAGAATAATGGCTTGTGAAGAAGCACTCAGTTCTCGTCGATCTTCATAACTTTAAGAAATAATCGAACAAATCAATTTATTACGTAAAGAGTCGATAATGGTATACCCGACGACCCATCGAGTCACCCCTCCGAGGTACTTAAACAACCTTCCATATTTTTATGAAAGTTGTGAAAATAGATTTAGGCAAATTTAATCAAACCTTCATAGATTATAAAATATTGATAGAATATTAGTCACGTTTCTTTATTATGAATTTGGATTTATGTTCAGTTGTAAATTATACATTAACTGCCTCAGTGGCGCAGTAGTAGTGTAGACTTACGCAAGAGCTCTGGGGTTTGATCCTCGGGTCAACCAAAAACGGTATGGGATGTTTCTGTCTTGAAATTCTAGTAATATTTTCAATTCCATGCTGTGACAAACAAGCTAGCGGCTCTAACACAAAGTGAAATATCTACCGACGATAGACAATGGTAACGACACGGACACAGTAAAGCGGCTGCCTTAGAAAAAGTACTCCAGAAAGATAGTCACGTCGTCGCTCGCAGCGCTCTGGAAACTTCCCAGTCGATTCATTCCAAAGTTTACGCGTGAGTTTCATTTAGATTAAGGTACTTAATACTAAATTACGTAATCTATCACCAAGTACTTCAATCTAGACTTTTAATGAACATATTAATACTTGAAAATTGACGCTTAAAGTACATCTTTCGATCCATAATTAATCCCGAACCACTTGTCGGTACCTATTAAAGGTAGTCAAGGTACCTACATACATAATGAAATCGAAAGATAAACATTTCTTGAAATGAGACCTTTAATATTTTATACGTTTAATTTTCTCTATTACCTTTTACTTAATTAAAAAAGTTTTATTTCTTTTGCTGTTCCTTTTTCTCTTGTTGTTTGATTATACGTAGCTTGTGAATTCTGCTGTAATTTTTACAACTGCTAACATTAATTATCTTATCAAGGTACCAATTATTTTAAACGTAGTTTTGTGTCACGTAAAAAAAATTCGATGCTTTTTGTGAAGGTATCAATAGTATTCTTTTTCTAACGTATCATCGCGTTACTTTGTCATGGTAGTTTTTTGCCAGAATCTTATCATTTTTGGGAAAGTTACGACTACATTCACAAGGTAGGTAATAATATGCCAAATAGGTAATAGGCATATTTAGACGATGCAAGTAAGTTTTGCCAGGCAATTCTCAAGCCTTCTCTGTTTGTGTCTACAAGTAAGAAAAAGGTGAATACGAAAATTTGCGCCTGAACTGTTTGTGAACCGTCAAAATATTTGTCCTATGTGATCGGTGTCCTGTAGTGTATCCTTATTAAACTATTAATTATTAATGTGAAAGTAACTCTGTTTATATGTTATACTTTCATCGTCATATGATTTCGCAAAAAGAGAGTGTCTAAGTCAAATTTTTACTGGTTTTCAAGTTTAATGTAGGTATGTAGAGTAGTAGTGTAATGTATTTATGTGTGAGAAATTGTTCTAAAAGGCTAAAAAATATATATTGATTTATCTGCATATAAACTAAAATTTTAGTTTTACATAAATGCCCTCTTGAGGATACCTAAGAATATTCTTATTATACACAGGTACAATACATTACGCCTATAACGTCGCATTTATGATGCTTCAGGGATAACTGAAGTAATATATGCACACTGAGTGGAGAAAGATCAGTTAACAAGAAATGCAACTAGGCAATTTTGAACCTCATGCCGTTCAACATACAATGTAAATTTGGTTAGAAACTGAGTCTTCTTACATCTTCTTTAAGTTCTCCATGGGTATATATACTATCTATACTATACTGCATTGTAAATTGAGAGGCAATTTTTGTACGTGATTTAAATTTTTGAACCACATAAGCATATCGTTTGAAAAGATTTCTTATACAATTTTATGTCCACACTTGATCCAAGTTACGATGAGACTAGAAGAGAAGACCTACTGTAAAAATAAATAGTCTGACAGAGCTTTTCATGCAGTATAAAAGTAGGAACTAACGCACTGCTAATTACTTCATTACTGCTCGAATAGCGTTATCAGACCTTATATACGAATACAGTGAACTGGTTGTTTATGGAAAATCTGTTAGCTGCTCAAGACCTCTTTGTAGACCATGTCTTAAACTTACAGTCTACACGAGTAGCTGTGCTGTTAAATGGTGTCCTATTGTTATACTGTCATGCCTCCTTGTAATGTCATAACTGCACAGAAAGCTATGTCAGACTATACCTACCGCGAAGTTCTCTACGCTAAACTCAATCTTTTTAAATATTCGTATACAATGAAGACTTTGATAGTACGTAATTTCATTTGACGAAGGTTTTCTAGACTAGCGTGTAAAGCGGGAGCTTCTCCTCTACCCTTTCATAGTAAGTGCACAAACTCATTTATCATTCTCTTTAAGATCCTTTTATTGTTTCTATTGTATTCAAAGTTACGATGTAATGCTGCTAATAATAAAGAATATAGATGTATCTGTAAGCATATTTTAAAAGAGAGCTTTTTGGTTTTGAAGATGTATCAATAACTTACTTGATTCAAGATTGATGTTTGTTTGACTTTGCTAGTTAAAAATGTCTACAAGAGCGTGGTTTCGCTCATGTGGATATTTTAACTAGCAAAGTAATATACCATGAAATTCCTATACGGTTATACAGGAATTTTATGGGTTAACGAAAAAAGATTTAAGATTAGTTTTTATATAACTATCATCATCATCATTATATCAACCCATAAACGTCCCACTGCTGAGCACGTGTCTTTTCCAAAGATTGTGGAGGGAATTTAGCCCACTGTACCATGCTGACCAGACGGGTTGATATAGGGTTTGTTTCGATTTTCCTTTTCTTGCAGTGCTCTTGATATAAGATAATAATATATAAGGCTGCATAATGTTATATAAGCATACTTATTTTAAAATAAATTTTATGAAGATTCTAATCAATTAGTTTTATTATAAAATTGCGAACATAGAATAAGTATGGATCGAATACAGAACCTACTTTATTTCAATTTGATTAACCTAATGTCGATAATATAATCAAACCCCACCATGTCGAATTTCACTAAACACGTTTTACTTAAAAGACTTTTATTGAATTTCGTCCAACTAATTGAATAGTCGCCGTACCAGTTAAGGGTGAAACAAGAGATAGGTAAATTGCTCACGTACGTGCGCTTGAGGCCGGGGTCCCAACGACCATTTGGTCGAACGACCGTTTGGTCGTACGGAATGGTCCAGTGAATTAGCAAGTCAAATGTGTCCGCGGTGCTATGAATGGACGATGAGACTCGACATAATACAGAATGGTCGAGTACTGGAATTTGTGAGCTTTAGAACTCGTATTCGTACCTGATACAAGTGAACTAACTTCCTGTGAGATTAAGGGTGCTTCTGTCCTGACTGCTAAGCCGGAGGTCGTGGGTTCGATCCCCACCCAGGACAAACCTTTGTGTGATGAGCATAAAGGGTTGTTCTGTGTCTGGGTGTAATTTATCAATAATATGTATTTATTTACAAAAACAAATGTATTTAGTAGTAGGTATATCAGTTGTTTAGTACCCATAAAACAATCAAATATAATTGCTTACTTTGGGACTAGATGGCGCTGTGTGAATGTGGTAGAATATTGTTATATTATATTTTCCACCAGAGATGTGCCATGCAGCTTTGATACGAGAATGAGAAAGTTAAGCTACCAAACTATGTTGTTGTTTCCACCAATGTTTAACTATGTAGTGGGGCGAGCAAAATGTACTGTTGGTAAAATAATGTTTTTTAGTTACATAAATCAAACATGATATTATAATAGATTCGGCGTTAAATACCGTAAATTATCGGTTGATCTAATTTGTACTTTGTAAAATATTGACAAAAGAATAAAATACAAATTAAATCAATCAATAATTTTATTATTCTACTAATGAGACGATATGTAGGTTCACATAACTACACCACTCGCAACCATCCTTTCTTATTGAATGGGCTTGAGTCACACAGAAACATAAAATATTTACTCGTATTTGTCAAATTAACATCCTAGTATGGAATGTTTCAAGTGACGTAGGTATGTAGTGAATGGAATTTATCAAGACACCCAGCTTCAGCTTCCAACAACTAAGCATAACAAACCAAAGTGATAACCGGGACCAACGGCTTTACGTGCGTTCTGAAGAACGGAGACGTTTGAGAATGAGATTGCCACAGAGGGTCACCCATCATGGACTGACCTTGCCGAATGTGGCATATTATTGTTTTATTATTTCAAGCCTCTTACAACTCATATTTTTTTGTAAAAACTTATTCTATGTGTATAACCTCGGAGATCGTAACACTCATCTGAGTACCAGTACTACTCTGACTACGAGTGTCTCTTCCCATTCATCCATAGCACATCATGCATCCATCCATATAAAAAACATAGCATAGTTAAATCCGTTTCTACCAGTGCTAAGCTATAAGGACCAATGAATATGATTGGTGGATATTAAACGCATAGCAATGTAGCATAGCATTTCAGCTGGAAAAGCATCCTTAAAGCTGAATGTTGGTGAAATGACTTTATCATGGTTCTCACTTAAGGGTTTTCGAACGCAATATTTTGTATTGAATCTCTTATCTCCGCTCTGGGTGTGACATCAGGTGGGAACCAGTTTTTCCTATAAAAATGTCGCTTTTGTTTGGAAACCCGGTATTCCAGAACACAATAAATTTTCGTTATATTGAGGTCTATTATTTGTCGCAGTCTCAAAGCTTTTAGGAAAACACGCATGTCTTCCTTCTTGAAATAACTGACATTAATATTCGTTACACATTGTCTCGTGTATAACTTGCCAAAATCATTACGTTGCCGAAAATAAAATAATCTGGTATTACATAGCTATATATAAATATAGGTATATTTTCAATACCAATGCTCGCAAGCGGTTCGTTCAATTGACTTTCATCGAAGAAAAATTAACCTATTGAACGCCAACGCCGCGCCGGCTATACTCGATGTGATAAAAATACATGATAAAGATATTAAATCAGTACTTTTGTGTTTTATTGCTAAATTTAAAATATATTTTTGAGAAAAATATTTATTTTTCAAACAAGCTTTTAGATTCGGTACTCATCAAAACAAAGCAAACAAGCACAAAAATATTAATTTACTTTATTAGTAATACTGTACTTGTTTTTGTGCTTTTGCCTTAAAAAAAAAAGCGCTGATGCGCGCATCGAGAATTTGTGACAAGTAAAAAATACTTCGCGCGCTTTTTCTTTTCGCTGTATTGTTTTTTTCTAAGAAAGTCCGAGTTTTATTTATTTCCTTGCCAATATGTTCTAAAACGTCGTATGACATAGGTACGTGCGCTTTGATAATTACAGCCTCTGCTTTCTTGTAGCAATATCGACTCGGCTTTAATTATCAACTTACCGCACTTATATCATAATGTACTATAACTTACTTAAAACTATGTTTACAGGGTACACCCTAATATAATAGTTACGCCTACTTAGCATCTGTTTCACCACTGGCAAATAAGTGCTAGAGAGCCTTTAGGGAACTTGACAGATTTTTGACGTATTTTTCATATAAAATCTCTCAAAAAATTTGGTAGTTTATTAGACACTTGTTTGAAGGTGGTGAAACAGGGCCTTAATCTAGTTAATAATATCAAAGTTATTCTTGTGAATTCACTCAGTGAACAGCAGAATAAGTTAATTTTATATGCAACAAGATTGAGGGTTTTGAATAGGTGTTATATGTAAGAGATTAAATGAGTTATAGCCCCCCCCATCCTCCCATAACTCATTCAACAATCATTAGTATAGAATAAACTTTCGCGTAGCATTATATTTAAATTAGACAAAAGGACCCGAGGTTTTATTAAATGCATTAACAGTCACTAAAAAGTCGACCATGTAGCATACAATGTACACTTTATCAAATCAAAACAGCAAGCAATCGACCTTTTTACCAGAACATCGAACTCGATGGTTGCAAGTGAACGGTAACAATTTGATTGATATTGATAGAACAACGAGATGTGATCACAAAACAGTTATTGACGAATTAAATTGAATTTCTGTCAGTACCACGTACAAATTCGATTGCCCGCGGTAGGTCGCGGTCAAATGTAATTATTTGAAGTGCCGATTTTAAATCGGTAAAGCTTATAGGTGCGGAATGGTATTGAATATAAACGTGTCCCGTTTATATTTTCAACTAGACGTGCCTGCGACTTCGTTCGCGTGTGATTTCATAGTTTTTTATTTTTCACGGAACCCTGATATTTTTCCAAATTGGACGGTGTTACACAAAAAGGATCCAACCCACAAAATGTGACTTTTGAGATATTGAAGTTTGAAGTTTAACTTGTATTTGCACATTGATGTACTATTATACCGTCTTTGTTTCTTTGGGTAATATGTGTATATATTTATATTAATTTTATAGTCTGAAGAATTAATTAGTATAAGCTTATATTTTTTGAAATATTTCAATAAACAGAGGATTGGATCCTTTTTGCTAAATGTAATTTTTAATTAATATATGTTCATTTTTAATTTCACAAAAACGATCCAATATGGTATATTGATGTGAGATAATAGATTTAATTAATTATATATACATATATATAGCATAGGTGAGGCCTATGTTCAACAGTGGAAGTCATTGGGCTGATATGATGATGATGATGATGATAATATATAGCATACAGCTGCGTTGGAAGATGTTTTTAAGCTTCTTGCCTGGGACGGATTTGGCATCAACATAAATAGCGAGTACATCACCAATTTTCGGTATGCTGACGATATCGTGGTCATGGCAGAATCACTGGAGGACCTAAGCACAATATGCTCGATAGCCTCAACACAGTTTCTCAACGGGTGGGCCTTAAAAAGTGAACATGGATAAGACGAAAGTCATGTCTAATCGCTATGTAGTGCACGCCCATATCACATGCATAAATGGCTAGTACATCACCCACTTTCAGTATGCTGACGATATCGTGGTCATGGCAGAATCACTAGAGGACCTAAGCATAATATGCTTGACAGCCTCAATAGAGCTTCTCAACGGGTGGGCCTTAAAATGACCATGGATAAGACGAAAGTTATGTCTCATCGCCATGTAGTGCACGCCCATATCGCATGCATAAGCAATATCTCAGCTTTAATCTCGAAGTTGTTGACGAATAGGACCTAGGACAAACGGTCCGGTTAGGTAGGTCCAACTTCTAAAAAGAGGTTAATCGCCGAATCCAAAACTCGGTTGGGCAGCATTCGGTAAACTACGTACTGTATTCTCGTCCACAATACCCCAGTGTTTAAAGACGAAGGTTTTCAACCAATGTGTGTTGCCAGTGATGATTTATGGCACAGAGACGTGGCCGCTAACTATGGGGCTCATTAGAAAGCTCACTGTCACCCAGCGAGCCATGGAAAGAGGTGTGCTCGGAGTTTCCCTGTGGGATCGAATCCGAAATGAGGAGATCCGCAGGAGAACTAAAGTTGTCGACACGAGTTGCATCGCTGAAGTGGCAGTGGGCAGGGCATATAGCTCGAAAAACCGATGGCCGATGGGGGAAAAATGTTCTCGAATGGCGGCCAATCGACCCCCCCATAAAATGGACCGACGATCTGGTCAGGGTTGCGGGGGGTCGTTGGATGCAGGTGGCGCAAAGCCGCTCAATGTGGCGGAAGTTGGGTGAGGCATATATATAATGGTTTTTTTTTTTTTTACTGAAATAAAATGATTATTATTATTATATGTCCAGCAGTGGACGTCTATAGGCTGATATGATGATGATGATGACATATATATATATATATATATATATATTTAATTAATAATATCAATATATAACTATATATATACAAATAAAAAAAGAATCCATTAAAAAAATATTTTGGGTTTCTTAAAAAAAAAAAAAACTATTTTATTATTTTAATAATTTGACATAAAATAACTTCTAAATTTATCAAAACTCATGTGGTTAAGATTATTTTTGTTATTTTAATTAGAACCTTATCATAACAAAATCATTTAGCAAAAACGATCCAAACCCTTTGTATGATTTTGCAAATGCATTCTTTTTCATTTAAATATAATTTATCAAATACAATCCAAGTAAATTGGATCCTTATTAACATTTTCATTGTAGACTAGTTTCTTTATTTGATAATTTCACTTAAATGATCCAAGGAGGTTAAATCGTTTTTGTGAAAACAAAACCGAAACCCGTCATAGATGTGGGTTGGTACCCCATGTCGATAAAAACGTTAATATTCGTATTTTGATCTGGTTGTTTTTGCTATATGAAAATATAGACCATAAAGACCACTTTGGCGTACTTAACTCATTTTCGACCATCATGTGGGTTGGATCCTTTTTGTGTAACACCGTCCAATTTAAAGTAGCAGTTATTCCTTGTAAATCTGGCAGTAAAAGTCCCGTTGAAATCAGTTCAGTCGTTTCGGAGTTCACCTCAAAGAAACAGACAGACAGACAAACAGACAAAAAATTTACAAAGTGTGTCTTTGTTTTAAGTAACTTACATAATTTCATATCCACTCTAAAAATCTGTTATTTTGATATTACAAACAGGCACTTCAATTTTATTTATTTGTATAGATATTATTATTTAATTAATCTCATATTAGGTATGCAAGAGAAAAATAGGTCGACTTTTAAGAACAGGTCAAGGAGAAGGTAATGAGGTGTCACACCAGAAGGTAAAAGGAATAGCAGCCTAAGGTACGATTCAGACCAACCGGCTCGCATCGGGCCGGGCCGGGCGGCGTTTTACAATGCGGTAAAGAACATTGAAATGTATCAACAGTAATTACAGTTCATATTTGCATGCAACTTACGCATAGTTACCTCCGTCGGCATCCCGCGACGCGTCGCGACGGCCGACTGGCTCCGACCGGCTCCGACCGGCTCCGAAGACGCCGTCGGCATCCAATCGGCTGCCGTCGGGTCCGTTCGGAGCCGGTCGGCCGTGTGTCGTACGGAGATTACGGTGCAGCAACAGCTAGCGAATCATTCAAGTTGTGTTCTTCAAGCGACAGTTTACAAGTAAAAAATGGATACGGAAGAAAAACTAATTTCTTTAGTTGAGACATATGATTGTGCGGACGCTGTCGGCTGCTGCGGTAGCGGTACGGCTCCGACGGACGCGTTCGGCTGCCGCGGCACGCGTACGGCTCCGTTCCGATGCGGCGCGACGCGAGCCGGTTGGTCTGAATCGTACCTTAGAAGATTTACTACACCAAGAGCGCAGTATCTTTGTAACTATTTGAAATTGGAATTATCTGGTGATTAAAAATAATGGTTTGTGTTTCATGCCAGCTCTTTTCATGTCTCAACCTTGTCAGCGATCTGGACTTCAGAAAATTTGCTGATATTGGCATTACATTACATTACTTCTTAAGTAACATTGTCCCTCTAAACAATAGCTTGGCACCGTCATGGACATTACGGTAATCACGCTCGATCATCACTGATCATGACCTATTAACCCATAAATGTGAGATCATCTGCATCAATCAATCATCCATTAAGGCCTAACGTAGAGTGGGACCATTAAGTACATGACAACAGTCATAAATATCCAAAAATATCCTATTATAACGGTATATTAATGTCTTAGCTCAACAGCAATTTATCTCCAAACCCCTGCAGACATAATAATGTCCCAAAAATACAATATTTGTTTAACCAACAACGTTTAGTGTGTACTTAATTCGGCAGGGACCTAATGACGACAGAGATTTGGCCCAAATGGCCCAAGTCCCTCAAAGGGCATCTATGGGTGTGCTTTGTTTACACAGTCCCTTTACCTAAGGTTGAAATTACTTTGTTTGTTATCTTTTTATTGCAAACTTTTTGCTGTACTAGACATTCAGTAGAAGAAAGAGGTAAATTCAGTTAAATCTGCAAGCAAATTTATATCTTACAAACATGAAATCAAGGTTCAAAAATTTTTGACACAGTTTTTTAATGTTTCACTGAAGGTGATATATGGGACTTTTGATTTGAAGTTTATACCGCTTTTAGGGCTGTGAAGGTCAGTTAAAGTTCATTATCAAAAAACTTTATTTAAGCCTTTAAATTGTCAGTTTTGCGTGATTATTAAATATTATATAAAAAGGTATATCTTGACCAGAATAATTGTTGTATTTCTACTGTCCCTAAAGTGAGATCAGAGTTAGTGTAATGTCTCATAAAAAACTTACTAGCTAGCCGCGGCTTAACCCAAATGTCTCACAAAAAAGGAAATTTCTCACCAGTCTCAAAGTAATAAATATTTGACTTTCGCATTTATAATACTTCTAAGGATAATCAAATTCTACAAGGCATATTTTAAAGTGATCAGGCTTAACCTTTTGAATAATGACATTTTGGCCATAATTATTCTAACTTTTCTATATATAATTACGTAGCCTTTACAAATTCAGAATTGAATTTTCAGTCAGTAATTTTTGTACATCATAAATTAAATCCTAAAATATTTTATTCTGGTATACTAAATTTATCTCTTTAGAGAATTTTCACAAATCTGTGATTTTGTGGTAGAAAAAATTCAATTACTGTATCTATTTATGGATGAAATCCTCAGGGTATCTCGTTACTATTAGTACAATAAGGTTTTTCACTCTTATATCTAATACATTTGTAATAGGATGCCATTGAATCTGTTTTTCAATAATATTATTGAAGGCAGATGGTAACTCCCTAATATATGATTCGGAACTGTATTGGCATATAGAAATGTTACATTTGATCATAATACATTGGTTAACGTATCAGATATAATAAAGGAATAGTATATATTCGGGTTTTATCTCAAAAAGGTGAAGGTCCATAAGGCGGAGTTTTGGCCCAAAAAATAATGATTTAAGTTTAAATGTGTTGTAGAAATTAGAAGAGAAGAAGACCGTTCTTCATTTTCAAAAATACACAATATTATATACATAATATTTTCACGCTTTCATACAAAAGTGTTGCGTGATTGCAATGATATTATATGTATATCATTGCGTGATTGTTTTTATCGTTTGACATTTAAGACTTCCTTCTTAATTGTATTGACCTCTCAATAGTATAATTTATTTGCTCTTTGAACATATTGTTTAATTCTAATAAAGGTTTAACTCATCGTATTAGGTAAACACGAATGACGTCAGCACAATTACCCAAAATACCTAATCATGTACAGAGGAGTACACACGGCAGAGACAAACGTTTCATGCTACGCATTGTATCTACCATTATCTATACATAAGACAACCAAGGAACTTATATCTCCGCTAGTTAAGAGATATAAGTTCCTTGATGACGACTAACAACACTCAAAAGAGAGATAGTTTGTTTGAACGCTGTCATTTTAAAACTAGATGCTTTACTATAAGAACTAAAGTACTCTGTTTTTAATTATATTATGCCTAATTGTATTCTATCTGTGGTCATAGTCTTAGACAAAGTTTGTAAAATCACTAAACGTGCTAGGTGTCTAAGACATCTAGTACCTACACAAAAATGTTTCCATATCGGATTGCTAATTTTAATGATTAGAACGTTCTTTGTTTCCGAGGCCTAATGGGTGACGCGAGTGAATCAGCGAAACGTAGCTATATTATAATAAATATTGATATAGCGGAATTAATTTGGGAGTACAGAATGGAGGATAATAGAGAATCCGGATTGGTTTGTGTGGGGAATGTTTTTGTACAATATTTGTTTTGTGAGATAGAATGTCCATGATTGGTTTATGCAATCAGTTTTATATTGTGCAGATATCTGAATTTACTCGTTTATTTTTTGCACAGCGTGTTGTATTTTATTTATTATTTTATTTTATTTGGTTTGCTAACAAATATAACAATAATACAGCTACTTAACAATATATTATAAACCTATCATATTGTTGAATCATCCAACATGACGTCTGCGGGGAGCGGGACGCGAGGGGGCCGCGCGGCGGCAAACCGGTCGTCGGGCCGGCTCGGGCATCGTCGGCGAGCACACAGCTGACGGACAGTCGCTTTCTACGAGCTACAACACACGCACGCGCTCGCGCATTCCATTTAAACACACATTGTTCGCGCAGTATTTGAAATTATTTATTATACACCTAGTTATACAGTCCACTAGCATTTTAATTTAACCACACCTGAGCTTCGAAGGAGTAGGAGATCATAAACCAAGCCTACACATATGTTACATTCAAATAATAATAATAAGCAAACACCAATTTTAAATTTCGACACTCAATCTGTCGATGTTTATAATAACATGCTATGCTTTTCTGATTTTATTTTGCCTGAGATGGCAGATGAGCAATTAGTCTACCTAAGGGGTATCCACCGCTCATGGACATTGGCAATGTTAGGCGCACAGCCAAGCCGCTGCGTTCCATTAAATAAAGTTTTACTTGAAACATTCCTCCTGTTACAAATTGAAGCTTTAGTCACACTGTGGACGGACGTCAGGACGGGAATGCGACAGTGATGAGGTTGTAATGTATTGAGATGTATCGTAGATGTCACCAAGGCCGGTGTGGTGTCCAACATGCTATCAGTCGACACGCATGTATAATCTTGGTGAAATCTAGAAGAAAGAAATATTAACATTTACACAATATAGATTTAGACATTTACACATACACGAACATATAAAGCAGACAAGATTACATATGTGTAGCAGGGGATTTAGCTCAGTATACGCTGTGCTTTAAGGCACAGTACTGATTTTCAGCTAGAACCCTGACATTGGCACAACAATTATTATTCAACGCGCACAGGAAATAAACATACTACATACATCAATACAATATATTACATAAGTACATAAAAAATGCTATATATATGGCTGCAATACAGAAACTATTATTATTATACTTACACGTAATTTTTTTTTGAGGTAAATGCTACTGTAAATTCTGGACACGTAAAAGTTCATTGAAGATATGTGCCTTAAAAGTTGGTTGGGACATATTTTTACGTAAAGGTGGAGGTAAATCATTCCATATTTTGGTAGCAGAATACTTGAAACTTCCCTTATATTGTGCCGTTCTGTGATCTGGGATAACCAATTTGTTCGCTTCCCTCCTACGAGTATTTCTCTGTTGTGTATCCTTCACCCACTCAAATTTATCGTAAAGATATTCTGGCCTTTTAATATGAACAATTCTATGCTATTACTAAACATGCTAGGTGCAATTTTCTTCGCGATTTCATTTTTAATGTCTGTTTAAGATTAAACATAATTGCTTACATAATAATAATAATAGTAGTCCTCCTTTAAGACTATAATAGAATAATTCATTTGCGGCACTTTTCTAAGCTACATATAATGGGAAAGCGATGGTGGCTGAATGGATAAGGGACCTGCGTGCAATACACGCGGGCCGAATTCGAATCTGAGCGGCAGTACCAATGTGGATTCCACTTTGTGGAATTTATATGTACTAGTCAAGTGACTTACCATCTGCTAACGGTGAAGGAAAACATCGTGAGGAATCCCACATACCCTAGAAGAAATAGGCCAGTGTGAGTGGATTATGGCCTAAACCCTCTCAGCTCTCTAGCTAGAGGAGAAGAGACCCAAGCCCAGCAGTGGGACTTAATGGGTTGCTGATGACATACAGGGAAAAGTTTATAGATATTTCAAATATAATGTCAGGAGCCTTATTCTTGAATGGAAGTCATTCTTCAACCTCATACCTCATTTATCAAGCTTAGCAAAGACAGCCCCAATACAACATCCAACTTAATATTTAATTTATATAAAACAATACTAAACATTGGTAGATTCACTTCAATTCTCAGAATTGATAAATGTTGACATTTATATAACAGATGTTTCTGATGATTGATTAGAAAGATTAGAAGTTAGTCAGCATTAATTTAGATTATTTGTCTGAGGATTAAAATACTGCTTTGAATTTCTTGCCAAATTTACTCATGGCCAATAATAGGCATTTGTGTTTAATTACAATTACATTTTAAGAACAAGCCCCTTGTCGCAGAGGACAACAAAAAGTATATCCTAATCCAGAATGGAGTTTAATTTTTTTTTAATGTGAGTTACGAAACCTCAACTTCTCGTATTTTATAGCAGTTGCATACATGCTTTGACCACTAGACCAATCAACATTTTTCAGCATAAATAAATCTATAGACCTTTTTGAATTTAAAGAGCCTTCACCTTGTATAGGTAAATAATTTCAGAACTGAATATTGACAATGAATTATTTTCATATGGTGAAAGGAAAATCCGATGTCAAATTGACATTCATAATTATTTCAAAATAATAAAACATTACGATTAGTTACGTTCCCTGTCACATAATGTTATTAATATAGGTACACAATGATATCGTATGTTTTTAACATACAATATCATTGAATATACATACAAACAATGTAGAGTAGAACTCAATTTGACGTAATATTATTCAAAATCGAAAACATTCCGTTCGAAAAGTTCTTTGTATTACCGTTTAGAAATCGTTAACTTGCGAGTCGTACCTAGTTAATTAAATTATGATATTAATGTGATAAAGACATAATTAAATTTAATTAAGAATACGTTACAAATTGAAATAACCGTTTTTGTACTAAATTTATCTTTCATACTTTCCTAAAGTCTTTTAATTATGACTGGCCCCGGTGAAGTAAAGAAAAGATTAGTCCGTTTACTGGATGATACTTTCGAGAGTCATACAGGGGTTATTGTTAAGTAAACCGTGGATTAGGCCATATCAACCAACGGTCAAAGTACCGGAGAGGTCAAAGTGCTCTGCTTTGGTTTTCTGACTGTTCGACAGTTTGAAGGCGAGGCAAAAGACGATACGGTGACGATCTTTAAGTTAAAGCTGTTGAAGGGAAGTGTTAGAGAATAGGTTATCTTATAGAACATTTAAAACAGATTAATGAGATTTCTTTTTACACCTTTAAATAAACTGACGTTTCCGAACGGATTCTTTCCGACAGTTCAGAATTAGGACCCAGGCCTTATTTTTTTAATATCTCACACATTACAAAATAAAGCTATAATATTAAGGAGACCTTTATATGAACTAGGTATACTATGTATTAGTCCATCTACTTATTGTAAAAGGACGCTGGCACCTTTTATGTGACACGAATGATTGATGAACGTAAACGCCTACGTGAAAAATTTTAGGTTATATTTTAGTTTTCGAATATACACATCAAATGTGTTTGTTCGTACTTGTTTTATGGTGATTATCACCTCTACATCAGAGATTTAAAGACATTGTTTTAAAAAAAAAGTTAAATAGAGATGAGTAGTCTAAGCAAATGAACTCGCGGGCACACACAACTAATGCAACCAAAAAGATCTAAAATATGTTTCTTACACTCAAATCTACAAAAATATAAACGAGAATAAAGGACGAGTTTTATTTTATTTGATAGGAACAAAAAAACAGTTGCATGTTAAATTAACAACAGATGTCTTAATTACTCTTAGAGCAAGGGTTTTCCATTGTTAATCTTGGCTTACACAGTCACAGTGATGGGTGTGTGGGAGGAATTGTCCCGTAAATAGATGTCTTAATTTCAACTGAATATATAAATAGCTCATCCTTGTGGTCAAGGATGAGCTATTTATACATATATTCTTGTTACTTTCTATTTAATTTTGACACTCGACGTCAATTTTATTTCGTTGTCATATGTTTGAAAATATGAGCAAAATAGCAAACGTATTTAAATTTTCAAACATTTGATAGTGATATTGCAAATAAGGCCCTCTAGTCTTACAAAGTTTCACACACACCCATCACTGTGAATATTAATAATTATGATGAGCCCTTGTAAGAAACTTGGAATCTTTTGTATCTAGAATATAACTTCGTTTATAAGATATTATATGGCTTCAGATCTTATAACAGATAACAGTAATTTGTTAGTGTCATGTCGCGGCCTGCCACGCTATTGGAGCCGACCGACTGGCGCACTTTAAACCTCCCTACGATCCCTGCTCCCATTCCCGAGTTGACCTACTTAGCTAAACTAATGACGATGGAAATGACAATAGGAGGGACTCAATAGGGATTGTTCTGTAAACTCCTAGCTACAGATGTCGGTTCTTAGTTTAGTAGTTGTTTATCGTCAATATTTTAAGTGGTAAACTGCTTCGTTGGTCTAATAGAAATTTGTACGTCCATTGACAAAACATGACGCACATTTTTTTGTATAAATGCTAAACAAGTAATGGAAAAACTCAAACCCACAACGGGACTTGAACCCGCGATCCTGGCATTCCGTATCCAGTGCTCTTCAACTGAGCTATGCGGGCAGACGTCCCTGAGATCGAATCTACCCATCATGTAAACTAAACAAAAGGAAATTGCTTAATATTTAATGTAAATGGCGCACTATGTATATTTTAAGACCATTTCCTGTACCCATGTTTAACCAACTATGTCGGATCCATTTTGCTAGAATCGTGTATTTATTTATTTACGCCATTTTCTATACAAATGATGTTTATAGTAGGAAATTAGATATCACTTACAATTTAATACACTTTATAACTGATTAAAAATCTGGCGGTCAAAGCATACTTAATACATTTTCTGATTCTGAATAATGTATCTGAATAATGGATAAATGGGTTTTCTGCATTGGAACGAAAATGTTAATGATCTTAAAAGTTATTATGTTATTAATTTCGTTGCGCAGTACAAGGTTGTAGGTACATAGTTAAGTGCGGAAGAATTGAGCCTCCGGCACTCCATACTCACCGAACGAAACGCAATAGCATAAATACTGCTACTTTTACCACCTTTTTCTACATCATTCCTAGCGTGGTGTTATATAACCTATTTCATCATCATTTCAACCCATAAACGTCCGACTGCTGGGCACGTTTCTCCTCCAAACATTGTGGAGGGTATTTAGCCTACTATACCACGCTGGCCAGACGGGTTTGTATAGGGTTTGTTTCGAATTTTCCTTTTCCCGCATTGCTTTTGTCTGCATAAGGTTACTCCAGTCGCATTTTACGACACCCACAGGTTGAGATGGGGTAGTGACATTATTGTATTCTTAACCGAAAATATAGCCTATTTACTTACTGATAATGTAGCTTTCTAACGGCAAAAGAATTTTGGAAATCGGTTCAGTTGTTTTTAAGTTTATTCGTCACATACAAAAATACAAACCTTTCCTCGTTATAATTTAGTGTAGATAGTCTTAGTAAAGTCTAGTGTTAGTACATTTATTTTATTTAGGGGTCCTATCCTTCTCCAAGTTAAGAGTTCTCTATCCTACGTTCCTAACTCTTTTGCCTAGTAGCCCGCCTGACGGGAAGGCGGAGACCACTAGAGATGTGTCCAGGGGGCTTACTCTGAATTTTGACATTCGACTTAGTCGGTTTTGATGTTGATGTCAAATGTTTGAAAGTGACAGCGACCATATCTAAATTTCCTTACATTTGACAGCGACATCAAAACCGACATAACGGTCCAAGTCGAATGTCAAAATTCAGAGTAAATCCCTAGTCTCTATCTTACACAATTATTTACCTTTTCTCAATACATAAGATGTTTGTTGATATGTTAAGAAATCGACGAAAAGGGACAACGCGAAAGGTCACGTGCAAATTTACGGTTTTGCGGTGAATGATATAGTTTTAGTGTTGTTCAAACTTACGGTTTTTACGTGATGAATCGAAAATTATTTTCACAAACTGATACTTATTTCAAAACTTGATCCCTGTTTCGAATTGAGCTGAAATTCATGCATTTGAATATTCTATCTTATTAATATATGGAGCTGGTCTGATGTTGGAGCCGGAGGTTTTATATATATATGGTGGAAATATTTAATGCGACCTGCAGGGAAAGTACTCTGAATACTAGAGTGCTTTATCTAGTCCAAAATAATTTTGTAATGCAAGCTTATTGGCAAAGTTAACCTATTGCAATAGCCAATATTGAACATTTACATTCTGATTTATTTATGCTAAAATACATATAATTCACAAAGAGCCTTTGTGAACTCGTTTAGCGAAATGGAATAGAGTAATTTAGTTTGTCGTAGACAAATGCTGCAAATTCCGTAGCACTAATTATACTAGTACTAGTCAAGTGACTTGCCATCTGCTAACGGTGAAGGAAAACATCGTGAGGAAACCCACATACCCTAGAAGAAATTCTTTGAGTATGTCTGATCCACCAACCCACACTAGGCCAGTGTGAGTGGATCATGGTCTAAAACCCTCTCAGCTCTCTAGATAGAGGAGATGAGACCCCGAGCCTAGCAGTGGACTTAATGGGTTGCTGATGATGATGATGAATTATATAATAATATTAAAAGCTGAACTTGTTTGATTATTATACTCAATTTAGTAATTTTGTTTTAACTTAGTTCAATAATGTTACATTTATTTTATAATTTCGCGTTTTATTGATGTATTAATAATAACGCTCTTGAATATTCCCACGGGTACTAACACAGGACAAAGAGCGAAACACATTAGTAATTCATAATTACAAATTGTTAGCTAAATACTGTTTATTTGACACCAAAAACGTGTAAACAAGGTATATAAGCTTATAATTATGGATATATTGTACTCGACTTCACGACATTATACAGAGCTTTGTGTTTTTCATATCTACCTATGGATTGTTAAAACTAGTTTTTAGCTAGGGTGCTCGCAATTTGACCAAAATAATTAATCGTTTTTTTTATGCATGCCTTATCGAATTAGGAATGAAGAGATCCACAGAACTAAAGTTACTGATACATTGCCCACCGGGTAATCAAGTTGAAATGCAGTGAGCAGAGCACATAATAATATCATTCACAAGTCTCACAACTGATGACCGATGGGCTTGAAAAGTTCTAATGGAGACAGCGCACCAGCAAGGTGTCAATCCAGTTTGACAGATGATGTGATCCGAACGCAAGTACCCTATAGGTTTTGATTCCTGCGATCGTCATCGATCGAGCTATATGATAAGGGTTCCGTTTTTTCCTTTTCAGTTACGGAACCCTAAGGATGAATACTAACGCAATTTGTACATGATTATAACATAAAATATATAGGTATAAACAAAGGTATAAGGTACAAACCTTCAATCATAGTACACGTTCATAGAACCGGTCAACACAGTAATTATACTATTTCTACAAAACGTGAAAGGATTATCTTCTCAAATATTTTTGAAAATCTATTTACTTAAGCCGAACAGCGCTTAGTCCCTATCGTCTGCTGATACAGTCGCCCACTCAACTGAATGGGAGTAGCTTACCAAGGTCATTGAACTAACGTACTCGAAGAAAAGACGCCGCTTTCAAATACTTGACAAATAGTCTAATTATTTGTTGTCAAAATATACTTAAAAGCTTCTGAATACATTCAAAAGAAACGAGTTCTTAAATAAAATATGAAGTAATTATACGAAATATAAATGTGTTAGAGATAATGGACTCTAGGTGTTAGAGGTTTTAATAACTACTTACAGGCATTTGATCAAACATGGCACACGTATACACAATTGTTTTTTGTTAAAACATAGATTACTTTTAATTTAAAAAATTAAGGCAGCACCATCACATGTATACAATTGTCTGAATATTTCTTAGCTTTTAAGGTGTATGTTCTTGTTGGTTGTTCTTAAATAACATAAAATAAATAAAAAGCAATGGAATAGGTAGGTAAAAGTGCATTTCTCAAACATTTCGTCCTCTCTCTTCTCCTCTCTACACTACTACTACTAGCACAGACGATGACATCGACATATATGCTGGTCAGGGTGGTTGTTTTTTGAAGGCTTCAATGTTTAGATAACACGAACTTTATTTATACTAACAAAAACTTTTATCCATATACTATAGAATAAAAAAAATCCTTACGCCTTTCTACCTATTTAAAATGAAGTGATGTTATCACTTCATTTTAAATAGGTATTATCTGGAACACTCAAGAATAAGAAGGATTTCGAGTCCCGAAGAGGCAGCAACGAGATCTGTTTGTTGATCGAACACTCCTTGGTTTATTTGATGTGTAATTAGCTCGTCTTTATTGCTTCCAATCTTATTCAACGTCTTGTAATTGTGATATGAAAAATTCGCTATTTTATTGGTAAACATGTAGAAAGACTCAAATATTGCTATGAGAGATTACGTCTTCAGATAATGGCTTTTATGTTGTACAATATAGGCGAAATACTATTCTATTATTATATTCTATTCTAATAATTTCTAAAGATTTGGGTTTTCCAGGGAATACATCTAAATATATTTTATAACATTAGCTTCCGCCCAGGACTCCGCCCGTATGATATTTTGATAAATAGTAATCTATATGCCAGTCACCAGACTATTATCTATCTGTATGCAAAATTTTGTACAGATTCTTTCAGCCATTCGTGTGGGATTATACATCCATCCATTCTAACTTTCGTATTTTTAATATAATAAGAAGTAAGATAACATAGTATCAGTCTTTTACCTCCGAAGGGGTAGACTGAGGTGATAATATATTATATGCTAGAAGTCGCCCGGGGCTTTATTCTCGTCGTTCTTTATTTGGCCACTGCTCAGCTCCTATTGACCGTAGCGTGATGTTATATAGCCTATGTTACTCAGTGATAATGCAGCTTTCTAACAATGTCAGGCCAAAGAATTATTGAAATCGGTTTAATGGTTTTAAAGTTTATTATACATACAAAAATGCAAATCTTTCTTCTTAATAATATTAATATAGATATAGACATATAGATTATAGCCACTTACATAACACATAAACAGCTGGTAAATACAAACTTATTAATTCCTTTTCTGAAACCCATTACGAAACAACAATATTATTGAAACTTAAGAAATAATAACGTTCTTGTTTTCGACTAGATACCAGACGAATAAAACGATCTTTGATGTAGCACAGCATTTTATCGCTCGGATACCCACAATTTAGTACGTTTACCTAACCATTAAGGTGAAAATGGGATTCGTCTGTAAACAACGCGATGCCAGGGTTAGGAGTACTTCAGCTTGACGTCACAGAAACGTTTAGGTAAACTTGAAATATATCAATAAAGATTTCGAAAAGGAGTTTGTTTAAGGTCTTGCCGAAATCAACGTAAATATAGTTTGAGGTCTTTCATATTTAAAGTAACTAGAAGTGCATTAAGCCCATATTTCGTCATCTTTGTTATGTCCCACTCCCATGTAATATGGAATATCGGATTGTTTATTAGGTACATATAGGGTTGCAAATACTTGAAAATATCGATGATATTTATATCGAGGCCTTGAAAATTTCGATAATCAATAATATCGACAGTTTCATCGTGATATTATCGATAATCGATAATATCAGCCGTTTGAAGGTGATATTCTAAATAATGAATTTGATAAAATTAAGAAGAATTAAGTCATATAAAAGATTTATTATTAAATAATTAAAATTAAAACACATGTCATAATCAAAATTAGAAGTTTTATATTTTCATACTTCCCAATAACTTTTATCAATAGAACCTAAAAACAATAGTTTAGAAAGTCTTTTTCCTAGCAGCCGATTCCTACTTGCCGTAATAATAGCTCCTGCCTTCGAGAACAGACGTTCCGCTGGCACCGATGTAGCAACTATTTAAATTAATTATCGATATTAAATGATTTTCCGATATGATAATATCATATCGGCAATGCTAATATATCGATATTTATATTGATATGTCAAGAGTAGTATCTTCTAGGTATTGATCTATTTGAAGTTTGTACGACTAAAGATTGAATTTCAACCTTGGAGCCCGTAAAGTGAATTCTCAGTATAATCTTTTGTTAGCGACGCCTACGTAGTTAAGTGATTTTATTAAGATACATCAGCTTTTTTAAGTTACGTAGTTAATAAGAAATAATAATTCATACATATAAAAAACCTGTGGTACAGTCGAGTTCATTAATATATTGACATCATCAAGGATTCAAAATACTGTGAGCGTTGAAAAGCTCAATAAATACTATAGAACCTATGGATCAAATATATGTTCTGATGTGAATGGTTCAATAATTAATATGTTGTACATTATGCAATAAGTTCCAGTTACCCTTTTCAACAAAAATATCTAATGATGGTGGTAATTTATTAATGAACTCGACTGTAAAACCAGTATTTTATTTTGAAGGTAGCTAATATATTTGAAAAATCCCAATGAAAAGGAGTTAAATAATATGAAATAGTAACGTTGTAAATATGTAGCCCCACGTTGGGCGCCAGTCTATTAGTCTCCGTCCCCTCAAGGCAACACGCTAAGCAAATGAGACAAGAGCAAACAGGAGAAGGGAAAGGTGTGGGGCCGCTAGAGTGGTATAGTACTTAGTACCAGACCGACGCGACGTTTGAATAGTGCCCTGTTAGTGGCAGTAAACTCGCTCCATAGTACAAGGACCTGATATAGCTGGCGAAATGTGATATACTTCTTTTCTCTTCAGGGAAAAAGGCACATTTTTACGCTACTTAAATATATGTCGCGTATTAACTCAGATTATAGTAGACGTAATAAAAATAAGATGCATAGGCATGTGCGGTTCGTTGCAACTAAATGTGGTTCAATACTAAGTCTACGTCACGGTATAATCTAATCACAACTTTCCCCAACTCCTTTGATAACCACAAGTAGTAAGTGACAATTAGTGAGGTGTTTGTTCATAAACAAGTTAAGTTAGTTATCCAACTTTGAAGTACCAACAGGTATAAGTTGGCGCGAAGGGACGATGAATCCTTTACAAGCGGTTCCGAGCTAAGCAGAAACAATTTGCATCGATCGACTTGTGTAGAGGTATAACTTTTGTTGATCGCATACCTACATAGATTACTCTTTCGTGAAGGAGACTGCACAAGAGGTTTCGGGTTCGATTTCTGGATAGGGTAAAAATAGTATTGGGTTCTCTCTATGCCTCTGTTGATGGCAATAGTCTCGCTCTTAAAATATGAACCTAACATAGTTGGCGAAAATCGGGTGTGATGCGTCTCTTTACCTACCTCATCGGGGAAAAGGGATGTTGCTATTTTATGTTTTTAACATATTTTGCCTCCATAGTATTGTGTTTCAGCTGCTGAGTCATGCTCTGCCGATAGATAGGAGGAAGGGGGAATAAAAACATTTGAGCCAAAATCGACCCAAAAGAGCATTTTAAGGGTATGTAAAAATTATCCGTAATATCCTTTTGGCTGTCTCTGACATTATCGATGATTATAGACAGCGATTATTACCGTCAAGGAAACTGTCCGTTCATCTGTCAATTTTATAATTCTTAAAGCCTTGAAAGGTATAGAATCGACATCGGTGTGATAGAATAGCCCGTAGCAATCGATTCTACCTTGGGAACTGCTCTATTGTTGTTGAACGTATTCACAAAGTTTGTGAACTAGCCATTCAATCCGTTAACAATGTTGATCGAACTTTTTTGAAAAAACTTGGAATCGTAGGCGGCTTTGTGAGCTGTGGGAATTATTACACAGACGGCACGTAAACCTGAAAACTACAATATATTCGAAGCTCTTCAAATTATAATAAGGAAACGTTGGTTTGACGTTAATGTTGTGACAAGAATAGAGAAAGGAATGTTAAGCTGATTCGGATACTACTATATAATTAAAGGGAAGGTGATAAAGGGGTGGCGCAAAAGTAGTGGCACTAAAGAAAATGCTTTTTTTTTTTTTATTATACATTTTCTGTCATTCTGTTGTTGAAAATTGTGTAGTGAACAAATGTAAAATACACTGAAAATAAACATGGACCGTTTTACTCCCCAAGAACGTGGAATATCAGTGATAAGAACACAACGTGAATTTCGTCGACGATTTCCCCACCGTCCGGCACCGATTGGTCGCACAATTCGACGCTTTGCCACACACCCACTAAAAGTTACTGTATGGTGTGGCATCTGTGTTGACAGAGTGATCGGACCCTATTTTTTCGAAGACGCTGGAGGCAATGCGATAACTGTCACTGGAGAACGCTACAGAACCATGTTACGTGAGTTTTTGATACCCAGTTTGGACGAATTGGGGCTGGAGCACATCTGGTTTCAACAAGACGGCGCTACGGCACACACAGCGCGCGACACTATGGACTTAGTGAGGGACGCTTTTCCAGGCCGAGTTATCTCTCGTTTTGGCGATTTGCCTTGGCCTGCAAGATCACCCGATCTGACCAGTCCAGACTTTTTTCTTTGGGGTTTTTTGAAATCTCGGGTGTATGTGAACAAGCCACAGACTCTCGCAGCTCTAAAAGAAAACATTCGTCAAGAAATAACGAACATATCGCAGGAAGTGTTACGGCAAGTTATGCAAAATGTCATAAATAGGGCTCAAATGTGTATCAACTCTGGAGGTCACCATTTAAAAGACATCATCTTTAAATCCTAATGGTACGAAATTTAATGGCACAAATATACATTTAAAAAAATCTAAATCTAGTTTTCTTATAAGGCGAATATTAATAGGAACGTTGTAAGGAGAAGACCTAGAAGAACGTTCCTTGGCTAAATCTGGGACGTTCTAAAGAAAGGATAGACTAGGAGTATCCTAAGTTGACACGGCGCAGCACACGCTGGAGCCTTGTCCGGCGTGGGAAGGGCTGCGCCGTGGCCTCGTCGCAGTCGTTGGAGAGGACCTCTCGCTGCCGGCCGTCATGAGCTCGATGGCCGGCAGCGACAGGAGTTGGGAAGCGGTCGCATCCTTCTGCGAGGAAGTCATCTCGCAGAAGGAGGCGGCGGAGCGGCTCCGGGAGGAATCTGCCCTTGCGGAGCCGATCCGCCGCCGGCGAACTGGGCGGCGTCAGCGAGCGCATATGCGCCTGATGCCGCCATAGTAAAGGCTGCGGGTGGGGGATCGGGGTTTACTCCCTCACCCGCTCCTTTCCGCGAAGGTCGACAGCGTCCCCGGTGCACCCGGACGCTGTCGTTCGGTGTTAGGGCCCGAAAGGGCCCGGTGTCGGTGCCCCGTAAGGGGCTGTCGCTGGGTGGGCTGCTGATGTTGTATCAAGTTCCAGGGCCCACCCATTACGGCGAAGCGACGGTGCACAGAGGGGTTTTAGTGGGTATTCCGGTCCTTTTCAGACCGGCGAGCCCCACATAACCGTCCCGTGTCCCCGCACGGGGCGGTATGCGTAATGCATTTCCCCTCTTAAAAAAAAAAAAAAAAAAAAAAAAAAAAAAAAAAAAAAAAAAAGGAGTATCCTAAGTTGGCGAGAGTGTATGAAAAGATTGATTAATGTTGAAGAAACAAAAGATGCATGTCTGAATTGTAGCTGGTGGAAAGAAATGGTCTTATCCAACCGCTCTGTTGGGAAAGAGGCGTGATTTATGTATGTATGTATTTTGATTATTATAAATAATTAATAATATTATAATTCATTCATATATTTCATTCAACTGATATATACACTACTTAAATATATAGTTTTTGTAAATACATACATATTATATTATTTACAAAAAAATAACGTTTTTAAGTAGTATATCAGTTGTTTAGTACCCATAACACAAGCTAATATAATTGCTTACTTTGGGACTAGATGGCGCTGTGTGAATGTGGTAGAATATATATTATATTATTATCATTGAAGTGGCGCCGCGGCGTGACGTAACGGATCAACGTAATTATTTTGAAGACAACATAGGCTTTTTTAATATGTCGGGGTGAAGTTGCGTTGGATAATAAAATCATAATCGTATTCAATCAAGATTGAACCTTATACGTAATCATATATGTAGATAGAAAATGGAAACCGCTAAAAACATCTAATTTTAATAATTTATACAGATGTATAAATTATTAAAATGAGATGTTTTTATGACTAAGGGCAGATGCCCTAAGTTGGCGGTATATTTTAATATATCAATACGCAATAATTTCTGAAATTATATACTTGTCTAAAATATCCATACCTATCTCTCCAAATTGTGATTATAACAATCTAAAACTAGCTACTAAATTCTGAATAAGTTTGAATATTTAACAAGTTATTTGAATAATATTCACTTGAAGTCGCTAACTACATCAAAATTATGGAGATGAATCTGTAATTTATTCCCAAACAAAGTAAAAAGAACAATCACGTAATAAAAATAAACCTAAAATGAAAAGACATTTTTGATAATGAGTTTCACAATATTTTAATTTTAATACATTAGCTTAATTTTGTCTGACTAGATGCGGAAGGCGGAGGGCAGAGTCTTATGGCGCGTGTTGGGAGAGACCTAGGTCCAGCAGTGGACTGCAATAGGCTGAAAAGATAATAATAACAATATAATAATAAATCTTTATTGTAACAAAAATGTGCTCACAAACGTGTTTTAGCCCTGATTCCCGAACTAGCGCGAGCTGTATGTCAGGAACCAGTTCCTTCCAAAGTACAGTTCAATCACAGGCGTTACAATATTATTTTATGTGAATGAATATAAATAAAAAATAAATAATTATCATTAACAAAGTACTTAGAGCTTACCTATATTATGCGTGTGTGTGTGTGTGTTTGTGTGTGTGTGTGTGGGTGTGTGGGTGTGTGTGTGCGCGCGCAAGATGGAGTAATTAGATGCAACTTTGAGTCTATTTCATTATTAGGAATAACTTTTCTATTTCATTGTAGTCAAGATCCTTAAGCCAGAATTTTATTTTATTTTTAATAAGGTAGTTAGATAGGTGTTTAGATTCAAATGCTAGACTGAATTTGTTGTAAAGCCTAGGTGCGATATTATTAAATTGTTGTTGAGCCAATTTACTTATAAAGATAAGATGATGATGATGATGAAGCTAATTTTTAATATACTCGTTAATACCTTGCGTATTAATTGACATTATTTATCACAAGAATTACATTGTCCCTAGCATTTTATACGCTCGTCTGACTAATAGGTGTTCTACACGGTTATAAACTTGCGTCCCAACAGAGTGACCTTGGTGGGAGCTTGGTTGCCATCCGCGTAGTTTGTATGAAATTTGGTTTACAACAGCCGGCTACACGGTTGGAATCCACCAAGGGCACCTCTATGGAAGGCAAGTTTATAACCATGTAGCACAGCTTTAACTTCAACAAATGCTTGCATTCCACCGAATTCGCTGTAGTTAGCTAATAATGTACATACATACTTACAATAAATTGGAGTGCTCAAAGACGAAAACGAAGAAGTTCAATTAGAATAAATCACTACATTATCCTACAAATAAACTTTTTTGTAGTGAAAATTACGAAATACTGTCCATAATGCAATAAAAAATTCACCACACAAATCCTTTAGTAAATAAATTTAAGAAAACAGTAAACTTTTTAAACTTGCTTCTTTTTTAACTCGTGCTTTTATGTTAATACAGATCTTCTATTATCCATACATATTATTAAAGGCTTTGTTTTATATAAATTCATGAAATATTCAACTACTACACTAAGACTACTATTAATTCATACTCAAAAGCTTGCATTAACATGCCGATTATTACGTTACACCGATATGCTACTACGAAGCCAAGCCACACTTTGTAGATTACCTAGAACAGCATTCTTCAAATCACTCTTCAAGTACAAAGATTGTTTTCCTACAATGTAATAACAGGCCATTTTTATTTGAGCGTAAAAGGACAAAAAATATAGACCGTAGAAGAAAGCTCCTCAATTTTGTGAAAATTTAATTAATTTATTATAGGATGTTTCATTTCATTTGAAAGAAAAACAATAAATAAAGGTTCGTAAACGGAATGTTTTGAAATTAAATACTTTAATGTCAGACCTTTTTGTGTTCTCAATTAGAAAGAATAAGGAAAAGGTTTTATGTCAGTGATGAAATTCTGTAATTAGGTCACGGCCAAGTTAACTTAATTGTTCCTTAAGTCAGCTTAATTCTAGTAATTGAATTAAGTATGCGCCTGGTATAAAAATATTACTTTTATATTAACAGTATTTTGATTTTTGAGTTTTCAAGTATAATATCATTGATTATTTATTCTCTCTCGCTTTCTGTGAAAAGTGTGCAGTTTTATTTTTTTAACCCCAAACGCAAAAAAGGTGATCTTCCAATAAATGTAAGGCTTCCTCGAAACTTCTAACAGTCATAGCTAGGTAGTTGTAAACAGTTGCATCGCTATTAATCCTGCAATCCAGGTTGCAAGGATCAGGTATATTATAGAAATTGGCAAGCTACCTGTTGCGACCAAGTGCGCGATTCAGTGGTGGCTTTTCTAGTTTGATTTTGACTCATCATCATCTCTTAACCGTTTTCTTGTCTACTGCTGGCTGTAGATCTCACTTAATACACACTTGTAGCCAGAGTCTTCCCTCAAGCTATACCTACATAGATATTCGTCCATTTAGTGGATTCTCACGCTGTACCGTTCAGTACGTGGCTGCAACTTTAAAACCATTTTCCGCGGTTCGGTTCTTCAAGCAATTTTTTAAACTACGACCTTAGCAAAAACAGCTCACGATGGAGGATGATAAGCCTATGGCTTCTAACACCAGGGGAATCATATTTATGTGCCTTAGACGCGAACTATGTGGGATCTATTAAATTAAATAATAAGAAAACGTACAGTCTATTCGCAACCACAAAATAAACGACTGACGCTAATCATAAAAGTTTATTCACTTCATCTGTTCTAACGATTTAATGCACGGAACCAAACTTGAATAAACTTCCGGAGCTTTCCCCGAGGCAAAAAAATCTTCCGCTAAAACAGCTGACGTATACAATTTGACCTAGTTGTGCATAACATTTGATGCCTCGGGGAAAACCGTGATGTTTCTACCCAAGGAAGAGCGTTTAATGGACTGATACCAAGTTGGTAAAAAAAGAGATTTTCCTTTGTATTTAAGCGCTCTTTGTTTACTTCAATTAGAATTTAATTTATTTTAGCACGAGTTTTAAAACGTTTTTTTCAAAGTTTTAAAAAGTTGTTAAATACTGAAGTTTAAGTTATGTAGCCTTATTTAATAAATATAATACGTCATGATGGATGGATGTAGTCTAGTGATGTGGGTACCTATATTATATAATCTAAGGGGTATATTAATCATTGGAGTATAATTACAAGTTCCACAGTTTAATCACATCAGTCTCGACGAGGGCGGACTCGGTACACTTAGCTTGATAAATTCTGTAGCCAATTATGAAGACTTCGTCAAATATTTATAGTCTTTATCTGGGTCAGAATATTGCAAAATTTATGATTAAAATTCAAAGTAACACGAAAGCACATGTTTCTGACAAAAATATGGTTAAAATGGCGAATCGGCATTATCCCAAAATTACATTTTACAGTTTCCAAAGAGTTTAATTTATGATAGAAAAATAAAAAATAAGAATATTATGTGATATCAAAGCCAATAAGCTTTTTGCTTCTTTATCTACAAAAAAAAACATATTTTTGACACAAAATTTCAAACAATGATAGATATCCAGTTTACCGTTGTTAATTTGCCCTCCAGACTTGCTTTTAAGATTGCGTTGCGGTTAAGAACTCAAAGTCTAAGCAGTTATATAGTTTAAATTCGGCGCTACGGTTAACCAAATAATTGAACAGTGCATCGTACTGTGATTTTGGTAAAATTCAATATTGACATAATTACATTTTATGTTACTAAGGTCTTTGCAAGTTTGTTATATTTTATCTAACTGCGTGGACGGTGTGCAGTCCGTTTTGAAGTAGTCTTTTCATAGCAGTGAACATTATAAAATAGTATGAAATGATGACTTAAAAAAAGATCCTTTCTAATTCATACCGTGGAGCCGTGGAAAGTGCCGAGGGTCTTTACGAGCTATTTACTCCAGTTTACTAGTAATGCCAACATGCCACTTACCTACATAAATTTAACCTAGCTACATTGACAAATAAATATTTCTGTTTCTGTTTCAAAAGAGATTCTGTCATCGCTTCCAAATTTTTGAAAATGAGAACTACCATAATATTTTTTTTAACATTTGTCACTGTTATCGAAACTGATAAATTAGGGATTAGAAAAAAAATAAAATGTTTATTTGTCTCAAAAGTTACAACACAGTTACAAAATTGGTATAATATGAAGGTCGGTAAACTATATGTGCTCACTGTGAACCCACCTGAGCTAAAGCTCGTCCTGTGGGAAAAGTGGTCAGCCTACTAACAGGGTTTACATTTCGGCGTGGAGATCGCTGTGCTGAAGGGAAGTTACTTTAAACTAGTAGCTATTAAAAAAAGAAATGAGTAAGTAGATTTTTGTGTAGTGTGTGTAAATGTAGTGTTGTTTGTGAGTGAGTGAGTGATGTGAATGTGTATGTCTGTAAGTGAGGGTGAATGAGTGTATGTAAGATGACAAATATTTTTAGCATGTTGTTAAGTAATAGTTTTGATTATGGACATAGGGTATATATATGGATTAGGAACAAACGCTCTTTCTTACCCTTTTTACAAACCTGTATTTGCTGCAATTTATACAAGACAAAGGTAGGCCATCTGATGTGCTCACCTTATACATATAGTCTGACACGAACAGGTGTGCATTCAAATTAAATACTGCCCTATTATTACTATGACAAAATTTATAGCATTTAAAGCACAATAACTCCCTCTTTTTGTTGTTATTACTGCACAGCAAGCCGTGTCAGACTATATCCTATATGTAACAATTGTCTACTAGTTCTAGTTTAAACAAAACTAGGTATTGTATTTTGGTTTTGGAACATAAACGCGAAATTACAGTTGCAAGTTTATTTTTCTACATAAAACCTTAACGGCGAAATTACTCTTCCTTGTTTAGAGAATACCTGTGTACACAAAGTTAATAAAAAATAAAAAGTAGAACAACGTAAACGTTGAAGTCGTTTGTACAAGTATTCCTTTGAGAAATACCTTGTCTTATTCCCTGCCTTTGTTTTTCAACAGATGAAATGCTATTCGTCTCTCATGTTTAATGCATTTGTAAGATTTATAAACTATAAGATTCTGAATATATATATAGATTTGCAAGGATTATTAAGGGATATAAATAGACAACTTTAATACTTATTTCAATAATTTATCCTCAAGAGCATTCACCATGCTCAATATTGGGTTCCGCAGTAAAAGAGTGTATCTTCATAGCGCTTACGTCCTTTGTTGAAAAATTTTTTGAAAAGCTTTTTAATCTTTGTTTTTTCAGATTTTTAGCTTATACGGTTTAGAAGATAGAGAAGGGGATACATTTAAGCAACTTTCAGAGCGATTATTACCGAAGTATTCATTATTCAAAAAACTTGCTTAGAAACCTTAAGATAACTTAGTGTCTATAAAAGATCTGTCGAAGTTTGTACTTACCACACACACGAAGATGTTTGCTAAAAAATATTTTTAGATTCTGTCACACATTCTGTTTACATCCTGTAAACAAAACATGTGACAGCTTCTAAAAATATTTTTTTTGGGCACTCCCTACATGTTACAGACGCTTTCTTTTTTATATTTATTATTTAACTTATTTTTATTATTTTCTATAACTAACTACTACTAAGTAGCGGCTCGCACAAGACACCTATTTTTCAAATTTCATTATTATACATCTGGTAGTTTGTGAGTAAAATGCCTGTGACATAAGGACCGACGAACATGACAAAACTATAAAGGGTATATAAGGGTTCCGTTTAGCCATTTTGGCTACGGAACACTAAAAACGTAGCAATCTTGTTCCATCGGAAAGCAGCCATTATACATTGCAAAGGAAAAAATCTGTGAACCAAAGTCGTCATAGCGACAGCAAATTCATAACATAGACATCAATCATTCAGCAGTAATGAGGCTTCTGGATTATATACAATACTTCACTCAGTCTCCGAACTTCAAAGAATAAATTCATCTGTGTGATAAATTTGTGCTTTGATTTTTTTCTACGGTTATGGAATGAATTCTCTTCCGAGGTTTTTGCAAGGACATAGTACTTAAAGGATTCTCCATAAATAGGTTTCAAAGGAGTAAGTTACGTGTACTCGACGGTTCTTGTGTTAAAAGCGTCCATAGGCTAAAGGCATCAGGCAGGCCGTAGGTTTGTTTACCACTAACGAGGTATAAATTCCAACATAAAGGTTGCTGAAGGCGTTCTCATTAAAAATCTGTTTGAAGTTATTTAAGATACCGTTCCTAACGCGAAGCAACAATAGCCGTTTAACAATTTCCCAAAATATAAAGTTTTAGCTTCAATTTACACGGAAATGGGGTACATTTCTGTACAACGGGCGTACTTATATTTATAAGTAGGGTACGTCATTATGTATTTCTCCGCGTGTCATTTTTCACTAAACAATTTGCCACCACTTCGGGTCCTCCTCATCTCACTTGAAAATTAATAAGGCATTGTTTACACTAAACTTATCATCATCACATCATCATCATATCTAGCTCAATGACGTCCACTGTTGAACATAGGCCTCACCTAATTTCCGCCACAGCGAGCGATTTTGCTTATTATTGCCGAATGTAATTTTTTCAAAGGAATGTATTTTTTTTTTCCTTTTTTTAGAGGAGAGGAGATCTGAGCCCAGCATTGGGACATTAATGGGTTGCTGATGATGATGAAACTTTTCAAAGATATTATAAGAACACTCAGAAATTCAAATAGTTACGCATTGTTGCCATTTACAATAATTCACCGAACGTAATATCCCGGGGGTTTAACCATGCTATTCAAGCTCAATAATTTATGTAATACTTTTGTACCTTGATTGAATATTCTATTAGCATCTATTCCCCACGCCTGATTTCAACATTCCGCTTATTGCTGCTGCATAATGAAATTAAAATAAAATTTACAGTTTTAAATAAAAAGTATATAATATTTTGTTATTTACGCAATATCGAACGTGTTATTTATTCACTGTCCCCTGAAATTGTTTATTCAAAAAAACTCCTTTGTAAATACATACAATTTTTGGTTTTCCCTAGGGACTATAATTATAGGTTCTTCAAAAAAGGAGTGAATCCGGCAACGCGCTCGTGATTCCCCTGGTGTTACAGGAGTCCATAGGATACGGTACGTAATTGCTTACTACGTTCGTTTGCCACCGTCTCGTATAAAAAGAAATATACGTAAAATTATAAAATTTGTTATCCATTTATAACAAATGTTATACTTAAATTATGTAGAAATTAAATACATTTAATTCAGTGTAGAACCTTTCTAGACCTATTAGATATTTTACTTTCATCATCATTTCAGCCTATTGCAGTCCACTGCTGGACGTAGGCCTCTCCTAACACGCGCCATAGCACTCTATCCTCCGCCTTCCGCATCCAGTCAGACCCAGCGACCTTTTTCAGGTCGTCGGACCATCTAGCTGGAGGGCGTCCTACTCTACGCTTGCCGAGTCGCGGTCTCCACTCTAGGACACGCTTGCTCCACCGTCCATCGGTCCTTCTGCAGATATGACCAGCCCACTGCCACTTCAACTTACTTATTCTACGAGCTATGTCGGTAACTTTGGTCCTTTGTCGGATTACCTCATTGCGAAGTTTGTCCTTCAAAGAGACGCCGAGCATAGCTCGTTCCATAGCTCGCTGAGTGACTTTCAGTTTGTGGGCTAGTCCTACAGTGAGTGTCCACGTCTCGGCACCGTAAGTCATGACAGGTAGGACGCATTGGTCGAAGACTTTGGTCTTCAGGCATTGCGGTAAAGGCGAAGAGAAAACCCGACGTAGTTTGCCAAACGCTGCCCAACCCAGTTGGATCCTGCGGTCGATTTCTTTCTCGAAGTTGTTTCTACCAAGCTGGATAACTTGTCCAAGGTAGACGTACTCTTGAACAACTTCGAGAACCGATCCGTCGACATAAATCGGCCCCGGCATGACATGTTCGTTGAACATAATCTTGGTTTTATCCAAGTTCATGCCGAGACCAACACGTCGAGAGGCTCCATCTAGGCTGCGCAGCATTTCGCTTAACTGTTCCAGTGACTCTGCCACGATGACGATATCGTCGGCAAACCGAAGGTGTGAGATGTACTCGCCATTGATGTTAATACCCCGTCCAGTCCAGTCCAGCGTCTTGAAGACGTCTTCGAGCGCGTTGGTGAAGAGCTTGGGGGATATAACATCCCCCTGTCTCACCCCTCGACGCAACTCGATAGGGTTGGTCTTTTGGTCCTGGAGCTGGACGGTCATGGTGGCGGTTTCATAAAGACATCTCAACACCTCGATATAGCGCCAATCGATACGACATCGCTGCAGAGCATCCAGAACCGCCCAGGTTTCGATGGAGTCGAAGGCTTTCTCGTAGTCCACAAAAGCCATACACAGCGGCTGATTGTACTCTTCGGTCTTCTGCACAATCTGCCGAACAGTATGGATGTGGTCTACGGTGCTGTAGCCTTTTCGGAACCCGGCTTGTTCTGGTGGCTGGAACTCGTCGAGTTTTCTGGCGAGGCGGTTGGTGAGCACTTTAAAAGGTGTAAAATAATGAATTACTTTAATATTGTCTCTGTATAAAACTACACTACTCTGTATATATTCATGGATATTATAATGAAATTTGATGGATAAATAATTTGAATTTACGACACGACTCGTCTCGCGTCTATCGAGATGAATTGAATGCGGCATCGTAACTTGCATCGTAAACTTGAAGTTAAATGCAATAAACGTCAGTTACAGTTGTTATGATCTATTTAATAATTTTGTAAACTGAGGTAAAAAAATTCAATGTTATTATGAAGTAGACTGTAAGTACCTACCTACTTATTTAAAAGTTTAAGCGTTTATTCTATTGTATAGTCAATGGTAACTGAATGGATAAGGGCGTTCTCTGCAAATCACGCGGTCCGAGTCGATCCCGAGCGGCAGTACCAATGTGGATTCCACTTTGTGGAATTTATATGTACTAGTCATGTGATTTACCATCTGCTAGCGGTGAAGGAAAACATCCTGAGGAAACCCACATATTCTAGGAAAAATTCTATGAGTATGTCTGATCCACCAACCCGCACTAGGGCACTACCACTAGGCACACATCCACTCACGCTGATCATGGCCTAAAACCCTCTCAGCTCTCTAGATAAAGGAGAGGAGACCCCGAGCCCAGCAGTGGGACTTAATGGGTTGCTGATGATGATGATAGTCAATGGTACCAGTTAATACATACCGCATACCATTGACACTCGTATCACAAGACTGCATGATAAAAAAAACGCAATAAAAAAATAAGGAATGGCATGGTATTTGATCAAAAAGTTAGTGGAAGTGACTGAAACTATATTTATCATCCGTTACGTAAAAAAAATTTGACGACACGTCATCGTCGCCTCGTAATATAAATATATAGGTATTTGTTAAAAAAATATCTTGGTTGTAAAGTCAATATCTTGCAATTACCACTCTAAATATAATTGCAAATTGGTAGTCCATATTATGATGTGCAAGTTCGTTAGATTTAATGCAGTAAGTGCTGCGTCGATTTAGTATATACAAAATAATTCGAAACAATACCGGAAGACGGTTATTGTCGGAGACACAGAACAATGAAAGTAAAAAACAACAAACCTATCTCTGTTCTGTGGTCGGAGAGGTAGGCCACGAAAGCGCTGGTGAGACGATCTGGACTCATTTGACAAGGACTGGAGGATCAAAACATTCAATAGAAAAGAATGGGAGAGCTTGGGGGAGACCTTTGCCCAGCAGTGGGACAACGCAGGTTGATTAAAAAAAAAAAGGCTATAATTCGTGCATTAGACGTACCAGTAATTAGATTAGACAGTTTTATCAAATTAGCATGAATGTCTGAAAAAAAATTCCCAAAATTGTTGCGTTGTCAAATGGCATGAAGCAATATGAATTTTCTTATATAATATTTTGATCAAACAGTTTGTTCAGATTATCTAATCGTGTTTGTTGCAAGCACCAGTTTTTGCTACGGAAGCATTCTCTTGGGGCATGTGTTACCCACTTCAATACACTAACTGACGCTACGTCATACCTACAGTGCACTGCAGTATATGTATAGTACTTGAAAGATCAATGCCAATTTAATAAAACCTTTTTAACCTGTCGGTCGGGTTGATTAAATTACTTGAACAACCTTCATAAACAAGACATGGCTAAATTCAGAAAAAAAAAAAGATTTTGATACAACAAAAACGTTTTGTCTTAAGAAAAAAGGCTCAGTCCACAAGGACGGTAATATTGCCTTATTATAATAAAGGTAACGTGGCGTCGTTGAGATTAATTTTTTTGTTCAAATAAAAGTACCATTTAAAAAAGAATAAAACGGTGTCTATTGTAAAAGCCAGCTTTGCTTGTGACTCATTTAAATTTATGTTCTTAAAGGGCTCGGGGAGGAGGCATTTCCCCGAGTCCTTTAAATTATCTGTCTTCCAATCTCTATTTTTATTTTTTTATTTATGGGTATATATAACTAATTATGTGAAAATTATGCAAGTTTTAATATACCAAGTGATGATCCCACATACCATACTTCTTGACGAAAACAAATTAAAGTTTATTGCTCATTATTACTATTACCTATTATTTTCTCATATCCAAATTTTATTGAATTTGATTTAGTATGGTGTTTTGGTTCTGTTCTTTCTGTGATATTTCAAACTGTAACCAATTAAAATTGTAACAACTATGGCGATTGAAAAGAGTGGCCTGAGTTTCTTGCCAAGTTCTTCTCAGAGCTCAACCTTGTCTCAACGTGTCTTGTTGTGTGTGAACTGGCTGTAGGCAAATTTACTGACACCTTTTCTGGCTTTGTATGACGTTCATAAGTATCATGTATGTGATCCAAATGAAATAAAAAGATTTGACTTTGACTTATGTTTATTCATCATCATTATCAACAACCCATTAAAGTCCCAGTGCTGAGCTCGGATGTCCTCCACAGAATTTGGAGGGAATTTAGCCTAATATACCACGCTGGCTTCACGGATTTTTCCTCTTCTCGCAGTGCATAAGGTTTCTCCCTTATTCGCCTTTTACAACACGGGTTGAGATGGGTTGTGACATTATGTATTCTTAATCCATCACTACACGGCATTTTTTTAAACCGTTTGCCTGTTTTAAAATGATCTCTTTCTAATTGAAACTTCTTGATTGTAACAATAACTTTGACTTAAAATAAGAATATCTATTTCTAACGAACATTTCCAATAAATACGACAATACTTATTTAAAATGAACCTTTGTAGTTGATTCTAAAGCAATTTATCTTCGGTCGTGCTTTTGACATTACATTGTTCAACGTAATTGTAAGACATGTTGGTGACAGCTGTATGTATATCTCATTATCTTTTGGCCTTCATACATCTTGTGAAAGCAAAGCTAATACAAATATATAGAAATACGGCTAAGTGAACCATGTAAAATAATACAATCCAATATAACGCACCTTGCTATACAAATGGTTCTTGTTTGAAATAGAGAAATTATATTTAACATGATCTGCGTTTTTGCTACTATATAAGCTGTCATTTCGCATGACAGAAGGGTGTCACGAATAAGGGTATATTTGTTGTCATTGCATATTACTTTAATGTAATAAACTATTAATGATGGCCCATACGCAAGCTTTTTACCACGGTACAGTATAATAATCTGCTAAGCAAACATTAACAAATCGTTAACACCCACATGAATATTATAATAACTTAGAGAGACTATGAAATACGTTCGTATTATACTAATTTATTCTCATTCTTGGAATTATGGCTCGTGTGTTATGTTTTGGATATTATAATATTACGAAGTACAAAGGATCAGTCGTTAGGTAGCAACAAGAATTTTCGGAGGCATCGCGCTTGCTAGCGGGAGCGGAGACGAATTATCTATAGAATCTCTTAGATAGGTATTTAATTTTTTTAAATTTAAGCACAGTTTACATTGGTGTGTTCATGCAATTATACACATAATTAAGTATATTGTTTATGTATGTCTATTTAGTATTTAAGTGGTATACGTTGGTACGTACCACAATTTAATAATTATAATTGAACAAAATTCAAGGTCCGTAGATTTAGAAATAATACAAACTCAGAATCTTACTAAGTGTATATTTCTATAAGGTTCACACAATAAATTGGTTCACACTAAATGCAAATTTGCTCGAGCTATATATAGTCCCGCTGGTAACGAAACCATATCGCGATTCAGAAATTTTTACGCCATCTGTGATTTCGAAACAACACTAATTTTTCTTAACTTATATAAACTCATTAAACTTAACTTTTAACTTATTTTATAAATGTAAATATTAAACTAAAAATTAATACAAATAAATATATGTAACATCAAGCTGTTTCGCCCACAAGGGGTAAGCAGAACTACAAATATACAACAAAATTATATGCTGTTGGATTGTTTCCGAACATACCGCCCACCAAGGACATAATGCAGTGTGTCCTTCTAAAACCACAATCACAACAAATCTTAAAATAAATATCTATATTAACTTACAAACATCTTATTTTGTTACCGGTAATATACAGAGCTTCGACGTAGACCTTTTAATAACTGAGTGCTTTGTGCGTACTGTCACTACACGAGTAATACTGTCGGGGCCCGGATGTTTTTGCTCAATTTTACCCAACAACCATCTCCCAGGAGGCATGTCATCCTCTTTTATTAGAACTACATCACCTATTGATGGTTCTGGGTTCTGATATTCCCATTTGTGCCTTTGGAGGAATTGATGTAGATAATCCTGCGACCAACGTCGCCAAAAATCTTGCATCATTTTCTGGTGGAGCTGCCATCGCCGAAGAGTATATACGTTTGATTTTTCATAATTACCATCTGGTACCACGACGAGTGGTTCCCCTACCAGAAAATGACCAGGCGTTAAAATGACAAGATCATCTTGTTCCTCTAAATATGACAATGGTCTCGAATTGAGGCAAGCTTCAATTTGAGCTAAGACCGTAGCTAGTTCCTCAAATGTCAACGTCGAATTCCCAATGACCCGCTTCAAGTGGAACTTAGTGGACTTTATTCCTGCCTCCCATAATCCACCAAAATTTGGAGCACGAGGAGGAATAAAGTTCCATTTAGTTCCATTATTTGCTAGATACTCTGCCAATTCTTTTCTAAATGTTGATTTTTCATCGTTGAATAGACAAAGTAGCTCGCGAGCGGCTCCTATAAAATTTGTAGCGTTGTCACTATACAACTCTGCACATCGACCACGCCTTGACACAAACCTCCTAAAAGCAGCCAAAAACCCTTGAGAAGTCAGATCACTGACTGCCTCAAGATGCACTGCTCGTGTCGACATACATATAAACAGGGCTATATATCCCTTATATGACTTATTTCCCCTACCCTTTGATACTCTTATATTTATAGGGCCCGCGTAATCTACGCCACTTATAAAGAAAGGTTTATTTGGGGTTACTCTAGATGATGGCAATTGTCCCATAAGCTGGGTTGTTGCTCTAACTGAATAACGAATGCATGTCACGCAACTTCTGTAATATTTTTTGACTAAACCCTTTACACCCACAATCCAATACATGGAACGTAAATATGTGATCATAAGTTGGGGGCCACCATGCATAGTCCTTTGATGTGCATCTGCAATCAAAAGACTTGCAAAAGCCGACTCCCTAGGAATAATAATCGGATGTTTCTCATTAAACCTTAACTGTGACATTTCTAGTCTTCCACCAACTCTTATTATGCCCTTCGCATCCAGAAACAAATTTAATGACTTTAACTTCCTCCCTGTTCTAGACAAACATCCTTTATCCTTCAGTTCTTTCAATTCTTCAGCAAACCCTTCCTCTTGACATTTCCTTATACAAACTTCTCTCGCTTCATCCGTTTCTTGAATTGTCAAATGTTCAGAACAATGTTTGACATCTGTACATTTTCTTAAATTTAAAAATCTTCGACAATAAGCAACTACGCGGACAAGCTTAAATAACGAAGAAAATCTTTGCCAAAAAGTATTATCCAAGACAACTGTGTGAGCTTTGATCTGTTCCATGGTTGTTATTAGATGCTTTGGTTTCTTAAAGTTAATCACCGGTTGTTTGAGGAATTCTGGGCCATCAATCCATATAGACGTCGTTGATAACTCGGATGGAGAAATACCGCGAGAAGCGCAATCGGCTGGATTTTCCTTGGACAATATATGTGACCAATGATGAGTATCCAGTGTAGTTAAAATCTCCGAGACTCTATTGGCCACGAAAGTTTTCCAGCGGCTTGGATGTTGATTCAACCAAGCCAGAACTATTTCACTATCCGTATAAGCGTACAGGTTGGCGTTGGCTATATCCAAGACTTCGGCAACCTCTAACATTAGCTTGGATAACAGAACTGCTCCGCAAAGTTCAAGCCGTGGAATAGAGATTTGTTTAATGGGAGCTACCTTTGTTTTTGCCGTCACTAAAGATACAAAAATGTTTCCCACATCGTCTATCACTCTTAAATATATAACTGCAGCATAAGCCATTTTGGAAGCATCTGCGAAGCCATGTAATTCTACTCGTACTGGATTACAATCAGTATGTAACCATCTTGGAATTTTCACATGGGCTAACAAAGGTAAGCTTTCACGGTAAGTTACCCACTCTTTTAATAAATTGCTTGGAACTTCTTGGTCCCACTCGATGCCAGAAAGCCAAAGCTTTTGTATTAATATTTTAGCTACAATTATACATGGCGCTAACCATCCAAGAGGGTCAAACAACCGTGATATGTCGGAAATAATTTTTCTTTTAGTTGCAGGTTCACTAAATGGAGCAAGGTCGACGGTGTATTCGAAGACATCTTCACGCGGATTCCAGGTAAGTCCCAGAATCTTTGTTATATCATCCAATTTTATCCTCAACTCCTCACCCTGATACTTATTATCATTTTTTATCATATCTAATAACTCCCGGCTATTACTTATCCATTTTTGTAATTGAAACCCTCCTTTAGCTAATACCTTAGTCAGTTCACTATAAATGTCAAATCCGGTTTTTACTGTTTCAGCTCCCGTCATAAGGTCATCCATATAGAAACCATTTAAAATAATTTTTGAAATTTCAGGACTATTCTGACACTCATCATAAGCAACCTGATGCAGTGTACGCACAGCCAAGTAAGGAGCAGATGCGGTGCCGAATGTAACTGTACTCAATTCATACTCTTCTATATCTTTTTCAGGACTTTCTCTCCACAGGATTCTCTGAAATGCAGTATCTCTTCTATCAACTAAAACCTGACGATACATTTTAACTATATCTGCGACTAGGCATATTTTATATTTTCTCCAACACATAATAGTATGACGGAGCTCAGCTTGCAAGGATGGACCAATCATCAAGTTATCATTAAGTGATCTTCCGTTCGTCCCTTTGCAGGAAGCGTCAAACACTACTCTGACTTTTGTAGTGTCTTTGTTCTCCCGGACTACGGCGTGGTGAGGTAAGTAAACAGCATGATTATTTTGTTTTTCCAAATCTGTAATCTTTCTCATATGATTAAGTTCTAAATATTCACTCATAACTTTAGAATAATCCTGTTTTAATTTAATATTTTTACTTAATTTAATTTCTAATCCTCTCAATCTTTTTTCAGCTATTTTCCTAGACTCACCATACTTGCAGTCCGGGTCGGAATCACGAAACGGTAGCCGTACAATATATCTACCTTGATCATCCCGTTTTATTGTATCCATGTAAATCTTCTCACATTCAATCTCTTCTTCTGTGAGCCTCTTTTTGTTCCCAGCTGGCTCGGCTTCTAGTTCCCAGAAACTTTTCAATAACTCATCAGAGCTGAGACCCGAGTGCATCACAGTGATGTGAGAATGAAGAGTCGATTGTTCTACCGCGCAGACGCCAGATAAAATCCACCCGAAGGCAGTATCTTGCGCTAAAAGAGATCCGTCCTCATTACGGTTAATGCCGTCTTTAAGGATTTGGCTGTATATTTCAGCACCTAACAAAATATCAATTTTGTTAGGCCTGTGATAATGTGGATCTGCCAAATCACCAACCGCGAGATTTACCCATTCTACCCGAGTTACTTTTGTAACTGGGAGAAGGGTTGTAACCGATTTCAACACATACGCATTAACCTTAATTTGGAATTTAGGATCAATTCTCGACCTTATATTAATATTGACAGTGGATCTTGAGATCACACTTTTGTCCCCACCTACACCTGTTATAGTGTGTTTAGCCGGGATCTTTTTTAAACCCAAATACTGAACGGTAGCTTCAGTAACAAAAGATCCTTGCGACCCTTGGTCTAATAAAGCCCTAACCCAACGAAAAATCCCGTCTTTCGACTCAGCTTCCACGACAGCTGTGGTTAATAGAACTGTATTAATACAGTTTCCTGTCGAAAGGCAAGAGACTACTGGCTCATTAGACCCCTCCGCTTGTGCGGTACGCTTATTTCTGCTTGAAGCAGCAACTTCCAGCATCATCGAACTAGATGATGATGCACCTTCATGAACCCTCTCCTCATCTACAGACCCAGAAACACCACTAGGATGTAATAAAGAATGGTGGCGGCGTTTGCACACCTGGCACCGGACGATATTTTTACAATATTTGGCAGAATGGTTGCTATTTAAACATACAAAGCACAATTTTTTGTCCATAGCAAATTCACGGCGCTTATCATTGGATTCCTTGCTGAACGCTTTGCAAGAAGTTATTTTGTGATCGGCAGTACAATATGCACAAGACCCAGTACTCTTGGTCTTTACAAGATGAAAAGACTTAGTATTAACCTTTTTCTCAGTACGGGGTTTGGGCTCTAAATTTTCCAAACCTCTAAAACGACCTATTAGAAATTCGGAAAACTCTGCAAATGTAGGCAATTCATCAGACGGATCCGAAGATACCTTTAATTCCCAAACCTTTTTTGTATCTGGATCTAGTTTAGTGCTGATAATATGTATTATTAAAATATCCCAGGATTTTATATCTATGCCTAAGTTTTTAATCGAATCTAAACACTCGGTTGTCGTGTTAATTAATCCCTTAATATCTGACGCTGATTCCACTGTTAACGACTTTTGATTTAATAATCGTTGAAGAATACCCTTTACTAAAAACCGTTTATTATTATACATTTCATTTAGTTTATTCCATGCGTCCTTATAGCTTTCGGCTTTAATTTTAATATTCCTTAATAACTGCTCTGCCTCACCAGTCAAGTGCCCCTTGAGATAATAGAACTTTTGAGCGTCATCCAGAGAGTTGTCCTCATGCACTAGTCCTATAAACAAGTCTCTAAATGTTTGCCACTCAGAGTATTTCCCGGAAAATGTTGGGATTTTAATTTCAGGTAATTTGACCCTACCTACCTTATGACAACACGACTTTGAATCTGAAGACGACTGACTAGAAGTAACACTCTTTATCATTTCTCTTAATTCACTTTTAAACTGTACATAAAATTCTTCAACAGTCTCATATACATCATTTTTATAATATTCAGAAGCACACAATACGGCTTTCTCTAAAGTGCTTATAATTTCACTATGATTCTTAAAAAATAGAGCCCACTGTTGATCTAGATTTGCTATTCTAGCTTCTATATACGAAACAGTTAATCGGTCCCTTGGAGACTTTTTAAAATTCGATTTAGTTTTTAACATTTTAATTCTAATGTCCTCTTGAAGCCCTAATAATGCCATTTTATGTTTATTTTTTATAATCTTTTATAATTACAAACTTAGTTTTACTAAAAACTTTAAGAAAATTATACTACTCATACAACTGTAAATACAATGTACAACAATTGTAAATACAATGTAAATATTTAGCTAATAAATTTATCAATTTAGGTTATAAAAGTTTAAATCAAAATAATTTTAATACTCTAATACAACAACAACACTAACTACTTTAGCTACCAAAAGTGACAAGAAATATTCTAAGTTTAAACTACAATCCGTTAAATTTTACAAGTGTTTTTAGAACAATTAAATCTAGTGGAAATCGGGCATAGGTTCCCCGTCTAAACCACTTTTTACTTAAAACTATTACAAGTCTAAAACTAATTAAATTATTCTAAGTCCAAGTCTTTACACTACGTTTAATCACTGTTCACTTCTAAAATTTTTCTAAGTTCCGCTAATCTTGATTTTAAAGTTCAAACTTGCATGCACTTTTACTCGTACGTATTACTCAAACTTTGGCAATATTACTGAATTCTTCGATCTAAGTAATTATGTAAAATGTACTCACAATTATATCACCGCACTCACTGTTCCAAATCACCAAATTTTTGCAAACTACATGTGGCGCCCTCTAGCGCTGCATCCACACATCTGCCTCCGCTTCCTCCCCGCACGCCTCTCCTCCAGGTGTAATAACCCGGTACCACCAACACTGCGACACGACGCCTCCAGCGCCTCGCTGTAGGGGTTGCTCTGGACAGCAATCCACTATCCAGTAGGGACGTAGGGGTAGTAGCCACTACCACCACCGGTGACTACCAAAAATCGTCCGGTCGTCCGGTACGAAGGACCATGAACAAAATTCAAGGTCCGTAGATTTAGAAATAATACAAACTCAGAATCTTACTAAGTGTATATTTCTATAAGGTTCACACAATAAATTGGTTCACACTAAATGCAAATTTGCTCGAGCTATATATAGTCCCGCTGGTAACGAAACCATATCGCGATTCAGAAATTTTTACGCCATCTGTGATTTCGAAACAACACTAATTTTTCTTAACTTATATAAACTCATTAAACTTAACTTTTAACTTATTTTATAAATGTAAATATTAAACTAAAAATTAATACAAATAAATATATGTAACATCAAGCTGTTTCGCCCACAAGGGGTAAGCAGAACTACAAATATACAACAAAATTATATGCTGTTGGATTGTTTCCGAACAATAATTATGTATTAATTTACATAAATATTATTCTCTTCTTTTCTCTCTTTTGTTCTCCCTTTTTCTATTCTACTCTGAACCTTTTCTTTGTATGGTTGTATACTTCAGTCTTACTCTCTTACTTACTCTTATTGCCTCTACACTTCTTTTTTTTTCGTTGGAACCCAATTTTATATATAAAAAATATTTTATATATAAATATCTTTGTATTTGCCATGGACGTCTGCAACACCAAAGTTGCCGACCCAATGAGCGCTGCACGTCAGTAGACACAACACTGGTCTTCTGTAGGAGGGAGGTATTTCCCCAGGCTCAAAATAAAACGTCCTAGTTTAAGCCTGGGAGCGTCCTAGTTTTGTTATATTCCCAAAAAAATGTTGTATTTAAAAATAAATACAATTATTTTATGTAGTGAGGAACTGAAAAAATGTTTTCTTTTTAACCTGAGGAAATTTTACGCTCCCGGCCATAACTTTAATAATATCAAGCTTATTAAAATCACTGGAACCAAGTTCTTCAACCAATTTCGCTCCCCAAATATTATTGTTCACAATACTCTTGTTTACTATTCGTAAAACATAATTATAACAAGGTATTTTGAACGCGAGACCGCTTTCAAAGAACAGATAGTTGAAATGTACCATTTAATTATACACCTACCCAATCTAGATAATCTATACAACCTACGCAATTTGTAACATAACCTACATAATTTGTATAGTCTATTTTAATACTTGAAACTTTTTAGTTGTATTCGTTTTGCAGTTTGCAGCGTTAACATCGTGGTCTACGAAATTACTACAAATGGCTACGCGACGTAGCCGATAACTTGGAATAGGTGATTTTTTTTTCGTAGCGATGTCTGGATCTGTTCGTTGTTCAGTTTAATTAGACTTTCTGTTACAAATGAATGCTCACACCACAGAGTTAATATCGTATTCGGTCCTAAAGAGGTCGCGCGTATAACCATGGTATTAAAAATCACATAAATGGAATTTTTTTTTTGGTCTACTCTGTGAGGTTAGGTGCTCGTAGACTCTGTGTCTTTATTTTACTTTTCTTTTTATTATATACCTTAATTTCTTGTGGTCTTATCTTGTATCTGTTCATATTTAGGTACCCACTGTTAATTTCCTCATATTGTTTTTAATGTCAAGTCATGTTCTACTGTAGTTGTTTTTTATTTATTTATTTTATTTTTATTTCTTTTTTTTGTGTGATTTTTGTGTGCTCAGTTTCTGTGTGATGTCGTTTTGCTTCCAATAAATCTGTTTTTCTTTCTTTCTTTCAATAACACTTTTTTGTCTTTTCCCTGTTGTAGAATAATTTTAACCTAGAATTTGGCGAAACATCACAAATAAGAAGTGTGACTATTTCAAAACCACACATTATAAAATTTATATTAAGTATGTGGATCGTGTTCACTTACTTGTAAAATAGTTTTTATATCAAATGTAATAGGAACTAATCTAGCAGTTCCTATTCACAATGTGACATAAGCCGCTTCACAAATGAGATCATAAATACCTCTAACACTAACATCAACAGTTAATATTAGTTACAAAAACAATCATTGTAAAACAAACTATTAAACCAGTGGATAAGGTACAAATTTCCCTGACTAGTGAACGTAGAAAGTTCTGGTAAATGACTATTAGTTCTGGAGCATTACACATTAAGGAAGCTCGATGCGGTGGGTATACTTTGAAACGGACCATCAGTTCATTTCCCTAGGGCGTCGTAGCTTATGGTGAGGTCGACTGACGGCGAAGTAAATGTAAGTAGAATTTACATATAATGAGTTTGTGTTTAATCATAGTTAAATATTCACGTGTTGTATTATGCTTGGATGTAGATTATGATGTACTTAGGGGATCGATTTAAGGTTGCATCACACTTAGCCGTACTGAACCGCAATCTCCTATGCTTCTATGCTTTTGCTGTCACTTCTTCTTCTTATCGTGTGGGCTTGAGGAAGACCGTGGTGTTGGAATTTATCAAGTCGCCCAGAAGGCTTCCGACTTGACTTAACGGCTACCACATGAAGTGATAACCGGGACCAACGACTTTACACGCTTTCCGAAGCATAATGAAATGGCCACAAACGGTCACCCATCATGGACTGACCTTACCGAGTGTTGCTTAACCTCGATCATCGTAACAAACATCTCAGTACCACAATGCTACGAGCGCCTCGCTCTCTTAATTAGAACTGTCTTTTCTAGAGCGATATAATAGAGTGAGAGCTGAGCGCGTCATCGTTTCGACCGCGTGCGTTCGCATTCCCGCTCTCGTTCTCGCTCTATTAACAGTTCTAAGTGACAGAGAGGGATAAGTACATAGAAAAGTGCAATCACATGCGGCTAGATGTAGTTGAACCCTTAGACCTAATTAACTAATATTTTAATTGCGTAAGTGGGTTAGTTCGTTTGTACGATTTTAGGGCTAAACCACTGAACGCATCGTTATTAAATTTGTCATAGAGATAATGAGGATACACGTTTATGTTGTATCACGCGAGCGAAACTGAAGGCAGAAGCTAGCTACATTATCATATTCGTAAAGTTATTCTTTCACAAGTTAAATCGTTTCAATTTCTAAAATTCAATTCAGTTTCCTTAACTTTTGTATTATATAAATGCTAATGTTTTATTCCTTCAGAATACATTCATTTTGACTTAATTTGTATAATTAATCTTAATCGCAGATTTAATTAACGTAAGTTCCATTTCGTTGATATTTTATCCATAACTTTATAAAGGACACGTGATACAGGCTCAGATTATTTTGTTTTTAATTTATTTGACATTTTACTAGCTAATACTTCTTTGTTATTTGGATTTATTTAGTTCCCTGTAATTAGCCTATTACCATTACTGAGACGTTTCCAGACACCTGAGAAAAACAAACATATATGTAAGTAAACATAACATGAACACAAAGTTAAATATAGAGAAAGAATAGAAGCTATATATCTTTGTTAAAAAAAAAAGAAGCACGGGGCTTCTCTGGTCGAGTGCGCGTCGCACTTCAGACACGGGTAGAGATCCCCTAAGCTAACACCTATCACATAGAACTGCAATGTTTAACCAACTTATATTAAAGTCGACTTTCTGTGACTTTGTAGGATCCTCTTTGTTTGAAGCATATTAATAGTAATCTAATCTTCTACTAATATTAATAGAGCTACATATTATTCCATATACACTGGTTTCTTGGAAATAATTCTAAAGATTCCAGTAAAAAAAATACGATCCATACAAGTGTACAGCCTGGTAAAATGCAAATTAAATTAGTTTAATTTATTTATAGACAACCAACCCAGCATTCACTTATACATCTGTGGAAGTTTGGATAACACATGTTATAGGAATAAATGTTAAAGTGCTGCCTTAAATGGTTGACACGGCATGCATTTAATACTAATATTATTATCTCATAGAAATAATGCCGATATTGCTTAACACAAAACTTAAGTTAGAAGTAATATATAATTGCAAACGTATAAGATTCCAAAAAAGATCCGAGAGTTACCGCCATCTTTATTCAAGTCAAGACTGAAATCTTGGCTGATTGAAAAATGTTTTTACAACTTAAAAGAATATTTTGATTGTAAAACTTTATAGGTGTATCGTGTACATATATATTAATAACTGTATAGATGTAAGTTTAGTTATTATATATTTAGTTACTAATTGAACTTCTTGTAAAATTCGCATGCCTTAAAAAGGTGATTTTAAGTCACAACTAACAACCACTGTACCATGTTGTTGCCGAATAAATATCTTTATCTTTAAAGTAAATGTATAAAGTGAACTAAACTCACTGATCCTGATATAACTTTATAACTATAAATATAGAGATAGAATAAATAACTTTATTTATTGCATAAATTCCTATAATGTAAATGGAAAATTATGTAAATATCTGATATCTTCAATAACAAACAACAGTAACAAAGCTTAGAATGTATAATACTAGAATTAAACACCTTGTAATACGTCCCCATTATTAACGCACAATCCCTGCGGATTTGACTATGAGGCCACAACTATACGTCTTATCTTGGCTTTGAGGTTGCCTTTCGTTCTTTAATGAGTCTGTGGTCTACAATGTCCTTCGAATTACGTGGTAAATGTGATTATGACGTTTTGCTTTGTTCCAAGTGCTGTTTTGTAAAGCTCTTGTCAAACGACGTGGTAAAAAAAAACCGTACGGTGGTGCATGTTTCGATACGCTTCCTCCATAAATTTGGCTGGCGCTATTGTCTCTGAACATAGACACTTTTTTACATAGAATACTTTTCTACAATTCCGAGACGACAAGGGGTGTCAGGAAAAGTAGAGGGCACTAGACCGCATCTGAGGACACACGTGCGATGAACCGATGACTCCTTGAATGAGTGCTACCAAAGGGTCTGTCCCAGCTAATACTACTGTAACGGTTGCCGTCAAAGATACCACACCACACATAAAATACCCAAGTATTCTCACATAAAAAACGAACATTGAGGTCAACGATAAATTACTACATTGGAAAAACATTCATCATCCGAAACAAATTGCCAACTTATACGACCTTGTTGTTACTAACATCTGTCATCTATATATTTGACAATACAAAGCCGCAAGATCCTTTTTATATATAATGTTGTATTGTTTTTGGGAACATTTTGTTCATCAAAATAAGATTTGCCTATCTATAAACTTTTTTTTAATATTGTAATGTAAGATATTAGTAAGTATCGGGATAGCTATAAATTAGAATAAATATTCACCTAAAGGTTCACAATCTTGATGTAACATCAATCCGGAATAAACTCTCACTCATTCTTAAATTTTTAAGCACATCATTTATACCCCTTCTAATACAGGACTAAGGAAAAATTATTTACAGAACTAGAACGCAGGTCCGGGGCATTCCGTGTGCTCTTTCAACTGAGCTATTTAAGTACCTACTTGTCCCGATGATAATTTATCTATTACTTATTGATTTTCTGACGTCACAGTGAAGTCCAAAGTTATAGAATAAAGCCTAATAAAAGCTGTGTAATATACAAAAATCCTGAATCGTGTAGGTAAAAATATTGGAAACTAATTTTTCGGTCTCTGTGTATTGTAAATACGAGAAGTAATTGAAAACGACTTTAGAGATAGGGAAGAGCCTATGTATACAACTATACACTATATAATGTACCTTCAAGGGTCACGGCTATATAAATAACGAGCGTATCCTCTATTTGATTACAGAGGTCAAAGGCCATGTACCAAGCAAACGTTTCTCAGATAAAACGAATCGAACATCTCTTAGAAAACATGGTGTAAATACTTTGTTAAAAAACGCCCAAAATATAATAAATAATGCAACCAAAACTCCTTATTATGAAAATAAATGAGCTGTCCTATAACTCATAGTAAAGTGTTTGTAAAAACCCAATTTAATACCTACCATCGTAAACCATTTAGCGAACCGGCTTCTACGAACCGAGGGATCATTATTTATCTTTTAATTAATCTTTATTTAATCTATTCTTGTAGACAGAAATTAAAGTAGGTTTTACCAATAGCTCAAGCGAGAAAATCTATTAGATGGTGAGACGAATTAAACAAATACTGCTAAGACTAGTCTAACAGTGGAATAACGCAGGCTAACTGGAACTGTAACCTAGTGTATAATTAGATATGGCTCAATTTTCTTCAAACTATTAAAAGGAATTCAATCCTTTTTACCTTTTTCTTTTTTCTTACCCCTTTGTGTTTTTTTACATACTTTAACAATTTTACTATCTAGTTGTCAATCTATGCAGTTTGTGCGCGATCGTAATCCACCCTTTTACTATGATGTATGATATAACTAAATATAATCTTAGTAATGTTTGAAATCTATACTATAATATATATATTATCTTTAAGTGTTCATAACATCACGCTATGGCCAATAGAAGCTGAGCAGTTGGCAAATAATAAACGACGGGAGCGAAGCCCCGCGCGACTTTTAGTATGTAGAATTATAATTATAAAATAACATTAGACGCTCGGCAAGTTTAAACACAATCTGTCAGATATAATTCTTCATTATAAAGTTCCTTCAGGGGAATAAACGTGTTCGTATTTCCGCGAAATTATATTTCAGTCTGTGGCAAACAACTGCGAGAATTACTTTAGAATAAACAATAACAAAGTTTAGGTAGAAAAGCGTATGAATTAGAATGTCTTGTCTTTCTGCTTAATTATAAGGGTTTTGTACGTAATTTAATTTGTTGTTCTTTATTTGGTCACTGCTCAGCTCAAATTGGCCGTACCGTTATGTTATATACCTTCTCGATAAAAGGGCAATCCAATACAAAGAATGTTTTTAAATAGGACCATTTTTCTAAGATCTCAGTGTTCAACCAAACAAACAAAAAAACCTTTTCAGCTTTAAAATATTAGTATTCTTAGATAGATTGTACAACTACTGTTCCTAACTTACGTAGTCATCACTATAATATAACCAATTTCCTCGACGGTCAAACTATAGAATACTGACTTGTCCGTGTCGTGACGGATTAAGAATACATAATGTTAGTAACCCATTTCAAGCCGTGGGTGTCGTAAAAGGCGACTAAGGCAGCAACCTTAAACAGACACTGCGTGGAAAGGAAAATTCGAATGGCCAGCGTGATATAGTAGGCTAAATTCCGTCCAAAATCTTTGAAGGAGAAGGTTTTGTTTCGAATTTTCCTTTTCTTGCCATGCTCTTGTTTCTTTAAGTTAGTCACTTAGTCGCCATGTACGACATCCACGGGTTGTCAGTCAATAGATATGGATAGTATCGTATTTCGCAGACAGTTTCTCTATACAGACAAAAGGGTTTGACATAGGCCCAAAATCGAATCAGATTTCTATTGCAACATGATGTTGCCCAAGAGGGTGCGTTCGGGGTAAATTTAAAACGTTAAGTGCCTGGAACCCTGTTCACAAAGTGAAATATGACTGTTTGAAATTTGCGATCTTTCGGGCTTCTTATGTGTCACTATTTGAATATTATTTATTTAAAACTTAGGCTGGTTACATATTGGATACAATATTGTCATCGCGACTTTGACGCGTCTCTTTGTGAATAACCGAAACACATTCATTCAATGAAATCAAAACGTATTTTCTAAGAAAGCAATAAAAGGCTTTCCGTACAAAAGAATATTTCATTATTGAGTTAAATAATACTTAAATATTGATATTTATTTAAAAGGCTGGAAATTCGATTGCGTCTCACGCATTCTTCTCAACAATAATAATAATAAGTTTTATTCTGCCAAAAGGTAACATATTTTTTCAATGATTCTGATTACGATCCGATCGAACGCACAACACAAGGCACTCAAAAGGTATCAAGTTTGATTCTCAAGAAAGCACTTTCGTGTAATTCATAATATCCCGGCGCGGAGTCTGGAATTCTGTTCAACAAAGAGTCTTTCGTAGTTTCATACCAACAATTGAAGGTAAATGTTTCAAATACCTCAGTATCTACAGTAAATAGATCCAATATTAGTTTTTCGATTCACAAAGTTGTAAAACAAAAGCTGTTAGTTTTTTATCGATGGGTCGGTGTGTACTAGTGCGGAAAGTTTTACGTATTGTAATAAAAACAGATGGTAGATATATTGTACAATTTAAATTACTTTTTGCGTTCTTCATTTTTTTTACTATTTTGATTAATATTATTTAATAACTCACTATGTTGTTGGTAAAATGATCTACAGTGATGCAGTAATAAGTATATAATACTACATTACAAACTTAGACAAGATATAATGTGTACACGTGTAGTAAAATATCATAAGTTATCCAAAGTTATGTGGCATCGCTTGGGTTTTTGTCTGACCACTATTCACCTCCAATTAGTCGTAGCGTGATGTTATATAAACTGCTCTCCTCAATAAATGGGCTATCCAACACTAAAATATTTTTTTTCAATTGGGACCGCAGTTCCTGAGATTATGTCGTTCAACCAAACAAACAAACTTGTCAGTTTTAGCATAATCATACGGAACCATCGGTGCCCAAATCCGACTCGCATATGGCCGGTTTTTTATATCACGATGGTCGTAGTGATGGTCAGGCGAGCTGCCCACCTGACAGTTAGCCGTTACCGTAGCCCAGGATAGACACATGCGACCCTGAAAAAACCTTTTTACTCCTTTTTTGTAGTCTCTTTCCTCATAATGTAGTCTTTTAGGAAAACCTCGTTAGGGAGTTTTTCCACATCCTGAGAGTATGAGAACCGCCTGATACGAGACCGAGAGAGAGATTTTTTATTTTTTTTTATTTATTAAGTACATAAACTTTCTGCACAATAGAAGTACAAAAGTGGACTTAATGCCTGAGACATTCATATACCATTTAGCTTTGTTATAACTTTTCTGTTAATCCTTTCCATTTATATCTATACATATTTTCTTCACAATAATATCCATTCAAACATTTCAAACCAATAAACATAAAATATGTCAACGAAACTTTTCTGTCAAGCTTTTCTATATTATGTCGCCAGTATGTTGTGAAAGTTGTTGTTATTATGTCGGGGATGTCGAGCGAAATATACATCGCATTTTACGAGTGACATTACGTGAGTTTCCATCTGAAACGAGACGCCGGATGAAGCCGGACTCTCTCGCTGAATGTGTCAGAAATTATGATATTGCCAACTTGTTTGTATAGATTTCGTATTTTATCTTTGTATCTTGTAGATTTATTAATAACTAGCTTCATACCATAGTGTGTCGGTAAAAAGTCCTTGAGTATAGATTTTTTTAAAGTCGGCAACTTGCTCGTGATGAAGGATGAAATTTAATTAGTATACCAAAGGTTGACTGGTAGAGTATGCCTCTGGCATTAAGTCCGCCTTTGTACAGTTCTTTGTGCATAAAGTTGAAAGAAATAAAATTAAATAAACCTGAGAGTATGTAAGAGTGGTCTCTGCTTACCCCTCCATTGGGAATGGGACGTGACTATTTTTTTAAATTTACATATGTATGTAAATTTGTGACTGCCACTGTATCGTAGCCATTAACGTCATCGAGTGACATAGATGGATTTTCACACGCCACAAATATTTGTGTGACTACATTATATTTGTTTCGACTTGAAGTAGGTGTCCGTCTCCGTTATTGTGCGTTTGTAAACTCCCCCGCAATAAAGAGCAAGATCCATTATGAAGTGGGAGTTAGGTAGAGGCTATCTTAAAATATATATAGGACATATTTAGCTACAGAATAATAATAGGACATATTTAGCTTCAGGATAATGGATATTTTAGGAACATTAAAATTGAGTGGGTACACAATTGTCCAGATTTGGATCAGATTTTGCTAGTAGGTAACTGTTTTTGAATTAATTATTTAATAAAAATATTAAACTTGTTTTTCATATGATTTTTTAGGTATATCCAAAGAAGGATAATCAAAATCCATTCATAAAAATTAGCTAAGTATCTAGTCCCAAAGTAAGTAATTATATTTTCTTGTGTTATATTCTTTGGAGGAGACCCGTGCCCAACAGTGGGATATTTAATTTTATGGGTTGAGATGATGATGGGTACTAAACAACTGATACGAGTACACTACTTAAATACATTTTTTTTTGTGAATACATACATATACATATTAAAGATAAATTACACCCACAGAACAAACCTTTACGCTCATCACACAAAGAATTGTCCTGGGTGGAGAATCGAACCCTCGACCTCCGGCTTAGCAGTCAGTGTCACTAACCACTAGACCAACAGGCCAGTCGTAATCGAGTAATGGCGTAACATCATATTAAAAAACATACAGTCGAATCGAGAACCTCCTCCTTTTGAAGTCGATTGAATAATAATATGATAAATACAGTCGGATTTATCTTTAATCATCATTACTTAACAGACTATTTCAAACATTTTCTAACATGCCTGCCATGCTGCGTGGACTTGTATTAAATAAATTACTTTGGAAACTACCCGGAGAACTACGTACATCCATAACATTGTCAACCTTATCCAACATAGTTCTATATTGATCGGTAAAACTTCTATCGAGATAAAATGAACAAGTTTTATCGATTAAAGTTATTGTTATTTTAGAATATGTTATGATTTTTCTTCTTTTACTTCAATTATATTTGTAAAATAATTACCCTCCTTTTTGGCAGTTGGGTAAAAAAAAGGTTTTATTAAAAAGGAACTGCAACAAGTATTTTTTTTTAATATTCTAATTTGTAATTTGTAGGCAGTTAAATGCAGCTACAACCCCAACGGATTCTTACAACGAAGATTTTATTAACTTTCCTAAACAACAAAATGCATAGTCCTATGGGATTAATAAAAATCCTTCCTAATGCAACTTCAGAGGAATAGCATTATAAGACGACTAAATCCACTTCACAGTTATCAACTTTAACTACATCGTTGTAAGATGAAAATTGCATAAAGGACTAAGTTTCACTTAAGACTTTTTTCCAACAGGTACGAACCGTAACATGTAATTGGCTAAGGAGGCTGATATACGTGGCTGAAAATGTGTGAGATTACTGAACGTCTAAACAAATACTTATTTAACCTACTTAAGTTTCCCAGGACTATAGGTCAATGACCGGAGGCTTTACGTGGTCTCTACATCGAAGCCGGTCTTAGGAAGACCACCCTTCTAGACAAGTGACAATCGATCGATTTTCTATTCTAACGAGTGGCAAGTTAGTACATTGATTACATGTACATTAGTACATTGTAACTGCCTCGGTGGCACAGCGAGAAGTGTATACGACTGCTGTGCAAGAGGTCCCGGGTTCGATTCCCGGGTCGGGTAAAAATGGTATTGGGTTTTTCTATCATGAAATTCCAGTATTTAGATTTTCCCGAAGTTTGGTAAGCAAATGTTCCCGGTTGATGACAATAGGCTCGCCACCTATTTCATGGGACCAAACATAGCTGGCGAAATGTAGGTGTGATACCCCTTCGGGCAAAAAGGCGTGATGCTATGTTATGTTATGATTACGTGCAATGTCAATAGCATAAGTCAGGGATGTGTCCAATATAAAGAGACATTTAAATATTTCGAATAGAATCACTAGAACCAGCGTCTTTGCCACTTGTCTAGGGGGAAAGATAAATAACTATTCAGTTAATACTAAAAATAAATTAATTTTAAGAGCTGGGTTTCTCCGCAAGTGGGGTTAAATCCCCGGGTAGCGCAAAAGCGGTATTCAGTTTTTACCCGACTGCCAAAAAGGAGGGTAATGTTTTTCCCCGAGGAGACCCGAGCCCAGCAGGGACCTTAATGGCTTGCTGATGATGATGAAACATAATACGTGGAATGTGGATAAGATGCACTCCTGCCTATCCATCTTTTCCCGCAGTGCTCTTGTCTGCTTAAGATTTACTCCCTTAGTCGCCTTTTACGACACCCACGGGTTGAAATGGGTAGTGACATAATTATTCTTAATCCGTCAATACACGGACAACAATATATAAACAATACTAGATATTACAATTTATTTACTAACTAGCTTCCACCCGTGGCTTCACCTGCGTGATGTATCAGTCTTTTTTATAAAATAGATCTTCTAACAACGCTTTGCCGTTAAGGGTGCGAATAATAGAATTATGTCTTTGTCTCAACTCTCTACGTAAGTTTCCAGACTTGAAGCATAACTTGAGAAGTTAGTTCAGTAGCTACATAGTTAGTTGGTATTGTACTACGATGTGAGTAGCATTTAAAGTAGATTCTCTGGTAGAGAAACTTGTTCTGAGGTACATGGGTCATTCTCGGCTGCCTTCAGCGGTACATTGTAGCATACAGTATAAATATTAGACTACTTAGCATCCGCCCGCGGCTTCAATCGCGAAGTGAATCGATAAAAAGTTACCATATTCTATATCCCAGGGAACTTAAAACAAATCTGAACTCCTTGGGATTTGCATTTCAAATTCTAAATTGGCTTGAAATTTTTTGCCTCTTTAAAAAAAAAAATATAAATCTCTATACCGTTAGAATTTTGAAAAATTCCTTCTTAGTGCAAAAACCCTTAGGCTTATTATTATATAATTAAATAGATAAAGATTTGGTTGTAAACCCAATCAGACAACACAATCAGATATCTCACATGTTTTCCTGTTTCCACGTCACGCGCGATTCCAATGTTATTTACGTAATTGTAATTTTCATTTTCTGTTACGAATAAGGTCATGTGTTCGGAGATTGTGTTTCCGTGTATTTCCTTAACGCAGATAACATCAATCCTAACATAATGGCGGATTGAGTCTTTGATGTTGGTACTAATACCCGCTACGGATCAGAAACCATCAAAGATGTTTTTATGCTACTGAAGTGGCAAACAAAGGCTTTACTCGTATTAAAGATTTCGGAACGGTAAAATGCTTGCTAATATTATAAATGCGAAGGGAACTTCTGTTTTGCTTTGTTTTTTTAGGGTTCCGTACCTCAAAAGGAAAAAACGGAACCCTTATAGGCTCACTCTGTTGTTCATCTGTCTGTCTGTCTGTCCGTCTGTCAAGAATATTTTTCTCAAGAACGCGTAGAGGTATATAGCTGAAATTAATATTATTATACTCGGATCTACAAACCCTCGGCGTAAAAAAAACAGAATTCTAAGTTATCGCAATCAAAAGATTACAGAATAAAAGCTACTTTTCTCCGACAGGACTAATATACTGTTGTTTGATCGCTTCCCGTCAGATCAACTTTTTCAAAGGCGTCCGTCCATTAATACACACATAAAACTAAAGTAAACAAGGTCAATATTTTAATATTTTGTATTTAAAAATAAACATTTAAAAAGATTAACATAGGCTCAAATTTACATCGTAAACCATAATATAACCCCTAATATCATCTTTTACTTTTGCAAAAAAAAAAACAGAAGTTTTTATGCACCGAGTAACGTTATAGCTTTATAAATAGCATGTGTGTACACTGTACGTGAAAAGTGTTTTATATTCAGAAAAGTGGTTCTTTTTGTTCACGAACATTTTATGGCATTTAGTTAAGTGAGAAACGATGTAGCCGTTAACAGCGAACGAGACTAACTGAAGTAATTGATAAATAAAAAACAATTCCATATTAAACACATTAATTTCGCTTGATGCTTCTGTCTTTTTTTATTAGCAACAGCATAAATACGTTACCATCATATCAGCCCACTGACGTCCACGGCATACCTACATAATATCGCTCTCTTAAAAATTTAAAAGACCTATCTTATTGGTGGAGTAACGACTCCTTTGCTTCCGTCAAACGTTACAATACATTCAAATAGGTAACTAATAAGTAATATAAGTATAAACAATTAGATACTGTCAGCAACAAAAGTAGCTAAACATATCCATAATTATTTCAAATCCCTTATTCTTTTTCAAATTTAAAAATTTAATACTGCCAAAATTGTATTATCATAATTTATTCAATTCTGGCACTAGTGCCGAATAATTATGTCAAAGTCATATAGTAATAGTAAATCAAGACTGAATATTATTATGATAATCAAGATTGAATATCAAGACTAGTCTTGATAAGTAATTAATATATGCTACGGTATACATGCGTTTTGAAATTATATATATGTTCAGCAACTTTTGTTGCTAACTGCAGCTAATTAGAACTATGTCAAACGGTTTAAAAAATATACACAAAGTGGTCTAAATAACAATTTTTACCGACCTAATTAAGTGACAGGCTTGGTTTGTATTACCAGGGGATTACGTCATTGCTATGGTAGTACATTAGGTACTTGTACGTTGTCCATTTGTAAATTACAATATTTCTATGTATTAGCACTCTTGTATACTTAGTAGCTATTAGCGTCGTTCTGTGTTATTGCGTGCATAATCGACTAAGTTAAAATTTGTTATTATATATTTACTGAAGTGTTACAATTCCATTTAAAAAAAAAGGTCTTTAGTTGGCTTCTCTCGATGACATTTTATAGTATTAAGAATTATTTGGAAATTAAATTATTGAAACATTAACTTCAACAAAGACACTTAAAACCAGAAACTCTGTACCCATCTGATTTCAATAAAAGTTTATAAATTTCCTATGTTGTTCCTAGTTTAAAAAGTAGGAGAATAGTAAGAAAGATAGATAAATTTTAGACGTGACTGTTGGCGCTTTTGATAATAAACGTCTGGTTTTTGTAGTCTATCTGTCTAATTAAATGTTATGTACATTTACAATGCGACATGTAAGATAGAGCATCACGTGAGAATGATTTGGTTAATTTCTTTTTTGTTGTATTTGTAATTGTTTTTTATCCAGAGACATCACAAGCACATTGCCGATCCTTAAAACCTGTTCACTCCTTTTTTTGAAGAACCCCATACTGTAGTCCCTTGGGTAAACCTCGTAATTGCCAGGACGAGGTTCGTTCGAAAGTTTTGTTTTGGATAATCCACTGCAACCGTCAGACATTTCTTTTTTTTTTTTTTTTTTTTTTTTTTTTTTTTTTTTTTTTTTTTTTTTTTTTTTTTTTTTTTTTTTAAAAGACAATGCCCGCACTAGGGAACAAGCCCTGTGTCGCGGGGAGCTTTACAAACATGAAACTAACGGACACAAAGTACACCCAGACTAGAAACAAATATCTATGAATCACACAAATATTTGTCTCGTGTGGGAATCGAACCCACGTCACCCAGCACGGCGATGTAGTGGCGAGGCGACCACCTTAACCACTGCGCCACGGTGACAGTCCATTTGAACCATATGAAGCCGGGATGGGTTGCTAGTTAAACAAAAGGTTCATCTCAATCAATACACGTACAAAGCTACTATAATGATACAATATAAGACAATCACTTCTCCAAATTCACTAATGAATTGCTTTGATGAAATAGGCTCTTTGTTTCCTGTAAACATTCCCTTAATATTGTGTCACATACAAATATATGCCCACCCTTATTTAGTACATCTCTTAAGTTAATTAGGTACTGATATTGGCGTAGTGGATTTTAAACTAGAGGTATATGTCTATTTAATCAGAGTTCATATATGAATTCTAACTAACACTGCCGATTTTACTAGGATCGAGATTAATTTCATCCATCCTAGGTACAAACTAGTTCTTACCCGGAGTTTCGTTCCCGTGGGGCTTTATTTAGCCACTATTCAGCGGCTATTGGTGGTAGCGTGATGTTATAATTATTTGTCCTATTAATAGCCCTTTTCGATAAATGAACTATTTCTGAGCTACATTTTCAATTCCTGTTCTATTAATGGAACTCGTGTCTCTTACTTTTTGCGAAGAAATATTAATTTAATTTAATAAGTAGGTATAAAAAAAATCATGCTTTGTAGCAGTCGCTTTATTTAATTATTTTTTATTTGTATCTTTTTATTTTATTGTATCTTTTAAGTTTTATTTTTATTTTTACTAGCCATTGTTACTCGGGAAAATGCAAGGAATGTAATGACACCTCATACGCCTAAATCGGTTCAGGCGTTCAGAAGTTATAGGGAATAAAGAAACGTAAATACATGAATCCTGAAAAAATAACAATACGTCGCGTCGTGTAAAAAAAATTAAATAAGAACACAGTTTATAGGTACGTTTTGATAATGTGTATATAATATGTATATAACTGCATATTCGAAATAATTTTAGCATTTATCAAAATTATTATGAAAACAGGAATAAAAAACCTGCTCTGCAATATGAAAATCACCTTTAAAATGGAAAAATATAGCGAGGTCAGATCGGCAATCTCGCATCGCCACCGCGGCAATACCACTAATCCTATTATCCTTGTAACGAAGTACGTGAGTTCTATGGTCAAGCTACGCTTTTTAAATCCTTTATATACCATAAATTTTATGTTTTGACAGTTATTGTCTAGCTTTTAATACCATAAATGTATCTAGGTAGAGTTTTAGGCGATTTCAGCGCTATTATGAATTTGATTCATCGTGTCACACATAGGTTTAATAAAATCTATCAAGATCCTAAGAAGCTGACTTTCTTTTAAAGCATTGTCTGCACCAATATGGACATAAAATACAACGAGACTGCGAGACCCGAAACAAATACTTATAAATCAGATATATAAATAAATATTTGGGACATTTTTTTACACAGCGCCATCAAGCCCAAAATAAGCTAATATATATATTTCTAAATACATACTTAATATACATAGAAAACACCAAAACTCCGAAACAAAGATTTGCAGAGCATATATTTGTTCTGACTCAGGAATCGAACCTTCTCAGGTTCGATTCCAGAGTCAGAACAAATTTTTGCGGCACAGCGGTTACTGAGGTCTGAGTAACCGCTGTGCCACCGAGGCCACAATTATTTAACTAAGTAATTGTCTCTTGTAGAAATCCAACTCACGACGCTTGGCACGGGGCGTGGTGATTGTGGCGAGGCAACCACATTAACCGTTAAGCCATAGCGACAGTCAAATCTCCATTACTTCGGAGACCCACGACCTAAAATAAATAGGTCTTGGTCTTTCCGACCACCTTCCAAGATCCTTAGCAGCTACCAATTGCTGCCTTCAAGCTCCATCTTTGCTGCCGGTGCGGCTGACTCTGTCCATTCTATTTAATACTTTGTATCTGTGTATTGTCAGCTATAAAATTATTCATTATAAATACTCTACAATAAAAGGCAAGACCTTTAGCCATTATTGTAATGTGCCTGAACAAAACGTAATTCAAGGAACCCAATTTCACCCTCCAATTCTGTGAACAAATAACATGGATCCAATTCTCCGTATTGACATTAAACAATGTATATTAAACAGATGTTTACATTAATAATATTAACTAATTTCGCCCGCGGATTTCTCCATATTCTATTTCGCTATATACCTACCCTTTACGGAACTAACGACCTGTATATAAACTTAACATAAGCTTAGCTTCACGCTTCATTCCCCAAAGGGATAGGCAGAAGTGACGTTATCCGGGAAGAAATTTTGTTCTAAGTAGAATGGAAATAAAAAGGGAAAACTGGACCTAGTGCTTGTGTCCTAATTGGTAATGACAGAGACTATCGTGATTCCGCTTTCTACCGTCAATATATCGCTATTCTCGCGTACTTCTGCGACGCATGATTCAGGCATATAACATACACTTTAAAGATCTTGATATCTTCGTTTTATCTAAGGTAAATTTTAAATCATTGGCTATTGAGATTCTGAAATTAAATATATCTGATACTTAAATTCTGAATTAACGTAAAATTAACTTTATTTCGCGCACTAATTTTTACTCTCCATAATAATTTATTCTCCTTCTGTGCTCAATGGTTTGGTTTTATATTTACTTCGTTTCAGCTTTTAAATTATGTATTAAGGAACGTGTAACTGTTTTTTGTCCCAATAATAAAAAATCCGACAACCTAAGACATAGTTCTAAGTACCATAAAGTGAATATAGTCCTACCTAGGTATGTAGACCTAGGTTCCGCGTGCAAATCTATGAATGAACTCTGAAGACAATTAAAACCAAATGTATAACTTACTACGCTTATTACACTTATCTCGATTATATAATTATTTTCAAAATTAGTAAAAAAGTACTTTATTATGCCAATTTACAAAGTTCAATATCCAGTTTTCTCGCTGCTGATTCTTCAACTTAAATCTGCAAAGACATCTTAAAGCGATTAGCAACTTTAGCAAGGCTCATACTGTAGGATAACATTTTAAATGACCCTGTCAAAAAGAAATTGAAACCCACATTTCAAGAAAGCGTTTGAGCGTGAATGACAAAGTTATGAGGGAATCTAATGTAGCAGAAAAATTCAAGAGCCCGTAGACCCACAAGATAAATGTTCAATGAATTTGGATCATCTCACTTCAATATTTTGACGCCTCCTGATAGGGGATCTGAGTTACATCGTGATATTTGGTTAATTTGGATAACCAATCAATAGAGGATTAAAGGTCAACTGAAGACGACTTCTACGACTAAGGGTACATGATGATAGGCAATGATGATGATTAGAAATTTGATTATATAATACCGTCTTTATAATCTGAATTTTAAAAAAGTTTTTCTTTTATGTTAATTTTTTTTTAATTATCAGTGCTACCATACTACAATAAAGCCTGCAGAAACCTTAACCCTCCAATCGGTTTTGCTATATTCGGATAAAAACTCGTGTAGCAAACATATTAACAGAAACAAAACATTGACTACCCTTTTAATTCTCGACACAAAGCATAATAATTAAAACAAACATTAATTAATATAAGTTACAATGTATCGTAAGTTCTCATTAAAACTCGTCGACGGAGTCTCGCGGCTCGTTATGGAGGTCAATTATGAAAAACTCCATTGTTCAGTTTGCTAACAGCTTTTCATATTGCGCTGCTGACATATTTTGTCTGTTAATATAATAATAATACATTCACACAGCGCCATCTAGTCCCAAAGTAAGCAATTATATTTGCTTGTGTTATGGGTACTAAACAACTGATATACTACTTAAATACATTTTTTTTTGTAAAAACATACATATTATAGATAAATTACACCCAGACAGAGAACCAACCCTCATGATCACATCACACAAAGATTTGTCTTGGATGGGGATCGAACCCACCACCTTCGGCTTAGCAGTCAGGGTCACTAACCACTAGACCAACAGGACAGTCGAATTTATATATTAATCGAATTATAATATATAAATAACACATATAAATTAAGTTGAACTTTTTTAGACAATTACTTACTACAAAATAATAAAAAAAATTAACTTTCTCGTCTATTTACCACTTTCAACAATAAAAAACCTACTCATACATCACAAAGATCACAATTTCCCTTCTCCTGGTACGATTCTGACGTACAAACATTTTCATTATTTTTATACATACTCGACGGTTTATAGTACTCCTGACATAAACCGCCGCCGTCTTTAACGGCAGACCAATAGTGGATGTCCTATGACACGGCTGATGATACGGCTGAAAACATATTTTTAATTTCCTTAATTCTAGAGGACATAGAAGAGGCCTTGAGTCGGCCCTCTCTTCTTACAAACAATATATTGTAGATTCTCGAGTGAGAGAATGGTCGAGCAAGAATACTTCAATCTCTTAAGTTAGTTAGTGAGCACCTTTCACGGTTTGCAAACTATTTAACACCAAAGTTTTGTTATTTGACTACTTACAATGATAGTTCAAGTTTATAATAGAGCAGATTTACTGCGTAGGTGAAGCGAGCTCACAGCACGAAATTTTACTTTTCTAGCTGTCGCCCGCTGCTTATGATACATGAAATAAGTAATAAAAAACTTAGATACGAGTAGATTAAATAATATAAAGTTAATATTATTTATTTATTTTATAATGGTCCAAATTTCTTGACTTTAAAGCTGAGATCATTGTGAGTCACATAATTGACGCATTATCCATATAAAATTCTTTTTAGCGACACAACTACCAAATGAGTTATCCATGACGGTGGAAAACAAATTAATATAAAATAGTATATCCCCTTACTTTCCCAGATTAGGCAGGTAGGGGTGTTACCATTCAGTGGTTTACCAGTAAAATCGTAACCACAAAGGAACTTATAATATTGGTTTTAAGTTCCTTATTAGGTAACTGAGTAATTTACAATATCAGTTAGATTGAATGCCCCAAATTAAATTTCCATTCTCATTGGCCTGTCTTGAATGCACACCCCTATAAACCTGTTAGTTTTCGTCTCACGTCTATCTATAACGCTCGATAGATTACCGCTTTTAGACTTTAATTAACACCACAACTTCCCCACTTCTTCAGAGCTTCGATCAAAGTACACAAGACATATACTCCGACTAAATTGAAGTGCAGAATTTTCTAATAGCCGTTCAACACGGTTATAACATTGCGTTCCAACAGAGTGACCTTGGTGGGTGCTTGGTTGCCATCCGCGTAGTTTATGTATGAAATTTGGTTTACAACAGCCGGCTACACGGTTGGAATCCACCAAGGGCACCTCTGTGGAAGGCAAGTTTATAACCATGTAGCACGACTTGACGACACGACCCATTACTCTCTTCAACGTCGCTTCTGTTATCCGCCGTATACAACAACAATAACATTTGGTTGCGAGCTAAAGTTTTTATTAGACTCCAGAGATATCAGATTATATATGAATGGTGGTAAGACATGTCCCTACATTATATTAGATATTGTATTGGGATTGCGCTCCTGTGGATCCTTGTTTGGTTACTACTCAGCTCCTATTACACATAGCGTGATGTTATACAGCCTCGAGTTTTGGAAAAATCGGATACGAACTCTAAAACAATATTTCAATTCGAACCACCGCGAACAATCAAACAAATTCTTCAGTTTTAAAATATTAATATAGATTGTCTTGTTGAGTAGACTGAATAATCTGTGATAGTACCTATTACGAACGGTACCTATTTTTTTAAATCTTAGCAAAGAGTTTTTATGTCAAAAAAGTGGTCAACATTTTATGAATAACTTTGGGAGATAAAATAATTATGATAAGACTTATCATAATTATTTTACCTCTTATCTCTAATATATATATAAAACAAACATTTAATTCTTTAACTTAATTAATTTAGACCATAAAATTACAACCATTTATCTGTAATAAAACACAACAATATTAATTTACTTTATTAGTAATACTGGCTGTTTTTGTGTTTTTGCCTTAAAAAAAAGCGCTGATGCGCGCGCATCGATAATTTGTGACAAGTAAAAGTTATTCCGCACGCTTTTTCTTTTCGCTGTATTTGTTTTTTTCTAAGAAAGTCCGAATTTTATTTATTTCCTCACAAATATGTTATAAAACGTCGTATGACATTCGTGCGGTTTGATAATTACAGCCTCTGCTTTCTTGTAGCAATATCGCCTCGGCTGTAATTATCAACTTACCACACTTATATCATAATGTACTATTACCGCTTTGCCGCATATAGATCATCTAATTGATAGTCAGTGTGCTAATGAGACTTGCAAGAAAATAGTTATTAATGCTAGATAATGTTGGCATATCAAGAAAAACAAGTCCCAGGTGACAAATAAGCTTTCAAATTTTTAAATTTTTACCGGAGTGACGCCGTTACAACACGACTTTTTTTCATCTATTTGTTTCATCATACAATATACCTACGTACGTATAGAATTATAAGAAGAAGAAGAAATAAACAGAAGAGTATCTATCTCATGGATGAAGTACTGGGCTCAAAAAGAGGTTCTGAAATCGATATTACCAATTAAATTAAAAAGGATAATTTTAGACACTACAATTTTGCCCTGTCTCACCTACGGCTGCCAAACGTGGATCTACGACCAGAAAGCAAGACATAAAGTCCAGACCACTCAGAGAGCAATGGAAAGGAGCTGCTTAAACTTAAGTAAAAAGAGTAAGAAATACAGAAATTCGGAAAATAACAAAGGTAAATGATGCTCTTCATTTCGCAAAAAGTTTAAAATGGAGGTGGGCTGGTCATGTTGCGAGATACAAGGACAATCGTTGGACAATCAACATCACAAACTGGAAAGGACCACATGGCAAGAGAGGTAGAGGTCGTCCGTGCGCCCGGTGGCAGGATGAGATTGTGGCCACCGCAGGAAGAGACTGGATGTCCAACGCCACGGTCAGAGAAAATTGGAATTCTTTGGAGGAGGCTTTTACCCTAAGGGGGTCCACATAACCTAAATTAAAATAATCAAAATACCTAATGATATACTGCATGAACGATTTAATTTATTTTATTTTTATTATTATATTAATACCAGTTTTTAAAATTTATTAATTTAATTTATTATTCTAAACTATAGTTTTATACAAATACCATCCGATTGTAGTCTTTATCATTTTAAAGAAATGGAATGTAAATGAAATTATATTATATTATTAGAGTTTTTAATCAAATTTATTATTGTGGAATGAAATAAAGCTTTATTATTATTATTATTATTATAGAATTATAAAAAAATAAAGTAGAATTAATTTAAGCAAATGAATATCCTCACGTCTAAACAGTGGAATTCATAACCAAAATAAATGTGATACTTAATCATCCGGAGCCCAAAAAAGGGCAAATTGCCTAACATCAAAGGGTTTAGCAAAAAAATGTTAGTATTCTGTACAAAATGGTATAAACTAACGAAGCAGGCCACGGCGAATAAATCCCTGATATTATTTTCACCTCCTACAGTCATAAGGCGCTTTTATGAAGGGAGTACAGACATCGTTTATTTCAATATTATCTTCTGTGTAATAAAACACCGCGGGACGTCTAGGCGCCTCGTAAATTTCATAAAGATTTTTGTTCTAGATACTATTATACCCTTTTTATACACAGTACTTCTATGTACGGAGGTGCTCTTAGCATTGTGGTACTGAGATATTTGTTACGAGGTAGACCTCGACGATTAAAGATAGTTATCTCTCTTCTATGTCATTTCTAAATAACATCAGATGAACTCTAAATAACTTCTGTCCATCGCAAAAGGAATTCTTAAAAAGATTCAAGTATTTTGTTTTTCATTAAACTGGAAACAGGACGCTGATATCTTGGTATAAAAAAAATTGTTTGATCAAATTAAAGAAAATAAGGTTTAGATGAAAAACAAGGACAAGAACAAATTAAATAGACTCGCTAGGGACGCCGCGCCGTAGCAAGATTAAATTAAATTACTTACTTATTTCAGGTAATAATTAATACATTTTTAAATATAAAGCAACCTTTTCTGCTGACTGCTCTGTTTTATTTAATTTAATAATTATAATTAATGTTGATATTATTGCAAGGGATTATAACTAGGCTTTTTGTTTGCCGTTTCTAGCGAATATATTTATGTTAAAAATAGAAAAATAAAAACTCACTGTCCTAAACTAATTAAAGCCTTAATCTTAATTCCCGTAAACATAAATTATTTGAATTTTCGACAAGGATCTATAAAAAATATTATTTAATTTGTTATTTGTGTAAGTAAAGAAGTCTCACAAACTCTAAGCAGGATCATTAAGTGGTTAAAGTATTTTGAGGAAAATTCGGCAATAATAATAGTAGTAATAGCAGACACATCACGATTGAACTTGAATTAAGTACTTAATTTTAGAATAAGATATTATAATTATATTTTTATGCTTAGCGCGTAGTAGATTGCCTCAGTTGTTTAATCTCTGGGTCGGAAAAACAATTTAAAAATTTTCTGCTAAGAAAAACAGGCCGTAGTTTGAAAATCACTCGTACCCTATCCATAGTTGGCGAAACGTGTGTAATGCGCCTCTGCTTCATGTGTTACAGATAATTATGATGGCTTGTCAGTGCGTCGATCATGCTCGTGAAAGGACACTACCTACTTGGAGTGACTGGTCGGTCGTCGCATGCTTTGCTTTAGCACTCCTAATTTATTCAATCACGATTATCATCCTAATAACATTCACTGCTGGACATAGGCCTCACCTAATTTTTGCCACAGTGGGCGAAAAACAAAAAACAAAACGTAATTTTTTTTCGTTTTTATTTCATTTAGTCATTTTTAATTAGAATTTTTATGCTTTATATTGCAAAACAATGCGTTCACAAAATGCTTTTACCATTTTCAAATACATAGTTGGTATCAAGTGTTGATCTCACCTAATACATACTGTTTGACGAATAGTTAGTAAGTATTATTTTTTTATATAATTTAAAAAACGAATTATGATGTTTTAGTTCTGTATAGAAAAATTTGCGGTCAGTCGGACACCTTTTTGGCTTTGTATAGCTAATCATATGTATGTGTAAATTATATTTATTTATGCGAAGTAGGAATTATGTCATTTGGCAGCTCGAGGGCCCGGACCTGTGTATACCTAATAGTAATGGCTTAAGTATTTTGATTTAGGTAATAACTTTAGGGTTTCATTAATAATTGTTAACCCACGTTTATGAATGCGCCATCTGGCACTAAAACCGTAGGTACAGTCAGCAATAATTCTGGTTGTCCAACACGATAAGAAAAAGGTCACTTCTATTATAAATATCAAGCTCTTATCTCACACCCATACCAACATATAAATGTACGCTAAAGCACTTTTACTAGAGAATGAAAACATAGTTAAAAACAATTTGTATTCTATTGTTACTACTTCGCTACATTTTAGTGGTCGTCAGAACAACAATGTTTTACATACTGCTGCTAGTAAAAACACAACAAAAACAATTTTGTCACTGCTATGTCAACTTAAATGAGATAAACTAAATCTGAGTTTCAGAGCAGAGAGAGAGAGAGAGTTGATAACTTTTAATTAGCCCTAACGTTTTCGTTTTAGCAAATGATGAATAAGATCAACCTGCGAATATAAGCGATGCCGTTGACTCGACCAGCCCCCTGATTCTGAGCTGTCGGAAAATTTTCGGCCAGAAATGTCAGAGTAATTAAAGTTAAAAAACATAATGTTAAAGAAATAAATGGCATACCTATCTTTTTAAAGAAGGCAGCGGTTGTGGCTCTGAAATTGCTGAAATCCATTAGTGGCGGTTACCAATTTAACTACAAGTATAATTTATCTTCTAATGCCTAGACCTGGCCTGACCTGACCTGACCTAAGGCTCAAAACGGGAACCCAATACTCACAGAACAGAGATAGGTCAGCACTACAAGGGGGCTTTAATTAGCATTATCTTGAATTTGACATATTTCTCAAGGAATATGGGATCATTTTTCCAATATCTCTACAGAGATAACTATATAAAAAAAATTGTTCTTTCAGTCTACCCATAAATTTTATAAATTAGATTATAAAATATTAACAAACCACTTTTTAAGAATTATTTTATAAATATGAGCTAAACGTTTCAGATAAAAAAAATATCTCTACATAATTATAAAATCACAAACAAGCTTTAGATAAATTCATAAAAATATTGACTATAGCAAGGTATAACTTTATTCAGAATCTATTATGAAACAAAACAGTTATTTTAAGCGGGAAATTCACGAGTGTTTACCCTTGAAGAGTGGCACAACAGGGTACCACGCATAGGGAAGCGATGCGCACGCTGCGTACGATATGACGTCAGTAACGGTTGACCGTGACCCAGTCGTCAGGCTTGGTAAGCCCGGCTTATGCCCCTATCAACTGAAACACCATTGCATTGTAGTCTGTTTTAAGTAACGCCGTAAGTAAATCTCTTTGTTCTATTTTAGATATACGGTATAGAGTTACTGTAGCAATTAACAAAATTACCAAGTGGCCACAAGGAGTTGTTAAAAATTATATGTGACTGATCATTCAAACGATAAATACGAGGGCGACAAATGTTTGAAAAAATTTATCTAAGTAGTACCTATATCAGTTGTTTAGTATCCATATTTACAAGTATTAGCTTAGTTTGGGACTAGATAGCGCTGTGTGTAAATGGCATATCGACATCTTCACCAACAAAAGAAGAATCTTTACCACGCAGAAGACTGGATTCATAAAATAAAACTTCATAATATCCGTGTACTATCTATATAGGCATAGTTGTATTTATTTTGCTTTTTATGATAACGTTGATCTTCTTGTTCTTGGAACTCGAAAGTGAAAACTCATTGAAAACTCACGGGAGCGGGTGGTACGGTCTACGTACAAAGCCTATCTTATAAATAGGTCAAGGATAGCACAGTGTAGACACAGAGACGTTTTACAATTACCTTCATAAACCACATAATGATTGTTACAAAGTTATTGGCACTAAAATGGCGATAGTAAACTGGGCTCTTAAATTTTATGACCCAAAGTAATGATGCTGACGTCTTTATCAGGTTAATATCAGTCGGGATTTTACTATATATGACAGGTATGAAGTCTGCTGTGGAAACAGGCACAGTTCAGCGAAGTTTTAGGAGAATATAAGAACTTCAGTAAAATCTTAACTGTTTACACCACAGAACTGTTGCTGTTGGTGTGAGGGTGGGACTGTCCCATACCTCTCTTTAAATTTCCTTTTAAAATATCACACCTGACAGAAAGACCTTTACAAATGCAGTCCGTTTTGTAGCACTAAGTACAACTAATAAATCCTATTAGCGTCTTGTACCTACTGTATTGTACAAATGTACACGAACCTTGAAGGTAGTTGTGGTATTAGGATCCTAGTACTCTTACGAGTACGTAAGCTATGACCATCTCTACTTAACAATAGCACAGACATTGCATAGTACCATAGACTGGGGTGACTATAAGAAAAATGGGGCTTCTGTAATAAAAGCAGTGGTGTGCTTACTAAGTATATTAATTTTTTGCACATAATCAGTTACAAAACTACAAAACTGTATAATATATGAACTACTGAAGGTACTGCAAAAAATCGGTTCTAACGTAAAAACTGCATGACCAAATTCAACCCAGCAGATCAAAGTCACCCCAGTTCACTGAACCTATCTTATTATACCGTCACGGTTCACGCCTTTTATCTTTGACTAGCTCCCGCTCGTGTCTTCGCCCGTGTGGTTTGTGGATTTACTCGAGCGTCGTCGTCGGGACCATTGGATTCGAAAATTTAGATGATAGGAAGAATAAAATGAATACAATGTTTCCTCTTTCAGCGGTGGAGGAAGCGACTGCAGATTTTCAGTATTGTAAAAAAAACAGTCTCATGGTTATACTTTAGCGTATCAGTTTATTGTAATAGTTTAGGTGCTCCAATGTGTCTTGACTCTCTCTCTTTATTTAAGAGCTGCGCTCTTGTCGGTGGTGTAACTTCCATTTCTCTCTTTTTCCTACCATTTCTCTCACCTCCTGATACGACACCACCCCCTTGATACAACAGTGCTATATTTATCTGTGGTTTTGTTTGGTGGGAATGACCTTAAAATAATTAGTGTAAGTCCGTCATAGAAACACTACTACTAGGCACTACTACACAAAAATATAATTAATAATAATAATAACTTGACTGTTAATCGCTGACATATGCTTAACTTTAGCTAGACTTACTAATTTTATAAAGATACTAGTGCAGGGAATTTACACCAGTATAGTTTCCCTCCGTATAGTGTATAATCTATGAGTATAGTATTACACCAGTATAGTAGGCTAAATTTCTTGCACTAGTATCCAGCCTGGTCGCTGGCTAGATGGATTGGTAAAGGATTGGGTTTTATTTCTCGAATTTTTCTTTTCTCGCAGTGTTCGTCTGCTTTTAGGTGATTCCCTTAGTCGCCTTTTACGACACCTACAGGTTGAAATGGGGTAGTGAAATTATGTATTTTAAATCACTACACGGACACTAGAATAATACTGAGAATTTAAAGACAATACAGATTTATCTCGACACGGGAATTGCCGCAATCATCATTTCCACGCGCTATCGAGCCAGTAGGTATTGCATAATGGTTGTTTATAATAATTATTAAATGGAAACAAAAAAATATATTCAAATTTTTATTAACTAATCCTTATTTATTTATCTAATTACTCTAAGCCTTCTCTCTTCTTCCATTCACTTTTAAGTTGTGCCATTTTCTTTTTCTTATATTCTGATCTTTTATATTTCTTTTCTTCTACTCTTTTCTTTTGGGCCACTACACTCTCTTCTCCATTCAATTCTTCATCTAACTTGGCAATTAACATTTCCCGCGCCATTTTCCTGTTTTCGTCTTGGCATCTGCTTATATGACATTTTATTACTGTACCTGGAATAAAAAATCAAGGTAAATATTATAGTGAAAAAGTGCAAAAGTAAACTTCAATTCAATCATGATAGGTCTCATGACTGATAAAATAATTAGCGGATACTAGGAGTTGATTATGCATAATTTCGACCATTCGAATTATAGACTTCATGTTGTTGTACTGACAGTTTATTACTACGACTACACTGTAGTCCCAGTAGTCACATAGTGTAGTCACTAAAATGTGGGGTTCCTCAAAAAAAGAGTGCATAGGTTTCTTAAGGGTTGGCAATGCGCTCATGATGTCATGGTATGGTATGTGACTGTCATGTATATAAAATGTATATACAAAAAACCATATTTTAGCCAAATCAGTCTAGTCATTGTCAAGTAATGTGCAATACATTTGGCCATTGATTTTTATTAATATGGATTTAATATCAAATATTTACCTGTAGGTATATGAGTAAGAACAACACAATTGGAATTTTTATTGACGGCTGAACCTCCTGGCCCACTACCTCTAATAAAATTTTCATTCAAATCATACTCATTTATCTTTGGAACTTTAGAATAATCTATGGTATGCTTTAGTGCTGTACATATTCGTAGAACAGTACTTCTGTAGCGGTAAATAGGGTTCACCAACATATTAGACAACTGATCCCCGACGTAACAATGCTTCGCCTTTCTGTAAATAGAAAAAAAGGTTTATTAATAGTGTTAGCAGGGCAGAACTTATTGATTTGTGATTTAAGGAATGCACCTCCACCTTATAAGTCCTTTGTTTCATAACAGTCCTGTAATAGTGTGATGTTTCTGCTAGTGAATTAAAATAATAGAAGCTTAGTCATGGAAACTGGTTTCATTGGGTAAAGGAAGTTAAAGGAAAATCCATCGGAAATGAACTTGGTGGAGAAACTTAAAAAATAGACGAAATTAGAATTCATATTAAAGCTTAGCTAAGCTAGAGATTTTTTGATTATACACCAAACAAATAACAATTACTATGTCTAATTAGTATTACGTAATAATAAGGCGTTCATAGACTACGGTAACCACTGACCATCAGGTGAGCCGTATACCACCTGTTTGCCACCGTCTTGGCATAAAAAGGAATACAGTAATAGTTAGCTAGTCTATCATAGGAGATGGCTCGATAGAACTATGAAATACCGTTACCAGATGAGCCAATATGCTCGTCTAAAGCTAGAATCGTACGTTCGTAGACTAAAAGATATTTACCTGATACGCAAAAGTGATGTCTTCACTTTTTGTTAAAGTTTTATTATTCCTAAATTCAGTAACAACTCTACGCCTGAAATAAGCAGGGTCAGTCAACGCAAGAGTCTTCGAATATCTCATAAGATTTTTATAAAGCCTCAATATCTCAGTCCTCGCTATTTGCATGATAGTTTCTTTTGAAAATTATTTATTTAAAGACAAAACTAATAGAAATTACAATCAGACAAACATTCTAACCTGAAAATGTAAATTTATTTGACAATTTCAAATATGACATTGACAGTTATGAGCTAGCTACGGCATTGTTAAGCCTGCCACACACCTTACCATATTAGTTATGTTTTGTTACCTAAGTGGGCCATACACGCTTTGGTTTACATACATTTTTTTCGACGCGCGCTGCACTCTGAGGCGTTCGTGTTACGTATCACATTAATTTATTGTTTAGCGCGGCGTAAGTCGACGCTCGAAATTTTGTCGCCATGAGTGACAAACTCGTGGCGAATGAACTGCTGGCGTTCCTACAACAGAAGCTGGATGTAATGGACGAGGTTTCTGCCATTCAGATTTGTTCCACGAACATCAGCGAAGAGGATGTTGCTGCTGCCAAGCTGCTCATGTTTAAGTTGCTGAATAAAAGCGACCAGATGGTGTCCCGCCGGCGTGACGGGACAAAGAAAAGTCTACAAGACATTATCACGCTCCTCAAGGTAACCGATCCTGAAGACTTGCTGACGTTTGTGGCGAAGGACTTGAACAAGTTGCCTCCCGTCACTTTCGACCACGTCGACGTTACAAGCCTGCTGAAAGACATCGTCCTTTTAAAGGCAAGTTTATGCGGATGTGCACAACAAATTAGAGGTATCCCAAAGCACCGTGGTACAATTGCGCAAGTAACTCAGTGAATTGCAAAACGCTGTGGTATTAACAGGGTCACCGGCGCGTAGTAACAACGTAAACACGCGCCGAGGTGCCTGCTGTCTCGACACATCGGTTGCAAGTTGTGCGTCAGCTGTGTCGCCGAAAAACGCTGAGTCTGCTGTGTGCGCCGCGCGCGCGCGTCGCAGCCCCGCACCCGTCCCCGCGGCCCCGGAATGCATTGCCGCGAGACCTTCTACAGGCGCCGACCCGGCGCCGGTTAGGCAGAGCACTCCAATTGCTCATGCCACGAAGTCTGTACTTGACAAGCCTATAAAATCATCTTGATGGCGATGGTTTCGTGAAGGTGCAAAGAAAGAAACGCCAGCAGCGAACCAACAAGAACTGCTGCGGCACGGCTTCTCCTGTACCTGGCGTTATTTTGAGAGCAGCAGCTCCGAACACTCCGGTGTACATTTCTCGCCTGCACTACACCGCAACGGCACAGGTCATCGCGACGTACATGTACCAAAAGGCCAAGCACAGTATGAGAGTGCAGTTGCTGGAGTCGCGTCGCAACGTCAATTTCAAGGCGTTTCTGGTGCGAGTACCGACGTGCTTCTTGCTTATAATGGACGAGACCTTTTGGCCGAAAGGTGTTGTGTTCCACCGCTTCCGGGGCCAAGTACCACCTGACCGTACAACGAAGTGAATTGTGAAGTAGTGCACTATTCAGTCTGCACTGCAAGTAACATGTCTCGTAGAGTGCGATCCGGTTTGCCGTACAGTGTCAGTAGAAGGATTTTAGATTAACTCCAGTCACCTGCGCCGGTTAACAATCTATTGTGCTCTTGTCTCATACACACTCCGATAAACTGCAACGTGTATGGCTGACTTTAGTCGTTTCAGGTAGTGGAAACATAATAATAGTCATAAAGTGGCGTGGCGTGGCACGCACGCCAGATACGCCCCTGGCTCATATCGGTTTCATACATTTAATCAAGGAACAGCCATTAAAAAAAAAAATATCCACCAAGCCATCACGTCTAAAAACCGTAAGGCGTATGTGTGGAGTTTTATTTATTGACTTTACAATCAATGCAATGACCTCATTTATACTTCATACTCTATTATGTAGTCTTCGAATCTGGGAATTCCCTGAATGAACTGTCAAAGTCAAGGAGGTATAGTCAAAGTACATATTTTGACCTTGAAAATGTGGACGATAGTGATGTACTTACACATCGATTTTGAATTATCAAATCAATGTAATCGGTTAAATCGCCTTTTCCGGGGTCGATTTCATATTTTTTTATTATATATTTATTAAGTTTTAAAATAATATTTTAAGAGCAGTGGCGGTTGCTCGGCGTCATCGTAATTTATTTACTTAATTATATTTGTATTGTTGTTACATAGCTACATACCTTACGTAATCGAATATAATACGTATTTAGTAATAAATCAAATTTGTTTTCAGTACCATTTGGCTTTTCTATCAGTATATCACCTACAGTTTTTATTTTAAACTAGCTTCCAACCGCGGCTTTGCCAGCGTGGTATGTCGGAAAACAGTAGCATACAGTGCTATTTCAACGATATTCTCTATTATGTGTGCTAAACATACCGATCTTTTTAGCCGTTCTGGTATGATTGAAATAATAATAAACATCCACCCGTACTGTAAGTATTGGATAATTATGTACTCTGTGCATCCAAAAATCTATTAAATCCATCTGTCCATCTTATGTTTTGTGATCTGAAGTTTCGCATAATTGCGTGAATAAATAATAATATTAGGATGAACAAAATTATGATTAATCGATATCATTCCTCGATAATAATCAATCAATTTACGAAATCGAAGTTTGTAAACACTAGTCGTGTCTTGTGAAGTTAGGTACTTTACTTGTTTTTTACATATTTTGTAAAATAGTGAGACTTAGAAGTTTATAATTACACAGAAAATATAAGACGTGCAGAAATTATAGCTTAATTTAAGTCAACAGCCAACAGGGTATCTCCAAGAGCCAAGAAGTGCAAGATATAATTCAAGTTCTAATTGATTACACATTTGATACGTGACAATGCTGCAAGCGGACTCTCAACAAGTATTTAATCCGGACACTGTTTTTTGTAACAACGACACAGTAAACAATGATATTATATCAGAAATAGAAAAAGAATTACAAGACAATCCTTACGACATGATATCACTTGTATTCTTGTTGTACGACGTCCCAGACACTGCGTTACAACGTTTGGTCGTGTATGAACGAATATCTAAAGACGTTGGCTCTTCTACAAACCTGAACATGTTACACGAATGGTACAGGCGATCCAAACACACATCAACATGGAAACACGAATTTATAGAAGCATTATTACTGTGCCAACTAAACAGCGTCGTAAGAAAACTCGGAATTGATATATCCACAGCCCAAAAGTTTTACCAAACTAATAACATACATAACAAGATGTTCATAAACCCTATCAAGAAAGCATTATACAAGTTATGTGAAAATATGACTGCAGAAAACTTGAATAAACTAAAACTGACCCTTCTGACCTACAAAATTGATACTTCAGATTATGATTCATGTGAATTAGTATTCTTGAAGCTTATGTGTGAAAAATTTATAACCATTAATCAATTTCAATATAATAATAAGCCCTTGGGCCTACAAATAAATATGGATACTTTAATTAAAATAATTGAGAATTTGCCAGGCTTACAGCAATTTGCCCAAGATATGAATGATTTACAACATTCAATTAATGGGACTCTTCGAGTAAATGAACTTGTTGCTGAGGCACACTCATCTACTCCGATCAAAGTTAAAGAGTCTTATCAAGAGATGGCCTGTGCAATGCAGGAGGAAGACATAAATGATATGTTTAGGGCCCTTGATATAGAGGATAAGTATTACAGTAGCTTTATTAAATCTGATAGTACAAAACTGGGCGAGGACTGCTATGAAATTAAGAACCCCAAAAGAGTGGGTGTATGTGTCATAATAAACCAGATGAATTTTTATCCATCAAAAAACAGTATAGAGAGCAATCAGCATGTTTCATTATCTACAAGAACTGGTTCAGAGAAGGATAAGGCAGAATTAGAAAAGACCATGTCGGCACTCAACTTTTCTGTTTATAGTGCCACTAACTTAAACCATAAAGACATGTTCTTGTACCTTAAAGAAGTAATAAAGACTAAAGTTACTTCTGAAGACAGTGCATTCATTTTATGTATTCTATCCCATGGAGTAAAAGGACATGTGTATGCAGCAGACTCTGTCAAAGTTAGAATGGATGATTTCCAAAACTTATTGGATTCTGACATTGCTGTAAACCTGCATGGTAAACCTAAAGTTTTAGTTGTTCAAGCATGTCAAGTTGCTGAAACCTCACATAGGCTGGTTGCTGATGGTCCTGGAGACGACTATACTTTGAAGAAGACAAATTTCCTCATCTGTTGGGCAACTGCACCAGAACTGGAAGCTTTTAGAGACGAGGAAGAAGGATCATTATTTATTCAAATCTTATGTTACACTCTACAAAAATTTGCCAATGTGGAACATATTTGTGATATATTTACAAAAGTTACAGATAAAGTCACACACTTGTGCGAAAAGAAACTAGGCCGTCCTCAAGTGCCAATATATCACTCAACTCTCAGGAAAAAACTACAGTTACGGATACGGAAATGATATTATAATGGCACTCAGTAGATAAGTCAGTAATAAGTTAACATGTTATTTTTATATAAAACTAATGCTTTTTTTGCTTGTATGGATGGTTACACATCAGAGGATCACAAGGGTGTTACCAACCTTTTTAAACGCCTTCTAGTCTCAATAAGCTCTAGATATCACTGCTCCCCACCAGAAACACAACAACATTGTTATGGCTGAAGTCTTCTGTAAGGCAGACGCTTCGCTTCGCTCGGCAAGTGACTCAGTTTGAGTTTGACTACCCTCTGGGCCTGACCTCTCTTTAAATGCAATTTACTTCTTATTTTGAATATTTCATGACTAATTTTGTTGTACAATTAATTTGTTTGCTCGGTATCTTCTATGGTATGGTTTGGCGGGCTGTTATCCGCAACTCCACGTCAAGGCGCGGTTTTTGCGTGAGGGTGGATCGAGTGAGCTATCCACCCTCACGCAAAAACCACGCCGAAGAACGCCAGCAGTCTATTGATATTGCTGGTGATCTGTCGGAGTGTACCTGTGTTGTTATAAGTCATAAGTCATAAATCATTTATTGCAGAAAATGTGGTACAAAATAGATGATATATAAATAAAAGTTCTATACACATTTTGTTATGAATTAACATGCAACATTAACATTATTCCTATAAAAATTAAATTTGAATTTACTTCCTAATAATAATTAATTAATTTATCATTACTACAATTTGTCATAGTGCCATTAATTCATGTCCGTGTACCTATAATAAAATCTAAATAATAATAATCCTTATGTCAATGTTTAAAATGTCATTTGTATACATATATGTCCAACTTAAATTATAATTGCGTATGTCAATATGTTGAGATAATACCTAAATTATTTAATTAGCCATTCGGCGACAGAATAAATCATTCTGTCTAAAAGCAGCATTTTAAGTTTTCTTTTAAATATTGACAATGGAAGTTCCTGTATATCAGTTGGCACCTTATTAAAGATTTTTATACACATAAAATAACAATTTTTTTGGTAAAGAGTCGTTCTTGGCGCTACATCTACTACAAGCCGTTCTCCACCAGACGTGTATCCTCGTAACACAAGGTTACGAGGATACACGTCTTTGGCTTTAACAAAAATAGTTGGATTCGTTTTTACAAATACGCATATTTCGAAGATGTACATTCCAGGTAAAGGCAATATTTTTAACTCTTTGAAGTGTGGTTTGCAAGATTCGAATGGAGGTATACCAACAATAGCCCTGATGCATCTTTTTTGAGATAAGAAGGCCCTTTGAACATCAGTGGAGTTTCCCCATAATATTAAACCATACCTGAGTACAGCACTTACATAACCATGGTATGCCAGAAGGACAGTCTGTAAGGTTGATGTAGTTCTTAACCTATTAAGTACGTAGACGAAGCTGTTTACTTTGTTGCATACGCTCTCAGTGTGTTTTTTCCAGTTACAGAATTTATCAAGAATAATACCTAGAAATTTCGTATGTGATGCTTCATTTAGTGTTATGTCATTATAAATTAGTGTTCTATGAATGATTGTCGTCTGGTATGTTAGGAGTTGTATGTATTGTGTTTTTGTCAGATTTGCGTGTAAATTATTTTCAGTTAGCCATTTAACTATGGAGTTTATTGAATTATTAATTTCTATGTCATATTTACACGACAAGATAATTGAAATGTCATCTGCAAAGAGTATACATGTTGAAGTACTTAGCCCTGTATGTGACGGTTTCAGGGCAGTGTAGGAGCACATGAGCTGCTGTTTCCTCCTCACTCATGCAAGCTCTGCAGAGAGGGCTGTCTGTGATGCCTAGAACGAAAAGGTGTTTATTAAAAGAACCATGTCCTGTGATAACGGCTGTGGCTGTGCGGAATTGCCGTGTGGACAGCTGTCTCAGACGCCTAGTTAGTTTGTGATCGAGCATAGGGAGGGCTTCCCTGGCCTGTCTACACTCTTCTAGGTTTGTCCAGATTCTGCCGTGTAGATCTATCGATAGATTGTGCGTTTGTTCACGATCGTACGAAGGTATATGAAAGGGATGGGTATGGGCTCAGGTCCCATCACACTCGTTTCTGATCCCCTTCTTGCAAGCTCATCCGCTGCATCATTACCTCTAGATCCGCTGTGTCCCTTGATCCATTGCAAGATTATGTTGTTGGTGTGGCTTATCAGATTTAGGTTCTGATGGCTTTCCAGTATTAGTCCTGAGTTCACTGTGTGGCTGTTTAGAGCCTGTAGCACGGCCCTGCTGTCCGAGAGTATGCAAATCGAGTGACCTTCCACTCTTCTGGCCATGATCGGTATCTTCTAAATATTGTAAGACTGTTGTTTAATGTTATAACTACAAGACCGGCGCGGCTTCGCTGCAAGATGTTATATACCCTTCATCGATAAATGGGCTATCCAACACTAAAATAATTTTTCAAATTGGATTAGTGGTTCCTGAGATTATCGCATTCAACCAACCAAACAAACAAACTTCAGCTTTATTATATTTGTATTAATAACTGTAGGTAATGTAGGTTATTGTTGCAATGAAACTATTTTTTTGATTTTATTATATGCATGTTATACTGGAGAGAAGTAAGGATTTTATTTAATGTACGTTACCCCAGCAGGAAAGTAGCCCCTAGCCTGATATGAGTAGAATAAGTAATTTGTTCTCAATCTTGTTGTTATTCTTTTTACAATTCTGCAAAACGTTACCCACTAATTATATTTCTCTGCTCACAGATAATATTTCTCTCTCTGACCACTCCTTTAGAATTTTCCTGCTAGAACAACGTTACCCCAGTAGGAAACGTTTTTTCCGTTTTTTTCCAAAACAACAATATGCACCAATGTTTTATTCGGCGCACATTTACAGCAGATAGAGAACAAATTATTTATTCTACTCATATCACCCTACTTTCCTGCTGGGGTAACATACACTTTTATTTATAGGTAATTTTAATTTTACATTGTATTCTTATTTTATCTAAAGATGTTTTTATTTACTTTGGTCTGTATAAAGAGAAGATATTTGTTAAATTTAAAAACAAATGTGATATAAAATAATAAATGTTTATGCAATATTCTCTATATTAATAGCAACATCAGTTTTTGAAAAATCCATCACTGCATCTTCTAACCTTTTTCTTTCTTCATCTGTTTGTAATTTGGACCACATTGAATCCAAATATGCTCGTTGGTGCTTCTGAATAAATTGAAAACTATGCTTCAATGTGGCTCCGACATGTAGAGTATTTAATCGAACATCTAATTTACCTATCTTGGTAATAAATGGAAGACTACTTGTCACAAATCTATGTGGTCCATGCCTTGATCTAAGGATGGCTATTCTAGTATTTTCATTACAATATTTTGTTAAAAATCCTGTAATTACAGAAGCAACACCAAAGTCACCATGTAGATGTTGTATCTTACTCAATACCGTGTCATATAATATTTTAGATCTCAACTCGAGAGGTTTGTGTTCAGGTACCAATGGACATATGATCTCAACGGCAATATATCTGAAAAATAAAAGAATAGTTAATTAAGCCTAATCTTTAAACAGAATCTAAAGTTCGTTAACGTGCCTAGTGCAGCGTGCTAGCGTGAGAATCTAAAGATAATAGAGAAATGATACTAAGAGTCATCTGAGTGATATTCGGTCTTTTTTCTAGGCAGAAACGCCCGCGGACTTTTTATAATAAACAAAAATACAATGATTTTTACCATTAAAAACTTATGAATATTTCTTATCGTTCAGCACATTTGTTATTAAGTACTTTACAATAATAAGCACCATGGATAAGCACAGTTATATTTTTTTAACCCACCTGTTTTTGAAACGAACCATGTTCAAAAGGAAACAAATAAAACAATGCTTTTCTTTTGCTAATGTGTTGTGCTTGGTTAGAATTATTTATTCATTTGTTATTGTGGACTGTGGTTATCTCTTGCCCTTCTCAGTATCAAATAATCAAATATAAAATTTTATATATTTTCAAATTGACATATTTATCGGATATGATGAGACATGCATGACACTTGAGTGACAGAACAACACAGACTAATAAGGCAGAACAATGACCTTGTTGTCATGTCTCCCTATAATTGTAATATGACTCTATGGTCATATCAAATTATATAGAAGCATAGACAATATAACTAAATTAGATATTATCTAAAGGTTCATTGAATGAAAATTAAATTAAAGGTTAAAAGGAACGAAATTAAAGGTTTTCTACCTGTATTATTTTCTACCGCAAGGCACATCTATCGGTATACCACAGACTACTACGTCTCGACCTCGATACTATGATAGTAAGTTGGTATATTATAATTAGTTGGGACCTTGACATGGGTTGCATTGCAATACTAATGGAGTACAGCTCCCCCATTATTTTCGTCACCTTTTTTCCAAGCTGAAGTGATGGTATATAAACATAAATACCCAGCTCATAATAAAACAATCAAAATATGTTTTTTAAACCATGAATGTGGCAAACTAAAGTATTTATAGCAGGCAATCCCTTGTGTTATGTCAAAGGATTTTGGCGGTAATTTTCGAATAAATGTAAATAATAATTTTACGTGTCTCACATAATTTAATTAGATACGCTTATAAATTATACATTATTAACCAGTTCATTCCAAATATTTATTGATTTCAGTAAATGAATCCTATGTATGCTGCGTATATTCTTTTAGATTTTTACGACCAGAATTGTTTGCAATGGATCTCATTGATTCAATCAAATTAGTTAAAGTTCAAAGGACAGCAAGGTTATCTTGCTTAAGACTTGTTTTTCATTACTTGCTATCACTACCAACCCAATCAAGGTCGTTTTATCAATGTTTATGTCGAGGATGATTAACATTCATTCATTCACTTGTTTTGTACGAAGTAAGTTTGCTTAACAATTCTTTAGTACTTTTATATAAGAGTAAGTTTCGTAACTAACAAATAATTCTAAGTCGTACGACTAGGTAGTTAATTAATTATTCTTTACGAAGCTGTATTGTATGAAGAACTGTTAAATTAAACTTATGATACTTATTATAATTTGTTTTAGATTTATTTTAACAATTTTTCTAATGGCTAAAGAAGTTTATTTTATTGGTGTGGATGTGGGATCAGGCAGTGTGCGGGCAGCATTAGTAAATGACAAAGGTCATGTCCTAGATTCATCTGTTAAGGAAATACAAACTTGGAAACCAAAGGTTGATTACTATGAGCAGTCATCCAATGACATCTGGGAATGCTGTGTATTTGTTATAACAGTAAGTATTCATTCTTAATCTATACTTCTATATTAATATTATAAAGCTGTAGTGTTTGTTTGGTTGAACACTATAATCTCAGGAACTACTGGTCCGATTTGAAAAATTCTGCTAGTGTTGGATAGCCCATTTATCGAGGAATGTTATAGGCTATAAAACATCACACTACGGCCAATAGGAGCTGAGCAGTGGCCAAATAAAGAATACTTCTAGTTATGCATCAAGTTAATAGTAACATACCATAATAAGATTACTAAACTGTAACATTGTCATCTAATGTTATGAGCTGGAAGTATTGTTCAGCAAACTTATTTTTTTATTATTTAACGCTTCTAGTGCACTGTAGCTTCATAACTATATTGGAATAACAATATTGATAAAAATATATAATTATCTTTTCAGAATGTTATCAAAAACATTAACCCTGAAAATATAAAAGGTATTGGTTTTGATGCTACATGTTCTCTAGTAGCACTTGATAAAAATGGGAATCCAATGTCTGTCAGCTCAAGTAACAATGAGCAAAATATAATAATGTGGATGGATCACCGAGCTCAAGCAGAGGCAGACTTTATTAACAAATCAAATCATGAAATACTTAAATATGTGGGCGGGAAAGTAAGTTTAGAAATGGAAATACCCAAACTACTATGGCTTAAGAAAAACCTCCCCAAAAAATGGGCAGAATATGGGTATTTCTTTGATTTGCCAGATTTCTTGACATGGAAAGCAACGGGTTCACTGAGCCGTTCATTGTGTTCTCTAGTTTGTAAATGGAATTATGAATGTTCCATTGACGGCAAAAGAGGTTGGAACATCAGCTACTTGAGTGATATTGGACTAGAAGACCTGGCTGCTGACAACTTTAAAAAGATTGGTAATACAGTATTAATGCCTGGAGAGCTGTGTGGTGGGTTAACCAAAGAAGTGGCTAGTACTCTTGGACTAAAACCTGGTACTCCAGTTGCTGCATCTATTATTGATGCGCATGCTGGTGGTTTAGGAATGATAGGTACTCATGGAGAAGGTATTGACAAAGATATGTCATCCCGCCTAAGCTTAATTTGTGGAACATCTACTTGTCATATGGCTGTGAATAGAAATGCTGTGTTAGTTCAGGGGGTGTGGGGTCCATACTTTAGTGCCATGGTGCCTAATATGTGGCTGAATGAAGCAGGACAGAGTGCCTCAGGGATGTTGTTAGATTATATAATATCAAGTCATCCAGCTGGTATTGAGCTTTTGAAGACTAAGTCCTCGGGAGAGTAAGTCTAAATGTCTCTGATGTCTTATAATAGTATATGTCATCTATGTTTCTGCTCCTATGAAATGGTATAGGATCCTTCATTCTTTTTAATATTTAATTATGGTACTTGTGCTGCCCAAGCCGTGTCATCTTGTTGTGGAATTCCATAACATTGAACCAAGGTGCTTTTATTGGAAAAGACAAAGCAACCCCTCCCATGCTCTCCCTGCATTGAACAAGATTTTCGCCTTCATAAAAGTTGATAGCTGTATTTATTTATTTTATTTCTGTTAGGGTCACTTTAAAAGATCAGCAAAGATTTGAATTAGGTATTCTTTTGGAATTTTTTTTTTTTTAATTTCAGTACTCGTAACTACTTGAGAGAATTATTATTGAAAATGGCAAAAGTAGAAGGGCATAATGACGTCAGTTTCTTGACGAAAGACATTCACGTATGGCCCGACTTCCACGGCAACAGGTCGCCTCTAGCTGACCCTTCGATGCGAGGCATGATTAGCGGTTTATCAATAAATAGCAGTGAAAATAATTTGGCATTATTGTACCTCGCTACGTTACAAGCGTTGTCGGTGAGTTGGATTTACTACATACTTATAGAGATAATGATTGGCTACATTATAATGCCTATCTTTATTACCATCAATCATGTATTTATCTTTATAGTACAGAGGTAGAATTAGAACAGTTGTTTATTTTTCTTATCATGTTGTTAAGCTGTAAAAGTACTTAATAGATCTAATACATGTTAATGATGGTGGCAGTAGAGAAAAAGCAAAAATGAAGTCGGTTCGTAGTCGAGTCCATGCGACAGCAACAGACGATGTTAAACTGGTTCTGTTGATATACAGGGTGCAACATCAAGTTCGTTGTTAGTTTGGCAAATCTGAAACTATATGATTTATGGAAGATCTGGTCTTAGAAACAATGTAATCAATTTTAGTGTCAGTCACGGTGGCGACATGTCGTCTGCTGCGGCTTTGTAAAGTCATCTATGAACTGACACTTTCGTTCTGGAATACATGCTAATCATTTTCAATGTAAATGGCGACAAATACATTTTTTGCCTGGAATGGGTAAATATTGCTAATATTGGCGAGCGGGCCTGTGATAGACGAGCTAGTTCTTTAGTAAGGTAATAGCTGGTAGTCGGTCGGGTAGTTTTCAACGTAATTCTGGCCTGTTGGTGTATAGTGGTTGGTGACCCTGACTGCTAAGCCGGTGGTCGTGGGTTCGATCCCCACCCAGATCATATCTTTGTGTGAAGAGCATGAAGATTTGTTCTGTCTGGGTGTAATTTAATGTATGTATGTATTTACAGAAAAAAAAATGTATTTAAATAGTATATCAATTGTTTAGTACCCATAACACAAGCAAATATAATTGTTTAATTTGGGACTAGATGGCGCTGTGTGATTGTGGTAGCTAATGTCCAATAAATTTCCATCTCTATCTGACAACCTGACAAGTCACAAAAACTAAATGTGTGATTAACTGGGTGTCACCCAAGAATCAAAACTGTTTTATTGATTATAAAACAGTTAAAAAATATTTTTAAGTTATCATACTGGCTGGTGATATAAATACACGTAATTAACTCACCATAAAACAAACAAAATCTCATCTAACTATAGGTAATTAGGTAATCTATACTAATATTATAAAGCTAGAGTTTGTTTGTTTGGTTGAACACTAGGATCTCATGAACTACTGGTCCGATTTGAAAAAATCTTTTAGTGTTGGATAGCCTATTTATCGAGGAAGATTATAGGCTATATAACATCACGCTACGGCCAGTAGGAGCTGAGCAGTAGCCAAATAAAAAACGATGGCAAGCACCGCACGACTTTTAGTTGTTACATAAAACTCTTAGGTCATGGTCCCCACTTGCCGATAACTTCCTGATAACTTATCTGAAATGTATGTAACAGATTTTAACATATTTCATAACAAAATCTGGCTTGCGGCCACCTGGCTGACGGCTTACGACTTCCTCCGACTGTCTAGTGGGGGGCTGGCCCAATACACCACTTATTTAATATAATTTACAATATTTAATTATATAAAAAAAGGGATGGGCGGCCGAATGGATAACTGACCGGCATGCAAATCACGCGATCCAAGTTCGATTTCAACCGGCATGCATGCGGGCAGTACCAATATAGGTTTCATATTGTAGAATTTATATTAACTAGTCCAAGTGACTCACATTTAATAACGCTGAAACGTCGTGAGGAAACCAAATTGCAAGGGTAATGTCTGATTGACCACCCGCACTATGCCCGTGTGCTTATATGATGGCCTAACTAATTTCTAACTAGATAGAGGCGAGGAAACTCGAGCCTAGCAGTGGGTCATTATGGGTTGCTGTTAATTGATTGATGTGAGTGCACTATGCTAAATAGAATCCATAGACAGATTTCCACGACATTTAATATTGTTTTTATATATATTTCCATTTTTTATTTCAGTACGGAACACGACACATTATAGATGCTCTGGTAATGTCTGGATATGAACCATTCAAATCATTGCTGATATGTGGAGGAATTACTAAAGATCCGCTATTCGTTCAAATACAAGCAGATGCTGTGGGATTACCGATCCTAAAGCCACACGAGAAAGACTCAGTTTTAGTTGGCGCTGCTATATTAGGAGCTTGCGCTTCCCAATACTTCAACAATGTACAGGATGCTATTGAAAATATGGGTGGAACTGCAAGTGTCATAGAGCCAAACATAAGCACTAAAGGATACCATGATAAGAAGTATAGAGTTTTTCTTCGAATGTTCCAAGATCAGATAAAATATAAGACAATTATGAATTCAAGTCTCTGAACAATGTATTGTATTGTTTTTTTATAAATCATGTAGGTATGTATGTATATTTTCGGAATGCAGGGTAGTTTTGATTTTTGTAGAAAAGATTCTTCTGTTATCACTATATTATAGTATAATATAACTATCTGTTAATTTTAAGTATAAAGACTATTGAAAGCATTTAAAGACAATTCATTAATATATTGAAACTATTTTGGTTGAGCGCACTACGAGGGAAGTTCCACAATAACGGAGCACAGATTTGAATAAAATAATCAAATTTCATTTCAAATCTCTTGAGTTACGGAATTTCTACCGTGGTACCGCTCTCTTTATTATTTACTAGCTGTCGCCGGCTTCACCCACGCTTATTTTGATTCCCGTAACCACTGGAATCTTCCCTTTAAATCAACTCCTCCTTTCCTTATATATTTGAATAGAGTTAGTCGATAAAAAATGTTTCGAACGAGTGGAAGGGATCGTGTGGATGATATACAATTTTTGTATGAGAAAATTCAAAATTCCTAACATTAGGAATAAGAAATGATATTTGCTATTAATGATAAGGGTTACAGCTAATTTTAATTAATAATAATATTCTGATCTGTCTGAGTAATAAGTGTCCAGGTTTGATTCCTGGATAGGGCAAAAATGGTATTAGGTTTTTCTAACCTTTCAACTGCCTAAACTCTTAGTATCAACCCGGAAATTGGAAACAAATGTAAATTACAATTAATGAACAATGCCTTCTTGATGGCCATTTTACATGGGACCTAACAGAGCTCGCGAAATGTCGATGTAATGCATCTCTGCCTATCCCTTCAAGGAAAATGTGGTGACACTATAAAAAAAATTGTTCGTTTGTATAAATTTTGTTCGGTACAACAGAAATGTTAAAATATTATTTGGGAGATTAACGAAATGAAATTAATGAAGAAATTATTTTGTATTTGAATTTAAAAAATAACATTGAAGATGTTCATTGACCTCGAATAAGTATCTTAGCGCGCCATTTAGAAGCGACTTAAAACCACTTAGAAACATTAATTAAATGATTTTTAATCGATTAAAGTCGACTAAAGCTGTCAAATTTTGGTAGTTATTTACTTAATTTATTTTGATGACATTCGTTCTCACCAAGACTGCAAGGGGTTTCATTCAGTAGTTAAGGTAAATTTATAGTTTTATATAATTTGTTTTATATCATGATATCGGTAAAATATAGTCGACTATGGTTAAACATTGTTTTTTTAAATATGGCATCACTAACGTCTACTCGGTCGAGGACGTGCAAGACGAGTAGGTTGGCATTATTTCGGGCGGAACTTGGCGTACAAACAGTTTCATTCTGGTTTTGTTATCAAAATGAAAGTTAATATATATAGTAATAAACATATTGCTTCTCGTATATATATGTTTTATAATTAAACAACAATTTAACAAGGGTGTCAATATTGACAAGCAGGTATGCATAAAATCCAACCAAAATAAAAAGATTGTAATTACCCTAGTATTACATTAATCTAACCTCTTTTTGATTTGACCGGGTTATATTGATCAATAGTTTTCGTAATAAAAGTAGTAAGTAAATGGTTATTTTTTGAGGATTTGTTGATTTCACTGTTGTATTTTTAGGTCAATATGTCTAAGCGCACAGCAGAAGACGGCGGCAATGGCAGCAACCAGCCGCCGATCAAAAAAGTTCACTTTGAACCTCATCTCATTGGCCCTGTTTCCACTTTGGAGGAAATGGACATCAAAGTTCTTCAATTTCAGAACAAAAAATTGGCTCAGGTATTCTCCAGTACATTACAATGATTTACAGCTACATAATTAACATTTCTAATTAGACATGGTACAGGATATAAAGTAAGAAACATGTCACAATCAGCTGTTTATCAATAATAATTACATAGCATTGGTATAATGATACTGCTTATGTTATTGCAGTTGATTGAATGTTTCTAAAATATTGTATGTTGTCATGCTCAAGGTGTCTTCCTTACCTACTTATTGATGATCATATACCTAATTGTTTAAACCCATTGTTTTCAGTTACCCTTGTAATCTTTAAATCATAGTTCAGAGTGAAATAATCAATTTTATTATATTTAATACAGTATAAAAAATATGATCTCAACCAAATTCTAAGATAGCATTTCTATAGATACATTTGACAGCATAATACAAAATTAAAATGTATTTTAGTTTGGTTAATTTATTCAAAAAATTTCACAATATGTATAAAATAACCCTATTTTAATTAATTTCTCTTGATCCTAATCTAATATTTATTATAAAAATGGTTACATACACAAATTTTCAATAGATTCCATAATAAATTCATAACATTATACATGTACATGTCATTTTCTCATGTATTTTGAATACATTACAGTATTTATATGTGATCCAGTACATGCTTACCAATATAGTATCTATTTTGTAATAATCTAATATTTAAAACCAAAACATCAATCGCTAAGAATTCTTAATAACTGCCATAACCTAAGTAATGCATGGCATTTGCATTGTATGACAAGAATCTTTACAAACATAGTACATCCAACCTCAGAACAAAAATTTTTGTACATATTTGTCCTACATGGGATAGAATTCACATCCTTGGAATCACAGCCGGGCTTCATTCCAGTGAATTTGGCTGCTCACTCGGCTCCTGAAACGCCTTCCTCGATAAAAAGGCTCTAAAACTAATAAAAAATTTGAATCCTATCAGCTGTTCCTGAGCACATTCAACCAAAAAACAAAATAAACCCTTCGGCTTTATAATATTGAGTAGATTATAGAGTATAGATATGTCAATGTTGGTATTATTGACATCAGATCATCATATTTCTTCCTATTGTTGTTTTCATCTAGTGATTCACCAACTCCCGAGTGTCATAACTTGGTGTTTGTGAGGTTGGCATGACGCAGTGGTGGGTGTATTAATGGGGCTATCCTGTAATCAGCAGTAACAAAACCCTACCCAGGTCATGTTATTATAGGTGTGGTGTTTCCAAGCATGGTGGTACTCCCCAATTTGGGGAGTTCACACACAATACAACTAGAGCATCTTACAATACATCTAGAACATCTTGACTTCCTAGTCTATTTGTTAAATTATACTTATTACCTTACAGAGAATAGAACAACGTCACAGATGTGAAGCTGAGCTCAGAGCCAGGATTGAGCAGCTCGAAAAGCGTCAAACACAGGATGATGCTGTCCTGTGTGTTGTAAACCGTTATTGGAATCTGTTGAATGAAGACATCAGGGTGTTACTACAGCGTTTTGATGCGGAGACTGCTGATGAGTCAGAAAATAAAAGTAAGTATCTAATACATTATCATAGCAGGCATTAGATAAATTAAATTAACTATTTATGATGCCATATCTGGAAAATGTACATTCAGACAACTTCCTGCTCAACCAGTTTCCAAATATTGTCTGTGTATTACTGAACTGCAGAATCTTCTTGTATAGATCTGTGCTGTGTTTTTCGAACACCTAACTATCGACTTGTGCATGTTATGTGGACTTGACCTTTCATCAATCAATCATCATAATAAAAACATAGAAACATCGTTTGAAAACTGGTTGAGCAGGATGAATGAATGCCCTATTTTTAAAGAGACAAGACATATTTACATGTGCCAACATTACGTATCATCACACCCTTTTCCTCAAAGAGGTAGTCAAAGGTGCATTTCATCCACATTTTGTCTGCTACGTTAGGTCCCATGGGATAAGGCGGAGCCTATTGCTATTAACTGGATTCACTTCCAGGCTTCAGCTTCATATTGTAAATTTCAAGGCAGAAAAGTCCATTACGATTTTTGCCTGACCTGATACAGGGATTCAAACTTGGTACAGACTGTCTCACTTGCGCAGCAAACACATACACTGTTGCTAAGCAAATCCAGATTTATGTAACAAAATCTCTCTGTACTAAGTTATAATTTCATAAACTTGTTTACAGATGAAAATGAAGCAACAACATCATTTCTCATGCAGCTGTCCACTTGGGACAAGGAGGAGTTGGACGCTCAGCTTGCCAACCGGGTACAAGTGAGCAAGAGAGCGGTTGCTAAAGTGTTGCAAGCATTCGACCGGTTACAGCAGAGGAATGATAAAATATGGCGCGCTATCAAAGGAGAGGGCGACGGTATGTATTTGTTATTTATTTATTTAATTAATTAAATGGGGATTTTGAAATGATGCAAGTAGGAAAACTGATTGAATTTGATTATATGACACTTTATAGGCTCGGGTAAATAGAGCCTTGGAACATTCGCGCTAATTATAAATTTCGTAAGCTTTAACCGTTCTCCCTACATTTTTGAACATGGAGTTTTAATTCAAGTATAAGGGCTTTTGAAGTGTCAGCCATTTTATTCTTTTATACTATGCATGAGCCACAAAATGTTAAGCATTATATAGATAATCCATCCTTTTCAGACGTTGCTCCAGCTCCATCCCTAGATGAAGTGATCCGCGCGACTAATGAGGAGGTGACTATAGAGAACAGACGTCTACAAGCACTTAATACTACATTACACGAGAGTCACCACGCCATGACACTGAGGGTCGCTCAGCTACAAGACGCTGTCAACAGCAGGGACACTGAGAATGCTGAGTTGAAGAATCAGATTGATGATCTCCAATATGAGTTGTTGAAGGTTTGTAGAATTTGTATTTGAAAGAAGAAAATTTACACTTTTATTGTATAATTTTGTGTTCGTAAATGTGTTATGCTTGTATATGGAAGGTATAGAGATATTAATAGTCTCTTGGATAGGTGTATATCCTACAGTGGATGGAGGATGGAGGTGGTCTTCGGCTGATATGATGATAAAAAAATTGATGTTAATAGTTATAGGCCAAACTATTTTGCCTATATAACGTAGGCAGGTATAATTTAGTTTATTAAAGTATCCCTACTGTACAGTGTACATGTCGGTACTTCTTATTATATCATATCGTGGTACTGTTAAATGTCTGGTACTTTTGTGGCGATGAAATTTCTGATGTCAAGTAAATGCTGCATGCACTTGTGCTGCATTTTGTAAAATATAATAATAATATAATATTTTACCACATTGATCTAGTCCCAATTTAAGCAATTATATTTGCTTGGGTTATGGGCACTTTTTTTCACACATTTTTTTTTTGTAAATGTACGTATTTACAATATTCTAGATAAATTACACCCAGACACAGAACAAACACTCATGTTCATAGCACAAAGATTGTCCTGGGTGGGGATCGAACCCGCGACATCCAGCTTAGCAGTCAAGGTCCCTAACCTCTAACGAACGTCTGTCCCATGCTAAAAAAAATACCAACTTATGTCCTGCAACACAGACCTTGAGCAAAGATGGCGAGATTAATTGTTAAAAATACTTTCCCATTGGCTATGGCTATATACCTTTGCCCAGTAGTGGGATCACACACGTTAATTGTAATACTTGATGCACAGGTGCGATCCCGCAATGACAAATTAGAAAACCACCTCGCAGAGGCTATAGAGAAGTTGAAGAGTTACCACCAATCTGGTGCGAGTACCGTGCCCAGTACTAGCGGGGCGCCGCACTCGGCCGTCGCCAACGCCAAGTTGGAGGACGTGGCTGCTGAACTGGAGGAGCAGAGGGAACTGGCCAATAACAGGCTCGCTGAACTTGACCGTTTACATAGACAACACAGGGATACGCTTAAGGAAGTCGAGAAGTTGAAGATGGATGTGAGTATGCTGTTTTATTTTTTACTTGTCACTTTTGTTTGGCCACTGCTCAGCTCCTATTGCCTGTAGCGTGATGTTATATAGCTTATAACCTTCCTCGATAAATGGGCTATCCAATACTAAAGAATTCTTCAAATCGGACCAGTAGTTCCTGAGATTAGCGCGTTCAAACAAAACAACAAACCAACTCTTATAATAATATTAGTATAGATTTTTTGACCGCCTCTCGTAGTATACTTCAGTGGCATAGCGAGAGCATGTACGACGACTGTGTAAAAAAAAACAACCCAGTCAAGTGCGAGTCAGATTCTCGCGTGCTTCCGTGCTATCAGGTATTATGGCAAGGTATTATTATGCCATGGAATAGTATCTTTTTTAATGTTTTTAATTTTAATTCAAAAACTTTGGGGCGTAAAAAAAATAAAATAGGTTTTAGAATTTGAAAACAAAGCCCTTTCATTTTGTTCTTTGCTTATGCATTCATGTTCTTGCTATGGAAATCCACCAAGCAGGCTTTTAGTAAGTTAGAAAGTAAAAAGTCTAACGTGGTCTTACGACAGTATTTCATTATTTTTTTTATTTTTTTTTTTAAAAGACAACCCCTGCACTAGAGAACAAGCCCTGTGTCGCGGGGAGCTTTACAAACATGCAATTAACGGACACAAAGTTCACCCAGACTCGAAACAAATATCTATGAGTTACACAAATATTTGTCTCGTGTGGGAATCGAACCCACGTCACCCAGCACGGTGATGTAGTGGCGAGGCGACCACCTTAACCACTGCGCCACGGTGACAGTCAGTATTTACAAAATACTTGTGATACAAAATACACAAGACAAAAATTATGAAACAAATAATATTATTTCTTAATATTGTTGTAGTTACGCCATTTTATTAATGACTTTATATGAGTCCCGAATTTGTTACTTTGTGATGGGTCACAGTTCAATCAACTTTGGGAATCAATGTCTTAAGATATAAGTATGATAAACAAATTTACTGGTAAAAATACTTGTTCTTAGGATTAAGAATATGCTAGAATAGACTCGCTCAACGCTTTGAATAATTATCAAAACAATGGTTTTAACCTTTTATGGAGATTTTACAATAGTCATTGCTAAATTCCACTGTATGGTATACCTACCATTAAGTATTCCTTCTCATACAATAACAAGATGGACTTATTTAGATTTTCACGATTTATCATCAATTATATTCCAGTTCTAATAACAGTTGAAGTTATTCTATACCAAGTGGCACGCTTTTTATTCTTAAAAAACTACGGAGTGATATTGATTTAATAATTTATTAACTTGAGCGTCAAACACGTCAATAGAGGGATAAATCGACAGTTGTAGAAACATTTGCAAATTTAAACCGTAGGCCGCATTTTTAATTACCAGCAATAGCCATTTTAAGCATAGACCCCATTTTTATTCACCAGCAACAGTTATTTTATTTTTATTTACCAGCCAGCCATAGTTATTAATATTATAAAAATAGGCCGCATTATTATTTACCAGCCCAAGTAATTTTGGCGGATAAATAAGCTTATGAAGCGTCACCCTTTTCCTTTTCGGTAGGCAGCGGCTTGGTTGTGATTTGGTTGGTTGTGATTGTTTATTCAATGCTAACACAGTGATGTATCAGGTAGCCACTTGCTCGTCTGCCACTTCAGGCAATAATAACAAAATCTACTAGAAAACGTATACATTATTATTATAGATAGTTTGTCTCAAGTGCATACGTCACAGTCACGGTGGGTCAATTCATCATGAATTTCACTGCTATCAGTCGACCATGTCAACCCGACACCATGTGGTGGTGTATTGGTGAGCCTTAGTTAAAGTGATTAATACTAATTCTGGATACTTATAGAGATAATAAATATATAGTGATATAACAAACACTACAGTCATCGTCCATTATTTGTCTGTAGATCCGTCAACTGCCCGAGTCGGTAATAGTCGAGACTACGGAATACAAGTGTCTGCAGAGTCAGTTCTCAGTGCTGTACAACGAGTCGATGCAAATGAAGACCGCGCTGGACGAGACCCGCCTACAGCTGCAGAATGCCAAGAACTTGCATATGAGACAGATTGAGATGATGGAGGTATACTTACTTTTATATTCCACATACTTGCTAAACACGCGATCCGAGTTCGATTCTCACCAGCAGTACCAATGTGGATTTCACTTTGTAGAATTTATATTTACTAGTCAAGTGACTAATCATCTGTTAACGGTGAAGGAAAACATCGCGAGGAAACCCACATACATAGAAGAAATTCTCAGTACACTGAGAATGACAATAAGACATACATGTCTGATCCACCAACCCGCATTAGGCCAGCGTGTGTGGATTATGGTCTAGACCCTCTCATCTGTCTAGATAGAGGAGAGGAGACCTGAGCCCAGCAGTGGGACATTAATGGGTTGATGATGATGATGATGACTTGCTTCTGTACATGTCTCGATAAATAGGCATTTTATACACACGGAAACCTATATATGCAATTCTTGCAGTCACTGTAGATTGTTGAACTCTTGCCAAGAATTTCTTGGTTTACTAAACTACTATTAAAATATTTAACTTATTCTACCCTAGATAGGAATAATTCTTCTCTTTTCACATTCTTAATACTTAAATTCTTCCTTTGGATGAGTGATTTTTATTTGCTCCGTCTAGTATTTACTACACCCAAGGTTTTTTCTGGACTCATAACTTTAATATCATTATGTATGATAAAAGAGTGAGTTATCACTGGATAACACTCTGCCTTTTCTCCATAAATATTATCTTAAAAAAGAGTACAGTATATAAGTATAAAAAAATCCATGCCATACTTATTAAATTCTTTGTATTCGAACATCCTTGTAAAACTACATTTGACAAAAACAAATAACATGTATGTGTAATTAGCTATTAAATCATGTAATTACATTAACATTTACAGAGTGAAGAGTTATCAAGACAAAAAACGCTACGAGCAGAGATGATACAATTAGAAGACGTGCTCGGCCAACTACGCAAAGAGTATGAGATGTTACGTATAGAGTTTGAGCAGAACCTCGCCGCTAACGAGCAGACGGGCCCCATCAACCGGGAGATGAGACACCTCATCACATCCCTACAGAACCACAACCAGCAGTTGAAAGGAGAGGTGCATAGGTACAAGAGGAAGTACAAAGATTCTAGCCAAGAACTTAATAAGGTATACTTCTTTAGATGTTCTTAAGATTACTCTCGCTCTACTAAGTGTCGGTTCTAAGTGACAGAAGGAGATAGAAACATAAGAAAGTGCGATTAGTGGCCGATTTCAATAATCTATCAATCTATGGATTTGGCTACTAAAGTTATAACTTTGACACAAGCTCCATACAAAATATGTCAAATTTCTAACTTTAGTAGCTAAACTATTATCTATAGTTTGGCTACTAAAGTTAGAAATTTGATAGATTATTGATAGATTATTGAAATCGACCGTAAGTGTGGCTAGCTGTGACCCAACCCTTACTATCGACTCTCGTCGAAGCAAGGAAAATCTCGTCGAAGGTGGAATACCTTGGAGCAAAGGTTTGCTCCAAAGTCTTCCACAAGTTACTGTGCGGCGATTCCTGTAATATTTTTTGCATGCTATAAGGGGTCCCTACTTTTCTTATCAGTATTGCTGAATTTTGTAATTTAATATTCTTACATGATTAGGTTTTATAGCCTTCAGCGTTCATTAAAATCATCATTTCAACTCATAAACGTCTCACTGCTGGGCACGGGTCTCTAAAGAATGTGGAGGGAATTTAGCCTACTATCCCACGCTGGCCAGACGGGTTTGTGTATAGGATTTGTTGCGAATTTTCCTTATCTCACAGTGCTATTCTCTGCATAAGGTTACTCCCTTAGTCGCCCTTTACGACACCCACGGGTTGAGGTGAGTTAGTGACATTGTTTTTTCTTAATCCGTCACTACACGAATATAATTTCATTAGGATGCAATGGTACTAAATTACATCTGCTGCCTATAATAATAAGATCATTAGATAATCCCCTAACATTGCACTAAATCTTTTATAGTATTGTATGGTATCGTCTTTGGAAGAGCTATAATGTGTAATATTGTGGTGTCAGGTGCGCAAGGAGCTGGAGGAGGCGGGCGCGCGGGTGTCGCTGTGCGGCGAGGCGACCGACGACAAACCACACGCGCTCAAGAAGGAGGAGCCCGACCCGGAGGTAGAAGCTTATACCATCTTTTGTAACCAAAATTCAGAACTATACTCTGGCTGAACTGGATAAAGAATCTTTGTAAACAAATCACTGTCAAAATGCTGTCAAATGTGAAATTCAAAGATATTTGTTTCAAGTTGGGGGGGGGGGGGGGTTACTTTGTATCCTTTAATTGTATGTTTGTAAAGCCCCCGCGACACAGGGCTTGTTCCCTAGTGCGGACGTAAGGTATATTTATGTATCATAAGGTTAACAATCTCAGATTTATACTTGAGTGTTAAATATAAACTTTTCATAATGTATGTGGTATGTTTGTTGCAGGGTGAGGAGGGCGGGAGCGGCTGCGGCGAGAAGCCCGGCGCCAATAAAGAGCACTCTCGCGCCAAGATACAGGAGCAGGAGCTCTGCATCAAGGATCTCAAACAACAACTTAAGTAAATACACTTTTATTTCTCTCTTTCTCATGGCTTTGTTAAACCTTTTGAACATTAAAGTCACAGCGGTCGCCAAAAGAAAATGCATTCTATTCTTAAAATATTAAGATCTTATTTTAACTGTCGTTATTGCCGTCCAGGGTAATCAATGAATCAAAACTAAATTTCTAATAATGAATAATTGAAATAATGAATAATTGACTGTTAATAAAATAAAAATATTGTTCCATTATAAATAGCGCTGTTAAATTAAATTTAATCGCTGTCCTCATGTTTATTTTTATTATGTTAATGGTATGGAATATTCCCTATAATGAGTACATCATTTTTATATGCCGTTCACAGAAAAGCAGTGAACGAGCAGAAGGAATTAAAACTCCTGCTGGACATGTACAAGGGCGTTAGTAAGGAGCAGAGAGACAAGGTGCAGCTGATGGCGGCTGAGAGGAAGGTGCGACAGGAGCTGGAAGACCACCGCCAGAAGGCGAAGATGGCACAAGTAAATGTACTGGAGCTTTTGTACTTTGTTCTTTGTATTATAAATATGCTAGAGTAGTGTCGATTAAATAAAAAAAGTAGCATGTGTGCCTGTCATTTGTGGCCAAAATGCGGCCCACGAATCATTTATTTATTATGGTGCGGCTATACTCATCCAATAACCCGAATATTCTCGTAATCGCCACAAGTGTAGCCACTACTTCGGCACTTCGGACGAAGCTTTGAGGGTCAAGGTCGTCTAGGGTTTACCCCGGCCGCACTCTTAGAAAAACAGTACAAAAATCAATCATGCTTTTATAATAAACAATATAAAATCGCTTTCATTGTATCTGTCTGTATATCCGCTAACTCCTACAATAGTAGCAAATTAATATGCTTGATTCTCAATTCTGATACGATGTTTCATAACTGTTTAGTAGTTAATGATTAAATTTGTAGTGCAGCACGATTAAAAAACGTCATTATAACTAGCCCTTGTGCCGAGAAGAGTTTCATTAGAATTCATATAGTGGTTGCAACTAAAAAGCGTAACCAATAAACTCACTTTATATTACTTACAAGTACCATGCATGTATACAAAAATTTATTCCGTCCAACCCTAATCATTATTTGCGTGTATTCAAAAGGAAAGTAAAAGAGAACGTCGCCTAGCTGACGAGGACGCGTTACGGAAGATCAAACAGTTAGAAGAACAGAAGTACGAGTTGCAGAAGCAGCTATCGTGCGCCAGGCCCAACGCTGATCCACTGCACGGGTTCTCGAGGCCGTTTGCTGGATCACCGGTAAATTATTTTTTTAATTTGGTGACAACTTTTTTAAAATACCTAATTGTTTATAAGTTGTGACTAGGTATATAAGGTTCAAGAATTATCAATATATAATTTGGCTGAAAAGAAATTTAAGATCTCGTTCCAGTCCGTTCCAATTTTCTCTATTACATTTACACTACATTAATACAAACTGTTATTAGCCATATTTACAGTTATGTATTAGTTATTAACAACCTTTTTCTAAATAAAAAATATTATCTGCTAACTCCCGTTCATGGACATCCGAAATAAGACAGTATGATTAAAATGCAATAATATTTTCAGGAAGAAGAAGCGTTACTAAACGAGATGGAGGTAACGGGGCAGGCGTTCGAGGACATGCAGGAGCAGAACTCGCGGCTGATCCAGCAGCTCAGAGAGAAAGACGACGCCAACTTCAAGCTCATGTCTGAGCGGATCAAAGCCAACTCACTACACAAACTGCTTAGAGAAGAGAAACAACTGCTGCAGGAACAGGTACTGTGCTTGTCATTCTGTTATCTTCTTGCTTCTTATCGAGTGGCTTGAGGCTGAATTCTAACACCAGGGATGCTGGAATTTGAAAAGTGTAAAAAGAAAATTGGTTTTGTTATAAGTAACACACATATTGCCTACTCTAAAAAGCTGTTCTTTTGATATTACAAACAGAATAAATTATAATACCAATTTATATTCATCGGCGACCCATTAATGTCCCACTACTGTGCTCGGGTCTCCTCTCCTCTATCTAGAGAGCTGAGAGGGTTTAGGCCATAATCCACACACGCTGGCCTAATGCGGGTTGGTAGATCAGACCTACACTTAGAATTTCTTCTAGGGTATGTGGGTTTCCTCACGGTGTTTTCCTTCACCGTCAGCAGATGGTAAGTCACTTGACTAGTTACATATAAATTCCACAAAGTGAAATCCACATTGGTACTGCATGCTAGTCGGAATCGAACTCGGACCGCGTGTTTAGCACGCCCGTCACTTATCCATTCAGCCACTATCTCTTTTCAATTTATAAAACTTCAATTTTATTAAATTGTATAGATTATAATGTGAACTGATAAATTTCAGTTAATCATCACATGTAACGATAATATAAACACGTAAAATGTTAGGTCAATGACCCGTGACGCGCTGCGTGCGTCTATTTACAGATTGTATCGACAGATTTGTAAATAGATACGAGAGCGTTACCTGTGCGTTCAATGTGTGTTTACGTTTTAAATAGAATCTTTATTTGTTATTTATTTGGGCATTTTAGATAAATTATGTTTTTTTTATACCTCTCATTATGTATGTCTCTAATCTGTCTTCTATATAAACAAAAATGAAGGATAAAACGTGTTGCTAAGCCAAAAGCTTGAGAACGGCTAGGTTCAAACTGGCAAATTATTTAGACTTTAATATTTTTTTGAGGTCAAAGAAGGTTCGTAAAGTTAGAAATCATCATCATCATATCAGCCTAATGACGTCCACTGCTGAACATAGGCCTCACCGAATTTACGCCACTGCGAACGGTCCTGTGCCGCCTGCAACCAACGGCCGCCCGCCACTCTGAGGTCGTCTGTCCATCTGGTGGGGGGCCGTCCCACGCTGCGCCTTCCAATACGTGGCCGCCACTCGAGAGCCTTTTTCCCCCATCGGCCATCAGTTCTACGAGCTATGTGCCCTGCCCACTGCCACTTTAGCGATGCGACTCAGAAATGAGGAGATCCGCAGGAGAACTAAAGTTGTCGACATAGCTCACCGAATCAAAAATCATCGCTCAAAAAAAAGTTAGAAATAATAAACTAAAATAAAATTACGAATGTACAGGTACAGGTTTTCTGTAGTGACGCGGCTCCACTTACCAATTTGAAAAATGAATGTAACGTTTATTTTCTGTTCTAGGTATTAACTCGAGACCAACAGATAGAGTCGATGGGTGCGGTGGCTCGTCGGTTGGAGGAGAAGGAGCGCTTGCTGCAGGCCACGCTGTCCGCCGTGGAGAAGGAACTGCTACTTCGACAACAGGCGATGGAGATGCACAAACGGAAGGCCATCGAGTCTGCGCAATCCGCTGCCGATCTTAAACTACATTTAGGTATTCATTGTACTATACATATCTATGTGTTTCTTTGTTTGGTTGAACGCTAGGATCTCAGGAATAACTGGTCTGATTTGTCTAATTCTTTTAGTGTTGGATAGTCCATTTTTCGAAGAAAATTATAGGCTATATACCATCACGTTACGGCCAATAGGAGATGAGCAGTGGCCAAATAAAAAACAATGGGCGCGAAGCCTCATGCGTCTTCTACTTTTCTTATAAATATGAGGAATATATATTGTATTATTGACTGGCCTGTTGGTCTAGTGGTTAGTGACTCTAACTGTTAAGCTAGAGGTCGTGGGTTCGGTCCCCACCCAGGACAAATCTTTGTGTGATGAGCATGATTGTTTGTTCTGTGTCTGGGTGTAATTTATCTATAATATGTATGTATTTACAAAAAAAAATGTATTTAAGTAGTTTATCAGTTTTTTAGTACCCATAACACAAGCAAATATAATTGCTTAATTTGGGCCTAGATGGCGCTGTGTGAATGTGGTGAAATATTATATTATGTGCTATTTATTAGTAGTTTATTTATAGTAGTTGTTGCTCACAGTCACACAGTTTATTAACCAGTACTCAGCTAAGTCATAGTGTGATGTTATATAACTTATAGCCTTCCCTTATAGATATATGGGCTATGCAACACTACAAGAATTTCTCAATTCGAACCAGTACTTCCTGAAATTGGCGCGATCAACCAAACAATTACATCAATTATTTATAAATGGTACAGTCGAGTTCATTAATATATTGGCACCATCATTAGATATTTTTGTTGAAAAGGGTGACTAGAACTTATTGCATAATGTACAGCATATTTTATTGAACCATTCACATGAGGACATATATTTGATCCATAGGTTCTCTAGTATTTTTTTTATTTGAGCTTTTCAACGCTCACAATATTTTGAATCCTTGATGGTGCCAATATATTTATGAACTCGACTGTACATATTTCAATATGTAATATTGTTGTAAATTAATGTTCACAATTGTACTTACAGAGAAATACCACGCGCAAATGAAAGAGGCGCAGCAAGTGGTAGCGGAGAAGACGAGCGCCTTGGAAGCGGAAGCGTACAAAACAAAAAGACTACATGTGAGTATATATACAGGGTGTATACGACGATACGACATTAAATGACAAGGCAGCCAGTGTTAACCCTTATAAACATATTCTAATATAAATTATTAAAAAAAAAAAGAAAAAAAAAAAAAAAAAAAAAAAAAAACAAAGCTACACATTATTTAAAGTCGAAAAATTTAAGAATATAAAACTACACATTATTTTTCTATCATGACGTTTTCGACATGACGACGACAACAGTGCGGAACAGAGTAAGAAATAAGATAATATGAAAGAGTCAGAGATATTTAAATGGATTGAATGACGTAATGACAACATACGATCAACGTAAAAACCTACAGGTTGTTTAAAACTGTGAACAACTGTGACATAAAGAAAGTACATTTGCGTCTAAACTATTGCAAATTTCTGTTTAATTTTTTTGGTATAGCCTTCTAACATCACATACTACACGTGGTTTCATTTAATGTCGTATCGTCGTATACACCCTGTATATAAACTAACCGACTCGATATTCGTTGTCCTGTCCTGTTTTAGAATCCGATTGTAATGCCACCTATTCGATTATATTGTGAGTCTAATTTGTCCTCGGATCCATTAGGGAACACAAATATCGAAATTGATTCGGACGGTCATTAGGAGTTGAGGGACAAATAAGCATAATAAAGATAAAACCTGTTTACCTTAAGAAGACAGTAATATCTGCCGGGTAACTTCAATTTTGAGCAAATGACCCCAGAGATCTAAAAATCGCATTCCATTTAGTATAAATACGTGGTTTAAGAGGGTTCATACAGAAATCGATGAAATCACGAGATTTCCACGTTCGCTACAGAATATGTCTTTATATGTAGCGAAGTAATTTTTGGCATACATAGACAACAGTTTTCTTGTCTAAAAAGTGTATTAAGAAAAACAGACTATTTATTATTAGTATTTTAGTTAGAACAGTTCTTTCGCACAGTGTTTTAAGAAATTCTACGAAACAAGCCTACTTTCAGATTCGCCAGGGACTAAAGTAATTGAAAAGCATAGAAAAAAAAGCTTGTTTTAAGGTCTACATATAGTCCTTTAGTTAGTGTATTGAAAAAATATTAGAAATATTCATTTTTTTATAACTAAAACTTAAAAACTAAAATTCTCAAAAACGTTGAACTTTGATCAAGTTTGATTAGAATTTTGGTACACTATATGTGTTTAAAAAGTCGATTTTTTTACATTTAATTATTAAGCAAGATGTTGTCATTTATAAATGTCCATAATATTTTCGAAATCCCTTTAGAAATATTTTAAAATGATTTTTTAAAAGAGCCTAAAAACGCCTTATATTTCGGCGCACAGGCCGTGAGTAATCAGTACCGGCTGAGGCCTTCTAGAGAGAGGACGTAACGCTTTGCTCCACGCGCTCCCGGTCCGATGTTTACGTAATATTTGTATATTTCAAGAGAGTTCAATACCAGTTGATACTTTGTTATGGAATATTTTTTTTTATTAAAGATCAAATTATTAACTTTGCTGTTTTTGGGCTGATGGACTCTAAAATCGATATCTGACGATCCCATTGGTCACTTGGCATAGTTCTGAAGTCAAAATTGTAAAAATGACCGCCATCTTGAACTTTGTTGTTTTTGGGCTGAGTGATACCAAAATCGATATTTGACGATCCCATTGGTCATTGGGCATAGTTCTAAAGTCAAAATAGTAAAAACGCCCACCATCTTGAACTTTGTTGTTTTTGGCCTGATTGACACCAAAATCGGTATCTGACTATCCCATTGGTCACTGGGCATAGTTTTGAAGTCAAAATTGTAAAAATGCCCGCCATCTTGAACTTTGTTGTTTTTGGACTGAGTGATACCAAAATCGATATTTGACGATCCCATTGGTCACCGGGCATAGTTCTGAAGTCAAAATTGTAAAAATGCCCGCCATCTTGAACTTTGTTGTTTTTGGGCTGAGTGATACCAAAATCGATATCTGACGATCCCATTGGTCACTGGGCATAATTCTGAAGCCAAAATTGTAAAAATGCCCGCCATCTTGAACTTTGTTTTTTTTTGGCTGAGTGATACCAAAATCGATATTTGACGATCCCATTGGTCACCGGGCATAATTCTGAAGTCAAAATTGTAAAAATGCCCGCCATCTTGAACTTTGTTGTTTTTGGGCTGAGTGATACCAAAATCGATATTTGACGATCTCATTGGTCACCGGGCATAGTTCTGAAGTCGAAATAGTAAAAATGCCCACCGTCTTGAACTTTGTTGTTTTTGGGCTGAGTGATACCGAAATCGATATCTGACTATCCCATTGCTCATTGGGCATAGTTCTGAAGTCAAAATTGTAAAAATGCCCGCCATCTTGAACTTTGTTGTTTTCGGGCTGAGTGATACCAAAATCGATATTTGACGGTCCCATTGGTCACCGGGCATAGTTCTGAAGTCAAAACAGTAAAAATGCCCACCGTCTTGAACTTTGTTGTTTTTGGGCTGAGTGATACCGAAATCGATATCTGACTATCCCATAGCTCATTGGGCATAGTTCTGAAGTCAAAATTGTAAAAATACCCGCCATCTTGAACTTTGTTGTTTTCGGGCTGAGTGATACCAAAATCGATATCTGACGATCCCATTGGTCACTGGGCATAATTCTGAAGCCAAAATTGTAAAAATGCCCGCCATCTTGAACTTTGTTGTTTTGGGCTGAGTGATACAATATCGATATTTGACGATCCCATTGGTCACTTGGCATAGTTCTGAAGTCAAAATTGTAAAAATGCCCGCCATCTTGAACTTTGTTTTTTTTTGGCTGAGTGATACCAAAATCGATATTTGACGATCCCATTGGTCACCGGGCATAATTCTGAAGTCAAAATTGTAAAAATGCCCGCCATCTTGAACTTTGTTGTTTTTGGGCTGAGTGATACCAAAATCGATATTTGACGATCTCATTGGTCACCGGGCATAGTTCTGAAGTCGAAATAGTAAAAATGCCCACCGTCTTGAACTTTGTTGTTTTTGGGCTGAGTGATACCGAAATCGATATCTGACTATCCCATTGCTCATTGGGCATAGTTCTGAAGTCAAAATTGTAAAAATGCCCGCCATCTTGAACTTTGTTGTTTTCGGGCTGAGTGATACCAAAATCGATATTTGACGGTCCCATTGGTCACCGGGCATAGTTCTGAAGTCAAAACAGTAAAATTGCCGACCGTCTTGAACTTTGTTGTTTTTGGGCTGAGTGATACCGAAATCGATATCTGACTATCCCATAGCTCATTGGGCATAGTTCTGAAGTCAAAATTGTAAAAATACCCGCCATCTTGAACTTTGTTGTTTTCGGGCTGAGTGATACCAAAATCGATATCTGACGATCCCATTGGTCACTGGGCATAATTCTGAAACCAAAATTGTAAAAATGGCCGCCATCTTGAACTATGTTTTTTTGGGCTGAGTGATACCAAAATCGATATTTGACGATCCCATTGGTCGCCGGGCATAGTTCTGAAGTCGAAATAGTAAAAATGCCCACCGCCTTGAACTTTGTTGTTTTTGGGCTGAGTGATACCGAAATCGATATTTGACGATCCCATTGGTCGCCGGGCATAGTTCTGAAGTCGAAATAGTAAAAATGCCCACCGCCTTGAACTTTGTTGTTTTTGGGCTGAGTGATACCGAAATCGATATCTGACTATCCCATTGCTCACCGGGCATAGTTCTGAAGTCAAAATTCAAGTTCAAGATGACGGGCATTTTTACAAATTTTGACTACAGAACTATGCCCGGTGACTAATGGGATCGTCAAATATCGATTTTGGTATCACTCAGCCCAAAAACAACAAAGTTCAAGATGGCAGGTATTTTTACAATTTTGACTTCAGAACTATGCCCAGTGACCAATGGTATTGTCATATATCCATTTTGGAGTCAATCAGCCCAAAAACAGCAAAGTTCAAGATGGCGGATATTTTTACAATTTTGACTACAGAACTAGGCCCAGTGACCAATGGGATAGTCAGATATCGATTTTGGTACCACTCAGCCCGAAAACAACAAAGTTCAAGATGGCGGATATTTTTACAATTTTGACTACAGAACTAGGCCCAGTGACCAATGGGATAGTCAGATATCGATTTTGGTACCACTCAGCCCGAAAACAACATAGTTCAAGATGGAGGGCATTTTTACAATTTTGACTTCAAAACTATGCCCAGTGACCAATGGGAGTCAGATATTGATTTTGGTATCATTCAGCTCAAAAACAACAAAGTTCAAGATTGCGGGCATTTTTACAATTTTGACTTCAGAACTATGCCCAATGACCAATGGGATCGTCAAATATCGATTTTGGTATCATTCAGCCCAAAAACAACAAAGTTCAAGATGGCGGGCATTTTTACAATTTTGACTTCAGAACTATGTCCAATGACCAATGGGATCGTCAAATATCGATTTTGGTATCATTCAGCCCAAAAACAACAAAGTTCAAGATGGCGGGCATTTTTACAATTTTGACTTCAGAACTATGCCCAATGAGCAATGGGATAGTCAGATATCGATTTCGGTATCACTCAGCCCAAAAACAACAAAGTTCAAGACGGTGGGCATTTTTACTATTTCGACTTCAAAACTAGGCCCAGTGACCAATGGGATAGTCAGATATCGATTTTGGTATCAATCAGCCCAAAAACAACAAAGTTCAAGATGGTGGGCATTTTCACAATTTTGACTTCAGAACTATGCCCAATGAGCAATGGGATAGTCAGATATCGATTTCGGTATCACTCAGCCCAAAAACAAGAAAGTTCAAGATGGCGGGCATTTTTATAATTTTGATTTCAGAACTATGCCCAGTTACGAATGGGATCCTCAGATATCGATTTTGGTATCACTCAGCCCAAAAACAACAAAGTTCAAGATGGCGGGCATTTTTATAATTTTGATTTCAGAACTATGCCCAGTGACCAATGGGATCGTTAGATATCGATTTTGGAGGCGATCAACCCAAAAACAACTAAGTTCAAGATGGCGGACATTTTCACCACTTTGACCTCAAATAGTCACATTCATCATCATCATCATATCAGCCGCAGTTATTATTGAGAAATTAATTGTTAGTCTTACATAAAATTAATTGTATTTTTCTTTCTTTCTAATAAAATTGTATTTTAATTGTTTATAGAATACAATATACAATACGATTAATAACAATTAATTATTGATTAATTTAATTTGAAATTTTGTCCTATCCAACTTTAACAAAATACGAGGTTAGAAAATACCAAACTCATTAGTACGCGCTATATTGTTGTACCACACAGCATTAGAGAAGTGTGCATGTTTCGGCTCTGTGTGCGTGATTTAAAAACCTATTTGCGAGCAACTTGAAAATGTATGAACCCTCTTAAGTTTTAAGTTGTAGATTTTTTTTAAACTGTTTTTAAATGTTTGTAACTCAGGCTGAAAGGATCTGTATGAAACTTTGTATACAGATAGATTATAGTCTGGAATAATATATATAACAGAGATAGACAATTTTACATTACTTTTTAAAAGTAAAGGAATGTTTCGTTTCAATAAAATGATCTATCTCCAGTATTTAAAGGTCGCATTACAAAATTCCACCCTGTATAACGGGGCAGAACTAATAGTCTAATAATTTTGCGACTATTGTTCTCACTCACTACTCATTATTCTAATCCATTAAGCCTTAAAGGCTATGGTATGATACAATGAGTGAGCAGAAGCCTCAAAGGATTAGATAATATAAATGTATATAATTTGCAGGAGGAGTTAGCGATACTGCGGCGGAAGGCGGAACGTATGAAGAAGATGGAGCAAGCCGGCAGCAGCATGGACGAGGTGCTGCTGGAGGAGATACGAGAGTACAAGGAGACGCTCACATGTCCTTCTTGCAAGGTAACGGGGCTTAGCTTCTGTCATTATCAGCAACCCATTAATGTCCCATTGCTAGACTCGGGTCTAGTGCCGGTTGGTGGATGAGACACACTCAGAATTTCTTCTATGGTTTGTGGGTTTCATTACGATGTTTTCCTTTAGCGTTAGCAGATGGTAAGTCATTTGACTAGTACATATAAATTCCACAAAGTGAATTCCACATTTTGGTACTGGTATCGAACTCGGACCGCATGATTTGCATGCTGGATCTTTCACCTTTCGTCATCGATTCTATACGAGTAAGACAAAGCGATCACGAAAAGTGGTATGCAAAGATTTGCGACGGTATGCAAATACAAGTTCATTTCATTTCATCTCAACCCATAAACGTCCCACTGCTGGACACGGGTCTCCTCCAAAAAATGTGGAGAGAATTTAGCCTACTATACCACGCTGACCAGACGGGTTGGTATAGGGTTTGTTTCAAATATTCCTTTTCTCGCAGTGCTCTTGTCTGCATAAGGTTACCTTAGTCGCCTTTAACGACACCCATGGGTTGAGATGGGGTAGTGACATTATACAAGTTACTGTATACAAATATTGGTGTTTCAGGTAAAACGCAAAGACGCAGTATTGACGAAGTGCTTCCACGTGTTCTGTTGGGACTGTCTCCGCACCAGGTACGAGACCAGGCAGCGCAAGTGTCCCAAGTGTAACGGGGCCTTCGGAGCCAACGACTACCACCGCCTGTACCTCTCCACATAAGTACCGCGAGTGAGACAACTGAACACCCTGTTCATTCTACAAGTTATATCTACGAAATGACACCGTGCCGTCTATACTCACTAGAAAGAGACAGAATATGTCAATAACGGTGAGCATGACAGAGATAGCACGATGTTTATCTACACCGTACAGTCTATACTCGCTAGAGAGAGACGGGACATGTCGTTATCAATGAGCATGATATTTTTACACTGTGCCGTCTATACTCACTAGAAAGAGACTGCATGTCACTAACAGTGAGCCTGAAAGGGATAGCACGATGCTTATCTAGACGACTTGTGGTTGAACAGGCGCTAGGTAGTTACTTGTGGAATAGATGTTCTAATTTTAAATTGCGCGGCTGTATGACAGCGCGCCATTGTACACGTGCAATTGTATCTAGCCAAAGGAGAGGGAACTATCTGTCGAATGTTCGCGATTACTTCGCGCTCGAGGGATAATTAGGCGTTAGCTGAGAAAGCTGTCATTGTTCTGACTAGAGGAGTCGTAAGAGATCTCTGTAACTTCATCGACGGTTATGAACCTAAAATTTGCCATACTTTTTGTGTGGATATTGCGATGGCCGCATTTTTTTCAAGCTAAAATAATAGGCTAGGGAGAAAGTTACGAGTAATAAAGCCAGATAAAATTATGACAGTATATATGATTAGTTCTCGATTCTAGTTCGCGAATACTGTGAATGAAATAAATAAATAAATCTATTTTACTATTTTCTTTAGCTAGCTTCGCGATGTGTGCTCCGTCTATTATTTTAGCCTGAGATCAACATTTTTCTATAATTTAATTATGAAAATCAATATATTTATTTATTTTTTTGACCAAAATGATTTTGACTTTGACATAAATTAACAATATGATCTCAACACTACCTCTGACAATGACATTCAATTATAATTTATACTAAGTATGGCAAGTATTAGAATGGAGCAGTATTGAACAAATGGACGTTCATTCGTGAACGTTGAAGGGTTGTGAGTACCGTAAGTTACACATTTAACTTATTCGATAGTAACATGTCTGAGCGGCGTGTTAGGGTTGGACCACACACGTTGCTTCTATTCTTTTCTGTCACTTAGTACACTTAGTTATTAGAGAGAGAAAGAGAGTAGGAATTTGACCGCACGCAGCGAAATCGTCGATGCGATCGGCGGTCATTCTCTATCCCGCTTTAGTAAATGATTGTTCTAAGTGACAGAAAAGTATAGAAGCATAGGAAAGTGCGGTTCGGTGCGGTTATATGTGTTACAACCCTAAAGCGCCCGGTAGACGAGCCATTTTTGTTTTGTCCAATTTAAAATTATTTGATAGTATGCAGATTTGTTAGATGCGTTTGTCAAACAGTTTTGAATGCAAATAACTAATTTTGTGTTTGACAAACAAATTTGGTCGTTTACAGGGCGCTTTATGGGTAAATCAGCACCCTTAAACTGTAAACAACACCAATATTATAGTAATTCCTTTCTTACATTACACGAAGATGAAATGTCACACAGTAAATATAAAATAAAATTTGTCGTAGGGCAAATTTTATCTTCTTTATATTACGATAAGGTTCAAAATCGCCTAAAGGTACTTTACATCTTATTAACGTTTTCCAACCGTTAGTGTGATGTTTGAAATAGAACTATATTAAATTGGTTTTACTTTGCAGAGTAAGAGTGCTGCAATATAGTAATTCAATTATCACAAAACATTCGCATAATGACCAACGTCATTGCGTATTAAGATGTGGACCAATTTGCTTTATTTAGATAGACGGGACAGCGCGTAACTTGTCTTTTAACTACCTTAGCTAATATTACTAAAAGAAGTTTATAAGTATTGCTTGTGGTAAAATATTTTTTTGGAATTATAAAAAAAAATATTCTCTATTGAAAAATAAGTACTTAGTCAAATGTGGTCATTAATACTGCGCACAAGAAGATCCTTCTTGGCACTGAATACTAGTGATAATGGTTGTGGTACCTGACACAATGCCACAAATATATTTTATTTAAAACATTTTACATATATTAAAGTGTTGCCTCATCATGACTAAACATGAAAAAATAAAAATTTATACGAGTTACTTACCCTAAAAAAAATTACCTATTAATAACATCAGCATTGAGAAATATAAAAAATATCTGCTGGTTCGTGAGATGAAAGCATCTTTTTGGGCCCAAACTTTGTAGGTTTTATACATTGTGTTAAAAATCATTAAAACTACCCCAATTTTGAGTACCGAGAGGGATATTCTTCCATCTAATATACTTTATATGTCAACGAGCTTCCACAGAAATAATTGTAAGCTAGTCAGAAATAAAATACCCAAATTAAACTGTATAAATAAAGCAAATTGTAGCCACAAGGAAGAGATTTGAAGTTTTACAACTTCGTAAATATGTTCGCGCTATGTCGAACGACCATTACACTATGTATTGTTGCTTCGACCAATAGGCGAACGCCTAAATAGTAATTTAATTATGTTAGACTTCAACTAGTGCAATCTCGTGTTCGTATTACCACCGAAGATGTCTGAATATTGACAAGCTCGGGTTGGGTGAGGAAACGTTCGGACTCCTGAAGGAGGCGCCGATAGTCAATATTAATTTATAAATTAGACGACCTCTTTGTTGTCTATAAGCTTAGACGCATTGTATATTTTTTATTGTCAAGTTTGAGGCTTGGTTCCAACGGGCCAATGAATGCAGCCGCGACCAGCGATCGTCAACTTGTATAGACTCGCAGCACTTGTGTGGCCGGTAGACGCCAGCCACACAAGTGTTGCTATAAAAAAAACTAAAGGCTCTGGCTGGCCACCGGTGGCTATGGTCAGTGGCCCGTTTGCGCCGAGCTTTATGATATAGGCTCTATTGCACCTCTAGCTGATATTGTATTTTCCGAAACTTAATGGCAGATTTTATATAAAAAATATGTCACTTAGGGCTTTCGCAGACTAGCTACATTTAGCATCGGCGAATTTAGTCGCTTTTTAAAAGCTAAATGCAGCGATAGAATCTCTAAAATATACTTTTTTAATACTGCGATGGAATGCAGAGTCACCGAAACGCGATTCAGCATCAATGCAGTCGCAAAATCGCCGATTGCCGTTGCTAAAAGTATCGTGTTTGCTGTGGCCCTTAAGTTTCAGATAGGCTATCAAATACTTATCAGCCAGTGGTGAAACAGGACCTTAACCACGTTAGGGCTTACTCGGCCACGCACTATAAGTTTCTTTCAAAACATCTCAGTGTAATCAAGTGTATTCAATCTCCGTTATTATTATTAATAATTAATGTACTTACGATAGTTTAATATAAATGAATATGTTAGTCCATGAGTGGTATTTTGACGTCCATTAATTGAAAGGTCGGTCGGTCAGGTCTTGATAGAGTTCCTTTAGGCGATTATACATTCGGCGTTAAATATGAACGTATTTGTATTTACGCCTGCGGTCGCCTCACCACTAACATTGCTGTGCAACGTGACGTAGGTTCGATTCCCACACGAGACAAAAATTTGTTTATTCATAGATATTTGTTTCGAGTTTGGGTGTATTTTTGGGACCGTTCATTATATGTTAGTAATGCGAGAGTTTTATTTAAAAAAATATGACGCCATTTAAGACTCTTAGATTCTACGACCTTTTAGTTAAAAGACAGCAGAATTGTCATTTGACAGTAAAAACTATATAATGCGTTTGAGCCGTAAAACTGACTAATATTTAACTTTTCACATAGATAATAAACAGTGATATCAATAAAACAAACGTATATAAATAATGGCGTCGTTTTGATATTAATTCAACAATCAAACGGTCGTCAGTTGATGTTAAATCTTCATTCCTGTCTACACATGTTATTTTTGTAACAATTAATAGCTTCCATGTTAATATGAATTGTGGTTTTATCGAACGATTCAATGCTGAATTTGGTTAATGAAATTTACTTTACATTATGTATAGGTATCTGTTTGTCAAAATAGTTTGGTTGTAAACACCACGCTGTGATAAGTAGCAGTGTTAATGATTCTGTATTTTATTTTTGTTCATAGATTTGTTATGACTACTATTGTGTATCATGCCTTAGAATTACACATAGAACATTGAAACTTTTGCTACATGTACTATCAAAAGCAAAAACTCATGACAACGTAATAACAGACTGTCAATAGATGGACTTATTAGCAACTGTCAAAGAAATTTCGAGTTCTCCAGACACAATGTACTAGAAGTCTGATCGCGATTTCAAAGTTTTCCCAACAAGTTTATTTTATTTTTCGTTTATTTAAAAGTTCATACTTGTCAGTGGAGCAATCGCCACTGTTCTATCCTCCTTCCTTATTTTTGACCTATTAATAATATGACTATGCAAACTAACAGTAGGGTGTTAACGAAAAATACGTATGCAACTATAGGTAATCAGTAGTCGGGCCACTGCCTACCAAGCACGATCACATAGCCTGGATCCTTTCCTTTCTCATTGAAAACATGAGTAATACATAAAATAAAAAATACAAATACGATTTTTTTCAGTATTACTATTTAGTGTATGGTTAACAATCATGTTACAAATGTAAAAATGATAATTATAGTAATTTATTTACTTATAAAAGTGTTGCTACATCTATAATTCTCATCCCATCTCGTTTCATATTAACTTACCTAGCTTTAAGCGAAATAAATAATTTATTGAAAGAAAAATTAATTTACCAAATTCAGCATAGAATCGTTCGTCGAAAACAAATGTTACGTGCAAACGTATAGAATTTAAATTTGCATTTCCCAACCTTGTGTATATTAAATACATTATTTTATTGATGTTGTATATTAAGAAGAATATCATGAAATCGAACAAGTGGATATAGTTTATATATCTATATTTAGTAATTAATAAATATACATATTGTTAAACAAATTCTTGAGGTTTGTATGTGTAAGTGCGAGATGACTTATTTGTATTGTAGTTAGGTAAATAGAATTTAGCTTACAGCCCACTGACTGATATATTTGTATATTTTAAGTTTAACTTGTTGATCGGGCTTGCGTCTCTGAGCAGTCGATATTATGTTGTCTTACATCAGATGAACTAAACAATATTACGTTAGGTTAATTTCCAATGCGAAACTTCTGTTAGAGGAGAATTTAATACTTCCAGTAAGAAATGTAGAAATGAATTAATTAAATTGTCTTTTATACGTGTGCGTCTATTAAACAGTAATATTAATGGGTTAGTTATAATAACAATATTAATTTACTTATAAACTTAAATGCAGGGGAACAATTTATTTGACAGTATTTAAATGAATTAGGAGATGGTTACATTACGTCATCGTTGGTGGAGTTTCTACAGCGGAATGGTTTCTTAATTAGTTTATTTTTAATTTTCCGTTGCTGTTCCTAAATATAGTTAAAGTATCTCCGTTATAGTATTGAAAATGATAGAAATATATACCCGTACTAATTGCAGTATGATTGTCGTTATCTCATAATAGAGTTGACTAATGGGCATGTAGCAATGACGCTGTTGAATGTGTGTCTGATTGAAGAATGTTATTGTGCGCGTAGCTGTACAGCCGCATATTGTGTTAATTTGTTACTCGGTGTACGTCAAACTGTGTATATTTGGTATTATTTCATAAATCACGTTTTCTATAATGTATATCAATGTATCAAAAAATTAACGTTAACAGTGGCCTTTCAAATAATTTTCAAATCAAGTATATTTGGTATGTGCAGATTTCATTGTAAAGTTAGACAAGGCTGTAAAAACATATTTAATTATTTAATGTTCAGTGGAAACTATTTAAATTGTAAACATTAATGGACTACGTCGAATAAATGTCTCAACAAATAACACTCGGTTAGTTTTATTAGATCTCGTGTTGGTCTTACCTTTACTAGTAATCACCCCTGCAGATTGTGTCATGTTATCACACCTATTGTATTAGTAGTAGTTTGACTTGCTTGACAAATAATACTTTGAGGATTTGATACTTACATTTTTATAGAATCTTGCAGTTTAATCGTGTAGAAATATTAACAGTGTTACACCAGTTTTATAAAATAAAATCAGTATTGAAAAAAAATGCAGTTAGGCCACTCTGGCTCTCATGGCCTCATATTATCGCGGGCTTATTGACATGAACATACGCGATGCGCTCATTAGCCATATCTGCTATCCTACTACTTTTTGAACAAAGTACTAGGCTAGCATAAGCTTGTAGGAGGTTTTGTTTTAAAAGTATATATGTCGCAGCCAACTGGTTAAATCGGCCATTTAATTAACTGCCTAGCCGTTTAACTAAACGGCGCGCCAGCATTCAACTATATACACAGGGAGGTTCGTTAGACAAGTTTGACCACGAAGAAACGTAATTCCTCATAGTAAAACCAGTTTGACTAAAAAGTTTGACTACGAGGAAGAAGGGATTATAACCTTGCGGTTACACTGTTAAATAAACCTTTATTCTTATTTGCCCCCTTTAGGCTTGCTTCCTTTCACTAGTTAACTATTTCGGTTCCAATCAGGCTAAAATCGTAAGGATATTCATAAAAATAAAACTTCAGTTAGACGCTCTGTATATTTTATTTACATACACTATTATGTATTTACATCGCATAATTTCACGATTTTCAAAATAAATTCAAATTTACCTATGAATAGATCCACTGACTTGGGCAGTTGGGTTCGGAATAAATTCTGTTGACATATCGTAAGTGTTCCTAATGATTGATTACACACACATTATCATTAGCACCTCAAGCAAGCGACATGGATGGACGAAGCGTTCTAATGATTTTGTACTATTTACATAAATATTTTGCAATTATTATAACACACATAACGTATCAGACAAAAAAAATATTCTTCCATAGTATTCTCAAAAAATCTATCGTAACGAAGCCTCACACGCGGACCAACTTGTCAAATTCTATAGAAAAAATATTATTTTGTCTGAAACGGTACGTTCCGTGTCTATAGATAACACAGCTTTAAATGTGCGAAACTTTTTGGACGCCAATGTCATATAAACGTGACAAGAGATCATCTGTACACTTCGTAAATACAGTACAAAAATACAATTGATCATTGTATTTTTTTATAGGCTGTGCACACTATAGCATGGCGTTCAAAACATTAACGGAATTTAGGCAAACAATAGTAAAATCTTATCACTCATAATACCGAAGTTCACACCGTCAAAGCAAATAAAATATCAGTCTCTTTAAGTTACAACTTGTAACGCGTTCTCTTTTCACACACCTTGTACATTATGTACTGTATTAATAAATTTAACTGCTGAATAGTTACCTATATTTAAATTGAATTAATTAAAGGCAACAAGTTGCCAAGTATAATTAGAAAGTTCATATAGGACACAATAGTTTTCTGACAATAATTTAATAAATGTTAATCGAATAAAAATATCGAATGTTATTGACTAGATCAGAAAAATAAATATTGTGATATATTTGTGTACCATCCATTTTGTGTACATGATTTATATAATTATTATAAAATATTGATTTAATATGTCGCTATAATTTTAGTCACCATTCATACGTTATGCCGCAACATGATATTATGTGAATTAATAGTGAATTTATTTCGTATACAACATGTGAAATATAGAGCTAACATGATGGTTGGTGGGCGAATTTTGCAATATAGAAAGTTGTATATGTTCCTAAATCATACCAATATATCGTTATCAAAAACACCATAGTGAGTGTATTCTGATCTCTCTTATAAAATCTATTAAAATCATTTAAACATTTTCTCAATCTTGGCATCTCGTAAATCAAAATTTACAACGTATTTCTCTTGAGAAAAGCCAACAAAATATAAAATGTATTCTTGTTTGCCGGGCTCGGTTATACTAACTAGATATATCCGATTAAGAAAACTGGCTTCTTGAAAGAAATACTATAACATGCCGGCAATATTTATACGTTTGGAAGGCGTTAGGAACATATCCATTCTATACTGTTTGTAACGTAACGTATGAACAGTTTTATAGAACAAAACAAAAATACATTTAGACCCAAATCAGCACTACAATACTACGAAAGCTAACACTAATGGCACTTAAATACTTTTGTCATGGAAAATGGATGACAATCAGTATTCTGGACGCGATGATTTGTTTAAACAGTAAACTCGCTTGCAGTGCAGCAGATACGTTAACATAATTAGTAAATAATACGAAAAATAGTTATAAATTACATTTTTTTTTTCAGAATTTTGTCAAATTATTAAATGCAATTAGGAATGAAAATGTTAGCTTATTCTAAGTTAACAAAAGTAAGTAATTATGACACTAGATCGTTTAATAGTCAAAGGGAAATCTTCGAACAATTACGAAGAATATTTACACGGTGCCAGTTTGTACAGGCAGTCTTATGCAAGTTATTTTTTAGCAAGGAGTTAGAGATAAGTAATATTAAAGTTGCACTTCTACGTATACGTACATGGTGTACGTGTACGTGTACGTAGACTATGCCGATAGTTGCGAACCGGGAATCTACCACCATCTTTTTTGCAGACAAGTTTTATTTTAAGCCTATTTTAGTTGCAATAACATTAAATTTATTTATTTAAAGCCAATTTGTTTGCAATATTATTGAAATTCATAGATTTAACAGATTAATAAATATTGGAAGATGGTGGCAGTGCTGAGTTCCGTCACGAAACAGAACTTTCGTGTTACTACATTTATTTATGTGTCGAACAAATTGTATAACAAGAAAAATAGAGATAAATATGTCATTATTTTGTCGGTGCTGGTGTTTTTGTTATATCGGTTCGAATAGTTAAGAGTAGAACTTTAAAAATTTGATTTTTTTAATGTAATTTTTACCAAAGTTGATGTATTTTTCCACCGGTTAGTAATTATTTAAGTTATTTATCTAAATTTTTCTCATAATATTGCTGGAAGATCCTTCAAGTATACTGTCCTACGATATGATCGAACTCTACAATTTTCAATCAATTACCTAGCTAACTTTAATTTTGCTATATCGTCTAGTTCGTTCGCGGTCTCACTATGCTCGGCAGGACGGATGACACATTCCGCGGGAAGCACTAAGGCTGACATAAGCTCCGCAACATTAAGTTACGATATCATGCACACTTCGATCTTACTACTAGATACTATTACTAAATAACAATATTAAAAAAGAAGTTGTCCGATTTTTAAGAATAGAATATTTTCCATGATTTTTTTTATTGAAAAGCCATATAGCTTTTTTAAAGAAAATATTCTAGAAAGTTCATATAAAGTATTACTTATATTATGCAATCACAGTGAAAAATAGTTATAAGATGAGAAATTCCGCTGGGCGATATTAAACCTTAAGTTTATAGACCGAAAATGGAACTTGTCGGACGGTCAAATCTCAAGTTGTATCTATTTTAAGTGCGATATGTGCGGTGGTATTACGCGGTGCTCTGTAGCTGCGGCGCGATGTTGGCGGGCGTGGGGGCGGCAGGCGAGGCGAGGGGTTCGGCGCGGGGCGCAGGGGCGGCGGGTGAGGCGAGGGGGTGAGCCCGGGGCGCGGGGGGCGGCGCGGCGAGCGCGAAGGCGAGTCGCTCGAGGCGCGCGCGCGGCGCCTGCAGGCGAGGCCAGCGCGCCGCGGCGCCGCTCAGCGCGAGCACGGCGCCGTCCAGCGACACGTACAACTGACGACGCTCGCTCTCACTGCACCCCGACAGCTCCTGGACACACACCCACATTGTCACATACGTACTTAAGTCGTAACCAGAGTAAGGGTTGGACCACATATGACCGCACAGAAACGCACTTACCTATGTTTCTATCCCTTTCTGTGTGGTCCAATCCTTACCTCTTACCTACTCTCCTACAATGCATTATTCTATAGATCAAGGTTTCCCAACCTTTACTTCGTTGAGCCTCCCCGAACCCAAAATAATATTTTCATGCCCCCGTTTCAACAAAATTAAGAAACATATATTTTTTATGAACAACAATACCTACAGATACGATATACCGTTTTTGGAAATGGAAACATCCCCAAGGGGGCGTAGCCCCCTGGTTGGGAAGCCCTGATCTAGATGAACGACAAACACGGTAATACGACGCGAAAATATTATAGTCACTATATATTTTTGATGAAAAAAATATTTGTTATGAAGAAGAGGATTCTCAAACATTTTTATTCACCGCATTTATTTTATTACAAAAAATAAACTGCCAACACCTTTCAAATTTGCAATACAAAAAAACTTTGAATAACACTCAAACATGATAAGGGTGAGCATATACGTACATATCAACGATTAGAAATTCCATAAATAAACATCAAATAAAATGAAATGCTATATTTATAAATTAATATGAGCACTTACCTCCTCAACAGCTTCTAAATCATCCTCATCACCGGCCTGTGCCAGTTGCTTCTTGAGCGTCTACAATATAAGAACAGACACATGTTATCCAACAACAAATAACAACTATAAGTAAACAGCAACATAAATAATCTTTTATCATTAACTTTCGTACGTTTACGCCCTTAAGGCCCTTCTCTGGTATTATATTGAAGTCCTTTAAAAATATATGGTTTAAAATCGGACGATTAAACAAGAAAATATAAAAACAATATTGCTTTTAATGTATTTTTTATGTTTTTATTTATTTTAACCTATGTTAATGTATCTATATGTATAAAACTATATTTCGCACGAGCGCATATTTTTGCACCCACTTTATAGTTACTAATACAAAGGTTAAACTCTGAACTTTTACTAAACCAAATATTTTAAAAGGACTTTTATAACAATATATCAATATCAATTCTATAAGTATATATTTATATACAGGTCTGGCAGTGATTATATACATGGTGTGCTTAGTACCGCGTCAACGCTGTAGCATTGGAAGCTTTGGATGAGGTCGATATGTTCTCTCACAGCTTGAAGTAGATGTCGTGTCATAATACGAAATAAAAACATATATAAATACATGTAATAAGTACTGTTATTTTATAAAATTGTTTCTGTTAAGTTCAGCACAGTATTTTTTTTGGTTAAATTAATAACTATTGGACTGACGAGCTCATAAATTATGAGTTTAGAATAAAATTGTAAAATAACTGCATTATGGGTCAAGAATAGTCATGATGCAGTTATTTTTAAACAATCTTTAAAATACGTAAAATCATCGCATTTTTGAATGAATGTGATTGGATTTTTTATTAATGTAATTTTCGTTTATTTTTCACAAATCAACATTAATAAGATAACAGTACTTTTATATAATACATAATTACATAAATATTTGTATGTATACGGAGAGAACATAGGACGTATAGTGCATCTATCTATAAGCCGAGTGATAGCTGTCAGCGTATTGTTATAAATAATATTTAATAACCTTGGCGTTTTATTCTTGACTCGAGATCGCCAAGCAGGGCCTGAATGGTGTAAATACCTGTTTCATATTAAACCAGTTAACGGTACTAACAATATTACTTATATAGTCTGGCCATCCGTTCTTTGCACAAGAAAAGAGCGGTAAATTCAAAAAAACAAGGGGTGACAACACCGACTATAGACTGAAAAAATGCGTTTGATACTATTATCTCAACTTAAGTAAATATCAAATTTCTAACTACGCCTTTGATAGCTTTCGGCATTATTTTTCAATAATTTCAAAAGAATATTGATTGAAAAACACTAAAAAGACAGTGACATGACAGTTCAAAAATATTGCCATGTATAGATTTTAAAAAACAGTCCAGTGCAGAGAACCGGTAGCCAGACTCTAATTCTAAACTAGCTGTAGCCCGCGGGATACACACACATCAGTTGTCATCAGTTACGTAACCGTCGAGTCACTGAGCAGTCAGTCAATCAGAATAAATTTTAAGTAAGGGTTAAGTCGCACTACGTTTTCTTCCCGCGAGCGATTAACCGCTACAACTGTGAAATCGTTCAAGTCATTACGCTAACAATCACATATATGCGTCCACTTCTTTGGATTACAATTTTTTCTACGAATTCTCCAGCGAAAAAGAAAACATTTATTAACATTTCACGGTTTTAAAATGAGTCGCGAGAAAATATTTGTAAGTGCGGCCGTTTGTATTAACATAATAACACGATTAAAAAACGCTGCGGTTCAACCGTAGTGGAGGTTGCTGTGACTGGACGAGTTACAATCGCTTCTGTCACATAATAATTTAAATATAATAAAGTAACTAAGACGTTGCTGGACTGGAAGTCTTTACAAAAGTACTGTGTCAACTTTCTGACGTTATCGTGACTGACCGGTAACTTGACGCTATCGTGACTGACCGGTAACTTGACGCTATCGGGATTGACCGATGACCCGACGCTGTCATGAACTATGACTGCTGTGTTTACTGTATGTTTGGTGTACAACTCACCAAAGTTTACCAATCAAATGATTGTATAAGATTGCATATGATACAAATAGACTAACATTATCTTTATATGATATATAGAATATAATGTATATTTAATTTACTTTTGAATATAAAAATACATAAATTTATACTAATTTCATTATTTATACTTGTGTGTATTTTCGCATGAATTTAGGTCGACGTTTCTACTATGACACTCGTGTGAATCCTGCCACGATTGTTGTTCGCACCCAATATAGAATGAAAGAAATAAGGTCTATGTGTCATCTGCCATAGGATATACATATTGAATAATACATAAGACTCATTTATTCACATACTCCTGCTGGACACCAAAAAATGGTTCCTAATATAGAATTAATTTTCAGATAGGTCCTGGCCGTGAAATCAGGACAGAACAGAGGCTCGAGCTAGGTAGATGGATAAAGGGCCAGATGATGCAGAAGTACTTCTCGACACGACAGTATTGTGAGGAGGTAGGTTCTTTTCCCTGGAGCCCATCACCGGTAGCTTGATCTCTGTACCCGATACCGGTGGGTCTCATTTATATTAAATTTTTTTTTTTGAGTGTCTTAACGCTATTTAAATAAAGAGTACTTAATAATACAAATTATTACGATACATAAACAGAACATCCGAATATCAACGTAGAAACACCGACCTCTAATTAACGATAGTATTATACGTAATGTACTTACTTCGACCGACTGCCTGTACTGTTCCATCATGTTCTTGCTAGCGTCCAACTCGGCTAGCTTCTTCACTACTACGTCTGTAACGTTCTTCTCTGTCATGTCTATTTTGTCTCTGCAAGCCATACGGGGTTGTGTCAAATGATTTTTTAGCTTAGAATATTTACGGTTGGACCTTAACTGACCTTTTCTATACTTCTATCCTATTCTGTTACTTAGAACCGTCATTTTATTAGAGCGAGACAGAGTGACAGCCGAGCGCCACATCGATTCCACCGCGTGATGTCACACACCCGCTCTCTTTCTCGCTCTAATAAAAGACGGTTCTAAATGACAGAAAGGGATAGCAATATATGCGGTCAGATGAGGTGCAACTTAGAGCTATGAATAGACATACGTGTGAAAGTGTCAAGTGATTATAATTGTACGAATTTTCGCGTTGTATGGTATTTAATATATACGACGAGAAGATGACATTATTAGGTATTGACCGTATATTGCCTTGACGTATCTACTAGGTTACACTGGCCGTCAAAATAATTTCCCGCTGTATATATTTTAATATCTTTTGATGTGGTTTACGTCAGCCAAATCCGGTGCTGGGCGAAGTGAATGATGCCAATCGATGACATATTTTTACTCGATTAAGGTTAGGTTCACTCAGGATAGCGTCGCTTCGCGATCAATCTCGTGTCGCTCCGCGTCGTGTCGCGTTTTTTTGGTTGGGGTCATGTACGCTGCGTATTCTAGAGATGTTCTATCTACTATAGGTTTTAATTCAAGCTTAGCAGATAAAAGCTCACACACTTATAGTAAATGAGGAAGTGAATACAGGAGCTACGAGCGTAGTAATAATATTTACCGTAGCGCAGCGGCGAGTCTCGTAGAGTCAGTGTCTCCGCGCGCGGCGGCTACGGCGGCGGCTAGTCGTAGCGCGTGTAGCAGGCGAGACAGCCGCGCGTCAAGTGCGAGCGCGCGCGCTAGTACTCCGCCGCGTTCTACGTCTAACGCGTCACACGCCTCCGCCTCCGCTTCCGAACGCTGTCGAGCTGCGATGGCCGCCGATAACGTGCGCAACGACTCGCGCTCCGATGCTGATGCTGACTCGCCGTCTGTTAAATATAACATGTATGTGCTTTTCACTACTTAGAATAAAACGAAGTCGCTTTCTCTATCTCTATATCCCTATGTATACTTGAATCTTTAAAACTACGCAACGGATTTTGATGCGGTTTTTTTATTGATAGACTGATTCAAGAAGAAGTTTTATAGGTATAAAATACATACTACGCGGGCGAAGCAGCGGGCGGAAGCTATTTATTTATAAAATAATCTTCTAAATATTATATTCGATGAAGTCTGACATATCAAAAGCCGACGTATAGTTGCTTGACGGTATTCTATTTATGACTATATTTTAATTGAATACTAACATATTGAAAAATACTTTTATAAAGACTGGTTTAACGAAAATTTTTCATACTATAATTAATATACCTTTGTCCTCAGCATAGAAATCTCTTTCAGGTGAGAGTTCGTCACCACTCCATGCGCCGGCGCCCTCTGCGCCGGACCACCATTCTTCCGCACATTCTGTTGAGAATAAATTAAAATACTTATAGTTTCAATGTTCACACTCCATTTTTTTTTTTTTTTTTTTTTTTAAGAGGGGAATGCGTTTACGCATACCGCCCCGTGCGGGGACACGGGACGGTTATGTGGGACTCGCCGGCTGAGGCCGGAATACCCACTAAACCCCTCTGTGCACCGACTCTTCGCCGTCACGGGTGGGCCGCTGGAACTTGATATGACATCAGCGACCCACCCAGCGAATGTTCACACTCCAAGCTTAACTATACACAGAATGCCTAATGAGAATTCTTGCAAGTGTCCAGACGTGCTCGATCACGGCAACAATCGATATTCAATCAAAATATTATCGTATCATTCTCATTTCATAAAAAAAATTGCAGTTTAGGCTGTCGGAATCGCACGCGCTTGGCTAGTCGTAAACCGTGAACTCAGGTATACATTAAGTATATATTTTTTTTTTTTTTTTTTTTTTTTTATTTATACCACGATACGTTGCCGACCTTAAAAACCTATGTATTCCTTTTTTGAAAAAAAAAAAAAAAAAAAAAAAAAAAAAAAAAACAAAATAGTGAAATGTAACTGACCGGGGTCGGTGACGAGGCAGGGCTCTGTCTCGGAGTCGAGCAGGTCGGCGGAGTTGTCGTTGTCGTCGGACACGTGCGAGCGCTCGTCGTCGTGTCGCTCTGCGCGTGCGCCGCCAGAGCGCAGCGCACGCGCCACGTTGGCCAGCAGCCCGCCCGCGCCCGCCGCCTCCTCCTCGGGGGACAGTGCCGACCCGCTGTCGCTGCGACTGCAGACATATTCATTGTTTGTTTACAAAAAAAAAAAAAAATTGAAGAAAAAAAAAACTAAACACCAGCATCATTCCCATCCTCAATATTATCATATCTATCATCATTATCATCACAATCGTTATTTTCATCAGCATATAGACTAATCCTAAGAGTGCTATCGCGCTCAGTCCGTGATGCCAATTTTTTATTTTCTTAATTGTAAATATAATGTAAATAAAATGTGCTCCGCCACAAGATAGGATACTGACCTGTAGAGATCGTTATGATAGACGGTGGGTTCAGTAGCGTCGTGCGGCAGGCGGTAGGCGAGGTGCACGGCGCGCGTGAGTCGCGCGAGCCTCGCCGCCAGCGCGTCCAGCGCCGCCACGCCGCGCGCCCCCCCGCGGCCGCGCGCGGAGGCGGCGGCTGACAGCGCCTCCTGGCGCCGCTGCTCGCACATACGGACTAGTTGACGACATTCCGCACGTCTACAACACGTACATAATATGTTACATTTTATTCTAAGTGAAGTAATTAATGTAATTAAAAACCTAAAGCAATAAAACGGTAAAGCAATGGCTCTGTCGTCCGTTGTTTGGAAACAATTGTGCTCGGTTGATGGCAATAGAATCGCGCTTGTTACATGGAAACTAGCTTAGCTGACGAAATGAGGGTGTGGTGCACCTCTGCCTACTCTTTCGGAGATTTTCGGAGTTTTTTTTAATTTTTTGGGCACCTTACAAAGATACAGTATAGAGACATTTAGCTCAATTTATCTTAATATTAGACCCTTAAATATATTATTCATAAGAAATAAATTTATATAGTTATTTGTCCAATATTGATAGTAACCTTCTTTCGAGGTCCTGGTTGACCCTGGCTAGTTCAGTCTCAGCGTCCCTGAGCGAGTCGCTGAGCGCGCCGGTCTCGGCGGCGAGGAAGTCGTGCATCTCAGCCGCCTCGCGCTCCGCCTCGCCCAGCCGCGCCTCGGACAGGCGAGCTGCCTCACGAGCACTACTCGCCTCCTACAAACAAAACAATAATATATCAAATATCGTATACGTCTCAAGATATGATATCATACAATTATGTCTACATTAACTAACAATATCTAATCTCATGGTTCTGAAAATTACTTGTAATTTTGACTTTTCTGATAAATAAATAAATTAAGGATAATGTTTGGGTTGCAACTCTACTGGGTCGGCACTACCGGGGTCGATGAAACAATTTTTCCCAACAGCCCCGTTACCGGCGGGACCACCGAGGCCATCGGAACCTACTCCAGTTTTCAGTCGTTCGTCCCAAACAGACCTTGCGACGCACAGTGGCAGACGAGGCGCAGAATATCAGGAAGACCTGGAGTAAGATAAAACGTAAAGCCCAAGACCGAACGCGATGGAAGATCACTGTGGACGCCTTCTGCCCCAACCAGGGGACTTAGGATATTAAGTCAAGTAAGTCCAGTTTTCAGTACCGGGAGGAATCTTTTCTCACTTAACACATGTACATAAGCGACTCACAATTATTTGTTTTAAAAATTTTCGCGTTCGTTAAACAAGTCTTTACAATGGTATATGTGCTCCTATCGATATGATAATGTTTTGCTATTACTAGGTAGGTTGACGTTATGTAACCGACGATTAACAATACACCTTCCGTCAGATGCATCATCAACTTTAAACAAAATATCGCTTGCGTCAGTTCGGATATATCGCATTCCCATTGGAAAAAAGTTATAAGAAACACCGCTGGGAGATTTTAAACCTTATGCTGATAGACGGAAGATGGAAATTGTCGGACAAACAAATCTCAACATACATCAACATTGGTAGTGCGATATTATGATGCAATACGAAAGTAACAAAAACTCTTTAGCGGGAGCGCCGCCTCGCCCGCGCCGTCGAGTCAATGTTAATGTGACTGAACCCAAGCGCAGTATTATTAGTGTGAAAAAAACTCAATTTAATATGTAACAACAACAAGTCCATTAACAAATTGTTTTCAATTTCTCTTCAAATCCCACGCTTTTTCCAAACATAATTATAAATTAATTATTCAATTATGTAATTAAAATTTGCATTCAAACAATGATGTATTTTTATAACATTTACAATACAATGCAGGTACATAAAGTTTATTGATAAATACAAAAACATAACTACATATAAAGTAACTATTCCTTGTATGAGTAAGCTGATAGTATAGTATAGATACATCAAAGTTATTACCAACCTTATGCCTAAGCACATAAGATAAAATATAGGCCCTACATTATTTAAAGCTTGTTAGTTGCTATCAAACCTACAACACTTGTGACTGATAAAGTATAACTAGAGGTCATTCTGATTTTAGTCCGTACTATGATTTATTAAGATAGATAAGGTCTCATTCAAGCTATGACAGACTTAAGAGGATCTAGGGGCAGATAGGAAAGTTCATTAATTTTTTTTTAACTATGATGAAATCTTCCGGCCCGCTTGATGGTAAGTTTCCATAGCTTATAGACGCTTGCTACAACAGGAGCCGACACTTTAAGATCCGTCCTCCTTAAGAGCGTTTATACTTATGAATGGCAACGTCGCAATTTACATAGATTTTTTAATTTAGCAAAAAAATATGTATAATACACTTTTTAGAATTAAATTAAAAGATTATAAAAGGTAAGAAATCATTGCGTTTACAGTTCTATTTATATGCAAATAAAACATTGGAACTAGCAGGGCGTTTTTTTTTCATAGTAAATAACTGTAAAAATTTTGGATACTTTTTTTTTTATACACTATCACGTTAAAAAGTGTATTGAAAATATTTTTTAAATATAGCTCCTTTTTCTGAACCACGAAATACGACACTAAATGGCGACGTTACCACTGCTAAGTATAAACGCTCTTAATGAGCTCATCACTACGCACCAGCACCACACTAGCAAGTCAGTGTTATTATGGCTGCAAGCGATGGTGGCCGAATGGATAAGTGGCATGTAAATTATGCACTCCGAGTTCGATTCCGACCAGCAGTAAGAAGTGGAATTTATATTTGACTAGCTTCCGCCCGCTGCTTCGCCCGCGTGGTATGTATTTTATACCTATAAACCTTCTTCTTGAATCAGTCTATCTATTAAAAACCGCATCAAAATCCGTTGCGTAGTATAAAAGATTTAAGCATACATAGGAATATAGGGACAGAGAAAGCGACTTTGTTTTATACTAAGTAGTGATAGTCAAGAGACTCACTATCTGTTGACGGTGAAGGAAAACATTGTGAGGAAACCCATACCATACATTAGAAGAAATTCGAAGAGTATATCAGGGCGCTACAATAGATCAGAAACTGGTCGACTTAGGAAAGAAGCAGCTAATGGCATCTAACCCTAAATAATAATAATAATAATATTCTACACATTCACACAGCGCCATCTAGTCCCAAAGTAAGCAATTATATTTGCTTGTGTTATGGGTACTAAACAACTGATATACTACTTAAATACATTTTTTTTTGTAAATACATACATATTATAAGATAATAAATATTACGGCTGCGATCTACTGCAGTGTGGTGGTACTTCTCCAAGGCGTCTACCTCCTATTCAAAGTTAAAGTTGGTAATCTATATATATAAAAATCAATTGCTGTTCGTTAGACTCGCTAAAACTCGAGAACGGCTGAACGGATTTATCTTATCTTGGTCTTGAAATGTTCGTGGAGGTCTAGGGAAGGTTTAAAAGGTGAGTAAAATTGCAAAAAAAAAATTCGTTGGAGGCAGTACGAAGTCTGCCGGGTCAGCTAATAACGAATAAAAATGTGCGTATACTCACGACATGAAGCCTGTTGCACTGGTCGCGTAGAGTGTCGATCTCAGCACGTTGCTTGGCTGCGAGCTCGCCTGCAGACCGGAGCTGTTCCTCGAGGGCACGGAGGCACCCATCCGCACCAGCACCAGCGCCTGTAAACATGATTATTATATATAATTTTCATATTATTTCAATTTTTTTTTTCATTTAATATTTATTTAAAAAAGTGTCGTGTTTGGCTGAACATCGTGTATAATAGCTATTCACATGCTTACTTAGTGGAACAGAGATCATGCTGCCGTTGCAGCGTCAGTGCCAAGTTTTGCACTCATGTTTATAAATTGCAAGTTTGACTTTAATTTTCGAATATCTCGTTTTAGTTACTTATATATCATAATATTATATAGGTACATAGATTTTCAGACAAAGGACAATTTTTAAAGCTGCGGTTCGGATAAATTTCTTTTAAATGATACTTTTCAAACCATTAGAATCTATGACAGCAAGCCATTTACGAGGGTAAAAATAGAATATAAATAGCTAGATAATAATTTAAAATTATTAATTCTTTCATAAATATTGCATTGAAACTGTATTTACGTAGATTGAAAGTTACTCAGGGCTAAATAAAAACAACTTTTTATAAAAACATTGATAATAATACTTTCAACAAAACATAAGTTAATTACCACGACCCTTAAATATCAAGAACATAAAACATTAATAGCTCTCTCATTTCCTTCAATAAACAAACGAATGTTTATTTTTAAGTATATGTTATCGATTACGATGAATCAAAACAGTTGTCTCGATAACCTTACATAACGTACAACTCGTACACATAAAACAGCTTTTAAAGTTATATTTTTACAGAAATAATTAATACATTTACAGCCGTGACATATAAAGAGGTCGCATCGATTATCGAGAGTTATGTTATCGATAAAAAAGGCATCGATTATAATTAGCCAGGTGTTGACCCCGATGACCTTATTAAACTTGAATGTTCGCGGAACCTGCATTCTGAGTATTAATTGTTTTAAATATAGCTACTGTCTAATAAACAATCTCGTCATCGTGTGATAATCATTAATGACCCAGAAAAAATTATCAATATTACATAAAGATGTATGAGGACTGGGGACAATTGACCTTTAAAGCCTTAATGAGGTAAATTTACCAACATCTATATAAAGATCTAACATTTAAGAATAAAATAATAAAGCTAAACAGAGATTCTATTTAATAACTATAATTCACATTGGTACGATCGGAATCGAACTCGGACCGCATGATTTGCATGCCGGTCACTTATCCATTTAGCTACGACCGCTTTCTTTTTTTCTGTCAACAAGGCAAATTTACCTTACGACTTTTTTTACGGAATACGTGATTTGTGAATCACTTATAACAGAATTTTGCCGCCTGTGTGTTATCCGTAATGCCGTCAATGCAATCAATTCAATAGTCTAAATCGAAACGCGAATGGATCCGGTCGGATTTCACTCGTCATAAACCTGTCAGTCAGTTTATTTCAGTTCCTATTCCTAATAACAGTACCTATTTATTAAACATTTCATTATTTTATTGTGTTACTTTCTATATAATAGTGGTGCGCAATATTTATAGTTTAACAATTATTTATTTATGTGATGATATATATGATATAAATAGTAAATACATTAGGCAACACGAAATGTATTTAGCAAATAATGTTATTATTTTTATAGCAATATTTGTGTAAATATTAGCATATTAGCCAATTTTTCTACTCTTTAATTCTCTTATTCAAATAAATGAATAAAATTATTGCGATATCCCAAAGGAATTTCATGATTCAATGACAAATATAAAATATTACCGGAATTAGCCGTCAGTTTTGAGTGTGTAGTGCATTAAAAACGCTAAGATTTCCAAGTTAGTCTTACACACACTAAAAATTGACGCATTCCGCCATTTATGATGTAAATAAAAATGTCACTGTTGTAGTTGAATACTCTTGTATGTACTCACCAGCGCCAGCAAGGTCCAACAGCCTTTGTGAATTTCGGTCCAGCTCAGCAATGGCGGCGAGCCTAGCAGCTCTTTCAGCAGCTAGCTGTGCTTCAGCTCGTTGTCTACGCTCTCGCTCTTCGGCAGCCGCAGCCAATGCACTGGCTAAACGTGAAGCTTCGGCGTCTCGCGCGCTTGCCTGCACTCCGCGGCTGCAGCGGGATACTTCTATACGACTATAAAAAAACACACATTTTACTGTTTATTTGCATATGTGATTGACAAAATTAGGTAAAATTATAAGTTACAAGTATTCCTTGCCTTTCAATATTTGGCACAATCCCCGCCAGAGCCGACTCAATGTCTGTTCCAAGCAGCACAGTCTGAGAGGTCTTCTCTGCATAAATACGTACTCTAGCCTTGACGGTAGTCCGAGAAGAAACGGAACGTGTTACGGTGGGACGCCGTGAAGTCGGCGGAGTGCTTTCATGTTTTGGCGAACCTTCACTGTCCGCGTCTCGGCGTCTCCGCGGTAACGTTGCATATTTATCAGCCGCAACCCTTGTCGCATTAGCGTCGGTAACGGTCGTCAGCCGCGGACCGTTAGCCGGCCATCTCTTCTCCTCACTCGGAGAGTTGGGCGTTCGACACCGAGCAGTCGATGTCTTAGTAGGTTTGGCACGAAGAGCAGGACTTTCACGAACTAGGTTGGGCAGATCAGCTGTTGGCCGAATTCGTGGCTTAGGAGTGAGTGGGCGCGGCTTCTCTGGAGGAGTTGGTTTCTCACGGCTTCTAGCACGTTCACGTGTTGCTAGGTTGGGCCCGCGAGGAGCGGTGACTGGTCTCGGCGTAGTTGCACCAACGGGTGAGCTGCGCTTGGGCTCAGTCACATTAACATTGACACGACGGCGCGGGCGAGGCGGCGCTCCCGCTAAAGATGAGCTCTCCGAGCCGCAGCCGGAACCACAAGATACAACACTGGAAGCACATGAACGAGATCCACCACCACTGCTGAGGGCACGACCGCAACCTTCTACTCCACTGTCACTGCCTGCAGCGCCAAGTGCGAGTTCATCCCCAGTTGGCAAGCTGTCAAGATCTCCCAGCGATCTTGCATCGTCATTAGTTTCACAAGGTTCGTGCTCTACAAATGACTCCTTTAACAACGGCGCTGGACATTTAAAATCACCGTTTACAAGTTCCAGTACAACAGCACTTTCATCTTGTATATCACTTTCATTTTTAATATCACTAATATCCTTATTATCACTTTCTTTAATATTAATTTGCGCAATATTGTCTACTAGGTTTTCTACTTCGGACTTTGTTTGATTCATAGGAACATCTTCACCGGACTGTGCGTCGACCGTCGGCGGAGTAGCCTCGGCGGCGCAGGCTGTGCTCTCTTCTTCCATGGCGAGTAAAATTACATGTTCTGTAACAAGACAAAGGATTTTGTTAAGTACAAAATGTTAATAAGTGCAGTGATCGGTGCGCAGTAATCAGTCCAGTGCAACAGTGCAGCGGAATTGTGGGACGGCCATTGTGCGGTCGGCCCCCGGGCGCGCCTGCACTGGCACAATCCCCCGGGAGACCATTGCTATTGTCCCGAGTGTCATCTATTCAAATAATAGTTATGGACTTATGGCAAGATAACTGTACAATGGACAACTAAATATTCTCATATAAATGTTATTTACATCTCATTGCAATATTGGTATGGGTTTTACAAACTACGTGAAATGTATTTATATGAGAAGGTTCAGGGCTGCGACACAGGTTTATGGCTTCACTTTGTGTTTACGTTTGTAAGATACTTATCTGATTGCATTTAATACTAGTACAAGGTATTCAACAACGTAAAAGCTGTTGTACAGAGTAAAAAGTTAGATATTATAGTATCAAATGGTGAAACGAGGCACAACGAGCAAAACCAATCGGGGTATTGTGTGCCTAGCGTAACTATGCGCTACAATGAATAGTTCTCATGAATCGCAGGCCTCCAGTCGGCCTCGCGCCTTCTATTCATACAGCTATTTACTATCCAACAATGTTTTTATCTTCCCATGTAACATATAGACTACGTGATAAACTGGTGAAAACAATAAGTAATAAGTACTACGATAAAATATCTTCAAGTAAAGAATACTAAGAAATTGAGCATCACACTTAAGAATGAGCATTTGAAACTTCTTCCGATAACATAGTCGTGATTGCACACATACATGCTTATTATATAGAAATAAATACTTGGAGTCGATATGTTATCATGTACGGAATTAGCAGGCACATAGCTTGCAATATTAGGTAGGTGTGTGTGTTAAGATGGCCGTTGTCGAAGTGCAATCTGAATGATATCACAACAACAAGTGGATACTCAAGAATGGCTACAAGGGAAGTATGTTTATTTCCATTGTTCAATTTTATTCACGCAATCAACAAAATACGGCAATTTAAACATCAATAGGCCCTCATTATGAATTTGTAAGATGTTTAAGAAATTGCAACATAGGAAATAACACCTGCTTAAAGGCTAGTCATAAATCGATAAGATTAGTGCGCGACTACGCAGTAGGTACAGAAAGAATTACCTAGCATAACGTATATTTATATAAAAAATGTTTTGCAGAATAACTAATAGAATTTCTACAACTATATTTTAGCACTTGATTGTATCAAATCTAATCGAAAAGCTGTCAATTTTAAGACGAAATAAGAGAGCTGGGCTTCTAATTTGTGATATCAACACATTATATCATTGTGATATCATACTTATGTCATTGTAAGTTAATACCTGAACTAAAAGAATTATTAGTTTAAACTGTTAAAGTAGGAGCAAGCAATACTGATCCCTATAGAAATCTACTACGAATCGCCACGGATAACTCATCAGGGATACGGGAATTAGGGTCAATGTACAACGATTTACTAGGGGGGCATCAAGGCGAACTATTCGAACGCTGACTTGTAACATATGACCAAGTAATGATACGTGTTCACTAGTCAATTTGTCACGGCATCAGTCGTCGACGACGCGCCGTCTGCGCACCCACAGCGTACTAAACACATGGTTATTTTTACTTGCGATAGACCTGCCTGCTATTAATTAAAGCTAGAAAGGCCACGGCGAAGGTCTAAAGTCATTGCCTCGTGTTACACTTTAGAAAAAAGGCGCGTTAACACAAGAGTAATAAAACGAGTTGGTGTTAAACTAAGGCTTTTAGTTAAGGCGGAGATTTTTTTATTACAAACACAATATGTTATATTTTAAATCTTTTCTTTTGTTATGTAAAACGTCTAGACAATTTAAATTTTCTTCTTTTTTACTTAAAAATGTAATTAAATAAATAAGAAAAAGTGAAGCGATTAAAAATATCTTTATGTAGAAAATTATACCTACTTATTATTTTATTCCAGGAACAGTTAGCTGTAGTTAGAGACTCAATTTGGAACATAGTGCAATTAATAAATACTAATGTTACGTAGCATTTTATTTAAACCTATTTTGCAACAAAAAGCACATTTTAGGAACTCATTTAGTTCACGAGCCACACTTCCCTTAAGTATTATGCAAATGTGCTACAGCTATTGCGAACGAAGCTCTCATCATAATTAAATAAGGCTTTCGTCAGTTTCTGCATGAGCGACTTTCTTTATACGTTTAAAATACAAATAAGTTACCTCCTACTTTATTTGATATTCTATAAAGGCTTTTATTGCGCTATGTAAGAAACAGAGCACGTAGAGATCACGTTTTTTCTTTGAGAAACCATTAGGTTTCTTTTATTAGCTATGGTAAAAGTACACTTTTATTTAGTTCCATCAGTGTTACACGATATTATGTATGATTCGTTATAATTTCATATATATCTGGCCATAAATTTACTAAGATAGGACGCCCAACGCGAACGTCATAATGGTGTTGTAAAATCGAAAATATCTTTATGGTCCCGTAAAGGCGCTGCACTTTCACTGCAATCTATTTTAAGAACAATCTTTTGATGTTAAAAAATATCTAAATTTTATATCCACCAAGCATTTTATAGTTTAGTGTTATTAAAAGGATATTGAACCACAAACAACAAAGTTATTGTTGAAATATTTACATTTAAAAACATTAACCGGTTTTTTATGGTATTTTCGGCCATTGTTTACAATAGCTGTCTGTAAATAATAATTAAAGTCGTAACTTAGACCCTAAATGTGAACATAGTGTGCTAAAATGTCACGACGAAAATTATCGTTTTGTTAGCTGTATGAGGGACTACCGAGAACTTAATCGATACATCTCGATAAGATTGGAAAGTCTTTACAACACGTACGAGTACATTCGAGTATGTTCCAGACTGTGAATGAACAGTTCTCTTATTTACATATCCAGGCATTTGGCTACAATCCCACCGACACGAACGTGAGTAAGCTGAAACAGTTAAATAACACCCAGAATCTGTGTTAATGCCTACATTTATAAGCTTAAGAAAAGCGTAGATTTACAATAACCTTTAGACAATAGAAATATGCTGAATGATGCATGAGACCAGTTTTGGTGGTCACATTCAATTACAAGCGAGTCCCGCCTTTGTATCAAGAGGAACTATATCTTCAAACGAAAAATTTTAAAATAAATATTCTTTTCTTTGAAGTAAATATTTTCCTATAGAAAAACATCAAAAGCCCTAATGCCGTATAAGGTATTCGAAGACATTAAAAGAATGAATAATGATTCAAACATCTGCTTTGATTACTTTGAAACATGGTCTGTAGAATTTGAGATTTCTTTTTACGGGACCGCAATAGAAACTCGTTTGTCAAACAATACCATATTTTTCGGCAGACAAGTAAATTAATCTCTATAATAGATTATCCCTTATGTCAATTGGTTTAATTTAATAACCAGCGTTACAATATACAGACTTGATTGCCGCCTGTGCAAAAGCTGAAGATGCAGAATTAGGTAGAAAATTGGCGGCACCCTACGTCATAAATTAATACCAGTTTATTAAATCTTTCTATGAAACCACAAATTGTGACTTTTATACTACATTGTAACGAAATCAGGCAATAAAAGGTCGTCAGACGTTTTCAGTTTATGTGCCTGTTGTATATAGTACACCTTTTAAGCTATTAGGTAGTTTGAGCATCACATTCGATTAAAAAAATAGAAGAATTAGAATCAAATGTGGTTCATTTAATTCTTCAGTTTGTGATAAATTGGCCTTTCTTCCATCTAATTGTGTGTTTGTCTTTAAATGTCCTTGGTTGTGGGTAAATACGCAACTTACGTAAAGATTCTCTAAGATATAATATTTCATAAAACCTAGCCAAACTAGCTTGTTAGGGAATTGGAGACTAAACAAACGGCGCACTGAGGTCTGCCGTTGACATATTGACAAGCTCCGTCCTAACAACGAGCTGGCAAATATTCCCTCGCATTGATTGACAAACATTAAACACACAGCCTTCAATCAATCATGTCACGTTACTTCACTGATTCTCACTAAAGCTTAGCATAAAAAGCCATGCGGTGCCTTAATAACTGCACAGCAGTACGCCCTGAATAAGAAATAAGAATAGGGTAATCAACATTAATGAAAATGTTTTCTATACTTTTGTAATTTCGTATACATAGAGTCATGCTTTTTATTCCCAAAGGGGTAGGCACAGGTGCATCACACCCCATTTGGCCTAATATCTAACATATACTATATCCGATATAATAGGGGGCGATACCGTTGCCATTAACCGAGCACCCTTCCAGATTGCAAACTTTGATTTTTGTGACAATATCGTTTAAAAAAGTCTAAAAATAAAAAACGAAATAACAATCCTAGTCTGGGTAAACTATTTGTCCGTTATTTCTATCATCAACAATACGAATTAAGTATTTAAAATAAGAAACAAAATAAATGACTAGGTAGTAGTTAGGTACTTATGTAATTGCGATTTCATGGTACAGGCGAAAGGAAGGTTCAGGGCATTAATTGCCGTATTACCTTCGTTGAAACCGGATTTTTGTTTGTCGTTGTCAATGTCAATTTTAGTGTTAAAGTGTCCGGCATTAATCCACAAATTGGCCTGAATATGGTAGAAAAAAAATCGCAAAACAAATAGATTTTTACCACAATTAGACTGATATACTTTAAGTATACTGTGTAGTTAATTATGAATATAAGAATACTACTTAATTTTACAAAGAATTACAGCTTGTTTCACTGTACCGTAATTATTATTATATGCTCCAATATTTATAATAGCAACACATTAGCGAAGCTAGCGACTAACAAATCTAAATTTCGACATAAATTTAGCCGAAACGTATACTGTGTAATTAACCTAACACAGATGGCATAGATAAATTATAGTTTAGCGTGCGTATAAGGTAGAACAAAAACGACAAAATGAGATCAACAAGTTCTAGCAACATAACACAGAAAGATATGTTGACTGGCGCTACGCAGTATTTTCTTTTTGAATTTCCAATTCTTTTACTTATAAGAACCATCCTCGTATTTCAACATATATAAAAAAGAGTAAGCCGAATTGGTTCAGTTGTTCTCGAGTATTAAGATACAAAATTTGTAATTTTTCTATAGATTATGATAATATTTATATAATGTGAATAATGGACATTATTTTAAACAAATAAACGTTTTAAATACTTTTGGATAATTTTGGAATACAACTCGACAGGCATATTGAAAAAATAATGATATAAAATTACTAGCTACTGAAGTGCTCATCATAATGCATTTATAAACTACATATTAATGGATTTGCAGGTACACCGATCCCTATAAATACTTGTCTAACTTGATTACAACCAAGTAACATCTAACGTCATTTCTTGATTTGAATTACAGATAGATACAAACAGGCACAGGACGGCAAAAACTGAATTTATTTAGAAAATTTCATACCAAGTTTAAGTTCGTATTTTTTACAAAATGCAGTATTGACTCGGTTGGCGGCCATTTTGAGTTCGTGCAATTGACACGTCCTTCCGTGTCATAGGTGGACGAGGCAAGGTCATTACACTGCCTGTGATGTAACGGACGCGTGATTTATTAAACTTTTTATACTCTATGGCGTCTATGGAACTTCACCGCCAAATATAGTGAAGCCACCGCCAAAAATATCGGCTCCAGTTACTCGCAGCATATTGAGATAGTAATGGTACGTTAAAAACGTACGCAAGTAATTATTGCGAAGCAAAAACAAGGAAAACATGTTTATGATATTATATAAAGTGTGTGGCTAAATATTATTATTTTGAGAACTTGTTGTGTAACCTTTCCTTCTTCCTCTTCGAATTATTGCAACAATAAGTATTAAAAAATCATACATAATATAATAATATACTAATAATATTGTAGGTACCAAACTACCTATATTGTAATAAATTGAATCAGCAAGCACTGGCTGATAATAATATTGTAAATATAATTATTGTATTTACAAATCACAGATAAAGCTTTTACCTTTTATTCCTAAGAACATTATCCATGTGCAATATATAATCTATCAAAGAAATTGCATGAACATTGCGATATGCAATTATTGTCTAGAAACTTGTACCAAACAAAGTAAGTAAAGTAAAAACTGTTTGTGTTTGTAGCTCTAAATGTTATTTGTTTTCCAATTATAATAAACCTATCTAGACTAGAATTTTTATCACAAAAATGCCGCAACACTCAAATAAAAACAATTTGTTATTTGCCGTATCGTTATAAAGGAATTCATATCATAGAATTGGCTCCACGCCTCGTTATTTCGTCGTGGATTGCCTCAAGAAACTTGGTATACTTGCTACGAATCGTAATAGCATTCGGAAGCTCCGACAGCTTTACTGACAGTTCGTTTTATTAACGGCGGCTGTTGGCACGCATAAAATTATTATGTCGGCCATAACAGGACTCGGGGCTTGGTCGACGACTGTCCCTAAGGGATCGGTACGAATCGCGTAGTAGTCAAGCTTCTGTTTAAGTACACAGGCCTTAGTTTCTAGTGTCAATACATAGCGTCAACAAAATGTAGGTTCTATTTTAACACTTGCTATTGCTAAGTTAGTTTAGAGCTCTAAGCTTGTTGATTACAAGAGTCTGATCGGTAACCTAATTACAGATTTTCGGCATATTCTTCATATGATATTATATATAATAATAATAATATAATAATATACTACCACATTTACACAGCGCCATCTAGTCCCAAATTAAGCAATTATATTTGCTTGTGTTATAGGTACTAAACAACTGATATACTACTTAAATATACTTTTTTTTTGTAAATACATACATATTATAGATAAATTACACCCAGACACAGAACAAACCTTTATGCTAATCACACAAAGATTTGTCCTGGGTGGGGATCGAACCCACGACCTCCGGCTTAGCAGTCAGGGTCACTAACCACTAGACCAACAGGCCAGTCTTATATATTCAAAAAAGGAGTGAATAGGTATTTTAGGTGTCGGAAACGCGCTCGTGTGCCGTGATGTTGCAGGCGTTCATAGGCTACGATAAACGCTTAGCATCAGGCGGGCCATATACGGCTGTTTGCCACCGTTGTGGTATAAAAAATATATAAAATGTATCATTTAATTCTTTGGCAGGTTATCAGCAAGTGGTCAAACGGAGCATCAGAATGTAATGAAGTAGTACGTGCAGTATTTAAATACACCTGTTATTATGTACTTATAAACATAACTCACGTGAAACTTTGCGATTAGATACGCTTTAGTTAATTAGCACAAGAGAAGCGATTGGTCATAAGAATATAATAATCTGTATTTAGACTGACGACCTAGTAAAAGTCGCGGGTGGCCGTTGCTTGCAGGCGGCATAAAATCACTCCCTGTGGAGGAAATTAAGTGAGGCCTATGTCCAGCAGTGGACGTCATTGGGCTGACATGATTATGATGAATCTATATTAATTGAATTTCATCTTACTTAAATAAACTACAATAGGCTGAGATGATGATGATGATGATAATGAAATACGTATCATCATTTCTTGAACTGGTATTTCTCATTAGCAAGTTTACTAAATATCTGTGAGTAGCTTGACACTCTATGAATTAGATTGAAGTATTACTTTAAAAACAAACATGTGTATCTTTACGTGTTTTGTTAGCATGCAATGTAATCTTATATACTAGCACTTTCTATGAAGATACTCTAATAATTCGCAACTAGGCCTATTAAAAGGATTAAGATTCCTTTATATAATTATAAACATTCAATTTAATTATTGCCATTCCTTACTAACAATACACGAAATCGACATAATATGAGACGTGCAGCAATATATGAGACTTTAAAATATTATTTACAGAATAATGTAAAGGTTACTGATGATCTAATTAAGGCAGTAGATGATGCAGATTGTTCAGAATCTGTAGAAAATGTCATTAAATGTTTTGAGGTTGAGATAACTGATCCTCAATGACATTCACGATTTGCATTACATTCCGACTATTTCCGACTGCTCTCGCGACTTATGAATAAATTTGAACTGACTTGTGAAAAAATTAGAAGAAATCTTGTAAACAGTACAAGATCTCTCGTCAAACTCAGACGCACTTCGGCCATGTCACGATGTGCCCTCGATGCTTCCTATAAGGTAGCATACAGTATATGACATCCAATGACTTGCACAGCAACATATTATTATGTATCTTGAAGAATACTCATGATGGGGCTTGTCTTTATAAGTATTTTTGTAAATAATGACAATAAAAAAATTGTATCTAATAACTTCATGTACATATGAAAATTGTCACAACTATGGCAATTAAAAAGAGTGGCCTGAGTTTCTTGCCAAGTTCTTCTCAGAGCTCAACCTTGTCAGTGAACTGGCCGTAGGCAAATTTACGGAGACCTTTTTTTGACTTTGTATGACGTTCATAAGTATCAAGTATCTAAATGAAATAAAAAGATTTGACTTTGACTTTGACTTACACAATTCGCATTCAAAATTTAGTAAAAAAATTTATAAGATACCTTTTCTACGTAGATATATTTAGTACCTGGTCTTCTATTTATTGACATTGCACCTTTTGTTTGATTAAAAACCGGCGCGTTTTATTAAAGCCCTTAAAACAGAATCATAAAGCAGTTCATTTGCATTATTTAATGTCTATGGAATCGTAAACAAGTGGAATTAAGGTACAAGTGTATAACAGAACTGTGTATAACAATAGGTCGATTGTCAGCAACCCTTTACGTCGTTACTGGATCAGATAGGGCGCGACCGGATGCCGGGGGCATGGCCGTGTTCGATGTAGCCTGCCAGGCTTGCCTAGACCATTACACAAGCAAACACTAGAAGGTAATAACATTTTTTTGCATTAATAAGATGTGTGCAGATGTCGGTAATAATTGAATAGAAATTGTATAAGTTAGGTGTTCTTTTTATTCCGTACAGCGTAAAAAGTTCGTAATTCACCCACTCTTCTTCCAATTTCATGGTTATTTTTATAAAAAACAGTACGTATACCTTCTCATAAAAAAATACCTTCAACATTTTTGTACGTTTGTCTATTTGTTTGAAGTAAACTCTAAACGAAATGACTAACTGGCAGCGGATAGCTAATGTCACAAGGAGTAACCTACTAGGTAATTTTGAATTTGGAAAAAAATTAGGGTTCCTTGAAAAAAATCCAACTAATGCGGGATTAGTTGTCCACGTGAACGAAATCGCGGGCACAGCTAGTACAAATAAAAATGAAATGATAGGTTCATTTCATTTCCTTTCAGAATAACCAACTATTACATTGTCAATTATTTTAAGTGGAAAGTAGAAAACACACAAAGCTTCGTTTTGAATATAACCTATGCAAAATAACCAGAAACTGTCTATGTGAATATTATGTAATTACTTATGAATATAAATGAATCTTATTTTAGAAAAATATCCACAAGGTAAAGGCCGCTAAAAATTAAAAAAAAATACGGTGTAGATGTTATTCTGTGATAAAGAATCATTATTATTATGTCGAGATACTAATTATTCATAGATATACATATTTATAGGTCTACTATCAGTAGATATTGATAAAAACAGTGAAGATTAGATTAATGTTAATAGATTCACAGATGTTATCTACAATCAATTCATTAATATACATGTATTCCACTTGATGCTCTTATTTTGGTACAAATTAGAATAATATTACATAACTCATTTACATAGAAAAGTATAACAAGGTCGCATGCTTGAATTCTATTTTTTAATTTATATATGCGAAATTATCTACGATTTTACTTTTTGTCGTAGGGTAGGCCAAAAAATAGCATCAAATCTATAATTTTACTCACATGACTAATCAGACTTCCGGATCTCTAACTAAGAATTGTTATTAACAAACGCCTGTTACAATTAGCGTATGAAATGAAAGTCGTATTACGAGTATTATAGTATATAATAAAAGTTTCGTTTCGTGATTGGACTAGCTAAACTAATTTAGAACTAATAAAAAACCTTTAGTGAAGCATAATTATTAAATTGGCCCGTTAGCATGCCTCTATAAAACAAAACGACAGAAACTGCCACAATTTTTAGAAATAAATTTTAGTAAAACACTTTAAGGCGACAGTTTCAGAATGCAAGAATTTAGAAACAAAAAAATGGAAATAATTATAAATCTTCTTGATTTAATCCCAGCCCCGATATTGCTTGCTTACGAATAGCAACCGTCTGAAGCGTCAGTTTCTTATAGGCATCAAAGCGTTACATGAGATATGTTAGTAGATAATATATTCTCATTACAAAGCTTTGTCATCCGTGTAGTGACGGATTAAGAATACATAATGTCACTACCCCATATCAACCCTAACTTTATGCAGACACGAGCAATGGGACGTTTATGGGTTAAGGATAAGGTAAAAACTAGGGGGGACCGAAATTTTTCAGTTACACTGTCTATAGAAATCAATTCTTTATCGAAGAGGATCGCAGCGAAATGCACAACCTTGGTAGGCTGTCTTTCTTCCTTCCCAGACTAAGCATCTATATAATTTCTGTATTCAGTGTTTATTATATGGTTGTCCAGTCATTAAATTTCTTACAAAATTGGTCACACAGAATATGCTGCTAGAACTTAGCATTTCTGTGGTAAAACAAAAGCAACGTTATATTAGCGAATTGCTTAGTGACAACAATGTCCCATATTATTGTACAACCACCCTTGCGTTGCCAAGCCCCCGCCGCTTCCCTGAAATACGGCTAGTGTCATTTTAACGACCCCTATAACTTTATTACTGGCCCGATTAGACTCACATAAATGAACACGTTGAAAGATTACATTATTTTAAGATTTCATTGTAACTATAATCTCAATTTGATTTTGAATGCTAATTTGAACCAATTATTATAACGATAGGGGGCTTAATCAGGCGAACATAAACATAAATAGTTAAGGGTTATAAAATTTAATGAATATAATTATATATTCATATCAATTAATAATATTCATTAATAGAACGATAATGATTTAAGTCCCAGCGGCTTTATGTCTTGAATGTTTAGAATAAGTGAGCTTTTATGCATTCATAATGGACTTTCAATGAATCACTCCGTCTGGTCTGTCGACTACAGGGCGACAGAAAAACGAACAAATCGCATAAATCGGCACAAGTGTAACGCGCAGAGATAAATGAAAATAATTGCGTATTGAAATGCATTGGACTAAATTGTTTTGTGAACTGAATTGGCTTACAGAACAGAATGTCTCTTAACCAGTCAATTCATATTTGAATAAGGTGGTAAAACACAACAAAATTCAAAATTTACAAACAACCCACGACGAAATTATCTGTACAAAAGAAGAAACGAAAAATAAAAAGGTTTAAATAATTTTATTTTAAATATAATAATATCACGTTTGTTGTTGATGTTTTGACAATATAATAAATAGGTGTTGGAAATTATTGCTCTTTTTTGGAAAAAAAAAATATAAAACCGGACTCCAGTAGTCCAAAAGATTCTTGTAATTCAAAGACACCTGACAAATAGCGAGTCAATATCTAGTTTTAAAATTAAGATTCTGAATACAATTGCAATTCACTTTTGATCATAAAATTATTTCAATATGACTTGAATACACCGCAAATAATATCAGTTAATGTTAAAGAATGCCAATAAAACCTAAAGAATACAACTGTCATGCTAATCGGCACTAAACAATAAAGAAAGTAAACGATTACATAAAGTATAAGGCAAGGTGAAGGCTAAAACGTGATAGCGTGTTGGTATATTTGCGTATTTATTTTAACAAAACTTAGTCCTCATAAAAAGGACATTAGTGTGAAAAATGATTGGGGGAAAAAGGTACCTAATAGTAAATACTTAAATGCATTTTTCTTTAGCCTATATCATGTAGTTGCAGCTTTCTTTCAAGTATTGTTGTCATAGCCAACACAGACAACATTTTTATTATTCCAATAAACAGTCACCCTACATTGGCCACCCTCATGTACTACACACAACGAATGCTAAATTACTTACATTGATTTTCGGGCAAAGACCCGAGTTTTGGGTAAAGTTTGTACAGCGTAATGGGCATGTTAAATTGCAAGTATGAAATATTTTATTTGCAATAATAAGATATATACGGGAAATATATTGCAGTGCAATAATTATTATTTCGATTCAGTATAATCTTGTAGCTACGATTATGTTTCAATTAAGGAAATACATAGCAATATTTGATTTTATTCTAGTTTCTCTTCTAAAAACGACTCTATTGAATGTCACGATACCGAATAGACCCTCAGAAGACGAGAGTTGCACAAGTTAATTGCGACATAATTTCTCATAGGGATTGTTTTCCAATAAGATATTTTATTTTACATTTCCAAAATGTATTATTTATCATTGACAAGTGTCAGTGCAACTTCAGATATATGAACTAAACATTATTATTCACTAGGGGAACTATGAATACCAATCAATCTTAAAAATGTATACACAGAGGTAAAGTATGTTTAAAATAAATTAATGTAAACAGTTAAAAATAATAGCCTGCTACTATAAGATTTATTAGCTTTATAACTAGTATAACTAATATGCTATAAATAACCGTTTACACTTATCAGACAAATAAAATGAAATAACATTATTTTGACAAAAGATAAACACGCATTCATATGTTAAATACTTTAAATACACACTGTTTGGTGAATATATTATGTATGAACAGCAGGAACCCAGATTGTATCATATAAATGAAGTCTGAAAAAAAAGCTTTACTAATCATACACATATTTGACAATTTATTTCATACTGATTAACATAAGATAAAATTTGCAAGCAGACTTTTTTTTAATAAGCGCCATAAGTTACACGAAGTCATACATAAAAATATGACCTTGAAAATTAACATACACATGTATAATATTAAATTTGATAAAGGTAATATTTTATCTGATAACATTCGTAATTTGTATTGGATGGCGTGTCATAACTTAATTGCTTTGTTTCGAAAGGACAATGTTATCAAAATTCAGCCTTTTGTTAGGTAAGGTAAAATAAATTAACTTAATTATAATATCCATTCAATGGTAACAACATAAATAAATAACTTAACATTACCTGAAAGTGTATAGAACTGAAGCGGCAAAGTCCAAACTATTGACAAACCGTTAAAGACAAACTCAAAATAAACAAACAACTGCACGATTGTCCACAGTGAAGTTTTAAGAATCAACTGATGCGAGTTGACAGGAAAATCTTTATCGTAAACACGTCAATATCCGAGACGGGCGCGGATGGCACTACCAAATACACGAGCGGTGCCGACGACCGGAGGGGGCGCGGCGGCAGCGGCGACTCACCATGTGGACTTAAAACCCAACAAAACACATGCGCCTTTCTCTATCACCATTTTTAAACAAGCACGATGTAGTTTGTACATGGTAAGGTTATAATTGCACGCCTCACACATGATTTATCAACCCGCAGCTGTAGACATTCAATTCAAATAAAACAAGCAGTCGCATCACGATAGGTATAGTAAAGGACGAGACTTGGTTCGATTATCACTTCGTTATATGAGTTAAAAGAAACTTGTAAAAGATATTAACTTTATGAAAGTTACTGTTGAGAGGAAGATAAAGCGAAAAAAGTTTCCAAAAGTACTATTTTTCGCCTCTTCAAGCACTTCCGCAACTTTTTACTTTTTTTTTTGAAAGTTTGAGAATACTGATGGGTCGTTTCTCAAGCTAGAGTTTTCCAAGCTGATGGTCTTTAACCTTGTCTGATTTGCTACCTAAAGAAGTAATTCTATTCAATGCGTAATGATCTTAAATTGGTAATCCGTTGTGCTTGGTCGATTCAATTACGTGCAATAAGCAAGGATTGATCAGAGTCGTAGAAAAGTGTACCAAAGTTTTACACAGATGCAACTTATACACTCATATCGATAAGAAGTCAGCAGACTATTTAAAAAAAAATGTAGACAACATTCATCTAAAGTGAAAACAAATATGACTCTATGCGACACATTTGGCAGAAAGACTATCCACTTGAAAGCTTAGAAAGGTTGAAGAACATTTAGGAAAATATTTCACAGTTAATGACTTCTAAAGGTGCATTTGAACAAGGGCTAAAATAATTTGATGTAAGAAATGTTTCCTGCATCGTTACTTTCAAACAATATGACGATTCATTCGATAAAACCAACATATGATGCAGTATAAAATGTACATCAATTACTAAGAAAGTAAGCCGTCAATTTGTTCTTGCACGTAAAAACAAAAGCATTATGCTAAATAAATAGCTAAGCCGTGGGAATAAGACGCATATTAAATGAGAATACACTTAAACAGTGAACCGTTTCAATGTCTAAATACGCTTAAGAGGTTTTTAGAAAGTTATATATTTTCCTTAATGTGTGAAACTGACGCCATTTAATGGTAATTTAAAAATATAACCTAGCATTAATGTCACCGTTAATTAATAACTGTGAAGTATCTATATAGAAATCTTGAGACTGATATTGAATCCGCAATACATAGTGTCTTGTGAAAATTAGTACATTAAAAGAGTTGTGGACTCGCTCAGTGTAGACTAGGTATTAAGTACTTAACAAGCATTCCATTCTCTGATGATAAATTAATTTGCTGCAACAACTCAGTTAACTGAAATGGACGCTAAAACAAGTCCATTAGTTGTTCAGACTGCAATATCCTGTCCAGCCAAACCTACGCAGATACGTTTACCGGTAATTTAATTTTCTTTCCCTATCGCAGCCATCAACCTGAGTATGACACGATTGAATTTTGATCCCGCTAGCGCTTTGAGCTTATTTATCTCGTTAATGAAGGGGAATTCAAAACGTCGGTGAGGCAGCTGTTACTCTGAAATCAATCGTAAATTGCTTTCCAATCACCTGCAGCGATTGGAAAAATTATAACAATTTCGCATAGGTACATAAGAAATACTGTAGACTACAGACTACATAAACAAAGTTTTGTGGAAAATTTGTTTGCATTCATCTAAAGTGAAAACGATATAGCTCTATGCGACGTATTTGGCGACGACAATCAAATTGAAAGCTTAGAAAGGTTGAGGAACTCCTAAGAAAACATTTCACAACTTAAATTAAATGAGAATGGGCATTCCAACAAGGGAAAGATAAACTGATTTAAGAAATGGTTTATGTAAAAGCCCGTTGTTAAAAAAAGTATCTTTAATGGGATGAAATACGTAACTATTTGGCGATCAAGAAATGCTCAGTTCGCCACATAATGCAGTTTCATGACAGATTAATTGGCAATCTGGGTCACAACGTTTACATGAGACTATTTATCAAAGCAAATAATTTTCCTTTGAACTCTTGGAGTGATCGATGCCCTTGACCGGTGTGCGGCCATATGGTGTATGTATGCGCTTTGAATCTCGCCTGGTGAGACCAGTGCCATAGATGGTAGCTCGTGATCATCCGGTACGACCTTGCGGCATGTGAAGTGTTAAACCGGACTGAGAATAAGGTCAGGTGTCGAAGAGAGTTATTTTAGAATGCAATCAGAAACAGTATTCGTTAATCCGCAGATTTACAGCTAGCTTGAATATTTTTCTGCAATTTATGGAAACATATGCTGACCCAGGCTGTATTGTAGTTTTGCGCGATTTCTGAAGGTAAGCGATTATAGCTACTTGGATAAACATTTTAACAAAAGATAAATAACGACCCTTTGCTCAAAACCTTTTAACGACTAAGTGATGACTCGCTAGTTACAGACAGGTGATTTATATAGAAATAATGCGATAAAAAAGTTCTATTCAATAGAAAAGTGCAGTTGCACATGAACATTCTTGGCTATGTCGCAAGAAGAGGCGCATTTGATAACAGTATTACAAAAGCTAATAATTAAGTGCCCCACCTTACATAACGGTGAACATCTGTGTTAATAGAACATTTTGTATTTTAAAGTATACGCATTCTATTTCAACTAAGAACGATGTTATTGCATTATTTATAACCGGCAGCAGCCATATCATCAATTTATTAATATATGGAAATGACCCTAATAAGGTCGCGAGAACGCAATGACCTCTTTAGAATTTATTGCGAATAGTTCGTACGTGTAATTTTATATTTAATGTCAAGTACCCTTTAATATATTAATTTGAGAAACACATTTCCTTGGAGCATGAGATTATAAGAATGCAGGCTACATTTCAAAGGAAACAAACGTGATGAAGCAAATAAAAATAAACGATCAAAGAGAGGGAAAATGTTAGTTTCTGTTTTATTACTTAACTGTTTTATTTATAAACACAACCTTGTCGTGTGCAATATAATAACATTTAGTTAAACACAGTATAAACCTGCAATGAGTCATTGATGTGTCCATGCAAGCGGAACGCGTGCGTTGATTCGTATGCTCTCGATACGATACAAGCTACACGACATTCAGCTATTGGTCCAGTTGTATGACACTGCATCCGTGTCATTGTGTTTAGTGACCTGATCGAAGCTTCTGCAATCAGATCCTCGGGGCAAGCCTGCGGAACGCTCACTCCACGGATATCGAGTTCGATTAACTTCTATTGATATACTCGACCATACGAGTAGATTGTTAGCCACTTCACACGGGAATTCCATGGTAGCGGAGATAAAGGCAAATTACACGTACTTTAAATTTTATGCCACTAACGGTATTTGGACGTTTGCGTGTTATGTTGCCAAGAGTTTGTTCGTGGTTTGTAGAGTGCAGATAGAACTCATAAACATGATTGATGGTTGGTCCCAGCGGGTATTCAAGAATTTAGTTTTTTTAGTAAAACTTGATTAACCAATTAATATGTCGAATACATTTATGAACGGAAGCATTAAAATATAATTTTATATCAATCGTTTCACTCATTTCTTTTGATTGCGAACAGAGCGTGGTTACATATTAAAGAAAAGTTATATATTTTTTTAAATAATTTGCCTTATCAGCATGACGACTATTTTTTAGGGTTCCGCACCTCAACAGTAAAAAACGGAACCCTTAAAGGATCGCTCCGTTGTCAGTCTGTCTATCCGTATGTCAAGAATATTTTTCTCAAGAACGCGTAGAGGTATCAAGCTGAAATGAATATCAAATACTCGGGTCTGCAATCCCTTGGTGCAATAAAAAATCAGAGTTCTAAGCAAACGCAATTCAAGCAGTTCCAATGCTCCATTTTTGTCGCATATCTTGACGATTAAAAAAGTCAAAGGTAGGTACTTCACGTTCACCTAGAATCATGAAATTTGTCACTTTACTCGCGTAGTTTTATCACTGAATACTAGTACTATATTGGAAGGAGTATAATGTGATAAGCTTAAAAAATTTGAGTAAGAGTGAGAATTTAATAGATTGACTTTATATAAAGATGGTGCGCCTAACTACCTGTACGTAAATATTTATTCTAACTTATAGTTATACATTACAATCACAAAAAAATATAATAAATTGCAAATTCGTACGGAACCCTCGGTGCGAGAGTCCGCCTCGCACTTGGCCGGTTATTTTTACAATCGAAAGAATAAAAATGCCTATGTAATTTGTTTCCTTCAGCTAATGGTTCTATAATTAATGATCGACCTTATACATAATTATTATAACACAATTTTAATGAAATTGCAGACGCGACATTTTAAAGACGACCTTAAAAGTCCGTAACTAATAAAGTAGGATATTTTCTTGTATAGTTAACTCATTAAATAACACGTTAAATAGCAAAAAATTGGTTAATTAAGGCCAACAATTGTTACATAAAGTAACCCTTTTGTGAGGCGCTATGTAACCTCGAGAGAGAGCTCTCAAAGACGTGAAGCTATGCGCCAAGAAGCCTCTCGTATGCGACTTAATATTTTATATAAACAAACATCCTATGTAAATGTATATAGCTGAGATGGATTAGGGAACCGTTCTACATGAGATGTTTTAAAAAAGCATGTTTATATAACAAGTAAATATAATTTAAAAAATTTAATAACCCGACTGCAAAAAATCAACAGAGAGCAACGCACTAAAAAGACCGAAAAATTATTGTAATATTATTATACCTGATTAAATTTAAATACATAACATATGTATATATTTGTAATCTCCATTTGATTCCCTTTATTTTGATACTCTACTCGATAGGTTTGGTTAAAAAAAATAATAGAACTACTTACAATTTGGCGTCAAAAGCCCGCCGTTTAAGTCTTTTTATTCTTAAAACCTATCTAAGGACACTTGGGTTTTCTAGCCGAATCTAACGATACCCTAATTGTCAAAATCCATCCAGCCGTTTGGAAGATTCGTAGAAATAAAGAAATATACAAACATACAAGATACGCGCGAAAAACAATACCCGTCCTGACAGTCGGGTAAAAAAGGTACCCGCTATTTGCCACCTTAAAACAAGGGTTCATAATCTACAACATATGTTCATGATAAAAATAGTCGTCGATTCTAAATATAATAAGTTTTTTCTTAAGTTACTCGTGCACAGACATTTCCAGACAGATTCGTTGGTGACATCGACCGGGCGACCTCTACAAGGTTTGTTACATATAGTTTAATGTACTTTTATAATGTGAGCATTTGTCTACGGCAGCTTGCTTGTTTTTAATCAGTTTCAATCAAAATGTGGATGCCGTTTAGGGATACTGTACCAAACCTATCTCTGTTCTGTACTGTGACAGTAAAATATTTTTAGTAACTAGAATGGTAGCTAGGTTTTGAGACATACAAATACATGCAAGTTTAGCTTTAGCTCATTCAACTTTATAGCATGGTCACGATAACTTAAAATTTTTGTTGATTAAGAACTCAATAAAGACCTAGTAAAGGTTGCGGGTGGCCGTTGGATGCGGGCGGCACAAAATCGCTCGCTGTGGCGGAAATTAGGTGAGGCCTATGTTCAACAGTGGACGTCATTGGGCTGATATGATGATGATGATGAAGAACTCAATATTTTTCTTATCTACTTTATATCCCTGCTAAGAAATGGTTGTTAATATTCTAAATTATACCATGTCTTTGCTTCCAAATGACATACAACACATACATCTTACATTATATATACTTTGATATAGAGTCTCATTAAAAATAGCTTTATTATTTTAATAGTCCTATTAATTCTGTATCATCAGAATTATGCAGCAATGTTATTATTCTAATACATACCGTATAATTACTTCTAACAACGAATTCTTGAAACATCAAGAAAATGTTTAATTTTATAACAGCAAAGTAAATGGCTAGGTTATTTCGAAGAGCAAATATTTTCTTTTGGAATTTCTGTGTAAAAGGTTATTTTCTTGGCGAAACAGGGAAAATAAAAGGAGTAGAGTTAACAAGAGCGACGGGGTCTAATTATATCTTTCAGGAGCGCGCATGCCTAGCGTGCCGATCTTAATATGAGACACTGTTAAGCATATTAAAATATATATGACACTAGCTGTTGCGCCGGGCTCTCTTATATCTTTTTTGGCCACCAATTCAAAAAAACCTCAGGTCCTAGTGATCGAAGCGTGATGTTATAAATGTGCTATCCAACACTTAGAGAATTTTTCAATTCGGAGCAATAGTTCACTCTTCAGCTTTATAATATTAGATAGATGTCGGTATGCTAATGAGAAAACTTCATTAAATCACACCAACTGAAAACGTAAAAAGCCCGCAGTGTCTGAAGTTGGCTGCAAACTTTAATATTCAATTTTAATTCGGTATTCTGAAGTACGAACTTCTTGCCTTTCAATTCCACCTCTAGGTACTTCCATATTGAATGAAACAATCTGGCTACATAGCGTAGCATAGAAACAGTCAATTGAGAAAGATTGGTTGGCGCACTCTTCCCGGGCAGCGGTGCATAGCGATCTATCGTTATTTGTACTGCGACTTAACACACAATACTCTATTATTGTGCGAACCGTAGAGCTATGTTATCATAAATATTGTTATCACAAATTTCGTCACCTTAGAGCAAAACCCTACTATATTCATCATGCCTCATCATTTCAACCCATAAACGTACCACTGCTGAGCACGGGTTTTCTCCAAAGAGGGAATTTGGCCATCTATACCACGTTAGCCACACGGACTGGTACAGGGTTTGTTTCGAATTTTCCTTTTCTCGCAGTGCTCTTGTCTGCATAAGGTTACTCCCTTAGTCGCCGTTTACGACACCCCCGGGTTGAGATGGGGTAGTGGCATTACGTACTTATTCTTAATCCGTCACTATACGAATAATTTCACATTCTACTATATTATGTGTGCCTATTTAGGTAACTTAGCAAGTGAAAGGAAATAGTGTCTGCCTACCCCTCTGTGGGAAAGAGACGTGATCTATATGTATGTATTTAGGTAAATAGGGAGAAAATCATTCGCCGCTGTCACTACATTTTAGTAGGACTAACAAATACGGGAACTAATAAAATATGTATAATGTCGAGTCGTCGGGTACGGGGATTTTCGACCGATATTTCATTTCGGCGTGTTTGGATTGGACTTAAAAAATCCATGTTTATACTGGGTGGCGCAAAAGTAGTGGCACTAAAGAAAATGCTTTTTTTTTTTTTATTATACATTTTCTGTCATTCTGTTGTTGAAAATTGTGTAGTGAACAAATGTAAAATACACTGAAAATAAACATGGACCGTTTTACTCCCCAAGAACGTGGAATATCAGTGATAAGAACACAACGTGAATTTCGTCGACGATTTCCCCACCGTCCGGCACCGATTGGTCGCACAATTCGACGCTTTGCCACACACCCACTAAAAGTTACTGTATGGTGTGGCATCTGTGTTGACAGAGTGATCGGACCCTATTTTTTCGAAGACGCTGGAGGCAATGCGATAACTGTCACTGGAGAACGCTACAGAACCATGTTACGTGAGTTTTTGATACCCAGTTTGGACGAATTGGGGCTGGAGCACATCTGGTTTCAACAAGACGGCGCTACGGCACACACAGCGCGCGACACTATGGACTTAGTGAGGGACGCTTTTCCAGGCCGAGTTATCTCTCGTTTTGGCGATTTGCCTTGGCCTGCAAGATCACCCGATCTGACCAGTCCAGACTTTTTTCTTTGGGGTTTTTTGAAATCTCGGGTGTATGTGAACAAGCCACAGACTCTCGCAGCTCTAAAAGAAAACATTCGTCAAGAAATAACGAACATATCGCAGGAAGTGTTACGGCAAGTTATGCAAAATGTCATAAATAGGGCTCAAATGTGTATCAACTCTGGAGGTCACCATTTAAAAGACATCATCTTTAAATCCTAATGGTACGAAATTTAATGGCACAAATATACATTTAAAAAAATCTAAATCTAGTTTTCTAATTTAGAAAAAATGTTATAGCTGAACCAAATAGGGTCTTTACTTTTGCGCCACCCGTTACATCTAGAAAGCGGGCGCATTTCCGCATGCCGTCCTATATTGAATACCGTCGTGTTATAAGATGATTTACAACTGGCTTTAATATTTCAACTAGCCATTTGCCTAATGTTAATTAAGTGTTATATATTAGTGGCTGCCATGAAAGTCAACAGGGTCTCGATATGGAGCTGCGATAGTTATTTTATCAAAGAGGCAAATTAATTTGTTTTGTGGATTTGTCAAGGCTTTAATTATGTGTTAATGTAGCTGTATTATATATATAAATATATTGTAACATATTTTATACGTAACTTTACGTGCCAGAATACCTTTCTAGAAGCTGTTTTTTTGTTTATAAATTTTAAGTAAAGGGATATAGAGATCAAAATCGAACTGTGAATACAATATTAAGGCACCAATTTATTTTATGAACAGACTTTTAATTTTTAATTACTACTCTTACATGGTCATTGGTATGGCTATATAAAACCTCTTATAATGCAATAAAAACTACTTAGTTCATTCGCGGAATAAAATAAATACGTATCCACAAATGATATAACAAGCAATTATCGAAAGCAAACTACAAATACGAGGTCCATCCACAGAATATTTGCCAAAAACAACAAGCTATAACAAATTGCCTATTTGTTAAGAACAATAACCCAAGACTTTCTTTATCTAGTGGTCGTTTCTATCATAACTAGATAGATTGGTAGAGTTGTTCAGTAATAATATAATTGGTGTTGACCACGCCGCGGTCGGGTGAAGGCCGATCTCCCAGTGAGTACATAAATACATTCAGTGCGATATATTCAAAGTATGATTCGCTAAACAACCGACTTCCGTCGGCAGACTGACCAAACGCGCCACCGTAGAGCTTTATTCTCACTGAAAGCGACTTGCGAATGTTACATTTTAGTATTGAGAATAATGTGAGAGATAGAGATGTTTAGTCGTATTTGAATAAGTAGGTAAAGAAACTTTAAAGGGATTCGGGGAGAAATGATACAAAAATTCCCAACTGTCCAAAATGAGGGACACACGTTCAGAGACAGATGGGAATAGAGGCTAAAAAGGGTAAAAATAATACTATTTAAATATAATTAGTTGGATAAATTATGGGCAGGCGAGTGAGTTTGTAGCATCATCATCAGCCAAATGCGTCTACTACTGAAGTTTGATCTCTCTCGCTTATTGGGAACGTAATCACTGTAATCAGGGACAGCGGCGCAGCAATCTACGCAATGCTGTTGATAGCGATTAGATACGAAACGGCCAGAACTGTACAAAGTAAGTATAATTCTCAATTGTAATTATTAAAAGAGACAAAATAGATTTCTCGTTTGTGTATTTATTGTTCAGATAATGTTGCATATTATTGTCTTTGTCAAACTAACTGCTATGTAGAGAACATTTACATACAGGTACACATAGCAGATATTGGATTGTTAGCAACCTATGCTTATTGCAACATCAACAACGACAATTTCTCTCGTAATTGCATCCTTCTAAATAATCTAAATGATAGAAAACAATATTACAGCCGATGATTGTTAGTTCAGCGGTTTGTCAATCCGCTAACACTGGTACAAACGCCTCTGCGACCACACGCGATACTCTATTCATTACGTACGTTTAACAGATATTACACACTTTAGTGTAAATCGCCACGTGCAAATGCATTTGTTTACAGTTTATCAGACTTTGTATATTAGTAGTTAATACGAAAATATTAATTGTGGTTAACAATTCCTAATTTAAACGATGCTTAAAAACTTCATAGTCGAGTTATTGCCACGAAAGTAGTAGTAGTAGTCCCTGTTTCGTAAAAGTACTTCATTTATTGGTCCCGGTTGTCACTTATAAGTTGGTAACCGGAGATGGAAGGCAAATTCTAACACCACAGTCTGGAGAACCTTTTCCAAACAGCAATATAAAGAGTCTAATGACTATAATAATATATAATATAAAACGGTTATCAACAGGACTGGATGTATAGGTATTTATGTAAACAGGAAAGAGTCCAATCGTATTTTATACATCTATAAGTATATATGTTTAGTAATGCTAGGACTATACAAACGTTAATAAAAATTTCTGTGTCTGGCTGACAGAAAAACAATGCAAATTCAATCTTATCTGAAGGACCGTAGGACCCTATTAAAGTGAATTGGAGCCATATATTTGACATTTTAATGCAACATACTATTAGTAAGTTATGATTAGGGTATATAATAGGTTTAACGTTTTTAATTAACTCGTGATGACCTTTTGATTGCGCATTTAAAGGGTAAAATTCATTAACTGGTACCTAATTATTTTAATATAACCTCATTCATGTTTCTAACACCCGATGGCAATGGTAATTAATAATCTTAGTTGCGAATAGTTATATTTACATTAACAAAAAAAAAAACTTTCTTAGGATATTAAATTAATTATTATAAAACTATTGAATAATAAAATATTATGTATTTTGCCAGAACTTTAGGCATTCCTCTAGTATGCATCCTATATCTGCCCACTGAAGATGCAATTTGTAATTCTTGTCCTTTCTTAACGAACCTATATTTTAAGACTAATCTTCGCACCCAATAAAGAGCATCCCGTGCTAATTGGTTCATAAAATACAGTGCAAATAAACGCCACGGGTAAGAATATGAGGAATTTCTTCACAATACATTATCGTTTGTAAGTTACTTCAGAATTTTCTAATAAAATTACGCCTGGTAGGTACTGAAGCGTTTTCTTTATAAACATTACTCAACATGTACAATCGAAATAAAATACACAGTAATTAAGTTAGGATTAGGCACGCAACGTACGAAAGTACGCAACGAACTTTGATGGATACAATACGACATTTTTGGTCATACATTATTCACATGGAAGAAAGAAGCTCGTTGCATGACACAAAAATAGATAACCAGCAGCTGTGTCAAGAGCACGTGTTTTTTGTAAACAGGGCACCGCACACGTGTGACCCCACATATAACATAAACGAGAAAACGAGCGGCTAAAATGTCTGGTATACTAAACCGGTACAAAATATTTCATTGGTAACTTCTGCCTCAGTGGAGTTTTGGTAGGAAAAGTTATGTGAACAATGAACAGTGGACATTGCGGCCAACTGTTTTAATCATAACTTTATAATATGACTCTCACATTTGAGCACAGTAACAGTTTTATTGGATTGTTAAAAACTTAAAAAAAATGTTCGAAAACACCGCTGCTCTATCATTTTCGGACACAGCCAAGCTTCGGTTACCTTCCGAAGCTTGGCTACAGGCACTCGTATTAAAATTTGAGCTCACATTTATTTTTCTTGGATTGTCTAAAGTTTTTATTAACATGATTCAGTTCCAAAAGGCCGGTCTATAATTTTCAGATATCGCTTGGCTTCCAGAAGGTAAGACAAGCCGTAGACACCGAGTGCCACTTAGCAGTAGTAAGCTGGAAGCTTTCTAGAAGGCTCGTAAAATTCCAACACATATGACACAGATGTATAAGATGAGAGGATAGTCATAATACTTAATACCTAACATATAATCTAATTGTTGTGAGCTTTAGAGATCTTTACAATACGTACTCTTTAAGTGGACAAGTTTATAAGTATGATTTAAAACGAACGGTACATAAAAATACGTATAATAGCATATTCGAACTAAAATATAACAACCAATTTGTTCTACAAGCACTACCGAAACTTCCTCGCGTTAACTTTGATTAATAGCGTAGATCAATGATACGCAGTGCAGCCATTTAACAGCCAGACGAACAGATCACTTCAACACAGGAAGTGGGGAGAACTATTCCCAGTTTATAAACTACTTATTTAAAAAGCCCTGCTAGCTATAATAAAAGGTCTACATAAGTTTATTCAATATAACCCTACAACAAAATCAGGCTAACGGGCCTTACTGCATGTACAAGAAGAAATAACATCCCATTTATCAAGCTTAACAAAGTAAATTGCCTGTAGTAGGTACTCGCAATTTGTCGAACATGTTTTTGGATATTTTCTTGCTTTATGGTAAAGAGTTCCGTTATTATATTATACTACATCAATAAAGTACGAATGAATACTACGGCTACTAATATCTATAACTCAAACGACAATTATGTAACAGTCATTTGGTCATTAATACCCGAAATAGAATATTCATCACGTGAATCACTTTCCGACTGTTCGGTTATAGTCGTAGAGTATCATTTATGGCAAGGACTCTTCCTCCAAGTTCGTTGCTCCTTTGTTTTGCATTGTATTGCGACCGCGTCTGCATTTTGATAAGTTAGTTCGTTTATTTTTATCTTTTTACAGGGCTCAGACAATTGCAGAATGCAATATACCGCAATACAGTTACGTTATTTTTCTTCTTATTTCGGATTATTCAAGACATCATTAGTGGATAATGGACCGCTATTACTGACCAAGTATCCGGGTGCAATACCATAAAGACATTTATACGCTATTCAAAAATAACATTTAGGCACAGACTCTATTTACTCTAAATTGCCACCTACACTCGTTATACGTTACATCATAGCGATTACTGCGATTGGCGGTTACGATGACTGCATACAATGGAAGTGCTGAAGGCGCAAAATAGTCGACAACATCCGGGAAAGTGTGGCTGACTGGGAAACGATTCAATCGGACTGCCGCAAACGTCTCGTATCGCTCAAATTATATCGCAACAAGGTAAAAAGAAAAACAATTGATAATAGCCAAATTGGAACGGGCGGCGACGTGGTTCATTTAACGCACACATTTGAAGCCGAAAATATGTTTATATTTATACAGAGACGCAACCGAGCGTGCTACTAAATACAAACTAATAGACTCATAAATATCAGCCATGAATAACGGACCTGTTCCTTTGTCATGACATAAAGGTTACCTAAAATGGTCCCTCCCATGAGAACAGCCGTAAAAGGTCGTGTAACAATAACCTATATTGAGGTAAGAACTTTTCGCAACAAGCCTCTACAGTCGCGAGTTCGCGACAAGCTGGCGCCGTTGACATTGCCTTTGCGGTGTTCATATTATTATGGCAAAAAACATACATCATGCGAGCAGAAGATTTGAAGAAAGCTAAAGCGACTCGAAAAAATATTTATCCATAAAACACACGGATACCGCACAAGTAAACATGCCCAAAGTTCGGCCGTAAACCGCTAACGTTTTACGATCTGGCATCTATTGCTAGACGATAAACATATCCGTGCGTCTGGAAACAAGATGCAGCACAGAAATACACGTAAACAAATAAACGTTCACTGTAACCCGACTGATTGGACGGACAACTCTCTACTTATTTTGGATATTGAGAAAATAAAGAATATTTGTAAGATTGTCACGGAGTATATCAAAAATTTGGCAGAATTCCAATGTGCAGCGCGCAAGAAACTGATGAACTATAAATCAAACGAGCTCTTAGATGATGGATAGTGGATGCTATTCATTACTAAGATGAAAATATAAACAGGCAACTGTCATTGTAATTATTTATTATTCCGACTTTCCACCGACAATTTCAAACAATGAGCGAGACGTACAAAAGGATAATAATAGAAATGTTAAACTTACACAGAGTTCTAAATGATTTCTTTAACGTCGAAGTATTAAAGAGAAGCCTATTTAAAATAACGTAAAAATTATCATAACAAATATGGTCGTAGTTTGTGAACTAAAAACTTGAATTATCTGCTACGTTCTATACAGAATATAGTTGCAGTTGTGATATTTAAAAACATGGCATTGAACGGAGAATGGATGTTGACGCTTCAAAAAGCGTATAGCAAGCCCTCAGACTCTCCGGCGACGGCTGTGTACGGTAGTCAGCGACACCACTTCAATGGAAAATAGGCCACCACGAACCGAGAGAACACTTCGAAGCAGGAAATTGTGAGGAAAAAGCTTGGAAACCTACTGGCGTAATACATGCGATATTTTTATCCAGTTCTGTCTGTCTACATTTCTTTATAATTTAGCAGTTGTTCTATTATTAAACTTTGGAAATAAAATAGAGAATTTCACTAAGCAGTCTAAGATTCTTTATAAATTAAACTTTAACAATAAACTTTAGCATGGTGAGCAAAAAAAAACATCGTTTTAAATCTAGACTGTATAGAGGTACAGAATGTCGTCATCATCCAATATGGCTGACTATCAGATGAGTAAGATGGACGTTAATCACATTGATTTTCTTTCAAACACAATTTAGATAAGAACCGAATCCACTTTACTCTAATAGATCGGTTTGCTATACTGTGCGGAGTTTAATTTGCTAAGATAACAAATCGTTCTAACTTCTGATCTAAGCTAAGTACAAGGTCGTCGCTCTAAAAACGATCTAACGGGTTCGACGTCCGATCGGCGATGTTGAATTTATTCATTTACAAACTTCTTGCGCACTGTAAAAATAAACAACCAAGTACACGCTATAAAATACCTGAAGATGTACCTGACTGTTTACAAAAAAGCTTTTCAATTTCTAAACAAACGGGACCTTTTCCTCCTAACTGTGGCTAACTTCTAAATTTAATTTTCAGCAGTTTTGTAAAAGATAAATTAAGTTTTAAGTCAGTTTAAATAATTTTAGGAGAGAGATATTTTATACAAGATACAACACAGTAAATTTGAAGCTATGATCTAACAGAAAGCCATTTCCTCATTGTTCTTAGATTGAGCAACTTTAAATGACAGTCATACGTGTTTAGTTATGAGCACAAGACCATTGTGTAGCAGATGCAGGGTTTCATTATGTTTGTAATTATTTACCGATCCGGTTTCGTCAACAAAACACTCACTTTCGAACCGGTCTCAAAACTAGCGCCGTCGTACGTCTAGTAACACCGGCAACGAAATCGTACATATTGCAAACATTTAGTGTACAAAAAACCAATAAAAAACCCTATTATCCAATTATGAACTGGTTTTCATTAATTTCAAACAAGTCAAAATATAAAAACCTACATCCGTAACGAATTCCGAGTTAAACTCCTGTTTATAAATAGAAAATAGTACTTACACGATAGATGTAGAAGAAAATATAGAGTTCAGTCCAAATCCGGTTAGCACTTTATATAATGTCACAATGGCAGCTGATCGTGTACTTCAGAATATGAAGTGAACAGCGGGAAAAAACAATAAACATTAAGTAGAAATAAGAACCACAACACACGCGTCCTGCTTTGACGCGAGGGTGAACGTGACTGCATGCTTACTCGCAAACTAGCGATGCAATCGAAAGAATTAGACTGCAACTTTGGTAGACTTAAAATCACTATAGAATAAGAACTTGTATCTTAAGAGAACTACAAAATATTTGCTAATATCTAAACAAGTGCGAACAGAAGTTAAATGTTTATTTTAGGACTTAGCGTCTGTGTAGTATTAAAGTCTGTTCTTAACGCGTTAAAACCTACTACTGTCAATTATCGCAATAAGTTCGAAAATTTTATGATACTATTTATTACAAATCAATTCAATTTTAACGCATAGTTTGTGCCAGTTCTCTAAATTGTTTAGCTTGAGTAATATTATTGTGGAACAGACAAATTTACATCTGGTAAAACTGTGAAGATAAAACCCCTTGGCATTAACGTCGCTAACTGATGGCGAGACAGCGAAAAGGAGTAAGCTCCAGTAAGTTAATTTTACCGGAGCGGACGTGTGACTGACGGACTGTATCGAGATTGAACGTCGGGTCGGTTCGCATTTGCCTGATAAACATACCGATATTTTATTTCCTTGCTACAACTTGACAGTTTAGACTTGGTACTAACAATAATAGCATTTTAAAAGGCAGTGCAATCACGGCTTAATTGTTCACATAATTGGTTCAATTTACACATTTATCCACGCGACAGGAACCAATCGCGTTCTTTCGCAAAGCTTGTCCTGGTTTCCTTCTGTATGAACAATTTGAAAGTTCCAAACCTGCTCTCACTAGACTTTCATGCAGCGAAACGAACTTCAGTGCTAACGTAATAATTATAAAAGTAAATTAAAACCAATATACGATCACAAAAACACGATTTAATATCGACGCTTTTGATAGGCCATTCAAAAAACTAATTGCTTGGTCCAATGACGTCAAGCTTTAAAAACTCGGCAAGTTCGTGTGCACTCACAAAAAATCCAAGCTTCCTCAATATACGTTTTAAATTCTATAGGAAATCTAAAGTTAAATCTATACTAGAGGAAAGATTTTTATTTTTGAATGTTTGTATTTTTGTATGTAAAGAATAAACTTAAAAACTACTGGACCGATTTCAAAAATTCTTTTGCCGTTAGAAAGCTGCATTATCACTGAGTAATATAGGCTATATAACACCACGCTACGGCCGATAGGAGCTGAGCAGTGGTCAAATAAAGAACGACGGGAGCAAAACCCCGCGTGAAATCTAGTAATATTAATAAGCTGAAGAGTTTGTTTTGGTTAAACATGATAATCTTAGGAACTACTGGTCCAATTTGATAAATTCTTTTAGTGTTGGATAGCCCATTTATCGAGGAAGGCTATTGGCTATATAACATCACGCATTTGCCTAATAAATAACGACGGGAGCAAACTCCTGCACGACATCTAGTTTTATATATTATTAAATTAATTATTAAATACAGTGTGAGACTGTGAGTAATCGATTGAGAAGCACGTGGCACATAACTTTGCAACAGGAAATTACTGAGGCACATTTAAGTTCGTGACGTTCGTAACAAATACACGGCAAATTGTAAGGAATTTTATATTAACATAACATTAAAAACATTACCCTCCTTTTTGGCAGTCGGGTAAAAAGAGGAATGTTCGCAATAAAAACAAATAATAAATTAATTCGGATATGAGTTCAACAGAGAACGCTTCGAAAGTTTGTGTAGTCCCATATATTAAGAAAACTACCAATATCTCTAAAGCCGGATTTTACGACGTGGAGAAAAATGTAGGAACACAAATCACGAGGAAACGATACATTTGTCGCAGAGACAGAGACGTCTCGTCATCAGCTCGTAAGAAAGACCCGGGAATCGAGAATTAGTATTTGAGTGACATTTTCGGGTGGCGCCAGCGGTCGAGTGACCCAGTTTTGAGGTCTGCGGCGAGTTGCGGAGCCTGCGTACACCGCGAGAGGTCAGCATGTTGCACGCAGAACAGTCCATGACACCAAAATAACGCGTAACTTGAATATCGAAACACTGCATGTAGCATATCGGTTATTGAACGAGGTAATGTCGTAATTACATTTAGAGCATGCCAGTTTTGAAAAAGTAATCTCGATTGTAAATGGCAAAATACATTCTATGCCGTATACTGTAGATGAATTCCCATAGGTTCTTTGAATTACGTTATACAAAATGGTATTGAGATATTCTCACGAGGGATAAAAAATCAATATTCCGCTATATAATACGTTTTGTTACGCAGCACCCATTGTTTGGGTGAAAGTTCATAATAAAAAATACTCCATTCCGCGTTTAAATTAATTCTCCAATTACATAGAGCACAATCTATAATTTTTACAGAGATATCATCTGCATGTTACATTGAAATTTATATAAATGTCTGTGCAAGACATTCGTGTGAGTTAATTAAGATTCAACAAAAATATTTGAGATTTACAATTTAATATTGTAGAGTTCTATATTGTTTGTTAAGAAAATAAATAAATAAATGAAAGTATAATAGATTTATGATCAGATATAATAATGAAGACGTAAAATGGACGAGAACGTCATGCGGGCCACATTTAATTTTGTGGCTACAGAGGGGGTAACTAACCCATCTCACGATAAGCCGTAAAACTATAAAATCTTAAAAAATGCCAGCACACAATTATTAGATATTTAGCAGGCAAAACTAGAGGACATATATTGTTGATACACAAAAAAGTTTGTTACATCAAGTAGCAATTTAACTTAGTGAAAACTTACTTTTTATACGTTATAGTTTAAACTAGAAATCATAAAGTATAAACACAATTATTTGCCCACACACTTGATGACTAGCCTAGTGGTGAATACTTGAACATCGAATGATTCTTAACTTGTTAAGTGTATCATTCGGCAGCTTTCACTGTACACTTTAATGCCTAGGTAGGTACGTACAATCAGTGATCAGTGAGTGCAGATTGTGGAGCAATTAGCTGTACGGATATACCTACTTGTATATACATATATGTGATGTACGTTCGCTTACGTTTTATGAGGTATCTTCCTGCTATGGAGGAAGCACGTTTTGGTTACAAACTCGTTAACATGAGGCGAATATATACTTTTAATGTTTAATATAACACATTAATCTATACATTTATTTATGGAAAGACTTTTGTGAATATCAAGGTAATAAAGTAACTTTGTCTAGATTATCTGTTTCCCAATTTTAGTTTTTTTAAGATAGCACAATGCATTTGATGTTTGAATGTTGGGATACCTCTATCGCCTATAAACAAGGGCAACTACGTTTTAATTTAAGTTAATTTATGGTTAAATTACAATATCTAATATTATCGTTTATTGTCTAAATTATTTCCTATACAGTTCATGTTTGAAGTTGTTTGACAGAGCTTATCTAAAGTTGCCAGTAACTTTACCAATCTGTTAGTAGTTTATTCAGTGTAACATTGTGTCGATGTAGATAACAAAGTTGTGTTAGGTATCTCTAGTTCCGACCACAAGTTCAACATTTCGCGATGCTTAAAATATACATACAATGGCAATCGCGCGAGATTAATTTCTTTATGAACCATTCAAATATTTTGTCTTCTGTGAATAGAACCTGTCTGTTCTATATCTACAAAAACGAACGTTTCAGACGCGTGCCGCTTCAGACAAAAAATATTCTTTTATACATACATACATATAGATCACGCCTCTTTCCCAACAGAGGGGTAGGCAACTATTGCCTTCTACTTGATTGTTCTATGCCCATAATTTAACCCATTTATATTATATCTATAGTCACGTGGCCGCACAGAAGCGGAACGAAAAGAACTGTCAAATTCTATAGAAAAAATATTATTATGTCTGAAACGGCACGTTCCATGTCTGAAGATACGAACGTGGCTTTATACTTCCACTCACTAACGAGACAGTCAAGTCACTTATTACACCGGTAGTAATAATGTAAATTTTACTATCAGCTATCCATTACGTACAAGTTAAACAAGTTACCATCTGCTAACGGTGAAGGAAAAGCATGTTGAGGAAATCCACATGCCCCAGGAGAAATTCTAAGGGCACGTCTCATCCAACAACTCGTATCAGGCAGTATGTACGGAATGTGGGAAGTACATATATATTGATTTAGGCAGCGTTTCCCAAACTGGGGCCCGCGAACCTATCCAAGGAAGTCGGATTATTAAATATACATAAAAAACATAAGTTTATGCGAAAGGGTAGGCAGAAATGTCAGACACTTACATTTCGCCTGAAATGTTAGGAACCATACTATGTACGGGAGCGAGCCTACATACTGTCATTAACCGGACATTTACCGAACTTAGGGCTGATACCGACAATTTCAGAACACAAAAATAAAATTTTAACATTATGTAATTAAGTAAACCAAATTTATAGGGGGTATGAAGTATAGTATGGTGAACTAGTGGTCACTAGGCACTAGAGAAAAGGTTGGGAAATCCTGATCTGAGGTACCTACAGCTATAACTCGATAAATAAGTGGCCTTGTCTAGTTGCAGCTTTAATAATATTGTTTCTAATATTATAGCTTATCACAGAAGTATTTTTTTGAACGCAAACGGTTTCCATTGAACTTACTAAACGGATATACCGTTTAGTTCACATAGATATTCAGAATAGATGAGCGAAAGTGAATATTATAGCGATAAGTTTAATGCAGTTTTTATCTTGTATGGTCGTTAAATGATGAAGTGCTTTCTATAATTTAAATATTTTCTACAAACATAAGTAAGTATATTATAAAGTTAAGCTCTGCGAAGCTACGTGTATCAGAAACTTTTCGTTAGGTTTGTACAAATTATTTAAGCAATTAACTATAATTAATAAAACTCTGAGTAAAACAATAGAACGCAATCCCTTAAGGGCCTTCCCTCGGTTTTGCACCAAAAATGGCTTTTTTCTGAAGCCTACTCCTCCTAAACGACTTGTTCGAAAAATTTGAAAAAAATATATTTTGATAATTGATCTATCTACTACATTTTCAACATATGAAATTTTCGTACGACTAATACTTTTGCCTCAAAAAATATTTTAAGTTGAGATATATTTTATCTTAAAATCCCTAAAACTTTAAAACGGCTTTATAGTTTGAAATTATTTTTACACTGATAAATTGGTGGTAAAATTTACTTTAATCTGAACATAGCATATGTAAATCGATCAATATTTTCTTAAGAAAATAGGCCATAATACGATTTCTGTTCGTTAGAAATTCAAAGGTGCTCTGCGCGGGCGCGGGCGGCAGACAGGCGTTAGCCTTCAGACGGGAAGGCTGTGTCGCTCGTTGCTCCATTTTTACTATCGACTGAATATAGTGCTTACAGGTATAATATACACACAAACAGCGAGCGCGGCGGGACGAGTAAATAAATCTAAGGTGTCACGCAGAGCCGTCACGTCTTTCTCGCTGTGTGCCGAAACCTTTTGTGCAAATATTTATGAACTTTAATAATTTTTTTTTAATTTTCTGACGACTACTCCTCCTAACCGTTTAGAAGGAGTAATCTTTTTGCCCCATCGGCCATCAGTTCTGCGAGCTATATTCTCAAACAAAATATTTCAAATGATCCAATAAAATGGTTTACAATTTATAATAGTAGTTTATAACGTAATTACAAAGTAAGTGTTGTAAACAAAACATTAAATTCATCAATGAAAATAGGTAAATATTTTTTTTAATACAAAAGTAAGTTAAAATAGTTATTTATTTAATTATAATTTACAAGATAAAATAATTATCTTCGATACTAATAATAAATAAGTACCAATAAAACTATGTAAGTACTTACATAAATACCGAAAGCAAAACATTGAAATTAAAAAAATCTCAATACATAAAAATATTGGCAAACAAATAATTGTGTACACGAGTCCTTTAAACTCTCTATACAAAATAAAATACCAATTTTAAAACTGTTATTCCGGTATCGTAGGTAAAAATGCCGAGCTAGAAGCGCATGACTGCGTTTACGCTTATTCTGTGACCATTGTATTATAGTGTGCACGAGTTGGCAAAGGAGCGGGGATATGCAGTGAAATAAGCTAAGCTCCACCCATACTCTCAAGGTCATTGGCGACTAGTTACGCCTTAAATGTCACGGACGTTTATATTACAAATTAATCGAATAATAAGCTTCAACATGAAATTCTAAATTCTGTCTAAATTCCAAGTGTTAACGTTTTAATTTCCTTTAACAAAATACATATAAAAGCAACATATCTCGTATGGCATATTACATAGAATTTAATACGCTCTCGCGTCCTTGGACAACATGAATTTTAATAACAGACTCTTGGAAACACTGTTTGATAAGTATATACTTATTATACGTCAAATCCAAAATACAATTCACCATGTTAACATAACGAACTGTGACCATAAACATATTAACATTCAATTTGATGTTGATTAGCACCTTCAGTATTTATTATGATTGTCAACAAAATATGACTGTTTCTGCAAGTGTTTAATAAAGTACGAAGGCATATTGAATCGATAGCCTTGAGATAAGGGGACTGGAGAACAGAAATGCGGCATCATTGCGCAAGTTCGGATTCGTTTAGCATTGTTATAGATTACAAAGATCGCAATAGATACCATCCATTTACGAAACACGAATAATAATTGTCCTATATACAGGTTGTGAATGAATTTGTTTGTACACCGTTTATGGATGGGCGACCTCCAAAATTGTGTCACAAACAAGAAGATACCACTTCCTTGGTATCTACCGTGATTCTAATAAGGAATTGCGAAACCAAATAGCTGAAGTTTCGAGTAAGTTCACCAAGTTTTCTTTGAAAAATTTCTATACATACTTATTATAAACGAAATATTATTTTTCCAGCAAAAATTACAGGCATGTTTTTTTTATGCTTCTTTTTTCTTTCTGCTTAAAAAAATAGCGCGTACAATGGCAAACATACTTGTTTTAATCCGAAAATGCTGATACAGCTTCAAGGAAATGTAACCTCGAAAATTCTCTTACAATCGCTGTGTTATAAGCGGCTTTGATATTCCGGGAAGATCGTAGAAAGTGCATGGAGCAAAAGACAGCTTTGCTAATTATAAACCGAGGCGGACGACGTTCCGCACATAGTTGCCCCTCCAGCGACGCACAGACGGGCAACAAAACATCGAAAAAGAGATCTATTCATGTCAGATAAACTTTCAAATTAAGAGAGCTGCAAATGAACCATCAATCTTAAGCCTCTTAAACGATAGTTCGTAGGTAGAATGGTATAAATCAATTGAGTCATAGCTCAAGAGCTTCTATTACCATTAATAAGTGTTCGGGCGGCTGTTAAGATATAGACTAAGGTGGTCGCTCTCAAGTAGGGTCACCATTCGTAGGATTTTAGACAGACTTTCTCAGTATCAAATACAATTTCTTCTGGAAATTATATGCTGTATGCTTTTAAAACGATGTTAAATGATCCCTATCTAAATAAATTATAATATACGCTCGTACATGAGTTCAACAATATAATTCATGCCTTGACCATCTGAAGGATTAATCGGATTTCTGTAGACGCATAAAGTTATTTATGCGTGCGTGATTTATACGATTTAATGCTTCTATATTCAGAAACATCGAACTGCAAGGCTACCACAATTATCAATACGTTGGATTTCATCATTTAAAAATGTTTAAATTAACATTTTCGATATACGTGTGTTACGTAGTGACAAAACCATATCTCTACCGATTGCCTAGTCAGCAATATATACCTACATAGTTACGAATTGAAACAATTATATCACTCGATGTTGTATATTATGATTTCTACAAGAAAACACACGTGGAGTTGCATTGGTAAACGTACGAGCGCGCGTGCATTACTTGGGGCGTCGACCCTATAAATTTTATGGTCTCTAACAATAAGCCGTAAATTTAGGTCGACAATGGTGCAAGAGTGGTGATAGCATATAGGAAAAGGTCCCAGGTTACGTAAGGATTTCATAACTAAACAAACAAGTGGAACAATTTGCGAGATTCGAAACTAGAGCATTATTTAATCATAAGATTTTAGTCACAGAAACTACGAAATAATAACATTTCTTTACGACAATAAATTCGATTAGTCATGAACATGCTGATGGTTGAAAGACACGACATGCTATGAGAATAAGTTGAAAAGTGGCGTGCTATGTGCTATGTGACTCCACATCGCGTTCGAGTTCAAGGTCGGGAGAGAAAATGTGTTCTATCATTCTTAATCTTTTTAGGGCAACATTTATCAATGCGCCCATCTTTAAATAAAAATAGAAACAACAGCAAATGCTGAACGAGTCGCATTCTATTTAAAATACTACGTGTCTTTTTTTAAAGGAACGCAGATAATATCAATATCGTGATTTAGCTTGAATTCGTGTAGAAAGTGCGTCTGTCGTCATGGCGCCTTTAGGAGCCAAGGTACTTCGTGTACAATCACAGTTCGCCCACGCCGACCACTGACTTGGATCAAGCCTAATTTAGGCACAATAGAATGGCAATTTCTACAGTTAGAACTGTTACTTTTCACAAATGGTTTAGCCTCTAGTCACATTTGTTAAAGTAATAGATCTTCTACAATTGTTTAATTCACTCAGTACTTTGAACTCATCGTGTTGACCATAAATTCTCCGTGGACTAGAGTGTCCATGACAGGCGACCTCGAATTCGCTGCGCTTCGTCAGTGTAAGCAGACGTGGCGAATGGCGAGAAGTTAAATGGATAAATGCGAATACCTGACGTAAGCATTGTGTGGTTTCGGAACAATCATCTGAAAGCATGCGTGCGTCAAAAATCTAGAATCGAAGATCCGGTACGAAAGCTGGACAAAAACCACGAACCATTTCTGTCAGACTAGATTCATATGTATTACTTACATTATTCAACTAATTGCATAACTTATTGTATTTGAATGTAAATGAAAGCTTTACTAAGGCAACAACTATGAGCAATTACATGCTCTTTTAGATTTAGGGATGCTTTTCGAGAGGTCTGGACTTATATTATAATTTAGATTGAATTTAAACTTTTGATGGATTAATATAAACTAACAAATAAACGGTTAGATACGCCTACGTCATGTTAACCAAACGAAATATAACATCGGTCGCCTGACCATTACTATATTGTGTGAAATAAAGTAATAAAACAAAAGACAGGAACAAGTATCATTTGTCAACAGTGACAGGATGAATTAATGGTTAAATATCGTCGCAAGTTCGTTTCTATTGTCTATTCTTCTAGCTCATATCTATTAGTAATATTATAAAGCTTAATTGTTTGTTTGTTTAAACGCTAGGATCTCAGAAACTACTGATCCGATTTGAAAAATTCTTTAAGTGTCATATAGCCCCTTTATCGAGGAAGGTTATAGGCTATATAACATTACGCTATAGCTAATAGGAGCTGAGCAGTGGCCAAACAAATGCGACGGGAGCGAAGACCCGCGCGATGTTTCAACCATGCCCCGAAAAGAAAAATGATCGGCTGTGTATGTTGCGTGTGGTTTATGCTTCTTTATACTATTTATAATATTTCTTAATAGTAAACGTGTGTTATTGCAAAACGTAATTGCATTTTGAGCGAAGAAGTTATTGTAGGAAATATTTTCAAAGCAGATTGCATTACTTGCGCCACCGAGGGACTGATGAAGCCGCAACGTCTGCGTCAGTCACGTAACGTTTTAGGTCGCACCGTGTCTAATGCTCCATGTAATTGTGACGCGACATCATATGCATCGTGATGTTCTTACGACATATCTTTATCTCAAAGCGAGAGATTATACTTCGATTGTTTCAGGGCAATTTATATGTTCAATTGTTCATAGACTAGGTACAGTAAGCTTTTTGATTGGTTATTTAAATGATATTCTTGTTGTTATACTTGATGCGCCTACTTACATGCACACTAATGGCATTAAATTTATATTTGCAATCAACCCCTTTCTAGGGTAATTAACATTGCTATTCATCATCATCACTTCAACCCATAAACATCCCACTGCTAGGCACGGATCTCCTCCAAGGAATGTGGAGAGTCAAGAATGCCAGACGGGTTGGTATAGGGTTTGTTTCGAATTTGCCTTTTCTCGCAGTGCTCTTGTCCGCATAAGGTTACTACCTTAGTCGCCTTTTACGACACCCACGGTTTGAGATGGGTAGTGACATTATGTATTCTTAATCCGTTCTTACACGGCGCTATGCTATTAAAAGTATGAAATATGAATTAATCGGCAGCTGCAAGTTGAAAATTCCAGCTTATTTATTTATATCTTTTTTGAACTACATTATTCATAATGACTGGCCTGTTGGTCTAGTGTTTAGTGACCCTGACTGCTAAACCGGAGGTTCGATCCCTACCCAGGACAAATCTTTGTGTGATGAGCATAAAGGTTTGTTCTGTGTCTGGTTGTAATTTATCTATAATATATAAAGGAGTACCTCAACCACTGATGTAATCTAGCTTGTAAGATATTGGAAAATAAACTCATTATTATTATTATTATTAATATGTATGTATTTACAAAAAAAAATGTATTTAAGTAGTATATCAGTTGTTTAGTACCCATAACACAAGCAAATATAATTGCTTACTTTGGGACTAGATGGCGCTGTGTAAATGTGGTAGAATATTATAATGATATTATTTCAAACTTTATTCACAGCATTTATGGTATGAAATCGGTACCTTCGTCAAAGAAAACGAAGGACCCGACAAGAACAAATATTTGAGATACGAACGGTACCTACTACTCTATTCGGTTACCAAATTTCCGAGCGGTTCTAGTTGAATCATTGATTGACAAGTTAATACCCATCTCTAAACAACGTATGTTAATCTTAAAAGTTTTTAATGAGACAATCGTTATAAGTATAAAGTTATTTAAAATGTAAGCAATACAAAAGGCATTCAAATACAAAAGTGTTTGTAATGGAGTAATATACGCGGGACTTTATTATGTCGATGAAGAGCCTATAAATCTGCCATTATTGTTTTCTCTTCAATAGTAACTTAATAGTAACTTTGTTTATTTTATGCTATAACTATTTAGTATGTGTATATTATTATGAATAGCGATGATATAGATAAGAATAGGATTATTTCATTTTAAACTGGTTCAAACTAATCCCTAGTGAGATTCCGGATGTACTATGCGATTAGAATAAGTATGAGACTGTCAAATTAAAAACTATTATTATTATAATATTATAATTAAATTAACACTTTGTAACAAAATAAGATAACGAAACAAGATAATTTTTTTGCCTATTTTTTTCTGCTAGCTGTACAAAAATGTGCACATTCAACTGAGGTTTGCGGCAAATACTGTCAAGTGCGATCCCATACTTATTTAAATCGCATAGTATATACTTACTTACATATCGCACAGTTAATATAAAACAGGCATAAGATGAGATTTGTTTTTCTGGAAATTTCTTTTCTTCTACTTATTGTGTTAAGGTTCAAATTTGCCGACATGTGATTTTTAACTAACTCTTTTCGACTGCTAGTGCGACTAGATATGTCAGGTTAAAATCCCAACTTATTTATTATTTAGATTACTAGATACGTCTTGGTTTAGAATGAAATATTTTATCTCAAACGAAAATTGAGACAGTTTGCCAACGTATTTACATATACCTTTTTGTCTATTTCGACAAAAAATTATAATTACTTTTGTAAATTTACTTATAAGGGAAGCAGTACAAATTTGGGTTTGACAAGTTTTTTAAGGTAGTCGTCAAACTTTCCATAAACGTGGAGGAAATTCGAAGTTTCATACGAATGTGTGAAGGCGGAACAAGAAATTATGTGTGACCTTACAAGTTATTCGGCCTTAGAAGTTTTCGCACAGATCCAAGTTTACATCATCAACCATGAACTTAGAAAATCAACGTCAAACAGTTTACGGCTTAGCAATAAACATAAAATGATTCTATTAATGATTGAGAACGATTAGGCTTTCCTATTCCGTTTGAGTTTCTAGGAGAAAATACTTTTTCTTTTTATATTTACAGGTACTAATATTAGGTATAAAGCTGAAAAGTTTTTAACGCGCTAAGAAACTACTGAACCGAATTGAAAAATTATTTTTGTGTTTTTGCCCATTTATCGAGGAAAGCTATATAACATCCCGCTACGATCAATAGGAGCTGGGTAACGTAAGTAACGTAGTAAGTCCACGGGAGTGAGGCCCCTGACGATAGCTATGTAGTTCTTTTATAAATTCTGATATGCATAAATGCATTCGGATAATCTGAATTCTCGAGAGAATTGTAAAGCGTTTACGAATATGTGCGAAAGAGCTGCACCTGCAGTCAAATATGGTTGAATTTGAATAATAATATTTAATTATTTACTGAATTGAATTTAACGAAGAAGCTATTCTGAAAACAGGAGTTTGGCACATTCAAATTAACAATCCCAAACAATTGCAAGAGTAATAATTATGTTGTTGTATGTCTCAGAGTACGTTGTGTAGAAAATAGATGATTATTTTATTTTTTAATTTGAACTAATAGAAACACAAACGAAGTAATAGACCTACCCGACAAAAAAGAATATGCAGACGTATTTTAATAGCAATAGATGAGGTTTACAAACTTGGAAGAATTGACTAATATGGGTATAGAATAAAATTATAAGTAAGACTTTTCCTTGACCCTGTAACAATAGGAATCTGAAGAGCAATGATGATTAAAAACAAAAGAAACGAGTCATGGATGACTCGCTCAATGATTAGAGCAGCGTTGAGAAAATAGCACTTGCTAAACTTGCCGTGTTTGTAATTCTTATTGGGAAACCATATCTTTTTGAAATACCTTCACAATACTTCAATTTCTGATAAATTAGGCTCTTAACCTCGATAGCCTGTAGGAGCTATCGGATGCCACATGTGTCTGGTGTGCCAATGCTTCAAGTCGTTAAGTACCTTTTGGCAACATTAAGTGCCAATGATTGATGGAGCCTTTTAGTATACTTGTAGGTCATAATGAAGTTATATATAAGACTACCACAACGGCTCAGATTCGGTCAAATACAGTTCTCATACAGAATCATTGCAGAGAAAGTGAGTTTTCTTGGTAATAGATATCAATACAAAATCTTGTAAGATACTTTAGTATCGGTGTAGGCTGTAAATTACAAATTTATGACGCACTCCAGACAAATAGATAGCGATCTATCACCACGTCGAGTGCACATTAAGAACTAAAGACAGCATAATTAACTGGGCATATAAAAGAATCGTTTCTACGAATACTCAATAAATCACACAGGCAATGAGATCGTTGGATGCAGGCGTACTTTAACATTTCGTCCGTAAGCCGCCATTTTATAGCTGTTCTGGATTGTTAACGAATTTCTTAGAGAAGTAAACTGAAATACACCGGGAAGTGCTTTAAAATTGGTTTAAGATATGTTACTCGTAAATAATGTGTTGGAATTTCATAAGTGTGTATGATATGCAACATTCAGAAATAATTGTTAATATATTAGTAGTACAGACTACTAAAATTCACAATCAAATCAATCAAAAGAACTTCTTTTGATTGTGAATTTATTCAATAGATTTGATTTTGTGTTGTATGTCAGACAAAGCGGAGACTGATGATACATTTTGTTCTGTCGTTCATAAGGTTATTAATATCAGCTTAATTAGCATCGTCAAGCGGCGGTTTCAGCGCGACCGTTATGGACGAAATACGTTACGCCGAAAATAATCTTATTGCGTCACATCACTACTGCCCTTAATCACGCACACCACGCGGAAACCACATATGAGTTTAGTTCGAAACTTATTATTTCAGCCAGTTACTCAGTGGTTTGTTTTGTTTTTACGACTTCCCACTAAGTACATGTGGTAATGTAAGTACAATCACAACTAAATAAAGGTACAGCTAGTGCACAATACAAGCATTGCAGCAATAAGTTTAATCAGTAGGTAGATATGTCGCGTCGGCGTGAAATTAACTCGGCAAATACCTAATTAAATTCAGGATACGCTGCTATGGTTTTGATTCAGATCATCATTAATAACAAACGTCTCCTTTGGCTAAGGAGACGTTTGTTATTAATTTAGGTCATTCTAATGCTGGCTTGCATCTAACCGATAGGTTTATTAATATAATTCAGAAAATTATTTCTTTGTTTTTTGAGAAGGTTGAAGGTTTTCATGAAATTCCTAATATTTATGAAACATTTGATAGTAGATTTATGCAATAATACCCATACGAGTATGTATTTACTATTTACTTGTGGTTCATAGTGCGTAAAGTAGCGACCCAGCTGTCCATTTCTTAAACTACGATACAATTGTGGTACTACAGTGATCAGATAAGATTTATTTCGCATAATTAAAGGTGGGTTGGACCGGTGTTACATATAATAATTCAATGTTTCATGTAATAAAGCTGGTTTGGACGTTCTGGTCGCGGTTGATTGTCTATCTAAATGAGGTGATATTTACGTGTTATGTCTTCCAAGTTCCACGCGAGATATTTACATAAAGCAGGTATCTGGCATTTAAACTGGCATGCCTATTTGCCATATAGGTATTGTCTGACATGAACAGCGTATAGGCCTAGCGTTGCGTTTAAGCATATAGGTACCTACGACATGGCATGTCGAAGCAAATTTTAAGAAAACTTTCATTGCTACTACTAGGTAACTGGCTTTCTGATTTTTGTCTAAAAGGGCCGCGTAAGAACATGCAGCATCCAGCTCTGAAGAGTTACTAAATAGGTACTTAACTATTTGTACACTTCCCTTTTTTGTTTTTACGAAATAGCTGGTGTCTGGTGTTACTTAATAGGTAGAATAAATTTATTTTAGTCCTAGTCAATCTAAAAAAACGTTCCCTAAGAAATGTGTAGCGTACCTATACACTGCCTCCCTTTGCATGTTAATACAATTATAGCTAGGATGGTACCTAACTAATGATGAAAGAGTGACGTGATTTTTTACCAACTCTTTTCATAAACTGCCTTATCTAGAAAATGGGTTTAAGCAAATTGCCTCACTGTTTTTTAGTATATTTGGTACCTGTTACTGAATTTTTGGAAACTTATTATGTATTTGAGCTGTATTGTTGAGTTCATTATGATATATTGAATGAATGGTTTTCTGGTTAGAACATAATTATTTTGTAATAGTGGGGAAATGGATTGTGTTATTATATACTGACTATATATTTGACTGGCCTTTTGGTCTAGTGGTTAGTGACCCTGACTACTAAACGGAGGTCGTGGGTTCGATCCCCACCCAGGACAAATCTTTGTGTGATGAGCATAATTGTTTGTTCTGTGTCTGGGTGTAATTTATCTATAATATGTATGTATTTACAAAAAAAATGTATTTAAGTAGTATATCAGTTGTTTAGTACCCATAACACAAGCAAATATAATTGCTTAATTTGGGACTAGATGGTGCTGTGTAAATGTGGTAGAATATTATTATTATAAATAAATGAGGAAAAAATGTTGCTAAATTCTACTAATATTTTAAATATGCGAAAGTTAGGATGGATGCATACTGGTTACTCAATCACACCATCCAGAATCTTCTGTATGAAATTTTACACAAAGATATTTAATGTAGTCTGGAATAGCACTGCTTTTTACTAACAAACCATGTAGGCGGAAGCTAGCAGTTAAACAATATCCTATTATTCTTTTATAACAAGGAAGTGGTTCTCACTTATCACCAGCAAGTTTGTGTTTATTGTTCTAATGGCCCTATATTTCTATACATGGTTTGTACTCTTAGCACTAAAAAGTATTTAACTACATAGTTGTAATGACTGCAAACAGAAAAAGGTATTATACCTTATTAAATAAAATATATAACTAACTTAAATAATTTATACCTACTGCAAACTGGATTTTTTTTTGACTCAGAAAGGTAAGAATAAAATTAGCCAAGTATAACAACTAGTTTTAGTCATAATAATTATTGACTTTTATGCCTATCTTAGAGATAGATACTTTTATATAAGTTTATTATTATTTTATGTTTATCACACTTGTTATTCCCTCACTTTTCTTTAAATTCAATCTAGAGAATTGATATTATCAATTTTATTATAAATTCAATTGATGAAATCCATATTGCAGCGGTGACTATTAGCAAATTTACGAGAACAAAAAATCGTTGTTATTGACTGAAAAACATTATGAATTCTTAAGAATACTTACATTTTACACGGCGACTTTTCAGTGCGTCGTTTCAATTGTATTTCAGACACAAATTAATTATCACAAATTATGAAAAAATAAATCCCATGGTGTCGAACAAAACTTTTAACCCCAAGCAAAATGACACTACTTTGACACAGCGCGCGTATACACACAGACTATATATAATAATAATAAGCGTATACACTACTAAACCACAGAACACCTAACTGAACTAAATGAATGAATTAACACAGATCTATAAATCACAAATCAAAATCTACTACTAGACGTTCAATCTAGATCGCAGAGAATTACTTTAAACGCGCGCCTACTAGAGAAGATCCAAAATATACTTACTAGCTAATTAAGTTGTATAAAACTAGTTAAAATTATTTTGTCAACGATGGTTTGCTCGACCATCAAATGTATTTGGATTTGGACATATGCTCGAAGGCCAACTAGCGTGCAGTACGCCGCATATCCTTCGTTGTCATGTGCCCACATTGCGCGTTGGACCGTGGCCGGTGTTTACGCAGTATCGTCAGGGTATAAGTGTTCTGTGCGCAGGCAGCAACACACACAGTGCACCCGGATGCACGTTGTGAACGCAGCCCATAAGTTTGGGCTGCGTTCGGATTATGACACTGACAGTGACAACAATGAATGACAACTTGACAATTTAATAATGACAGCTAATAATATGCGGTATGCGGGCTATTGTAAATATTTATTTTTTATTTTAGAAATTTAATGTGTGATTTCTAAGATTTTGTTTTCGTCATAACGTAAAAAAAATATCAAGCATCACACATATTTGTAGCTAAATGTATTATAGAAGCGTGACTGAGTTGTAAAACATTCACTGCAAAATTATCACTTCAACAAGACTGTAACCTTGGTAAAATGGAAGCAGACTCCACTACTTACGATATTAACACAAAAACAAAAGTAACTGAGCCAAGTTTACCTTTTAATACATGTCCTGGGTATGTTCAATATTATTGTATATATTGTCGAAATATTATTTTTTGTTATGTTGAAAAAATAAATTTAAATGCAATTTTAATTTAATAGTTATTACCTATATTGTTTATCAACACATTGTTTTTCTTTTCTATACTATATATTTTAAAGCTGAAGAGTTTGTTTGTTTGGTTGATCACGTTAATCTCAGGAGCTACTGGTCAGATTTGAAAAAAATCTTTTTAGTGTATGATAGCCCATTTATCGAGGAAGGCTATATGATTATATAACATCATGCTACGACCAATAGGAGCTGAAAAGTAGCGAAACAAAGAGCCACGAGAGGGAAGCCCTGGGCTACAGCTAGTGTTAGTATAGTTCTTCTTTAAACAAAAAGCAACTCCTGTCACAATTTAAAGATTCCTACTTAATCTGATATCAGCTAATATACCTTTATGCTATGTATAGAATTGTTTACATAAATTAATACAAGCAAATAACAGCACCCTATGAACACCTACAAAAATAACCAAAATTTTATAAAAAGTTTCTAATTTGTTATGATAAATTATTATAAAATATTTAACCACACTCACACAGCGCCATCTAGTCCTAAATTAAGCAATTATATTTGCTTGTGTTATGGGTACTAAACAACTGATATATTACTTATATACATTTTTTTTGTAAAAACATACATATTATAGATAAATTACACCCAGACACAGAACAAACCCACATGCCCATCACACAAAGATTTGTCCTGGGTAGGGATCAAACCCATGACCTCCGGCTTAGTAGTCAGCGTCACTAACCACTAGACCAACAGGCCAGTCTATATTATTGATCATTGCCCACTAAAATTTTTAATTAAGTGATAATAAAAATAATATGAATATATTCCAGCAACTTCCAACTGTACAAGGAGCTGATCACTAACAGTAGTGATCAGAGACTGGAATGCAAGCTAGTGGAAAGACTGCAAGCTCTTGAACTGTTGCCCACAACTATGAAGTGTCCTACTAACTCTCCAGATTGTGATGTTGTGTGCAGAACAGCTAGAGTTATAGACAGGTAAGCTATTATGTAGGTACAAATATTAATTTTAATATAATCCTTGTAGTGTTGCATGTTAATTTATAACAAAATGTGTATAGAACATATTTTATCTGTTTATCATCTATTTTGTACCATAAATGATTTATGACTCAATGTGGCTTGTGTTAAAAATAAAACATTTATGATATAAAAATTTGTGTTCTACGCGATTTAAATAAGTATGGGATCGCACTTGACAGTATTTTCCGCAAACTTCTGTCGAATGTGCACATTTTTGTACAGCTAGCAGAAATAAAATAGGCAAAAAAAATTATCTCATTATGTTATTTTATTACAAGTGTTAATTTAATTGTTATTAATTTTTTTGTTATTGTTCTTTTTGTTATAGTTTTATTGTTGTTGTTATTACTTACTACCACTGTCACCGTGGCGCAGTGGTTAAGGTGGTCGCCTCCCCACTACATCGCCGTGCTGGGTGACGTTGGTTCGATTCCCACACGAGACAAATATTTGTGTGATTCATAGATATTTGTTTCTAGTCTGGGTGTACTTTGTGTCCGTTAGTTTCATGTCTATAAAGCTCCCCGCGACACAGGGCTTATTCCCTAGTGCGAGCGTTGGGCGTTGTCTTTTTAAACAAAAAAAAAAAACTACTTATTCAGAAACTAAAGATCTTCAAACCGAAAAAGAATGTATGCACTGGTAATTTGTTTCGTTTTTGTACACCCTACTTGTAAGGTATGAAGTTGTCTTCCAATGGAAAACAAAATGGCGTCTTGATTTGACAGTCCCGTACTTATTTAAATCGCATAGTACCAGTTTTGTTTTTGATGTTTCAGGGTACAATGGGTATGTGTTAGCTGCGGCAAGAGGCAGCCAATCAGAGCTGGCTGTTTCTTCTTCAAACTACAATGTACTATACTACAAGCTATGCAGATCATTCTTGCTTGGTGTGAGGATGCTGACTTGGAGGTTGCTGCTGAACATTTTGGTAAGTGCATATTTATTTTCAATCCCAGATGGATTTAAATATTTTGAATCATAACTTGATAGTGGCATTACTACTTGTTGAGTTAAATCATTTATAGAATTTAACGAAAATAAAAAAAATATTTAAAAATAATAAATAATTAAAAATAATTTTACGGGTTGTACCATCTATTTGTGGGCTAACAATGCTTGACGACACTATGACCAACACAACCATAGTTGCTAGCTAGAAAAAAATGCGATTGTTATCAAAACAAGAAAGGTATTTTTTCATGTGTTGATTTAACAAATAAATCAACTTGCAATTGAAAGGTTGTTAAAATTACCATTATAAACATTACCGTTTATTTGTCAATGTTGTTTTCTTTACCACCGGAGGGTGAGCAGTAGTTCTTTAATGCCATAAGGAGGTGGGCTGCTATTAATAAAGCATATTTATACACAACTTATTTCTATAGAGTTTACTCATTATTCTGTTTCAAGCTTTTTAATTGTTACTAACTCAACTATTATATTTTGCATGCTAACATTTCAGTACTGAGGTAAGTTGGCCACAATAGTATCCTATTAATACACTGGTGATGTGCAACTGAGCATTAAGGAAGGTACTGTTCAAACCTAGTCTAGGAGACTGTGTTACAAGGTTATTGTAACATTTTGGTTAAAGATAAATAATATATAATTTTATTTTTGTCTAGAGCCGTGCTCATTTAGTTTTTCCCAGCAATTTTTGTGACATCATCGTCTTTTTCCAGTGGGACAAAGCCACGTCGTTGTTTGTGTTGTGTTATCTTGGTGTCCAAATATATGACCTGATGAGTTAATACAATATAACTAATCAATTTAGGAAGCAAGTAAACTTAATCTTTTGCCAGTAAAAAATATGACGTTTGCTAAAATTTTTTTCTTATCTAATGGCCTTGTTGCAGACCCTATTGTTGAAATTTATCAAGTCGCCCAGATGCCCAACCACATTTAGTGATAGCCGGGACCAACAGCTTTACATACCTTCCTTACGAGCACATGTTCATCAGATAACAAGTACTTGTATATAAAAAAAGGCCTTTTTTATCTTCTTATAATTATATTACAGGAGTAAAACCTAAAGTGGCTACGACAATATATGACAGACTAGATGAGCTGGCTATAAAGGAACAACACAAAGTGAAGCTTGGCGGAGAGAATAGTGTGGTGCTAGTAGAAATGTACCCGGACTGTGTCAACAGATTGTCGCCCGATACTACGGACCAGCCACATGTGCATAGAATATTGATGCTCGCTGATACTAATGTAAGTAAATAGTAAGGTCATCACAGTTAATGGACAGCAATTAACACTTTGACCGCCACGCTAATAACAAAAAACTGTGTTCCCTACGCCAAACAATAAATAATATGAACAGTTATAAATGTTTCTAAATCTGAAAATCAACATTAACCAACTTTTATCCAACGTCATTGGCGTCTCAATGAAGTTATTGAATGACGTGAAAACACATCTTTGGCCGTCAAAAGATTAAGGCAGACAGCTTCTAATAAAATCTCATAGTCCACAAAACTAAAAAGAAATCATTATAAGGGCATATAACACAAATTCAGTCATTTACACTGCCCGACCACAGAACAAAGGCATCAATTCTAATAAAGTTATCAGTGAAAACAAAGTTGCTGTGCTATTATTCTTATACTAGAAGTCGCGCGGGGCTTCGCTCCCCTGGTTTTGTTTGGCGACTGCTCAGCTCCTATTGCCCGTAGCGTGATGTTATATACCTTATAACCTTCCTCGATAAATGGGCTATCCAACACTAAAAGAATTTTTCAAATCGGACCAGTAGTTCCTGAGATTCTAGCGTTCAAACAAACAAACTCTACAGCTTCATAATATTAGTATACATGTGCAGTCTTCAGTAACATTGAAGTACTTCCTTAAGTGGAGTTCTCAATTTAACTAATGGCCGTTTTCAATAATCTATCTATGGATTTTGACATAAGCTCCATACAAAATATGTCAAAATTCTAACGATAGATAGGTTATTCAAAACGGTTGTAAAATTACTAAGAAGTCTTCATTAATTCGACATAATTTATTCTGTAGTGCTAGAAGTATATCAAAAATAACATAATATTATTATTCTTAAAAATATTATATAAAAAAAATATAAATATATTCATTGCAGCACATTCCTACATCTTATTGGCTGCATGTTATGAAGGAAGACAATAAGAAGATTACAGACGACTCAGAGAATCAGGTATGATAATTCTTTAGCATACAGAGACAGTCAACTTCTATAGCTTCTACTATCTTCTACTATCTTGATAAAAGATGGTGCTATATTTGGACTTATGGCGGTCTTCGAGTATTTTCCACATTATCTAACGCTAATTTTTTTCACAGGCTTTGAAATCTGAAGTAAAAGAAGTAGTATCGAATGTGGTGATACCAAACTCAGTGGTGGTGACTGGTAACAACGTGCCTTTGATAGACGACGCGTCTTCTATACAGCAGCTGTTTCAGCATTGTGATAATGATATGCAGCATTTTTGTAAGTATTGTCTATGTTTGAAAAGTATTATATTATAGTAATTGTTAGATATTTTTTTGGAGAAGTCGGAGCCCCTAGGATTACCAACCTAAAAATTTCAATAAGAAGGTTGATGTTACCGAATCCTTGCACAATACTTCGCAGCTTCGGTGCTGAAAACAATAATTTGTTTTTAATACGTATTTTGGCTCATCTCTAGTATCCACAGTCAAACTTTCTGTTAACATTTTAACACTCAAAGCTATTTCGGGGGTACGATTTAAAGCTGTATTGTTTCTCAAACCGTTTTATTCGCCGCCTCCTATTCTAAAACTAAACTACCAACGCACTCCAATTTGTTTAAACATTTTGCTTACTTAATAATGCCTCTTAAGATAAATGACGATGGTAATGATTAAATGCAATTCAATTTCTGCCAACTCCCCTAAACCTTGCCATCGCCCCCAAGGGGGTCTTATCGCCCACTTTGAGAAACCCTGAAGAACAACATCATACTTTTCTACATCGAATTTGACATTGTTATTCCAGTGAGTACTCGTATCTGGCGCCAAGCAGTGACTCTGTGCTGTGCGTCCCGCGGCTCATGTGGGGGCGGGGCTGCCGGCGCCGGGCCGCGCCACGCGTGCGGGGGCGGGGCTGCGGGCGCCGGGGCGCAGCACGCGTGCGGCGGGGCGGCGCAGCGGTACTTGAGCGCGGCGCTCTACCGCATCAGACACAACGACGGCTTCTACAGGCACGTGCTCGAACGAGTCGCCAACGACTTCACTCGAGACTCCGATACTTAGCTCACTTTACGCTCTTAATCCAATATTTATTATATTGTTGTCCCGCTCACTCATTACGTTTTTGTGACTTGTTAGAGTAGGTTGATAGGAATGGTAATTTATGGGATATTGGAATTTATTTGTGAGAAAGGGACTCCACGAAGTCGTCACCGAGAAACGGTGCAGTGTCGTGACACGGTGCGTTGCTGTAACGTGGTACTTTACCATGTCAATACATTACCATGTCGTAAAAATGCACGGCACGATAATAATGCAAAATGATGAAGCAATTTTTGTTTTGTCTAGATTTGCTAGAAATCTAGACATAACAAGAATTGCTTTTGCTAAAACTATTACTACTCAGTAAGATATTATCTTAAGCGCAGGAAACACCGCGAGCGTTAGCGAAATTAAGCCAAGTTCGATTGGAATAAGGCCCTGTTTTACCACTGATAGATAACCTATCCGAAATTTAATTGATAGATTTTTGACATATATTTCATATATAATCTATAACATAATGGCCTATTTCACCAATAGCAAATAAGTGCTAGATAGCCTATATGAAACGTAGTTGACAGATTTTAGACGTTTTTTTAATATAAAATCAGTTAAAAAGGTCTTAAGTAGTTTAATTTAGACACTTAGGTATCTGGCAATGGTGAAACAGGCCCTAAGTCTCAGATAGTTTGTCAGATACTTATCTGCCAGAGGTAAAACAGTACATATATTTTTTAATACAGTTCATACTCTGAAACCTTGCTTCACTATCGGTGTGACTTGCTCTTTAGATTCATAATGATAATTTTTTTTAGTTGTAATTAGAAACTTAGTGCCTTTTAGATATAAGTCTTCATATGTGCCTTATGGTTAAATGTTGATATTTGTTCATTGTACGTTGTCATGGTTACTCAGCTGGTTTTTAAGAATGTATGGAATTATTGTTTATGAATAAACTTGTGTGTTTTGTCGTTAACTATGTTTTACTCGTTATTAGTAACTGGTTGTCGCCCGGGGCTTCGCTCCCGTGTGTTTGGCTCTTACTGAGCTCTTATTGGTTGTAGCGAGATGTTATATAGCCTATAGTCTTCTTCGATTAATAGGCTATCTAACACAATATTCAATTCGGTTCAGTTCTTGAGATTAACGCGATCAACCAAACACTCTTAGCTTTATAATATTAGTATAGATATTATGCTGCGTTTTATTAGATGGCTTGGTGGCTGAGTAAGTTGTTCTGAGTTTGATTCCCAGGATGGGCAAAAATGTTATCGGCCTGAAGTTTCAAAAACGTCCCTGGCTAATGACAATAGACTCGGCCCCTATTATATAGCTGGCGAAATATAGGTGTTATACACATATGCCTACCCCTCGGAGAGAAAGCGTCATGCTATGTTTTTTTAATGGGTTTTAGCCGTGCCGTGTGATATTTCCTATTTCTGGGCCCTGATTCTAACTCGTCGGATTTCTCCGGATCAAAGAGGAAAACCGGAAAATACGTCGTTCTAAGAATCCAAAAACGTTTACGATCCGGTAATATCCGGATTCTTGGAACCGACGTATTTTTACGGCTTAAGTTATTTATATACAAATAATACATTGGAAACTTGCAGGGTGTTATTTTCATTCTAAAATAACTGTAATAGTCCGGGATCCTTGGTACAATTTTTTTTTTTATTTAGTAAATAAAAAAAAATATGGTCCTACAAAATCATTGCTTTGATTGAAGGAGGGGACCCTTCCAACTTTTACCGACAACGAGGTCATCATAAATCATTACTAACCAGCTGATTTTTTTATTTTTATAAACTTAATATTTATGTAATTGAACAGTCATATTGTCCTATAAATTGCGTGGTACGTTATCCCGGTATTTCCTTCCCGGTCCGGTATACCCTTGCTACGTCTGTTAGCTACCACAATCAAACTTTTGGAATACGAAATTGTTGGGCGTCTCATCGAAATGAAGCTACTTACGAAAAATTAGCATGATAGTAATAAAAAAAAATTTTGACCAAGGATCCCGTACTATAAGCATTACGGATACTTACTTTTTAATTCTAAAATCTGTATTAAACATATTTTTAAAATATAGCTCCAATTAAATAAAATATTAATATAAAAAGTGTCATATTTCGTGATTTTAATCATGAAATATGACACTAAATTGCGACGTTGTCACTCTGTATAAATGCTCTTAATTTGATGATGTGTTTGTCGACGTCCGCGGACGCATCTGCCGATGTTCTGATGATGTGTAAAGCAGCTCAAGTTCACAACGCACAAAATTAAATTTTGTATAAGTATCTTAACACTAATATGTTGTTAAAATGATTAACCCTTTGAACGCCAGAGACGTCTTATACACGTAAAATGAAAATGTGCTCACCACGCCAATGACGGCATGGCACGTCAAAAATGTACTGTATTTTAAAAGCTTGGCGCTCAAGGCACGGCGATACTGATTTGACGTGGCGGTCAAAAAGTTAATAGAAAGCTACTATTATTAAAATGTTAACATTATTTGCAAAAATCGTGATATTAAGTAATAGAGTTAACTTGTGCCTACAAATGCAAATATTATTTTTAAAACTATTGAATGACTTGTAACAATATTTTAAATATAAAATAGAGTTAAATATTTGGCATACTGACCCTGATTTGTCAGCAAATTGATATTAAATGTTTTAGCCGATTATAACGAAATTTTGAAATAAAAACATTTTGAAAGCTGTTGTTTTACTATAACATTGTTCTAATTAGCATGTAGTTTGTATAGTATTGGACCAAGATCCCAGAGCTCCCAGACGTTATTTATGTTCTGAGAAACAAAATGTAGACGAGAAGGTAGTGTTAGTCTGTACTATGTACTATGAATGTACGCATATTCGCTAACTTGTATTAATTAGAGAGTAAGTATACGTGAAAGCGATGGTGGCTGAATGGATAAGGGACCGGCTTGCAAATCACGCGGTGCGAGTTCGATCCTGACCGGCAGTACCAATGTGGATTCCACTTTGTGTAATTTATATGTACTAGTCATGTAAATTACCATCTGCTAACAGTGAAGGATTACATCGTGAGGAAATCCACATACCCTAGAAGAAATTCTATGAGTATGTATGATCCACCAACCCGCACTAGGCCAGCGTGAGTGGATTATGGCCTAAACCCTCTCAGCTCTCTAGTTAGAGGAGAGAAGACCCGAGCCCAGCAGTGGGACTAAATAAGTTGCTGATGAAGAAGTATACGTAGGTACGTTCTTAGTGCATACTAACACTAGCTTCTCGTCTACATTTTGTTTCTCAGAACGTAAGTAACATCTGGGAGCTCTGGGATCTCATTCTATATGGGTCACGGGCGTTGCGAGGGAAGAGTAGTTGTGGGCAACGCGTAACTCAGAAACTCCTTTTACCTTACCTAAAAAAATTACAGTACTTTTACTAGGCGTTATTTATAACTGTCTAAAATTGGTGGCTATTTGGTGCAGCCATGGACTGTTCTTTATTTGTATTTCTAGTCTCTAAATACCTATCTATCCTTACATTAAAGCATAACGTTATAAATAATTTGCTAAAAACTCTTTGATCTAGCTCCTAGACTATACATAAAAAATTTAACTCGTTATATATTTTAAGCTAAGACCAGCAAACCTGTGATTTGGTGACTGATTTCGACCAATTGCGAAAAAAATGCGGCCGTTGGTTGCAGGCGGTACAAGACCGTTCGCAGTGGCGTAAATTAGGTGAGGCCTATGTAATGTTCAGCAGTGGACGTCGTTGGGCTGATATGATGATAGCAAAAATAATACTCTACTTATTTCAATTTATAGGTAAGTACTAAAAAGAGACCTACTTTTTCGTCCGGAAATAGTAGACAGTATTTTGTTAAAACTGTGTTTTGTTTGTTCGGTGTGGCTTGTTATCCGGTGACCTAAAAACAAACTGGACGGGATCCAAATTTGGACCGACATGTTGATTGGCAGAGATCGATCGTATCGTTTGTGCCCTTTCACATTTATATCCATATGATTATTATCGCACTGTGTAATGGTGGCCGAATGGATAAAGAGACCGGCATGCCAATCATTTCGATCCGAGTTCGATTCCAAACGGCAGTACCAATGTGCATTTAACTTTGTGGAATTTATGGGTATCTACTAGTTAAGTGACTTTCCATCTGCTAACGGTGAAGGAAAACGTGAGGAAACCCAGATACATTAAAAGAAATTCTAAGTGTACCTAAGTCTAATCTACCAACTCGCACTAGGTCAGCGTGTGTGGATATATTCTAAAAAACTCTCTCAGCTCTCAAGATAGAGGAGAGGAGACCCGAGCCCAGCAGTGGGATATTAACGGGTTGCTGGTGATGATTTGATTATTATTATTTTGCAATTGCCGTCTGCTGTCTATTATTATTATAAGCCTATTAATAATTTATTTCACTGTGCAACGACGAACACGTCTGGCCACTCGGTAAATTCGAAATCAGAACTGACAGATTACCAATGTTCTGTAGTTATCAAGCGGTTCGCAGGTGGCAATCTGTTAGCGACCTAATAAGGTTGGTCGCCTGAGCCGACCGCTTAGTACCGTTGCCCCTGACGACCAGTTATTCCACACAACTGGACGATTTGCATGGGAATGCAGCGTCAATAAAAAACTAATTAACTTGTCTTTACCTACTTTTGAACCGGTTACATTGCTCCTTAGTACACCTAGCGCTACCACCATTAGGTAATTGTAAAGATTAAATCTCGGTCTTACAAGCTATAGCTTCATTCATGACTGTCACCGTGGCGCAGTGGTTAAGGTGGTCGCCTCGCCACTACATCGCCGTGTTGGGTGACGTGGGTTCGATTCCCACACGAGACAAATATTTGTGTGATTCATAGATATTTGTTTCTAGTCTGGGTGTACTTTGTGTCCGTTAGTTTCATGTTTGTAAAGCTCCCCGCGACACAGGGCTTGTTCCCTCCTACGTAGCTAGGCTGCTAGGGTGGGAACACTAACTACGCCCATGGATTTCTTAAAATCGATAGTGATATGATATCACTAGCTGTCATAATGACTGGCCTGTTGGTCTAGTGGTTAGTGACCCTGACTGCTAAGCCGGAGGTCGTGGGTTCGATCCCCACCCAGGACAAAACTTTGTGTGATGAGCATAAAGGTTTGTTCTGTGTCTGGGTGTAATTTATCTATAATATGTATTTGTATACATATTATAGATAAATTACACCCAGACATTTGTATTTTTTTCCGGGGCCAAGTACCACCTGACCGCACTACGAAGTGCATTGTGAAGTAGTTTTATAATTTTATGTATGTTAGTTTGTAAGGTATTTATCTATGGGAAATTGTTATCCTGATAATAAAAAAAAAGAAAAAAAAAAAAATTACAAAAAAAAATGTATTTAAGTAGTATATCAGTTGTTTAGTACCCATAACACAAGCAAATATAATTGCTTACTTTGGGACTAGATGGCGCTGTGTGAATGTGGTAGAATATTATTATTATTATTATAATCTTCGCTTAGTTGACGCTGACGGGTGCCCACCTTAGCAAAGCTCCGTAGACTAGGGAGCTACTAACTAGAGACACAGTATCCTATTTTTATATAGGTACGCAACACTTAACACTTACCAAAATACTTAGACATAAACAAAATATATTTCAAAGCACCTTTCTCTCTCGCTAAAATGTGAATGTGAAAAAACAACATTTGCAAAAGTGTCGGAGATTTGTCAAAGCTTGTGAATGGTCATAAAACCAGACAAGTACTTACCTATTAACTTTCTAGAACACGAGACCACGGTACAACTAACCTGTTAGTGAATGCTAACAGTTCTAGACTTAGAAATTCACCGAACCTATCGTTAAACTATGTAAAGCTAACAAAATAACTGTTAACTCCACGATCAGTTGATTCTAATACCTACTTATACCGTAATTAATGATCTACCCCCAAAACAAATAAAAAAACTCTAGGCATCAGAATTTTATGTTGATTATGTTAGGTATACAATTAATTAATTATATCTGTAGGTAAATAAAAAACTATGAAAATAAAATTTCTATAGTCTAATGAATCAAGTGCACTAATCCAGTGAATCTAGTAGGTAATTAGTGCCTACATACTGGGGCAGATATTGTTATATTATTTAAATAATATGTAAGTAGATTATGTTAGACGCAGTTAGGGCTGCACTCACACTTTTCTGAATGACATGGGTAGAAGGTACCTACCTACTAAACTTATTATTTTTCAGATTGAGTTATAGGTACCTACAACAATGACGCTTGAAAAAATGTTAGTTTAAATATTATATTACATGGAAGTACTAAGCTGTACTTTGGGTCCGTTAATTGTATGTTTGTAGGGCCCCCGCGGCACGGGGCTTGTTGTCTAGAGCGGTTACGAGTACCTATAGGTAGAATTAAAGTTTGCTTGCCCTAACCATTTCTCATAATGTTTACAAACTTTAACCAAAAACAATTATTGTCCGAGATAGATAGATAACGAGAAATAAAATAAAATGTTATTAACGATAAACCGTTTACAGATGATCGCAAGTAAGTAGGTGGTAGATACAGTTAGTTGAAAGCTTGTTCGTATCGACAACAGGTTGTTGCGCACCCAATCTGTGCCACTGGATATTTACTGGCAACTATTTCCTTCCTTATAATTAATGTAATTAAAAAAACGGATTCCTTATAGTTTTGTCATCCTCCGTATGTCACTCAAAAACTACTCGATGTATGAAATTTAGAGAAAAGATGTCTTGTGTGGGCCGCTACTAGGTTTGAATAAATATTTTTAAGGGGGCACTTCATAAAATCTGTACATTGTTTATTTTTAGGGTTCCGTATCTCAAAAGGAAAAAACGGAACCCTTATAGGGATCACTCCGTTGTCCATCTGTCTGTTTGTCTGTCTGTTCGTCTGTTAAGAATATTTTCTCAAGAACGCGTAGAAGTATCAAGCTGAAATTAATATCAAATACTCGGGTCTACAATCCCTTGGTGCAAATAACGTAACACACAACGTAATAAAATGTAACAGAAGCAGAATTTCTTTTTTCAACAAAAAAAATTGAATATATTTTAAATGATTAGATTTTTTAAAAACACTAAGGTTTCTCAGAATTTTTGAATCAAAATAGCTGGTAGCGAAGGTTAGTTGAGGTCAGCTGGCAACGGGGTCAAGTCGTTGACCTTAAGCTCTTCAAAAACTACGGATCGTTAAAGTAAATGAAAAGTCATAATCGCGACGTGAAATCCGTTCCCATAAATTCATAATGAAAAATCGTTGACATATTAATTGAGTGTCCAAATAAAAGTTCGGAATGAACATAACGGATAACCAGATATATAGTTGTACTTATTACACAATTCTGTTGTGTTAATACCAGTTTAACTACGACGAGTTGTGCGGTTAGTCGAAGCGTCTGACTGTACCGCTATCTGGGCAAATAAATAAAAGATGCAGCGGAGAATGGATACATAGCGGGTCTCACAGCCGGAGACTAAGTTCAGTGCGACTACAAACACCTTCCGAGATGGTCAACTACAGGCGGGTGTTGTGCGAGGTGGCGCTGGTCGGGGCGCTCGTGGTGTTGACAGCAGCCGCGCCTGCATCTGAACAATCCCACAATATACACTATGATCAAAGACAAAATGGCACAGAGAACTACAGAATTAACATCGATGGCATCGTCGTTGCGGTGGCACCAGCAGAAAGCCTGGTCTCTGCTTTAGGAAATATGGATGATTTCATGGATCTGCTCTCTCTTGAGGATTACTTTTCGTCGTCGTCATCATCATCTTCATTGTCACCGAGTGTGCCAGTGTCGATAGAAAATGAGAAGCCCTTAGTAAAACCACAAGAGAAGCCAGATGTAAAACCATCAGAAGATAAGGAAAAGCCATCAGAGGGAAAGCCCCAAGAAGTAAAGCCCCAAGAAGAGAAGCCGGTAGTTCCTGCGAAGCCTGCCGAAAGTTCTCTACTTAGTGACGTTAGCTTGGGTGATGACTTGAACATACAAAAGAAAGAAGTATCAAAGAAACAAGACAAATCTAAAAGGTTAGTTTTCTATTTTTTGCCATCATGAATGTCACTTAATTAACACGTTAAAAAGCTCTAAGCTTTCGCTTGAGCACCTGTCTTTATTTGTGTTAGTGAAGAGGTCGTTGACCCATTGTCACGGAGGCTTGCAATAAAATGCTCACTTCGTAAAGTCAAATCGACGCTCGATATGAAGCAATTTTTGATACATTCTATTTTTCTCTTATCCCCAGGTCACCATGAAAACCTTTCAGGTAAAAATCCGTGTTTATATTATCTTTAGGCAAAATTTTACCCAATTCTAGTTTAAAACTAACGAAAAGACGATAAATTTCACAATAGTGAACTTCTTTCATACTTAATCTTAAAAGTTCCTATAACATAATGACCACAGAAATGATTAGATTTTTTTTTTGCGTAGACACCAACACGTCATATTTATTATATTTTTTCTTTCACAGACTGAAGAACCGCCTGGTGTCTTTCTTGATGCCACTCCTGAGAAAAACCCGCCATCATTAACAAGTGAACAAAATGTGATCGATCGACATGTACTCAATAATTTAAGTACAAGTTATATACGACTTCAAATATACTTACTACATAGTAGTGATAGTATCTTATAAGTGAATGATTGAGGAATGGAGGTTTAATAGCCATAAACTGCATTTATTAGTTTGATAAGTTTAACTATAAGTAAGATGTACATTGTTTCGTTGAAAATAAATAATAATTCTTATTGAAAAATCCCTAAAATTGTTGTTTTATTGTAGTATGGACTATGGACAAAATAAGTAAGTACTGAGTTATCCTCAGTTCATAGGCCTCAGTCGCCTCATAATATTACATAATTGTCTGCAAATAATAATATCAATGCTTAGGTAATTTTAGGGTCACTTTGTCTGTTATATTGGCCCAAGTAATTTATATAAGTCCACGAACTCCATGTGTATAATTTCAAAAATGATTCTGAACTGTGATTATAATTATTTATTAATTACCGTCTCGAATCTCGGCGGGAACACCCACACAATACTAATCAAAAATTCTAATATCAAATTAGAGTTGTACTGTAAACATGGTTGTGATTTATAGTGCTAATATATACTTCGGTATTATGTACTAATCATAACAACGCATGTTCCGAAATAACTTACAATGGTTTAATAAAAGTTTAGAGTGATTCAAAATATTTTTCCACTAAATGAAAAACACCACACATACTATAAATTTTTGTATATACTTACCTGTGTTCTTTTCTCTGGGATGTGCCCCTGGAAACTCTTAGAAAAATTTTATTTAATGAGTTTTTTTGTGTGAGAATTGGGTATATATCACTTTCATGCCTAAGATGTTGTAACCTTAAAAAAAACTAAGCTGCTTTTTACGCTAAGCTGCTTTTGTTCAGGGAAACGAGACGGTTTTGTGAGGTTCATGAGCCAAAGATGGCACCAAGCTAGAATACCTATCTACCAAAACACTTCTATGCACATACTCCTCACTTTGTGGTGGGCTGTTAGAACCTGTTACGACGTCAGAAACCCTCCTATTTTTTAATATTTAATATATTAAAAATTTATATACAAATATAAAAATTTGGAGAGCCACCGATATCGGGTACAGGGACCAACCCGATGCTGCGGTGGTTAGGGATCAAAAGAACCCTTCACAATGCGTGCCGTGTTCAGAAATTCTGCCTCCTGCATTTATTTATTAATAACAAGGATGATTTATTTATATATTCGTTGCATCCAGTGCCGATCTAAATATTATTATAATTTATCAATGCGTTATCGTAAAAACAATGAATGTTAATGGTAATTGAGATTTGAATTCATATGCTGTTGATTTTTTGCGTAGGCAAGACAATACGGGTGATGATGAGTTTATAAATATATAATAATTAAAATACTATCCTTGTGTGTAGTGATTAGTAAAGTGATTAACCATGGTGAGAGCTGAGCCTGATAATTAATCAAGGTAATTACTTAATTACCTTTTATTAAAATTGTTTTCCATAGAGGAGCCCTATATTTAGAGGTTCCCGAAGCCTCCCAGAAATCCTAGCCGCCACCACCGGCTGCGTACCCGTTGGACCTCCAAGTTTCGACCTCATCAAAAAATATGACCCATTGGACCTCCATGTTAAGTTTGGACCCTAAATCTTGGATTTTATTTTTACTTTAGTGCCCATTGGACCCTCTGTCAAACAACGAGTTCCGTTCGACCTCATTTATAAATCTTCGTTTGAAAAAGTTAAAATACAACCGCGCACAAAAGTGAGACACTCACAAAAATAAAACACTGTAATAATAAATCAATATTTTAATAAAAAATATAAAAACGCCAATAGAACCATTCGGGGATTAGTGTTCGCTAGAGTGGTTACTATTCTTAGAGTACCTAAACGTTGTCTGACAACTTATTGTCGATGGTAATATCGATAATACAACTTTGATTAAGTTGATTAAATATAAGATTACCTATATTATATACATTTTTAAATTACTATTCAAATAGTCTAACTGCTGCATTCAGAGACGGTAATCTGTTTTTATTGAATAATCGTCTTTAGGCGTATCGAATTACACGATTTTACTAAATAGATAAACTTTAAAATAAGTAACGTCTCTGGGTACGGCAGTAAATTAATTATATTACCTCTACTGTGCTGTGATGACTTTTTCTTTATCTTTGCCTATATAAAATGAAATACTAGAGCTCTATGGCTCTAGCTGTGTTTGAGCAAAAAATCTTGAGGCATTCTACTTGTCCTAATTGAATGCTTTAGTGGTCTGATATAATATATATTTTACAATAAAGTTGATGTTTCTTATTAGTTTTATAAAACATTGAATATATGAGTATTTACAAAAATAATTGTATTCAATGATGTTCATTCATTTAGAGCCATGTGTTACTTGTGTTTACAAATAGACATTTAATTTTCACAAAGTACTTAACTCTTAAAAAGTCACTACTTTATAGTGTAGGTACTTATTATAAGCGGTAACTATTATAAGCTGAATAAAGTAGTGTCAGCTAATTTACCTTCGACCAGTTCGCTGAAAGGGTAAAACCATAAGAAGAACTGGCAGGAACTGATGCCTGGTGAGTGTATATGACCTAGTTTTAATCTCATGAGTTAAAATTTGAATAGAGTGCAAGTGTCACAATTTGAAGAATAAAATAAGTATTAATTGTAGTCTAGGTTATAAGCAAATAATAGAATATAAGAATAATGTCCTCTTGAATTTATTCGATTAAATGTTTGATACTTATAGAAAATCGGTTTTAGTGTTGGTCTTCGTTTTAGTTTACTTTCACTTATAGTTTATTAAAGTTAGAACGTCTAAGTTGACTCCGTTATAGCCATATTGGCATTAATAAGTCTGTCTAATTAAGATGATGATCTTCTCAAGACACACAAATATATTTCTTCCAAAGTTTCCTGTTACCTATGTATTGACAAGTTGGTCATTCCGCTACTCTTGGCTGTTACGCTAACGGAATATACCTAAGCCCAGGACGAGTTCCAACTTCAAATAACTGTTTCCTGCATAATTTGATTATCGCTTGGTCCCTCAATATGCGGTTAACCACTTCAAACGTATTTACATGGGCTACACAGCGAGTGTGCACGCAAAACTCGGTAATCGTATCGATGACCGCCGACCACTGTCACCGCGACCTCAGCGCCCGCGCCGCGCCGGTTCCATCGTCCTTCCCGACACGACATACACGACTTTAATCTCTTTTTTCATTAATATTATCTTGGACAGACTCGAAAGAGTGCAAAAGCGGTTTTTATTTTTATAAACTGCACATATTTAAAATATAACGTGATAGTCAAAACTATTTTAAAATGAACTCTCTTGAAGATCGGCGATGGGTTTCTGATAAGATTCTTCTTTAAAAGGTTTAAAATTCTTTCATAGTCCCCAATTATTGGAAAAGATATGCTTCTTTGTTCCTCGTTCTGGATATAGCAGAATTACCATCCTTTCTCTAATACATCAAATCTAAAACATCGGATTTAATAGTTTAATACGCCGAATTTGTCATGATAACAATAGGTTGTACTAAAAAAAAATATTTTATCTACATTAGTAACCACTGTTTCGAAAATCCTTGCTTAGGTTTAAATCAAGCGGACACTTAAGAAAAATATCTGTAAAATTAGGTAACAAAATTGTAATTTAATTGATTTGCATTTGAAGCTAAGTAGTTTGTATCTAATCATAAGTTTAAAACTAAGTTCATAATCTGTTGGCAGACCAAATAAACAAAAATATTCACAGAATCCGCTAATCTAGAACGCCATCCTTCTCAAAAATACCTCGATTCCGCTGCTTAACCGCGATTCGACTATTACAAACATTCACTGTCACTATCTACTTGTATTACAAATAAAAACAATTCACACAAAAAAGTAAGTAGGTACGAGTAACAAGAGCAGGTCAGGGTATGATGTGTGACTACTTATGAAAACATAGTAAACAAAACCCTAGGTATTTTGTTGAGGTCATTTGCAAGATTCAATGTAAAGTTAATTATGATACACTTAAGAATCATCGGTCAGAAAAAAAACAGCATAATATTGATGTCGTGTTAACCGTTACAGTGTGCCCGATTCCAACGTCTCTCGCGTCGGACTGGTTCGCGGTTGGTTGGTAAAAGCGGCGCGGGAGCAGGCAGCGCGCAGTCAGCGCATCGGAGATCTGTCGAACGCACGCACCATGCTCCTAATTATCACCTGTTTGTTCGCGGCCGCGGCCGCAGCGCCCACCATCACCTACGACCGGCGCCAGGACGGCGAGTACAATACGCAACTCGATGTCTCCAACATCCTTTTCGTTATGGCTGTGCCGAAGAATGTACCTGCCAGTATCCTCGACTTATTCTCAAAGCAAGTCAAGCCAGGCGACAAGAATCAAGAGATCCAGGATAGATCTGATATACGAGTGATGGAAGCGTTCGTGGAGCCCAACAAACCATACCGCGTCGAGATTGGAGATGTCGGGCGCTCTGGAGAAAGCAACGGGCGTGCTGTTGAGGTCGTCATAGCAGGCAGAAGGCGCCTCGAGACTGAGCAGACTGATACCGAAGAGGATGACTTGAAGCTTTTGGGTGCTACAGAAAACTGTGGTCTTGGCCGTGTACGCGACTCCGTCACCCTCATGTGCAAGGATATAGAAACAGTGGAGGAAGCCGAGTCTGTTGTACCAACTAAACAAAACACAATAGAAGAACACAAACCATCTCTTGTTCCTTCGTAGTTCGTAGAGATCGACATCTCTATCATTACTAATTAGTTAATTTATTTTATATTAAGATCGCCATGTGATTACTTAATTTATTTATTTCTGTTATGTTTAATAATAAATTATGATTCTTTGTATATATTTGTTTTTTTTTATGAATCAAGAGTGACTGTGAATGTCTTCGGTGATGTTCTTCTGCTTTATTTTAAAGTTTGGCTGGTAGACAATGAAGGAACTACTGATCCTATTTCAAAAATTAATTTAGGGTTGTTGGATAGCCCATTTATCGAGGAAGGCTATAGGCTATATAACATTGCTACGGCAAATAGGAGCTGAGCAGTGGCCAAACAAAGAACGACGGGAGCGAAACCGTGCGACTTCTAGTACCTACATAAATATTTTCACATATAAGTTAGATACCGATAAGTGATAACAATGCTTACTATATAATATCTATATAAATAAAAATGGACCAAAAAGTATGTGATGGATTCACTTGAGAATGACGCGACCGATTTGGCTAAGTAATTCTTTTTTTGTTGTATTTGCTATTGTAAGAAATTATACAAAAAAGTGAAAAATTCAAAATTTTGGGTTTTAAAATCTCCCTATAAACATTTGAGAATGGAAAATTATCACGAATAATAAAATATGGTACTTATATAATACAGAGTGTATACGACAATACGACATTAAATGATAAGGCAGCCAGTGTTAACCCTTATAAACATATTCTAATAAAAATTATAAAAAAAAAGAAAAAAAAAAGCTACACATTATTTAGTCGAAAAATTTAAGAATATAAAACTACACATTATTTTTCTATCGTGACGTTTACGACATGACAACGACAAAAGTTCGGAACAGAGAAAGAGAGGAAAGAGAGAAAAGAGTAAGGGATATTTAAATGAATTGAATGAAGTACCTAATGACAACATACGATCAACGTAAATACCTACAGGTTGTTTAAAACTGTGAAAAACTGTGACATAAAGAATGTACATTTGCGTCTAAACTATTGCAAATTTCTATTTAATTTTTTTGGTAAAGCCTTCTAACATCACATGCTACACGAGGTTTCATTTAATGTTGTATACACCCTGTATATGGCGGTACGAAATTCGCCGGGTCAACTAGTTTATTAAATAAACCATATCTATGTACGAAAGTTTTTAGATCGATATTTCGCAACTGTAAAAAACACATCATATTTTTAATACTTTATCCTTCTTCTGAGATTAATGAACACTTATGTGTGCCGCGCGATTTCATAGTATTAAATTTATTCACGGAACCGAAGAAGCCTAGGTTACTCCTCGTAACGTTCTACCCGCTAGTGAGAGTCGAAATCGATTCAGGCGTTTCGGAGAATACCTCAAACAAACAGACAGGCAGACAAAAATTTTGAAGTGTGTTTTGTTACCGTTTTACACTATTTGTGTACTTTATATTATAATATGCTCAATCTAAAAAGCTGTTATTTACAATTAGAGACACTTCAATTTTGTTTATTTGTAACTACGAATCTACATCCGTATCGCGTAGTCCGAGAGTCCGACTCGCATTTGGCTGGCTAAGTTCGAGTTGGACTTGCGCTCTCAGAGTTCCGTAGGATTACGCAATTTTATATGTTTTTTGTGATTGAAATGTAAGATATAAGTAGGTAACGGGATAGCTAGAATAAATTTTCACAAATAGGTACATAGGTGCACTATCATCATGTAACGTCAGTCCGGAATAAACTTCCAATATATTATTACTAATATTCAGTGATATAACTACACGAGCACGGATTTCGGATTTTCCCCTTTAATTGTACCATTTGATATTGTTTCTTTACAAATTTCATGATTCTAGGTCAACGGGAAGTAGTTACCTTATTGTTTTGACTTTTTTGATCGTCAAGATTTGCGACAAAAATGGAGCATAAACGGCTATAGATATCTTTTGAATGCGTTTAGTTAGAACTCTGATTTTTTTATTGCGCGAAGTGATTGCAGACCCGTGTAATTGATATTAATTTCAAATCGTAATGATCCTTTTTAGCTACTTAAATATTTATTTGATAGCAGAGCACTGAATCGTTAGTTATTATGTATTTATCGACAATTAAATGTAACAGATATCAGGCTCATAAATCTGTCGTTATAAATGTACTTCAACGGTTATCTTGATGTAGATCCTGATGTCGGAATTTATAAAGTCACCCGGAAAGCTTAAAACTTGACTAAACGACTTGGTAGGGACCAACGGTTTTACGTGCCTTCCGAATCCCGAAGACGCTCGAGAATGAAAGTGTCACAAAAGGTCATCTATCTATGGACATACCTACTTTTCTTTTTCTTTTTAAAAAGACAACGCCCGCACTAGGGAACAAGCCCTGTGTCGCGGGGAACTTTACAAACATGCAACTTCGAAACAAATATCTAAGATTCTCTCATATATTTGATTCGTGTGGGAATCGAACCTACGTCACCCAGTACGGCGAGGCGAGGCGACCACCTTAACCACTGCGCTTCGGTGACAGTCAAACTTGTCAAGTTTGACTCCTATGTAACCTCATCACTTGTTTAAAGTTGTTTATCAGTCTGTCTCATGGCCGTCGCGTATATTTGGTAGCTAGCCATAAATGTGACATAAATCATTCAACGATATTCTGATAACAGAACTTATCTAAAGATTAGATTATCCCCACATACACTAGTTGTATCCGACCGTTTCACACACGTTAAAGTATAACTAGAAAGTTCTAAGTATGGAGTGTTCCTGCACTTTGGTGCTAGCTGGTGTTTCTTCATCGCCCATACGGCAACAAGCCTGAGCTCCTCCTGAGTCTCCTCATGTTTATTTAGGTCCACGTCAAATAGACCGCACACTACTATAGAGCGCATGGCTCAGGGGTTTGCGCTCGGGATTCACCTCTTGGTTGTTATGAGAAGATACATTGTTTCTTACTTACAATATAGCTTTCGCGTTAGCTACAATTTGACTTTTTTTGAGTTTGAGCGCTTGCTCCGATGGAGTTATATTCAAATTTTTTAGATCTTTCAGAATATCCGTGATACAAAAAACAGGCTATCAAACCCTAAAAGCATTTATTGGTTGATATTCCGGAGACTTCAATAAACAAACATAAATTAAACTTTTATATTAGATAGTAGTGTACTTATCACTTCGTAAGTGTGTCCTTCGCAAAAAGTGAAGGGTATAAAACATATTTGTTTTAAGTATTTATAACTATTTCATTCATAACGTCAGAGTAGGAGTTACATTCCATCCGTGATAAAATGGGTGAATCAAATACATTGCCCTTTCCATTCGAACTTAAGGAATTGGACCCTGAAGAGAAATTGGAGCTTCTAAGAGTTTATAAAAGTAAGTACCTAATTATAAATAATATCTTCATAATAATTAATTAAAACAGTGCATTTAACAGAAAACCTACCTTGTATCTTTTTGTTTTGTGGGGATAATTTAATTTTAAATATCGTAAGAACTTGTGCTGAAAAATTATGTAGGTAGATATAACGGTAGGTAACGGTATGTAGTAGATAAACGGGTAGGTATGAAAAATAACGATGATTGCAAATTCTCGAATAATACTTATGCAAGTTTCATACGAGGGTAGGACAGTGAAGCGTTCTAATATACGGCGAAATAATGGTCAGTAGGCGCGTCTTCTTTTCTTCATTCCGATATCTAGCAGATAAGCAGAGGCACTTCGCCGCAAACAATATTTTTCTAAGTCTTATAAGGTGCCATTTTAATATTAAAAATAACAAATTTTCATTTGAGCTAAAATAACGAATACTTAATATTGAATAAACTATCGATTCGCCTCGCCGCGGCCATTAGAAATGCATCAAAATATTGAAGAGCACTTTGACTCTCCGTGAAAAAAAATAACGAGACCAATAGAAGTTTATGAGAAAGCTTGAACAACCAAGTTCTTTTCTTTATTTTTCTTAGGAACGCACATCGCCTGCTCTAGGTACCTGCCTATTAGGTTAATCATATAATAATTGAAAAATCAATATAACAACAAGAAAATAAGGGTCACACAAAAGTGTGTACCACTACTAAAAAAACAATTACTTATGTTCCAGCTAGAGAGATAGACACAAGATTCGACTTCGTGAGCGTTGGTCCGAAGAAGTACAAACAGCCGAGGTCTTACTGTGAACACGCTGCTTACTTTTACAACATTCCGGTGAGAAGTACTGATATATTTGTGAACACATATCCACGATCAGGTACGTACAGATTCTTCCAACAGGAGGCTACAGGTAATTTCTGTAAGATAATTTGGTTTTTGATCATTTTAAGTCCATTCAGGTAGAAACACAAAACTGCGGTGCGATGCCGAAACGTAAAAATTTACGAGATCTAGAGATTCTAATATATATATAAGTATATATCTAATATAGATTCTAATATAACATAATACATAAGTAATTACTTGTTGACGGTCACAGGAATCGTCACCCAAACCATGGCAAAGAGCCTTGCGGCACTAAATTGCATCGCAGTTTTCTGCGTTGCAAATTGCTGCATGCGTGCAAGTTAGGCTCTATCTCCTCGCTAGATCCTCCGATCATGACGGATATAAATAAATGCTAGTACCAATGCTAGGCCATGCACATATTAGGGTTTCGTAGTTAACATTATCAAGTTTTTCGCAAGAACTTTATGTTAAACATTTTCTATGGAATTTTCACCACACTTAGACAACAACGAGAGTGGGGTCATAATTTAATTAAGTACTTAGGAGATAACGCTAAACAATGCAAATGAGATAACTTTATTATTTATGGTTGAAACAACGCTTTTGGATAGATAAAATCGTATTTATTCATCTACAAAGTAATTGCCCGTTTTCATAGAGGAGGTTTCAGACTAGGCCGCTCGAGAAGACCTTATCATTTCTGCCATAAAATACGTACATAGGTTATGTACGTATTGTTTACACTAATTGTTCCTTAAAAAAGTTATAACTATAATCTATGTTTCATCACAAATAATAAAATAAAAAATCGGTTCTGGTTTTTCTATCTGGAAATATGGGGTTATAAGAGATTGCCATGATTGTACACTAAAGGCGTATCATACGGCAAAAGGATAAATGGGGTTTAAATGCATTTGGGTGAATTTCAACAGGTCCATTAAAATATTCATTTCCGTGGATTTTTTTATCTTTATTTTATATAAAAAAATTAAAGTTTTTTAATTTACGTGTCTTTTTTTTCATTGCCATAGCAAATTTTGGGCACGGAAACCATAGCAATGAGAACATGGCGATGAAAATCAAGGCAAAAATAAAAATAAAAAAAGTCTATTGATTGTTCGAAGTAAACAAATAAATAAACAAAAGAAATGGCGTTCTATCGAATGTATAATTAAGACGACAAACTTATTCAATAGAATATAGTATATCTATCCATAGCGATGAAGATTTCATCGATGCCACGCAATTTTTGGTCCCGGGAAATTCACCCATTTGTTTGTGTACCTAAACATGGTCAGTAGGATTTAAAAATCAATAAACATTTTTGTCTTCATTCTAAAGGCACTACGTGGACTCAAGAACTAGTATGGCTGGTAGCAAATGACTTTGATTATACGAGAGCCAAAGAAGAATCATTGCGTGACAGATATGCTTTCATCGAGTAAGTAGATGTTTATTAAACATTTAATATTCACTATCTCAATTAAAATAGGCTCAGCCCTTATTATACGAAACTGACTAATAAAATCAATTAAAGGTTTTTTGAGTTTAACTTCTGTCGCGTTGTACTACGATTCGCTATGTCTCATTCAGTTACCATTTTTTTTAGAAATTAAATCATCATCATCACGGGTCTCCTCCAAAGAATGTGAAGGGTATTCAGCCTATTATATCACGCAATAATCAAATCATTTATTCAGAAATAATACGTGACGTCATCTTACAAAACTGAAATATTTCATTGGACAGATTCAAAAACACTACGCAAAATATATATAATAATTCGTCATCAATAATGATAAATTTAAACAAAGTAAGATTCAGTACGTATGTGTCATCATACTCATCATTTTAACGGGTTTCAGATTGTTCACACTTTACACTAATAAAAAGTGGCAGGATGAGTTCTTGCAGAGCGCTGAGAACAAAGAGTTTGCAGTAAAAGTATTGAATAAGATGTCACAGCCTATAACTGAGAAATGGTCAATGTTACCATCACCTCGGTTCATCAAGACACACCTGGCGCTCTCGTTACTACCGCCCTCATTGCTCGACACCGCTAAGGTGGTGTATGTTGCGAGAGACCCAAGAGACGTCGCAGTCTCTGCATACCATTTCGCGTGTGTCTATAAAGCGAGAAGCTTCCCAGGTTCATTTAAGGACTTTTGGGACTTGTTTTATCAGGGCCTAGGTAAGTTTTATCGGTACCAACTCTATGTAATGAAAGTGTAAACACAGCTTATAGGCAAAAACACGATCACTCAAAAAAGAATGTAGTAGGTTCCTTACCTTCTTGTTGAACTCACTGACGGGTATTTCGCTTTGCAAACTGATATGGGTGAATGACAGTGGATTTAACTTTGTGGAGTTAGTTTATATGTACTAGTCATGTGACTTACCATCTGCTAAAGGTGAAGGAAAACATCGTAAGGAGAGCCGAGAGAGAGTATCTCCACGATGTTTCTTCTAGTGTACGTATGTACCTTAGAAAAAATTCTAACTATGTGTCTGATCCACCAATTAACACAGACCAATGTGAGGCAGTGTGTGGTTCGGCTGGATTAACTTACTTTCATCTCTCAGTTTTAAATTTAATTTGTGTTGTTTCAGCTTATATATCGCCTTATTTCGAGCACGTTAAAGAGGCATGGAATTTGAGGAATCATCCAAATATGCTGTTTCTGTTTTATGAAGATCTTTTAAAGGTACCTTTTTATAAATTACATTATAAATTTTTCTTTGAGTTCAACTGTTGTCAACAAAACAAACGCCACCACAGAACACAATACATGTAAATGCCACGGTTCTCTGTCCTCTGCCTTCTTATTGATGTCTTGCATCTTGATACGACTCGATGTAGTTTTCCTTATTTAAGTTTTTTTTTTTTATACCACGACGGTGGCAAACAGACGTACGGTCCGCCTGATGGTAAGCGGTTACCGTAGCCTATGGGCGCCTGCAACACCAGGGGCATCACGAGCGCGTTGCAGACCCTTATTTGTTGTATTTGATTTGTTATTTCGTGGTTATTTCTCCTCGGTCATCCTTTTCCTCTTTTTCCATCAATTTTTTCCTTCTAAAATAGTTTTTTTTTTTTTTTTTCTTCTTTCTTAAAAAGACAACGCCCGCACTAGGGAACAAGCCCTGTGTCGCGGGGAGCTTTACAAACATGAAACTAACGGACACAAAGTACACCCAGACTAGAAACAAATATCTATGAATCACACAAATATTTGTCTCGTGTGGGAATCGAACCCACGTCACCCAGCACGGCGATGTAGTGGCGAGGCGACCACCTTAACCACTGCGCCACGGTGACAGTAAAAATATATAATATTCTCAATCCGCAATCCAAAGAAATTATGTGTTTTAGGACTTACCAGCGTCAGTACATCGAGTGGCAGACTTTTTGCATAAAGAAGTAACCGACGAACAAATGGCTCGTGTCTGTGAACATCTCAGCTTCGATAATTTTAAGAAGAATAACTCCGTAAACAGCGAGATTTTGAAACAATTGGGTTTGTTTAAATCTGAAGGAGCTTTCGTTAGAAAAGGTACTTCCAAGTTACAATCAACGATTCTATTTATTCTTTAGTGGGATCTTAGTGGGATATTTATGGGTTGTAATGATAATGATAAGAATTAAGTGTCTGCACCAGCCCCCTGATTCTGAGCTGTCGGAATATTTTCGGCCGGAAATGTCAATTTAATTAAAGTTAAAAAACATAATGTTAAAGAAATTGATGGTTGTAGGAAAAAATCTTATATTAATCAGTTTTTAATTTTCTATACGGTAAACAATTTTATAACATTAAATAACTTAAGCCGTAAAAATAAGTCGTACTAAGATTTGAAAAAGTTTACGATCGGGGCGCAATCCGACGAGTCAGAATCAGGGGGTAGGAACATAAAACCTCTGTCACCGACATATTTAATTCTCTTAGCTGAAACCCTTGCGCTGGCGTGGCGGGTCGGCCGGCTTGGCTGTATAGAGCACTCAACACATTTCTAAAGGGTTAACTCTTTCGTCGTCAGGTAAAGCTGGCGGATGGCGCGATTACTTCGACGAGGAGATGACACAGCAGGCGGAGAAATGGATCGAGGAGAACCTGAAAGACACGGATTTACGCTTCCCATCTATTAAATAAAGACATTATTAACATGATAATTTATTAGAACTGAATTATTATTTATTACTAACTCTAGTTTCCACGCGGCAGGATCCACAGGAGCGCATTGTCAAGATAGGCTTAAAACCTTGTGTCATTTTCCAGCAAAAAATCTTGAATAAACAAGTGATAAACACACTTTGAATTGAATAAAAAAGTAAGGAGTACGGGACAATCCCACCCACACTCCCATCACTATAACTCCTGTAAGCCAGGATAAACATATTAACATAAACCTTGCGAACAGCCGAACACCCAGCTATGACACTCAGGATTCCCAGGGAATGCGTACCTACTGTCTTGGAACTTGTCACGATATTAATCAGAAGTAACATGGAGGGATAAGAAAGAAAGTTTCTACTTCTCTCCATAGCAAAGCGGGCGACAAAATTAATCTGTTAGGGTCAAAGCTATTAGAAAAAAACCGGTTAAGAGCATGACGGACTATGCTCAACGTGTCGCGGACGAATGTTCCTGCGCTCCCGTGACCACAGCAGAGCGCGACGAGAGGAACACCTTGGGGTTTTAGTGGGTGCGAGCCCCACATAACCCCTCGGTTCTTTCCCCAAGACCGAGGGGTATGCGCCAGGCATTTCAACAGGTAAAAAAAAAAAAAAAATATGCTCAACGTAGGGTTCCACAACAAAGGAGTGTTAAGAAGCTCAGTTTTAAGGCAATTATTTAAAAATAATTTTCGTTGGAAGTATATATAGTACCTTTGTGTTTTTTATTTTTAAGGGTTCAGGTTTGCCATTTTGGCTACGCAACCCTAAAAATGGTCAAGATTTAGGAGCGTGAGGACCCGTTTCCAAATGATTCATTTATAGGGAACACATGCAATGTTGTTTCTTATCATTTGTAGTAAGTGAAATGTTAGGCGTCTTATTTTTATGTTGGAAAACTTCACCAACTTTTAAAATCTAAGTATTTGCATTTTGACTACGGAACCCTAAACAGCACCGCGAACATAATGAACGTATATTTACTGGACCTATGAGAACTAAGTCTGACTCCAGTTTTATTTATGGTAGAAACACCCAAACGCACAAAAGTTCGACACAAGATATCCATAGTAGTTATACTGCTCCAGACGAGACTTGCAGCAAGAAAAATAAGGACTGTGTCTATATTTGATAATAATCTGTTGAGTTAATATTTGTTAAATAGTTACAGAACTTATAGTGTTTAACAACACAATAAAACAGTAAAAATAAATAAATCTGTAAATATTTACATCTTTAAGTAGGTACATATATTAGGTCTTGTAAGTACAGTCAGCGTCAAATTTAATATTCGCATTCAATCATTTTGACACGGAGTGCACTCCAGTTGAATGAATGAATGATTCACAAATCAAAGTTAATCATAAGTACGTTTAAAAACTATTTAATTCATTTTGTTTAAATAACATCGAAATCATTGTAAATAATACTTACAATAATGTCTTGGCAAGCGCTGGATTAGACTAGCCGCAAATCATGCTCAGTTGCGTGACTTGCGTGCAATTGGACCGGTATGTCCAACAGTGCTAAAAACGATGGTGGCTGAATGGATAAGGGACCGGTGCGGCGTGCAAATCACGCGGTCCGAGTTCGATCCCGACCGGCAGTGCCAATGTGGATTCCACTTTGTGGAATTTATATGTACCTACTAGTCAAATGACTTATCATCTGCTAACGGTGAAGGAAAACATCATGAGGAAACCCACATACCCTAGAAGAAATTTTATGAGTACCTATTAACTACTAACCTACCCACACTAGGCCAGTGTGAGTGGATTATGGCCTAAACCCTCTCAGCTCTCTAGTTAGAGGAGACCTGAGCCCAGCAGTGGGACTTAATGGGTTGCTGATGACGATGTCCAGCAGTGGACTAGTACAGGCTGATGATGATGTTGACGTCTCATTCATTTTCAAAAAAACATTGATAATTAGGTAACTACAGTATTCAGGTTTTATATGATTATTAAGAATAGTCCGTTCGATTACATTTTACAATCTCCGCTTCATAACACGGTGTTATCTGTGTAAGTATGTTTAATCATTCCTTTTATAATAGCCTTGCTGTTCACAAGAGTTTAGTTATTAATACTCTTAGATATGAGTGAACATAACGATGCACATTATCCTTATCAAATTGACGAATTATCATCTGAAGAGAGAGATGAGATTTTTAAATTATACAACGGTGAGTACGTTTGCTTGTAGTCTGTAGCATACTTAAAGTTAGGGAGGTAATGATGCTAAAAGTGGTAGATAGGTAAGACTTAGGTAAGGTGCCAAGATGGGTTATTTACTAAAAAGTATCCATTTCAATAATCTGACGTTTTTAGCGTAAGATAAGACATACGTACGAAATTTGGAGGGTCACACTTGTAAAGAAAAGAACGTTAACTGGATTTTATCAAACGCAGCTGCCCCCTGATTCTGAGCTGTCGGAAAAATTTCGGCCCGAAATGTCAATATAATTAAAGTTAAAAAACATATTGTTAAAGAAATAAATGGTTGTAGGAAAAAATCTTAAACTATCAGTTTTTAATTTTCTAAATGTTAGACTATTTTCTAACATTAAATAACATAAGCCGTAAAAATACGTCCTACTAAGATTCGTTAACGTTTACGATCCGGGAGCATTCCGACGGCTCAGAATCAGGGCCCAGATTAATTTTTATTTTGAAATAAAAAAATTCAAAACATTGTTTGATTCTTTTGCATAAATAAATAAAAATAAATTTATTAAAATTAGTGCGCCTAGCTAAAGTAAAACGATTTACAGTCATATCCATTAGTTTAATTACTATATATTTTTGTGTAGGCACTATCGCTATGACCAAGGAGGTAAGGGAGTGAGTGTATTAAATGAGAGCTGAAGACGTATAGGCAATACTGCTTTTACTAACGCTCTATCGCCATTGAACAAAGTCAGATAGCATTAGGACTATATGCCGTCTTGAAAGGCCGCGCGCCACCAGCCAGTTTGTTTGCCCATCAGCTGATGGGCTCGGTGTAGTAGGTACACGAAGTGTTAATTGTAAAAAAACGTTTATAAAAAGTGAGTTTAATAGTAAATAATTCATTTGTACTACAACGAAAATGACTATAGTGTGTGCCGTTATAGGCTGTTATAGCCGGATAGGCGTTTTATTTTAATAGAAAATAGACAAAAATATCTTTCGATTGGTAAGTTAACTAGGAATAAGCCGTGGTGAGAGCTTTTATTGCGTATACATAAGGTTTCGATTATCCTCTATCAGTGAAATGCATCATCATTAGCATCGTTGTCTCCCCTACTAGCACACCTAACATACCTTATCCTTTTTAAACAAATTTAAGTAAGTAGATATAATATAAATAAAAAATTAATGATGATGAAGGCCATACAGATTGGAAAGCTGGACAAAAATGTAGAATGGCATAAGATCTAAAAGTTCTTTAGAAAATATTGTGTAAATAAGGACACTGTACTAAAGTGTACTAGTTTGACGAACACCTTACGGGTTACAGTTAACAAATTATATACACACTAATGAATTCGTCATGCCTTTTGAGACGAAACAGTAGATCTTAGACCATTGAAAATTTTATTTTATTATTGTGAACTTATGATCGCTTTCACCTAGGACGTTATTTTTCATTCATATTGGTGCTTCAGCTCCAATAGATTTTGTTAGTGTGGGTCCGAAGAAGTACAAAGTGCAGCGACAGTTCCGCGATGACGCTGCCAACATCTACAACATGCCTGTGAGAGATAGTGACATTTTTGTGGCCACGTATCAACGATCAGGTAAAGTATTGAAATATACTAATATTATAAAGCTGAAGAGTTTGTTTGTTTGAACGCGCTAATCTCAAAAACTACTGATCCGATTTGAAAAATTTAGTGTTGGAAAGCCCATTTATCGAGGAATGTTATAGACTATATAACATCACGCTACGGTCAATAGGAGTTGAGCAGTGTCCAAATAAAGAATGACGGGAGCGACGCTCCGCGCGCCTTCTAGTATTTTATATATTGGGCTAGAATCCGTCAGCCGCTTCTTTGTTACCTCGACCAAGATTGATCTGCTTAGTTCTGTACTAAGAACTTCCGGATTTTCTGAGCAGAAAGATTCTGTATCTCATCAGGTTGCTCTTGAACTCTTGGTGCTGTCCTAAATGGCTACTTCTTTTGTATATAAGTGGTCCACATATGCAGAGGACACGTATTGTAGTTTCCTCTGACTCTTGGCAAAATCTGCACATTATGGACTGGCTCAGGCTTAGTTTAAACTCAAAGTAGTTTAGTTTGCCTGTGAGGTTAAGTAATTACGTTCGCGTTACCGTCACTTAAGCTGTGTTGTGTTCTTGCTGGTGAATATAGTAGTATCCAGAGTTTATTGGCGATGGAAGTGGTTTTAACACTTTTAAAGGAGTAGCTACACGCACGCGCATTTGATGCTGCAGGAGCATGTTGCACGCATCCTTTAGTCGCCTTATACTACATGGTTGAAATGGAGTAGTGACATTATGTATTTTTCGCCACTACACGGACAGCTCGTATATTTTAAATTTAATCTTAAAATACAATTGACGGCATTTGGATAGTGATTTGTTTATTTCATTTCATTTATTTCGTCCAAAAACAATTTTTACATTGTGTGTGAACAATAAAATTACATATTGTGATGTCTAATAAAATAATAACTACATGAAAAATAAATTAATTTAAGATGTCAAAAATGCAATGTCACTGTATATCATAATAAATTTTAAAGGTACATATCATATCACAAATTAACAGTTTACAAACATTATACATCTATTTATGTGCATAATGCCCGAGTATGACACGATAATTAATTTCACAGGTACGACATGGGTTCAGGAACTTGTTTGGCTAATAGAAAACAATTTTGACTACGCAACCGCAGAAAAAGTATATCTCACTGACAGATATCAGTTTTTGGAGTAAGTATGATTATTTAAATAAATGATTAACACACTAATATTAGTACTTAATATTATAAAGGCGAAAGTTTGTGAGTGTATGCTCCTTCATGCTCAAACAGTTGAACAAATTTTAAAAAAATGTATAATTGTAGTAGATGCCATTAAAATACATTTAAATTGGATACAATTTCTGCTTATTCTCCAGTATTAATTTATCATGAGAAAAAGTTTCACGAGATTTAAAATGCCGCAATTATATAAATATCACGATTTTATAAAAGCAGTATAATTGTAATTAATAATACCTAAAGACTAGCAACCATGAGAACTCAGAAAACTGTTTTGAAAGCTTTAATAATAAGATCTGTTAGTTTTCTGCTAGCGGTACTGGGGTCGAGTGAGGTCACAAATTTCAAATCTCGTAATATGTTTGATGTTTGAAATTGTATTTGTGCATGTTTTGCCGTAGGTACCCATAATTATTAAGGATCACATATGTATATAATATAAAATAAGATCTTATACTTAATTTTTCCGAACAAAACGGAACTAAGCAAATGCTTCTTCATATTCGGTAACGGTTTTAATGTATTAAATATATTATTTAAAAGTAAACTTTGTTTTCACGCACGTATCTCGATAGTGGCGCCAACTGGTGAATACAAAAAGGGTTGCTCTCATTTATTCAAATAAATGTTTCTTTCAGCTTGTTCATTTTCTTCAATAAAAAGTGGCAAGAAGATTTCTTTAATCGTATGGAGGATAAAAAAGCGGCTTTAGCGGTTGTAGACAAAGTATCAACACCGGGTAGTAAGAAATTACTGACAATGTCTTCACCTCGTTTCATCAAGACGCACCTACCATTGTCACTGCTGCCTCCGTCATTGCTAACTGCGAAAGTGGTGTACGTTGCGAGAGATCCCAGAGATGTCGCAGTCTCTTGCTACCATCATTCTCAACTATTTAAAGTATTGCACTTCCCCAACCCCTTCAAAGATTTCTGGAACCTATTTATCAAAGACATGTGTGAGTATACCTTACCTACCGATGTGATCATGCTCCCGTATTTGTCAAATAAAAACACTTATTTGTTTTTTGTTTCAGTTGTGATGACGCCTATCTTTGAACACCTTAAAGAAGCATGGGAACAGAGACACCACCCGAATATGTTATTCTTATTTTATGAAGAACTTTCAAAGGTTAATTAAACATATTAAACTGCATTTTCTGCCGCGTCTGTATAATCACAACTAATTTATAATAAAAATAATGTATTTTGTATATAGGATTTATCCGGAACGATCCGGCGAGTCGCAGATTTCCTCGGCAAAGAGGTGACAGCTGAACAGATGAATCGTCTGTGCGACCATCTTAGTATTGAAAAGTTTAAGAACAACATATCCGTGAACTATGAAGAGCTCAGACAGTTTGGAATGCTCGACTCGAACGAAAAGTTTATTCGAAAAGGTTTGTGAAATTTCAAATTTAATTGGCTATACCTACTCACGATACTTAAAATTCACTCGCATGGAAAATCTTCGTTCTGTCCTCAGGAAAGGTAGGCGGATGGCGCGACTACTTTGATGAAGAGATGATGAAGCAGGCAGACCAATGGATCGAGGAGAATCTGAGAGACACCGATCTGCGCTTTCCGAATATGTAGAATACCTAATTAATTAATAATAAGCGTATAAAACAAAACCTTTTGTGCTTGCTTGATACTAAGCCCCTCAGGTCAGGTGACTTTTTTCTCTTCCTATCCTGTATTACAAAGAAATAGGGTCTGTTATATATCTATACTCAGTACCTGCCAGTAATCCAAATTCAAATTTGCAATCTTTTGACGGTCACTGACCTTGGCAGGCTGGCTTTGTATTTTTCACATTTTTAGGTCTTACGGTTTAGAAGATAACTACTACGAAAATATTCACACAACCTAATCAAAAACTTGCTAGAAACCTGTGTGTGTGCTAGAAAATGTCCCTGAACGACCTGTCGATGAAATTTTTTCGTATTCTATTACATGTATAGAGTGCCCAAATATGAAGGAATATTTTTTATTTTTGTTATATAACTACCAAACTTAGTAGAGGCCTCGAGGAAATTCCGTTTTTGCCATTTTGGCTACGAAAACCTTAAAATGACAAGAAAAATATTATTAGAACAGCTTTTAAAGTTTTATAATGGATGGTCTCGGATGCTCTTGGTACCGGGAACTGGGAATTAGTGATATGAATTCTAACACAATCAGACAATCAAACTCCGAAATCTGGTTGCAAATTTTAATGTCATGATTATTAGGAAGAAAAATAAAGAAATACTTACTTAATTGAATAGATTGTTCGATACCCAGGATATGATAAATATTATAATTTTTCAAATCGTGGTTAAAGACGTAAGCGCTATGAAGATTCGCTTTTTTGCTGCGGAACCCTACAACCGGTATTTTACAAAAAATCCAAATATCCCTGTTTATTTTGCTTTCTGTGACAACTTGTAATTAAGGCAGCACCATCACTTTTAAACAACTGTCTTTACATAGCTTTTAAGGTGTAGGGATGTTTTTGTTGGTTGTCGTGATAAAAAAAAGGGCCTATATTTTCGAATAACCTGTTACATTCTTAGCTTGTGACTTGTTGAGTTACTTTGTAAACGAGATTTCATTTAATTTTCATTTCTTCTTCTTGGCACGCACTATTGTGCATCGACGAAACCCTACATTGCCCATGGTCTGACACGCACTTGGCCGATTTAGTAGTATTTTTTTATAACAGTAAACAATGGTGTGGATAAAAGAGGAATGCACGATAAATAAAAATAAGATTATTATAATTAATTGTCGCTAGAATTATAAAATAGGCGGCATCAATCGTTCAGTACTCAGTAGTGTGAGTAGTGTTACCTGTGTTACTATGGAGGAAAACAAGACCCTGGCCTACCCTTATGAGTTCACAGAGGTTACCCCAGAGGAACAAAAACAATTTGATCGGTTATATGATGGTAAGTGATAAAAATTTCCATAAATTTATTGTGTATCAGAACTTTCGCCCGCATGCCACGAGAACGCATTAAAGAGATAAATTTTAAAAAAATAATCTTTTTTTAAAATATTAATTAGTCCTCTCCTTCATCCTACCGACATAGTTAGTCAGATACGGTTCCGTACTGACAGGGAGTATGGCAAAATAGGTCTGTATTTTTATTTCAAAATACATTATGCTAAGCAAACAAATGTTTGATATGTTTAAGCCTAACTTACAAACCGTGGAAAGTGAAAACAAAGCTTTCATTTGATACCCCACTTGATCTAATAGTCTCCATTTAAAATTTCAACCACTCATTTTCGTCAGCCAAATGACGTCCGACGCTGGACATAGGCCTTAACTGATTTCCACCACAGAGAGTTAACTTATGCCGTTTTCAACCAACGGCTACCTGCAACCTTTATCAGGTCGAAAGGCCGCACTCGAGTACCATTTTCCCCATAGGCCATCGGTTTTACGGGCCATGTGCCATTTTAGCGATACGATTCGGTGAGCTATGTCGGCAACTTGAGTTTTCCAACGAATCTTCTCATTTCTGATTCGATCAATCAGGGAAACCCTAAGGATAGCTCGCCGTTTCAGATTATATATGTATATTAAAAAACTACAGATGAAGTTAACATTCCAGTTCTGACTGTGAAGGCACTTCGTGTTGGACCGAAGGGCTACGTGGTGTACAAACCTTTTATAAAGGATGCCGCTAACATCTACAACATGCCGATAAGACCTACTGATATATATGTAAACAGTTATCAAAGATCAGGTATGCGTAACCAAGACTTTAAAGGTTTAGAAAAGCTCGTTTTGTGTCACACGATGCTAAACAAATAATCTGTCCATGATGGTTTAATTATTAACAAAACTAAAGTACAAGTCTAAAATATACATAGCCGAGTTAGTACCGAGTCGTCACCTGTTCCGCTTCGTCATCAAAAATTTTGTCCATACTAAAAATCCCGACTCGTCACTATCAAAAATGATATAAATTTTTATTAAATATTCATGTCCCGAATCGTCACCATTACAAAATTTCTAAATAAACGGTACAGTTTGCAAGAAAAGCTTATATATAGGGATATAGGTACTAGGTACGTTAAATATAATAGTGGTTTGATTTTTAGAAGTATTAAATTTGTAAGTAATCTATCACTTACACACAAATAAAAAAATATAGAATATAAATTTACAGACACTCAAAAAATACCTTGGACATGATGTCACCGAAATCCTCCCATGGAGGAACGCAGGGCAATGGTGGTGAGGTGTAACATGCTAGCTCGCAGGTTTGCACGCTGAAGTAAAGAAGTTAAAATTACACTATTCAAGGCATACTGCCAGAACTTTTATACGAGCAGCCTGTGGGTGTGCTATACGCAAAAAACGTTAAATGCCCTGCGTGTTCAATATAAGAATGCTTTTAGTATACTGTTGGGGATGCCACCCTTTTGCAGAGCATCCAACATGTTCGCAGAAGTGAGGGTCAATGGGTTTTATGCAGTCAGGGGAAAAACATCGGTTTCGTCTATTGTACCGGATAACCTTAAGCTGATCGGTATCAGTCACCCGTAATGAGGTACATTGATGAGGATTATGATGTCCTCCATGTCGATTGCGACTGCTACTGCGCAGCTGCGTATTGTTAATTGAGCATGATACTGCAGTATCAATCAGATGCGCATGATATATCTTAGTGCATAAGCTATTGCGCTAAAACAGATACACTCTCTCGTCCAAAACCCCACAGAGCCCAATGGAATGGCAATCACTAGGTACAATTAGAGTGGAGCTGGATACAGTGTACTGGGCGGCACTAACTTATCGACTTCTACCACCACAAGTTACATAAATGAGAATAAAAGAGAAAATAATTATAAAATAAATCTTAGAAATGCAATTTGACGTGCGAGGTACATTATTATTAATAAAGTGAAGCCTTACATGGTCACCTACATAAATTAAATAATTGAAAATCATTAATTAGTGATTCGATGAATTTAATAATTATATTTTATGTAAACTGTATGAATTCTATATCTTCTTATAACTTAAAAATCTATTGTTAGTAACAATACATTTTTGACTGTTGGTCTAGTGGTTAGTGACCCTGGCTGCTAAGCCAGAGGTCGTGGGTTCGATCCCCACGCAGTAAAAATCTTTATGTGTTGAGCATAAACGTTTATTCTGTGTCTGGGTGTAATTTATCTATAATATGTATTTATTTACAAAAAAAGATGTATTTAAGTAGTATATCAGTTGTTTAGTACCCATAACACAAGCAAATATAATTGCTTAATTTGGGACTAGATGGCGCTGTGTGAATGTGGTAGAATATTATTATTATATTATTATTATTTGTAAGTTAAAACTGTCTACTAAAGACATCACAATTGTTACATAATATTTCAGTTAATACACGATTTATATTATTATCTAGTTTACCGACATTTATAGTGCACTTGATATGCCTACTTTCGTTTATAAGGACTTTTAATATAAGTAGGAATTTATAGTTGCTTTTCGTTCTGTCTGTACTTTGACTAAAACAATGTATTGGTGACGAGCCGGGACTTGATTTTTTAAAATAAATGATACGGGGACGAGTCGGGATATGTTTTTTTATGGTGACGAGCCGGGATCGTGACGAGCCGGGCCTGACTGCATAGCCGAGTTACATACCACGAGTCAGTAAATTCTTTTAATATTTATTAAGTTTCCACCGTTATTTATTCAGCTTTTTACTAGATTAGGTGCTTGGATAAATTAGATAGAGTCTGACCAGCGAATCGCAACACAAAAAAATTGCGGTAAATGGGAATAACAGTGTTTATTTAAAAAAACCAAAAAACCCGACTGCCTTGCCTTGCCAAAAAGTAGTCTTCGTCAGTCAATATTATTAATTATTATGTATATTTTTACTTTCTGAATTTCTAAAGTGCAATAGTGACGTATTTCCATCTTATTAGTACTTTTTAGGTAGTCAGGTTTTTTAAATTAACTTTTTTATTTATTTTATTTGAAAGCACGTTTTCTAGCGATCATTCTTATATACATTTATCAAAATCGTTTAACTGTTTCACTGAACTGATCAGTGGCTAAATAAAGAACGGTGGGAGCGAAACCCTGCACGCCGTAGCATGATGTTATATAGCTTACAAACAAATACACTCTTCCACTTTATAATATTAACTAGTATATGTAGAGATTCGCGGATGAATACGAATATTATAACAATACCTTGCACTTCCAAATCGGTCAAGCTATTTAGGTCATAAGAGACAAGAGGAGCCGCGGGCAATAGTTAGTGCATATAATTGAATTAGGCTATTAATTAACTTTCATGTGATACCCATAATGTGATAGCACTAAAAAAAAGATTGTTTTAACAGTTTACGTCCGCCATATTGGTTTTTTGTTGACAACACATAGCCTATGACACTCGGGGGAAGCAAGCTGTTTAGGCTACAGGAGGTCACAATGGAGCAGAAATGCCCCCATACATACATACGCGCGAAAAACATTACCCTCCTTTTTTGCAGTCGGGTAAAAACAGAACCGTATAAAATCATTAATCCGTATTAATCATCACATAAAATTATGTAACACTGAACATACGTAGTTTTTTAAATTTTAAATTTCGTTCGAAATTATGTACTCATTAAGTATTAGAATACAAAATACTACTCAAGCTACAAAAAATCTTGTAGTAATCTAATAGTATCTTACAGGAACAACATGGACGCAAGAATTAGTTTGGCTAGTGGCAAATGACCTTGATTACACCAAAGCAAAAAAACCTTTGTTTGAAAGATATGCTTTTCTAGAGTAAGTATTATAGAACTTATAAATCTGAATCAAGAACACTATTGGTATTATAAAACTGAGGTGTATCACATCAGCGATGGTGGCTGAATGGATAAGTGGGCGGTATGCAAATCATGCGGTCTGAGTTCGATTCTGACCGGCAGTACCAATGTGGATTTCACTTTATCTAGATGAATATCTATGGATATATCTGATCCACCAACTCGCACTAGGCCAGCGTGTGTGGATTATGACCTAAACCCTCTCAGCTCACTAAAAATAGAGGAGAGGAGACCTGAGCCCAATAGTGGGAGTGGAATCACATCTATATTGCGCCAGTTATGATAGGTTCCATGTAAAGTCGGAAATTAACCGGTCACATTTCCAAACTGGTCGATACTAAGAATTTCATAAGAGAAAATGCAAGTATTGTTTTACCTGACCTGGAGATTTAATTCAAGACCTCATGCGCAGTCGTATACCCCCCTGCTGTGCCACTGAGGACATACTCATACGATTACATTTAAGTCAATCAATACAGGGACAAGTTACAGAGTTAAGTCTAGGAGACGCTAGAGATTTAATTGGCAATTACCAAGTCAGTTTTAGTGCCAAGGGCATAGCTACCACCGTATCAGCCGCATAAATTATAAAGGACCGCCTGGCTATAAGGCCCCGACGTGTGTGCGGCTTTTGATTTTTTTTTAAATCGTAACCCTCCTCTTTTTTTTATATCATGACGTTAACAAACAGACATACGACCCGCCTGATGGTAAGTGACGGTGAGCGGTTCCCGTAGCCTATGGACGCCTGAAATACCAGGGGCATCACGAGCACGTTGCCAACCCTTAAGAAACCTTCAATGCAAAAAACACCAGAAAAAATATTCAGGTGGATCTGCAAAGATATATAGGTTTAAAGTATGTCATAAAATATGGAAAAGAAAAAATAAACATAGATACGCTAAAAACATATTAATTACTTACAGTGGTTTCATGTTCTTGGATGAAGACATGATGGATACATACGCTGAGAGCCTTAAACGCGAAAATGAAAATGTAAATGAAGAAGAGGTAAAGAATTGCCTAAGAATTCTATGCCAGCCTGTGAGTGGCATGCTAGCCAAGGCGCCTTCACCACGTTTCATCAAGACTCATCTGCCCTTGTCTCTGATGAATCCCAAACTACTGGATACCGCAAAAGTTGTATATGTAGCGAGAGACCCACGAGACGTCGCAGTGTCTTGTTACCATCAAGCTATGCTTTTTAGGACGCTGCAGTTTCCAAATGGATTTAAAGATCTTTGGAACATATTCTACACAGACTTATGTAAGTAAACGTCTAAGTAAGTCTTGAATATATAATCATCATTATCATCATCATATCAGCCCAATGACGTCCACTGTTGAACATAGGCCTCACCTAATTTTTTTCTATATAATCATAAATTAAAAAAATATATACTCGAATATATCGAGAAATATTTGTATTGTAAAACACTCTAGGGTCTTACTAGATTAATAAACAATTCCAAACTGCACTATTAATGTTCGGCATTTACTTAAGTTGCATAAAAATTATCTGTTATTAATAGGTATAAACTCGATGTGTTTTCAGTCACGTTGTTGCCCTATTTTGAACATGTCAAAGAAGCATGGGAGAAGAGGCATCATCCAAACATGTTGTTCTTATTCTACGAAGAAATGTCTAAGGTAGGTAATCAAATAAATAAAATAAAAAAAGGGTCGAAGTATTTAGCTTGCTCTTAGCGTAAGCGTTGAAGTAAAAATTAAATTAATAACATAACACAAAACACGCTTGTCTAAAATAAGAACTGCCCAGAGATGTAAATGTCTGTTATTGTCATGCAAAGCATGGAGACCATACTACTTAATGAATGAAAACAAATTATTGAGTAGAATTAAGTATTAATACTTCATTCTCAAATAATATCAATTACCAACAATTGGATACAAGATTTTCAAGTAATAATACCATTTCTTTCAGTAGTCGGAATAAAACAAATTGATTTGATTTTGTCAATATTATTTTATACAACTTTCTAATATATGTATTACATTAGAGGTTATTTCATAAGTATATTATCATTGATGGCTGCTTTCAAACATTTAATACATATCGCTATTTATAGGACTTGCCTGCAGTCATTCGTCGTGTTGGAAAATTTTTTGGAAAAGAATTGAACCAGGAACAAATGGATCAGTTATGTGATCATCTTAACTTTGAGAACTTCAGAAATAATAAGTCTGTCAATTTGGAAACGATGAGAATACATGGTTTTCTCGGTTCAAAAGAAAAGTTTATAAGAAAAGGTTAGTATAAGGATAGTGGAACTCTCTGAGCCGCTGATGTGCTACGGTACTACCCACCCCACAAAGCGAAGAAGTATTCACAAAGGGATTTTAGTGGGAAGGGAGGCCTTTTGCCATCTTTGGGCCATCAAGTTCCATAAAAGGGGTATTGAAAAATGATAATTTTATCTAGAATTTCTTATTGTCTTAAATGGCAGACGTACTAGCAGTCCACCTGATGGTAGGTAAGCCGCCGCCTATGGACGTGTCTGTGTTCTGTTAGCATAGACATAACAATGCGAAGAAAACACTTGATGAGATTTAACTTGTTTTGACATATTTAGCTACATACTTCATAGTTATCGTTACCTCTGTTATCTCAATACAAGAACCTGATTTCGATTCCTGCGTGAGGTCAGTTAAATGGTTATGAGTTTTTCAAATATAAATTTTTGATATCAGCGGCAGCCCATAACTTTTACGAATAAACGCTATCCTTTTTTATTAGGAAAGACTGGTGGATGGCGCAACTACTTCGACGAGGAGATGACGAAGGAGGCCGATGAATGGATCGAGAAAAACCTGCGAGATACGGATCTACGCTTTCCAAATATGTAGAAACAATTCAGTATTTATAATTTCTTGTTGATTATTGATTAGTTTGACTAACATGTTTATTGAGTCAAACCACCCGATGAGATTCCACTGTTGGCAAATGCTTTTTTATTATAGGTTAGTATAATAATATATCATTGTTTATGATAGGTGGTTATAATTTTTTTTTAATCTGTACCTAATAGATTTGATGCTTTACCTAATAGATTGATTATTATTGGTACATAAACAATAAAATTTATGTATTAAATGTAATGTAATTAATATGTAAACATTAGTTAAGAAGTGAGTTGATGGGTTGTTTTTGGTGTTTGAAAAACTTACTCTAAGGGATGAAATAGGTGTGAAAATTATTAGAAAAATAATTATTTCGCGAATGCGTATGTAGATGGGTTTCATGCCATGGTAAGGGGCAGCGCAAACTACGGCCCGGCAATATAGACCGCGTCTGACCGTGGCTGCTTGTGACTGCCCGCGCCGCTTTGTTGGTGAATACAAACTGGTTTGTTCGATTCACGGCGGTCAGCCACGGTTCGGTGGTCACGGCGGTTCGGTCAATTTGCCGCCGTGTGCGTTAGCAGTACAGGATTCTCTTTGCTTTCCCCCATTCCCATCCCATCGTCTATTCGGCGCCTAAGAAAGAGAGCTGTCTCAATACTACATCGGGTGCGTGGCAGTCCCACTAGACTTTAACTGCTCACTGGATACGAGTACATGTGCCCAGTGCATACTAAATAAATTAATATGTTAGGTGCTGTTTTTGTTGTATCTGTCTAATGTTTTAGTTGTATGAAGAAGTTTTATGTTTTGTGTACTAACATAGTCCTAAGTTTACTAACACAATGTACGAATTTTAATGGAATAAACTTATTATTACACTGGGGAACAATTTTTTTTTCTACGGCAAAGTTTTAATGTAAGTATTCAATTTTGGTGCATATGATTTTGAGCCTGTAGGTAATTTTTTTTAACTTGAATTTACTCTGGTTTCGTATATAAATTTATCAAAAATTACTACGGTCCTTAGGAACATATTATCTTTTTCAAAATATAACGTGACCTGTTTAAAATGACATTTTATCGAATAGTTTAATATACTTATATTTTTTATAATTAAACAGACTTGTTGATAATTTTGATTGGCCTGTTGGTCTAGTGGTTAGTGACCCTGACTGCTAAGCCGGAGGTCGTGGGTTCAATCCCCACCCAGGACAAATCTTTGTGTGATGAGCATAAAGGTTTGTTCTGTGTCTGGGTGTAATTTATCTATAATATGTATGTATTTACAAAAAAAAATGTATTTAAGTAGTATGTCAGTTGTTTAGTACCCATAACACAAGCAACTATAATTGCTTACTTTGGGACTAGATGACGCTGTGAAAATAAAAATTTATTTAATTAGTAGAATAACATGCTCTGCGAGTGCCAAGTCATTAATCAAGGTTTAGTTGAGATATCAGAATGTTTCGTAGTGGATGAACTACCTTTGGAGACTGGGCATTTTGTACATTTCATTGTTTTAATAGGATAGGATTATTTATTTATATATATATATTTATGAAGAAAGCACTATCAACAAACCATTGTTCGTTAACCACGATTTAAAAAATTATAATATTTATCTTAAACTGGGTAACGAACAATCTATTCAATTAAGTATTTCTTTATTTTTCTTCCCAGCAGCTAATAATCATGATAATTATAATTTGTAATCAGATTTGTAAGTTTGATTTATAAATTATCTTACCTATCTGTTCAAGCATTCAAATGCGAATATCTTTACAGTTCACAAGTCGTACCTACTACTCATTGTTCACTATCACCCAGTTCCCGAAAATCATATTCTAATTTTGGTGGTTTGTCCATAACCTGTTTTGTTGGGAACAATGGTTAGGTATAGTCTCCTCTCTTCCATTAGAGAACTGAGAGCGTTTAAGCTTAATCCATAATTCAGACGCGCTGGTGTCTCGCGTGTAACGTGTCTGGATTAAGTATGAACTTTGATAGTCAATATTTTTCCAAATTGGGCAGGAATATATCGATTGGAAGCGCTAGCCGTTGCATATTACACGAGACAAAAACAGTGTTATTGATGTAACGCTTAAAAAGCATATCATAGAGCCACGTCTTTTTTCCTGAAGGGAGTAGGTAGAGGTGTATCTGGTTCACCCATACTTCGCCAGGTATGTTTGGTCCCATGTAATAAGAACTATGCAGACGGTCGCTGTTAACCGGACATATATTACCAAACTCCAGCAAACAGAATTTCAGGATCTGGGGATCCAAAACGGGACTTCTAATAAAACTTATTCTGGCTGCGCTATCGAGGTAGTCCTGCTGCGCCAACGAGCAGCTATACTTACTTTTTATCGAATATAATATGTGTGTGAAATTGCTGCAGCGGTGTTTCCTGAGCGCAATGACATGTCCTCCTTCAAACAAGGTTAACGAGAGCAATCCTCTCTAGGTGGGCAGCGGCTTGGCTGTGCCCCTAACATTGCCAACGTCCTTGAACTGCGGTCACCACTTACCATCAGATGCTGCTCGTCTGCCACTTCAGGAAATAAAATAAAAATCAAACAAGCTTTTGTATTAGGTTATTATAAACCAGAGTCAATAACAAACTAAATTAAATTATACTAGCCCAAAATGAATCACGTACCGTTGGTTTATTTGCAATTGCATTGTTGTCCGATTTCTAGGATATATTCAATTTTTATTTCTATCGCAGGATTATTTGATAATTAGAATCTTCGCGAAATTTCTAAGTATTTTTCGAAAGTACGAATAATTAAACAATGGTGAACACACTGGAAAAAGATAGGGCTTTTACTTTTTAGGGCGGAGTTTATTAGAAGGCATAGCACGTGTCTGACAAGTTCAATATCTGTAAGTAGATATACCTAAACGCAACTTAAAATAGAAGTATGGCAAATTTAATTTATAAGATTAGATACAGCAACAGTTAATACTAAATAAAAAAGCTTGTAAAAATGTATTGTCTTTGCGTGGGGACGTGCATGAACTCATTTAACATAACGGACATTTTTAATGTATCCGTCTCATTACTTCACATGAAACAATGTACCCACATAAACTAAATAAACCAAAAGAAACTGTATAAAATTAAAAGATAGGTAGAAACTAATTTTTTTTGTTAATTCTTTAGAATAGAGCTGAACCTTACTGAAGACAGTGCATGAGATACTCGATTTAGCCCTTTTTGATAACTAGGTAGGTACAAATTATAATTTCACACGGAATGTAATGTTTTCTTTTTACATTTTTATAATGAAACGCTCTTTCCTTTCTAGTAAAAAATAAATAGTAAAATTAACAGTTTCTTTAGGTTGCCTTTATTGATGAGCAGAACTTTTAGCCTGATTAATTTACGCATTTTTTTAAATAAGCTTAAATTACTATACATACCTACTTAGACTTTAGTCCAACACGACACATGGGTCAAATGCCAGCTCATCAACTAAAGCCGAATTAAGGTTACTAAATAAGGCAATGTATATTTTAATGAGCTATGATATTAATGTAGTTTGGTCAGTATAAAGAGGATAGTACTTGGATGAAGTAAAAATGAGAAAGCAGACAATATTTCCGTACTCATTCGATAGAGAAAATTAAAAAGATCCATAAGAAAACCAGTTACTTTCTCAAATTTCGGCATACCGTTTAAAATAAGTTAAGCCGCATAATAACGGTCACAACACTTATTTATTCAAAAATAACAGATATTATAATTATGATGAATTGAATTAGACATTAGTAGACGAAACTCATTTTTAGTGTTCCGTACCTCAAAAGGAAAAAACGGAACCCCTGTAGGATCAGTCCGTTGTCCGTCTGTCTGTCTGTCAAAAATATTTTATCAAGCTGTAATTAATATTAAACACTTGGATCTGCAATCCCTTGGCGCAATAAAAAATCAGAGAAATTTCTAAGTACATATACACAATCAAAAGCCAGTTACTACAGGCCGTTTATGCTCCATTTTTGTTGCATATCTTGAGGATCAAAAAAAGGCCCAAACCTATACTTCCCGTTGACCTAGATTCATGCAATTTGGCAAGAAGCAATATCAAGTTGCACAAGTAAAGGAATAAAAATCCGGAAACTGTACTCGTGTAGTTATATAACTGAATATTAGTACTATATTTGAAGTATAAAATGATAAGCCTAAAAAAGTTACTGCCGCACTCAGAGACGTGAATTAGCAATAATCTGACATTAAAACAGTTTTTTCATTGAATAATCGTATTTAGGCTTATCGACTTAAGTATTACACGTTTTTACTAAATAAACTTTAAATTTAAATAACGTCTCTGAGCACAGCAGTAAGAGTGAGAATGCATTCCATACTGATGCTCGTACTGACGTTACTTAAAGATGGTGCACCTACCTACATTTACGTAAATATATTTATTCTAACTTATAGCTATCCCGTTTCCTACTAATTTCTTACATATCAATCTTACAGAACCCTCGGTGCGTGGATTGACTTGCGTTTGGCCGGTTTTTTTAGTTCATAATTCACTTACTTATTCTATATAAGTATAAGTATTCGAGTACTTGTATTAACGTATTTAAAGCGCCAACTGTCTCCAACAGGGCATATCTCGTATTTCTCAAGTTGAGAACGGTTGTTTCGGTCCTGTAGGTGTTTGTGACATTAATATAAGTTTGCTTTACGAGTAAGTTGCAGAATTTTGAACGCAGCTAACTTACAAGTTTGTACTTTAAAATTGAAAACTTAGGTTTAGAATTATACCTATTTAAGTTTATTTTCTATCCAACACTACATAATATATTTATATTGAAAAAAAATTATTAATATTTTCTTTCAATAATTATCAACCAAAATAATAAAATATTTTTTTATCGTATTCAGCAACATTTTGCTACCTAAATTTAATTCGTAATACTCGTACCTACTACCAGATACAATTGAAACATCCACCATCGTTTTTGCAGTCGTTAAAAATAGTAATGCCGACAAAAACAACACTGATGGTTGTGCTTTGTGTTTAATTAATCAAAATATATTTAAATCGTCTACTATTTTCAGAAGTTTTTTTTATAAACATGAGTAAACAAAACGGTGCATATTATCCTTATGAAATCAACGAGTTGAAACCTGAAGAGAAAGATGCTATAGCTAAAGTGTTTGACAGTGAGTACCTGTGTTAATTTTAAACTTAATGTTTTGTTTCTATACGAAAGGAGAGATAAAGTTATATATTGCCATAGTTTATATGACCAGATTTGTTGGAGGTGTCAGATAATCTAGCTGAAATCTGCATCATGCTGGAAGGAGACACTCGTGAACACTTACAACAAGATTCCTATAGTACCCTGAGAAGCCCAACTGCTAAATGTCAACAAGTGATGACAGCATTTATTGTCTTACGAAACGATAGATAAAGACAATTTTATTGCTGTCATCTTTAAGCATGACTTCATAAAAGAATTTTATAGAATCTCTTATAATGTCTTTTCTGATGAAAGTTCCTTTTATAAGTAAAGTAAAGTGCAAATAATTTCCCAGTTTTCTGAATGATCGAAGTAATTAAGTCGTAGGTAATCGACGCCGTTACCCAAGACCTCCTTATCTATGTCCTGCTCATCTACGTCGTGTTGTTAGAGAAGATGCAGTGCTTTACGGCTAACAGCATGGATTGTGAATATATAGAACAACATCCTTAGAATTAACTTTCGATACAATCAAAATCTCTAACTTCAAGTCGACTACTTACTCGTAACTAACGTGAACTATAGAGTCTAATGTGTACCTACACGTATCGTCAAATAAATTTAATTTTGTGTTAATGTGCAATTTCAGCTCCAATTGATTTTGTGAGTGTGGGTCCGAAAAAGATCAAAATTCAGCGACCATTTTGCGATGACGCTGCTAACCTCTACAACATGCCTGTGAGAGATGGTGACATATTTGTAGCCACGTATCAACGATCAGGTAAAAGCTTTATAGATAGTTCGTCTAACACTATTGACAATAAAAATGCAAACATTGGTATAATCTTTTGAAGTGACTGCAGTACATAACATTTGACCGCAATTTTCACTGTTATTGTACCTAGTTGTTGCCTGGCGTCTATCAAAGTGCTACGCTACGCTATACGCTGTCAAATGTTTTAAATTGTCAGCGACCATTATCTAAATTTCCTTACATTTGACATCAAACCGAACATTCGAATGTCGAAATTCATAGTAAGCCTCCAGAATCAACTAAAATGATTATTACATTCAACACCGCTCACCGCAGGTCAAACGTGTCATCCTAATTGTCAATAAATATACCTACCTATTCAGTAAATTTTAACCCTTTAGATAAAGGAACAACTAGAGAATTCTTTGATAAATTAATTCTATGATAAATATAAGTCGCGTAACTAAGACTGATGCAAATATTAGTAAAACAATTCGTATCTGCTGCACTAATATTAAATTGTATTCTTGGAATGAAGTCGCTTCGTACCGCTACTGTTGGTTAATTTTGAAAGCTGATGGAAAACTGATTATTGCGTCCAAATTAAGATGAAACTAAAACAAATTATATTACAAAAATCTCGGTGCGGTCTACCTCGGTGGCATCGTTCGATCGAGCAGGGTTGTGTCCCCGACCCGGGCCGACCGCCAAGTCGCGAAGTTCGGGTAAAGACGGTATTAGATTTTTATATCTTGTTTAAACAAGTATGCCTGGTTAATGGCAATCAGCGTGTCCTCTATTACATGGGACCCTACATAGCTAGCGAAATGTGGTGACATCTCAGCCTATCTCTTCGGGGAAAAGGGCGTGATGATATATTTTATAATTCTAACAATAATTAAGAATGCTATACCTAATTGTGTAGCACTATTTTAAAAATATCACGATTAAGACAAGCACCCACGCAATAAAAAGATCATAAAATAGACATTTGTATGATAATTAACCTATTCAAATACAAATATTATTCATGGGAAAATACTCCGAAGTAGGTGCTGTAAATTAACCATATATAGCTTCAACATAATCCCCCTTATTACAAAACATATACTAAGTAATATACCAGGTTTAAATTGACATCATAAAATTTTAGTGTCAAAGTTGTCAATTTAAACCTGGTTTAATGCTTAGTCCGTATTTTGTAACAAGGGGGAATATGTATATTGATGATGATGACATGATCAGGGTATCCCAAAACGTAACTATAATCTGGCAATGGGGAAAAGGCCTATATAAGAGTGTTCACTAAAAAAAGAATAATAGTATTCAAGTTAAGTAATTCGATTTTAATAAACATTAGTAAAAACGCTACCTAAGTGAAACTTTTCTCTAATGTGACTCTAGTTTCAATTATTTTTATTGTTATGGCATTTCAAGCAGTAAAATATTTTCAAATGAAAATAAATTAGAAACAGTTTCTTTTTAGACAAAGATGAGATCATATCTTCAGTCAATGTATTTCTAATAGATATTTCATTAACCCATATTATTGGGTCTTTCCCCTTTGGGACCACGAAACTTTGGGACTATTTGGATTTAATTATCAATTTAAAATAAAACCAGTTGCCTAATGTATGTCAGTACTGGAGGATGGCTCTATACTATTTATTTTGTGTTCGTAATTATCAGGACAATGATTATATGAAGAATTTTTTGGGAAAAGTCTAAAATTCGAAAATCCGGCTTCGTATAGGTGTAAATGTAAATGCAGTTCAAAATTTTATTGTCTCAAGAAGTAAATTATTTTAAAAATGACACTATAGGCACCTAATTTAAATTATTTCATTTCACAGGTACAACTTTGACTCAGGAACTTGTTTGGCTAATAGCAAATAATTTTGACTACGCAACCGCAGAAAAAGTATATCTCAGTGACAGATATACTTTTTTGGAGTAAGTTTTCTATTGAGAATTTAACGACTATTCGTTCTTACCTACTGACGCATTATTTTACAAAGACTAAGTACACTTCAGATAAAATGATGATTTTACTTATTATTACCATGTGGCATGAAGACATTTTTGTGAATTTAGTGATAAAAAATCTAAAACTTTATGAAAAATAAATGATCAGCTTATAAAGACACTTACATACGTGAACTTCATGTCTAACAACTAAACGATATCAAAATTAAAAAAAAATCTTTATAACCAAAGAAGATAATCAGAAATTTAAAATAAATAAATAATTTCCTTATGGTGGACTCAACATCGATAACATTTCCTTTCAGCATGTTCATTTTATTCAATCAAAAGTGGCAAGAAGAGTTTCTGGATCGTGCCGAGGACAAAAAAACCGCTTTAGCTATAATAGAAAAAGTTGGCAAGCCTGTAAGTAAGAAACTACTGACGTTGCCTTCCCCTCGGTTCATCAAGACTCACCTGCCGTTGTCATTTCTGCCGCCGACACTGCTCGACACCGCTAAAGTGGTGTACGTCGCAAGAGATCCCAGAGATGTCGCAGTCTCCTCCTACCATCATTCTCAACTGTTCAAAGTATTGCACTGCAAGAGTCCCTTTAAAGATTTCTGGAATCTATTTATTAAAGATTTGTGTGAGTATCTTTATCGAGGTAATCCATTAATAAATGTGTTGCTAAATGCAAAAGAAGAGATTAGGTGGCTAATTCGGTTAATCCGTTAAATAAAAGTTCGGTTAATTCGTAAAGTCCGAGGAAGGTTCATAAGAAGCGAAAAATTGGAAAACATTAAAGACGAAAAACACAATTTTTAGAGAAAAGGTTTATATGGTCATATAAAACAAATTCTACGCAGCCATTAGCCGCTGGCAACACGTAGTATAATAATAAAATTGAAATCAATTATTTAAAAAGTCATATAGTTAAATAATCAAAGAAATCTTCACTGTTTCAGTTGTAATGACACCTATATTCGAGCATATCAAAGAAGCCTGGAAGCAGAGAAACCATCCGAATATGTTATTTTTATTTTATGAAGAACTTTCAAAGGTACCTAATGCATGCAAAAAGCTTCATTATCTTTTTGATATCTATCATCTCGCAATTTCTTTACAACACACTATTATTATGGCCTACCGATTTTTTGTCGAGTTTTACTGTGTTTAACTAAATCCGTGGCTAAAATAATAATTAATTTTGTAGGATTTACCAGGAACGATCTGTCGAGTCGCAGATTTCCTCGGCAAAGAGGTGACAGCTGAACAGATGACCCATCTGTGCGATCATCTTAGTATTGAAAACTTTAAGAACAACATATCCGTGAACTCTGAGGATTTTAGACAGTTTGGAATGCTTGACTCGAAAGAAAAGTTTATTCGAAGAGGTAAGAGAATAATCAGACGTGAAAATTTAATGGGCTTTAAAAACAGAATTTCTAAATATTATATTTTAATTTTTCAATTCAATTCCGACACTGATAAAAATACATCAGGATAATTGGTAGGAACTATTAGTAGGAAACTTAACTAGTAGGATTGAAAATATCAGAATAGAAAAAGAGACTTAGTGAACTTCAAAATATAATAAGTACCTTCGCTCTTTCCTTAGGTAAGGCAGGTGGATGGCGCGACTACTTCGACGAGGAGATGACGAAGCAGGCGGAACAATGGATCGAAGAGAACCTGAGAGACACGGATCTACGCTTCCCAAATATTTAGATATTATTATAAAGTTGGTCGTATAAATACATATTAATTTATTACATACGTACTTAACATTAAATATGCTACTATACCTACTACTACATAACTTTTGCAATATAACTGATTAAAATTATACACCACGCACTTAAAAAATAAAAAAATAATAGCACCAAGAATCGCAACACAGAAAAACGAGCTTTGGAAAGGAAATTTGATTTTTCTTTTTGTTTAAATTGGCTATATGTATTGCAGATGATTGACATTATCCTGAAAAGTTTGTGAAAAGCGCACAATGTATAAGAACCTACAGAAAAAAACTGTAATCCCTGTTGTGAAACGTATGTGTGTGTAGGTAGATACTTATGTGGAAAAATGACCGATAAATAAAGATAAGATTATTGCAATTGATACGCGCTAGAATTAGATAGGTACCTACTTTAAGACATGCGGCATTTAAAATCAATCGTTCAGTAGTGTCAGTAGTGTTACCATGGAGGAAAATAAGCCCCTGGCGTACCCTTATGAGTTCAAAGATATTACACCAGAGGAACAAAAAGAATTAGACCGGTTATATGATAGTAAGTGCTAAAATTTACCATCACTTTATTGTGTATCCGCTTATATGACTCACGAGAGCGCATTATCGAGACAAACTAAATACTTAGTCTTAATTAGGCCATCGCCTATAGCCCTATAGTTACCTAGCGACCTAATCATGATGAAGTAAAAATAAATAGCTTATTTTAATGTGTAGGTTTCCTTGTTATTGTTCCATGTTTCACTTGATCTTTTACATAGGATTAGTTCGAGTCGTTGGAGACCCGAAGAATGACATATATTTTTTACATGAAATTATGGCATGGAGAGGTGAATGCCTACATTTCACTAGCTATGTTATATCCCACGTAGGCTCGCCGCCGCTTGGCATTAACCGGACACATTTACAAACTCCGGGCATACTAATATCGAGAGATTTTCCAGAAAAATCCAATAGCAGTTTTACCCGCTGAATATGAGAATGAAATTAAAATTGAATAATATATTTATTGACTTTATTTCATTTCTTCTTTACATTGGCATTGAGAAAACTGAAAGAAACCAGCTGGTTCGCGAATTGGATCTTTCCGTGCGTTTAGGTAATTGGATGTATGCACTCCTGGGGTCGTTAACCTTCACCAGTGTGTTAACAATCACTAACATTATGCCCAGTTTTCTGTAGTGTAAGGTTTATATCAGAACACACCACTTTCTACGTCATTTTTAATATTGTATAAAAATAGGTACCTATATGAGGTAAAACACTCAGACTAAGTTCACAATTTCAGTTATGGTTGTGAAGACAGTTCGTGTTGGACCTAAGGGCTACTTGGTGTACAAACCTTTTGTAAAAGATGCCGCTAACATCTACAACATGCCGATAAGACCTACTGATGTGTTTGTGAACACTTATCAACGATCAGGTAACAACGAATTTATAAGGTTTAGAAAGTATAAGGGTTCGACTACATCTGGCCGCACTGAACCGCCCTTTCCTATGCTTTGGGAGTGCGACCGCACATTGCGGAATCAACGAGACGCTCAGCTCCCACTCTCTATCTCGCTCTCGAGTCATCATCATCATCATTATCTCAACCCACAAACGTCCCACTGCTGGGCACGGGTCTCCTCCAAAGAATGTGGAGGCAATTTAGCCAAACTTTAATTCGTTGTTGACCGAAAGACTGCAATAAACATAAAGATTAATTTTACAGGAACAACATGGACACAGGAATTAGTTTGGCTAGTGGCAAATGATTTTGATTACACAAAAGCGGCAGCTGTACCTTTGATTGAAAGATTTCCTTTTCTTGAGTAAGTATAATCTATATACCTACTCGTATATAAATAGAAATCAGTTACCGTATATTTTCGTAATTGTTAAGGCAACGCTTGAGAAAAAAATTATAAAATCCACGGAATAATTACATAACAAAATTTTTACCAGTGTGAAACCGATGCAGAAATTTCGCACATGGTTTTACAATATTTGGCTGCCACTTAAATACCATTTTCCCCCAGCGGCCATCACTTCTACGATCTATGTGTCCTGCCTAATGCTACTTTAGCGATGCGATTCGGTGAGCTTTAAGTTTACTAACCTTACCGTAAACCGTAACCTTGGTTCTCCTACGGACATTCATCATTTCTGATTTGATCACACAGTGAAACTCCGAGCATAGCTCTTTCCGTGGGTTGCTGAGCGGAAGTGAGCTTTCTTATTAAGCTTTCTTTAAACTCATTAGGCCCATAGTTAGCAGGCACGTCTCAGTTCCATAAGTTATCACTGGCAACACACATCGGTTGAAGACTTTGTATTCAAACACTGAGGTACTGTGAACGAGAATATAGTTAATTTATAATCTATATATAAATAAAAATGGATCGCCGAAAATTATGTAATGGATTCACGTGAGAACGGCTCCGCCGATTTGGCTAATTCTTTTTTTTAATTGTATTTGCTATTGTCGAGGCAAGACACGTATGTAAGAAATTATACAACATTATTTGTGTAAAATTAAAAAAATTGGGTTTTCTATTCTCCATAAACATTTGAAAATGGAACATTATCACGAATAATAAAATATGGCGGTACGAAGTTCGCCGGGTCAGCTAATTTGTATTAGACTTTCTTTTACTAGACACTCGCGGTATCTAGGTTGTGGACCTTGAATGAAAGTTATTTGTTAAAATAGCCACGGTAAAAACATATTATTTCATTACTTACAGTGGTTTCATGTTCTTCGAGGAAGACCATATGGATACATACGCAAAGGCTCTTAAAAGCGAAAATGAAAATATAAATATAGAAGAAGTAAAGAATATGCTAAGAATGATATGCAAGCCTGTGAGTGGCATGCTAGCCAAGGCGCCTTCACCACGTTTCATCAAGACTCATCTGCCGTTGTCTCTGATGAATCCCACACTATTGGATACCGCAAAAGTTGTATATGTAGCGAGAGACCCACGAGACGTCGCAGTGTCTTGTTACCATCACGCTAAGCTTTTCAGATCGATGCGTTTTCCAAATGGCTTTAAAGATCTTTGGAACATATTCTACAAAGACTTATGTAAGAAAGGTTTAAATTTCCAATAAGTATTTTCCTTCAAATCTAATGCTTTCATAACGAAAACTATTTTTAATATAAGAGACTAGAATCTTACTGAGATGGAGTTTTCTTTTTCCAGGACTTTTGCAACTAAACTATTCTAGGGTTTGGCCTAAAGTATTATCATTTCAACCTATAAAAGTCCCACTGCTGGGCACGGGTCTGAAGTATTACGTGGTATATTTTTTATATTTCTAATATAAACATGATGTGTTTTCAGTCACGTTGGTGCCCTATTTTGAACATATCAAAGAAGCATGGGAGAAGAGGCATCATCCAAACATGTTGTTCTTATTCTACGAAGAACTGTCCAAGGTAGGTAATCAAATTATTAAGGCGAAATAAAATAATCGTGAAAGCATTTATCTTGTTGAAGTTAAAAAACAAAATATATATTAAAGAAAAGCCGCCTGTCTAAAAAAAATTGCCCCGATATCTAAATGTCTGTTATTCTCATGCAAAGCATAGAGACCAGATCGTATTGATTAATGAAAACAAGTTAATATTGCCATTTACAGGACTTGCCTGCAGTCATACGTCGTGTTGCAAGATTTTTAGGAAAAGAATTGAATCAGGACCAAATGGATCGGTTATGTGATCATCTTAGTATTGAGAACTTCAAAAAGAATGAATCTGTCAACTTTGAACCGATGAGAAAACATGGAATACTCGCTACAGAAGAAAAGTTTATAAGAAAAGGTTAGTACAAGGAAACTGGAATCAATTGGGCCGCTGATGTTTTACGACCCATAAGTCTACAAAGCGAAGTACTGCTGCACACAGGGATTTTAGTGGGTATGCTGGTGGTCTACTGCCATTTTCGGCCCTCACGTCGCATAAAAAAGATACTGGTTCCCATGACCTTATGCCTTTCGTATAGCAGACTAAGCCATAATTATATGAGAGTTATTATATAGAGTGACAACAATACTAATTATTAATTAATCAAAAAAATCGTGACTCAAAGTTGGGATTACCCATTTTAAACAGTGTTGAAACGAACAACAAATTGAGAACGATAACACAAAGGGGTCTTGATAAGATAGCTTATTATTGATATAAACATTAATGATAATTTGATAGTATTAACTTGTTTTGACATAATTTAACAACAAACCGCATACGCATCGTATAGCCTGCTAGTCTAAAATAAAAGAACCTGAATCCTGTGTTAGGACAGAAAAGGAACCCGAAACTTAAAAGTTACCCATCTTAAAACGCTCCTGTGCCCTGGAAAGTTCATAAAATCAGCTCCACACGTTGGACCAAATCATACCAATACAAGCCGCAGCAAAGTTAAAATCTATTTTCTAAATTGAACTACTGTAATTTGGTGTTATCCTTTCATTGTAATGTGGATACATTATGGATGATATTACTGAATTTTGGGCCAATGTATGGAGGCCACGTAAAACTTTTAATACTGTGCTTGACCTCTCTCTTGTCGGATTACCTTACTTACTAAAATGTAAATAGCACTCTCTCTGTGTCTGTGTTTCCGCATACACATATCTACGTATGTTTAAGTCGAAGGATGATTAGATAATTAGAATTTTCGCAAAATTCCTAGTGATTTTGCAAAAATACGGATAATTATACATTAGTGAAAAAATGTCTCAATCTTACTGGAAGAAGATAGGATTTTACTATTTAGGGCGGATCCAACATAAATTAGGTTAGACGTAGATGGCTGCGCGTCAGTCTTCGTGTTTTTTTTTAACTCTTATACCATTGTCTAATTTAACCCTGTTTTCGGCTAGTCCTTCAAATGATCAAATCACCCTACGACATAGGTAGGTAAGGTATGTACCTACACCTTTATAATAGCAATCTCCTGCAAGAATTTTCTTCTTTGTTGATGATAAACGTTTACGATAGATTATTACTAATAGTATTATTGTATTATTAGGTAAGACAGGAGGCTGGCGCGACTACTTTGACGAGGACATGACGCAGCAGGCTGAACAATGGATCGAAGAGAACTTGAGAGACACGGATCTACGCTTCCCAAATATCTAAAGACAATTCTTGAATGTACTGTTAGTTACTTCTTGTCTCTTGATGAATAAAATAGACTCTAGACTAACATATTTCAAATTCTACGTTTCTTTTGCAACCACAGAACAGAGATTGGTTGTAATCTCATTCTTCTGTTTGTCCAGCTGAAGTATATATATATTATGGCATCTTAATTGGAATAATAATATTTTTATCTTATTTTACAACAGATAACGTTTTGTTTATTAACTTAACTTTTGTAGTTGCAAATTGGCACAAATTGGTGTTGCAAGTTGCAATGAGTATACGTTTACCAGGTTTTTAAGTAAAAAAACGACTAGGCGGGGATTTTTGTAGGTCTCTACCATCTATTATTGAATAAATATATAGTCACGACTCAGAAACAAATCAACTATTATTGCTGGTTTGCCTATTAAAAGCACAAACGGCGATGATACTGTATTATTTTATCTTAATCAAAAAAATAAGATGTAGGGTGTTTTTGTGACGTTCGTAGATATCTGTTATATTAAAGCTATCACTGTAAACTCTGAACTAATAACAAAGTTTTATGGCTAAAATGTTCACAGCTAGTCATAATAGAATAAGAATAATTAGATGCTGGCTAGAAAAATAAAGAAATACTTAATTGTGAAATTGGGTGTGAAACACCTATGCCTACCTCTTCGGGGAAAAAGGCGTGTATATGTATTGATTGTTCGTTACCCAGGATATGATAAATTTTATATTTTTTTCAAATAGTGTTTAACCAAAAAAATATCAGGATAATTATGAAGTACGTTAGTTAGTAGTAGTTGCTAATATCAGAACAGAATAAGCGACAAGTAAGAGAACTTTGATATGTTGAGTACCTTCGCTCTTTCCTCAGGTACCTATGGCAGGCGGATGGCGCTATTACATCGACGAGGTTATAACGAAGCAGGCAGAGTAATAGATCAAAGAGAACTTGAGAGACTTGAAGGTGTTCGAGAACTTGGTGTTATTCTTGATGAACAACTGAATTTTAATGATCATGATGATAACATAGGCACTAAATCATTCAAAGCCCTTGGTTTTAAGAGGAACACCAAGAACTTTAAAAACACAACGACGGTTATAAGATTGTCCAAGAGTCTGGTCAGTTCTCAACTGTGTTGTTTGGCATCCGCATTATGAAGTTTATTGTAATAGATTAAACGTGTCTTAAAGATTAAATCTGTCAAAAAAGCTAACTACTTTATTGCCTTGCCTCTATATTCTAGAAGTTGGGAAATTTAAAAAGCAAAGCAATGGATACAAAATACTTGCACGTTCTTAAGTTCTATCAAAATAACGGTTCGAGGGCAACCTCTCTAGGAAGTTATCTATTTCAATGTACAATCACTAATGAAGTAATGACGCATAGTCCGATCTAGTACCTTGAAAACGCATAACAAAATATAGATACATAACGAGCTGTCTGTTTACACACAAACAAATGACTAGTGACAGGGTCCAACTAACGTTAAAGACGCGTATTCGAGTCACGAGTGATATCGACCTTATTCAAAGTAACATTGATTTCACTCTTGTTCGAAACTCGCTCTAAACGCAGTGCTGCGCGTTCTTTCACGCATGTTGCTTGTGTTCACCCACTTCTAAACATTTGGAATAAATATTACGAAAAAAGTCATCAAGAAATGGGTTCGGATCTAAAGTTTCCTTACGAGATAGAAGACGTGGAGCCGGAACAAAACAAAAAGTTGTTGGAACATTTTAAAGGTAAGTTGTATTTGTATGTAAACAGTGGTCTTGATTTTTAGGTAAGTACTTCTTTAGTAACTTCTTTTTTAAGAAGCATGCAGAGGAGTATTAGGTTTCACATCACATTTGCTATCTTGATTCTTGCCATTACTTTTGAGGAACTACCTCTATCGAAAAAGGAAGATATATTCCGACTGAACTAATTCATCATAATGTTGTTGTTTCACTGTATTTTTTTAATTTGATTGCCGACTATCAGTTATATTTATTTATGCCTCTTATTTACTTCACTTTACGAATAAACGTCTTCCTACTAATCTATAATTATATTATTATGATAAATATATATGCAAATGTTTAATTTTCTTTGCAATTGTTACAGTTATTAATAATATTATGGTTTTAATTAATAAATGTGCAAATGTTTGACTAAATAAATTAAACTACTCGTATGCTAGCTGTTATCTATTTATTATACTCGTAGTTACATATGGGTATAAAGATGAGCTTCTATGTATGTCTTGACTATTTTATCAGATATTTAAACATTCACAAGAATTCTATTCAACTTACCTACTAAAAGAAAGGTAATCATGAGGAAGTTGCCATGATGTGACAGGTACAAAAAAGTCTTTGAAGACCACCCTAAGAACAGCCTAGTAGTGGGTTAATATTAGGAAACTTAATGTTAGGATGTCAAATCTTAAATCTAAGCCTATTAGTTGTAGAACTTCATATTTAGGCCTGAACAAATCTAATACATTAGGTAAGTATATTCTTCATCACTGGTGCCTTATTCCTCAAGGGTTCAGAATAGCGTAATAAAGTAACATAATTATGTATTTACTCAATCAATCTTCTGGAAGAAGTGGTAGTTATTCTAAATTACAAACAATACTTTTCGTCACTACGAGTTCTTTTTGAACATAATTGTTTGTCCCATATGACATTATCGCTTATTATTATCATTTTCTTTACATATTTTAGAGAACGTTGACATGTAGGTATTTTATTTTGATGTATTAATTATATAGAAACAAACAACAGAGAAAGTAGGGCAAATTCTCGTGAATTAGGTACCTATAAAAGTTTTAAATGTTGCTTGAAGGTGCTATCACCTTCAAACAAGTTTCTTACAAATTAACTTGATTTGTCGAAACTATTCATTGATCACACTACTTAACAAGGCGAAAGTTTGTGTGTGTTTGTATACATATAAATATTATGAGACTTTTTTTAAATCTAGCTCAAAGTAAACTTATATAAAATCGGTTAGACAACTGATAAACATAAATATATTGATGTTGCGCGAGGCTTAGCTCTAGTCGTTCTTTATTTGGCCACTGCTCAGCTCCTGTCAGGGGCGCTCAGGGGCGGATCTATATAGGTGCTATAGGGGCTGCAGCTCGAGGCCCCCGGATATAAGGGGCAACAAGTCCCAATTGAAAACATTTTGAATTAAAAAAATCATACCTATGGTTATGTATATAAGATATTTATTAAATTACCTATACATTTTAGTTTCTTAAATTATATACTTTATTCTTGGCCGGTTTTTTTTTATGGCAGTTAATTGATAATTTGGACAGGCCCTCTAGGGTTCCCCGAGTAGTATCAGCTAGGGCCCCACAAACTCACGGTCCGTCCCTGGCTCCTATTGGCCTCCTACGGCCACCTGTAACCTTGCTTGATAAATGGGCTATCCAACACAAAATAATTTTTCAAATCGATAGTTACTGAGATACTATAACGTTCAAACAAACAAACAAACTCTTCTAAATATGTACATACATATTATTATACATAGAAAATACCCAAACCCCGAAATGAACATTTGCAGATCACACAAATATTTGTTCCGACCCGGGAATTGAAAACAAAAAACCGTATACACTAACGCTGCGCACCGAGGCAGTTTGTACGTTTATCACTCCTCCACGCTGGACCAATTTTTGATAAAATTTGGTGTGGAGATAGCTGGCAGCCTGACACCCTGAATCTATAGGCATATTTTTTTTTGTGTTAGGAGTGGCCTACGTCCAGCAGTGGACTGCAATAGGCTGAAATGATGACGATATTTTTAAATGCCCACGGTTTCAACAAACATCGCAGGGCGCAGCTAATCTTTAATATTGTTCTAGAAAGTTTTAGTAAGCATTATATCAGTTTTAAATTGCCAACTTTGACACTAAAACAATGGCTTATGTCAATTTAAACCTGGTTTAATACTTAGTCCATATTTTTTAAAAGGGGGTTAGTGTGTTTAAAATCTCTTCTAGGTATAAGTACTGTGTCAATACTAATATTATAAAACTGAAGAGTTTGTTTGTTTTGTTGAACTCGTTAATCTCAGGAACTACTGAACCGAATTGTAAAATTATAATTATTTTAGTGTTGGATATACCTAGCCCATTTATCGGAGAAGGCTATTTATCATCACGCTACGATCATCAACGACGTCAAACATAAATTAGTTATGTTATAAACCCACCTACCTATCAAATACCCATAAATATCAAATCCATTAGAATTTAATCGATCGTAATTCGTAACCGCAAACGCTAATAAGTGCGATGATTATTTGATTAGGCAATTGTAATAACGAACTCTACGTCCTTTCTGTGTAACATAACATCCGATGCTTCGTAGTTTTTTGTAAACAATCTAGTGGCGCGCCCTCTGTTTCGCATAGGTCCAACCCAAAATACCAACCCATAGGTAGAGGCAGTATTTTCAAACAAAGGTATTGTGTGAAAATCACTGCCATTACCTAGATATTCCAAATAAATTGTTAAATACTAACCTTGTATCGACAATTACCTACGACCTACAATAAAACAGATTAATTAAATCATTAATAAAAATAATAATAAACAATGATTGGACAAATTATTCCGGGCAATAACAAAATTATTGTAAGTACCTATAAAACTTCCGGATATCTATCTATCCGAAGGCCAGTTAAATTGGTTTCTTCTCAGTGTACCTACATTTTAACGGTGATTGTATGTATGCAGCCAAGGTCCGTCGTGTATAATCAATAATAAAATAATCTACGTTTAAGGAAACAATTAAAACTCACGCGAATCGTCAAAATTTGAAACATAAAAATAAAACACCAATTTCGCTCAAAGCAGACAACAAAAAACATGAGAGGTGACCCTGAAGCCCGTGCATTGCTTATGTCTTTTGTTCACAAAAGAAAATTAAATCACTATTATAAATAGTTTTCTATTAGTTAATTATCTATTATACCTATAGACTGGAATAGCACAATAGGCATAAATCTACCAAATGGTCGATGACTATATACAATATACATACCACGCGGGAGAAGTACATAAAAGTACCAAATAAAAAAAATGTAGCCCGCTGTTAAATATTCATCAGCAACCCATTTAGGTAGTCCCTCTGCTGGGCTCGGGTCTCCTTTCTTCTAACTAGAGAGCTGAGCTATTAAATATTGTATTAAATTTATAAAATTGGTTTACCTGCTGAAAAGATTGTCCACCTCTGCCCTGGTTTATGCTGTTTTGACATATCGTCGCTTATACAACAATACCGCGCAAGTCTATTTTGACTGGTTTTCTGAAGAGACAAATAACTATTTATATTTTATTCAATACATCGTTAATCTTTAATGAATGCAAAAATATTTTTTTATCTTTAACAAATAATTTAAATCTATTTTTGCATTCATTAAACATTGATGTATTTAATAAGATATAAACAGTTATTTGTCTCTCCTGAAAACCAGTCAAAATTGACTTGCGCGGTATTGTTGTATAAGCGACGATATGTAGTTACGTAAAACTTGTGCAGCTCCTTAATATAATTGTTTTAGTATTTATGTTATTTGTTAAATTTCGTTTCCATATATTAAAGAGGTTTTGTACCTACATAGAGTACATAGATTATAATTCTAAGATTTTAAAATATGTATTATTATTTAAGCTGATGGCCGTGTTGCCAATGCTATAATAAATTTAAAAAAAATTACATAATACTTACTTAATACTTTCTTTTTTTCAGGAGAGTTTGATGGTTTCGTGCGCGTTGGTCCGAAAAAGTATTTCTTTCCACAAACATATAAAACGTATGCCGCCGACATCTACAACTTGCCATTGAGAGAATCTGATGTGTTTGTTACGAGTTACCCGCGGTCAGGTGAGACAACTCCTTATGGTTTATTTTAAAATCGGAAAGTTTTGTAAATGTGGACTTTTGCAAAGTTATTTTTATTTTTATTAGAACTACCTATCATAATTATGTTGACCCAAGCAATGGTGGCCGAATGGATGTGACCGGCATGCAAACCATGCTATCCGAGTTCGACTAAATAAGAGACCATCTGCTGACGGTGAAGGTAAACAACGTGAGGAAACCCACGTACCCAAGAAGAAATTGAAGGCGCCACCAGAGCCAAAATCACAGCTGTGACTTTACTTTGCAAAATAGGCTTCCCAAAGTATTTTTTTTTAATTTACAGACAGTGCCTTGACTTTACTAAGTAGCAAAGGATGGTTTTGGAAAGTAAAGTATGAGTTTGACAGGGTTATGAAACTTCATATTCGTTGAAAGTTGATCTTTCGGTCTATGAATCTGAGCCCTAGAGCATTAAACCAATCTTCATACATTTATCTGCGTAGTTGTGACTCGTTTACGTTTTTAATTGTATCATTCTGTTTCCGTGTAAAATACGTGGTATTATTATTAAATATATACTTCTAATAGTTGTAATATAATTAAGATGGAAATTAGTACCTAATTACACCTACGTATATAATACGTATGAAGATATCTAATGATGTGACCTTGCAATAGTCAGCTTTAATTATGTAGGTAGGTAGGGAATTAGTTGAGTAACCAAGTACTTGCCTATTTATTTAAAACTGACATTTAAATTGACACAGTTAAATAAAATAAACTGCTGCTAAAAAATTACCTCTGACGCCCCACTTCTGCTATGTTCTTGCTATTTAGGTACCCACCTTTTATAATTTATATCATATATATATTCCATATATATCTGTGGTATAGTCTGTTTCAATCTGTATTTAGGTACTGAAAAATGACGACACAGCAACTCAATAAAAAAAGTAGCATAATATTATTATGTGCCTAGTTGGTTCCATCCAATCCTAATGCATTCTAAATCATAATTCAGATCTAAATGCTTTGAGTAGCTACCTGCCTAACATATTTTTGATACTTGCAGGTAGGTACTTCGAATTTTATCGAATTATATATTCGATAAAATTCGAAGTTCGAATATAAAGCACGAATGAATGACATTTTTTGTTAAATGTCACTTTGAATTCAGTAAAGATAGGTAAAGGAAATAGGTCAACAGGAATTATATAGATTAGGGATAAGGGAGTCTCTACCTGCTTTTTAATGTAATATTAAATTGATTTTAGGCACAACATGGACACAAGAATTGGTATGGATGGTGGCCAATGATTTGGATTATGAAAAATCAAATGCCATTCCGCTCACCGAACGTTATCCATTTTTAGAGTAAGTATTTTATAATAATTCTTATAAATATACAAAAACCACAAAACTACGAGTGCCTACCTAGAACCTACCTGCTTTTAAATTTATTTTGCATAAAAATTTCTTCTTAGTGCCAAAGTGTTGACATATTATAGGTTCCTACCCTAAGTTCGTACCTCATAAAATTGTTGTTGCTGGTCAATTTCATTTTGGCCATGAGAAGTAAGTAGGTATAACCCATTGTGATATTTAACTTGTAACTCATGAATTCATATTGTTGAAAGAACAATCAAATTCTATAATTTAATTTCAGATTCTGCATTTGCGTTCATCCGAAAAACAAAGAAATATTCGTAGAAGAAAATAGTCACAGTAAAGAGAAATTAGAACTGTTAGAGTTTGTTTGCCAACCGGGTCACGAGCAGTTGGCTGGCATCCCGTCTCCTCGGTTCATCAAGTCGCACATGCCGCTGTCCCTCCTGCCCCCAACGTTGCTCGATACATCCAAAATGGTGTATGTAGCAAGAGACCCCAGAGACGTCGCAGTTTCCTTCTACCATCTCAACAGTATGATCAGGACACAGGGGTACAAAGGCGATTTTAAAACTTACTGGAACTTTTTTATTGCTGATTTACGTGAGTTCAAAGATCCTATTATTATCAGAACAGTCTTTCTTTGACGTTCAACCAACGGATCATTGTCGCTATTTTCATAGGTATTCCTGGATAGTAAAGTAACTGTACCTACCCTACATAAGCGATGGTGGCTGAATGGATAAGGGACCGGCGTTCAAATCACGCGGTCCGAGTTCGATCCCCACCGGCAGTACCGATGTGGATTCCACTTTGTGGAATTTATATGTACTAGTCAAGTGACTTACCATCTGCTAACGGTGAAGGAAAACATCGTGAGGAAACCCACATACCATAGAAGAAATTCTATGAGTATGTCTGATCCACCAACCCGCACTAGGCCAGCGTGAGTGGATTATGGCCTAAATCCTCTCAGCTCTCTAGTTAGAGGAGAAGAGACCCGAGCCCAGCAGTGGGACTTAATGGGTTGCTGATGATGACCTACCCTACATGGAATAGAACATCAATATATTTACACTACTCGATACATAAAATTAGATTTTTATTTATTAGTGTTGTTTCTGCTAGTGAGTAGTGGTCTCCAGAGCTTCAATGAGTTGCCGGTTAACTCGTCTGTCACCTTCCGAAATAAAAGAAAAACAAGTTTAGTTGTCTATTGTCTAAGTAACATCTAAGATCCGGTTTTAAAAAGGTTAACATGTGAAAGACAAGTGTTGTATCAGGCCATAGTAATGTACAGACTTACGCACACACGAGTATCTACACCTAATTATAATAAATACATAGGTAGGCACACTCAACTACACTACAACAGGTAGTAGATAACTAGATACTATATTCATAACATACACTTACAATAATTAGATACTAGGTAACACAACAGTCTGTCATAATAATAAATCAACAAAATAGCTTCACGCCTTTTCACCCCAAACGAGTAGGCAGAGGTGCATCCCATTCACATTTTAGATATGTTATGTCCCATATGCTTTAGGGGGGTGAGTATGCTGTCAACAAGAGATATAAGTTCCTTGGCTGCCAATAACTGGGCACAATTTTACACCATTAGCGCTTTCCACATACCGCGTTTTTTAAACATGCCGCGCCGTCGCGCATCGACGCGGGTTTGTATCGATATAGACGCGATACGCACGCGAATCAGACGCAGCATGTAGACCTTTGCACACCTATTTTACTACACGTTTTCAGGGTCCCTAATGACCTCCTGAACACCAGTAGTGTAATATAGTTACTATTGGTCCATTAGTACGAGTAGGTACCTATACTACACGGTGGTCAGAAGGCGCCTTAAAGTGACCCTAAGTACCGTGGAGTGTCATAAGCCATTTAATAGTGAACTCGTACCTAATTCAATACGGTGTTTTTTGCAGATATCTGGACACCTTTCTTTGACCATTTGAAAGAGGCATGGGAACAAAGGAATCACCCTAATATGTTGTTCCTATTTTATGAGGACCTTTCCAAGGTTGGTTTAATTCTTAATAACTCTGCATAAGACAGAAAGTCGGCGACTTTACATCAAGATATAGTGTGGCTGACACTGACTTGGCCATCATCAGATTCTAATTTTGTAATTACAATAATTTAGTTGCTAATTACTTACCTAGTGGAAATTAGGCGCCAAATGTTAGAAGTAGTCTGTCAATGGTTCAAAAGTTATAGGTGCTTATATGTATATAGGTGGCCAATCTGAAGTCTCCCCACTTTGACCATATTTATATCTCAAAATCTAGGGCACCCAGCGAAGATCTTTCAGTAAAATAAAATAACGACATAATTTTGTTTGTTTTTACAGGATTTGAAGGTATCAGTGCGACGGGTAGCAAATTTTTTTGATAAGGAGTACTCAGACGAAGAGATTGAACGTCTTTGTGATCACCTGCACATTGAAAACTTTAAAAACAATAAATCAGTCAATTATGACGTAATGAAAGAACTCGGCATTCTCCTAAGTGGAGAACAAGGTTTTATAAGAAAAGGTACGTATGTTGTAGGAACATACCTAAGTTTAATTAGCGATAAATAATATTAAGTATTTAATTCAAAATAATGTTTTATAGTGATGACAGTATAGTGGCGTCCTCGCTACAAAACGATGTGGTTCGATTTCCACACGAAACAAAGTAATTTATTTGCCAGAAACATGGTTACATGGTGATATAAATAGTGTACAGTACAGCGTGTTTCGCCGTTAGCGGCATGCAAATTTTATATTATTTTGTGACATGTCATAAATAACAGTCATTATATTCATATTGACTATAATGACATGTAAAATGACAATTATATAATGCAAAAACAAACTTGACATCAATTCACATAATTATATACCTGATACATTGCTATATAAAACTAAATTTATGTGTGGGTCCCCAGCTTCCTCATTGGTACCTATAATCGAAATTCTAAGTCTACCACACAGATATATATATGTGGTCTACCACATATTTTAAAGCAAAATTGGAGCAATCATATATGTTTCTCAGTAATAAAATTGGAGCAATCACAACTTCGTTGCTACGAGTTGTTTTTGTGTGTAAGCTGGAGAAACGTGACCCTGGCTGACACATAGTGGTGTTAGGGTTTTAGAATATAGTAAAAAAATTAAAGCATAATTGGAGCAATGAGAGCCAAAAAAACTAACCATCACACTCGAATAGTTTTGAAGCTACATTTATAAAATTGTGTGCGAGCTGGAAACCCGGGTCCCTGGCTCGCACATATCTGTATCTTCGTAATTATTTAAGCTACGATTATGTACTATACCTACCTCAAAATTTAAAAAGCAAATTTGGAGCATTATGCTCCAAATTTTTCAAAACTCTAGCTCGAATTTTTTGAGCTACGAACCAATATGTATGTGTCATACATGGTGAATTACTGGAACTGTATAAGTTACAGTTTTGATTTTAAGATCAATTGAATGGGTATAATGTAAACCCACGAAGAATATTTGTAGATAATTATTCATAGATATTTGTTCCGAGTCTGTAGCAGTGTGGGGCACATTCTAATAGGAATTTGTGAAGAGAAAATAAATGATTTATTATTATTATTAATTAACAAATAATTGTCACCAAACAACTAACAATTGATTAATTATTTTTTTAATTGTGAAAAATACAATATCAGGTATATTGTTATTTCCACAATTACAATTCATTAGTTGTTAAGTTTTTTTGTGGCTGACACCTGTGTTTCACCAAACGATGGCAATGGCTGAATTTTAACTACCTTTTTACAAAATGATGTATTTTATACTAGGTAAGGCTGGCGGCTGGCGCGACTACTTTGACGAGAAAATGACGAAGCAGGCTGAACAATGGATCGAAGACAACCTGCGAGACACAGACATGCGCTTCCCACATTTAATGTGTAACTAGATGATAATGAATAGTTTATAGAAAAAAAAGAACGTAAAAAGGGTGATAAACATTTATTTCAGTAAGTAATATACTATGTCTCAGTTTTCTTTGTAACACCATATTCTTAAGTAAGCATTAGCATATAAGTAAACAATGTTATTATTTATTTCAATCGAATTTCAATGCCATCACTGTATCAATGTGTACTTTACGGTGTAGTTCAATAAATTTACTGATAAATAAAACAATTTCTCAGTCCTTCTTCACATTTTTATTTAAATAATACGGTTATACAAAGAAAATAAATTAAAAGCCAGATTTAATCAATCATTCGTTGGTAATATAAAATTCTAAAAACAGACTTATAATCATTATAATGGATAATAACCGTTTAAAGCCGGAGCGGACGAGCGCGCGGCCGCTCGCCCGCGCGTCCCCGGCGCCGGCCGGCGGCCGCTCGCCCGCGCGTCCCCGGCGCCGGCCGGCGGCCGCTCGCCCGCGCGTCCCCGGCGCCGGCCGGCGGCCGCTCGCCCGCGCGTCCCCGGCGCCGGCCGGCGGCCGCTCGCCCGCGCGTCCCCGGCGCCGGCCGGCGGCCGCTCGCCCGCGCGTCTCCGCGACAACGAATCGGCAACGTACACGTCTATAAAAAGCGACTCTATAATATAAAACTGAGGCCTCGGCCCCGCACCTAACGACTCGTCGCCACAAGCGACGTTAAAACTATCATACACTTATAGAAAATCACAAAATTCAAGCGGAAATAATAGGAATCGGGTACGAGCTGCGCCTACGCGATGACGTCAGGCAGCAGCGCGTTGTCTGCGGCGGGCGGGCTGGGCGGCGGCTTGCTCAGCGCCGCGTCGCCGTTCGACAAGCCGTTGTGCACCTCCTCCTTCTTTACCGACTCCACCGGCTTCTTCTGCACCGGCTTCTTGCCGCCCACAGCCGTCGTCTGGAACCGAAGCGAACGTTCATGTTCCCATATTATTTATCGAAATATTAGGAGATTTGTTTTATTCGCGTGTTAGGAGAGGTCTATGTCCAGCAGTGGACTGCAATAGGCTGAGATGATGATGATGATTATGATGCGAAAAACGAGACGTGCTAAATTTATATCTGCCAGTTTTGGTGGAAATTTATCAAAATACCTACAACTAAATTGCTCTGGCATTATTTTATTAGTGTAATTTTCTTGTGCATTGATGTAAAACACTGATTTATGATATTGGGTAAAGATAAACCTGATGGTTTCTTGTCATACCTTAGCGGGGGCTGTCCTGGGTGGTGCGGCCTTGGCTGTGATACGTTTATTGGCGAGGTCTTTGCTCTGTTTGTCCAGTGGCGCCGCCGCCCGCGGCAACGGCTTCGGTGCGCTCGTCCTTCAAAAACAATACATTATATATTTATCAAATACTGAAAAATTAGGTACCAAAGAAATAAAAATCGTATGTTTCCTTTACGTCGAGTTGTTACAAGTTGCAAGTTGCTTTATTCCTTTTACTTTACAGTCAGAAATAAAAATGAAAACATACTTACATCCAAAAAAAAAAATAGATATGCCTATCTGGTGCTACACACACAGATACAAAGATTGACATTTTTGTAATCGCATCGCAACTAGGGTTTATTCATATCTAGGGTTTAACAAAGCCCAACGATTTCCCGGGAATTCTCGGCTCGAGAATTCCCGGGAAATCGTTGGGCTTTGTTCCCGGGAAATCAAGCTCGAGAAAAGTCGAGAACTCGAGAAATCATGTACCATGTATATAAATTAAATCACCGTTTGTTGTGTTGCGTGGTGGCGCGGGTCAAAGCGCAGCGGCACCCTTTGATCTCGCTGCAAGCGCTCTGCGGCGTCGTTTTTACACGTTCTTTCGTGTTTCGACTCTAGCAGAGTATAGTTTACGTACCTAGTGAGTGTTTCACAGATTACACTACTCAACAAATTTCAAACTTTTAAAATTATCTGAGGTCTAACTATGTGTTTCTTATTTCTTACACCAAATATGACAGGATTGCATAAATAAAAGTTTTCGGTCACATCTCAGTTTTCAGATATAATGGCAGGTCAAAAATAACAATTTTTGTAGTGACTGAACTAATCTTATCAATATTTTGTACGGAAAGGCGAAGTTTTTTGGGACTGGCTGGTTTTTCTCTTGTAGTGCGATTCAGTGGTATCTCGGATGAGGCCCCAACAGTAATCTGCTAGCATAGCGGGCTACCATCTTCCTTGGTAACGTTTTTCTATCGCTGCAACATCTTGATGAAAACGTTCACCTTGTTCATCGCTAACTGAACCCATATTTTCAGGAAAAAAGCTTAAATGTGAGTGAAGGAAATGTATTTTGAGCGACATATTGCATCCCATTCTATGGTAACAGTCCAACATTAATTTTATTTTATCACGAAAGTCGGGAGATTTGTTGTTACCAAGAAAATTTTTGGTCACTTCTACAAAAGCTTTCCATGCTTCTTTTTCGACTGGAGTAAGTGTAGATATAAAAGATGGATCTTCGAATAATTTTCTTTATATCCGGACCTACAAATATGCCTTCTTTAACTTTTGCCTCACTAAGCTTGGGAAACTTTTGCTTAAGAAACTGAAAAGCTACACTTTCGTGATTTAAACGTTTCACGAAGTTCTTAATGAGTCCCAATTTTATGTGTAGCGGCGGTAAAATGATTTTATTGGCTTCCACTAAAGGCTCATTCTTAACATTTTTTTGTCCAGGTACAAAAGAATGATGTAATGGCCAATGTTCTTTTACAAAATCTTCTGATCGCGCTCGACTATCCCACTCACAAAGAAAGCAGCAATATTTTGTATAACTCGACTGCAATCCAGTTAAGAAAGAAACCACCTTAAGATCTGCACAAATTGATGACGCACCCACAATTTATTCATATTTATAACTTCCCGGTCGAAATAAGCTTTGTAACAATTTTTAATTAAGTCCGAAAGTGGTTTTTTCTGTGATTTTGGCGTAAACTCGCGGATTGTTTACACACACGGGTGACATTATAAAGAATAGCTATCAAACTAACAAATAGTAACGATTGTGTTAGCAAATCGGTCATAATTTCGATCTAACCTCAGTCTAAAAATAGTAAAGAGATGAAAACTAAAAATATTAAATTTCTCTTCTTTTAGATGTGACAGAAAGTTTTTATTAATGGTGTTATTTTTATTAGTCATCCTGATTATGAAATAGTACAAGCGGAATAAAAATTCCGATTTTTTTTAACGTTGAGTAGTGTTACGAGATAAATTGAAATCAAACAGGTAAGTCTTTTCACTTTTGTTGACACATCGTGGCTTTATTTTTCATATTATTTTTATCAATAATATAATCTAAATATGATCTTAAATTTTACTAGTACCTATCTATTCTTTTCTATTATTTTTAGTCAAACTTTAAAACCTACATAAAATAACTCACGATACATTAATTATACTACTTAGTCTAATTATATTTCCTATTTTTGTAAAACAACAACACACAAGCTTAGTTTTTAATTATTCTGATATGTTTTTCTTATGAAGTAATTTGAAATTAATTAATGTGTCATTTTAAATTGGTGAGACTAATATTGCCAGTTGTGTAATGTGTGTGTGTGTGTATCACATATTACTCCAAGTGCTTATTATATTTGAATTGCGTTTGTTATAGATTTTACCCTGTCTCTGTCTAACCAGCCAAAAATAGTGCTGTCATTATAATTATGAGTCTGAATAATATTATTTCTGTATTTTGTTAAAAAAAGTTAATTAGCTTATTCATAATATTTATGTTTTTGAATATAATCAATAAAAGCTTTATAATTAATTTGATACTTTTATTTGAGAGGAAAACCACTGAATTTTTTGACGTTATTGGAACCAAATAATATGAGAAAACGTACGTAAATGTAAATTTCTCGACAACCCGAGAAGACCCGAGAAATTAGCCACGAGAATTCTCGAGACCCGAGAAATTGAAAAGCCCGAGAAATCATGAACCCTAATCGCAACGCTTATCCCACTAGCATTCGTGCTCTCATACAACTGACACATTTTATGTTTCGTCCTCAATCGATGGCAGGCCAATACCAAGCAAGCATTTGGCTCCACAAACATAACACACATACCACAAACCATAGTTTAGTGTAAAATTTGCAGTCTTTAGCCTTCTAAGTCTCTAGGTAAAGGAAACATATCATAAATAAAAATAGTACGCGTCCAACTCTCTATCCTACTTAATTATAATAAAAAAAACTCACTTAGTCGTGGGCGCTGGTGCCGTAGCAGGTGCGCGGGGCGTGGGGCGGGGCGCGGGGCGCGTGATGGGAGCGGGGCGAGGCGCCGGTCGCGCGGGTGCCTTGGCGTCTTTAGCGTCGCCGTTAGTTAGGGGCTTCCGTTCCGCCGGCTTCGGCTGCGGCCGCGCGGCGGCGGGCGCGGGGCGTGGCGCCGGCCGCGCTGACGCCGGCTTTGGAGCCGCATCGGCTTTAGGTGCGGGCGGGCGGGCAGCGGCCGCGCTGGGCTTCGGCGCAGGCCGTGCGATGGGAGCCACGCGCGTTGTCGCGGGCGCGGAGCGGGCGGAAACGGGAGCCTCGCGGGCGGCCTTCGGTGCTGCGCCGGCGGGCTTGGCGGACGGGGCCCGGATGGGCGCCGGGGCGCGCGCCGTCGTCGTCGATTTGGCGGCCGACGTAGTTCGAGTAGCGGAAGCGGCAGTCTTGGTAGCCGAAGGCGAGGGTTTGGAGCCGGCGGTGGGCGTTCGCGCCGCGGGCGTCGTCCGAGTGGCCGACGGAGTCAACTTGGTCGCGGACGTCGGAACCTTGGCGGCGGTTGGAGTGCGCGCCGCGGGGGTGGTCGAGGCGGAGACCGGTCGTTTGGTAGCCGCGGCGGTCGGAGTGCGCGCGGTCGTCGCTGGCTTGGTGGCGGATTTTGGGGTACGCACGTCCGCCTTCGTGGTCGGAGTCGTCGGCGATTTCTTGCTCGTGGTCGTAGATTTCGTCTTGGCGGCGGCTGCAGTCGCTCCTGCAACGGCAGCGACGGCACCGACGGCCGCGGCCGCCGCCACGGCTGCGCCGGTGCTGGGCGTCGCATCGCCGGCGATGAGTGTATCGCTGAGCGGCGCCGCGTCGAGCGCGGGCTCGCTGGCTTCGACGGCAGGTGTCGGGGGCGGCGTGGCCGCGGCCGGCGGATGCACGGCTTCTTCGAGTTGAATCTCACTGGTAACTGGCACGCAAATCTCCTGCGCGCGCGATTCGGGAATACCGATGTCGACGTCGGTGACGAGCTCGACGCGCTGCTGCAGCACGTGCGCGCCGGACACGAGGTCGGGCGCGGGCGCCAGCGCCGCGGGGCTGTGGCGCCCGGGCGCCAGCGGCGCGGGGCTGTGGCGCGCGGGCGACACACACTCCAGCGTGGCGCTGTCGGCGCGCGCCTCCGCCGGGGACGGCGAGCGCGGCGCGGACGTGCTGAGCTCTACGAACTCGGCAGACTCTGACGTCACGACGAGCTCTACTGGCGCCTCGGAGTGTAGCGGTGCGGCTGGTTCTTGTAGTGTGGCGGGTTCTTCGACTGGTAGAGGAGACTCGCTGGGCAGCGGCACGTCGGCCGGCAGTGGCGAGGGGGCTGAGGGCGCGGCCGCTTGTGACTCGAACAGATTAACTTCATCCGCTTGAATCGCTTCAGTGACGGCCGGAGACGGTGACAAACCCGCCACTTCAGATTCCGACGGTATGGGGGATTTTGTGGGCACCGGGGATTCTGTTGGCATTTGCAGTTCACTTGGGATAGGTGATTCTGCCAGCAATTGATGTTCCGTCGGCAACGGAGATTCTGTGGGTACCGGGGATTCCTGCAGTAATTCTGGCTCCCTGAAAACTGGGGACGGCGCCGCTTGTACGGGTACCGACCAGTCGGCTTGGAGCAAGGTTTCGCCGAGTACTGAAGCTTCTACCGGTATTTCAGATTCGACCGTAAGAGGTTCACTAGGTAGAGGAGATTCCTTAGGCATATAGGACGCGCTGTCCGGTACTACTTCGGCCTGGAACAATGACTCCTCGGGTAGAGGCGACTCGCTGGGCAGAGATAACTCGACCGGCAGCGGTGAATCGCGCGGCTGTAGGTCCTCCACAGGCAGCTGTGGCAACGGAGACTCGCTAGGTAATGGCGACTCCGTCGGCAAAGGACATTCACTCGGGAGAAGAGTTTCAGATGGAAGTGGTGACTTCGAAGGCAAAGGCGACTCCGCTAATAAGTCATCATCTAGCACATTAGATGATTCTGTAATTAAATGTTCAGTGTCTAGTTTAATAACAGGGGCTAAAAGTTCAGGCTCTACTTCCGACACATCAGGTTCAACATTATCATTTGTCTCAAAGATTGTTGGAGTAGCAACCTCAGTCACTAGAAGTGACTCAACTGGTTCTACAGTAGGTTTAGGCGAGGCTGTTTCTTCTATCCTGACGTCTTCATGTGGTGCAGGAGACACAGCTGCTTGGTCATTAGAATCCACGTGTACATCTGCTAGTATTGGAGAAACCACTTGATCAGAACCAGTTAAGTATTGAGGTTCAGTTTCTTCATCACCATCCTTCAATGGGTCAAAGTTTAACTGAGGTACTGTCTCAATACATGGTGAATCTTCAAGTTTACTTTCCATTTCAATGTCTTGTGATATTTCATCTTGTGGTGTAAATGGTCTGACCTCTTTCTCACTCTCTGATGGGTCTTGTATTTCGTCATTTGTAAATCCTAGTTCAGAGCTCTTTCCATCAGGTATTTCAGGTATTTGTTCAAATAGGAGTTTATGAGATTCAGGGGTATCAGTTTGAAGCACTGTGTCTTGTGTGATATTGCTAGATTCAAATTCTATGTTTGAATAACTTTCAATATTGTTAGAACTAGTAACATTATAATCTACAAAGTTGTCTTCCTGGTCAAAGTTATCAATAATCTGTGGCAGACCGCCGGGCCTGTCGTCGAACCTGATGATGTCATTGTTTGGTTCTTGAACATCTCTCTCTGCTTCAAATAGATCTGTGTGCTGTTCAGGGCTGATATTTTCTTTGTCATTCTCACTAATACCGTTTGCCTGTATGTCATCATCATCACTGTCAGGCAGGGGCTGAACAGCATTGAGATCAACACGTGGTTCATTCTTGGAGAGCCTTTCACATGTGTCATCATCCTTCTCTTGATAGAAACTCATACTCATTGGATCCCTTTCTTTATTTTTCAGCCTTTCAAATAGTTCATCATTGCCTTCTACTGCAAATGGATTGGTTTCTGTATGTGTCTGGAATACCTGAAATTATATTGTTAATTTCTATTAATATGAAGATTATATTTATACAGGCAACACACATAATAAACAGATAACATCATTGTGAGCAAAAATATTGTATACTTAGAGGCTATCAATTGTAACCTGTCATGCTAAAAATATATTATTCACTAATAATTTTCATTAATTTACATGAACATACGTATTAATGTATAAAATGTTTAGCTGGCAACTAATTATATCTTACATAATGTAATTACTATGTATATAATGTAGTTGTTATGATTATGTACTTATAGAGAATTAAAACAGCTCAAGTTGTTATTGCTGCCCAAATGATTTAGGTTAGTACAATAGCAGAATGATTGGTGCAATTTGATCAAAATGTCTGTTAATTAAACAAGCTATTTAATTTTCCCTTAAGTTAATGTATATGTTAAAGTTAACGTGATTTGATACTCTGGTTATGTGATTAAATTAATTATATAGGTATATAGAATATAATTATGTCAACTAATACTTTTCATTGCTGGGTCCCATGGGTTCAGTCGTCCGTGATGCGTAAAATCGTACTAATAATACGTAATCGTAATACTTTTACTTATAATCAGACATGTTAATACTTATTATGCTAATTAACTTCATAACTAAATATGTATTTTCTGTTTCTTAAGCATATGTGCTGCAGTCACGTTAGTAAGGATCATAATCCATAGACACAAATGAGAATAAGACTTGGAACTACACAACTATGTAACTATACAACATTAACACTTTGAATGGCAAACAGCAGATACAATAGAAACTTGTATCGTTTGTAGCACTATGTTGTCCGATATGGCGTTTAACAGCTAAATGGTGCATGTTTCTACATTTGATTACTTCACTGAATGTTTTCCAAATAAAATATAGGTCTCATTTGGAGAATAGAGCAAAATAAACTAGCAAGTTTCTGAAATAATAATCAACTTTAAGGGGTCACTAGCATAAAGTTTTTTTCTTTATAAAGCTTTACCTGTATATTACAAAAGTCTGTGGTGTCCTTTTGTATTCTCTCAAAGTCCTGTATGAGGCCAGTATCCTTGACTTTCTCAGGTTCAATGCCAACATTGAATCCAAAGCCCAAGCTATCCATATTACACTTATCATTCCCATTCAAGTGTTCTTTAACGGCTTCGTCTAATGATACATTCTGAAAATAAACAAAAACTAAAATTAACCTCGTAAATCATATTGACTATTACACAGGAAAATAGCAATTAATTTCCGTAATATTGTGCACTATACCCCTACGTCCATAATATGTGGTATTTAATAATCATTCTATAATAACATTTAAGCCTACTTTTTAAATTTATGAAACTTTCTACAATTAATTCAAATCGTAAATCTCCTCGGATTTACTCAAAAATATAAATAAAATAGAGAATATTGCAAATAACTGGAGTCTCAAAGGAATATATTAAATTTTTATGTTTGTTAATGATGTTTTAAATAACACAAATGTATAAAGATTGGAGCTACACAGATAAACAGCGGAGAAATTCAATAATTTGACGCTTTGTTTATGTACAATTAGCTTATACATGTGAATAAACTCTGATCAATTACATATAAGATATTCTCAATCCATAAGGGTTGTACCATACGGGCTAGGTATTCAGTCAACTATCATAACAATAACAACATTAACAACCTCTTTTGATTATTACATTCTCAAACTATCTTATTAATATAAGGAAGCACACAGACAATTGGCAAATCATCAACAAATATTGGTGTATTATTAGCTCTACTTAGATAATGCATTTTAGAGCATTAATATAATAAGAGGTTGTTAAACTTTTGCCAAGATTCACAGAACAGAACAGCTTACATTAATGCTAAGAATATTACAAACCTAAAATGATAATCTTTATGAATGAAGTATTTAAATCAAATTTAACATTATGAGAACTGCGCAGGCACTATAGAAATTTGTATATAAATTGTTACTAGTGATCTATTAGAGGTATTATTAGAGGCACAATACAGGGAGAAATAGGATATAATTCAAAGTTAAATCCATTGCAAAACTACAACTAATCAGATTCTTTGCACAAGTAGTGTTAGTAATATGCTCTTTGAAATAATTGTAAATTTTCATCAGTAAGTACACAAAGAATTCTTTCCAAAAATGACTAAAAGTTTAATTAGTTAGGTGCATATTAACAGATTAAGTCAGATTACTTCAACAGCATAACTGAACAAAGATCTCTGTTAGGCTGTTTATTACTGAAAGGCTTTATTACAACAATGTACACAAACATTGAATTTTATGTAAATTACATACGAGATAGTTGAATAAAGCAAGAATAACATACATGTTTTGCTTACTTTCACCATATCTTGGATATTCAAATAAATACTTACATGGTGACCATTAAGCTGATCACAGTTATCCAAGTCTAGTAATTCTGCTGGCCTCACATCGGCTCCAGTCTCAAATTGTGCCACATCTGGGAGCTCTATGTCGTCCATTGGAAGTGGCTTGCGTGGTGACTCCGCGAGTAACACATCTGAACCTGCCACACTGCCCGGCACAAACACCGGTGCATCAGGGTTCAGCGGAGAACTATTCATGTCTACTGAGCTGGTTTCCCAAGCCGACTGAAATTAAATACCAATAAATAATGTAATGTTAAGTTCAGTGTACAATACTTACAGGAAAATTAGGTACTTAATTACATACCTAATTGTTTACCACAGCGGATAGTGGAATAATGTGTTTGAATGACTAGGACTTAACACAAACTTTACTGCTGATATAACCTGCGAGGTATTTATGCCTATATTCAGAGCTATAATTATGTATGATGCAAATTGAGTCATCATTATGAAGGTCATTGCAAATATTTGGTGAGCTGTTTAGTCTACATATACTTAGGGACCTATATTTAATGTGAGATTACCTGGAGTGGGTACAAACAAATTATTGCGTAAAACGTAAAATCCATACGGAGTTTTAAGATTTAGAAATAGTGGGAATACTTACATTATCTTGGCAGGGTGTTTCAGAGCGCGGTGGCTCGTCGGGCTCCTCGCTAGGATTATGTTCCTCGCGCTCGCCTTCGCCCTTGTAATAGTTCCACTCGTCTTCAGAGTCCTCGCCACTCTCAGCTACATTATCCACAAGTGCACCGTCGACGTGGCCCTCCTCCACTGCACAATTATCACAAAAACCAACACTATACTTTTATGCTAAGAGCGTCACAACATACTTTGTTCCCTGAACACCTGGTGAACACGCAACATTAACCCCTCCTCTTACAACTCACGACATCAACAGGTGACACACCCTTGTAGAAAAAAAGATGATTCGTTCGATTAAAACTTAGACACATTAGCTTAGTGATATCGCAGAAGGTATATTACCAACGCCGGTGTTGTTTACGAACGGCGTGCTAGCAACGAATGATATTATACCGGTCGCAATTTCAAACTCGCGAGATTCGCGGACGCCATTTCGACAACGGCCGGCGGAGACACGCCCGAGATCGAACTTGGACAGTTTCGGGAAGGTGAAAACATGTGAGTGAACCTCAGGGAATCCTGTGCTCACCGACGACGTCGGAGGGATGCGCCTTCGGGCGAACAGTTCTATTTCCAGAACACCGCTCCGCATGAATCAACACAGAAATAACCTTTCACAAACTATTTGGTATGTGAAAATAAGCAACAACATTCGCTATAAACCACATACCGTGAACGGTAACTTCACTGCACAGATTATTATCTTCACAGGCCGTGTGATATTTGAGTCGTAAAAATATAGACAAAGCCCGAATACAATAGCAGCAACTTTCGGAGAGTAGCACAGATCCGTCGGACGTTCAATGAGCGACTGCGAGAGGGCCGAGGTGAGCGAGCGGGACGGCAGCGACAACGAGGGAGCAGGGGGCGGAGCGCGGAGCGCCCGCTTGCACCCAGATAGGGATGGGATGGCGTGTCATTTTATAATATATATTTTTTTTTAATTTTAATAGGTATGATCTTTTGCATACGTTAACTGTAAATAGGTAACAGACATTATAATTTTATAACTCGCCTGTAATTACATACTTACTTAAAAAATTGATAAAAAAACAATCCCGTAGGTATCTTAGTTATCATGGTTTTCTAATCTACCTACATAACAAATGCCTTCAGGATCCACATTTACGTGCACCTAGGCATGTATTGAAAATAATTAATTAAAGATTTATTTAGACTATCCGATTTCTAGGGTCTTCTAGGGTTACTGATAACCTTAACTTTAGAATTATTTTGACAAAAAGTAATTAGATTGGTAGGTAAATCTACTCGGGCCGAATTGGGTGTAGGTAGGTAGTACAAACCTTATTATATATTATATTATATTATTAAATAGAACTGTAAACGCAATGATTTCTTAGCTGTTATACACCCTTTTCACTAATTTCTTAAAAAGTGTAGTACCTACACATAATTATATTTTTATAATATAACTAACTAAATAACCGATTATATAATAAAAATTTAAAACCACGAAATATGACACTAAATTGCGACGTTGCCATTCTGTTTGTAAATACGCTCTTATTTATTAACAGTTTCAGTATAACTTCAGTATACCTATATTACCGTATCTACCGTGTAAGAACTGCATACGGACGCGTGGATTGTAGATGTGGGCATGTGGGTGAATGTAACAATCAATAAAGCGTGACTCACACGATACTACTTTTTCTTTTGCTCTTATTGAAATGTGGCTCATGTTTTTTGTACTAAAATAAAACATGCGATTGGTATGCATCGCAGGTACCTATGTACATTTTTTAGAAATCAATTTGCATTAATAAATCTGAAATGTATTAAAAATATTATGATTAGTTACTTATTTTATTCCCACATTACGAATAGCTATTTAATGTTTTTAATAAGCTTGAATGCTTAATATCTACTTATTAACGCCGATCGATGGTGCAGTAAAAAACTTTCATCAGCTGTTTTTATTTCTGTCAGTGCTATCAGCTGATCGAGTAGGTGGATACAAGACGTATGTAACAAAAACATAATTTATAATATTTTACTTGCAATAAATAAGGTAAGTAGGTACCTACCTACATACATACTCGTATGTAAATAAAATAAACATTTAATATATTAATAAAATAAATATTAGGGCACCTACTTAATGTTTATTTTATTTGCATAAATGCATACTATGCATAATATAGAACAGATTTATGATTGCATTTGACGTGAAATAGGTACGTAGCAGGTAAATGCCCGAGAATCCAGGATATGAAAACATTGATAACGATAGTACTTAGCCGACCTTCTAAGAGCATTCAGGTGCGCAAATGGATTAATGAATAAAGAGTACCTACACAGAAATGCGAAATATCTCTAATAACAATAATGTTTTCGGTCATCAATAAAAATGGACAGGTTCTTAAAGACCTCACAAACAATTTTCATGACTTAACGATTGCTATGCATCGTAGGCCCGAGCCGCTCCAAACTCACGTCACTTAGCACAATCCTCTCAACCTACGGAAGCAGGACGCTTGAGTATTCAAAACGAAGGTACCTAGTTACCTACATATTGAATATCGACTTGATGTACAAATAAGGTGACTTACCGGCATGTGCAGGTGGTGTAGGCGGCTGTGGTTCTTGCTGCCTAGCTTCTGCGTCAATATCGTCTGCGTCTACAGCAGTCTCAGGGCCGAGATCCTCGCTATCAGAGTCGGAATTGTCGACGCCGTTGTCAGCTGTTTCAGCGTCAGCTTCAGCTTCGGCGCACTCGCCACCCTCGGCGACAGCGGCTGCGTCTACCTGCCGCTTGCACGCCTCTGTCTCGATGGCGAACGGTGGAACGTTCATCATCGCGTTATCCAGCCTACAGGAGATAATTAAAAGATTATAAAAAAAATCCTGTACTCCTGTTTATCCAAAAATAAATTAAGTCGTTACTAAATTTAAATAGAATTAAAATAGACCTCATCGTTAGCGTACCTACTTCTCGTTGAAATCCCTACATAAAAATTGTTTTCTTTTTTGTTAAAACATGATGCCTTGAAACTGTACGAGTCCGCGACAGACCACGACTATGATGGATGGATGAGTTGGATAAGTCTGAAGATCTCGTAGTTTGGTTGACTTTCAACCGAAGAACATGAAAGCCAAGCTTTGTCCGACCTTTGTCCGACAGTGGGATGACGCAGGCTAACCATTTACATTGTATAAATTTATTTCACACAAAATCTTCTTAATTCAATAAAATTGTGATACAAAAATCTTTTCTACAAACTTAATAATATATTACGGAGATAGCAGACTAATCAATGAAAACATAAACTTTCATTTTCCAAGATTTGTTCGAAGATGGGCGAACTTTATTCAAGGTCGTCTGGTACGAGATAATGTCGCACAGTTCGTTCGACTACATTTCTACGATCCACAATGTATGTTTGTAACCGGTTAACGGCTAAATTATACAAGTTTTTTTAGGCTAGGCATTCGTGAAATAAGTCGTTATCGTGACTCATTAATTTAAATTAATTGATATGGGCTGTATTGGGGATCTCCAACAAATATGACATAATACTCCGATGTCGCGCTGTTTTCAATATACCTAAATACTGTAAAAAAATATTGTCTCGTGACATATTACATGAACGCAATAAGACATTAGCGGCACGCAACATAAACAAGTATAGTTCGCAAATATCCTCCACATCCATGTCGTTCGAATGATGAGATTGTATCGAGATTTTATTAAGTATGTAGTCATTTTCGTAGCTTTGCGTTCTATTATTACGACATTACATGACCCTGACGAATACTTTAGAAATTTCAACAAGATATTTGATCAAAAGTAATATGGATGGATAATAATTTTGGAATTTACGATATAAAAACGTTTAATGAAACCTTAAGCCGACAAGAGCACAACAAGAAAAGGAAAATTCTTCTAACAAACATTATACCAACCTGTCTGGCCTGTGTGGTAGTAGGCTAAATGCCCTCCACATTCTTTGGAGGAGACCCGTACCCAGCAGGGGGACGTTTGTGAGTTGATATGATGATCATCATCATCATTTCAACCCACTGAAAGATACATACTAACTTTTAAAGAAACATCAAAATTGTTCTTATAAGAAATATGAAAAACTTACCCAAGATCCATGGGCGGGCAGTTGTCAGCGGCTATGTCACGCGGGTCCTTAAGGAACACCACGATTATGGAGATATTGTCTGCGGAGCCCTGCCGCTTGGCTTGGACGATCAGACGCTTCGTAACCGCCTTCAAGTCATCTGCATAACAAACAATATAGATCTTAACGATTTGACATGTACGAGTAAGACAACGAGCAATTAAAGTCTTATTAGGCATTGGTTCCACGAGAAAGAACATATTAAGTACCGCCAGAATTTCTTAACGCTGTTATTATCCTTAAATCTATGTGTCATCTAGTACAAAGCTAAGAGTGTTGCGAAGTCTATTATGTCTGCAATTTGTTGTGGCACAATGGTGAATAGCACCGACGGATATGGAGTAACGATGTTTATGTTTCGATTTGCCACAGCGCTGGCTGTATGTGAGGATGTCCTTGTTCTGTCTCAAGCTGGTTCGGGTGTGAGTCACCGGCTAGCGCACCGCTATTGTGCCCCATAATACATGTTTGTACGTGATAGGCCTTCGCTTAAATGAAAGCCGTCACTCCTTTTATTTTATATTGAGACTTGAGCATGTATAGAAAAATTGGGCCGACCTTTATTCGACCGGCTTCTATTATAAACCCTAATTCGGGTCTGGTGAAAATAATTAGGCATTTGATGTGTACGTAAACATATTACCCGTTTGGAATTCTCGAGAGGATTTTACCGCCATCCCTTAGGTCAAGTTGTTTATATAAAATATTTTCGCGAAGGTCCTCAGACATGGTGCGTTGTAACATTTAATATATTACGGCCTTACCTCGTGTATCATTTATTACAACATTTGGACCGTTCTATTTTATTACAATAGTTATTAAAGCACATGTTGGTATCTCGTGGTATAAACGTATAATTAATTAAATTAGTTTGAACAAGGTTGTAGTTGATGGTGGCTCGACTCGGTAACTCGTCTAGTGGGCACGCCCTGTTGGCTGTTGCAGGGTGTGTCTAGCTGGTATTTAAAAACGCGTACCTACCAGCGTTTCGTGCAGTGATGTGCTTCAAAATGCCCGTTAGTACATCGTCAAAGCGCACGCCTTGACTTTGCTCGCTATTTCGGGGCGCGGTCGTCGCCGCCGCCCTTGCTTTTTACCCTGTTTGGTCTGGCTCGAAGCCAACCGCGCCCCGTCTACTCTTATTTCGATGTAAGTCACTAGAAAGTTGTTAATTTGATTTATCTATCCAAAATTAACACTAAAGTTTTTTAATAGTAGGTAATAGACATTGTACCTACAAGCTTGTAGTTTCGTGATGGAAGCATACCTATAAATATATATTAATGAAGTTCAGTCGTCTTAAGTTATAAAAAAGCAAATGAATAGTAGTAAAAAAATGTCTTGAAGCAACATGTAGGTACCTACATGTTGTCTCAAGACATTTTTTTTAGTGAGTGCGGAAGCCGTTAAATGTTTATTAGTGAGGGGTATCACGTCGACAGTAGCGCGAGTACTCGCACCGGTAGAGATGATCATTGGTCATTGCGGCGATTACTGCCGAGTGCCGGTGCCTAACGGTGTTATGGATGGAATGCACGTCGTCGGCCATTGTTCCCTACCTACACTATAACTTGCAGCAAAAACTGATCACGGCCCATTGACGCATACTAAGCTCGCGACCGCGAACCACCTGCCGAGGACGGTACACTGTACAGGAATGCCTATAATTACTGCAGCAGGCGTTATCGATAGCATATCACTCCTACTGCTTTATGTACGATGCAGTTGCGTAAAAGTTAGTCAGAATCTGGCTTTCAAAGTTGGATTCTCGTACATAATTGGTATTATGATATAGGTAGGTAATTGTAGTACCTAGGTCGGAAATCGAATGTAGAGAGCAGGGGAGAGCAGACGGGGAGGTGCGGAGTGTGGGGGAAGTCGGATCAAGTGCAATATACCAGCAAGGTTCGGTGCAGCTTACAAAGGCCGACACAGACTTTAAAAGATTATTTCAAAGTCTGTAGGATACATGGTTCATTAAAGCGAGGTTAAAAAAATACAATGATGTTGTTTGTGGTCTATTAAGAATAATTGCGTATTTTCAGGTTGTAAGAATATGATAATACATATAACTATTATTTATTATTATCAATTACCGTGAGAATATAAGGTTAGTGTAGAAGATTATTTGAAATAATGTAAATAAATAAAAAGGCGGTATTGTAAACATGAAAATCTTAGCTATCGAGCGTGTTAGTTGTACAGTGCACATGTAAATCATTTGAGAGTGAAAGTACATATTATTTATTAAATGGTAACATAATATACTTATCATATAAAACACTAGCAACTCGTCCCGTCTTCGCCCAGGTGTAATTATGTAATTGTGAAGCAGAAGTAACTTTAGAACTTATTTAAATACAATAGCTTGCCGCCTGTAGCGTCAATTTAGGTAGATATTTAGAAAAAATATAAATAATAATACCAGATCAGTAGTTTCTGAGATCTTAGGTAACACACATACTCATAAAGTCACAAACTTTACCTCTATATAATATTTGTATAGATTTATAAAAGTATAGATAAAGATTTGAAGATTGTTGTTGTTGAAATACCACTTTTTTCCTCCAGTTGGATGATAGATTATATATCCAGCGATGCAAAGATGAAAAGTTCCGATGAATATATACAAGACATACCTAGCTGAGTGCGTCGGGTGCAATCAGTTCAGATTTTCAAAGGCATAATTTCAACCGCATATCCACCTCGCTAAAAATTTTAATATGTATAAATGTAGACACTCCCTAAAATGCCTTCGCCTTTAAAGCAAACGATTCGTATTTTAATATAGGCGAAGCGAACACAAAGCAAGTCTAGTGCCCCCCTCCCCGTCGTAGGCAGGGAGGCAGCGCCGACAAAATGCAATCTATTTTAAATTTCAATCTTCCTCAGCTATACCGAGACCTTTATAAAAGGAATCTTTATACAAAAACTTCAAATCTTTTCATGCCTGTCCGCTGATAAACGAACATAATGACTTTTGTTTTTTATTCGAAAGCAATATAAGTTAACAATACATGCGTCAATTATTAGCTAAACGCACTAACAAAAACTCTTTGATAACAATTGATTAGAGACATTTGAAGTATGTATATCGAGGTCTCGTTTAAATACATTACACTTGTAATTTAATGTTGCAATTGCAACAATGACAATGAGACTATGTTGTAGTCTGACAGGATACGAAAGATCACTAGACAATGTTTAGCGCCTGTTTTACCACTGGCAAATAAATGCTAGATAGCTTATATGAAACTTACTTGAAAGATTTTTGACGTATTTTTTTTTTTTTTTTTCATATCAAATCTGTCAAAAAAGTCTCAGGCAGTTTATTAGACACTTATTTGAAGGTGATGAAAAAAGCCTAAGAGATTTTAGATCTCCATTGGATTTGAATCTAAAATACAGAACTCATATCTATTGTTCAACCACTAACAGAAGCAGTCTAATTTAATTTTGCGAATGAGGTACAATTTATAAACTCTAAATAGACTTCAGATTTGAAACTGTACATAACGTAGGTACAATGATACTGTGTGATTATTGATATTAATTATTCTTAATAAATAAAGAAAAGAACGCGAGCGATGCATAAGGAATGTGCGTGCATTGTGCAAGTGGGAATAGAACTCCGTGGGGCGACCACGTCTTCGGTCTAACTGTACCAAGACTTGGATACGCATTACATCACAACTATTTATATAACGCGAACCACTTCAGATAATGCCTGCGAAACATATCAAAAGCTGCTTAAATCATAACTCCCACGATTTATGACTAAAGAAGCTATTCCAATGTGCAGCGTTCGGATGACGGATCCACTCTGGCGTTGAAGTGTTAATTAAACGTATACGTAAATAAGCTCCTCGTGCGTAAAAGCTGTCGAGGGGAGGCTGTTATTTACACAAGCATTACTGCACGAAAACAAAGTTGACAGGACTACTTAGAGAGTGAGGCGAGCTTCGGTTTGGAGCACATACAAGTATAGCCTAATCGGCTCCCGATGGCGCGGCGACGCGACACATGACAAACATCACAGGTTCACCGCAGCTAAAAGCTTTTGATAATGTTATTACGATTGATTCCAATAACGAACTACTTTGATATGATAAGTCCAATCTAATAGTAAATATACTATAATTAGATTTGACTTCAACATTTGAATTATCAATATTGATCATAACGTTACAAATTATGCACCACGTAGATAACCCAATACAATACCAATAAAAATTAAAATTACTATTATTTTATACGAATCTGCGTCATAATAAGTCGTAGAAGACACGCTAATTAATAGCTTCTAAATGCAAAAGCAAATGAGGGAGGAAAACAGCATCTACAGTGCGTTAATAATCCATTTGACAGTATGCAACGTGCATACATAAAGCAACCCATATTGCTAATCAATGAATTAATCGCGGTTATAGAAACTACTCTAAATTGTTAGTGCGCACAGCGAAGCGTAATGAAATTGAGTGGGAACTTTCGTGCACGCTCAACGTTCATCAGTGTTGGCCGGTAATTGGTAATTGGTTTGCAAGCGAACATGCTTCGGAAAGAGTTATACGTGGCCGAGACTCGGAGATCCTTCTAATTAACGCTCGCAGCACCCAATCCTATTCCTCTCGTAATTGGAAGCGTGCTGTCCATATAGCGCCGTTGGCATTACCAACCTCCCGTCGCGTTAACACTTTCTTTGTCGCATTTAGATTTTTTAAAGCAAATCGATATGGCAGGTTTATTTACATAACATAAGAACAACATTAAAGTTCTGCGGATATGAACCAGACTAGTCGTGACTTACAATGAGTTTTTGTTTGACTTGATGATACTTTATTACACATTAATATCCGTAAGTAATAAAGATATATTAATCATCAAAAACATAAGTTTCAAGTAAAATGTTATCTCTAATTCGCAAGCGTGAACTTCACAGGCCAAAATTCCAAACGTCTGTCTGATAATTAGCGGAAACATTTTAAATATCTACATAGTTTTTATCAGCCAGATCGGTGGTTAGTTAATGTGTATCTAAAAATATAAGACGCCGCGTTTTGTTTATCAACAACGTGAGTTGTAATAAGTGCCCTTCAACGAAGAAAAACTACGAACAGGTGCCGAAATATTTCGTAGGTGTGATTTAAATTGTTCAATAAATTCAACAATTCATTCAATAACATTAACACATGTGTATAAGTCACAAGGACATAATTTGACTGGCTTGACATTAAAGTAATACCCACTAGGATAAGTAAGGGAAAACATTTAGAACAAGTTAGAAGCATTCTGTATCCAGTTGTACACAAACGCGCAATAATTCTGTTCACTAATCACACAGAGGAAATGTGGATTAACGGAGGAACGTGTTGTACACAAAGCGACCTAAATTTTGGACCAGTAAAGTTAGTACTTTTATGTTGAAAGTTGAGAATCGTGTCATCTAGCGATGAATGTAATGTGCCGGAAAGCGACGTAAATAGGGGCGCGGGCGCGAAACATGGCAGGCTAAAAGTTTAAATATAGCTATCACGCTATTTATTAATTAGAGTTAATATATTTTTATCGATGTAACTAATTATAAACGAACACGAACGAAATGTGTTAAGGAAGCAAAAGAGGTAATATATGTATAGAGTCAGCGCAAATGACGTACTACTGAATATCAAGATTTTGCAAACTCCATGCGAAACAGGCATAACCTATTGTTATAAAAAAGATAATAATGAAGCCAAATATGACACGTTTAACAGAACACATTTTTTGTTGAATTTAAACTCAATAAGAGTCAGCTTTGACAACAGTCTTGTAACGAGATCATACTATAATGCATGTAAATTTTCATGTTACATGCATTAGTATGATCTCGTGCATTCCTGTTTTATAATTTAAATAACAAATACTTAGTATGTCTAATTTTATAAACTAACGCTAAGGTTTCTTGGATAAATTGGAGTAGTCGCACTAGTGTACTAAATAACCCCACAGAAGACTGCAGCTAAATATAGCACCTATCTCTTTTGTTTTTGCGAGTGAGTAGGGTTTCTAGCTCTCCTTGAGTTACCTTTGTGCTAGAAGGGTGATCTTTGTCTTATAGTCTCCATAAACTATTATTTTACTAACGATGGGTAAGACAACGGCTTACTTTCAAGATATATTTAGAAGGGATGAACATTATTTAAATATCAACTTCTGTTTACCAAAAATGCAGTTCAAATTTCACTGTGACTATGCTGACTTTGTAACTATTCGTTTTCGAATTTAGATAAGTATGCTACTTTCATGTTGTATATTTCTCGATATAATTTTGTGTGCAATAAAGAGTTAAGAATGGATCATCAATCAATTTAAATTGCCCCAAAAATTAATATAGTTTATTACTGATCTAGTTATATTAGACATAAAATATGTCGCATCTAAATTATTACTCAGTTCCACATTAAGCCCGACAGGTTCTGGAGCGACAAATCACGCCTGCATACTGCATTTACATGCAAAAGTGCTGATCCCACGCATACAACTTCTTGTCGGCCCCGATATGCCAATGTGGATCGATTATATCGCCTGTTCATAATAATAATTAATCAACGTGTCCTATAAAGATTATGATAAGCCCCTATTCTGGGAATATATCTATATCAGGTGATATGCGATACAACTGCAATAAACAGGTAAAAATATTATATGCAAATCATATAATGCGCACTTCAATGTTATCAGTTCTGAGTTTCTGACTCATATTATGTACAATATATTGGATTTAAGTTTTTAATAAGTGCGTTAGAGTACTGAGGAGTATTCTTTTTTATTATATGATGTTTCCTTTGAATGTATTTGGTTACAAATATAAAAAATATGTTTAGTATAATCATCATAATAACAAGCATATGGCGCGCCTGACCAAGCAAGACTATCAACCCTAGGCCATGGATACTTTTAATAACACCAGATAAAATTACCCACGCGTTACCGACCCTAAAAAATTGTATTAAGTCCCCCTTTCTTGAAGACAACCATGATGAAGCCTTTTGGAAAAACCTCGACAGGGAGCTTATTCCACATCCTGATCTTATGAAAGTATTTTTCTCTGAAGTCGCACATGATGAGAGCGATTTGCTGATGGCAGGAGATGAAACAATAAAACATGCCCAACACCTACGTGGCAAACAAATATTCAGTCACAATTTTAATTTTTATTAAGAGATATATTTTGTAGTTATCAGATAACGCTGCCTCCGCATCTTCAACATTATCCCATTACAGGTTAATAACCAGATAAAATAATAGCAGCTCTACATCGCACGTTCTACCATTCGCCAAGTGTCAATGCACTCTGCAGTTATACTCGCACATTTTGTGTACCGCGTATGTTCAGATTAACATCTATCTGTATTCTGTATTGTTTTTATATGTTGTCAATGAAACAGGGTCATACGAAGAGGGTTATCCTTAAAAATATGACATCACGCATTTTCCGCAAAGAGAAAGGCAGAGCTGGATCACACACATTTCGAGTAGTTTCCTTCTATCCAAAAAAGTAAGGTTCCTTGTAATAGGGCGTGCCATTCAATTGATCCATTCGTAAATTAGCAGTCTGGGGGCCCAGGCACGTTGTCAGACGTCGGGCTAATAGTGAAAATTTGAAGGCAAATAAACCCAATACCTGATCCGCCAATAATGTATTAATTACTGAAATTAAAACAAGAAAGGTTTACTTAGTAATGCATGACTAAATTCCTAGACTGGCAAGAGTTCACCGCGTTCTAATTAAGAAGAGATAAATAACAAAAAATATTTTGTATTAAAAATTCCGCGATTCGTTAATCACTAATGTCATCGCTGTCGGTTGCTGACCTCAATCATAAACACATTTAGTTATTCGTAATAACAAGCACACATCAGTAAGTAATTGTATCGTAACCACATAGTTATTTAAAACTAAAGCTACATACAACGGTATAAAACAATAATTGTGAAGAACAAGGTCAAGTTGAAAGAAATGTTCAACTGACGTAGGTACAGTACATTAACGGTAGGGGAATATAATAAACATCTAATTAGTTTCCTGTTGCTAAGAACAGTGCTGTAGCTAACAGCTTTCAATGAGAAAGGGTTCACGTACCTATCGTCTGGAGGACAGGTGAAACTTTCTTTTACTCCGCGCTGTCTGCAATGTGTAGGCTATTAAATTTACTAAGAAAATTGCAACTAGAAGAGGTTTGATACCGCAAATGAAAGACAAAATTAGTTTAAGACTATTTTATATTGATTTGATTATTATCCAATAATTTTCAGTGTCTCAATCTGAGGCTGTCTGAACCACGTTCATGAATGTCTAATTGATTTATACAAGACTGTAAATTTAAAAGTTTAAATTATTTATTTAATTCAAGTTACACACATATCTGGTACAAATTATATTGTAGCTTACACTTATTCTGTTAGTAAGCTTACAAATGGACTAAATTACATTACTAGTCGTGATGAAAATGTGGGAGTCTTATCTATTTATTTAATTTACACATTTAGAAGTGAGTTTATCAAAGCAGTGACAGTATTATTACTTATTAGGTACCTACGTATTATATTATTTCTTTTAAGTGATTTTCCAATTTAAGCTTCAGTGTCTTTTTCTTTGTTACAATATAGCTTAACTTAATTTAGGTCTCAATTTAATTCAGTTCAGTGTTCTCAATAACATTGCACGACTTACATTTACATATCCACACATTGGTTTATTTATTTAACGAATCGGTTGTGTAAGATTAGTAACAATTAAATAACAAGACACGAGCAAATCCTGAGATGAATGCTTAGCTGTACTCGGAGATAATTTGTTTGGATGTCTTGCCACCGAGGTCATACCGTTTGTCCGCGTATGATTCACTCAAATGACCGCGATAACTCTCATACGGCAGTCTATGACTTCAAGCCTATTATGATACGTTACATTATCAGAACATTATAATCGAAAGTCACGGCTTTGTTTTCCATTTAAATTTATTGATTTCTCTAAACAGTTGAACGCTACAGAAAGAACTGTGGTCAGTTATGAAGTTATTGATAAAGTAAGTGCAGTTCAATAAACGTGGTGAGCGGTCAGTCCGGTAGTTGCTAATGCAAAATTCTTGTAGCGCAGCAAATATTTGTGAGGGCGGAGATCGAGGGATGCGGCGCGATCGAGGTGAGGCGGGGATCAACCAGGGTTGACAATTTAATGAAGGTTTGTACTATTTTCGTCGTTACACGATATATCACTTTCTACACGTATCCACAAACATTTTGCAACAATTGAAATATTCTGAAGGTAACTCATAAATAAGCATCGAATTTGCCGTAGCATTGAAGCTGTTTATTGCTAATTTGCACCAATTACAGTCGATTATATTGTACCTAAGTAAGTTGAGAGAAAACCGATTGAATCTCTCAACTTGTTCATAAGTCAATGCAATAAAGCAGAACAGATGTGCATCAGTGTGTCGGAACGACAGCCCTATCTGTAATTGCATTGCCAATATCGGCAACATGCGCCGGGCGGGCGGCGCAGTGCGCGACACTTCATTTGCCCGACCACGCAGCCTAGTCTGGAACGCAATCATTGCAATTTCCGAAACGTACATACGCTACAGTTATTGAATTATCTGAACCAAATTGCCGGCTACTCCCTAACCCTGATTACAATTAGAGATGCTATAAAGATAAATGAAAACGTAAAATTGAAAGGATTCTATCCATTAATGCACCGCGGGTGGTACACGACTATCTCTTTTAGATCGTATCGTATAGTTGAGTTTCATGAGATTGTTTTATCCAAACAAATTGAGCTGATAATATAAACCTGCCAGCCTATTTATATCTAATATTACGCCAAAAAACAAAGTATAATACTTCTAAACTGTTATTACTTTGACGATGTATATAAAACACTCGCAAGTAACAATAAACAATCGGTCTAGAAATAAACGGATACGCATCGTTGACGTCAGTGTTAGATGTCCGAAGATCATGTAGGTACTTGTTACTAGTATGTAGTGTAACTTAGCATTCAGTTTGTTATTAACGATTCTGTTTGACTAACTATTCATTATTCACTAGTTTAGCTAATCCCACAGACGCCTTCTGACGCGGTAGCACACAAAGTGAACTGTAGCGCTGTCGACAGCTGAGTAAATAACTAACGTATTGGAATTGTTTACAGCTAAACACATGTTCAGAAGTAGGTTGTTTAATATTTTAATGATATAATGGATTAATTACTAAATATCAAAAATTGCAATTCTTCTAACCTTGCAAGATTAACCTCGTATGATCGGGTAATGACCTGATGGGTTAAATTTAAAAATACTCTCGCGTCTCTCTCCCACAGCGGGTCAAGGGTAATACGCTATTTTGTGCTACATGCTTGTTATTCAGTTCTCAAGTCCGCACCAGCTATTAGCACAGGCAATGTCTGTAAAGAGACTAACGACCCTAGTCATCATCTTGTCACTTTAAGACGATTGACCGCCAAATCGAGCTGCACGACTTGTTAATACACAGCGCACACCAAACAAAACTACGGGTTAAGATACATGTTTTAAGATAAAATATAATGACATTTGTTTAAAATTCATCGCCGATTAAACAATTATATCTTATTAAATAACTAGCTGATCATAGAATGCAAATATTTTGTATTCAGCACCTGCCTGTCATTCGACAAATGCTTCAATAATGATTATACTAAGTTATCCTAAATCATTGGTTTCACACGATTTTTTTTATATTGTTACTGCCAATGTTTTTACAAAAATGAAAAAAGATGTAACAGAGCTACCGGAACTTAGAACAAATTAGCAGTGTTGCCCATTGTCCACGTCTCTCAGTCTGAGCTGTCAATTTCAATTTTTCCTGCTTTAAAGTGTTTCCTAGAAGAGTACCAACTAGTTGCAGCTTAAATAAAACTAATTACATTTAAACATTATAACATTGGCCAGGTTGTAAATGTTAAGATCTACTCACGAAAGGAGGAAGATATCACTTCGTGGATCTGCGAGACTCTTCATCACGACACAAATCGTGAGAGAAAGACGCGAGCCACTCGATAAACAAACAACGACGCGTGTTTAGTGAATGAAAGTGAACAGATTCGATTGCAGAATTAAAGATTTTAAAGACAATGGCTTGTTTTTGGAGTGGAGCCAGTAGAATAATTTCACCATAAGGGTTGAGTGTAGAGATCTTGTATCGTTTACAATGACAGTTAAACGGTGCTTTCTCGAAGACACTTGGAGCGTCGGTGGGCGCCCGCCTGCGCCTCCTTTACATACAATCATACAATGCAAGCGCCCCACAGCCTAGCACGGCGCACAATGCCCTGTGACGACCCACATCGCGATTATATGACTCACCGACACGGCGCCGCCGCCGCCGACGTATACGGGTTTGTTTACACTCAATCAGATTAATAACACTCAAAAGTCAATCCAATGAGGATTTCTTACATTAATTGGCGAAAGCCACTATAATATTGTTCGCATTCAATATTTACGATAATGCTAATAACGGGCAATGTTTAAACGAAATCAATAATAACACGGCTCCATGTTTACAGCATAAAATATAACCGTATTTTCAAGAGAAAAGTGTACTCTGACGAGGCAGGTTGAAAGTTTTATAAGGTTTTATCACATAAGTACTCGGCAGAATGCCAGAGTTTTCACAGTGAAATGTGTAGAACACTATTGAACAGCAATTCAGACTTGAAGGGATCTTCTTCAGTATACCAAACGTAGTGCAAACACACTATCGATGCAATGAGTGGATATGGTTACATAGTTACGAAATGTGTTATTTATTTTATAAGACTTACTGAATTTTAGGAACTATCGGAAAGTCAAGACGTTGCATTCCAACAAACATTACGCATATCAATCACGAATCCTTTTCAGCTTTATTAATAGAGTCGTGAACACAAATAATGTGTTAGTCTAAATCAATGTCTACATCTTACTTAAGCACATATAACTACTTCACGGCCCACTGAAGCACGCTTGTACGACAAATGAGGCGGAAATTAGGTACCTATCTCCAACCACGTGAAGTAAATGTAGGAGCTTGATGAACGGGTTTTATAATAACATCCTTTGGCATATTTTAATGACAATCTTTATAAAGAACTGATTACTTTTAGTACAATGAAATGAAATGAAATCTCGTTTATTCATCTAGGTTACAAGGTAACACTTATGAAAGTCACAAGAATGTAACAGGTGATCCGAAAAGTAGTGTCAGCAAATTTGCCTACGACCAGTTCGCTGACGGGGTGGAGCTATGAGAAGAACTGGCAAGAAACTCACGCCACTCTTTTTAAATTAACAATTAAAGTCATATTATAATAATCATAAACAAAAAGTGTTAGTTAGTTTTATTGTTTCATTTACTTATTGACAAATAAATGAATATCATACCGAAATAATAATGCTGGCAGCTACTGCATTATGTTTCTCACAAAATGTTCTAGCCTACTCACTAAACGGATGATTCACCACTATAATTGCTATAGTTACAAAAAACCCGGTTCGATAATAATAAGGTATATCGTTGCGAATAATTGATGCTACTATCCAATTTAAAAGTATCCGCAGCTAATTGATTACCTATGTGTTGAAGTTATAACAAAAAATATTATATATGTGGTAGGGCCTTATTTCAAAGGCCGTTTAGAGCAAAATGTATCGCTAGTAATTGTGTGCAAATTGTTGGATGGCCATTATGTTTCGATTTGAAGGCTACCAAAATTTCTGACCTTAGTAAACTTTAGATGAAATATTTCGGGCCAGCTTCACCTTATTTGGTGCCTATAGGATCATTTATAAGCCACTTCTTATTTTATCAGCGAGGTGGTCTGAGTTTCTTGCCCGTTTCTAATGGCTCTAATTTCACAATCAGTTCAGAAATTGGACATATAATAATTTTACTCATTTTTATGTTATAAACATAAATAGTTACTAGGTGAATAAATGAATTTTGAGTTTGTTTACTGACATAAATAAAATTTGATTACTTGGCTTACTTAGATATAGAAGTTTGTTTTATTTATTACTTCAAAGCAAAAGTGATCCTAGCATGAAGTACATTGTATTTACCATTTTAGTTTTACAAATAAAAACTGTTGATACGACATCAACGTCACAATATAAAATTGTGAATTCTGCATTAAACGGAAACAAGCCGGTCAAGGCGTCGTCACAGTATCCTGTCTAAAACGACACGTACAAATGCAAATTTTCTATACAAATTGACGCTTCGAATGAGTAATATAATAAATAAGTTAAAAATAAACATTGGTAAAATACAAACGTAGAAGCAATTATTAAAATTAGTGATTGATTGGGAATATGTTTAGTGTGTTTACTTATATTGACCTTAGCTACCTGTCGCATAAAACAGATTGATTAAAGTGGAAAGAGTACTTACTTAGTGTTGCAGCGTAAATTTGGAGAGGACTACGAGTATATCCAAGAACGGCAACAAAAGCGGACAAATTTATTCACACCTTATATAGGTTTTAATGGTTAAATCTAAGAGTTGATTTAGAAATTAACGTTTTAAGATCGACATTAATGTTTATTTTTTTTTTCAAATTGGAATACGACCTCCAAATATGGCCAGCATAAAAATACTAAACATTTGGAACCCAAATTGCGTCTTACGATTCGCAAATACAAAGAAGCTCTACGGACGTACTCTTGAGATAAGACTACAAAAATAATTAAGTCAATAACATCATGGAACGTGATGTAATAATGGTCTATATATCTTCTCCTATAGCACAATAATTGAACCTTGCCGTGGGAATTCGTGGAATGTTTTGATAACATTGACCACACAATCCGATACGCATCGCAACTAAGGCTAGAATTTTACACGATTTATATTATTTTAACTTCAACGGTCATCAACAGACATTTTGCGTGATACACGAACGCATTTTGTACCTCGTATAAACTGCGTGCTAGAGGCCGAGGCCGAGAGAAATCGATTCAAATACTTCACAATAAGGTCTAATTTAGGTCAACTAAGAATTTATATAAACTCAAAACTCAAAGTAAAAAAGCTTAAACAGTAATATATATCTCATACCATAGAAATGTTAATTTAACACGCAGAAGTCTCACATTCATAGGGGAAATATCCGATTATTGAAAATGCAATAAATAGATGATACGTCTACACAAAACATCAAACTTTTCCATTCACTCATTTTTTATTCTCCGAAATGATACATTCAGTGATTCTCCTGGAAATTCGGCAAATGAAAACAATAATGCAAGAAGTAGAACGCAATCATTCACCCAGTGAACGAATACCTTTTTCATCGTCCTAACTTTGCTACAAGGTCAATACAATCAGTTTCTAGAAGGCATAAATAAGATTACTTTATATAGGTACAACTGTAAAGACAGACTAAAAAGGTTCTAATTAATTTTTTAATTCTTTATTTACCTAGTACATAAAGCAAGCAGCAAGCAGCAAGCTGAACTCAAAATTGAGTTTTCCACCAGCGAACCCAAAGAAGGAAAGAGAACAAGCGTGAGAGCAAAAAGAATTTACAACGAAGTAAGGGTGAAAGGGAAACAAGAATATAATAGATAAGGTATACCGTAATATATTTTATCCATTTTGTTGTTGTCCATTTTGATTAGAAGTTACGATATTAACTAACGAGTGGGCGCCTGCAGTCAAGCCTGCATATCCAGTTCCATAGTTAAAAATATATCCTCATCAACATTTACTTATACACAATCTAGCCCAACAGTTAAAAGCGACTTGGAGCTTTTCAATTGACGCTTATCTAGCTGCACACGTAATTAGTAACAATCTACAGAGGAAAACAAGAAACGTACTTTAATTAAATACTGGTTGACTTGTTTAGAAACTAATATAAAATTATAATTTTATATATGAATTAATAACATTTCAAAATATATATAAATTGCCTCGTTATTTTAGCCAATGCATGCTATGAGTGCACGTTTAGGCCAAATTTCACTTTTTTTAATTGTTATAAATCAGATATTTATGCTGAATAGCATGTTACAACTTAATAAAATGTGATTGAAAGTTAAATAGAAATAGAAACAAAAGTGTAAGCCGACACGAACCGTAACGATTAAATTACAAAAGAAAGTCCCTCTCGTACTCTCGTCACACCTCATACAGACAGAAATAATCTAGTTGCAAGATTCGATGCGTATATTGAAAGTCGGCTTTGTATAAAATAGCTTCATGTGGTCTCCAGCAGCGAGGTGCATTTGGAGTGCACTGAGAGAATTATCGAAGCGTTCGCGGTGTGGGGAAGCGGTTATTTCTGTGCATTTCGCGAGAACTGTCGTTAACATCCAAGATATTACAGTCGGCATAACTTGCGGAACATCGTCCAAGCCGCGGACGGCGGGCACCGCTCCAAACGTTGCTAAGCGACCATCGAGAACATTTTACACCTTCCTCCACGGTAAACTATCTCCACTTAACTAAGTACACGAAAAGACGGTTCGAAGTATACCGTAAAAGAAACATGCTTAATATTTACTTAGCGAAACAAAAAGCGTAACAAAGTTAAAAATATAGAATGACATACACCAGGCTTGCGCACATCAAAGCAACGTTTTACTGCTTACTTTGAACGTTTCGAAATGGGAATCATAAACTTTTGATGACCAGCTAAGACTTTTTGCTCCTTTATCAAAAATTCTCTAGACATCCTGCAATTTATAAGAAATTAGATATGGTCTTATCGACGTACTTGCGGACCTTTATGTTATTTAGTAACTCAATTTTAAATTTTTACAGTAACAGTAGTTATATACACTCTAACATCGTTTAATGCGACTCTAATCATTTACAATAAAAACATTGCTGCTTTTTTATCCGGGCTGAATTCAATTCAGAAAAGTAAATAATCAAAAAATAAGAGGAGTAGGAGGAGATTTTTGGCGACCATTTACCCTGCTCAAACAGGTTTAAAATTCTTTGCCAAAGTAAAGTGCAGATTTGCATCGTTGTGTTTGTCGATATCATCACATGAATCAAGGACAAGTTATTGCAATTACAACAGACGGTAAGCAGTATCGCTGGTGGTAAGTACATTTCGAAACCTGCACGCACCGCACTGTGCAAACAAAAAACTTTTTGCCGAAAGCAGCACAACTGGAAACGTACAATCTGAGAAATCGTGTCCTTATAAGTAATCGAGAAACATACAACTTGTTGGGAACATTCGATCGAGAAAGTATTCGGTACAATTGAAATACAAGCGGTAGCAAGTAATATTTATATAGTAGTGGCATGTAACGTGTAAAGGAGGAGGGCGACGCAAATGGAGCGTGCCTCAATGCTCGCTTCCACTCGCGTATAAACACGTGGAATGCAAAAAGACCACAAGAATCACGGAAGAATGCGTCGCCGCTCTGATGACGACGTCTATCCTACGTACAGATACAAGACTCATATTTGATACACACATTTCCCTATCACTCATAAGAACATTTTAATATTATTGATATGTGCAATATTGTTTTAATGACATTAAAATTGACAAGGATGGCATATCTGCTGACGGTGTTGTGATGTAATATTTTTTTGCCTGTATATTATTTCAATTAGTTTCAGTAATATTAATCTTATAAGAATTTTGGATGGCACATCTGTAAGCTAAAAAAAAAAGAAAAACATTATATAATAATATGAATTTCATCAACTTATCATATTTTCTTTTAATAAAAACAAAACAAAAAGCAACTTTACAGCCGGTATCATCATCGGCATATCAGCCGCAGGAATTCATAAGCTTCTTCAAGAGATACAGTAAATATATTTTAATTTAATTAATTTGTTTATAAAAATATCAGGTCAGTACTTACAAACAGTTATGTACGCATTCGATGACCCTTTATACAGTTATATTTAGTTAAAACGCGTGATGTCATGGTTTAATTAAAGGAATTTTACAATGTGACAACGACACCCGAGAGGGCTCAACACGCTACAATGTACATTACGTACTTGAAGTGTAAGCACCAGCTTCGTTACTCCCTGCATCAAGCGTGGATACAAAACCCTTTGCACACTATTCAGCTTCGTGGGAAATGTTGTTTTACAGCGCTTCTCAATAAATATTCACAAATTTCAAATAAAAATATTTTCCATGAAAATCCTAATAATAACATCTATTCATTATTACACAATACTTTAAAAAGGCAAAACAATAGCGTATTGTTTAATTTTTTTTACAATAATGTCGATTTTTATAGGGTTACGAGTATCACCGAAGAGGCGGGTACAGGTTGGGCTTTGCATGGCAATTACGGGTATCTCTACTGCATGCATATGCATACTCTACTGCTTTAAAAACTGCTGTTGTACTCACTGTCTTACTACAGAATTCCATTTCTCAATAGTTCTATTGCTTTTTGTTAGTTTTGCGTAATTATTAATTATTCTGTGATAAACTGAAAACTTAAGTTTACTTTTTTATTTCGCGTACGTTATACTTGCTGAGAATTGCTACAAGAAGTTATCCAGGCGGTTATAGTAAACTTCAACATAAGTTTTTTAGTTGATTTTAAATTAGGCGTGACCTGAAATACACCGATTTATCGTTAAGTTTATAAATTTTCAACACATCATTTAGTCATGTAAGACCGTGCCGATTTATTACGATTATGTAAATATATACACATATCCTTGGTGCTTTAAAGGTTTTTAAATAAGCCTTATTCATGGTTATTTAAGTCCTAACATAAATCTTCCTCCTACCGTATGCTGATTCAAAGTAACATATAAATATGAATCACCCGGCCACGCGACTATCTGTTAATTCAACACAAGTGAATGAGGCATTGTTCTCGCTAAAATATTGAGGATAATAACACTTGCGGCTCTGCTTAGTCCACCGGTTGCGTTTGTGTGTAATACTTTCGTAGGGCTTTTATTTACGTGTTGACAGAGAAATGTATTTAGATTATACCCTACCTAATATTATGCAGTAAGCTTAGTAATTATGCTTTGAATGGCCTTCGCGCTCGCGTTTTTATTAACTTAGTTTTCGAACTGTCATATTACTTACCTGTTAGTACCTAACTACTATTATATTTAACGATTATATTAGAGATTATCTACTATATTTAGTTCAAATACTTGTTTTTTTTTCTGTCTGTATGTTGAAATACGGAAGTACGAATACAGGCTACCTAATTTAGGTACATATTCAAAGATCACTATAGAAAGTATAGGTAATGCTGAAAATGAGTCAGCGAGGGTTACGGTGTTGGGTCAGGAGGATGGCGAGTGAGTGGGCGTGGAACAACTTGTAACAGAACCTGTTCAGGTCAGCCAACTCATGCGCTTCTATATAAATCGCACAGCTTTTCTGCAATCGACTAAATATAGGCACAAATGCATAATGGGAGGTGGCCTTCGGCTATTTATAGCCGCGCAAGGATTTGCACAGGACAAGATACCGCAAGGTATGTAAGCCAATGTACTTGTAATTAGTACGGAATAATCGCCATATAACTCGATAACAGTAATCGTTGGCGATATCAAACGATTAGTAGTTCTTGGTAAATTAGATATTACCGCTTTTAATAAAACTTAATAAAGAAAGAACTATAACGCAGCGATAGTTTCCTGCAAGACAAATTTAATGACTAACTCACGAGTAATTAGTCTTTCAGATAGTGACGGGGGTGACTGTTTGAAAACGTTTGAGAAGATGACACAACGATTTTTATCTTTCGTAGCATTTCTATTAATAACAACTGTGTATAACGGAAAATTTTTCTTTGTAGCTTATTGGAATGTCCCATCACTGCAATAAAATTCTGGTGATGCTGGGGCTCATTCGCAGAATGTCCTTCTCTCAAAATGTCCACTGGTCGCAAAATGTCCCTTTCGCGGAATATCTCTCTCGCAATGTCCCTTTCGGGAGATGCAATTGCCCAGTGGAAATATATTACCTTTGTCAGAGCTTCTTTAGTAACTGCTGTTTTTTACTTGCCTGCTACTGAATAACAAGAGATTATATGATGTAATTAATAGGTAACACATTGACTTCAAGTCCGACTTAGTAATTTCATCAATCATGTAGAACTGAAGTAACGGGTACCTACTTCCAAACTAAATTTTTGCGAGTGTCGCCAACAACACCTGATATCTGAAATCCTGACATCTAATCTATCTAAGCTACAAGCTCTCTATTATTATAATTCTAGGTCTCACTGAAAAGCAAATAAATGTTCTTATTAGTACTTAAATTAATTTTCTAATAGGTACATTTGCATTTTGGTTTAAGTTCTGCATCAGTGAGTGTATAATGAGTGAGTAATAATCTATAAATGCAATTAACAGCTTGACTTTCATGTTCAGCACATATTAGCAGCAACTTATCACCTTCCACTGCTCTAAGCGAGATCGGATAATAATTAACGAGGAGCTTTCAAAGCGGATGGCAGTAAGATATTGTTGAACAGCCTACACGGTGCACGTTGGTTGTATGCGTCGTGTGCGTGGGCGGACACAGTGACTTATCCTGTATACGAGTTAACGAGAGACTCGATAACACTGTCGATAGATGCCGCTCCTTAAATGTAAACATGAACTTACAATTTCCAATTAAACTTGTATTTTAAAACGAACATTATTATCACAAAAGTTGATTTGACGATTTTCTGTTTATACTCGTGGGAATGTATTTACTGTATAAATGATACAAGAGATACTAGTACACATACTCATTTTTCTTCGTTGAGGTTATATACAAATTCATTTATTTGTAATAAATGGTACAATTAATACGATTATATTTTGTTATAATTCAATATAGCTATCACAATAAATACTTCAACTTGAAGGTCATCTTACCAAATCATGCTGAAATGAAAGATAACAAAACATTTATCTGACTAATTACATAAATTAAATGCGATGAAACTGATCCTGAATGAGGATATGAAATTTTAACGACTAGATATAAATGACAGGGAGATATTTCGTTAAAGTTAAACAAGTATGCCAGGTGGTGGGTAGAATGTAGGAGTTCGATATTAATACTGAAATCAGGTTCCATTCTCTTCAACAAAGAATGTTATTTACTAGCCCATTGTTTTACGAAAAGTTGCATTGTTCTGTGTCGCAATACTAATTGGATGAGATACAAGTTTTTGAGGGTTACGCAACAATGTCAGATTGAATTTTTTCAATCAATACGATCTTATGCGGCTGTTGCATCCGAAGTGCATTGCAGATGTGATGCTGATATTTTTGATACAGTGCTAAATATGCAACATTTTTGATTATGTTTCAAATTTCGTTGTACCTAGTTTTGTTCACATCTGTAATGTAAAGAAGAATCAAAGCTAAGAAGACCAAATTCATAACAGTTATCCAGTATGTTGTAACGTTAATGAATTTGATTGCAACATCAAGTTGTCCAAGTTGTGTGATCCTTGTGACTTTGCAAGTCTAGTATGTTAATGAACGTCTGTAACTAATCAAGAGACCGGAAACATTCATAGATAGATTGTAGGCGTAAATCCACAAACAACTATCATTGTACATAATTGCAATTATTCGCGCCTAGCATTCCTACGTTGGTATTTGGACCGGGTCATATGACGTGTAAATACCAGCACATTATTAAACTAAGTACCAAACGCGAATTACATTCCTACATACAGATGCAACGGTCAACGACTTCAGTCAAATCGTACCCAAGAATTTCGGAGCATTCAATAACAACATGCTATAGATACGATTGTGAATTAAACGAAAACATAGATGAACCTCGTGTTCCCGCGAAGCTCGTAAATATCGATGTGAATTATAAACATGTGCCTAAGTAATGTTCAGTAGATTTATTTTATGTTAGCATTGCTTTTCTCGCAGTAACCTGTGAAGAAACAGAGAAGTATAGACATGAAGCAAATATGCACATTTTTACGTGGGTGTCATTTCAATTGAAATTGCGGTACTGCTACCACGTAGTAGAAAGTAGGAAATGGGGCGAGAGGGCAAACACCGTGCACCAAGTTGACGTCACCATGCTGACTCATCAGATGTAAATGCAACTGGAATTTACAAACATATGGTGAAATCCTGCAGCAGATTATAAGCAGATCGAATAAAATTGGATAAAGCCCGAAGTATACCGAATACAAGTAAGAGGATTTCGTAAGAATATAAGCCGCTTTTTAAAACGATCCGAAACAAGATCGTGACGGCATTTACAGTACCGAGTGTAGGTCCTTTCACAGAGGCGCGTGACATTTAAACCACCCGTGACATGATTCACGATCTAGTCCCCACTAAATAGATCTATAAATATACATATTTAAGTACCTAGTTTTCCATTTTAAGCTAGATTAGAAAAAACATTTTTTTTGTTTTAAAATTTTTAACGAAATTTTTTTAACAATGACTTGGAGCCTTCACTTGTTTAGGTAAATAAATACAGTATCAGACAATAATATATCTTTCTAGTACATTACTGAATTACCTTTAGATAACAAACAAATACAAAACTAATAACTACCAATTTACTGTACACCCATATTTCGCAAAATAAATATTTGATTTGATTTCAAAAAACAATGAATTGATTTGTCTAGCAGACATCCAGATCACTGAGAATTGACAATAATGGTAATGGATACTACTAAATTATAGTTGTAGCATAACTATTCTTATTATCCGAAAAGAATAAAGAAAATCAGTTTTTCTTGCAATTAGTGTTTAGTCAGTCGTGTTGATAATAAACTTTTTATATCATTTCTTATGATACTGACCGACCTTATTAGTTAATAGAAAAAGGTTTTCTTTATTTGATCGATGCTAGAGTACCAATTAAACTGCACAGCACTGCATCGAAATGACAATCGCTGATTGACCTTCAATTGTTGCTGAAAGATTTAGTTAATCGGCCGTAGTGTCGGTGGCGGCTTTGTGGTGCAGAGGACAACGGCAGCCACGTCCCCGTCGTCTGTGCCAGCGGTAAATACTGTCAGAAGTAACAGAAATTTCCAGATCGTAGACACTTCCGAGTAACACTTAGTAAACCATTTTCAATATAAACTTTGTGAAGGCTTTAACTTCCTACATTTTTTTGTTATTTAGTTTGAGTGAAGATTGGCACGTGACGATTCTTTGTAGACGGCGCGCGATGCTGCTGGTCGCTCCGTGTGCTGTCGTAATTGCAGCTATTAAGATGAGTCACGCTTAGTGACGCGCCGGAGCTCCGCCTGTTTTATCAAACGCAATCGTTACCTAGATCGACGCCTCTCTACTTCACTGTTCCTCACAGAATAATGTGTAACATCAATCTTTTGAATACGGTGCCGATAATCATGTAATTGCGCTTCGGTATCAGAAATATCTTAGATGAAGCTTGTCTTGGTTTTGTCAATACTTAAGTTTTGACCTTGACAGGTGTTTCATAGCGGGGCAATGTGCAGAGTTGGTGCAGCCCCGCAGAGAAAGCGTCGGTCGTTGTCGTTTCCGCGCGAAGGCCTCCGGTAATGGCTAGCCGAAGCCACGCTCCCCACGGGTGACGTCAGCGCGACTAATTAGCAGGCAAGCGCACGCCACACACTCATCCAGCAGTGCTTTGAGCTCCTCGCAGGAAATCGCCGCTTACATCATCTAGGAACGTGACCCGTGCAATATTCTATTGTCCGATTGCTATACCCAAATATGCAATCTTAAATTACATTGTTCCTTTTAAATCGATTTAATACTCCATATCCTTTAAATTGATATATCGGTTTTGAATAGGAATGGTTTATGATACTTTTTTGCAGCAATGAATAATACTAGCTGGTGTACGATGTGTCTAAATATAGAACATGATGTCCGTAAAACAAAATTGTGAAACAAAAAAAAGGCTGAAAACAAACGTTGAGCGACATGATGTGGCGCCCGCCGCGTGTCAGCCCGGCGCCGAATTAAACGACCAAATCGGACTTAAATAAACACATACTTATCTATACAAATATAATAAAGCTGAAGAGCTTGTTTGTTTGTTTGGAACGCTAGGATTCCAAGAACTACTGGTCCGATTTGAAAAATTATTTTAGTATTGTTTTAATATTATATAGCCTCCTCAATAAATGGACTACATGTCAAAATCAATTTGTCAGTAGTACTAATCTCAGTCCTACGCTACAAATTGGCTTTAGTGGACGTGTGGAGACTTTGTGGGCGTCTCTGTGTTTCGTCAAGGGGATACTGGGGCATCAATCACCCTCGTCTCTTTTGAAGTGAACCCCACAGCCAATTAGTTATTGACCAGCGTTGCTACTATCAGTCTTGTCACTTCTCCGTTTTCTAATAACATCTCAAGTGACATATGAAATTAAATCAACTGCTTTTACTACTACTACTTTACTCTAATTTTGCACCGGTGAAAATTTTATAACAAAACTAACAGTCGCCCGGGGCTTCGCTCCCGCAGATATTTTTTTTGGCCCTACTCAGCTTATATAGGTTGTAGCGTGATGTTATATAACCCTTGGCAATAAATAGGCTATCCAAAACAAAAATATGTTTTTCAATTCAGTTCAGTAGTTCCTGAGATTAGTTCAACAAAAGAATTTAACTCTTCAGCTATAAAATATTAGTATAAATAATTTGAAAAGTATAATATTTTAGTAGCTTAGCTTAAATATGGTGAGGGTGTTTCACAGACAATCTGAAATTTATAACCTATGGAGAGGTGCAAAGCAACGATAAAACTGGCCGTAAAGGAACTCCTCTAAATAAGGCGCGTTTATAAATAACTCGTGACGAGTCCAAGAAAGGAGATTTCAAGCGAAATAAGCCCGTGAGCATACAGTACGAGAGAAACCAAATAAAAAATAAAATATCGCGTGACATATGACAGCGCACTAATTTAAGTTCCCCCGCCTGAAGTCGGAGGGCCAGTAAATCAAGCCGCTCCCGTGCACCAAATGTAAATATGGCTATGTGCGAGCACGCCCCACATCACCCACATGCTACAACACCTCAGTTCGCGTTAATAAACCCGACACATGAATATTAATATTCAACATTTTGTGTCCGTATATTCCCAAAATTTGCCCAAAAATATATTTACGTAGGGGAGAAACATGTTTTTGGTTGGAATTGTCTCAAAATTTTCATGTGAAGATTTGTCATGTCATGTCAATCGTGTGTTCAATTTTTTTTTTTTATACCAAGCCATTGCAACTTTCTTTAATAATATATCCACCGCGTTTCTGAATATCCGATTTCGGTGTCCATAATCACAGAAACTTCTCACGTTAAAATTTGTGGTTGTACGTTTATCAGTACAATTTTGCCAATTTTTTTACCATTACTAAAAATATATCCTGTTTATATGCCCGTATATCACGTGGGATTTCAAAAACTTCTTAGTGCACGCCTGTGCTATATAAGGAATACCTATGTGTACGAAATTTCAAGTTTGTAAACCTAAACGGTTGTGCGTTGATATATCAGTCAGCTAGTTTCTCCATTTATATGAATTGATATGTCTGAAAGAAAATAACAATGTTGGTACGCTTTTTGTTAAATTTAATTAGGCCTGTAATATGTTCAACAGAATAATTTTCCTATATAATAAACAGGTTGTTGCATGATGCACGTTACATAATTATTAAGGAAAACAAGGCGTACGTATAAATATGAACATCCAAGGGCTGTGTGCTAGGGATTGATAGAGCAAGTGTGAAACGTAATTATTTTTACGTTATAGCAACATTCGTACAAGTATAAATTCTAAACTTAAAATACAAATCAGTGGGACTCTTTCGTGTTGTCTTCTTGGTATAAAACAACAATGGCGTTAATGGTGTTTCTATTAATAGGTGCTATGTTTGGATAGCTGATGGCAGTTTTAGATGGTTTATTCATCTTCGTTCATTGACATTTAATTATTCTTGTCACAGCAGATAAAAATACTAAGAAGTCCGAGAAGAAATTACAATGAAATAAGCTGCTGGAAGGCGTAATGAATCTTCATCAATTAATTTAACTTAATTTCTCTCAATTATATTTGTATCTACAATTTAATGATTTTCGTCTATTTAATAGGGAGCAAGTAAAAATAATTAAGTGAGGGCTATGTCAAACAGTGGACGTCATTGGGCTCATATGATGGTGATGATAAATACGCATGCGCAAGTAATAAACTTAGTAATTTACATAAAATTATTCATAATTTTATAACCCCGTTTTTGCATGTCCATGAATTGTAAGCCGCAAAAAAAAGGTTCAGCTAATTTATATCATGTTAGCCTAGAGCTGAAGTCACGACTCGATACCACCAGACGCTATATATTATACTACACGCGTATTCTATTCGATTAAGTCTCGAATAAAGAAAAGTACTTTATTGGAAATGTATTCCAGGGTTGACAGTTATTAGATAAAACTTGTTAAAGGAATATACATAAACACTTCGGAATGGCAGTAATAGTCTGAAATAAGAACAGTACATTTGAAGTATCACGCGAAATACGACCATATTACAAATGATTTAAATATGTAAATTCTCAATTCACACCAGTCTCTATATAGTTTATATAAAGTTAAGTAATGGCAGTAGTTATGCAGGTAGACGTCGTCGATGCAATTAAAACTGTGATCCACTTCAGTACACTAATGAGCCGCCCAGACAGCCTCCCCTCGCGGCAGTCAATGCTGACTCGGATCCGTTGCTAAAGTATAAAGCCAATTAAATAAAATGTTCCTACTGCTAGTTACTTTCCATTTACTTACGGATTATTTATGGATGACTAAGATTGTGGCAATCTGCACTTGAACACGTGTTGTGTTAACTTAAGTAGATACCACTTGAAGAAAGAGAATATTTTACAGAACCAATTTGTTTGACAAACACTTATAAAATTGTTCCACTTTAGAAACTTCCTTTCTTCAAACCGACAGTGAATTAAATGAAGCTCTAACTCGTAATCGATAGGAAGACGTTCGCGCCGAGGGACATTTTTTCACGTACCGCGTCGATTGCCAGCCCTCATTCAGGGAACAGTGGGTACGTGCATGTAATCTACAATACGCGGACGCACCCATGGCCAGTTCATAGTCTAATGCCAGAACAAAATCAATAACATGTACTGACGCCGATAAAGCACAACAATCACACACTGGCAAGGAAAATAAACAATAAGTCTTCATTGACACTTCATGTTTAGCAGGTGAACTGAGTGAACAAACAATCGAGTTTTAAATATTGCAAAAGTATTAAATAACCTAATGTAATCAGAAACAAGACTCTTTATAAAGTTAAACTTTAACGCTAACTTGGCAAAGTAGCATTATTATATTTATACGTTACTTTGCCAAATTATTTAGTTTGTTACGTTAAAATAAAAGTAAATTAAGTCGGCGTAGTTATAAGATATTTCGAGAGATCTTATCAGTTTGATAGCTGCTGCATATCTGTATTACACCCGCGAGAAAGTGACTTGTGTAAAATTATGTACGGTGAAATGACAAAAACGAAAGCATCTAATTATACTATATACTCTCTTTTATGTATAAAACTTAAAGAGTATGCATAAAGGTGGTAGAAATTTGTGTGATGGGTGGAGATCACTTTGCGTGACGTCTGATACGGAGCACGGTAAAAGCAGTAAGCGTGCGAGCAATATTCTTGTTAATGCTAATCTACTTAAAGTTGAATTTACTTTACATAATCAAAATAGTAATATCGATGCATGACGTATTAAGATCAGATGGGATAATTCTATGCTAATAACAATACATCGAAGAGTCCGATAAATAATAAAAGCTTTTAATGAAATATCTTCAATTCACAGTGTAGTTGAATAATGCGATTTTTATAAGATAGATGTTCATTCGATAATAAACAGCTAAATAAATATTAATTTGCAGTGAAGGTGGGGCTTTTCGACATTTTCGCATTTATTGACGACAATAGAGGTCCCACGAGAAATTCCCGGATTCAGGTGGGGTGGTAAAAGTGCAGGGGTCTCGTGATATTACACTGGCATTACGAAAACTGTGCATTCTAGGTAACTCTATAAACTCTATAAAAAAATCGATACTGTTAGCTGTTAGTAGATGTTATAACATTGTTAGTAATAAATAATTTTAAAGATGAGGCATGAGTTAATGCCTAGTGTTTCTTTTATAACCTGTACAGCTACATCGAAACGTTCCTACAACAATACTTTATAGATACTTAAACAATAATCGTAAATTGTGAGAATACTTAGCATCAATAATAATTTGTTTTATTGCAATGGTAATAATTGGTAATAAATTTTCCTCATGCCTATTTTAATTAAATAAAATTAATTATTTTAAAGCTAGACGGATTTACCAACTATTTTAGGAATAAAGTTTAAATTAGGAAAAATAATCTGGCCTTGTGTAGCCTGCTTATTAAGCAGAAGGAAGGTAGTCCATCTGTTGATTAGCGGCATTCAACAGAACAAAAATAAAATCTTTAAATCCACATGTTAACGTACTTGGCTAAAGTAAGGTCAAATTATTTATCTCAAAGCTGACAGATGGACAACGTACAATAGGATCTCTCACAAGATTTTTGATATGAAAACAACTCACATGTGGTCGTAATTTTTAATTTTACGTACTAAATGTTCTAGCCTCGTTAGGGGATGTAATTGAACGAGAAAGACTTGCTTAATATTCAATTTAAAATTAGAATTTCTTTAACATAACTTAAATTTTTACCCGACTGCCAAAAAGGAGGGTAATGTTTTTGTAACCACAAAATACGTATAAACAGAGGTCGTTAGTTTTAAAATGCTGGTGACACGGAGTGAAATATGAATGTTATGTGCATAATAAATGGCTCCGCAAATAATGAGACAAGCTTCAAAGTGCAAAATATAAAAATGTGCATGCCATTAAAGACGCCAGAGGTGAAGTAAAATTCAGTATTATTTCAGTGCTGGTTGCCCCAGGTCGGCAGTGTTCAGTTCATATATAATACAATAAGTTATTCATGGCTAGGTAGTATGTAGGCGCGGCGAGCGGCGCACTCGAGGGTTGGAGGAGGTCAACGGCCGCGGCGAGACGTGACGTCAGCCGCCCTACAGCTGTCTATGACGTCATCACCCGCCCTCTGCGCAGACACAACAAACCAAAGCATGTTCTAGTCCCTAAACTTATGATTCAATCTCGAATTGAGTAGAACAATGTGGTAACCACATGTCCTCGTGTATGATATTAAAATTCGATATCGTGTGGTTACTTAGTCACATGACGTAAGCGAACACTTGTGTATGCCTCGGTGAGAACTTTATTAATGTTAATTTCGGCAGCTATTGGAACAACTAAAAATTCAGAGGTATTTATGTAATTATTAGAAATAATATCTTACATAAATCAGTGTTTTAAAAATTTACTTAAGCACTAAAGTCGGCTCTCAGAATATTAAATCTATTTGCACTTAAATCCAAGAAATATTTTTCGGAACATTTACAAAAGCAAATTTTATCCAAATTCATCTCATAGTAATACAACAACTATATCAAATAGGCATAATAGTTCCAAAACTGTAACTGTAAATATAGTTTATAGTCAACTTATTATTGTGTATTGTTATTGAACCTCATTTATATAACATCGTAATTTATAACATCACTCATAAACGAATAATTTCTACACAAATAAGAAAACATAATTTTCACCTTTTGTGAGCAAAAACTGAATCTAACAATTCTTAGTAAGTGATTTATTGACCGCATTGGAAAGACGAAATGCATTAAATGGAGATCAAGAGCCATAGAAAGTACCGTAGCAGTGAGTAGCGGGATTGCCGCGGTTTCTCATCATAACTGCCGGCGCAGTGCCGATGTCTTACCGAATTGTGCTCTCGAATAGCATAAGAATATTTCACGTGCAACTGTATCTAATGACGGTACCAACGGTAATAGTCTGGGAATCCGGCTCGCAAACAAAGTATTTAACATGCAGATACTAGATTAAAACGAAAAGATAGCCTAAACAATGACGGTATTTCTAACTATGCAAATGGTACAATGTTTAGATATTACAAAAACCCTATTACTGGAAATCGTTCACATGATCGCATTTAAATTTCTCAGAGGTCCCTCCTAAAAAGATTTGAATCAGCCATGTTCTCGCACGTTTGTATGATTCATGGCTTCTGTTCTGTTTTTGTAATAGCGCCGAATACCTACCGCGGACGATGAGCCAGCTTGGATGCCATATTGCGCTACGTCATACAAAAAATAATACACAAAAGAACTAGTACGAATAAAACTCTCACACAAGCACGACAGATTGTATCGTTCTGAAATATTTTTTCTTTCTGTATTAGACGGAGTAGCGTATTAGTTTGTTTATGAAAGATTAATTAGGCTTACAAGCATTTTTATTTAAAGGTGAAATGAGAATTAGAAGCTTCGACCATTTTCTTTAATGTCTTAATTTAACAAGTAGGTGCGTAAATATCCCGTCACAAGCTATCAAATCAAATTGATAACAGTCTCTGAAAACTTACAAGCATACTTCCAGGATTGGTTGAGTTGGCGAGAGCGCAAACATTCTCGTATATTTGGGTGGTAAACAGGCGGCTTAGAGGCGATCGATCAGGTAGCTTATGTTACGACGGCTCAATAGGACATACGTTTGTCTTATGTAGTCGTCTGGCTGGCCGCAATGAGGCCGATTGCACCAACCTGTACGATATATAAGTAGAAAGCCTTATATGATTAGAAATGGTTCAAACTGTAGGTAAGAAACCACTTGATTCTCTAGATAAGTTTCACATTCTTTGATAAACGGTTCAATTCTCCTCTCTCAATACATCGAATGTTATTCTTTACATTTCGTGAACAGGATTTACTCTGGATATAATATCTCTTTGGTCTACAATAAAATGTGAATAATATTTAACAAAAGGCAGTCCAGTATAGAGTAATAAAGATAGTTCACTTTTCTGTTGTTTCTACTCAAACGTTCTACTTTATGCTATCTGCATTAGGTAGAATATTTGAGACGAATACTTTAATTGGTTATGCCAGGTATATTTACACAAGCAACAGCTAGTACTTATATATGTAATCTTTAAGAAGATAAATCCAGAATTATATATCTTGCACATAATGATGGTGATGCAAATATTGAATAGTAAATATTGAACACTTGACAACTCGAGCCTCAGCCAGCTCACTCGTGGACAAAGGATTCAATATTAGTCGTTTAAATGTTTGTACAGTAATTGTTCCCTTGACTCAACTCATGCTATTTCTTAAGACAAATGAATAGCAATACATCACTGTCTGTTAAAATTCGACTAATGATGATCACTTTAAAAATGGTTTGGGAGGAGCGTAACGGCACCGTCTACATGTTACCATATAATATGTAAGTAATTCAAATAGAGAAAGCAAAATGATTAATTTGTCCTATTAAAACCGTACGAGTATTGTTTTAGTTGCGGAAGCGTGAACATTATCGTATCGAAACAATCATGCACAACCCGAATTCCTTGCGAGCAAAACCGCATGCAAACTCTAATAATTAATATTCCTTTAACAATACACAATTGTGTAATTTTAATTACATTATGTAATCCATAATCTACAACAAAACTGGCTTGCATGATGAACGCCGTTGTTACATGTTGGGCAATGATGATCGTAACTGTTCCAGTCCTTCCGCTAATCCAACTGTGCATGTTTACATATCACATGACTTTATAATTACAAACTTTTATTATGCAGAAAAACTAAACCTGAAAAGTGTCGCGCGAAATTTCATTAGATGAAGTTTGAATAGAATTATTGTCCTAAACAATAACCGCTTCCATCCGACAGCTCTCTTTACGACTTTCAGCCAGCGAACAATATTATTCGCGAGGCAGTTAAAATTTGGCCAAATGTGAAACTGTACTGAATTAGAATCAGTTATTCATTACAGAGCAGAACGAGCGCGAAATAGCATTAAGTTCGTCGTGCAATAATCCCATTTCCACGGTAGGTTCGTAGACCTCGGGCGCGCGGCGGCCGCTCGGCGCTGACCGGCGCGGCGTCGCCGGTGCTTCGGCCGACAGCCGGCACGCGTCCGGCCCATCACAACACAAGGCAGGCTCGCGTGATCGCTGCTGCTAACTTCCACTGGGAATTGCATTAATTAATCTAATCGAAAAGTAACCATTCAGTGAGACCGTTCTATTTAACACTGGTCTGCCATCTTGCTCTTTTAGGGATTACTTTAATTAATTAGTCATACCACTTGTGCCAGTGCGACTAGGCGCTGTCACGCAAGCTTAGTGATGTGTGAGTAAATGAATGTCTAGTGGGAACTAGACATTCATTTATTATTTATAATTGACTACGAATGCAAAGAAGAAAAGATCTAAACGCGTTCGCTTGAAAATTATGTGTATTTAATAAAATATTAATTAACTAATGTAATGTCAGTCAAAAAATGTCAAAACATAATATTATTATATATAATTCACATTTTTTTATATAATAATTGACCCCTCGATATTGTAGAACTAAACATACATAAGCATACCTGTATAAACAATGAGTGTATGGTGAACATGTGTATGTGAACGATATTCATGTATTTTAGGTACATGACGCAGAACAAACTGTAAGTAGTCTGAGGCAAATCTCTCCTATTATTATATTTCGTTGTATCAATCCATCACTATAAATGTAATATGAGGCATTCCTAAAACCATCAACACCATCCACTAAAATGTTTACTTAGTTCTAAAATTGCAGCACAGATAGGTTATGTGAAAAGCCGGCCGGCACCGGCGGGCGGCGCGGGCGAGCGCGGTGCCTGGTGCTCGCGACAGACGCGTGGGTGTGGATGCTGTCTAGTGGCTACACTCACATGTGTGCTGCACAGCGGGGCACGGTCTCCGCTGGTCGTGGGCGGGCGGCGGACTCACTGAACTGAACCAAACGCGGGAGGGTCGCGTCGCTCCGTAGCGGCGGTATCGCGGTGGCCGTTCGCGCGGCCGGTGTCTCGGGGACTGGCGAGTGGTGCGCGCTCCGCGCCGGGCCCGGTGCAGCGCCCGAGCGCACCCCGCGAGCCGCACGCCCCTCCGACGCCCGCGCAATTCGCCCTCCAGATGATACCCACTGTCGCCATTCGCGGAAACCTCCAGAATCCTTCGTTTCATTAAGCTCAATACTTTTAAAGTTTCCCAGAATTTTCTGTTGTACCTACTAGATAAGCGACGACCGCTGAATTATGACTTTATAACTAATTACTTATATAATTAGGATAAAGACTTTAAAAATTAGCTAAATATTTGATAAAGCACATAAGGTGCAAGTCAGTGATAGAATGTAAGCGTCGCCGATGGAAGACGTCGAGCAGCCGACGACCCCGCAGCGGCCACGCTCCGCCGCGCGCTGCGCCGCCTCGCGCCTCGCCGAAACTTCGCACTTCACTTTTCTACAAGGAACAGTTCAAAGGCGCGCGAGCCGTGAAATTACCGCAAAACTGACGTAACAACAATCATCTGTCACTTCACTGAAGCGACACTTGTTAAAACAGAAAAACGGAAACTTTGTTGCATTTACATCCGGTTTTATAATTAAACAAATGTTTTATTACATCGTATATCGCCTTAGACAATTAATGGCGCCTCCATCTCTTAAACAGAACAGTTACTGTTAGGCGAGTTTAACTGAGTGATAAAGTAAAGATTAAACACCTTACACCAGTGCCTAGAATACGGGTGTTTGAATTAATATCAACTTGAACATTAGCAAGCCAGCAAGTGAACAAATTCACTTATTGCATAATATCATTCTATTAAATAAAGAAATATACAGAAAACCTACAGCAATTATTTTGACCTTAGTTGGTGGACTAATATAGGATCATCCAAGTATGTATACAAATTTAATTCTTAAAAGCTGCAAATTCTACTTCTCATTGTAATTCATAACGGATGTAAAATATATTATTATTCATTGCGAATAACAAGCGCTACCCATACCCACTTATATTTGTCACTCACACATGTATTTTACCATAATATTTTTATACAAAAATTTCCAAATAATACCGCCCTACATTAAATGGAAATGTAAAAAAAAAAAACAATCTAACTTTATTCTTTGTAAAAACCTATCTATCTATCGTAAAATCTACCATTCTTTTAGACTTCAGTAATTCAAAGTATAAACGATATTTTTACAAGTTAATTAAGTTATGTTGCTGTATCATAATCTTAATCTGCAATACTAAATCTTCAACTCAAAACACGGCTATAAACGACAACAGTCACAATGCCGTGTATGACTTGCATAAAATTGTCTAGCAGTCTACTCTCATGGAACAATTAGCCTTTCTAAGACAGCCTTGCTTTCGCCAAATCTAAAAATGTAAATGTGAACAGTTTCTTGCACAAGCATAACATTTTATTTTGCTATGGATTATTATTTGACACATGTAGGCTTTTGATTTTTAATAAAATGACAGTTTATCGTCAAACCACTACATAATGTTGTAACATTTATATTGAACGATGAGATATTAAATATTCGTGGATTAACCAATCTGGTAAACAATGGAGACATTACGAGGTGGCCGAATAAGGTGAAGTTTGGTCCACATCGAGTCGTGCTGAATCCCAATGAGGCGGCGAGACTCGCGCTCACCCGCTACTCAGCTCCATGCCTTCATAAATGTCTAGTTACAATTATTATAACGTCGATGTGACTCATGCCCGCTTCAATCAAACTATTTTTCACACTAACTGACACAATTGTTGTGCAACTTTGTTGCATCCACAATAATTTAAAATTCAAACCATTTATCATCCTTACGACATCTGCAAAGAAAACTGTATTTATTGACTATGAAACTGAAGTGTACAATTTTGGATAAATGCTGCAATCAATACGTACGAGTACACACTTCACTGTGTGATAACATTTACAGTTGGACGGATGTCACGATGTCTTTAGTTAGTGGCGATAGCCTCTGTCGCCAATTACGGGGCATTACTTACGCGTGTGATATTTATTAATCAGTGTCAGTATCTATTAATAAGTATTACATATTAGTGATGATCGCGTGATCAATAAATTAGGAAAGATGATAGCGTTAAATAGTAAAAATCATAATATTTCTTTTTTTGGGCAGTCGTGTAAAAAGAGCATGCAGGCATACCCGGATTCCCTGAAGCAGCGAGACAGACGGCGACACACTATTTTTCACAGTTCGGTAGACCGTCTCTTGACTGATGACTTTTACATTTTTAATAATTTGGAGGCCGAGTGTACAAAAATTGTTCGGTCGTTGAACTTGTGTTCGCAAAAACAACAGTCTATTGTGGAAGTGCGTCGCACGAACCGAGCCGAACCGTGTCGCGGTAACAACCGCACATATGCTGCTGCTAAGACGTTTTCTAAACTAGATAAATACTTTCAAATTAAACATAATTTAATTTAATTTAAAATTCATAAATAATGGTTGCTTTAAAATAATCTAATATCGCAACTATGGTTAATTCAATACTGTAATTGAATAGGAAGGAGGCAAAACTGTTTTACCGTATTACAAAATTTCCATCTTCATTAGAAATTTAGGAGGCTTGTGTGAAACGAACCAACCACAAGCGGCTTCCAGTTCTATCCGTAGCGTCACTTGTCAGATTACACAGTCTGGGCACTGGCAGCACAATGGCGCTGCGCAAACATGGATCAAACCGAACATCGCTCGACAAACACAGACTGCTTAGCAAACTGATGCCATTCCATGCAAATTTAATCGATAAAAAACGTGCCGCAGAGATTTAAAAATGAAATACGCCACCTTATGTGGTGACACATATTAAAATACATGACAGAAATATTCTTTGAATCAGTCTTTGAGATAAAACCGCACGACTTATTGCGACTATTATGGTAGTGCTCAAGAGAAATTAGATACTTCCTATAACGCTAGACTAGGTACTAAGTAGCTTTTTGTAGGCTACTGATAATAAAGCCACGGATTAATTATCAGTAGTTTAGTTAAGACGGAAAGTCTACGGTTTTTGTTTTATATTTGTTAAGTGTGAAGTACATGCGACACTATTAATCTTAACCAAGATAACAAGTAATTAATTAAAAAAATAAAATAACCCGACTGCAAAAAATTAACACATAAGTAACGAACTAAAAAGACCGAAGTATGGTTGTTATTATTATTCTTGATATAATTTAAATACATAACATATGTATATATTTGTATCAATCTCCATTTGATTCCCTTTCTTTTGATATCCTACTCGATAGGTTTGGTTAAAAAAATAATTTAATTACTTACAATTTGGCGCCAAAACTCCGCCGTTTTGTTTTTATTTTTATTAATACCTATCTAAGGACACTTTGGTTTTTGAGAAGAATCTAACGATATCTTAATTGTCCAAATCCATCTAGCCGTTTGGAAGAAACGTGGGAATAAAGAAATTTACAAACATACAAGATACGCGCGAAACACAATACCCGTCCTGACAGTCGGGTAAAACTATTATAAACACAAGTAATTCGCTTCGCAATTTGTTAAGACTTTTCAGTCTCCATAACCATGCGCTTTATGAAAATTATATCACTGCCAACTCAGGCCATAGCCTAAAACCGTTGACGACACGACGATAGACAATGAATAATAGACGCATGGAGTGTGAGTCAACAGAATAACCATCTGACTAATAAATCACATACAGGCTGCGTACAAATCCTGAACTGCACTACTAAATTAACATGTTATTATCGCCAAAGAAGTAGAAGTACACCCCGTAGTTTTACCCGCGGTAATAAAAAATATATATGTATAGAAACGTGTAGTAAACGTGTATAGAAATGATTGAATATAACATCAAGCATTAGGCGGTTATTAATAATAATAATATAATAATAATATTCTACCACATTCACATAGCGTCATCTAGTCCCAAATTAAGCAATTTATATTTGCTTGCTTATGGGTACTAAACAACTGATATACTACTTACATACATTTTTTTTTTGTAAATACATACATATTTATAGATAAATTACACCCAGACACAGAACAAACCTTCATGCTCATCACAAAGATTTGTCCTGGGTGGGGATCGAACCCACGACCTCCGGCTTAGCAGTCAGGGTCACTAACCACTTGACCAATAGGCCAGTCATTGGTTGATAGCTGCTGGTATCTATACAACTATTTTAACTGTTACGGGCAATAAATATATTTGCCGGGATTTACAACCAACAAATGTCATGCCAGAGATAGAACGGTTGATTTTGGCGCTCTAAGCATTTGCCCGATTTGCCACTCTCTAGATCGGGCTCTGACCTACAGTCATTTAATTAGACATCTTCATACAACGTGATGTTTAAATAAAGAAAAGCTATTACATCTTGACTACTTAGTTCCTTTCATAATGTTTATATCACGTATGTATGTGAAGCCTGCTTTGACTATTTATCAGGTGCGTTGACACGTTCACACGTGCAAAATATAATTATTTTAGAATATTGCGCACAGTAATGTAATCAGTATAGAACAGATTCGAGTTTGCAATTTACGCCGTAATGTTTTTCATGTGAGGTAGTTCCAGCTGCCATTATATTTTATTAGATACCTAAATTTTTTATGTAAATTAGTGCTAACAAAAGGCTAAAATGAAAGATTAGTGGTTACAATGAAATCAACCAAAATAAAAAGCCCATAATGAACTATTTGTACATACGTATATTTTGTATTAGACTTTTGAATGATTTTTTATAGCAATGGTTTTTAGTCAATTACCTAAATTGACACAAAGATATATTTAGTTCTAACCCTTTGACATATTTTTTTTGTTTATTTAACAACCTATCCACTGCAGAAACGAGAAAAGCACAAACGAGAGGGTAATTTTCTTGTTACAGTTACAATTAGCCCGTATCATCCCACTGGTAGGGCAAAGGCAAAAAAATATATCACTAATTCGGCTTTTCAACTGTCATACCTAGCTTTTGACGATAGCTTGAAGTTGAAGTGTTTTTCGAGGCCAGTTTAGAGCAAACGACACGCAACCGTGATCATTGATCTGGCGCGTCAGGTGATTGTTATTAACGCACCACAAGCTCAAAACTGATCTAAGAAACTGAAACACATGATCACACACAAATGATCCTACTATTATTATAAATGCGAAAGTTAGGATGGATGTTAGTCAAATAATCACTCACGGAACGGCTGAAAAGATCTGAATCAAAATTTGCATTCAGGTAAATTATAAATCTGTCCAATGATAAATATCATTGGATAACTTTTTACTGTTTATTTAATTAACCCTCGACCCGTCGCGTGGGGTCTTCAAAAGCCTAGGTCTTACAGTAATGCAAATTAAGTACATTTACAACGTTCCCACTAACTCCTTACTTTAGATAGCTTCCTAAAAAGGATTATACTTGACGCTAACACCCGCGCAATTCAATATTCGCGTGTGCACCTTAAGATACAGACGTGTGTTTCTGCGCGAGGCTCTCAGGGACCCCACGCGACGACTGACGTAAGTAAAATTGTACTTATTTTTTTTTTATACATTTAATTGTAGTAGCTTTTATAGTCTACATAATTATGTTTTTCTAATTCTAGATCACTTTTAATAATATAAACATGGAGGCAATACAGAATCAACGTGTTTTGAGAGGTTAGAAGAGGAAAATGTAGGAGAAATTGTTGGTGAAGGGGATGAAGATAATAATGTAGAGGATTCTGATCATCAGTGAACATAATAAAGATTCAGGTCAGGATCGCAGTCTTGCTGCGATGATAACCTTCCTCAAGAACAGTTCCAACTATAATATATGTCCAATACATACGAAGGCCATATGTACTGAGTGCGTTCTAAGGCAAAACTAATCAAAGTAAAAGTTTATATATTTTTTATTATATTTTGTTAATTTTTATTTTTTTATTAATTGTAAGTGTATAACGATCTCAGATAGTGATCTTAAATCAATGATAGACAATAATTGTTTAGATTATTTTTAAAAGAATTTATTATTAAAATAAGTATAGAGAAAAGAAGTTCCTTGTGAATTTGTAAGATTTTTTAATAAAAATTAATAATAAATGTATAATTTATTGCTTTTATTCCAATGACACTCTTATCACCTGACTAGAACCAGCAAAATAATACTTAAAATATAGGCGAAACCTTGAATTTAATCGTGTTTATTATTGGGGTCCGTAGCGACCCCGCGCGACTACTCACGTTATAAAAGAGGCGCGACGGGTGGAGGGTTAAAAGAACTAGTAAAGATTTAAGTGAGATTAATAAAGCATACGTTTTAAAGTGACGTAAGTGAGCTGCGCTTGCGCCGAGTGGCGGAGAGTGGGTGTGCATTCTGCAGCATTGTTCATGTGTGAACTCAATTAGATAGTTTCGCTCTGTCGTGACAGAGATGGACACGCCACCTATTTGTCGCCTCAAGAACAAATGCACTTATGTTACTAAGTGCTAAGCCTTTATCTACACCGACCCTTCGGACTTCAAAATCATTCACCAGCAAATAAACGACAAATAGACATGTGCTTTTTAGTAAGAGTGCAGATGCTGTTACTCTTTGTAAGTGCTTTTTTATTCAGTTTCAGTTTAGTTTTCATATTACCGTGGTCAGTCAACTTTACGATTAGGTAACCTACCTTTTTCTCTTTGACTTCCATCGAGGGTCTGGATGATGGAGATGGAATTTGTAGGTAGCTTATCATCTTTTATTGTTACTATTCACCTTATTATTATCAGGACAATTATGTTTGATTGATAAAATTTATATAGATCTCGAATAGATTTATGTTAAAATTTGATATAAGAAATTGCTGCGATTAATATTATGTATAGACTTAAGTTTTTTGCCAGTATCTCTTTAGGTGTAAGTTATTTCTGCTTATTATGATGTTCATAATGGTAATCACATACAGATAAGAGTAGAGTTTGTCAGTAGACTGTTTGCCGAAACGTTGAGCAGTAAAAAATAAATCTGAACTTTAGCTGTATCTTAAAAATGTATTGTAACTAAATTAATAATGTATAATCCAGTTAAGTAATAATGCAATATATATAAGTTACTACCATTCTGGACGTAAGCAAGTCACTTTATATATTATAATTTTATACAATACTGAAGTGACACAGCACCATCCCGCGTGTGTGGAAGGTGTGTGCGCTTGTAGTGCACGAGTGCGCTGGACGCCCGGCGCTGCCCGCCCACTTTCTCTAACAACTTGCAACATGTAAACTGAGCTTATAGCCACGTTCCAACACATTACATGTCGTTAACCTTTATACAAATCATTGTTTACATTACTTACCTACCCGTACTTAAACCATCAACCGAGTGCTAATCAACACTTAGCAGAGCTAGTAGTACATACCACCGCGCCACAGATAACAGATCAGCGCCGGCGCACTTACTTATATTATAACGAAAGCTTCTAACACAATTTCAGTTCATAATTAAGTGTGTATCGTGTTAAGGATCGTTTATATCTCTAGCAACATTGTGGTATAACGTTTCTCGGCTAGCGACAGACGACCACCATTAAGTCATAAGTATACATTTTAAAGTGACGAGCAGCTGAATACACCTTTTTGATAACAACATCCTACTGCCAGTGTTAAATCCCATCTTTCCAGAAACGTTTACTGTAGCTTTTTATGGCAGAAATCCATATTTAGTAGCGACCAATTACGGACCGTCGACTTACGATGTGATCGATTTGATGAGTATATAATATTATAGCTTCAGAAGTCATAAAACGGCAGTACTTCCAGCGGGTTAAAACTGAAGAACATAGATCAAGTAGTCATAAATAATGTATTGTGTTGGACTTATAGGATTATACAAAAGCAAATTGGTAGTGGCATTAGGGTCAAACTGGCTGACACACCTTCCTTGTGGCGAAGGGACGCTCACTCGGATAAAACGTTCGTATAACCAGAGTGGACACTTGGACGGGTCACGGCCCCGCTCTATCTGATCCGTAATTCTACATTACATAATTTATAGAGGGACCCGCTATGGAACTCTAAGAACGTATAAATATTATTCAACAACAAACGTTTTCATATGAAATTCGCCCAGTAATATAGCTACACCTCGGAATAATTCATGAGCAAATTCTTTGTGAAAGTTTTTATGTCGTAAAAGTTGCTTATAAAAAGAACATGACAGATATACAGTTTTATTATTAATACTCGTAATATTGTGTGTATTTTCTAAGCGTAATCTCTGGACGATATTCGCTGTCAAAGTTATACTAAATATTACGACACAGGTCAACGGCTGGCACCGCTGGCACGTAGTACGGAGCGTCTAGCATAATATGATCACAAACGTCTATCATAATGTGCAATCTTGTTGTCACTGATATCGTTAGTGATATGAAAGAGCGAGCGACTAGTGTGTGGAGCACTGTGCCCACCCACGTGCTCCCGGAACTGCGTAACACGCCGAGATTTGGACGCGATCCAACGGACAATTTACGACGAAGTAAAATTAAAATGTGCAATGTTTCCATACAACGTCATCGTCGGCTATGTACACGATGATTTTTCACATTTATTTGGGAACTATGAATACGTTTTATATTCATACCGATTGACACAGACCCGCATAAATTGCGCTTCTGTAATCCCCCGCTATTCGATTGAAAGGATTACGGTGTTCTTTACCAGCCCTGCGAGGGGGACCGGATGATACGACAAAACGAGACAAATTGCAGAAGTCTGTCTGCCTTTCATAGGGAATTAATATTTTAATTTAAGTTAAAATTGATTAGGTTTAGTTTAATTATTATTTTTGCCCATAAAAAAATATAAATAGTATTAGACGTCACAGAGGCCAAGTCAGATAGAATATACGACATTGACATTGTAGTTCATATAAATATTATTCAAACAATCATGGCAACAAACAACACTACAATAACAAGCCTAAAGTTTATAATCTTTCAACGTGTTACGATTAAAAAAAGTGTTAAACCTAGCCCTGCTTTGTAACTATCATCAGCAACCCATTTTAGTCCCACTGCTAGGTTCGGGTCTCCTCTCCTCTAACTAGAGAGCTGAGAGGGTTTAGGCCATAATCCACTCACGCTGGCCTAGTGCGGGTTGGTGGATCAGACATACTCATAGAATTTCTTCTAGGGTATGTGGGTTTCCTCACGATGTTTTCCTTCACCGTTAGCAGATGGTAAGTCACTTGACTAGTACATATAAATTCCACAAAGTGGAATCCACATTGGTACTGCCAGTCGGAATCGAACTCGGACTGCGTGATTTGCACGCCGGTCCCTTATCCATTCAGCCACCATCGCTTTGTAACTATGTAAGCCTTTAATATATTCAAAATAAATTTGTAATTATAAGATCGCGAACGTAGTGGGTTTGCGGATAAGGGCCAGGGGTTGCACAATAAATGTAACGATGTCAAAGCGGTGTAGGCGGCCGCGACATAACGAGTACCCTGTACCGCCCTCCTACACAAACTGTGCACTTTTATTGTGATATTGCGAAGCGCCGACTCACGGACTCAACCCTCGCGATGCACTGAGACCACTCGACTGCGAAATACAAAATCATTACAGATAAAGCACCCTTCGACAATATTGCGGCAAGTGTGGGATTATTTAAAAAGAACTGTTCATAATTTATAGTATCACACTATTTATTCATGTTTTATTCATGTCCATACACGAATTTGGAAGTACGTTGATAACAACATAAAAATAGAAACATGACAGTAATACCTAAGATGTTATCGTATCTATCCGAAATTATTCCTTGACTTCCAAATAATAAAGCGTGTAGTAATGATGGAACTAACTAACGTTTAGTAAGAATTTTGTGCACCAAATACAAGACACCGTTGTTGACTGAAATTACAGTGACTAATTATCTTAGTCATTGGGGATTTCTAATTTGGTTGAAACGGATTCACTGGTTCTTATACCTAATCACGTAGTGTTGCCAACTAACTTAATCTACATACAATATTCTAGTCATTGTCCGAGAAATAACTCTGATAAATACTGTAGAGTAGTAAAGAGTTAAAAGTTGACTCAAGTCTATAAGCGATCGTTTATTTTTAGCTTGAAAAACTAAAAATAATCGTGTGGTAGGAGCGATGATGAGGCAGAGCATTAGTCAAGCGCGGCGTGCGCGCCGGTCACCATGTTTACAATGCAAATTCATCGAGACCGCCCGCGCAACCGCGCACCGAGCGCGCCGTCCGACATGTCATGTGGAGCGAAACTATGTACCTCTACGACTACTTTCATAGGGAACAAATCATATACACTTTCGACAACACGCTAAGAAAGCATAATTAGTACATTTTAATTAAGAAACTAACTGAAGGGCTTTCTACTTTTAGATTAAAAACGATGAATACAATATTAAGTACTTAAAAAGTTTATATGTTAAGAAGGTAACTGGCCAATAACAATCTAAGCATGTAGCGAGCTACTAATCATAAGAAACATTGGCTAAAGAAACACCGCTTGCGCACCTTTTAATTACCACTTAGATGAAGGAAAGGGCTCGTTGTGTAAATCTCTCGCGGCATGCTAATGAGTTCGCAATAGTCCACGGCTTGTTTAGCAACTAGGACTGTTACATTAATCAATACACATTCTCTTTATAAATGCTGCGATTATTTCTTACTTTTGGTAATTCCCTACAATTTTATACTCAGCAGTGTCACGAGTAATTGTCTAAGAGGACAATTATCTCTATTAAGTGTATTTAGGCCGTCAGTTCCTGTAATCGTCTTAACAACATTACATTGCTTCTTACAATAAATAGGTATATATGTGAGTGTGAATGACACTTGAACGAACTAAAATATGGTATTGAAGCCAGTGAGGAGAGAGCAGTGTAACAGATTACTTTGGAGAGGACAGAATTGATAACGTGAGAGAGATATTTATTGAATTTAGTACCAAATAACATGTTTAATAGCTTGTTTCACTGTAAGCTTCGGTTGAGATCATAAGATTTATTGCTTTATTTATTATCCCTTTTATTTTAACTGCACTTTTGCATTGGGAAAGTGGTTGCATTTCAAATTACTCAGTGCGTCATGTTGTGGCTCGAGACAACATGAATCCGAAATTTATATCTTGCGTTCCAAGCTTTTTGTAAAGTGAAGTTTTACAATGTTTATTTATCATTTATATTTTTAAGGATAAACTTCCTAATAAGGCAAACCTTTAAAGAATTAAGTGCCGACCGAGCTCAAAGCAAAAAATATAGTCTTATTAAAGACGGTCGCTAGATCTAATGAATTATGAGTGAACTAAAGACGAAATACTCCTAATGATGCCCATGGCGGTGCAATTATCCATAGTCTACGGTATTCGCTTACCATCAGGCAGACCGTAGGCCTGTTTGCCACCGTCATTAAGGTAGTATAAAGAAAAATACCATAAAGCTAGATGGACAAGCGATCTATAGCGCTATCGATAGCTAAGAGAGGCTTCGGAAAGATAGGTAAGAGAAATAAATTTTGCGTGACAACACAAATCAAATCAAAGGATGACTGACAGAACGTAACATAGCCTATGTATGTCATATACCATGGTTAACACAAGTATCATATTCCTAACAAGATAAGTGATGAATGAAAGTTGGCAGATAACGCGGCGACATCCAACAGTGTCAAGGTCGACGCGTGTTTGTATCGCGCTGTCAACTTGTAGTTACACTATAGACATGATGCGTCTACGCATTCCTCATTTACTAGAGTAAACATTCCGTTTGACAATTATTCTACTAATTATTTTTTTTTATTTCGAAATAATGTCTTTGTCTGTGTCACACACACAGCACGTATGATGTCATATTAATCCGGAAATCTTCTATAATATAAAAATGAATCGCTAAATGTGTTGGTAAGCGCATAACTCAACAACGCCTGGACCAATTTGGCCAATTCTTTTTTTTAAATGTTCGTTGAAGTTCAAGGATGGTTTTTACGTTGTTTTTTTTTTAATTTTTTAATTTTTTTTTACTTTTTATTTAGATAGGTAGGTATACTTTCATAAAATCAAAAATTAAGTAGGTGGTACGAAGTTCGCCGGGACAGCTAGTATTAAATAAATTAAAAGACGACTAGTTTAATACGGATTGGACAAAGCGTAGAATATTATGTCTGCGTAGCATTTGCCTATAGCCACATTAATGTTGACCCTCCTGAGGTCTCAAGCTTATATTGATTTATTTATAAATTAAACAGATTACAATTTGTGTTAGTACCAAATTTTGTTCAGTACCAACTTTAATGTGTTTAATTTGTTACAACAATAGATAATGTAATCGTTACAGGGTCAAAATTAGTCAAAGCTAATTGTTATTTGTTAGCCTAACAGAATAATAGGCCTTACACAAAATTTTCTTTAAGTAGTTTTACTGCCCAGACTTCTAACTTGGATTAAAATTTTGAAGCAACAACAGTTTTACAGAAATATAATTTATAATCGACTGGAACCGATAACTTTATAACTTTACGAATTGCATGTTGTACTAAAGAATCAATTATCTAATTATATTGTGAAGACTTAAAAACTAGCGATTGGTTCACAGGCACCTTTTGCATGCTGCATGCAAATATATCTTGAAACTTTATTAATTGCAAGTGTGTATGAAAAAAAATCAAATAATGTTGTTCGTGTATAGTGGCACACACATACGAGCTCATTCATGCGTGTCTGTCCACACAGCGTATCAATCGTTTATCGCTCTATCAAGGAACAATGTTATCGAGCGACGATCATCGCCGACGCCAACGACATACAATTTGTACCAAATTTACGATTCTTTGACACCTCAATACTTCAGTTATTTGAATAACCGTTTATCATCATTTAATGTAAGTAAACGCTTTTATTCGAAACATTATCTGTTCACAAAACAACGCTAATAACTACGGTCAATATAAATTCTCTCAGCGACAGCCGCTATTAAGTTTCATGCGAGTACTATTGCGAATGGAGAAAGTGTTACGAGAGGACTTGACCGGTGATATAAAATGCTTGGATATATACAGGAGTCAATTATAAACTTTAGCGTTTCGCAATAAGGATTAAATTATAATGTCATTAATATCTGGGGACCTAATCCTACACGGCCCCCGGGTATATTAGTGCCGACTGGCCACCCCTGTTTGAACACAACACTCGCGACAGTTTAAACATTCAAATCGCTTAATCCAATGAGACGAGCCTAGTGATCGACGAAGCGTAAAACTGAAAGGACACCAAAGGATTTTAGGAATTACGAGCGTGCAATTAAAAAGGACCATTAGATACCTTTTTTGACTATGATTTTAATCACTGATAATAGGTTCAACTTTATATTGATTATAATTATTATTACTTGTTGCTGTTTACGCTGTTTTATAGTTTGAAAGTAGCAGTGGAATACAGCATTTACATGCAATTTAGAAAAGTAATAATTAGAAAGGCTTCGTATCGGTGCGTGGGGAGGGTCGGTATCGGCCGCGAGACACGACAGTGGCGGGAGGCGCAGGGCTGCAACAGGGGGCAAAACAAAGTATCCAATTTCTCTACTTCCCCACTTCCGACGCAATTACGCCACAATATTGTGGGGCTGTGGTGGCGCGGCCTGACCGCAGCCCGCCTGAAATCTAGGCACCGCAGCAATCTCGTTACGGAACATAAAATACATTCTTATTGTTCGACCGGTTTTTTCGCAAGACCTATTCAAACAAAGAAACCTGTGCGCGTACCTAAGTACCGACATTATGTCTACAGGTGTTTGTTTTTCTTTTGTATAGAGTTGCATCATAGGGTAAACATTTATGTACAACATTTTGACTAGGTATGACAAAAGAAATTAAATTGTGCTTTGAAAATATATGTAAGTCCAGTAAGCTCGCAACTCGCAAGAGCGTTGTCAAAAGGGACAAAACGTAGTGTATCTTGTTTGAGTGCTCTCTCAAGTTTCCTTTTGTGTCAGTGAAATTTAATTTTCAGACGAAAGTTATTCAGTTATGTCATTACGACATCAAACTAAGCGGATTAACCCGTCACTCCAAACTGAATAAAATATCTTTTGAACTAGAACATTGGATTAATTATGACATTAGCGGAGCACAAAACCAATGGCCTCTGACTGTTAGTGGGTTAGGGTCTCTCCCTTATTATGTGCGGTAACAATAAAGTGTCGACAGGTCGGATTATTACATTATAAAGTATTATTATAGTCGGGCATAATAGTGAGAATGACACACTACGTTAGCAACATTGATATTATAAAAGGCAAGCACCTGTACATAATGCATTTAGTAAGTTGATACGTTTTCAAACAACTCCATTATACTACGTCAAAAGAAGACCATCTTCTTATAGTAAACTGTTCGTATATCAAAGTTTGTTTTATTTACTTTTGGCGCCTTTATTGTTTTTAGTAAACCAAAAAAAAAATGCAAATGTTTGTTACATCCCTGACCTAAATAATACAGGACGACTCGAGTATTTTGGAAAATATATGTAGATAGTACACCACTAAGCTGTTCCCCTTTTGTTACAATAAATAAAAAAAATCTCACTCACCCCCATTTCCCCAACGCCGGCACAATACAAGGTTGAATATTTACAAACAAAGAGGAAAACTGTTTTGAACAACACGAAAGCTCTTATCGCCGTGAGCGTGGCGTTCTATTAAAGACACTTCACAAAGATTTGAGGGCGCCAAAGTTATTGTTCTAACCATAATACTCGTACCTAGACCCTCCACGATTGTAGGTTTATCGAGCGAGCGAGAACAACCAGGGGATAATGTGTGTCACAAATCTCTCTGAATGTTTGAACGGTACTCGGTTTTCACAACAAATATACGCCGAGCCATAATCATGTGACCCTTTATGACAAGATAATCACGCATGATCGTGCCAAACGACGCCGTCTGCCAAATTGCTGTGTTAGCAGAACATGTTGTCATTATGCGACAAAAATGGAATATCAATCGGACAAAATATGTGATTATTACGACAATAGAAGTGTCGTTATGTTAATAAAAGCCGATTCTGCCGACAGACAGAACGAATCGAACAAGCTGTTAACTGCGTAATAATATTCATAAAGCTAAATCATTAAGACATTGCAGGTGAGGCAGTTTGGACGGTAATTGTCACTTTATCCTGTCTGGTGAGCCGAATGACTCATGCAGTTAAGTTGTGTAAGTATTGTGGGCCTCAAGGTCGTCGCGGTACGATTGATAGATAGGAGATATTGCACAAACGCGAACCGGTTCCACCGTAAATAACAATTGCCAAATTTTGTTTGGTAAACATACGTGAAATTGTTAAGTTACAATTTCAGGTCAAATAAAATGTTTATGTTTATAAAGTGTTTATTGTAAGGTCATTGTAACCTTTAAATATTAATGCTTAAGTTTAAAACTTCCTTAATGTAATAGCAACACTCGTAGCTAATCGGTAACGTAATGCCTGCCTCAGGCAACATGCAATACACCGTAATAATAAACGACGTAAAAAGTACATAACCATTTTACGTCGCATTAATACACGTATTTTATTTTACTCGGTATAATCGAAGGACACTAAGCAATCGTAGCTTCTAGTCAGACAGAGTAATGAGGACTTGTCGAAGTTAGGAAACTTCCTTTTATTTCGACGCCTGAAAAACTCAGCATTTTTGAGGCAATATTGGCTTATAAATCTTCAAATGCAAAAACAATCAGAGTAGTTTATGTCTGAATTTGATATAGACATACATTGGTTACATCACGTTATCACCGAATAGCATAATATATGTGAACACTATATATATATATGTACTGAAAGAAAGAATGTTACAAATGATAATATTATTATAAGTAAGACTCACCAGGATCAGCAGCAATTTGTCTGTAGACGGCCAAAGCGACGTCGTCTTCACTAACAAAGTCCCAGAGTCCATCACAGGCCACCACCACAAAGTCTTCGTCTCCATCAAGCTCCACAGCAGCGATCTCAGGCCGAGCCGTCACGTACGGCTTGTATTGTGCGTCACCTAGGCAACAGATTATACTCCTATAATTTTAAACTCATACTGGTGGTCATTGGCAGGCGACACAAAGTCGCTCGTTGTGGCGTAAATTATGTCCAGCAGTGGACGTCATTGGACTGATATGATGATAATGATGATAAAACTCATCCTGTTTTGAGCTTGTACCATATGACTGATATTCTTTGTGGAATTAAATTTTGAGATATTTTTTCAAATAACGCTTAGTTAACGTTCAAAGTTTAGAAGTAACGTTACCTCTGTTACATGAGAACTAACACAATTGGCGTAACGCCGGTGACATGTGCTGTTTTCACACGTGTTAATGTTTCCAATAAGAACAAACTTGTAACTTAAGGTGTAGGTATTGTTTCTTAAATCAAAATCATCAACCATTAGCATAAAACTATCAATGGCTTTCTCCCCAATGCAGAGCTAAAGAGCCATTATTTCGTAGCTATTATACACAGGTGTATAATTTTCTTCCGAAAAAACGTGTCTTATTTTACTTATTCCATTTTCTTTTATAACCTACACCAACAAACACATAAAATAGCATTACATCCTTTAAACAAGGGGCACGTATACAACTCATGTTTCGTCAGCCAACGTTAGGCGAATGAATATTTTAGATCTAGACAATAGAGATTAGATTCATTAATATAAGAAGAGCAACCCCGTCACAGTTACCGCTACTGACGACAGAATCAAGCTCAATGAGCAATAAATAAGTCAAGTTATTCCAAATTTAATATTTTGCGAGAATTTACATTTAAGAGCGATTAGTGTATTGAGTACAATAATTTCATTTTCGTTTACGTAATACCAGATTAAAATTCTGGCACAATGCGTACGAAACTAATCTCGCATGAAAATCTGAGGATAGCTGCAAACATCTCCATCGGGAGGGGCTTAGAGTAAACGTTTCGGGGCTTAATCTCCCACGAAACGCGAAATCGATGGATTTTAGTCCCGATACGTGGGGATACGGAGCGCAGAGCCCGAGTTGAGCTGTGAAAGAAATGTCAACATTATTATGTTACTATGCCGTCGTCGCCCTATTGTGTTGTTATTAGAGAGGGGGTCGTGGTATACCTTACTCGATACCTTTATTTTATGTTATAAAAATATTCCCATTGCTAGAATCTAATATACTTATTGAAATTAAATAAATATTAAGAAATCTTAATGTATTATTAAGATAAGCATAACTGAACTGAAGATTCTAATGTAACTATCATTATGTTTGTACTACGTGCGTAAAATAAAATATTAATTATATTCCGTTTGTACAAAAAATCTATAAAAAAATAAAAAAAAGACAAACTATTTTCCAAACACGTTAGTTTTAGAGAAATCGAAGACGCAAGTGCAACACTACAAACACGAGCCCGTCCGAATGATCGATACTTTTATACATAGCTATAGTGTTGTGCATACCATGGGGTTGTAACAGAGGGCGAGTGCTCACGCGAGGGTGCCGTACGAACTACACCATGCCCGACTTACCGGCGCCCAATTCATACGTTGTACACTCGACCTATTGTTTAATTTCAACTCCAATAAGTATGCCTACAGCATTCTCGACTGTATTATATTCTAATGATATGCCTGTTGACATTGTTATCATTGTAATGATTTATGAGTGAATTTGTTTGTGATGGACGATGTGTGCGGTGCAGTGAGATCACTGCTATAAATAGAATTGGAATATAAATTTTATGTAGTGTCCTTGAACATTGGGATCCATTTCGATTTATTTGGCACGATTTTTAAAATCTGGTATCCCTTGTTAAATGGATTTCCAAATACTTATGGTTTGAGTTTCTTTATTTTAGGTGAGGCCTATATCCAGCAGTAGACGTTGTTGGGCTGATATGATGATGAGTTTCTTCAGGTATATTTTTTGTAGTCTTAGAAAGAATCGAACGGTAAATATCCTGAAGTAGGACTACTAGGTGAAACAAATTTGCCGAAAGATAGTTAACCGCAGACATCACGAATAGGAGATCGTATAGTGGAGTTCGATGCATTTGGTTCATGGAATAATAATATAGTCTCATCTTGTAATGTGATACACCTATACCTAATTGGCATACATATCAGAACAGTATCTAGTATTAGTCATAGTTAAGTAGGTATGTACAGCTGATGCTGTGCCATATTAAATAAATAAATCTTCCAACTTTTACCGTCTTCATCATTGCACATAATTCCAAATATTATTATTTTCCCTTCATTATAGCTTAACAAAAAAAAACATTTTCTGGGAAAGGGTCCCAGAAAATGATTTTTTTAATTTAATTGAAGCCATATTTAAAGTATATAGCCATAGTCTAGGTGGACTGACGATCTTCGCAGGGTGGCTGGCAAACGCTCGATGAGAGTAGCTGCAAATCGTACTCAGTGGCGTGCAATTGGAAAGACCTATGTCCAGCAGTGGACTAGTACAGGCTGATGATGATGATGATGATGATATTTAAAAATATATTTGCATAACTTTTTAGAATTAGGTAAATGTGTATGTACGTCATTCACAGGTTTACCTAATAAAACTGCTTACGACCTTTGCTTTAAAAATCACCTCATTAATTTTCCATATAATAATCTATGCAATGAACAGTTTAATATAAAAGTGTATCGTATCCAATAAACAGACGGTTGAAAACACGCGGCCGAACAGTTTATGTGTACATAAAAGTTAAATAGTGACCGAATGGTGTTCGCTCCGTGATAATGTCCACTAACCATACGTGAATACTAACCATAACAACGTACATTATTTACAACCTATTATTATGTAGCTCGCTGTGGCGTAAATAAGGTAAGGCCTATGTCCAGCAGTGGACGTCATTGGGCTGATATGATGATCCTTCAGTTCGCGATCATCATCCACCGACAACAGTCGGACCGCGTTGTCATATATCATTATACTATTATTATCAGTTATCAATAAATATATGTACATATAATCTTTTCGCAGGTAGTACGGACCGTACAATGATGATGATTATGTCCAAATATCTAAGAGTTTGCTTAACTCAAAAATAGTCGGATAATATCGGTAAATCTCTTAGGGAGGGCTTTGTCCAGCATTGGAAGTCCTATGGCTGACTGATATATATGACGATGATGTATTTCATGATGTTAGAATATATCTCCCATATATACATTTTAAATCAGCTTACTACAACGAACTACGAACATCTTTAGGCAAAATGAGTTTGTTATGCATTCACGGCCAAACTACTAAACAGGTAACGGAACTATTTTGTATAAAGATAGTATAACGTCGATAATTCTAATATCTTCTGTCTCTAAAAAATACTATTGACAAAGGTCTTGCTTTAGGAAACTAACAATAAGTTTTTTTTTTTATTTATTGTATTCACATAAGTGCATTGACATCATTCTCATCATTATATCAGCCCAATGACGTCCACTGCTGGCCATAGGCCTCTCCGAATTTCCAACCGACCGATGTGCCGACTTAAACGTGTGGACAAAAATAAAGTATTTTAAGTGCTTTAATAAAATGAGCTTTAAATTAGCTTGCATCATTAAAAGTTACACAATAGACCTCGTTAATGAGCTGGCCACCTTATCAATTCATTTATTTGATATGCCACAATTTAATTCCCTGTTATTCCTTACATTTTATCAAAATAACATTTACATCAAGCAGTTCACGCAAACCAAGTAGGGCAGTCGCTCAAATTGTTATTGTTATAATATATTTTTGTATTTTGCCTTCCCTGAATACTTTATCAAGTTTAAGAATCTACCCCTACAAAAATAACATTCAAAGTATAATAAGCCTGCATGAAATGTCCAAATTTAAAAGAAAAAAAAAACGAGAAATACCTTATCATAGGGTAAGCATGCAATAAACATTAAAGTTTTTAGAAGCTCGTAAACACTTTCCAATTATTTTCAAAATCAGTGGTACCGTGTGCTTATCTTCATTTTGATTACGGTGTAATTGTACACCGTAATCAAAATGAAGATAAGATAAGATTTTTTTAAACATATGTATTGACATATGTTTAAAAAAATAAAAAAAATGTCATTTATCCAAAATTTAATTACTCGTGCTAAATACGCGACTGAAGACATAAAATCGTAGTTAAATAAAACCATAGATAGCTTATGATACAGTGGCGTACACTTTCTGAGGCTAAAGCGTAAAACTTCAAGTTCTTAATTTTTTTAATACATCAAAGTTATTACTTTATCTAGTACTAGAAGTCACACGGGGCTTCGCACCCGTCCGTCGTTCTTTATTTGGTCACTGCTCAGCTCTTATTTGCCGTAGCGTGATGTTATATATCCTATGTTACGCAGTGATAATGCAAGTTACTAACGGCAAAATAATATTTGAAATCGGTCCAGCCCTTAGACAAGTGGCAATCGCTTTTATCTATCTATTCTATACGAAATGTCACTTCAATACATTTCAACATATCCATGACAAGCTATTGACATGTCACGTGATCAATGTATTAATTTGACATGTGGATAAAATAGACAGATTTAATCGATTGCAACTTGTCTACTACTACTGCGGCTGTAGTTTTTAAGTTTAGTCGTTACATACAAAAATACAAATATTTCCTCTTTTTCATATTAGTATAGATTAACTTCAATATATTTTAAGCTAGTAAAATGTATTTGGAATTGAACGTCAGTGAAACTCCAACACCCATAATTGTCTCACTCGGCCACCATCGCTTGCCATTAATAGGTTGATATGCTGTGCCCGCAATTTCGTTCGCGTGGACAACTAATCCCGCATTCATGGAGTTTTTTTTTACGGACTTTTTTCCATAATCAAAGAAGCCTAAGTTACTCCTTGTGACATTAGCTATCCGTCAGTGAAAGTCCCGTCGAAATCGGTCCAGCCGTTCCAGAGATTAGCCGGAACAAACAGACAGACAAAAATTGTAAAAAAAAATTATTTTGGTAAATGTACCGTATATACATTCATATGCATGTAGTGAAAAGCGGTTATTTTAATATTACAAACAAACACTCCAATTTTATTTAGTTGTATAGATTATATTGTTAACTGCCGCACTCAGAGACGTCAATTAGCAGTAATCTATCACTAACACAATTTCTTCATTGAATAATCGTCTTTAGGCGTATAGACTTAAGTATTACAAGTTTTTACTAAATAAACTTTTAAAGTAAAGTAACGTCTCTGAGTACGGCAGTATGTGACACTTACCTATGGCTCTAGATACAGCGAGTTGTCCGTTGACTCGCCAAGTACCCCAGTATAACACTGTCCCGCCAGACGATTCTATTCTTTCCCGTTCATCCTGCACAGTATTATGTGTCTTAGAAATATGTTACAAAAGCACTTTTATTGTAACAAGTGTTTATTTAAAAAAAAAACAAAAAACCCGACTGCCTTGCCTTGCCAAAAAGTAGCCTTCTTCAGTCAATATTAATTATTATTATGTATATTATAACTTTGTGAATTTTGATACTTCAAAATCGATCAAGCTATTTAGATTACAAGGGACAAGTGGAGCCGTGGGCAATATTTAGTGCATATTTAATGAATTAGGCTGTTAATTAGCTTTCATTTGATACTCATATTGCGATAACACTAAAAAAACGTCTGTTTTGACAGTTTATTGGTTTTTTATGACGTCACATAGCCTATGTCACTCAGGGGAAAAATACAAATCTAATGACACCTCACACTTTAAAATCAGCCAAGCAGTTTAAGCTACAGAAGGTCACAATGGAACAGAAATGCCCACATACATAAATACATACGCGCGAAAAACATTACCCTCCTTTTTGGCAGTCGGGTAAAAAACCAAAAAACCCGACTGCCTTCAACAGTCAATTTAAAGCAATGAATTCGAAGAATACACTGGTAAAAGTCCTATAGGTTTAGATATAGAGATTCGGTGATGAACACGAATATAACAAAACCTCGCACTTCAAAATCGGTCAAGCTATTTAGGTTACCAGAGACAAGTGGAGCCGCGGGCAATGGTTAGTGCATATAAAATTGAATTAGGCTATTAATTAGCTTTCATCTGATGGGATATTGCGATAGCACTAAAAAAACGTCTGCTTTGACAGATTACGGCCGCCATATTAGTTTTTTGTTGACGTCACATAGCCTATGACACTCGGGGGAAAAATATCTAATGACACCTCACACTTTACAATCAGCCAAGTCATTGGGGCTACAGAAGGTCACAATGGAACAGACATGCCCACATACATACATACATACACACATACATACATACATACATACACACATGCATACATACATACACACATTCATACGCGCGAAAAACATTACCCTCCTTTTTGGCAGTCGGGTAAACCTCAATTTTTTTCTGGTGTGGAAATCGAACTAACGACACTTGGCACGGCGCGGTTTTAGTGTCCAAGTTCCTTAACCACCACGCCGTTTAATATTCATAATAATATTATGGCAAAAGGAAAGTTGAGAAAAAGGTCAAATGTATTGAGAAATTATTTAGCAATTCTGAGCCAAATTGATCCTTATACCGATATACTTTCTGAGATCAAAATGTGGCTGCAAACATAATGGAAAATTATAAAGTCACTAATACCAACTATTATTCTCAGGCCGAATTGGACGTAAAATGTTTGTAGACAAATGGCTGTCTGTTAACTAACTGTATGTTAAGATTTAGTTATTATTATAAAGTAAAGCATGGTACGTACGGGTCGTGAGGGCTTGTGCGGGCGCACGAGCTGCATGAGGCGCATGCGCTTGGCGAGCAGCGCCAGACTGTCGCCGGCCCAGCCCGCCAGCAGGCGCCGCCCGCGCACGCACACCGACACCGCCGTGCTGCCGCCGCATGCTCGCTACACACATTCACATCAATTAATATATCATTTGCGTAAGCGTACACGTGCACGTACCATTGGCGTATGCGTGAAGTACGCATTACGTCTACGTTACACAAGCAGTGTGTCGTGTCTCATACAGTTCCATACATTACAACTCAGTAGTACGTGCACTACTATGCTCTACATCCAATGTACCCGGCCTCTTATAGAAAATAATGCTTAGTGCCCCTCGTATAGAGATACACTCTAATTCTCTCACGTTAAGTAGTCACTGGTCGGCTGGAATACTTAGAATAAAAATATTAAGGTGGATGTTTCGATACGCCTTCTCCATACATTTTATTGGCGCCATTGTCTCTGAACATAGACACTTTTTGACATAGAACAATAAAATTCATTTTATCACTTTTCTACAACAAATAGACCCGCGATTTGACAGAGCAAATTTGTCTCGTTTTTTTAACAAACAATTCTGTGGGTGAACAACAGTTTTTACAATACCACTTTTAGTTAATTGCTCTGTCAAGATTCGTACTTAGATAAATAGAGGTCACTGGTAAAACTAACAATAAAAAAATGCTAATTTAAGTATTAGATACTTGAGTATTGTAAGAAATGTCGTAATTATAAGCAAATAGGACAAACAGACATTAGGAGGACTATTTAGAAAGATATTATTTACTTTACAAATTATTTCTACTTAGTATAAATAGTTTCTAATCAGTTGAAGAATTCACAAAATGACGGTGAATTGAATGTTGTTTTTAATTATTTATTATTATTGTTTTTTTTCTCATTTTGGTATTCATCTTTGACATTTCTTTCATTATTATTTGTCTGAGTTGAGTAAATTACTTATGTCATTTTATTGAAAAAATTCATTATTATTTTAATTGGCTGCCCTTATTTCGCAGTAATCGTTTTTGTTGCATCAATGAAACTGCTATATTTTCTTTTTATCTATTTGTAATAATGCCTGTCTAGTTAAGTTATTATTTGTAATTATATTTCAACAAAATGTAACATTACTTAATAATAATAAATAAATTGAAAATTACGAATTTGTAATTTAAAAAATCTCATATTCAAATAACTCTATAATATCATATCCCTTCTTTTTACTAGTTCCATAGATCATGCCTGACCATAAATAACTTATATTTTTATTAATTTTATATTTATTTATAACTACAAAATAATGTATCATCAATAGTAGTAGGATATGACACCGGCGTCAGTGGAAAAGCATTGTAAGATGATCCATTCTAATTAACAATTATTAACCTTATTGCTATTGATACAAGATGGAAACTGCTTTTTTCCACGATATATGTAATGTCATACCTCCTGATTACTCTTCCTAATAAATTCGGTGTCAGTCCTAAGGTAAGCGTCCCGCAGGGCCCGTCTCAGGTCAGTGGTGAAGTGCGGGCTCTCCACTAAGTACTGGTGTAAGTGCGCCGCGCAGTACGTCGCCGCCGCTGAGCCGGCGTGCCCGTCGTACACTGCGTAGAAACTTGTGGGTTCCGTTGTCTGAAATCAAGTATATACTACATTATAGAAATTTTATGTAAAAACGTTCCTATTGTTTAGTAAAAGAGTACATTTTCAATTTTGCATATCCCGGGTATACCGCCTTTGGTGGTCAGGTTAACTGCAAATGTCTGCGATAGTCCATGAACAGAGATTAGTATTTTGAAAGAGTATGCAAGCCAATTTGAGCTTTATTGTTAAGTGTCTCAGTTCATAATAACAAGACTGATGAGGAATGAATCTTGTTGAACTTGGAACTATAATGAAGGTTGTTATTATTATATGACAATCTTTTGTTTAACAGATATAAAAAGTCATTGCAGCAATTAAATTTGAAACTGTCAAGAAAAGGACAAAACTCAATTACAATACATTATAGAGGGTTAAAATATGCAGGACACGTATTCATTTGTACAGCAAATGCAATACTCAAGTAGGTATACCTACTGTTGTTAGCAGTGTATTTCGTTGGTACCAATATGAATTTATGATCACCACACCCTAATATACACGTCCTTGTGGTTTTTATTATACTGTTTTGAACATTCAAGCATTCTACGTCGTAGTTAGAACTAAAGGCTTCTCAAGAACGAAGGGAGAATAGGCAGTGTACATTTTTAATTAGTTGAGCGCCCCTTATTTCAAGTAAAGGTCTTCAACGGAATCCTACCTAACATTCTTATAAACATATTTTGTGATGTAAAATTATAGGAAGTATAGGAACCTACATAATAATTATCTACCATATCTACTGCAGAAAAAGAGCCTCCTCTCCTCTATGAAGACAGGTGATTTGAATTTAATCACATATGCTGATCAATGTGGAGTTGGTGGTTCAGATACGCACTACGCACCAAAGATATGTGGGTTTCCTCTAGGTTGCATAACACGTAGCATTAAATGGGCATAATTTAAATGATGGCTTATGATCTGGACCAAGGCAAATAAAACAATATAAAATCCTGTTCTTGATTGCGTCTAAGTTAGATAAACCCTGACCGAATATTAGAAATCTAGTCATATTATTGTTTCGAAACAAACTCTTTTTATTGCCGTAATAGTGATGAGAAAAAATAACAATAACGTCTCGAGTGCAGTTTATTTATGTGATTACTCACCACAAATTACGAATAGTATTAATGTATAATCTCATTTAATTTGATTGACGTTTCCAGATTACAGACTAGACCAGTTACAAGCTGATCAAGTCCAGGTGTAATCTTTGATATTGTCAAGAAAAGATTGGCATTAGAAGGTCGCTATGATTTTCAAACATTAAACAATGACATCGAAATCTACTAAGTCGAATGTCGAGATATGAAGTAAGGCTTCTGGTCGATACACCGAAAAAATTTAAAGAAAATAGTTAACCCTCACACTTATACATATAAATTACGCTAAAACTAAAAAGTTAATATTCATATTCACCTCAATACCAAACAACGCTTCTAAATTCCCAATCTCCACATGTCTATCTTCCATTACTCGGCGGGAGTTTTTCGTGGCACAGGAGACAGTCTTCAGGTCTCTTTGAGCGAGGGGAGGCGGGGGCGGCAACGTGTCTAGCTTCGCGTTGTCTAAGTACCGGAGGCATACATCGTTCACACGGGCTGTCACCGCTTGCATCAGTCTCAGGGCTATGTACACTGAAACATTGATGAAAACTTGTTAGTATCTATCTAAAATGTAACTTTGTAAATAGGATAGGAGAGAAACGAACCTAAGATTTTCGGAACGGCTATAGAAGTATTCTCGGCACAAATTTATACGGGCTGTGTACATGTCACTATGTTCATATGAAAATAATTCCTATATGAAAATATACCTATTTAAAATGGCGCTGCATGATAGACTAACCGCTACGATTTATTTTCATTCTTGAAGGACCATTAGGTATCTATAAGTTATTCAACTTTCTCTACAAGGTGTCTGTTAAAGAATTTACCAGACACATAATAAACTTAAAAGTTCAGATTGGTTCAGGCTTTAGATATTGAGTCATATTATATATTATACCAACAGACTAACCTATCTGCTTGCTTGTCTCTGTTTCATGATACATGTACGATATCTGTCAGGTACTGTACCGAATAAATATTTACACAAGAATCTTGACTAATATCTTACACGAGTTCTTACAAAAATTCTGAACAAATATACTTTTACACCCCTTCTTAAAAGCAATAAACGGATTTCGTTTCATCGACGACAACCGTCGGATTCTGAAACGGTCTTATTTGCCTCAAATACCATGAAGATAGGTCGTGACCTCTTATGAATTATAAATTGTTACAGTTCAATATATCGTCTAAGTTTCTCAAGGGGAGAAGTATATACGTATATAAGCACTAAGTATATAGAGAGAAAGTATATAGGGCTCATTGATAGCTAGTCTACGATAAAGGTCATCAAACTATTAAGAACCTTGTACATTGCCATTGTAGAACGACATAGAATGAAATATATGCAGTGTCTTTTGCAGAAAAAAAAAGGTCAAATTTTCTGTTCTGCGTATTAACTATAACGCTCAAAATTGTCCAGCGGCGTTTTTCATCTTATAACTATATACTGTGGGTGCTATGTGTATTTAATTATAGGGGAAGGCAATTTCTAAGTACGATTATATAGAATATAGATGTAGTCATCTTATAGAGCCCGTTCAACGAGGCAAAGAGGCTAATAAAAATCTTAATAACTGACCTCAGCTTACAAAACTAGTTAACAGTGGCCAACTATTATTTTTGGTGAAGTCAAATATATAACAACAGTCGGCGATAATATTCACATCTTTACAATTTTCGTCCTCTTTGGCACGAGATAATTTTCTCAATAAATGATGACTCGTAGTTATTTATATAAATTGTCTAGTGTCTACAACTGCATTTAATATTAATCGAGCGGATATCGATTAGGTCATATTTTTAGATTTGTCTTGAGTTAAAACCGACAATCACGATAAGCAGTTTAAAATATAAACAGGATGAGATTTTACGATAAGTTCCATATATAAAGCCTTTGTCTAGATGTTCTAAAGTATAAACAATGACAACATAACGCACACACACATGTTAGAATTAAATAGCAATTGCATATGTAGTGCGATCAGATTCCCACCTAACGTAAAAGGTTACGTAAGTACTAAAAAGACTGACAAGACTGTGTGCCAAATCTTTTTGCAGAACAATCAATACAATTACGTTTATTGCTTCGCATCATCTCGTCCACTTAATGATCAACACATAATCAAACTGCCTGGATCAAATAAATCACAAATACCTAGATAATGTAAACGATATACGTCTTTTGTATCTACTTTAGCAAATTCATATAAACGAGGCATGAAGTGAACATGTACTAAAGAAGAGAACATCACGATCATTACACAATAATATATAGGTCGCATTTGTCTCTTGTTCTCTGACGACTATTCTCAAGAACCATTAAACCGACTGGAATAATCTGCTATTGTTCTTTGGAAATACCGTTACGTTATAAACTTGTAGGTGCAAAAGGAAAATGCGCCTGAAAATTATCGTTTAGTACTTTCCTTTAAGAAACATGTGATAAGTACTATGAATTATTTAAATGTTAAGGTGCTCACCTGATTCGTCAGATTTGTACCCAAATTCATTGGGTGTCTTTTTCGATGCAACTTGCACCTCGTCTAATATGATCCGCCGCAGCGGGGTCATCAGTGTCAGCGGACATTGTCTGAAAACAAATAACAACACAATTTAATAGAGCATAATAATTATACTAGCTGTTGACGGAGGCTTCGCTCCTGTCGTTTTTATTTGGCCACTACTCAGCTCCTATTGGCTGTAGCGTGATGTTATATAGCCTATAGTTTTCCTCGATAAATGGGACAGACGAGAATTTGCAGAAAATCAGCAGTGTACTTACTAACGTTTCGCAGATGATTCGCTGCCGCATACGAATGCGTCAGTGTACTAACAGCGTAAACTTCAATCATATTATGATTGTGTGTATTGTTGCTTATTAAAGTTTATATTATTATGTATGTATGTTTTCATTTCTCCAAATAAAGAACGACGGGAGCGAAGCCCCGCGCTACTTCTAGTTGAGTAATATGTGCGTCAATAAGTAAACAAATTTTGAGTACAAACACCAAAACAGCGACGTCATTCAAATTGAAATCAATTTGAATGAATGGAATGAATTGTATCAGTTTAACACTAATAATGCGCTGTTTATACAGTCATACTAACAACATAATGGTCAGTAACAAAGATAGAACATGTCAAACCATAAAGAATACAAACAGACAAACGAATTTACAAAACACAAGATAAAGATGCTTTGTATTACGTAGCATGGTATGCTACTCACATTTTTCTTTCACAAAGATATAAAGTATTCATATAGGGACCCGGGAGAGTATTTTAACTTCGACAGGGGGAACAGCAAAACTTTTAGCTGGCGTTATTAGGTGCATGTAACCAAATAGACGGTGAACGAAGGAGTAGAGACGATTTGTGGAATATTTAAAGGACGTTATGCAATAAAAAGACACATTAGATCTGCCTAGCTCTTTAATTAGATGTTTGTACTTACAATAATGTAAAAGCTGTATATCTACGTAAAAAATTCATAAAGTGCACAAAGTGCTCATAAAATAATAATATTCTACCACATTTACACAGCGCCATCTAGTCCCAAACTAAACAATTATATTTGCTTGTGTTATGGGAAATGCCTCAACAATACTCAAAATTTGCGTTAGGACGTCAGAGTTCGCTATGTGTTTTTTGGCCTTTAACAACCCCGTCTCCAAATTGGTCGGGTAAGAAATTTGGAGACTAGTGTACTCATGGATATTTGAGAGGTCCGATGCAGACCTTTCCGTGTAAGATTAGCTGGAGAAACGAAAACATATATACAAATCAACTTTAATAAGCAATGATGATTGAAGTTTATATGCCGTACATTTAGGATTGAATAAAATACTTTCCTTCTAAATATGACAATTTGTCAAAAGGTCTAATTAATTATACTGCTTGTTTCTGAAATAAATCTGATTTACTAACTAGGGTAATTTAAAAGAATAGAAGTTGTTATAAAGTACTAACTAGAAGTTCGTCAATAATTATTATAATAATCAATAGAAGTTCTTCAATGATTACATTCATCGATAGCATCGATGAATAACGAACTTTTCGATCGTTTCGACGCATTAGATATTTTAATAATTGTAATTAATATACATATATAATAATTCATAGAGTGTTGACACATAATCTCATAGGTTTTAAATTCAAAACTTTAAAAGCTTGATGCACTGAAATGGGATACTAAACCTGCATAACATATGGCATATAATCAAGACTCAAGCTTTTAAAATTTATATAGATTTTACATTTTGATAACATCTATGTTTATATACGGCCCTTAAATTTATTTATTACCTTTTAGTTCACGTTTTTGTTTATTGAAAGCTTGTCCTTAAAAAACCTCTTTTTATAACTTTTTATTTAAAATCTAGTTTATCGAATGTCAAGAAATCGAAATATATAAGACAGAAATTTGACAATCTTGTGTGGACAACAAATGCAGTTTTTGCCTAATGTCGTCAGAAGGAAATTCGATCTTGCGACATGCGGAACAATTACATTTCGGCGTCATGTGCGACCCCACCACGACACATTATAAGGGTTGCGTTGTTTATTTGCGAACACCATAAAGCCTTTCCATTATAATAAAAATGTATTATGTTATACAACACATTTTTTGTTTAATTGAACGAACTTCCGGTATGTCTATAATGCATGAAGGCGCTAAGCTGTGAAAGGTAGGCAAAAAAGCACTATTTGCGTAACAATCATCAATTATTCTGTACTTGGACGTTTTCTACCATTTTGTTATAACAATGCATAAAACTTTGTACAAAAAAAAACGAGTGGCAAAATTACGTAAGTTAGTAAGAAAAAAAAACGGTTCACGTAGTCCAAAGAACCTTTTCTAATTATTATCCAAGAACACGCGCACTCTTGTATATATGAAGCCTTTCGGCAAGGTCTCAACTGAAACGAGACATCTCTAAATCCCACCGGTGTCATAAATGTCCAACTACTGGGAACGTAAAAAGAGGGATAGAGCCTAAATTTATTATTAAAACATACTACGGTTTGGAAGTCTGTCTGCCACGTTTACTACAAACAGGACTATTTTGTTATGTATTAGTAATTATTGCTTATACCTCGTGCTACTTTGTATGGAATCGTGTGCCCGAACCGAAATAATGCAAGATGTGTTAACGGAGATTTTAAAGATATTCTAAGTCAGTGTATATATTTAGGGAGCTCTATTGATTGTGGACTATTTTTAGATTGTTTGGTTATACTTGAGCACGGTAAGTTGTATTGTGTGTTGTAATATTTGTAATTGTATTTGAATTGAACATTTCAGGCATATCGTAACATGCTACAAAAGATTTAATTAGATTTAATTTGTCGCTATTTAATTAAATTAATGTGCGAACCTATTTATGTTATTTATTCTTAAATCTGACGCAAACAAAGGCAATACAAATTCCAGTGACGACGAATGTATTATCTATGTAAATCTATACTTATAATATTATAAAGCTGAAGAGTTTGTTGGTTTCATTGATTGAAAGCTTGGATCTCAGGAAAAAGTGGTCCAATTTAAAAAAATCTTTTAGTATTGGCTAGCTCATTTGTCGAGGAAGGTTATAGGCTATATATCATCATGCTGCGGCCAATAGGAACTGAGCAGTGGCCTAATAAATAACGACGGGAGCAAAGCCTTGCGCGACATCTAGTAGTTGTAGAACTATTATCTAATCTGTGGTTGTAGATTAATTAATATAAAATATCCTCTTTATTTGGATTTTGACTAACCCAAACTTTCTATACCATCTATATACACGCCTGTTACTGTAAAACTGTGTTTTATGTTCGTATTACATGACTCCATTTCGCTGATGGCGGTGTTGAAAGGCTCCGGTGTCTTCATTTGGCGGGTACAATCTATTCTCTAGAGAACATTGTAATAAAACGCCCACTGACGTCGACCTTATATTCAAACTTGGAATAGAGCGATGTCCGCTTAGAAATGAGGCAGCTTAATTTGATTTTGTACCCCTCAGAACAGAGAATATCGTCTCCGCTTATTCTGCTGGGCACTCAGTATTGATTCGTGCCTATGTCTAATGCCGTCTCCACACGTTGGGCCAACTTTAGCCAATGTAAGCCATAGTATACTAAAATTATCTTTAAAACATTGTACCACTATCAATTTGTATAAGCTTATTTTGGTAATGGTTATACTATTGTCGATATTGGCGCATGTTTGGCCAACGTATGGAGCATATGAAATTTCACTCTGAGACAACATGTAGACGAAATATATTGTATGACATGACTTTTGTTCACAGATATAGCCTTCCAAAATATGTGTCATAAAAGGTATCTAATGGGTACAGTCACCGTCACCACCTATGAATTTTATCTCGAATACTAAATCAATATTTACAAAACAAGTGAATAAGATAACAAGTAGGTAAGTATATAAAGATACTACACGTTTCTATACAGGCATATTTAGCTATGAAACATACAATTGATAAGATTAATAGGCAAAGTTTTGACATACCTAGCTAGTAATCTGTGAATTTCGCCTTATTAGTTATTATAAATTGTAATATAATTATAGCAGTTATGATTTTAAGAACGAACACGGTATACATTTCAAACTAAAAGAATACCATGCTTTTACGTAGTAGGTGTATATAGCTAAAAAACTTTCTATAAATCAAATTATAAAGCTAAAGAGTTTGTTTGATTGGTTGAACGCTAGCATCTCAGGAACTACAGGTCCGATTTAAAACGATGAAGGCTATATAGGCTATATAATACCACGCTACGGCCTAATTAAGAGAAAATAGTAAAATAGAGTCTTAGTAATAAAACCTCTAATGCACCTTCCTTACAAAACTTACTGCAAGTAGAAACAGTATTGTTATAGTGCATAGAAAACTATCTATTATTTTGTCACCGCTAATACTTAATAACTGTCTAAACAGCCGAAGTAATAGATTTGACATAGAATATATATTGTTTATGCTACAATTAATAAGTTATTTGGTACCAACTTAGTTTTAAGTGATAATATAAAATTAGTTTATCTTAAAAATATTTCAATAACATTGTTTGCACATATCTATACCTTGTTAACTTTAATGCATGTCGTGGCAACTTGTAATTGAAACAGCACTATTGCTTGAGCCACTTAGAACATTGTGTGATTCTTTCCATAGTGTATGTTTTGTAAGTTGTCCTATAAATAAATAAATAAATAAATCTGATCAATGAAATAGGAGGGTAAATAAACCACACGGCCATTCACATCGCAGGAACATGTGTGTTAGTTTCCCTCGGCTTTAAAAGCATTTGTAGTTATAAAATAAAATGCGGACGTGTACGTCTGTCTGTACAATACGTAAAGAGTTCAGTGACCCTGTTCTTAAAACGAATGCATGTAGTACATTCACTCAAGAGTTGACACTACATTTTTGTTAATGTATCCATAATATGTTTATTCAGAAGGATATTACAGGTTTTGTCAGAAACGTGATCAATAGATCCGTGTCAACTTTTGACTCATAATATTTATTTGACGAGCAGACCTTGAGCGAATATAAAATTTGGTATCGACATATTTATCGAATATGAATATTATTAACATTTAGACAGAATAGAGATGATACGAATCAGGATATCACGGAATTTTAACTCATTATTTTCCGATGTAATAAACCTAATAACTAATAGCACAGTGTAATAGCGTTTATTCATCTAGGTTACAAAGTAACTCTTATGAAAGTCTTAAGTTAAGAAAATGTCAGGGATTCAATAAAAAAAAATATCAGCGAAAACTTATTCGCTGACTGGGTAGAGCTGAATAAAAGCAACTTCTATAACAAAATTTGGGCAAATGACTGAACAGTAATGAAGTGAATATTGCAGAGTAAACAATATGAACCGTAGAGCGTTGACACGGGTTCGTGTTACTATCACGAGCATCCGCATCGGCCCACGCGGTCTCGCGCGCCAATTTATGCATCGAGGGTACCAATCCTACGACCTCAACCCACAGGCCCTAGACAAATTACATTCATTCCATGACAATAAGCATGTATGTCAAGCGAAAGTCGCTAATAACACAGCGATACTGAATAAAATTCAAGATGCAATCAAATGCGTCGATTTGATGACCTCAGAACCTCAGCTTGCCAAGTTTTCTAAATCTATTTTGAGAATGTTACGTGCTAAATATATTAGGCCAATATAATTATATTTAGCTAGGTTTATACAAGTGTTTTATGTTATAAATGTTGGAAAGAATAAGTGTCAATGATATACTGTTATCCTGCGTCGTCTCACGGGTTTAACGTTTCATTTCAAGTCTTGGTAATATTATTATGCTGACACTTATAATATTTTTCTCACGAGTTAGCTATCTTACTTATATCATCATTTATCACATGGAGCTCGAATAATATCACTTATATAAACTTAGAGTGCTAATTTAAATTTACTAAGATTTAAGAGCGAACCGGTCTTGGTTTATAATTGGATTCGGTATAGAACATGTTGGTCTGATCAATAAGAATAAGAATGATTTGTTGGTAAGTATTACTGAAAACATAAATCTATAAATCTTCTTTAAACTGAGGTTTAAAGGTGTTTAAAAGCAAAATATTTTTTCGATTCAGAAAGGAAATTAGCGTAATTGCTAAGCCTTCGATTACTTACACGCCGTTGAAAGAATAGCTGTGGAACTTTTTCTTAAAGCATAATGACCATGTTGTTACTTATTGGAACAGGGTTTATCGGAGCGAACAAGACGGCTTTTGATAATATCTGACCCAGAATGTAAAAGCCCTTTCTATATGTACACAAAAAATCTTGCAAAACCAGTTTGTCACTGTTATATTTAAAAGCTACATAGAAATTTCTTTGCGATAATATTTTGAAACTTGATTCAAGCTAAAGCTAGGTATGAAGACCATAACTTTGAATACATCGTTGTCGAGTTGAAGCAACCAAACGAAATAGAAACGTTACATTAACAAAAAAATATATACCGTAGACAGTTTGTATCGATTCTGCGAGATATTATGCAAGGAATAATAATCAGCGGCACCGTAACATACAATTTATGCTATGTTACGGCATGAGTAGGGTTAAATGGAGCGTTTAGCACGTTACTTATTATTGTTTGTTTACTATACAAGAAAATGTCAATTTTATAAAAGAATTGTTTATGCTCCGAAAGATTTATCGAGATTTTAAAATCTTTTCGGATAACTAAAACATAAAACACAATACAGCATTGAGCCGGTTGGTTTTAATTCATCGTATTGAAAAAATCTCCACTTTTTAGAATATTCAAGTTATTTTTTTTTGGTTTTCAATCGCGGATATTATAATTTTCCAGCGAATGCAGCATTTTATCGCACATACGTAACCGAGAAGAATTACTTTAATACTTTACTTAAGAAAGATTTGTTTAAATCTTTCTAGTCTAGTTCAGTTGCAAATGAGCGAAAAATTAACACATACCTACCTACTTATTATAGTTGCGTAATGGTTTTGCAACCAAACTATGGAGCCTTTCCGATCTAATAACTGAAAGAAAATGCGTTAAATCTAGCATTATGTAATAACGTGTGATGACTACCTAGTATGCAGAGGTCAAGCAGGGTAATTGTACTGAGGTAATTGGAACAGACAAGGCAGTCTTTTATTGTGAAAATAATAAAAACGTGAAAGATATAGTACTGGGAAAAGGGCTCGGAAACATTATACATATTTAAATTCAATCTGCCGTCGCATGGCGCTTTTCAAATAGTGTAACCGTATGTGTATAATTATATACAATAATTACCTACTCTCTGACTCTACAACATCGTGAAGTTTAATGATTTTATAATCTTAAATGCTCTGTAGTTCTTTCAGTCAATAATTGAATAACCGACCGATATGTAACGATATGCCAACCACACTACGGTTTCCTATGAACTCGCATGACTTCCGAAACTCGCAGTATGTGTATGACACATCGATATTATAGTAGTTTTCCGCGTATGAAATAGACGAAGTACATGAACAGGTACATTACAGCTCACTTGTACTTGAGCTATGTACCTGTAATCATGATTATTCACGATGCGGCGGGATGAGTAACGCGCTCCGTTTGTCCTGCCAGCCATAAAATTGTTACGCAAGCAGGAATATACTTTTGACATACCTTTATAGTACTCGCTGTTATTAAATAAACAACTTCCATTGATAACAAAGCAATAATATAATGAAGAGAGATTGTCATATGAATCTTATTGAGACAATGATTTTTCGTCATTATAAATTTTAACAGGAAGTTTTTTATTTATTTACTTACCTATTTATTTAATACCTACTTCATACAAACTATTTGTCATCATCATCATATCAGCCAATGACGTCCACTGTTGAACATAGGTCTATATTATTATTATTTATGTATATATATTATTGGATGCGGGTGGCACAAAATCGCCCGCTGAAATTAGACGCTGGCGAAATTAGATGAGACCTATGTTCAAAATATGTATAGGCGGACTTAATTTCGGCATTCTCTACCAGTCAACCATTTGGGTGATGCAGAGAGTTAGTTGAAGTGGATGCATAAATAAAATTAACGCAGAAATTAAGCAAATAGATACAATAATAATAACTATATATATATATATATAATAAAATAGAGATAAATTAGCTACAAAGATGAAACTGCCACACTGTTAACAAAGAAAGAGTCACTGACAGGTGTCCGGTTAATTTTATGAGTAGTAATTAAATACCTATAAAAGAAATATAGTCTAAAACAAGCTTATTTATTATTCATGTTAAACACAACATTTTTTGATCTTTTCTTATGTAAACAAAGGTGAACATATGACCAACAAACACACATTTGAAACACCTGTACAAGTATTTACTTTATGTCTTACAAAGGTGGCACGAGCCCTTGGGGACAATATAAGGTTAATGGCCTATTGCCTGATAATTTTATTTATTATGAAAACAAATAAGGGCTTGTAAATATGTACTTTGATAGTTTTTCATTACAAATTCTATAAATAAACAGACAGTAATGGAATAAGGAAATTATGTGTTTAATTCATTTACAAACATATATTAATGTATTTTAATAAGTGGTCCCAAAACTCTTTTATTTATCTTCTCTAACATTTATTGTGAAAGACTCATGTTAGCAGTGGCTCCTTTTTGGCAGAAAAAAATATTTCAATGCTGCCAATCTGTTGGACACGTTTCCAGTGGACAGCAGCAATGATGCAGAGGAATTTAAGAGCATATTTTAATTTCTGATTTTCATATTTTGTTTTTTCTCATATTATATTATTACTTATTCGTTTTTTACAATTATTAATTTTATTATGTTAATTAAAATAAGGATTTCACTCTTTTTAAATGTATCAACTAAATCTAAAAAATATATTTATTAATTAAAACACATGAAAGTAGAGAAAGTTCTATAATTACAATTCTTAAAGTTTAATTATATTTTACTATTTAAAATAAAGGTTTAATGAAAAATATTAATGAGGCTAACAGTCTGAAAATTAACTTAATTGCCAATTAAAACTTTTTTAATGAGATAATTATTCCAGTTTTTTTAGACCTAACAAATACAATTTGTAAGATAAGAAAAATAGGTTTAAATTGATATTGAACACACAGTTACATGATTAAACATTTATGCATGTGTCCAAAAATGTTTTTTATTTTCATATTATCAATATGAAAATATTATTAGTAGGTATATAATATAAATACCAGTATGAAATTTGAACATAGATTAATAAGCCTGTCCTATCTTAAGTGTCCAAATGTGAGCTGGGTGTTCAAAGGGTCAGGATAGAGTAACTACATAAATAAGGTCTTTTTAAAGAGGCTGTAAGTCTTACAAGGTTATTGTTGACTTACATATTGATCAAAAATTATGTGTAAACTACTCCTGTTTGTAACATAGCCAGTGGTCTATTGGTATCAAACTAATTATAAAGTACAGAGAATGAAATAATTAAATTAAAATTGTATTAGTATCATTAAATTATTTTCTATTTACGCCAGTAACTTTGGTTTTTGCTAGTGACTTATATAATAGGTATATCTTTATCATAGTTTGCACTGCAGTTTCAGTTAAGATTGTCTTATCAGTTTCATTGGTTTATCAATGAACAGAAACAAAGCATTACACATTACTGTAATAATAAAGCTAGTCATACTCACTTCTCACTTAAATACTGGGTGATCCAGTATAGAACTTCACCGGCTAGCTCTGACTCAGTGATAGTGTACCCAGCAATATTGACTGGCAGCTGGTCTTCAGGATTTACAGTAGCGGCAAAATTCTCAAAAAACACTCGGTACGATGTCAAATAGTCCTCCTTATCACCCATTTTAGAAACTTTGGTCGATTCACAACAGTAACTAAATAATATTGTGTATATAATCGATCAACAAACACTTTTTAATTATTACAAGCTTAAACTAGAGCTAATGTCGAGTCCTCCTATAAAATAGAATTATTAACTAAATATTAAGCACTGTTCTATTAAAACTTAACACTTCAACACATGATAGATATCACTATTAATATTTGTACATGTATATTTATTGAGTTTATTATGAATTAAAAACATAAAATCACATCTCGCTCTCATACAAATCAACTCTTGTTGTCACATCCAATTTGCCATTATTATCTGTTACAAAAAAACAAAAAACCCCACACCCGACAATTCGAAACATCTGACAAAAATTACCAAGTTTTTAATTCTTTTAAACTGATTTTACTAGTCAGATGCGGAGGAATTTTATGATGCCGTATTTTAATTTGTAATTTCCTCCCCCTTTTTTATTTTAATGATACATTTAGTTAGTTTTTATTTGTAAATATTATTTTTAAATTTAGTTTAAATAATAAGTGTATAATAAATACGTGTAATAGTTTATTAAAACTGATTTTAACTTTAAAATAAATGTATGTAAAAATATTTTAAATATTAATTACTGTGAAATTGAAATGATTTTGTATTCATTATATGAGATATATTTTTTTAAATAATTAATATCATCGTGTCCTGCTTAAATTTACTATTTACGTTTATGAACGCATCTAACTGAATCAGTGAAGGAACTGAACATTTGACATAAGTAGTGTCACCTTAGGCTTATCGATATGTCGAGTCGAGTCGATAACACGCGTCGTGGCATCTTGACTTAGTCGTCTAGACTAGTAAAAGCAGTTTTTTGTATTCAGTTTTCAAGTGAGATTGCTATAGATTTTCGTCTATAAAATGTGAAACTTGAAATACATAATTATATTATTACGGTTTCTTACAAAAAACATATATATGTCAATGTAAAAAGTCTATTTTAATCGATAGACGATTTGTTTTTACAACACTAGTTGTTTACTGGGATTTGTGTGTCTGTCATAATTAAATACCTAAGACCTAGGTATAGGAAAAAGTCGTCGTTGCCGGTGAACTAAAAGTAATTGGTACTCTATCTCCATTGCTGTTGTATACTTGGTTTACTTTAATCTAACAAGCTTCTGCCCCTAATAACTTAGCAATCAACAGGTGAGACGTTCACACATTTAACTTAATCCACCACAAACTAAATTTAAAGTAAATAAGTTTATTCTGGAATATAATGATGCAATTACAATCTATATAGTGAGATTACTTGCATAATTATTTGAGTACATAATCAAAGTTATAATCATTCATTTTCAGAATACGTGATTGATAAATTGGGGAGATAAGATAACACATCAAGCAATTGAAAAGCCCAAACAGGTTCTTTTATATAAAACAGCTTCTGAAGTTCTTAAGCAAACTAGAAACTATAGCTTACCAAAATGCCGTCTATCGCTGGAAAATACCAACACTACAAAAATGAGAACATTGATGATTACTTTATTGCTGTTGGTAAGTTTATTAATGTTTTATTTGTGGATATTTGATATTGGAAATAAAAAATGTGTTCAAGCTGATCTTTTAGATGATCTTTCAATTGCTACCAACCAACTTTCAAAACTATGGGTGTAGCAGGTTTATCTTTAGAGAGATGAATCAACATTGAAAACAAAATTGTATCACAAAGATAAAAAACTAATTTTGACAGCAACTCAAAAATAATTATTTCCTTCTGTGTCTTTTCTTCACAAACAGGGTGCACCTATTATACCTCTTGCTGCTGGTGCTCTAGTCCAAAATTTTAGTTATTTTGTGTTAACAAAAATTATGATATATATTATTAATATTACAGGTGTACCCTTCATGGGACGTAAGATGATGTCAATGTCATCCCCATTGATGGAGATAACTTTGGACGGAGATCAGATGACAATCAAGAATGCTTCTTTACTGCGGACTGTTGAACATAAGTTCAAACTCGGAGAGGAATATGAGGAACACATGCCTAGCACAGCTATCAAGGTAAGACAGTAATTATTTGAACCCCATCTTGTTTAACCACCAAATCAAAAGAGGTCAACAGAGCCCGTAGGCTCCATAAAGCGTGGACTGAATTGACCTCAGAATCAAAAATGAATATGCATCGTATAGTATTGAATATAAATTATCAAAATATTATTAACCGTATGTTTACATGCAGAAAAATAGATTAAGGTGATACCTCTATATTTAATCTAAGATTGTACGAACCCATAATTGGCAATAAATTGAATTGAATAATGCTTTGAATTTTAAGGACTAAAACTGCGTTAAGCAGATTTCCGCACGGGTTCATACAAAATTGCTCTGACACGGGGACTCAGGCAGGCGACCGTAGCGTTCACGCGTTTGATCCGACTCTGTGTTTGAGAGTCCGCAAACTTGGCCATATAAAATAATAATTACAGACAGTAAATAATGCAGGCACTATGCTGCAGTAAACCAAAGATATTTGGTCTTTTTATAAATAGAAAAACCATTTTTATGACATCATTCAATGCCTTGCTAAGTGCAAAATATTATAAGTTTATTTATATTATTCAAGCTGAATAAACATGGGTAGAAATATATTCTTCAATACCACTTGCATATTTATAATAACTAAATGTCTCCTATCGGACCAGTAGCTTTAACAAACATAGGTACTTGAACATTACTAGGTTGCCATCCATCTGGGTCCAGAGGAATGTCCTGATGTAGTTAGGGTTCTAAAATGTTTAAATAATATAACAAATCAAACCATATTATATGTTACTGAGTTGTAATAGCAAAAAACTCTGTTCAAATCCAGGTCGCTCTAAAATTTGGGGTATTCTCACTATTTTATCATGGTTGACAGATTTTAGAGATGGCAACACTGTTTAAACACATTGATTTGTAGCTCAGTGGTGCTTGTTCGGTATATTTATTTGAATCTTTGCTTGCAGAGTGTATCTTCTATAGTTAATGACAATGAGCTGATAACAAAGTCTGTAATACCAGGAACCAGTGATAATTGTGGTCGTCACTATCTATTCACTGATGATGAGTGTATTGTTGTGAGTATAAAATATTTGATACTATTAAGTTCAATAGGTCAACTATTTGTTTTTACTGTGACTTATACAAATTATGCAATATTATTTGCTTTGCAAAATGTATGCACCCAAATTTTAATATTTTTAGGGTTCCGTAGCCAGATTGGAAAATGGAACCCTTAGAGTTTCGTCATGTCCATCCATATATCTCAGGCATTTTTACTCAAAATCTACTTGATGAACATTGATGATAGACAGAGATGGACACAGACAGCCGTGGGATGAAACAGGCTAACAAAAAAGAAAAAATAAATTTCACATTGTTCATTTTTTATCTGTTTCAGACCCTGACACATGATAAAGCTAAAACTCCAGGCAAACGTTATTTCAAGAGAGTCAAGTAAATATAAAGCATAGTCTTTATTGGACAGAAAATATCCCTGGACTCCCAGACCTTAAATAATTTCTGAGAAATCAAATGTGTGGGAATAGATAGTTCTAGTATGTACTTATACCACGAAACTTAATGTCTGTCTGGGGACATGTATGGCCCCTTCGATTGGTCTGACTGTGTACAAAAACTATAATTATAGTGCCCTGAGTAACAAAAATAAAAAGCAAGACTTAAGATTATTAGAAATTATAAGTTGGGTTACATGCAATCATGGGAGTTTTAAAGTGTCAGGCGAATGTTACCGCCGAAAAGTTTTTGCCCAACTTCATCACCTTAAATATGGCTCAAAGTACGTACTTAGAACTATCTATTCCCGCACATTTAATTTCTCTAATATTATTTATTATTAATAAATAAGGTCTGGGGGTCCAGGGGTCTCATTCTATGCTTTAATTCATTCTTATGCTGATACATACTGTCAAGGCTCTGTGTTAAATATGGCCCTTTTGAGTACTGATTTTAAATTTATTTATACTTTATAATTTTTATATGAATGATTTTTATAAATCAATGTTTTTCTAAATAAATAAAAGATAACAAAGCATGTTGTTTTAATTATACAGTTTTTTATCTTTCTAAGATGTTTTTCTTACTTACCAAATTTTATCCTGAATAATTCTGATTGGTTCCTGGTTTTACCCTGAAAACTTTGAAGTATTAATAGGCGGTTACTGATCCCTCAGATTAAAGTTATTCATCGATTAAAGTATAACCTGACTGAACATAAAAGTAAAACAATAGAACTTATTGTTTTTAATTGCCTAAAGTGGCAGACGAGCAGACGGCTCACCTGATGGTAAGTGGTTACCACTGCTCATAGGCGCTGGCAATGCTACGGGCACAGCCAGGCCGCTGCCTACCTTGAGAGGATAGCTCTCCTTAAACCTCGTTTGAAGAAGGACATGACAACACCGCTGTAGGAAGTTCACCCCAGAGCCGGCACGTACGTGGGAGGAATGACCGCTGAAACCTTACCGTTCTAGACGATATCGGCTCCAGGTAGTGCGGGTGAAACCTACAGAGGCGTTGAGTGGTGCGATGATAAAAAGGCGACGATGGCACCAAATCTAGGAGTTCGTCGGAGCACTCCCCATGGAGCAATCGATAGAGCACGCAGAGTGACCCAAAGTCTCTTCGTTGCCCTAACGATTCCAAGGTGTCTGTCAAATTGGGATCATCGACGATTCGAACAGCCTTTGGAGGGAGTCAAGTTGGTCGAGCTGGTACTTGGGAGCTTCCGCCCAGAGGTAAGAGCAGGACTCCAAATCGGTAACCTGTGCTTTGTACAGCACAAGCCGCTGTTTAGGTTTGAAGTACTGCTTCGCCCTGTTCAGGACACCCAGTTTTTTGCTCGCGTAAACTATAGTTTATTCATTCAACTGTCATTTTTTATTTGCTGAATCTTATATTTGAATTTTATCCTATTAATAACCGCAATTTGAGGGCTCAGAAACGTGTCAGTCAGGTTGACTGGAAAAACGGAATCAAGGAACTTATTTAACATAACTAGCTAACATATTTAAGTTCCTTGGAGACAATGTGCACTTTAAATGACCTATTTACTACTATTGACTATCTTTATAATGCAATTCTAGCTACCATCGCGTTATAACATTATTCCAAGAAGTAAAGTGGTGGTGGTGGTGTTAATATTTATTACCTGTTTGCTACCTTAACATATATTTTTTTCACAATTTTATGAAGCTCCTAAAAAAAGTTATTAATAAAAGTCATAAAACGCCTTGACATAATTTATTTACGTGTTTTTTTCTCAGAATAATTGCTAACAATGTTTTTGTAGGGGCTTAGTGGCTTATAATACCTACATACATATTTGTATTATTATATTATTATGCTTTATGTAATTAAGCCGCTTGTTTAAAATCTCGCCTCCAAAAACGTCTAGCAAATTATGAGGTCAGTGACTAATTTTAGGCATTTATTAAATACTTACATACGACAGTTTATTTTAATATGACCCTGCATCTTATTATTTTACAATCAAAAAATTGCCTAGTTTTATACGTACTTGTTATACTAGCATTTGCAGAGTAATATTCAGTTAATATTGATGCCAACAACAGTCTTACTCATTAATTTATTTCTTATCAACAATCGGAATCAACCGTCAAAACTAAGTGGCGAGCGAGGCACATCTCTATGACGATGACAGTTCTGGTTTTATTGATTTCTCAGTTAATCGGTTGTATTCGGTTTCAATTGATTTCGTTTTATTGTTTTGAAAGAAACTCAAGGAACATTGATTAATTTCTACTGCATCTTTGTTCTCTTGGTGAAATTCTTACAAACAATATTTAAAAATGGTTGAGTTTAATAATTCTCCGAATCAGGTATTAAATAATTTTTTTTTCAATCGATTTTGTTGTGAATGAAATAATTATTTCAATTTTATTTATTCTTGTTAAAAGTTACACCTAGTTCATAGCTATTTCGTCTAGAAAATCAATACATACCGAATCTATGTACTTTTTTTTATTGCAGGTAAGGTAGGTACTTATTTGCAAAACTGGTTTCTCCTTATTAAATTTATTTTGCAGGAGCAACAGGTGAAGAAATTAAAACGATTCTTAGAGGGCTGGCGAGTGGCCGTGCTTCCGTTAAAATCTGTGATCTTGTGGGAACAACAATGGCATCCATGTGCTATAGTTGGCTCTGTATCTATCTTATTTTTCATCATCTGGTTGCTGGATCTAAATTCTCTTGCAACATTAGCCATTATTGGCCTAATCCTGAATTTTATAGATTTCATTGTGCCTGTTGTTTGTAATTCCTTATATGGACCTACCTCCTGGACTGGGCAGCATGAAAAAATGTTTGAAGAAACTTGCAACAGCATTGTAACCAGTTACAATAAGATTTTGTACAACATACGCATGTTCTATACAATGCGGGAAACCAACCCTTATATGGTAAGTTGGGATAACAATTTATATAATCTGTACTTAGTTTAAACTCGGGGTAGCACTGTTTGTCTGAAGACTGCTAATACAGCCATGTCCATTACGAGAGATTATTTAAAAGTACTTAATGGTTCTAACATTACAAATATCCAAGGCCTAACTTATCAGAAAGATATTTCTAGCTCTTTTATTTACTAAAAAAATATACAAAATTTGTGTCTAACCATCCATTATTTATTCCATTATATAGTAAATAACCATTTCATCAAAAGTTATTTATCTTTTCCAGTACTACATCATCTCTATCAGCATGTTGTGTACAGTTGCATGGGTGGCCTCTTCTGTCAACAACGTGTTCCTGGTCTACATCTTGGCTGTTGTGATGTTGCTCTGGCCCGGCCTCCGACACAAGGGCATGTTTAACATGTTCTCATCTATGTTGAATATGGGTCCTAAATCTTACCTTAAATCTGAATAAAAAAACAAAATTTTTACATAGGTTTTAAATATGTAATTGGTCTGGTCATAAGTTTTAAGTTAAGCTTAGCTTATTATGAGCTTTAAATTACTGTATGTGTGATATAGTTTACGATATTAAACAGCCAAAGCCATTATTTATGTTTATATTATCTACTTAATCCTTATCATACCATACACCTAAACCATCTCAAAAGCTACTGAAGAAATGTTTTTATATACAAGTAAATAATTAAAAAAATAGTTATTATTCAGACTGCAAAAAAGTCAACAGATAAGCAACTCACTAAAAGACCGAAAAATGGTTGTAATTATTATTAAATTTAAATACATAACATATTAATATATGTTATGTATTTATATGTTATGTATATATGTGTAACCAACATCAAAGTTTTGTTATAAAAAAAATTAACTACTTACAATTTCACGCCAAGTCTGCCATTTGGATTTTTTTTCTTTAATACATATCTAAGGACGCTTGGGTTTTTGAGAAGAATTTAATGATACCTACCTTGATTGTCAAAATCCATCCAGCCATTTGGAAGAAACATGGGAATAAAGAAATTTACAAAAATACAAGATATGCGCAAAAAACAATACCCGTCTTGGTAGTCGGGTAAAAATACCGGTATTGATTTTGGCTAAAAAAGTAAAAAAACAAACTCGGCAATGAACAGATTGACAATATCAAAAATAAATAAAAAAATACTTTACATTATTTAATCACACATGAGTAATGTATAACTACTCATTTCAGTTGTAAATGCTAAAAGCCCTCGCCCTAAACTAAAACCTGGATACGCCCGTGCAAAGCTTCAGCTTCGTAATGTTGCCGGCTTATAGGGTTCCATAGCCAAAATGGCAAAAACAGAATCTGCTAATGTTTGTATAGATAAGAAATTACACATTTGGCAATTTCTTTTCATTTTATTGACTGTCACATACAAATGTACTTGGTGTGTCGCTAACTGAACTATTGCTTCCAAAGAGTAGCAACAGTTATATCTGCTTAAGGAAAAAGGAATAAAGAAAAACAAAATAGTTTCTGTATGATTTCATCAATTATTTTATTTTGATATAAATTCTTATTTAAATACATCAATATCTTATGATTTCTCCAGAAATGTTTAGGATGTAAAAGTGTGCAGTAACTAGTAGAACAAGACAAAGCGTAGGACTACAATATCTGAGTAGTAGATTTCTGACTATCTAGGCTTCGATTTATAATAGACAGTGTACTTCCAATGCCACATATAATACATTTTTACTTCATGATTGAAAGCTAACTCAGAATATACAAATAATCTATCAACATGGCAGTAAAATATAAATATAAATCCTATCTATTAGGGTTATGTATTTATTACATCGATTAAACAACGTGCGAAGCAGAATAGCCATAACTAGTGCAAAAAAATAACGTATATGAAACTTTGATGCCTCCAATTAAACTAACGCTTGATATCACGAGTGTATTTCTTTTTATTTACGTGGTTATCAAGCGGTTGATTTGTCATTATCGGACGTGAGTATCGTATGCGACCTAGTACAAAATCACGGGTATACAGGTGTCTGTTGAGTTTCGGGACACACTGTATATGCATCAGGACCGCACTGGATGCAAGCCGCATACGAACAGTCCTATTGGAAATCCTCTTTCGGAGGCCGATGATGATGACGTCATTAATACGCGTCAGTTCATTAGAGGCTAGAACAAAGCTCAAATATTAAATGCCAATGAATATCGTCATATTTATTGTGCTATATTATGAGATTCTTACTATAAATAAAATAACACTGAATCCCTATTACGAATCAATTAACCGGTACTTAATTTTCTGCTATAGTGAAGCCAGGTTTTATTGACGTGTTTTTCGCTTTAGTGACAGATGGTAAGCTTGGCTCCACATTATTGTTTGACTTACCGTCACTAGATGTACTAGGTCTAAGAAGGTCGTCTGTTACTAGTGTTGTTTTAAATCTACTACCCGCTACGGTCGGTTGGGAGGTCAAGTTACTTTTTTGTGCACTACTGTCACTGTACCTCCTGCTACCATTATTGAGGACATCATTCAACTTTTTACCTTCTTTATTTGGCAAATTCAACGGGTCTACATTAGCAATATGCTGTGTATTTTCTTTAACACATTTTTGTTTGACGTCGTCTAAATTGTAATTTTTGCTACTAGACGGCATATCTTTATAGAAGCACTCTTTAGTTTGTTGTAAACTAAGTCCAAAGAAATCTGTGGAACATTTGCTAGTGGACGGCTGATTGGTATCCAACTTGAGTGAACCGACTCCTGTGTACGACTGTGGACTTAAGTCGTTCTTTATTATCTTCACTGGAGACCCGCACGGGTCTACTGATAGAGTTTCTTCGTCATCTTCTCCTTCGGCACTCTGAAAACATCAAAAGTGTTCACTGTATCAATTAATTTACTATACTCATTGCGAAATCAATGTAGAATCAACAATAACAACATTTGACTATCTTTGAATGTCTGTTTTTGTAAAACCAAATTAAATTAATAAAAACAACTTTTGTACTATTTTGAAATGTTTGTACTAAGAAGTTACAGTTTAACCTTTTGACCGCCACGTCAAATCGGGTATCGCCGTGCCTTGAGCGCCAAGCTTTTAAAATACAGTACATTTTTTATGTCCGTCATTGGTGTGGTGAGCACATTTTCATTTTACGTGTATAGACGTCTCTGGCGTTCAAAGGGTTAATACTTAATACCACTGATATCGGCATATAAATATGAAAATATGTTTAAACTAGAAGGCTCCCGTCGTTCTTTATTTGCTTCCTCGATAAATGGGCTTTCCAACATTAAAAGGTTTAAGTTGTTAATTTTTTTTCAAATGGTCCAGTAGTTCCTGCGATTATAGTGTTCAAACAAACAAACTCTATTATAATAATAGTATAGATAGGTATAAACCTAAAAATCCAATGTGACAGTGATTAGTTAACAAATATTTTGCACTGATTTCAGCCCGAGTATAGATATTTTTTGTAATGCTAACCGGCACCTATTGATATGAATATGTCGCAGATAGTTCTGGCGTTCTGTTTGGTTAATTTTATTTGTATTACGATTTTGGCTGTTTGCCGCGGCTTATATATAATAATATATAATATTCTACCACATTCACACAGCGCCATCTAGTCCCAAAGTAAGCAATTATAATGCTTGTGTTATGCCTGCAACATACTGATCATCACATGCACGTTGCCGACCATTTAAAAACCTTTTTATGTTAAACAGGTTTTTAAATGCGGCCTTTTTGATGAAAAATGTTGTAATATAAATGGACTCACTAAGAGGTCATGGTCAGTGATGGAGCCGGCAGTAGCTTCGTTGCTGTTGAACTCGAGCTCCGAGGCTATCGATACCGGCGTCACGTCGCCGCTAATAGAAGAACCTGAAACATTCCGTCTTTATACACGCCACAGCAATAACGTATCGACACGATATTATACACCAATTTTCAAAAAAAATTCAAAAGTTAATATTTATGTAATTGAACAGTCATATTGTCCTACAAATTGCGTGGTACGTTATCCCAGTATTTCCATACCGGTCTGGTATACCCTTGCTACGTCTGTTAGCTACCATAATCAAACTTTTGGAATACGAAATTGTTGGGCGTCTCATCGAAATGAAGATACTCACGAAAAATTAGCTTATTAGTAATTAAAAAAAAATTTGGACCAAGGATCCCAGACTAATTATGAAGTGCACGTTATACCACTCTGAAAGTGACACGATTTGATATAATGTAAATAAAAAGACGAACTTATATTTAAAAATCTGTCCTTTTGTTGATCCATTAGAATACGTATACTAATATATCATAGTAATAAGTTTGGCAACAACAGTTCTTGGTTGATATTATTATGTGCTGCTGTTACGAACACAAGATACCTGTCAGTCCCTAATGGTAAATTAGCATTTAAAAATTTTTATTTGTCCTTTACAATTTTGTCAAAAGCTAGTCTCTGTTGTTAAATTACCCATTGTTAATACAGAATAAAGCTCTGGTGTATGGATACGTGCCTTTAATATAATGGCGAAATTTGTTGACTTTGATGACTTCATTTCAAAATAATTAATGTAATTGTGTTTCGCCATCGAGATTATTTTAATTAAATTAACTAACTATTATTTTTAAAATATTAATAAAATCAAAATATTAGATTTCATCATAAATAAATAATAATAACAGAACATAAAGCAATCCACAGCTCCTCAAGCGCGCGCCACATACGATATTAAGTTTTAAATTCAGTCATCAAAGTCATTTTATTTTCTCATTATTATTCCCAGTAGACCGCATACTCTAATTATAAGAAAACCTCTATAATTCGTTATTTAAATAGCAGATTATGTAATGCTGTTATATAATAAGACCAATTCCTCATGCTTTATCCACTTGCTATTATTTTAGCAGATTTTAATTAACTTACAGTATTCTATATTAGCATAGAACAGTGCAGCGCATGCGATATTATAGTCATGCAACAATAAACCTTAATATGATGGTATATAGTACATATTATTCTGTGTTGATGGAGTATATTCGTAACAAGCCTCGAGATTGTGCAACGTTTACAGTCTACCGTCGATCTGCTTTGTCGGTATGGCGACGGTTGCTGAGCGCGCATCTATCATCGCACGGTATTTACACATTATTTATGGTATCTTTTTTTTAAATATTGAAATTGGTTATTTAACATGCTTAAAAGAGGACCGATATTATATATTGATAATATCTATACACTATAACTCTTAGTTGTCTTACAATTTTTTTCAGGATCATATCTAGTAATTAGATACTTATACAAAATAGATAGCAATTAAAAAAAATTTAATTTTTCTTTTTATGCCTCTTCTTTTGCGATTGTTGGTATAATATTGAGTTATTTCATTAGTATTTGTTTTGTTTATTATGGCTAGGTAGATGTATTATATCTGATTAGGTACTATGACCTAGACAAAGTGTGTAAGACATCTAAAAGAGCGCGGTGTATGTAATATCAGTTCTATTTTAATATCTAAAATATTATAATATATTTGATAAATTCTGTATGGATAGTGTGTAACGTGCGATGACAGTGTGCGAAGTGTCCTGTAGTGGGTCATACAAGTGTGAGATGCGTGTAGTACCTGCGAGGTTGGAGTGCGGCATGTAAGGGTGCAGGCTCGACTCGAACGCGCACAAGGTCGCCGCCTCGCCGTCCCACTGAGGGAGCTTGCTCGGCACATTTTTACTCCAATTGCTACTGGAATCGATAATGTTTAGTTTACCAGCCTTTGGCTGCGCCCATGATTTAGCTTAACAGATCCCGTCAGTGAATGATTGATTCAAGCGTGACATTTATGAGTGATCGCATCGGTCCGAGCCGCCACACGTTGGACAAGTTCAAACGTCAAGAACGTTCTAACCGTTCGTAGAACAAAGGAAGGTCAAGTTTTAGTCGGAGATAGATCTCATCCTCCAATGAGACTTAACTGTAGGTGACATTAATAACAAATAACATGTAACAGAAAAACTAACATCAAGCAACATTAGCAGATATATTGTAAGTGTTTATAATACAAATCTAGTCGAGTGAGAGCGCCGCCATCGAGAGAAATTGAAAGCATCTTCCAAAACTTCAAACTTTATTCAAGAAAGTAAAAGAAATCAAACCAGAAAGAAGAAATAATAAGAAAGAATCGGAAAACGCATTTTAGCCTCTCTATGATCATGACCAAATTCATCTAACAAGTTCCCTATGAAGTAATCAAACTCTGGATACCTCTCCGTTGAAGTGGTCTTGGGTTCAGAGTTGGACGCGTAGTTCGAGTTGGGCGAGGAGGGCCCCGCCGACGACAGGCCGCTCGGCAGCTCGCCCGACGACGACATCAGCGACGACGGGCCGCTCCACCCCACACCTGCACACGACACTCCGTCAGGCGCCGCCCACGCGCGCCGGCGCATGCGCAGCGCTACTCACTGTTGGTGGGCGACGGCTGCTTCAGCGGCGCGCGCGAGCTGCTGGCGGGCGGCGTGCCCAGCAGCACGGGCGCCGCCGTCACGCGCTCCAGGAACACGTCGAGCTGGCGCAGCGACAGCGCGTTGTGCAGCGTCTCCAGCGGACGGATGGCCGGCACTCCGCCGAACCCCTCCACTGCGGCTACACACAACACAAACTCAGTGCGCCGCCACGCGCGGGGCGGGGCGCGCGGGGTCCCACACTCACCGTTGCTGGCGTTGGACGCGGGGATCATGACGCGCAGGTTTGGTGCCGAGCTGGAGCCGGAGATGACGGCGGTGCTGAAGAGGCCGGCGGCAGACAGCTTGCCGCGCGCGCCGAGCCCCAGCATCTTGAGGTAGCTCATCTGGCCGGCGATGCTGTGCCGCTGGCGCCGCCCTGCGGCCCCCGACACGCTAGAGCCCGCCAGCCGCGGCCACGAGCCGCCGCGCGCCCCGAACGTGATAGCGGATAGCGGGAGCTCGTTAGTCGAGGACTCGACGCCGTCCACGTTAATGAGGGGAGTTAGCGGCTCGTCCCCGAGGGGCCGGCCGGACGGCGTCGTCACGGTTAGTGCGGGGAGCGCGGCCGACCGCTCGGCTGCCGCGGATGGCGCGTATGGCGTCGCGGTTTAGTAGGGTGTTACACGAACGAGGAGGGTTACGTGGAATATGCGACGTTAGTAGACGGGGTGGTGATAGAGAGAAAAATAAATTAGTGATTAATATAGATAGATAAGTAAATACATATAAAGATATATAGGTATAAATAAATAATCGAATGTATGTATAGATACTCGTCAAAGCGTGCTCGTAGAAAGAATGGCAGTACGGAGATCGCATTTGACATCACACTACATAGATGGACCCCAACCTGCGCAGTAGTTTGACGATTGTTCCTGGCGCCTCGCGACGTGAGCCTCGACGTCGCCGACCTCCTCGCTCGCCCACGGCGCCGTGACGTCACGTGACCGAGCGAGGAGGGAAGGACCGCGGTCTCACGTCCGCATGGACTCGTATAGAATCGATATTGAACCTAACTCGATATAACAAATAGTAGGTTAGTGAGGTAAGTAGTAACACTTGTTCATGCAGGTGCGGTACAATAGTCAAACGTGCGGACAACACGCGGGGAGCGAGGCAGCACAGACACACACAAGATCGCCGGCCAGACTGAGCTCAGGAGCGGCGCGCGCTACAACTCCAAAGTGATCAAATAAACACAGCGGACACACGACCGTGGACCGTGCCACAACCGTCAATAGTTAGGTAACGTAAACGTATTAATTAAACTAACAAAATAATCGATGACACAGCAAATATAAATAAATATTACATGTACTCGTTGAAAAGGGACATGCGAACATGCAACCTGCTTACCTGTAGGCATCGCTTCTTTCAATAGAGTATAATCGAGGCAACGCAACTGAGTAACTGACAGTTAAAGACAAAATATAATGATTTACAAAATGATTACATACAACTAACATATCACAAATATTCATTCCATAAATAAAAAACTAAATTCATAATAAGTGCTAACAATGACAATTGTTTAGATCAATAATTGCTATTGTGATTTTAATTTTATATTTAAATTGACTTGCTGACATTTATTTATTATTTTATTTGTATTTATTATTGTGCTAACAAATGTTTGGATCAATCATTGCTTGTTTTCTTCTACAAAGCCATTTTACATTATCTATTTATGCAAAGACATAATAAATTTATGTAATGGTGCAAATTTCCCAAAAGCATTATTTCACCCATCATTACTACCGAATACTACTTGGTTAAAGAAATCACCCAGATCGGCCCACATTGTACTAACTAATTTTAATTCCAATACAACTTAAACAATATTAAAGATATTAAATTAAAGATTTTATGAGTGAAAAGCTCTTAAAGAATCACTGAAATTTGTGATACGCATATATATATTTTGATCTAAAGTTGTTTTTGGAATAAATATAATGTGATTCGTGAGTTGTAGAGTGAGACAATTAAACGACCCACAAAGACCGACACCGTGTTGAGCACACGTATATAACACGATACCTTTAAGCTAAAAGGATATAAGCGACATTTTATATCCTAACAAAATTAGGTATGAACTACATAAAGATCAAATACATTTGGAGACAGACTGTCACTTGAATCCTTTTAGCTGAGTAACAGAATCACATTAGGGCATTGCGACATTAAACTAATTTGTAACAATACACTAAATTCAATTGTTCAATTAAACAGATCCTGACAAGAAAAGCTATGAATATTTTTTAAACAATTCTATCGTGCTAAATTAAACTCAACGGAACTTCTTTATCAGTAGCTTGTAAAACTTATGTTAGATACATAAGTTTTAAGCAATATCGATATAATTTCAATTCGATATCTTTAGAGTAGGTACTTCGATCCCATAAATCAATAAATAAATAGAAAAAAGCTAGGGGTGAGTCACACTATTTTACCATAAAGGTACCTCGTCGTCTTTTCCGTTTATGATTATTGTATTGTGAATAAAACAACCAGTGAATCATAATTATATCAGAATGCCGTAATGTAAAACAGTCAAGGTATCGCTCTACTGCTTTGCTAGCGAAAAACAACGCAACTTCCAATCACAAGTTTAGGAAAAAACAACTCTAAAATAAGATATTATAGGTGCGCTTTTTCCAAACCTTAAATCATGTACGAGTTCAATGCAGTAGTCGCGACTTACCCCCGTTACCCGCGCACTCGTCTCGCTCGCCCGAACTAAACGCTTAGTGGGAGTTTATGCAAGTGACCAAACGCGTTCCATAGTGACCAACGTTACGTTTTGGTTTCCTATTTGGACAAACTGTATTTCAAAATATTTTCACTAGGGGGCCTTATTCACATTTCATAGAAATTGCAGTTTAGAGAGCTTATTAAGGAAGGAAGAGGCTCGCCAACGAGTGATACTCCTAATGTTGGTGGCGTCCATAGATACGTTAACCGCTTACCATCATGCGGTTTGTAAGCTTGTTTGCCACCACACATAGTGATAAAAAAAGTATTGAATATTTTGCATATAAGGCCACATGCCCATCCGGCTAACATCCTTAATTCGGCGTCATTCTTATTTTATAGATATTGTAATTTACGTTATCGCGATCGAAATATTCAGAGACAATAGCGCTAGTAAAATGTATGGAGGACGCATATCGGAACATTCACCTTAACAATGAACTCGCACGCATAGTGCGTGGTAATAACGTGATTGTTCGCTAGCACGCCAGTGTGTATACTCGTGTGCGTATACCTGAGTGGTCGGGCGGCACGGTCTGCAGGCTCTGGTAGCGCGGGCCCACGGCGCCGGACAGCGGCTGCTCGCCCACTGTCACAAGGAACTCGCACATACGTCACGTGTTTGATACACGGGTACACGGATATGCGACACAATACTATTGTTCCCGTACTATTGGGTAGTTACACTTCTACCATACGATCATGTGGGATGAGTTTGTATGTAGGGGGAGGTCTACCGGTCTACCTTGTACTAATCTACTTGTCTCGGAATCAAAACAATAATTTAGAAACTGTATATATGTAATATGAGGAGAAGCGTTTTTAACCCTTATTAAAATTAAATTAGCAATCTATTCTAAAGTTGAGAAGGAATTATAGAATTTGTTTTGTGCATCGGAAGTTTAAAAGATAATTTACGATGTTCTTAAGTTTATATTGATAAAGAACCCGTTTAGAAACAATACTATATCTCGTTTTGATGCTTTAATATTTGTATAAATATGTTAGCATTTTCACCATACATAAAAGGGTTAGGTTCCTTTTCTAACGATATAAACGTTCCGTTTTAGTATCTAATAGAAATAGAAAAAAAAACAAGTCATCAACCCTATTTCTGTTTCTATTTAAATATTTTTACTTAGTCGTGTAGGAGTAGCATTTACGAGTATGTAGTATATTTAGATTCTACTGCAATCCGTACGAAGCAAACTCAAATTAATATGACGTGTTAAATACAAAATCTATAACTATACAGCTCAACTACGTAGGCTTATAAAAATAAAATCATAACAATGATAGGAACACCCTACTAAATATTCGTTCAATAGTTTGGTTTTAAATAACAATTTTGTCCAATACAACCAATGTTTTGATACAATATCCAATGGATAAAATTACCAAATAAACAACCTTTTATATAAATGCTAAACAAGTAATGGAAAAATTCAAACCCACGACGGGACTTGAACCCGCGACCCTGCCATTCCGTGTGCAGTGCTCTTCCATCTGAGCTACGCGGGTGGACGTCCCTGAGATCGAATTTATCCATTACCTGTTAACATGATGACATCATGACAACGTTTTTCTACTTATCACCGTGGCTCGTTACAGAAACCTACGTCGGCTTGATTTTTTCCATTACTTGTTTAGCATTAAATTTATATAAAATGTTAAACCAAAGCGATGGAAATTGCTTAATATTAAATGTACCTAAATGAACAACCTTACGACCAAAAAGCGCGAAATGTAATCTTGTATAAGTGACCAGTAAGTCCGCTTACCGGTCAGAGATTTCATCACTTTTCAAACTATAGCTAATGTTGGTTAAAACCGACCAATATTTGTATTGCGCACAAATCTTGGTTAAAATCCGACCAATGTTTGTATAGTGCACAAATGTTGGTTACAAACAGACCAGTAAATGACATTACATTGTCACTGTGACGTACAATAGTCGTGTGTACGTGGTCGAGGTACACATCACTCGGGTGACACTACAATTAGTGGGAGGTATTAGTCCAGTCATGCGTGACCCTCGCTCGTTGGTATACTTACCGTTGTCGCTCTGCTTGTGTTGGTCGTAGCTGCGAGCGCGGGGCGGTGCTTCTTCAACATCTTTGTGCACTTTTTCATCACCCTGTATAAAATTTAAAATTTTAAGAGCGTATTTGCGTACGAAAATATAGGAAGTGGAAGGAAATGGTCTCTGCCTACCCCTTTTGGGAAAGAGGCGTAATCTATATTTATGGTGGAAGAAATAAACTTATTTTTTTGGGATGTAGCGTAAAAAGAGGAACGAAGATTGTTAACTAAATAAGAGGCGTGATGTAGTATGTATGTGTAGGTACCTGATCGTGGTGGTGCGTGTCGCAGTCGGCGTGGCTGCGCGCGCGCAGCTCGGCGGTGAGGCGCGCCGCCAACGTCGACGCCTCGTGACCGCTCACCGTGTAGTGGAGGTTACTGTAATTGTCACTTTACATCACATGTTAATAACCACGTTTACATGCACATACGTAAAATATTGTTGTGAAAAAGAGTTTTGAAATAGGCGATTTTGTACCTTATAATAATACAAAGAAGATAAAAATTGCTAGACAAATGAATCTGAAATTTTATAACACAACGGTAGCAAACAGACTTAGGGCCCGCCTGATGCTAAGCGGTTATCTTAGTCTATGGACGTCCTTAAGAAACCTATTCACTCCTCTCCTAACTTATATCTGTTTTGGATATTCAGTGCAATAAGTAGGCGGTATCAAATATAAAGTTTTTGGTATATCTAGTATTACAATATAAATGAAAATGTTATCCCTAATTAACAATAGACTGTTTCGGTGCAGCGCCAGTATGTAAATACAATTTACGCATAACATGTCCTGGTTTCGATCCTCAAATAGACACCTCGATTACTTTTACCCCAGCTCGGGCAAAAATGTATGGAGGAAAATGTACGGATTATTGTCTTGAAATGTTCAGTATCAGCCCGAAGTTTAAAAATGTACAAGTCCCGGTAAATGGCAATAAGTTTTAAAAAGGCGTGAAAAAGTTATTCTTTTCAATTTAGGTTTTTATTCGTCATATGGTGAAATAAAAATCTAGGATAAAGGACATTGTGGACGAGCTCACCACGCGCGGCAACCCGAACATTACCTAGAAAAATGTTCGTTGCTCGATCGAACACTGACTTGCGCGGCTCCACGCGTTATTTGTACACACCTTTATGGATATACAAACAGGACTTTATCCCATTGATATGAGCCTTATAACAAAAATATAATCAAAATCCTTCAACAGTTATTTAAAAGAAACTCACCAAATAGGTATGGGATCGGACGGCCTCAATTTCGCTTTAGTAGACTTTTTTGGTGAGAAAGTGTTGTCCAATTCGTCGGCATCCTATAACATGTGATACGTACATTAACCGATAATTTACAACAAAATAATATAAAAAATAACGAATTACTATCGTCACGCAGCTGACCTTCGATCTCGTACTAATATTTTCCCAAATACAATATAGCTTTACCTTGGGACAAAAAAAAACGAACTTATAAGACAAAAATCGGTTATATTTATTATTAAATCGCTTTGTAGTTGAGAATCTAATTGGTTTCAAAAAAGAGTTAATAACGCTAACGTTTATATCTCTCCCATATTACCCGTCACTATGGCTTCTATAAGCCAGAATTCATCATCTTCATCATCATCTCAACCCATAAACGTCCCACTGCTGGGCACGGGTCTCCTCTAAAGAATGTGGAGGGAATTTATCCTACTATACCACGCTGGGCAGACGAGTTGGTATAGGGTTTGTTTCGAATTTTCCTTTTCTTGCAGTGCTCTTGTTTGCATAAGGTTACTCCCTTAGTCGCCTTTTACGACACCCACGGAGTTGATATGGGGTAGTGACATTATGTATTCTTAACCCGTCACTAGACGGAACAAACAACACGGAAAGCCATGATTGACAATGATGAAATGTGGTACAGTGAGCTATAACACTCGAAAAATATAATACATGCCGCGATAATAATGTATAATAATAAATTACACCCACACACACACATCGTAAAATTAAGGGTGTCTTTTTTTTTGTCGTTTTCCCGGTTCAGATAGGTGATTAGTGATTATTCAAGAATCTTTGAATAAAGTTAAAATTGTTAGTGAGTTTGCCGATTTATAAATCTTTCGTATTCGTAATCGGTAATCTTTCGCAAGCTTCAAATACATAACGAATATTTAATTATATGGAGTCGCATTAACACGTTGATCGCTCACCTAGGACAATGAGTAACTGTATTGAATTGGTCACAAATATTAAGTAACATAACAACTTACAGGCTGCAACGTCTCCTGGCTCGCCATATTATCATCTTCGCCTTCTTCTTCTATACATTTCACTTCGTCTGACGAACTCTGCTGTAAGCAGTAAACTACATTTACTTGACAAATTAATAACATCAATGACATACGTTCATTACTGTTCTATAATCATAAGCTACGACGCCATTTTTAATAGCCCTGACTCGGTATAGCAAACCACAATTTCTTGACACGTAATTAATTTAAGAAATTTACTCATTGAATCGAAGTTCGCAGTATTTATTAGTTTTATTTTTTGTTCATTACATCACTAAGTAAATATTATTGGTCAGCAAATCGTAGCCACATTATTTATATACTAAAATTTCGTCCGTCAATAAAAGTTTGACAATTCTTGCCTAAAGTTGGTCTCAATAGACACTGGTTGCTGAGATTTACGCGTACAAACTCTTAGATTTAATATTAGGAAAGACAGACATACCGAATTATTTGTAGTGGAGTGGTTCCGGCTATGTGGCCTGAACCCAGGTCCAGGCGGCAGGTTCTTTTGCACACAACAGTTCACGCCAGGACTGAAGTGTAACTCCACATGGAACCTGTAATTGTGTGTCCAGTCCAAATTTAGAATAGCCTGTTAATTGTCACTAACTTATTATTTTCACACCACACTGGTGGTATTTTATGTACGCGTCTGTTAAAGAACGCTCGTCCAACAAATACGTATACGGATACGTATGAATGCTTATTTACCATAGACTACGCATGCGTAATCAGACAAGATGTTAAGTTAAAAAACGTAATTTGAAAACGCTCGCTCTAATGATTTAAATGCAATAGCTTTAAACAGTTAAAATCATCATAACTGCCAAATATAAATATGAGTTATTTGTCAACAGTGAGAGCTTATTTTCATTTATCGGTTGATGTTCATAGCATTTTTCAAATTTTTAAATTCAACCTCTCAGGTTAAATAGTTTCATTCTCTCATTTACTAAGCATGATGTCCTACCTTTCTTCTGAATAAGGATCTTTGGTGGGGTCCTCATACAGCATGACTACAATCTGCGACATGTAGTTGAGCTCAGACACCGTTGATACGTATTCCATCGCGCGACGCCATTGCTCGTCTTTTATTACCTGCAGATAACACAAACATTAGACAAAAGTTAGCGTACTTATAATATAAATGTAGCTTCACGCCTTTAATACCCGGAGGGCTAGGTAGAAATGCATCATACCCACATATCATACCTATGTTAGATTCAGTAGAACAAGACATGTAGTGGCAGTCCACTTCATTGAAAGAGGAATTGCCACCGCACAAAAATATTGGCAACACAAAGGACACATTCAAGCCGCTGCGCTGTTTGCCTTGGAATTGCGTGTAAATAAAATATCTATCCATCATAGAAATATAATTATAATTATATCATTTAGAAAGATATAATTGTCTCTGCAATAATGGAAGTATATTGTATCTTAGGCAGCAAGAACTGCGACTCAAGATATAAGTACTTACGTCTAACAATCCGCCGAACCGTAGCACAGTAAGTAGCGAGTGCACGTGACTCTCGCTCGTGAAGTACAGACGCGTACGTACGTGCCGCCCCGGACTTGACACACCGTGACTGTACCTGGAGAATAAATCAAATGTCTTTATAATAGATTTAATATTAACGTTCAGCACGCGTACCAGACGTGGCACGCAACATAAATTTTGGATTTTGGTTGCATCTTAGTGAAAAATAAAATCCTAAGACGGAATTCTATATTTATCTTTACACAAAGATTTGAAATTATAAATATTATATTTGAAATTTTTGTATGTAATGATTAGGTTACCTCGGATTCAGTCTATTGACAGTCTCTTCACCAGACTCTTCAATGTTTCTCTGTAAGTCAGCTCGTATTTTCTTCAGTAGTGGTGTACAAATACCTTGTCCTATCGTCAGCTTCTCTTGCATCGTCAAACCATATTCCTATGAAATTAAAGGAGATTATATTATTTGGAGATTGTTCATGACATTTAGATATCCCTGGTATATAAACAGGAATATAACTTGACAATTATATATTAATTTTTAATACATAACAGTTTCAATAAATATATGCATGGACGGAGCATTTTATGTTCTAACAAATCGTGCTACTGCAGATACAGTTACAATTTCAAAATCATTTTTTCAAAGATTTTACACTACTAAATCTCTATTTTCATTAACAAAATATATACCTGCGGTATAACAATATCGGCCTTATACTTGAGATATATACAGTTTCTCAGCGAGATAAAACTGTAGGGTGTGCTGTTTATGTTGTAGGTTAGTTGATGTATACAATAAAATTGCTTTCCACCCTTAGAGTAAATGTCGTTTGCATATCACAAAACAATAAGGTCTGTTTTTGCTTGCAAGTGACATCGGTACAGTGACAGTTGTCGTCGTAGTAATGAGTCTTACTGAATTTTAATTTTGATGGAAATTTTTGTCAAAAATATATTGACGGCTGTACAAGTCTCACCGTTTTAGAATTATGGAAAAAAGCTTACTAACCTGTGGAATAACAATATCGGCCAAATACTTGGCATATATATACAGTTCCTCAGCGAGATCAAACTGTAGCGTGTGCTGGTTATGTTGTAGGTCGTACTTGATACAGTCGTAGATGTCGGGGATCTTGGATATGTCATACGTATTGTTCTTTGTGCAGAAGTCCTTCTCGATCTTACCCCACCGGCGGCCCATTAGTTCCCAAGTCTCGCCGTGGTACAGTATTGTGTCTAGAATATTGAAATTTTTTATGGTTTTTATTTCTTAATTTAAGAGTGTTATATTATTGTATTCAAGATGTTGTTTCTTTTTTTTTCAACACAATAAACTTCAGTTTCTTTATCAGGCTCGGGACTAAGGGAGGGGAGCGTGGAGATAATTACCCCACTTAAAAACAATCTCGAATAAATCCTAAGTCATGTCGTAACATGACATAACACTTTTTTTGTATTAAATTAATTACATTCTTAACTTGTCTTTCATAGGAGTTACTTTCTAACCTAGATGAATAAACGGGATTTCTTTCTATCTTGCGTAACTTTCTTACACATCCCCGCTATGCTAACGCCATCTATGAATATCAATATGAATGTTATCTCACCTTTAGTCTTCGGATCGTCCTTCTTAGCGACCACAATATGCACGAGGTGTTGTATAAGCGTGTGTACATGCGCACAACAACGTACGGGGTTCTTCACGAAGTCCATCGCCGCGTTGATACTGACGGAGTCGCAAGGGTTTATCTTGGCGCGGTCTTCATCCGTGAACTCGCGGTCTACTTGCATAGCTTCGTGTAGCCGAGCCTTGGCCCTGATGATATAGGTTTAAAGATACTTTATTTCTCAAAAGAACTACAGTTCGCTTAGATGAGATTTACATGATATTTACTAAAGTAAATTTAACAAATTTTGGCTTAGTTACTAACAATACATAACTGTGTAAGTAGGTAGGTAGGTATTACAAATCTTTGAATGAAAATTATAGTCCAGGAGCAATTCGCCGAATCAGACACCGGGACTTGGTGTGAAGTTATCATTTAAATGTTTTTTTTGTATAATTTGTTATTTTAACTTATTTTTAAATACATTAATATTATTACATTCCCTGAGTTCGTTTGTCAATTTATTATATTTTATTAATATTTTAAAAGTATAGTATGACCATGTGCCTTAGTGACCAAAGTAGTTACGAAAAATAAAAGTTGAATATAACAACAAACTTCATTCGTAACATTATAATAATCATATCAGTCTTATTACGTCCACTATTGGACATAGGCCGCGGGAAACTTTTATCGGAGTCATTAGAGTTTATTAGAGCCAGTCGTTTGAAGTTAACAATTTATTTTTTCTTTTATACCTCGACGGTGGCAAACAGACGAACGGTTCGCCTGATGGTAACCGTAGCCTATGGGCGCCTGCAAGACCAGGGGCATCACGAGCGCGTTACCGTCCCTTAAGAAACCTATTTACTCCTATTTTGAAGAACCCCATACTGTAGTCCCTTGGGAAAACCTCGTTAATTAAATTATTTTTTTTTACGTTACGCTCTTGACATAAAGTTTGTGGTCGTCATGTGCTCGTAATAGATGGGACAGATATTACATAGGAGACGAGTGTATCTATTTAATATTACATATACATCTTACAACAATCACAAGGGAAATGCGTGCAATAAATCTGAATATTTATAAAAAAATATATATTTATCGATTAATCAGTCGATTACGAGTACTGTTTATTAAATCAATTAATTACTTGTAAGTATATCTATTATCCCTTTCTAACCACTTGAATAAATATAGAAATAATAAAATGATTAAGGTAATCATTAATTGATAAACGAATCTATCTATATATTATTTGCTTGTATAACTATTGTTAACTAAACGATAAAGAGTATACTCTGAAAATGGAAAACACATAATTCACTTACATATTCTGAACTTTGGACGAATCGCAATCATTATCGAGCAAGCCATTCGTGTTAGCGGACTTGACCATCTGCACTAGTATAGGTGTCAGTTCTCCTTCTAACGCTAGGAGGCCCTTAGCGAAGGCGGCCGCCGTCATCTGTACTCGGCCCTCGTCTGACGCGTAGATCTTCAGATCGTGGCGGAACGTTGAGTGGAGGCGGAGTAGGCCCAGCCCTTGGGTACCACCTTCACCTGGTGTGCAATGTTTAGCGAGGTTTAATTTTTTTTTTTTGGGTTTCATACCTCAAAAGGAACGCTTATAGGTACATTCCGTTGTCTGTCTGTCTGTCCGTCTGTCAAGAATATTTTTCCCAAGAACGCATAATAAGGAGTTAAAATTCACATAAAATACTTGGGTCTGAAATCCCTTGGAGCAGTGAAAAATCAGAGTTCAAAGTAAATAAAATCAAAAGATACATAGACACTGATTTATGCACCCTTTTTGTCGCATATTTTGACGATGGCAAAAGTCAAAACCTACAGGGTACTTTCCCGTTGACCTAGAATCATCAATTTTATTTTTTTTTTTATTTTTGACATTGTACTGGGTGGGAGAAGATCCGTCTCAGTACCAAAAACTGAGAAATATTAGTAATTCACATCACGGAAATGTCAGTGATTCGCAAAAAAAGTAGCTGAACATATCCATAATTTCAAAACGCAAGTATACTCTAGAATATATAAACCATTTAAAAAGACCACCTACAAAAGTAAAGCGCGAAAAGTTCGCGTTTATTGACTCAAACTCTTTTGTTGTATCCGTCCACCCATTATAAAATTGACAATAGGAAATAAATATTTAATTTGCATCTCATTTTGATTTCACAACATCTGAATGTAGCAAATTCAGCCATTCGGTTATTTAGGTTATAGGTAAATTATATGAAGAGTAGTTAGTACTAATAACTGACCAGGTATATGTCGTCCTTGTCCACCAGGGTACATACAACGGAACATTCTGCCGAGCTCCTCGGCCTGTATACGTCCAGCGGGCGTCAGCTCCCCGCCCCACTTCAGTATCAGCACGAGGGACGGCTCGCCCCCACCTCCTACTGTAAAACAACACACATTTTAATATATTACGAAAATATCATTATTAATAATTATTTTATCGCATGCCAATGTAAAACAGATATAAGTTGAGATTTCTCTGTTCGGAAATTTTACCATCTGTCTATAAGCATTACATTCAAAGTCATCTAATGAAGTTTCTCATCTTAAAACTTCTCTAGTTCTTCAAGATTTGACCCATGTCACTTAACTTCACATAGTATTATCACAATATGTCTAGCAATCCGAATCTTAAAAAGTCATGGTATTTTATGTTATTCCATTCAATCGGTTCATATCCGCGCTTGGGTTGTGGGGGTATTTAGAAACATAATAAATGAACACAAAGTGCACCCAAACTGGAAACAATTATTTGTGGGATACCTACGCAAATATTGTACCCATACGACAGTATGGGTACAATATTTGGTGGGTTTGGTCCCCATAGGAGACATCCTATGGGGACCAAACCCACAATACACGCTTTGGTGGACGTATACACGTACACATACCTACGTACACAGCATACGTGCACGTACCAATCACATAGAACAAACATACTTCATTACTATACTGATATAAGTGAATCATACAAGGAAAGCTTACATCAGATTTTATATCTCACTTTCAAGTGTCTACTGCGCATACTATGGATATTGCCATAAATTCTACACCTAGTAGGCGGCATTTACATTTATACACTTAAGCCATGCTAAATACGGCGTCTTCACAAAACTAACAGATACCTACAATCTTACTATCGAGTTAAGCTGTGATATCGTGATAGCGGCAAGATTTATTTATAGTGTTAAGGCGATCTCAAGATAAAATTTGATTACGTATGCCCCACTTGTGGATTCATTTGTGTTAAGCCGAACAAATAACGTTTGAGTCTCTATGTGCGTAAATTTGGTTTGATTACTTACTACTGAAAAAAAATCTCAAACTAACTGGTAGTTTGACAATTTATTGATAGATTGATGTGAAAACATTAAATATTGGTAAAAGCTTATAGAATTTGATGCCGAAATTACGGTTTAGGCGCATTAGGGCTAATTCTCATTATGGCAACCGACTCGCTAATGGACTACTTCGCATTATGGCTACTTCTCATTTGGGCTACTTCTGATTAGGGCTACTTCTCCCTTGGACTACTTCTCACTTGGGCTACTTCTCATTAGGGCTACTTCTCATCAGGGCTACTTCTCAATATTTGGGAATGCTTAATGAAATAAGTACTGTCTTTATGTATATAAACATGTTTATTCATTCATATGAGATCAATGACATTATTTTAAGAATAAATCAATGTAATAGGTAAGTATACAATATTATAAGTTGGTGTAATTTTTACTTTAGTCTAGTTTGAACTAGCTTATCCCCGCGACTTTTTTAGCGTAGATTTCAATATTTACACAGAAATTTATAAGTACTTTGTTTTAGGTGCAAAACTTGAAATTCCAGGTATCTCCCACTACAAGGACTAAATTTTTATTCGTTAAGGTTGGTTTTTCAAACACCAAGAAGAACCCATTTACTATTTGCGAAATCATTTTCATATTAAACGTTGATCAAACCTATTAAGTAACGACCGAGTTTTTAGCGATTTTATCATAATTTCATCCCTTTGACGTTTGAATTTTAAAAAATTGTACTGAGACTACCAATGTTTTTAATGTATTCTTTTATCAAGAATCTTAATCCAATGCAAAGGAAAATAAACTAAAAAAAAATTGATAACTCCAATGTCAATAAAATTCCAATACCTGTTTAGTATCCATTAGCAAAAATTTTTACTTTTCCCTCTCGTCGTTTCTTGTAATTTTTAATTATTTTCGATCTTAGAGAGCTCCTACTTCGTTATTTATTTATTTAATACTTCATACAAAATATGTACAGGCGGACTTAATGCCATTAGGCTTTCTCTGCCAGTCAACCATTTGGGTGATGCAGAGAGTTAGTTGAAGTAGGTGCATAAAGCATCAAGGGGACCGTCAATTCCAATTATTAAATCAACGTTCACGGACGAGCAAACCTGACTATCTGATGTTTATCAACCGATTTTTTTTCAAAATTAACTTAAATGTTGAAATAATGTCATTGATCACATTTGAATGAATAAATATGTTTAAAATTATACATAAAGATAGTACTTATTTCAATAAGCATTACCAAATATTGAGAAGTAGCCCTGATGAGAAGTAGCCCTAATGAGAAGTAGCCCAAGTGAGAAGTAGTCCAAGGGAGAAGTAGCCCTAATAAGAAGTAGCCCAAATGAGAAGTAGCCATAATGAGAAGTAGTCCATTAGCGAGTCGGTTGCCATAATGAGAATTAGCCCTAATGCGCCTAAACCGAAATTACCAATTAGTAGTTAATCACACACATACTATGTCACAATATCATCACCATCATAATCTTTTTTTAACTTGACATAATATTTTTGTTTGACTGGCCTGTTGGTCTAGTGGTTAGTGACCCTGACTGCTAAGCCGGAGGTCGTGGGTTCGATCCCCACTCAGGACAAATCTTTGTGTGATGAGCATCTTACAAAGATTTCCGTGTCTGGGTGTAATTTATCTATAATATGGATGTATTTACAAAAAAAAAGTATTTAAGTAGTATATCAGTTATTTAGTACCCATAACACAAGCACATATAATTGCTTACTTTGGAACTAGTTGGCGCTGTGTGAAATGTGGCAGAATATTACAATATATTATAATAATCATCAGCAACCCATTAAGTCCCACTGCTGGGCTCGGGTCTCCTCTCCTCTATCTAGAGAGCTGAGAGGGTTAATAATCACAATGTAATCTATACAATATAAGGAGTCGAATGGAGACGGCCAAACTGCAAGAATATCGACCCCGACTAATGGTTGAGATTCTATGCCGTCTTGGATAATAAAGTGCTTGCTCATTGCATATTACAAAACATAGAAACATTGAGTGGAATATTTCAGTGCTGGCAATTAAAACAATAATGTGTAATCACGGCATTGCTAAGGAGTTATTGTACAGGTCGAAATGAGTTCTAGTAAGTATTTGCTTGATAAACATTGTGGATTGTATGTGATGATAATGCTGCTTTAAGGCAATAAGTCGGGCAACTAAACGTTCACTTGAACAAATATTTTGTGTAATAAGGGCGTTTATTCATAGAAGCGTAACAGAGGAAAGTTTCATGTTGTATAAGCCAACGTTTTCTTTTAACATACTGTGTTTCGTTTCTATGGATTATCACCCTAATTGTCACAATTCTTGCCTGATATTTCAGCTGCTAACTTAAAAATAATCTGTAATATGCATTGTGATTGATATAAAAGCATTTCCAAAGTGATTTAACAATATTTTACTTTTCTTTAACCTTTTGAACGCTTCTGTAAATCTCTCACAATTTGAAATATGATCTTGTTATTCTGATCATAGGACACATTATTGTTTCCCGGTTATGGTGTTTGGCAAATGGTTAATTAAACATGGGCTATTATCTATAATCCTTTTAAATATTGGCTGACCCCAGTATAGTGTAAAGGTAGTTCGAATAAATAAGTTTTTAATAGAATTTATCCTAATATTATAAAGCTGAAGAGTTTGTTTATTTATTTGTTTGTTTGTTTGGTTGAACGCTAGGATCTCAGAAACTACTGGTCCGATTAGAAAAAATCTGAATAGCCCATTTATCGAAGAAGCCTGTAGGCCATCACACTACGGCCAATAGGAGCTGAGCAGTGGGCAAATAAAGAACGACGGGAGTAAGTACGTACATAATAAGTACGTATACGCATTTCTGTGTATACGTACTAAAAATCATGCCCGAGATATCACAATGCATATTACACAGAATATAAGCGTATATAAATAAAGTGCAGAAGCGGACCGTCGAGACACTGTGGCGCGTTACCGTCGTCCGAGCTGGACCCGCGCGGGCGGCCCCGCGGCTGGTACTTCATCTGTACCTTGCGGTTGATGCCCGAGAAGTGCCCGTACCTGCACACACACGTCACAACATATTTAAAATGAAGGCTTTAAGCAAGCTCTGCAGCTGCTAGTATCATTCATCATTTGATAATTCTTTTTTTTTTAAATCACGAAATTCTTGGGGATCCTATAAAACTGTCTTAAAATGCGCAATTTTAATTTGCAGACTTAGCACTCTGTAAACGCCAAGAAAAATCGCCGGTTCTACGTAAGAATTCGTGTCATTTTTACACATGAAATGTGTATGTACATTGCTATGGCGTTAAAATGACGCGCACTGTAATCTCATCGCAAATTTTCATAGCTAGATCCGACTAAACTCTTGTCGTGTACTTAATGAATTGGCCTTATCTGCCGCAGACACGGTGAAATTTCTTAGCGTGTAAAAGAGCCCTTAAATGGGGCTAAGATGTCATCATCATTATCATCATTTCTAAGGACAAATTTACCATGACGCTCATTAGGAGAGGACAATCTGCAGCGTCGAATGGATGAAAAGTTTAATGACTTTTCATCCATGCAAACATCCAAAAGTCTCAAATATTTCTGGAGGAATTGGCAGGTAAATACAATGCCATGGTCAAAAGCTGAATGACAAACAAAACTTACATTTCCAGAACACTCTTGAGCTGTTCCAGTTTCCCCTGCTTCTCTTCAATCTCGGGGTCAGCGTGTCTCGTCTGAATATCAGATAACAACGCACGCGCTATGTCCAATATCTCTTGTAGTTGTTTCGGCTTTTTTAACTTCACGTGGCCGCGCTTGAATCCGTCGTACTTCTCGAATATTTCAAAGAATCTATGTAATATAGAATAATATCTCGTAAGAAAATATCCGTAAGTCATATCTCTGTTAGTGAACAGATAGCAATAACTGCTGCTGCCAAGCAAGCGTAAACTTGTTTTGCTATTATAATAAATATAATCATATACAAGAATTCATAATAAAAGAAAGAGCGCCTTTAGAAAATCATCGTAATTTAAAACAAAATACATTTATATTATGAACCGTGTAGCGACAGATTAAGAATACAGAATGTCATTATCCCATCTCAACCCGTGGGTGTTGTAAGAGGCGATTCAGGGAGTAATCTTATGCAGACAAGAGCAATGCGATAAAAGAAAAACTCGAAACAAACCCTATACCAACTCGTCTGGCCAGCGTGGTATAGTAGGCAAAATTCTCTCCACATTCTTTGGAGGAGACCCGCGCCCAGCAGTGGGACATTTGTGGGTTGAAATTGTGATGATTTGTTACGCCTTCAGGTCTTAACTATTCAACCGATATACATGACATGTAGCATTGAGATAGTTTTGGACCTGGAGAAGGACTTGGCAAAACCGCGGTTGAAGGCTAGTGAGAAATACGTATCGGTCATAAGTACCTCTGATGCCTAACTTCAACCTTCATCTTCTGTTTAGGCGTCCTGTCTCCATGCCTGATGACAGCGACGACACACCGCAGCTCCATCATCTTGCCGAAGGTGGTGGGCACGATGGGCGGGTCGTCCAACTGGAATGGCACCGACCACGGGATGTGCAACGTCGGAGCCAACTCACGAAGGATCATGTTACCCAAGATCTTCGCACAGTCATCGTAGTATTTGTTCGAGTTCTTTACGAATGAGAAACCGTTGACGTCGCACACGAATGATTTGCCGTTCGCCCTGTCAATAAATGATTACAATGAAAAAGAGTTGTAAGATGAAATATTAAAATTCAAAATTATTTAATTTTGAACTTAGTCATTGACAGAAGTTAAAAATCATTGATTGCGAACATGGACACATGAACAAACAATATAATTATCGTTTGAAGCGCCACAACCCACCTTTGGGCATGCAATATTTATAACTGTTTTACACAAACAGTGCGATAAAAGATTATAATAATAATAATATTCTACCACATTTACACAGCGCCATCTAGTCCCAAATTAATAATTAAAGAATTATATTTGCTTGTGTTATGGGTACTAAACAACTGATATACTACTTAGATACATTTTTTTTTGTAAATACATACATATTATAGATAAATTACACCCAGACACAGAACAAATCTTTATGCTCATCACACAAAGATTTGTCCTGGGTGGGGATCGAACCCTCGACCTCCGGTTTAGCAGTCAGGGTCACTAACCACTAGACCAAAAGGCCAGTCTTGTCTTGTATTGTCTTGATATGTTAGAAACAAAGTGATATAATATAATGTCTCCAATGTGGTATGACCAGTGAAGAAAACCTAATATTTTGCAGCTTTAAAATTCTTCGTGTATTCGTTACTAGGATAATTATGCACATGATTTAAAATAAACAAATATCTTTTTTTTACACAGCTTCGGCTTAAAATACGCGAAATATCTTACCTGAGCAAATCAAACCCGCACACGGTCTGTTTGAAAGCAAGACACACTTTCCTAGATATAAGCTTCTCTTGGTTGGACAATATGACCGGGTATCTGATCTCCTTGCCTTCCGAGTCCCGCTCAACTTTGCCGTCGAGCGCGGGACTCTTGCGTGCCTCAGCGTGCGCGTAGTCCGGCCCCACCGTATACACCTTTACGTCCGTACCTGTTGATTCCATATTCGAAGTTATTTCTAACTGGACTTGTGTTTAACTGCTCTATTATACTAGAATGTACGTATATCGGGTAGTGACAACATCGCACTCACAGTAGAAAAGAGTTGAAGATGAGAAACACTGTTGGTCAATTTTGATCCTTATAATTATGAACAGAAGATGGAAATTGTCGGGCAAATGTAAAATTATTTCTTTCTTATCGAATAGGCTTGAGGCATTGTCTTGTGTTAAAGTTTAATTCATCATCATCATCATTATTTATCAAGTCGCCCAGGCCCAGAAGGCATCGAACTTGACTTAACGACTACCGCATTAAGTGATAACCGGGACCAACGGCTTTATGTGCCTTCAGTACGAAGAAGCTCGAGAATTAAATTGCCACAAATGGTCACCCATCTACGGACTGACCTTGCCAAACGTTGCTTAACCTCGTCGATCGTACCGAAGATCTCAGTACCACAATTCTACGCTTAAACTTATATTTGTTTGACATTGCTAGAAAAACAAGACTCGATATTTATTTGCAATAATGCATTCAATAAAGTACAATAGGTTGTAGGTATAAGCTATGACTCCATTAACTAATGCCTTATCGTCACTCCTTCACTTCGATAAATATCTTTTGTGAATGGACATTATGTTTTGTCAGTCACAGAGAGACCGTAAATGAATACTAATATTATAAAGCTGAAGTGTTTGTTTGTTTGGTTGAACACGCTAATCTCAGTAACTACTGGTCCGATTTGAAAAATTCTTATTTTGGATAGCCCATCTATCGATGAAGGCTTTATAACATCACGCTACGGTCAGTAGGAGCTGAGCAGTGGCCAAACAAAAAACGACGGGAGCGAAGCCTCCGTCAACAGCTAGTATAATTATTATGTTCTATTAAATTGTGTTGTTATTTGTTTTCAGACAATGTCCGCTGCAGCACAGCAAATCATAAAATTGCATAAATAATGATTTATCGTAAAAGGGAAACAAACCCTTTTTTTTTTTTTTTTTTTTTTTTTTTTTTTTTTAAGAGGGGAATGCGTTTACGCATACCGCCCCGTGCGGGGACACGGGACGGTTATGTGGGACTCGCCGGCTGAGGCCGGAATACCCACTAAACCCCTCTGTGCACCGACTCTTCGCTGTAGCGGGTGGGCCGCCGGAACTTGATATGACATCAGCGACCGAAAAAGGGAAACAAACCCTATACCAACCCGTCTGGCCAGCGTGGTATAGTAGGCTAAATTCCCTCCACATTCTTTGGAGGAGACCCGTGCCCAGCAGTGGGACGTTTATAGATTGAAATGATGATGATGATTAAAAAAGAAAAGTATCAAAATGCATATAGATAATATATATAATAATCCACACCAAATGCATGCTGTGGCAACCTATAATTAAGTCTACAATAAGTTTGTATCCTTCTTTGCATTTAAGATATTATTTGTATTGGTGTAAGATTTGTTGAGTTGTCCTAAATAAATAAATAAATAAAATATATATCCAGAGCTTCCAAATCAACGCTCTAGTAAACCCAACTGCGTAGATTTATTTTTAGTCATAACACGCGGAAATACTATAAATACTCGGCAGGCCCCAACGTCGCATTCTGCCAAGCTGATGAAATCATAAACTTACATACATTGTTCTGTTGACACTCACCATCAGTTGGCATAAAATCTTCGTAAATAAATGACCCTGTTTTTCTCACTCTCGACTCCGGCGAATATATACTACTCCGACTTCCTATCTGTAAATATAGAACACGTAAATATTTACAATCACGACATGCGCCTTCACTGCAATCGTGTTTGTGTAGCCTACGAAAGTCTGACGTAATAAATCTCATATTTTCTTAAACATTAGGTAGAAAAAAAAACAATACCGTTGAGTAATTTTTAGCATTAAAAGGCACAACAGACGGCGCTATAATTATTATAACTCGTATTATTAAGGTATATTATGGTACATATATACAAAAATATGCCGGCACATTTAGCAGATGAAGAAGAAAAAATATATATTAAAGTATAGCCATTGTGTGTGACAACTTTCTGTACCCCGAAATATATTTTTCTATACTAATATATATAATAGCACCGTCTCAGGCGCACAAATCACTGCAAAATTAATCTGCATTACGTCCTTTTTGCACTCACACCATTCCTTTTTCTATTTTAAGGATAAGGTTGTGGCCAATAATAAAAACAAAAACCTAAGATAATAATAAGTATGGAGAGAAGAACAGCACCCATGGAGGAGCACTGTTATGATGATCAATATTAATAAAACTTCACAATTATCAACTTTAATACTATAAATGCAAGATAGAAATTGCTACGTGAAGTCTTTGTCACTTAACATCTTTTACCAATAAAGGTGCGATGTGAAACACAAAGATGTTTTAGGATTCGTTTTAGTTGTTATATTTTGTAAAATGTTGTATGTTTGTAAAATATGTCCATTATTTCGTATCCAAGTAAATTTAAAAAGAAAGAAAAGCAAGAAAAAAAAATTTTTTTTGGTACAAATAAACGCACATACAAGAGGAAATTGAACATTTATAATTTATTTTATTTTTGTGCGTATCGTACCAAAAGGGTGTCCAGCTCAGCATAATATATACTAAGTTATATCGTATTATATATAAATATATATAAATTTTATGAAATAAAAATCTTAAACCATATAATTATAATGTTACCTTTCTAAAGAGTCGTTGGCTGCCCCCGCCCGCGGAGGTGGGGTAATAAATATATATATTATGATCCTCGGCCGAGACAGGTTTCTCTACGAACGGCTTGTTGAACACAACACCGTTCACTTCGACGTGATCCTCAGACTCCACTAACTCGTGATCTGAAAATATTTACACTTTCATTACTCATCTTGTTTCACAGCCCTTTGTATACACCGCCCGTCGCTTCTATCAATTGAATGTGTTAGTGAGATCTTCGGACCAACACGCGGTGGCTTCACGGCCGTCGGCGTTGCTGGGAAATTGACCAAACTTGATCATATTATATAGGAAGTAAAAGTCGTAACAAGGTTTCCGTAGGAAAACCTGCGGAAGGTAAGTTTGTTAAACCGAATTCCTTGTGTGATATTAATCCACGTGTCCGATTAAATTATAATAATGAGTAATTGCCTGTTTAAAGGACATTTGGAAATACTTCAGAAAAAACAAAACACGGAATGTTGACAAAAGATATTTTACACGTAATTTTGCGTTTACGTTTATATATAAATTATATATAAGAGCGATTATCTGATCACGAACATCATTATATGAAATACGATATCTTTGCCTCATATTACATAAGATTATACAACGTTCGTTGTTATTCCATCTACTTTAACTATTATCGCACGAAATACTAGCCACGTCATATCTCACAGAAGCCATCTATCATTACTTGAAGATGCTACTTTAGAATAGAATAATAATTCAACAACAAAATAGGCAATATAAGTCGGCGGTGACGTGATGTAGATTTCAAACTGCATGACGACATAGTCTTCAATTTTAGTGTCTAGAGTCAGGGGTTCCCAAACTTTTAAGATAACGGAACACCTACCAATTACCGTTTATTTTATGGAATCAAATGATTACAAATCAAAGACGCTGTAATTTAAATAAGAACAAAAACTTCTACTTAAAAACTGTGGTACCTATCAAATAATTTGGCAGATCCCTGGAGATTTTTCTACGGAAATCCCTAGGTTTCGCGGAGTCCACTTTGGGAATCGCTGGTCGGTACAATTTCGAGATTGGACTTCTTGACACCGATTAGAGAAGTGTGGAGGATTGTGGACATATTGAATGACAAAACTTTTGGAGTCAATAATTATAAAACTAGAAAACTATTACGATACAGTATTACCACATGAAATCACAATCACAAGATGAGTTAATCGGTGGTATTCAGACATTATTACTTTTACATTTTCTCTTACCAAAAGATATATCTTAATGGTAAGTGCAACAATAAATAGAAATCTCTGCAAAAACTGATTTTTTCGCAGCATCGCCCAATAACCAAAAACTTTTGTAAGAGGCTTGATCAAAAGAGAGAGGATACAGCTTAAAATGTACTTACGTTTCGGATCTGACGAGTCCCTATCTAAAACAGCATACCTCGGTATCTCTATCCCCTCACTTTCCAATATCGCGTATACTTTTCTTCGATCCTGTAACAATGTAAAAACTTAACCAACCGCCATGGAAGTCGATACATTTATAAATTACATGCGTACTACATAAATATACCTGTATATCATACTGCATATGAAGATTATTTATAACATAAGGCTTCCGTAACTTCTCGTACTGTATGGCCTTGTCTAACGGGAAGCCCTTTGAATGAAACGAAATCAAGCAATCACAGATAGGCCATTCTTCAACCGGCTTCTGTAAATAAAATAAACACTTATTATTACCGAAATTAATTAATTAAATTCACATTTAAAGCGCTTTCATGATTCCACCAGCGCAACGTGCTTCTGTTCGTCAAATGTGGTTCTGGAAGCTAGCAATGAATGCTTGTGAACGTACCACTACCGACTAATTCGCTATTTGACACCGTTCAAACAAAGCGAGTAGGTATACATGCTGCTATACAATGGAAACAAAACACAACACAATGTTAGTATGCACAGTACAGTATGTATGTACGTTAATAGTTGCGAGTTAGACGTGCAGTATGCACCCAAGATGTTAGTCATGAATATAAACAGATGACATATAGTAAAACAAAATATGTTTGAGATCTTTTGGACATTTAGGTACATTCCAATAATGCATTTTATTACTTATCTACTCGTATGTTCCGATGACTTCATAAAACAGGTGTTGTTATGGAATCTTTCGCGTTCCAGATAAAAATGTAAAAACATTATTCTACTGTTGGGTTCCGCCGAACTCGAGTAAAACGGAACAGAGACATCACAGTTTGTCTGTTTATCTCTCTCTGTAGGGTAGATATTTGACTGACCAATAGTTGTTCTGTTATCTTTATTAATATGTATTTAATCTGAATAAAGCAGCAATTAAATTATTTTCATGTGGTTTTATATCCCAAAAATTACTGCACATTGCCTCAATGAATAATATTGAAACGTCAACAACGGCTTATAAAATCTACTACTCGGGTAAAAGTTTAAAAATATCTAATTACACTGACTTTCTGAATCAATATTTTGGTCGACATATAAAAATAATGGCAATAATAAAATTATGATATCTAAAGGTATTTAGCTACTTATCAGCTGTGATCCATATTTTGTTCCACTAAATGTGTGTTAGACAGTATGGACAACCTTAAGGATAACCTCCTCAGGGAACACCAGCATCTTGATGTACTCGAACTCATCGAGGCGCGTGAGGATCTCCTTCATCGGCTTCGACTGCGACTTCTTGGCCATGGCGCATACGCCGACCACCACCTTCTTACCGCCGCCATCGCAATGCGGGTCCAACGATTCGCACAGGTCTAACTCACCCTGAGTACAAAACAAAGTTATTACATAAATTACGCATATTGCGGAGACGTATGCTCAGCAGTGGGATGAAAAGAGCTGACAGTAACAGTATTGTAAAAAAATGACTCAAGATACCTAGATATTCTAATTAGTAACGCTTCCGTCCGTGTAGTGACCGATTAGGTATACATAATGTCACTACCCCATCTCAACCTGTGGGCGTCGTAAAAGGCGACTAAGGCACTGTGGGAAAAAGAATTTTCGAAACAAACTCTGTACCAACCCGTTTGGCCAGCGTGGTATAGTAGGCTAAATTCCCTCCACATTCTTTGGAGGAGACCCGTGCTCAGCAGTGGGACGTTTATAGGTTGAGATGATAATGATGATAATGAATGCTTCTGATTCTCAAGCAACATTATCGAGTTACAATAATTCGTACAATACAAAATTATTGTAATGCATGCTTGATACACCTCTACCTACCTTTTCGGAGAAAAAAAAAGTGTTATTGTTTCTTTTGTTTACAGTTTTTTCGCGTTTGTACTACAGGTTGTGACACTAGAGGGACGAGCCGACGAGCCACGCGATTGGCGCAGCAAGAAAACGAAATATGGATTTGTGGCGGTCGTCGCTAATATTAACATAATAGTATACTTCGCCCCTATTAACGTCTGCCACCCCGCATCACGCTGCAATGAAAAAATGATACCTACCTATTTGACATTCTAAACTCTAGAGCTAGTAAGGCACCAGCTAAGTCTAACGTCAAAGCTAAACGCATAACTATAAACCGCGTGCAGGTTTGCCGATGACTATCACTCCCACTTCCACCGACCGCGTCCCGCGCTCATCTGGTCAGTACCGCTAGCAACGCTGCCGATACTTTATTTACTATTTTTACCCTTAGTCATAACCTTTTATGTAACCTTTTTTGTCATCACTACAAACCATCGACGCGTGACATCATGAGACTATCGACAAACCTTCTGCACACATAATTATATTATCGGCCCGCACCGTGGTCATTCAGATACATAATAACTATATAGCCCAGGGCCCTGATTCTGACCCATCGGATTGCTCCCGGATCGTAAACTTTTTCGAATCTTAGAACGACGTATTTCTACAGCATATGTAATTAAGTGTTAGAAATTAGTTTACCGTATAGAAAATACTGACAGTTCTGGCCGAAAATATTCCGACAGCTCAGAATCAGGGGGCTGGTGTCGGTTCATTAAAGGTGCGAACTTTAGTTTAGTGCGCTAAATATTGCGATGAATGCTCAGTTGTTAGACTGATTAGAAGTGGTCTTGCTTTTTTATATAGGTACTAGCTCTTGCCCGCGACTTCTTTCGCGTAGATTTCGATATTACATAGGTCTTTGTTTTAAGTGCAATTCATTAATTCCACAACACCCCACTACAGGAGTTGAATTTCATTTTACGTCATTAAAGATAACATTTATATAATCAGCGTCCCTGAAAACCTCGAAAATGACATCCATATCAATTTCTAATAATTTTCACAACTATTTCATCCACCTATTTCATGGGACCAAACATAGCTGGCGAAATGTGGGTACGAAACACCTCTGCAAAGGGGTAGCCTTCGGGTAAAAGGCGTGATGCTATCTATGTATGTATGTATTTCATCCCTTAGGGTAAGTTTTTATTATTATATTTCACCCCCTGAACCCATCCCTATCAAAAATATTAAAGACAACATTTTAAGTTCCTATCCCAATACTAATTTGCAAAACCTTAACTTCAAAACAAAGATCTTTTCATACAACGTTTCATCCCCAATTTCACCCTTCCAAAGCCACATTTGTCAAAAATATTGATGAGGGTATTTTTTATTTTGATAGTAGTACCCCAAACAAATTTTCAAATCTATAAATTAAAAAACAAAGAATTTTTATACAATCGTTTTTATCCCTTTTCACCCCCTTAGGGGTTAAATTTTAAAAAACCCTTTCTTAGTATACCTCTAGACATTAGGACAAACACACCCTCCATATTTCAAGTCGCTACGACCAGCGGTTAAGCTATGCGTTGTCTGTCAGTCAGTCAGGACAAAGCCTTTTATAATATGTATGGATGGATGGATGTTATTATGAAGCTGAACTATTCATTTTAAAATCAAATTAAAAAATTCACCGTGTAAATAAATCGTAAATCACTACTAGGTTGACAATAAAATATATTATCAGGAATTATTCTGCAGATTAGTGAGTTCCAACACACTCTTCAGCATAATTAATAAAATTAGTATACATTCCTCATTCAGGTAATGAAGTCCCTAAAGTTATGAGCATTTGCTTTCCAATGAATGTTATTAGACTATTAATTATAGGTGACTAATACTGAGCAAACTAATTTAATTTTGTTAATAGAAAAAAGATAATTACTCTTGGACACACCCTGTACTACCTTCACTCTAGAAAATATACCTTAATGAATAGTATTTAAGTTCTATTTTCGATTGTCATCTACATCACATGACTCAAATGGGCCAACCCTACCATATTTTATGTTTATCAATACTGATAAACTAATTTGATTGTACCACACCATACATTGACATCAATAAAGAGAACAACATAACAATTAACTTGTTTACCAGTTCAATTGTACATTTAAATTTTTCAAAGTATAGAAAAAAATTGCTAAGTAGAAAATAATTATAATATGAATTTAATGATCTTATGTTAGGATTTTAGTAGGAGGTTCAACTTTGAATTTAAGGCTAAGTGGAAGGCGAGTGACCTTGAACGTTAAAAAAAAAAAACAAAATTGGGTGGGAATTGATCAGGACCTTTAGTTTTGCAGTCAGGGTTAACCACTAGACCAACCAAATGCCTGATCCTTTTTAATGAGCAAAATACGTTTGAGACAGTATGACACTTTTGTAGGCACAAACAGATTTTACCTTTAAAGACGATATTTTGTTTAGTTTTGCAAAACAAACGGACCTATACATAAAATATACTGACTTTATGAATAAACTGTGCCAAGCTTAATAATAATCAAATTTGATACAACTAAAAAAAGTCGTATTCCTAAATAAAATCTTGGTATTTCAAAATTAATTCTGGGTGCTTATCATAACTAACAGTAAGTATTTGGATGCTACAGATGAAGCTTAAAGATATGTGTTAGAGGATATAATAAGTGCAAGGCTCAATATGCTATATTTATGCTAGGAAACGGCCCTAAAACACCTCATTTGCGTAATTAACCTTCACCTTAAAGCAATTATTTGTAACCAAAGGTCAGGTAAAATTTTAAAAATGCTCTAAGTACCTACCACTCTCTAACTTGTAAGTATGTGGTTTGTTCAACTAATAGAATAAGTTTAACTAAGTAAAATTTATTGATATTGATTTATACAAACATCTATTTAAAGACATGATTGAGGCCAAGAGGGGAAAACCCACAATAACTCATGATGGCTTAAAATAAGAAGGAAAATTCACAGATACGTAAGGAAAGTGCAAACGAATTGGCAAAGAATAAGTTTATGCAGGTAATATTTTATTCATCAAATAGTCTACAAAATATGAAGAAAGAAATATCTACCAAAGAGATTGGAATACTGTTATACTCTAGTTTCTGGTTTTAGTAAGGAGTGGGAGCCTTAATAAATCAAAGATACAATTCCTAGGTATACTAATTTATGAGATTGAAAATAATGAACACTTCTGTTATGCTACTGAGTTAGAATCAGATAAGCACCCTTTTCAAGACAGTATTGAATCAAATAGAAAATTGCCTTGAATAATGAAGAAAGTAGGTCAAACTATTTTTGCTTGAGTAAACACATGAGAAATCAGATATAATATTATTTTTAGTTTATGTGTAAATGGCACAAAACAACATGTTTCTAATTATAAAATAATCATATGTAGTTAGCTATAATATAATTATGTAGAATCTGAAAAAGAGAAACCTAAATGACTCAAGACTCCTTTCAAAAATGTCATCTATTTAAAAAACATTTGTCGAAGTTTGATTAGAATCCTGTGAATTACAGTAAGTTTCTATTGTATTTGGTTACTGCATAGTATCTGGGAAAAATACTAGTCATATGAGATTTAAATTATCAAGGTCAGTAGTAATGCTTCAATGATACTTATTGTAATACATATGACCAAGCATTGGTTACAATATCTACTTTAAATCAGTTAGATGAGTCATAATGATAGTACTTAAAAAATGGTTGCTAGATAAAAAACTGGCTTTTTCCTCAAAAATATTTCTATACATTGATTGTGATATTGATAGAAGGCCCACAATGGAATTTAACAATACATCTTGTTACCATTGGCAACGCTAGCTTATAGTGTGACAAATTAATAATTGTAAATACTAGGTGCAAACTGGTTAATTCTGCTCTCTTGTATTTGATACAAAGTGAGTAATCAGGTTACAACAACACTTCACAAACAACGAACATCATAAGAAGGTCAAACTCATTCTATTAATTAGATCTAGTGACAAATCCCACAATAATATGATAAACAAGTTTTACAGCATATGGCTTTGTATAGGTTACATATACTGCATGATTTAAATAACAAATTAAAATAAAATACATATTAGCATATTATAAATGGTTGAATATTAAAAAATGCAAAAATCATATAAAAGTGATGAGTGATATAACAAAATCCACCATCATCTTACATCAGGTAGACAGTCATCACAATAACAAATGTCATCATCATTCTGGCCCTTCTGGTCCTTGTTCCTCCATCTTTTAAGACGCCACCAATCTTTAAGCCACTGCCACTCCATCACCACTCACTATCAATGTATCACTTGTATCATATCAAAACACACTACTGTGATAAGCCATACAGACAACCTTGCCAGCCATTGGTTGTCACTGCTTTGCACTTGATAACTAAGATAAACTTGACATAAATTAACATTCAACGTTACCTCACTTGTCATTGTCAGCAAAATGTAAACCTATAAATATATAATAATCTATTGTGTTCATGTAATTTAAGATAATTACACGTACCACGCTCGGATAGTGTATAAACTTGGAACAGTGCTTGTAAACTCTTATCAGTGTTTCTTTTAACAAGGAAATGTACAGAGATAATATTTGTTGATACAATATTTGGACTGGCAGCGCTCGACCACAGATTTGACCATTTTATATAACCTCACATTTGTGTAATACTCCTGTTTAATGTGATATTACTATTGTTTTTGTTTTACATAACATTTATTTCAACTTAGTTGTAGGTCATTGCTCTGTTTTTATCTCATTGTTCAACGCTTGGCGATCACTTGAAATCTAATGAGTTTAACGTGATTATATTAACTTACTGATGATCTTATTGGTACGAGATTTCCATCGTCTCCGACATAAAATTGAGGCTGAGTAGCTTGCCGCAACCCTTGATAGCCATGTTCGAGTTCAGTGTATGACATTACCTACATACACCTGCCTATTTCTATTTAAAATGTATCAATATCATCAAGTACAACTTTTAACGTGAAAATCTAGGCCCGAAAACAAAAATCTAATGTAAAACAAAATTATAAAAATATTTTCTAAAAGATGACCTCCACAGATTGCAGTTACACAAATACATACACAGGTGATTCAATATGTCAAAATTATTTTGATTTTGTGAAACGCACACGAAACGCATAATCTATCACTTATCAGACAGATGACGTTTTAAGCTAATGATACGGGATAAATAATTACGAGAGCCCTAGGTGAAAGCTGGATATCCATAGAAGATATGCTCGAATGCTGATAAATATTAGCTTTATATGAAATCATTGGCCTCCAATAATAAAAAAATACCTCAATTAGGCTTCAATAGGGTGCAACCGAGTCAGATAGTCTAAGATTTTTTTTATGAAACTATAAATGTTGACTAAAAAGATTGGAGACTTTCCTAGTCAATATAGTTAATTTTTACTGATTATCATCACAATACGCAGTAAAAACATAGCTGAAAAAAATAATGCTGCTCATTAGTGTTCAGGCTGGCTTGGAAGGCATTCTAGAGAAGCACTGTAATTAATGTAAACTGTTATTTTTTACTCTTTATTGCCTGAAGTGGTATACGAGCAAGCCTGATGGTAAGTGGCAACCACCGCACATTATGAACATGAATATTAAAGGGAAAAAAGGAAAACGAAGGGGATGAAGAGGAGGAATTTAGGCCTCCGGCACTCACCGAACGCCAAGGATACGGGGTGCTGCAAGTAATTTACAAAAAGCGAATGTGATTTTTAAACTATTTTTAAAAATAAATACAACTTTGCTATTTTTAGAACGGACTTTTAAATGTCAATGTCAACAATGTTGACGTAAAAATCAGCTGCCATCATATCACTCCTGTCAGCGTCAGCGCCATTAGCTGTTAGTAGTGAAGACTGGGTATTTTAACAATTCAGGAATATAATAATCAGAATTAAAAAGAACAGGGTGTTTCTTTATAGTGCCTAAAAGAAAAAATATGAAATCTTCTAAATCCCTTCATACGGTCGTTACAGTGAATTCATTTTGGGATTCAGTTAACATTTTATTAACAAAACCTCATGTTGTCAACAAGAGATTATGGGGAAGTAAAATATGGTTTACACGAAATTGCAAGCCGAATATTAATTCTGAATCTTGGGATTTGCCTCCAACATGTAGCTTTTTCAAAGAAACAGTTACGAATGAAAATATTGAAAGGCAAGCTTCAAATATTTTGAAACAACTAGGCATTACTTTTGTGGAAATTAGTGAAATTGATGTTATTCTTATTGAATTACTTCCGAAGGCTTACACAGATAAACAAGCATATCAACTTGCCTGCCTTCAAAGAGATAAATCTGTGGTAACATTCTATAATGTTACACCAGTGGACTATTCACAGAATTTATGTCCTAATTTTACATATAGTATAGAATTAAAAAAGAATGAAGTTGTGCTGACAGCGTTTGGTGGTAGGTTAACTTTTTTAAATTAAGTAACCAACAGTAGATGTCCTACAGCTGATATATGATGATGATAATTGAAAAAGTGCCCGTTAAAGATAATACTACATGGCACCTTACATAGCCAGAGAAATATGAGTGTTATGTGATACTGTGTTTCATGACTTAACAAACTCATTTTTATAATTGCAGGTGAAAACACTAAGTCATATTTATGGCTTACAAATGTTCTACTCCCACAGTTCATCAAATGGGGAACAAAAACTTTAAATATCAAAAACAAACCAAACATATTATGTAGTGAATCATTATCACTCATATCTAAAATAAAATACTATGAGAAGTATAATGAGTTAAAGCTAAAATATGGGAAAAAAATGGTTAAGGTAAGATTTTAGTACACAGATAGGTAAGATTTTATTACACAGAGTTATCTAAATAATTGTGCAATAAGTTTTGTGTTTTGTGATTATGGCCTAAACCCTCTCAGCTCTCTAGATAGAGGAGAGGAGACCCGAGCCCAGCAGTGGGATATCAATGGGTTGATATACTAAGTTTTGTTTATTTATTACATAAGTATTTTTTTTAATAACATTAAGTATTAGGTACATACATACATTTTCCAATTATCAAAAATTTAATCTATATTATCCGAATTTATTTGATGCAGTTTGTGGATAATATGAAACATAAGATAAATAACGTATTTACTGTTCTTTTTATCGATGATGAGTGCTGATGATCATCACGATCACAATGATTGCTTGTGATGATGATGAGCACCTTCAACACTACTACTACTACTCCCTGTATAGCCACACCCAAAATAGAATACCTGTATGTTTTAGACCTTTATTATAGTCATTAAAAATTAACTTAAGAGTTAACTTTCTTCTAGATCTGGCCTGAATGTACTGATGCATCAAAATTTGTTTATGAAGATGTGGCTATAGCGACATACCTTCTACTTCTATGGGAGCAAGATGGAGGAAAGGAGAAGACATTTGTAGATCTTGGTTGTGGAAACGGATTACTGGTTTACATATTGGCACAAGAAGGCCATTCCGGAATAGGGTTGGATGTCCGAAAAAGAAACATTTGGGATATGTATCCTTCCAATGTTGTATTACAAGTAAAATTATTGCATAAACAAAGTTTTGATAAAGTTTTACTTGACTTTTTACTAATATGCCTTGTTTCTGTTTCAGGAAAAAACCATCACACCATCAGACGTCTCATTTTATGATGTTGATTGGGTGATTGGGAACCACTCTGATGAACTTACACCATGGATACCAGTTATAGCAGCCAAAAGTTCCTTCAAATGCAATTTTTTCTTATTACCATGCTGTGCTTATAATTTTGACGGGACCAAATACCAACGAAAAAATTCATACAACAGCCAATATATTGACTATTTAGAATACATAAAACAACTTTGTGAAGACTGTGGTTTTAAGGTAGATACAGACAGGCTAAAGATTCCAAGTACAAAAAGAATATGCCTTGTGAGCAGCGGGAGAACTTATCCAATAGAAGAATATAAAAAGTACTGTGAAAAAATAGATGCTATTATAAACTCAGGGGCAAATGTGACTCAAGATATAGAAAAAGATTTTAAAGCTCGAGAGCCTACAGAAAGAGTAAGAAACTGTACACAAATAGATAAAAATGTTATAAGTACAATTGTGAACTGTATCACTGAGTATTTGTTACAAGGTTGTAGTCAAGCAGACACTAGCTGGTCTATTGGGAAGACAGCCGACATTCATGAACTAGTTCAACTTATACCAAAAGATCAGTTACATATTTTAAAATCTGAATGTGGTGGCCTCCAAACACTTATGAAGAATAATCACCATATATTTAAAGTTCAAAGTGGAAAAGTTGAATTAAGGTATCCAAAAACCATTGAAGAAGTTAATAATAACACAAAAAGGAAAACTAATCAAGGTAATATAAAAGTACAAGTTAAACCTTGTTGGTTCTACAACAACCATCCGCAAGGCTGCCCACTTCATGATTCTACATGTAGTTTCTTACACGTAAAAGATAATAAATAAAAATGTTTACAATGTACAAAAATTATTTAATTATAACTCAGTCCCAAACAAAATAAAAAAAAATTATGTTACAAAAAAATACCTATAGTACAAATATTAAAGAAAATATTCAAATCATACTTCATTGGTCCATTATTTAAAGTTCTGCATATATAATAACATTTAGTTTTTAATAACAGTAAATTTACATTAAACAAAAATGAAAATTTACAATATGTGGTAATTTAATCACTTAATATTATTTTCATTTATTTACAATACCCATAAGCCCATCAATATTTAAAAAAAAAATTATATTTCAAAAAACCTATTTAGTTCTTCTAAATTTCTATCATCAACTAATTTTGCAACATCGTGCTCTCCCATAAAGGAGCAGACCATTCTCAATGTTGTCCAAATAGTGGCAGAACTAGTGTCAGTAGGGGATGAGTCGGGGAACAGGCCTTTAGCTTTATGTTGTTGATTCAGTGCCACTAAGAAATGTTCAGCAGCCTGCCTGTGAGCACTCAAGTTCATGCAAGTAATGCCAACATTATATCTGGCTCTAATAAAACCTGGTTCTAAATTTAAAGCTTGGTGATATGCATCAACAGCTTCTTCAGATCTGTCACTATTTGCCAATGTGGCTCCAAGCCTGTTCCATAGTTTAGCATTATTACTTGCCACCATCAAAGCTGTCTTGAAACAATCCACAGCTTTGTCATACTCTTGGCTTATATTGAAGACAACTCCCAATGCATTCTGGACATCGGGATCAATTTGACTAGGATTTAACTGTACTGCTCTTAAATATAAAGACTTAACATGAGCTTCTAACTCCTTAATATCTAAATTTTTAGGGTCAATATCATGTGGAAACAGGTCATTATATTTAGGATTTGCTCTTAGCCAATCTAACAAAGAAATAAATGCATATTTTGACATGTTTTCATTTGTGTAAGCTGCAGCTAAAGTAATATAGCCTTCCAGCTGCGTTGGATTAATTTCTAGGGATTTTTTCAAAGCTGTTATGGCTAAAGGATCTTGCTCATTCTCTGCTTGAGTAGTTCCCAGTAGATACCAGGCTTCAGCATTGTCTGGTTGCTGTTGTGCTGCTGCTTCAAAACATAACACTGCACCAGGTATATCACCCATCTTTAACTTTTCCTTGCCCAATTCCAGGGCACTTTTATTTTCCAACATCACATTACCTTCAGTGAATGAGTATTCTTTTGCAATTCCATTTGCTGCTTCTGTTGACCAATAGTCAGTGACATTACTCAGTTTGTCCCATTCGTCTTTATATTTTTCAGCCATTTCATCTAAAATTTCTTCTCTACTCATTTTTCTTTGAGCATCCTCAGCTGATTCACCTAAATTGAGTTCACCTGCACTTATCTTTTTCATGAAAGACATAAATTGATTGTAAGCAAGTTCATCATCCTCTTTTGCAGTGTCTACATATTCTTGAGCTTTAGCTCGTACATTCGCATTGGTTGTTGATTGTAGTTCTGCCTCATCAACATAGTTTATTTGCACATTAGATACTGGGTAGGAATGCATGAGCGGTTGTTGTTGTCTGAAAAGACCCGGCATCATTGATTGTTGTGGAATAAAAGCGGTAGATGGTCCAGGTGCCCATGTTCTGTTCATATGAGCACTTAGATCTGGAATATGACCCGAAGTGGAAGCTGTGGAAGTGCTGCTTTGTGGAGCATTTAAGTTTGTTGGTAAATTATTGAGTAATGTGTTCATGTTAAAGGTTTGTGGAATCTGTGCATTCTGGCCCATGAACTCTTGAACAAACCTTTCAGATTGTGATAACGGCTGCGAGAGGGAGGTATCACGGCGAACTATATTTGATAACTGAACTAATGAGTTATTACCACCACAATCACCACCAACTAATTTATTTAGTGACATTGTGATGATCTATAGTAATTTCTTTGGATGAAAATTAAAGAAATATTTTTTCTAAAATAAATGATTTTTAAAGTTGCTGTGTTTATAATACAAATCAAATCGTACAAAGTTCACTGAGTTCACACAATTGCACACAATGAGCACGTTATTATTTATTAGCTGTCAAAATAAGCCAGTGAATGTCATTAATGTCAAGAATTAGATATATATTTTTCTTTTTTAACTTTATGCCGTGCACAATGTCACAATTTTTATTATGATCCATTCATTCAATAAGGGTCCTTTCACACCTAACGGAAGATTCATTTTATAAATCCACTGTGAACTGTCTGTGAGTTGAGTTCCTAACACTGACCTACCTCTGGACAGGCTGTCCTATACAAATGACAGCTAGTTTTCTTTGTCTATTTGACCAAGTAGCGGAGAAGATTGAAAGTGGTTCAGTGGTTCCTAACCACAGAGTACATTATTATGCTATACTGAAATTCCTAACATACAGGTGCCTGCAGTATCAGCTGATTGTCAATGTCAGTCAAGTGTCATTTGGAGTTTGAACAATTGAAGTAATAATATAGCAAGAAATATCACTATAAATTTGTTTTGTTTTATATCTTATGAATTTATGTACAGTTTGATCAATAGATCTAATATTATGAAATGATCTTTAATTTTGTAAGTCATTACTTTATTCATGTTCTGTCATGAAATTTATATGAAAGTCTTAGAGGTTATGTAAGAAGAAAAGGCAGGTTATGTTAAAAGCTTTTTTGAAATTTGATTGTTATTATATATATTGATACAACCAAGTGAAGATGATGGCAGAAACAAATACCGGTGCACCTTCTACAGAAAAAACACCAGAGGAAGAGACACAAGACAGACTCCGCGCAAAAGTCGAAGATGAGAAGTGGCAGGTTAGCGAGAAATTACTATTATTTTTATTAGTAAAATACATTTCAGTTATAATTTATTTGTTGGCAAAAGAAGTCGCCTTAGAATCTATCACTGCCCCAACATTCTTAAAGTTCTGTATTTTGTAATTTTTTTTTACAATATTTTTCAATTTTTTTACTTTTAAACAAGTGAATGTATTCTAACTGCTAATACTACTTTGAATGTATTCTAACTAACACATCAAAGAAATAAGATTTTTTTTATTACTGCTTATGGCTTCTTTTTATAGTAGTGTTACTTTCCAGATCAGAGAATGTGATCTGTATTATGATGAGTATAAGGAGTGCACAAGCTTCCGTGGCAGGTTCCAACAGTACTTTGTGTATGGGGAGGCAATAGATTGTAATCAATGGAAGAAAGATTATGACAACTGCACAAAATGGGAGGACAACAAAGACTTAAAAGCTGCTGTAAGTATTACCATTTCACAAGTTATGTAAAACTTTTAAAAAAATTATGTAAAACACAATTTTCCGCCTGCGTGGTATATAAGTAAAAAGTATCCTATGTGTTATTCCAGTTTATAATCTATCTATATGCCAAATTTCATAATTCATACACATAATATACTTTCAGCATTTGTTTGTGTGTGTAAGGTTATTATGACCATATGTTGACATTGCCTAGAGAGCTGTTTGGATTCTACTGTAAGCATAAATGTTATTGAGAGTAGGTATTCCTATAGCCAGTAAAACAAACAGCAAACAGGTAGTAAAAGATATTAATATAAGCATATCGACGGTTAAGAATCAATTGTGTCTATCTCAATAAAGTTAACTTTACAGGAGATAAAAAAAACATTTCTCTGCCTTGAATAGAAGGATACTTGAAATTTTTTTATCTTTAAATATTGAAAAAATATGCTGAAATACGATAGATATCCTAGCATTAGCCTTAAATTGGCCTATTTACAATTAACGTGAGTTAGGTGGTATTGGTTTTATTATAGTAAATATTCTTTAAGTAAGTAGTAAGATAGCCGTTTTTGAAATAAATTAACACAATGAAAAATCTCATTTTTTAATAATTGGCACAATGGAACAAGAAATATTATCTCCAATATAACTAGGTAAAGAAACAAACTAACTAAGAGACTTTAAAATAACTGAAAAAGACCTCAAAATAACTAAAAAACACTATTAAATTGGCTTTTTCTGCAAAAGTCAGAATTGCATGTTTCACCCATTTGTTTAGGTGGTCGTATCTGGTCTTGCCGCATTTTCTCGTTTCGAGGCTTTGAATACCCTATAAATTCTTCACGGCGCATTCTTTTTCTTTGGGCTTTCAGTTTTTTCCATTCATCTTTTTTCGCTATAGTATCATCTTCACTTGTTTCACTGTCTGGTGTGCTTTCATTTTTATTTTATAATAATAATAATATTCTACCATATTCACACAGCGCCATCTAGTCCCAAAGTAAGCAATTATATTTGCTTGTGTTATGGGTACTAAACAACTGATATACTACTTAAATACATTTTTTTTTTGTAAATACATACATATTATAGATAAATTACACCCAGACACAGAACAAACCTTTATGCTCATCACACAAAGATTTGTCCTGGGTGGGGATCGAACCCACGACCTCCGGCTTAGCAATCAGGGTCACTAACCACTAGACCAACAGGCCAGTCAAAGAAAAAAAAAAAAAAATTTGCACCTGTAGTTCTTCATTAACTTGTGGGTAATCGTTAAAATAACAGCCAACAGCTATTAAAGGGCTTACACAGGAATTGTCTAACATTCTGTCTGCCGGAGGCGCAGACAATGGTCTATTGGTATACTGTTTCTGGTCATCTTGAGTTAAATCACTTAATGATAAAGATTTCGGATTTTATAAACAGATTTTGAATACAATAAGCTGTCTCTTTCTAATCTATCACTGTGGCATCCTCCAACCGCACGCACATCAGTCAGTGTAACGCTGGATGCGGCGAGGTATAGAAGCAAAAGAGAGGAGATAAACGCTATTGGCAGAAAAATACATGCGCTCCCAACTTAGATGGAATTTCTATAGCGAATAACAACAACAATTTTGCAAATTTTGAGATAAGTGCCTAAACAGGCCACGCCAAATTTAAATTTAAATCTACCTGCATTAAAAAGTAAAAAACGTAAAAAACTGAGATAGACACTATTGATTCTTAACCGTCGATATGTCATTGTCACTATGTTATAGTGTGAATAGACTATAATATTATAGTTAGTTTCTTGCTCTATGAAACATCAACTGTAACATCATCATCATATCAGCCCAATGATGTCCACTGCTGAACATAAGCCCAAACATTAGAAATAACTCCCCTAACTTCCGCCACTGTAACAAACATAATTAAAACTATATCTTTACAGGATGCCTTAATAACAAGCGAAAGAAATAGAAGAATGGAAAGGTTAAGAGCACACTACAGAAACGATACATGGAAGAAGCGTGATTCACCTCCTGAGGACTGGGATAAACCATTACCAGACTGGATGCAGAAGAGACAGGAAAACACACTCCTTGCAGCAAAAGCTAAAGAACTCAAAGAAGGAATAGTTGAAGCACCAAAAAAAAGTTGTTCAATAATGTGACAAGAGTACACTTTAGCTAATTTAGATATTGTATACTTGTAATTTACTGAAATGTTATGTACATTTATTACCTACTTGTATGTTATGTTTAATTCTGAGAGTACCTGAAAGGTTTAATGTTGTTTGCCTAGAATAAACCAGCTTAGGAACCTTGTTAGTCTGATTTTTATAACTATCCTCTTTAAATAATATGAAATTTTAACTTTTTACATTATCCAATTATAGAGCACACTTGAATAGGAGGTAGGGTGGGTGGGATGAATATACTACTGTTTATTAAAATCTTTTCATTACCCAGCTATAGCCAGTAACCAGCAACACAGTCATTTCTGTACAATCACCTGTTTTCTTTTATGAGATTTTTACCATTTGATCCAGTATAAAGTTTAGCAAAGTTAGACTATAAATAATATCGTATTCTTATAACACTCAAGAGGTGAGTCCAGTGCTGCCCCCTGATTCTGAGCTGTCGGAAAATTTTCGGCCCCAAATGTCAGTGTAATTAAAGTTAAATAACATAATGTTAAAGAAATAAATGTTTGTAGGAAAAAATCTTAAATTAATCAGTTTTTAATTTTCAATACGGTAGACTATTTTCTAACATTAAATAACTTAAGCCGTAAAAATACGTCGTACTAAGATTCGTAAATGTTTACGATCCGGGAGCAATACGACAATCAGAATCGGGGGGCTGATCCATCCATTTCGCCGCTCTGGGCAATATATTATTACTGTAGCCCTTTACAATGAATGAATGTCATGAGTACCTATGTTATTATTCCAGGCATAGAATGGTGGCTGATTTTGCTGTCGCTCGTTTTTGCCGATCTGACCGGTTTGCAACCCTCGATATCGGACTTTGGTGAGTGATGCACTTTTAAAGTTCTATGCGAATACTTGTAGCGAGCAGGACAATCACATGCGACCTCACTCTAGCAAAAACTACGAAATATCTACATCACCTCTACGAAATGTCCATATCATGACTAGAAAATGTCTACATCATCTCTACGAAATGTCTACCTTCCCTCTATGAAATGCCTACATCACCTATACAAAATGTCTCCATCATCTCCGGCCGGATATCCAGCGAAACATAGCCGTTAGACGCTTCCACTTGACTAAGCAAGCTTGCTTCTGAAGTTTGTCCAATCAAGCGAACTCAGGTAAATTCGTTCATGACCGAAGATAAAAATTAGTTTATTTTAATTGACTTGTTGAATTATTTACTTACGTGGTCGTTATTCAACAGCCGGTCAATAATACATTCCACTGACTCTAAAGAGTTATCAACTCCTGACCTAGCAACTTACTTCTTATCAGGCAGATAAGTGGCAGTGCCTTTAATTGTTCACAAACATGATAAAGATTGTTTACTGCATAATATCTTCACTATCTATTTATATTTGTCAGTACATTTTTAATGTATTACAATAGCAAAGTTAATAGTGAGAGTTACAAATGAGTCGGGTATTGTGTCAGAGTGTGTTGTCTTTGCGTCTCATACGTGCACCGATGGCTCGAAGCGTGTCTTACCTTATTCAGGATCCTAAATACTCCTTTTTGAAGGAGTTAGGGCTGCAAGAAAAGAATGTAGGTGTATTTAATGGAAAATGGGAAGCCAATGGTCAGGTAAGATATTATTATACGTCTTAGCAAAACTTTTTGTGTTTATTTTGTTATAAAGCGCAGTCTATAACCTGACATATTGACCCCACGCATTCTAATTAAAATTAAATATATTTATCGGCAACTAAATGACAGTTACCGCTTGGTGATCTGGTACGAACAAGGCGGAACCTAGAGCAATTTTTATTTATTTATTTATATTTCTATAATTTTTTATTTATTTTTCTTAATGGCATAGAAGTCCCACAAGCTGACCACGTGAGATATCTCGGAATACATTTAGACAAAAGACTCACCTGGCAGAAACACATATTTACAAAAAGAAAACAACTTGGTCTCCAAACAAGGAAGCTGTATTGACTTATTGGTCGTAAGTCCCAACTGTCTCTTGAGAATAAGATACTGTTATACAAGGCTATATTGAAGCCTATCTGGACGTATGGGATCCAACTGTGGGGAACTGCGTCCCATTCAAATATAGAGATAATACAGAGATTCCAAAATAAGGCACTACGTATGTTAACAAACGCACCTTGGTTCGTACCTAACGAACTATTACACCACGACCTAAAGATACCTACAGTAAGGCAGGAAATCGAACGTCACACCAAGTCATATAAGGAACGCATTTCACATCACCCAAACACACTGGCCCAGTCTCTGATGGATGAACAAAGGGATGCGCGTCGATTAAAACGCAAAGTAAACCAACTGTTGAAATGAAGAGGATGTGACACAGGTCGCATATCTCTACGCGCCAAATGAAGCAACACCCAATATACTACTGAATGTCCCATAGAAGGAGACAGATTGTAGTAAATATAAAGAACACAAAAAAAAAAAAAAAAAAAATTATAAAAAATCTAAGTTACATTACTACTGAAAACGTTGCTTTTGTGTCGTACTTGTGATGAGTAGCCTTCACCTACCGTCTATGTCGTTGACACCGTGATTGACACTTTGTGGATAGCTGATAGCTGGACCTACAGTTAATGATTTTTGTACAGGTAATCCAATCATACAGCCCGGCTAATGGCAAGATCATAGCCGAGGTTCAGGCAGCCAGCCCATCTGACTACGAGGCCTGTGCTACCGCGGCGCAGGAGGCATGGCACGCATGGGCAGAACTCCCCGCGCCTACCAGGGGAGAGATAGTCAGACAAATTGGAGATGCCTTGAGGGAGAAATTACAACCATTAGGGCAACTAGTTTCCTTGGAAATGGGTATGCTTGAGGCAGTTTTATTTGCAAAATAAACTATCGAAACGCGTGTATGACGCCTTTGAACAAAATTGTACATTTTTAGCTGAAATATCTGTTTGTGTACGTAAATTGGTGATAATAATAGACCGTCACCACGTACGAATATTAAAATTATTATTCTTAGGGCGCCACGAATGTTATCTAATTGGTGGGTAAGTACGCAAACCTGTATCTAAGTATAGGTACTTACCTATTCTGTAGCTAATTTCAGATTAGGTAGGTACATTGCTAGCTTCATATCGACTGATAAGTATTTACAAAAATAGGTAATATTACCTGTAAATATACATATTTACTAGTAAGCAGATGGTAACGATCAGTACCTACCTCCTAAACTAGCAAAAATACGTACTTATACAATGTAAAATTGTAAAACATGATTATACATCAAAACTAATCATATTTTCCATTACAGGTAAAATTCTCCCGGAGGCAATTGGCGAAGTAGTAGAATACATACACGTATGTGACTTGGCCCTTGGTCTGTCCCGAACTTTGCCCGGAACTATCATCCCCTCAGAAAGACCCGGTCACGTGCTCATCGAGAAATGGAACCCTCTCGGAGCCATCGGTATCATCACCGCTTTCAACTTCCCTGTCGCGGTGTTCGGTTGGAACAGTGCTATTGCTATGGTACTTATATACTTATTCAAGTTCTAGAAGTTTCATTTGGTTGAATGCATTTATCCTTTGCATAGATCCCCTGGTTTATTATGAAATATATAGCACCAAAAGTCTTCCGAATATAATCTTCGCGGACCACTTTTGTATTTTGGGTGTAATTTATCTATAATATGTATATATTTACAAAAAAAATGTGTTTAAGTAATATCAGTTGTTTAGCATTATAACACAAGCAAATTTAATTGCATACTTTGGGACTAGATGGCGCTGTGTGAATGTGGTAGAATATTATTATTATTATTACCTAAGTACGAATTATATCTAAGTACTACAAATAGCTGTCTATTTACAACGCAAAACTATTGCATCTTGTTTGTAATTGATAGCGTTATCTTGTAAAATAAACAAATGAACATCATACAATAATAGTGCCTAATGTTGTTTGTGGGGTTTCTGGAAATACCACAATTATGTAATGGAGATCAATATTGAATCTTAAAACAATAAAAGTCGACGACATGCTCGTCCACTCGTCCCGCCCAATGTAAGGCCGGCAACTTTGTTGTATGGAGTTCTTCAGGGAAATTTTGTGTACTTGTACCCAAACTTCTGAAGATTTGCACATTACCTTCATTCTGATGCTACTGGGTTACAGTTACTTATCTAGTTCGTTGTTGGGCTGGTACGAAAACATAGATAAGATATAAATATTATGTAGGTAGGTATCTAGGTAAAGTAGGTGTGTACAAAGATTGACTACAATATCTGTGAGTACCTATTTATTACGTTAGGTATGTGGAGTATTTTTCCTACTACTTTTTATCAAAATGATTATATTATTATGATGAACTAATAAACATCATACCTACTTACCTGTTTACCCCGTGTGTTTACTAATGTTTAGGTACATAGGTAAATGCCTTTAGAATCTTAGTTTTGAAAGTCTTGTACATAGGTACGTAGTTTGTATGTTTCATCGCGCTAATCTCAGGAACTACCTACTGGTCAGAACAAATATTTTAGTGTTGGTTAACCCATTTATCGAGGAAGGCTATATAACATCACGCTACGGCCAATAGGAGCCGATTAGTGGCTAAACAAAGCACGATGGGAGCGAAGCGACTTATAGTTATGTGATAAAAAGAAGTCGCGAAACATTTTATATCAGTCACAGAAATAGCGCCAACTTTTATCCTAAATTCAAATCTTTTATTTGCCTATACCGAATTTAATACCATTTTAACATAGCTCTCAGGCTCAGAACTAATAGGTATGGGCACACAAACCTTCTACTTCGAGTTTTTAAATGCTCAATAAACGAAGGCGAATATCTAAATATGATTTCTTCAATATAATTACTGTCTTGTGCCAGGTTTGTGGTGACGTCAGCGTATGGAAGCCATCAGACACCACACCGTTAATATCAGTGGCTGTGACCAAGATTGTGGAGAGCGTGTTAGTCAAGAATAACATTCCCGGTGCGGTCGCTGCGTTATGTGTTGGTGGGAAGGACATTGGCGCTCAGATAGTCAAGGATGAGAGGATGAAGCTTGTCTCTTTCACCGGCAGTACTGCTGTTGGACAACAGGTAATGTACCTACCTTCTTTAACGGTAGGATATATTTTAAAATGTATTACTTGTTTGAAAAAATCTTTTCACTTTTGTATTTTCCTTTTAAGATCCATATTTGTGTCTCTTACGTTCAACGTTACCTAGTTGAGCGATAGGTAGTCTAATAATAATATATTATTATATACCTTGGTCATGTGATCACTTGCTGTACAGATTTGAAAATTAAATTGAATTTTGTAATTCGAAGATTCATCATCATCATCATCCCAGCCTATTGCAGTCCACTGCTGGACATAGGCCTCTCCTAACACGCGCCATAACACTAGATCCTCCGCCTTCCGGGTCTGACTGGATTCGAAGATTAACTTATCACGATTTTTCCGTTAATTATATTCTTTTGCTAGGTGGGTGTAGAAGTGCAGAGACGTTTCGGCCGACATCTTCTAGAGTTAGGTGGTAATAACGCCATCATAGTGAACGAGGACGCGAATCTCGATTTGTTGCTGAACGCGGCACTGTTCGCGTGCGCCGGCACAGCCGGACAAAGGTGCACCACTACCAGAAGACTGTTTATTCATAAGAAGGTAAGACTTGATACCAAGTTTCGTAAAAAACATATAAGGAGGTTTCTTTTAGGCCCCATTTTAAGGCAAACTGCATAAAAAATTGGATTAAATGTTACATAATGTTATGTGAGATTAGGAAGTGGGAGAATGAAGGCGAGTTAAATCGCATAAAAAGTCACTAGAGGGGGAAAATGAAATAAAAATTGCCAGAGTCACCGTAATAAATAGACGACTCCCAATTTATTTATATTTAGCAAGATGCAAGTCACTTATTAGATAATGTTATCGTCGACAGGCATACAATGAAGTAGTGAGTCGTCTGAAGAAGGCGTACGCAGGAGTTATCAGCAGGATCGGAGACCCACTGCTGTCCGAGTCACTTATCGGTCCTCTGCACACACCGGCCGCTGTCGAGGCTTACAAGAAGACAGTCGCCGAAATCATCAAGCAGGGAGGAACCATCGAATTTGGTGGCAAGGTGAGTTATATAACGATTTTTATGATTATAAGTAATATATGTAACAGTATGTTTCCTACTTGAATCGACATAGATTAGCAAAAAATCGTTGGAGCAGACTATTTTACTTCTACATTATTTCGAAGAACCAATGAAACAACACATATTGGAAAGTACTAATTCTTCTGCCAGCTTTTGGCCTAAAAATCGAAGTGGGGATCAAAACATGATTTTTACTTCAAAGATTTTCTATCCATAACTTTTGAAAGCACCCTGTTTATATCTCCTCCCGGGCCCTCCCTCTTCATGTTTTGGACCAACAGCAATATTATAACGCTCATTATATGTTCTTCGCTCATATGTTTGTAGGTAATGGAACGTGAAGGCTACTTCGTAGAGCCGACCATCGTCACAGGGCTACCCCACGACTCACCGCTCGTCAAGACTGAGTGCTTCGCTCCCATTGTGTACTGTATCGAGATCCCGGATCTAGACACTGGCATCAAGTATAATAATGAAGTAGAACAGGGATTGTCTTCCAGTCTTTTCACTGAGAATCTCGGTGATGTTTTTAAGGTAAGAATATAGGAGTCATTATAAATATTCTTTGTTGAAAAATAAACAAATAGATTTATTTGTTGCATAAAACTATACATAGGTATATTGTAAGTTTAACCCTTTGAACGCCAGAGACATACACGTAAAATGAAAATGTGCTCACCACGCCAATGACGGCATGGCACGTCAAAAATGTACTGTATTTTAAAAGCTTGGCGCTCAAGGCACGGCGATACTGATTTGACGAGGCGGTCAAAAGGTTAAAGGAAAGTTTGTTAAAATTCCTATACTTAATAAAAATGTTTTTGGTGTAGTTGCAAAAACTCGAAATAACTTAATTAATTTGGTTGGCAACTATTTAACTAACATCAAACCAAACCTGTTTCACGAAAGATACTTAGACACGTCTCTTAATGTTTGACGTTGTTGAATGAATGATGATTTCAGACTGAGATGAGCAATCAAATTATTTAACCTAACAATCTCAAAATCTAACCAACTTTGTTCAACCATACTTATATTCTAATAAAACTTATAATGTCTCTCCAGTGGATCGGTCCCCACGGCTCGGACTGTGGCATCGTGAACGTGAACATTCCCACGAACGGTGCGGAGGTGGGCGGCGCGTTCGGCGGCGAGAAGGCGACGGGCGGCGGCCGCGAGTGCGGCTCCGACTCCTGGAAGAACTACATGCGGCGCTCCACAGTCACCATCAACTACTCCGGCACTATCAAACTGGCACAAAACATCAAGTTCGGAGACGAATAAAAAATATCATTAAGCTAGCTTCCATTCGCGTTATATGCCAGTAAAATCTTCTCAAATAAGTTTTAATAAATATTCCGTAAAATATATCTAGCTGTTGGTAAAAACCGCATCAAAAACCGTTGAGCGGTTTTAGAGGAGATACAGACCGAGAGACGCGGAAAGCAACTTTGTTTTATAATTATTATTAATGATAACTCATTGTGAGTGTAACGTGATATTATTACTCATAATATCACGTTACACGCGCCACATGAAATTAAACTGATCTTATCTATATTGGTTTTAGCGATCATAATAACTTGTCAGCGAAATACGTTCATGCATCACATAGCTGGCACATAATGCTGTGAATGCCAGTTTATCGTGTTAATGAACTACATAACACTATTCGCTTCTTAAATTGCTTTGAAATACGTTAAAAACATTACTATTTGTATGTACACAGTATTGCTTCCATTTAATATTTTTAATGTAATGTTCAAATTTCTGTTTCGTATACAATTTATGATACTGTAAGACTGAATTATGAAGAAATAAAACATTTGTTAATCTTTAAATAAGTCTATATATTTCCATCAGTTCATCTATGTTGTATAAAAGTTTGTCACTTATATGTACAGGTGTATTAAAAAGAAATTAATTACAGATCTATTGCCATCAGCCTATTTATTCTACAGAATAGTGTCAATATCCAATATGTTTCATCATACAAGAAGATTTTGGCCCTCATAACAGAATAAATGACACGGAATATTAAAATAAAGACCGTATTGTAAGTAACATTTCCCGGTACTAAAAATGCAAGTTTTTTAATATCACTATGGAGGCAAATACAACTGGTTTTTTTTATATTTATACCACGACGGTGGCAAACGTACGGTCCGCCTGATGGTAAGCGGTTACTGTAGTCTATGGGCGCCTGCAACACCAGGGGCATCACGAGCCGCTTTGCCGACCTTTAGGGTCCGTTCACACCGACCGACTCGGAGAGCATCGGCCGGCGCTCTTCTTTTCACACAGACCGGCGGATGACAGCCGCCGGATGGAAGAGCACTGTTTTTGAGTGGATGAACTCGGAGTCGGACGGATGCGCTCGGAGCCGAGCCGATGCTCTATAACGGTGGTATACCTCTAGTCCGCGCACTCAAAACCAAAGAGCATGCAATCGGAGCCGGTCGGCTACGCGAGCAGGGATGAATACGTCATCAAAGGCAGCCGGTGGGCTCCTCTTATTATTTCACACTAAGCGCATTAGGTTTGTTCTCAAGCATTGTCAATAATAAATGAAGTGACACGTGAAAATAAACCTTATTACAATTCTTCAGAGCTCTGTTTTAAGTGCGATAAAAATCTGCTTGACGTCTGCGAGCCGGTCTGTGTGAACGGACCCTTAAGAAACCTATTCACTCCTGCTTGCGCCGTATTTTTGTTTGCCACTTTAGTGTTGTAAGATTTGACATTCCATTTTGATAGCAACTTAGGACAGCATGAGAATTTCGCGAGTGTATTGAAAGCATTTCAAAAAATAGTTCCGATTAAATTATAAAAATCGAAAACCACGATATATGACAACATATAAATATGACACTAAATTGCGACGTCATTCTTCTGTATGAACCCTCTTAAGGGTCCGTTCACACAGACCGGCTCGGAGACGAGAGCAGATTTTTTATTACGTTTAAAATTGAGTTTTGAATCACTCTAATAAGGTTTATTTTTACATGTCACTTCTTTTGTTATTGAAATTATTTTCAAAGGATTGGAATTATTTTCAAAGGAAATAAAATGGTAGTGCCTAAATCACAGATTCCCAAAATGTTAAAAAACATTCACCAAGGGCACTTTGGTATTCAAAGCTACTTAAGAAGAGCTCGACAATTTCTATACTGGAAAGGACAATACGATGATATTTTAAAATTAGTCAAAGAGACAATATAAAAGACACAGTCCTGCTTAAAAAAATTCCCACCCTCCCATGGCAAATAGTTGCATCAGACTTATTTGAATTAAATGGAAAAACCTACATAGTTATTTGTGACAGTTATTCTGGATATTTAGACTTCCAACAGTTGAAAAATCAGACTTCACTTGAAATAATTGAACATCTCAAAAAATGGTTTTCTACACATGGAGCACCAGACGAATTGCAAACCGACAATGGAACACAATACATGTCAAAGGAATTTAGGACCTTTCAGAAAGAATGGAGATTCAACCATGTCACATCCAGTCCACATCACCATCAAGGCAACGGATTGGCTGAAAAAGCAGTTCAAACAGCAAAGAACATACTAAGAAAATGTAGTATTTACAAGTCAGATGTTCAACTTGCTCTATTGAACTGGAGAAATACACCACGTAATGAACTGTTAGGTTCACCTAACCAACGTCTTTTCAGCAGAATTACTAGATCTCCAATACCGACAAGTGCCAATCAATTAAAACCAAAATTAATACAAGGAGTTACAGCCGAATTACAAAGATTAAGAGAAAAACAAGCTAAAAATGCCAATAAACACACTACAAGACCCACCAATCTTAACATCAATGATAAAGTCAGACACAAAGTCGCTCATCGACACTGGGAAGGAGCTAGAGTGATAGAAAACCCAGAAAATTTGCCAAGGTCCGTAATCATCAAAACGGATCTAGGCCAGGTACTGCGGAGAAACTTATCTCATCTGCATAAGACTAAAGCAGAAATAACAAACAAAAGAGCAATAGTTCCTCAAACAACATATACCGAGGAAATAACAGATGCTTCTAAGACACTCCCAACATCAACAGAGACATCAGCAAGCAACTCCATGACAACTCCAACTTCCAAGACACTCCTAACATCGAGAGAGTCATCACCAGGCAACTCCACTCAAGCACAAGGCCTGGCTCAACCATCAGTAGCACCTACAGTATCAAGGTTTGGTAGATTGATAAAACCAGTAAACAGACTTGATCTCTAATATTTAATACTTACCTATTTAAATATGATAATTATGTTAGGTTGACTTGTAGACTGCATAATTCACTTCTATACATAATTTTATCTTAACGTTGACAAACTACGTTGCTCTGTATTACATATATTTATTAACTTTGATAAACAAAGTTGCTTTGTATAATTTATTTATTTTAATTCGACAAAGAAGGGGAGATGTAACATATAATATATACACACCTTAACATCCTTAGTGTACACACCCCTTAACATTGTAATGTCATTCTTAGGATAAGTCAATTGTCAATATAGATTGTCTGCGCGCCACAATCAATAAACAGGCTATACTATGTTCAGTAATATATCATTATTTCATTAAACAGCCCCACGTTACAGTACTATTTTGTAAAATAATATATTTAATTATCATGAATGTGGATGATGTACGCGCCATATATCAACAGCTATGTTCATACTGTTCTTATTATGAAATCTATATGTAGCTGGCAGATCGTATACCATTTGTGCGATCACCTTGCCCTTCATTCCCCATTCCTTTATTTTTTTGTCTATGTGAGACCTGTAACAAAAAGGAATAATCTTAGTAATAAACTATCTACTTAATCTATTGTCAAAATGACACCGGCCGCCGGAGAGCAGAGGAAATTTTATTACTATTCAAAATACAACTTTAAGGCATTTAAATTACGGTTTATTTTTAATAGCAAATATTTCAGAAAATGCATCCTCTTGAAATTTCCTTTTAAATATAAAATATATCATAGCTCAATGGCTTAAAGTTTTAGTTTGCTTTTAGTTGGCTCTATTATGAAGGGACATTTAACCAGCATATGCTCTTGCTAGAAAAGAGCTACTGGCTGCTAACAGAAAATACAACATAGTGTAAAATCTATGTCAACAGATAATAAAAAAGGTTAAATACAAACCTCGTAGTAGACTTATGTAGTGAGTAAACACTATCACTACTAAGGAGAGTGCCCATTCTGAGGAACTTCATATCTATCCCAGAATTATTCTTAGTGCCAAATGGTGGATTCATCAATACTGTGTCGAAATAATTTTCCCATCTGTAAATATAAGAAAATACTAATGATCAACCGTTATTTAGTAGTAAATTTTTTCAAACTAACATCGCTCAGTATTGTATCGGTGTGGCAAGATTTTCATCTATTTTGTAAGGGTAAGTTCCCTGCGAAGTTTTTTTTTTTTTTTTCCGGTTCCGGTTGTCAAACTGTGAAGACGCGAAAAAGTACTGCTCCACAAAACTGTGCATAAAAATAAGTAACAACCCGAAAAATACTATAAAAACCGCATTAAATCCAGCTAAGAGGTGCAGAAGCATCATCGGGAGTGTGAATCAAGCAAAATTCAGAAAGAAAAAACATCAAATATTAGCAAGTAAGGTGAGGTTAGGCGCACGCACACATTGACAAACTGTGAAACTCAAAGTTTTGACCGTTGTGACATAGTGAACGTCAACTGTCAGTTGTCAACTCAAACTGTCACTGTCATTAGTGTTGCCATACGACATATACTCCAGCTTCCGGTTATATTTATACGTTCCGTTATATGCAATAAAACAACAAGAATGAGTGATAAGATAAATGAGAAGTTGGAAACACTTTTTGAAGATAAGATGAATGAGAAATTAGGAGTACTTTTTGAAAGAATTCAAATAGAAATGCAGAAACAAACTAAAGAAATAACAACTAATGTAGAAGATAAAATAGAAGCGATAGTGAAAGAAACTGATAATTTAAGAAATGAAAACCAAAAATTAAAAGAGAGAATAGAGGTAATGGAAAGAGATAGAAAAAGAAATAATATAATAATTTTTGGATTAAAGGAAGAGGAAAATTCAACAACAGATTTATTACAAAAAACCATAACAATATTTAAGTCTAACGCTGGTGTACCAATAGAGGAAAACCATATAAATACAATCTATCGCTTAGGAAAGAAAGTAGAAGGTAGTGAGAAGATAAGGCCTGTGCTAGTCTCCTTCGTCAATGCATGGAAAAAAGAGGATTTAATAAAAAACAAAAAGAAACTTACGAATTTGTATATAACTGAAGACTACCCTAAAGATGTCATCATCAAACGGAAGGAATTAAGAGAAAAAATGCAGGAAGAAAGAGACAAGGGAAACTTCGCAATCATCAAATACGATAAATTGATAGTGAAGGAGAATGTAAACAAAGAGAAAAGAAAGCGCGAATCATCATCCTCATCACCGAACAATATACAAGCCCGAAAACAACCATCCACACTAGCAACAAAGGCAAATAGGGTCAATGCCTTCGATAAGATGAGAAATAGAAGCAACTCCTATGGGACAATTCCCATCACAGCCACAATCCCATCACAATTTAGTGCCCAGCCATCGATGCCTCTGCCGTCTACGTCAACAAAATTATAGGAATCAAATATCAACAACCGGAAACCAGAAACAGCAAATAACTCAGAAAAAACAAATAATAGTACAAAACAACCTCCCCCAAGCCGACTGGTCATCGTGGGGGAAAAAGACCAAAACCCTCCAGAGAACCAAACCTCTAACATAAACAGAAAGGAACAACTCTATATTGCAACATTTAACGTAAGAACACTGAAAGATTCCGAAAAAATTACGGAACTAGAAAATGCTATAGAAAGTCTGAAATGGGACATAATTGGATTATGTGAAACAAGAAGAGTAGGAGAAACTATTGAAGAACACAAAGACTATATCTTCTATTATAAGGGCGAAACACCAGGTGCCCATGGAGTAGGATTTTTGGTGAAAAAGAAATGGTCCAAACAAATTTTAGAATTTAGTGGGATATCGGAAAGAATAGCCACATTAAATATAAAATTTCCAAACCAAAAAGACCCTTGGACTATAATAGAGGCATACGCTCCGACCGAAAACGCTAAAGAAGACCAAATACAAAGTTTTTATGAGGATCTTCAAAACACGATCCAGAAATCACATAAGAACCTCATAGTTATGGGAGATTTCAATGGAAGAATAGGTTTAAGCAAAAGAGGAGAAGAAAGTATAATAGGAAAATATAGCCAGGGTGATAGAAGCAAAAATGGAAAAAAGCTAGTATCTTTAGCGCTACAAAACAAACTAGCAATAGTCAATAGTTTTTTCAAAAAAAGACCCTCCCGGAAATGGACCTGGCAGCACCCTAATGGCAAAAACTTTAATGAAGTGGATTTTATAATGACAAACAAACCGAAATTGGTGAATAACATCGACGTGATTAACTCTTTGAACTTCTTCTCCGATCACAGAATGGTGAGAATTAGCTTAGTAGCACATACTCCAAAAACAACAAGAAAAGCTTACTCACAAAATATGCAAACATTCCGCTGTAAGGACACAGATACAGTTAAGAACCTCATAACAGAAAATTTAGATCTATGCCAAGAGGAAAACTCTTCAGTCCAGGAAAAATATGATAAAATTATCCTGTCTTTAAATGATGCAGTTAGAAAGGCCATAGTGAATACGAAGTCATTGTCAAAGGAAGCTCATCAACTGCTAGAGGAACGCAAAACATTAATGCAAGAGAAACGAAACAAAGACATACAAAGAAAAATAGCAAATATCAGTAAGGAAATAAATAAACAACTTAGAAAAGACAGAAAAGAGAAAAGAATTTTTACACTTAGAAAACACATAGAAAAAACAGGCGGAATAAAAAAGGCATATAAAGAACTACAAGAAGGAAAGAAGTGGATACCAATAATGAAACACACAGATGGCACATTTACTAAAAAAAGATCCCAAATTATTGAAGCTGCAACCGACTTCTATCGCGACCTCTACAGTAGCCACACAAAAAAGGATAATACGGAAACTTTGAAAAGTTTAGAAGGAACCAATGAACAAGTACCAAAGATAATACTTAGAGAAACGGAATATGCTATATTAAGCCAGAAAAATGATAAAACTCCGGGCGACGATAGGATATCCAACGAACTGCTTAAATGCTCTATCTCAAGAATAGCACCAATACTAACAGAACTTTTTAACAATGTATTAGAAACGGAAACTATCCCCAAACAATGGAGCGAATCAATTATAATTTTATTACATAAAAAAGGTGATATGAAAGATATAAATAACTATAGACCGATAAGCCTTATGAGTAACATATATAAGATATTTTCAAAAATACTTCTGAATCGTCTTTCTAAAATATTGGATGAAAACCAACCGAAAGAGCAAGCTGGATTCAGAAGTAACTACAGCACTCTTGACCATATACACGTGGTGAAGCAGGTGATAGAGAAATTAAACGAATATGGGGACACTTACTATATGTGCTTTGTAGATTTTAAAAAGGCATTCGACTCTCTTGAACACGATGCTATATGGGAGGCCCTGAGACATCAAGGAATAGACATGAAGTATATCAGAGTAATCAAGAATATATATTCGCAATGCTCAGCAAAAATACGTTTGGATAGAACTGGTGAGACTTTCCCAATACATCGAGGAGTAAGACAGGGAGACCCTATTTCACCAAAACTGTTCTCGGCAGTCTTGGAACAAGTCTTTAGAAAAAGGGAATGGTCCGAACAAGGACTTAATATTGATGGCGAAATACTTTCCAACCTACGTTTTGCTGACGACATCATTTTGTTCGCTAAACACCCAAAAGAACTACAGAAAATGCTTCAGCAACTAGCAAATGACAGCAAAGACGTGGGGTTACAGATTAACGCGTCGAAAACAAAAGTTCTTACGAACACTACTAGATCTGATATATTGCTAGATGGCAGACACATAGAATACGTCGAAGAATATATATACTTAGGCCAGACAATCTCAGCTAAAGACGACACAGACAAAGAAATACAACGAAGAATAACAAATACCTGGAAAAAATACTGGTCTTTAAAAGAAGTACTTAAAAACAAACATATACCAATGAATGAAAAAAGGAAAGTATTTGATATATGCCTATTGCCTTGTTTAACGTACGGTTGTCAAACATGGTCCCTAACAGAGAAGAATATCAATAAATTAAGAGTGTGCCAAAATAACATAGAAAGAAGCATCATGAACCTCAAATTAAGAGATAAAGTAACATTAGAATATATAAAGAGTAAAACAAGACTAAGAAATGTAGTAAAAACAATAAAGAAGTTGAAATGGATGTGGACAGGCCACATGATCAGAAACAGAGACAAGAAGTGGACAAAAATTGTAACAGAGTGGTACCCAAGAAATAGAAAGAGGAAAAGAGGGAGGCCACTTAAACGTTGGAAAGATGATATTATTGTGACAGCGGGACCAATGTGGACAAGAGTGGCCCACAACAGAGAAGGATGGAGGTCTTTGGGGGAGGCCTATGTCAATGGACAAGTTGGGGTAAAAAATACCGATTGTTGATAATACATTTAACCTACTAAATTAACTAATTTAAATATAAATGTAAATTGTTTAATTTGTTAAAAACTCCAGCAATAAAGGCTCATTTTATTTATTTTTATTTATTTAAGTTCCCTGCGAAGTTATAAGGATAGTCCTCTTGTGTGTAAGATGATTTAAAAACCTCACCACGTATTTATAAGGGGGAGAGGTAATCGTAAAAAGCTGCTGAAAAACATCACATGATTAATGGGTGTCCCCTGACGATTTTTATTAATTCCTAATTATGATATTTACCTGCACACAGATGAGCCAAGAAAATCACATTGTATAACGTCAATGTTAGTGAGTTCAAGTTCGTCAACGTTTTCCTTGAACACTTGTAGTACATCATTGTCGATGTCTACAGCGGTGACTGCGCCGGCGCCGAGCAGGGCAGCGCCGATGCCCCAGATGCCGGGCCCGCAACCAGCGTCTAGTACTGTGCAGCTCTCTATTGATTCAAATTGGGTCTAAAAAAAAAGTTTTAGTAGTATAATATGTCAGTTTAAATCTGACTAGTTGTGGAATTTGTATTTAGCACAATAATTTTATCCACGTGTTTTTCATGCTCATGAAGAAACTAAGAAAGGAGAAATACTTTCTCCATAGTAGGTCTAGGTGGCCAAGAAAAAATCTCTCACCGAATTTGCAGATTATAACCCACTTGGTACTCTAGATAGAACAAGCAGCAGCACACTGATGAATTGCTATTATTATAATAACACAAATCTATATATTTTAAATATTATTTTTGTCTTATTAAATAAAACTTCCCTGTTATGATGGTTGTTCATAAAGTAAACATAAGTAAGTCTGGGACATGGTTAATTTTTTTTCGGTTCGGTGTGGTTGATTCCAGCTTAAAGGATTGAGTTCCGTAGATTGGTTGGAAAACATCTACCCACAAGCATCAGTAATATCTTTTTTTTTTTTTTAAAAACAACGCCCGCTATAGGGAACAAGCCCTGTGTCACGGGGAGCTTTACAAACATGCAACTAACGAACACAAAGTACACCCAGACTAGAAACAAATATCTATGAATCACACAAATATTTGTCTCGTGTGGGAATCGAACCCACGTCACCCAGCACGGCGATGTAGTGGAGAGGCGACCACCTTAACCACTGCGCCACGGTGACAGTCTATCACCAATAGTCAATATTTACCTGTATAGTATAAAGAGCAGAAGCTGCAAGATGTGCTGGTGTAACATACTGTTCAAACTGTATCTTTGGATCTGTGAATCCACTCAAGTCCTCCAGGTAACCCTGAAGGGCCTTCAGTTTCATTACAGCTGACATAATGCCAGTATTCACTTGTTGTCAAATCTTGGCAATACTGGCAGTATCTGGTTGCCAAATGAGGAGTCCTGCGAGACAAAGTAGCCGCACGATGTGGCGTTGGCGTGTTGTAGAGCCGCTCTATGGCTTGTGTTCACAATGTTAGCTTCAGGTAGTTGAGGAAAACCCTAAAAATTAATTTTTTTTCATTTACAGGACATAACATAGCTGGTAAAATGTGGTTGAGATAAATATCTGCCTACTCTTATGGAAAATTAAGGTGGGACGGTGTGTTTTACTTCAATGTTTATTAATTTGGCAAAGACACTAGACATTTTGCACAACCAAATAAAATTTTTTTGTTTCTACAAAACCTTATAAATTTAGTATAATCTATATTTTATAATTTAATTTGGTATTAAATTAAATGAGAAACAAAGTAATGAGATGATTTTGACAAATTAAATAGGAACACCTATTTTATTTGTCAAATATCTCATTACTGCAAAATGCACCTTTCACCTTTCTATTCATCTTTGACATACTTCCTATAAATCTTTCAATTCCCACCATTAACTTTTTGACGTATTGTGTAGTTCTACACCTTATTTTTAGTTTTATGATTAGTACCTGCAGTAATATAGCTTATCTTACATTTGGTTTATAGATGCAACAAAACTAAGTTTGGTGCTATGCTATGGTCAGAAAATAATTGAATATACAATACTTACAGCTGTAGCAGAAACTGGTGGGATTGAGCACATAGGCAACTGGCTGACAGGGTTAGGTTGTGTCAGAGATATAGAAGAAGCAGTCAGTGGGGCAACTGCACCTTGCTTCAAAAGCATCTGCTTTTTTAACTGTAGCTCCTCCAATATCTTCCTATTTGTCAATTCTATGAAAATATGGTAAGGATTCATTTAATATTAAACATGAAATAAGTTTTAATTTCATCAACATCATAATTTCAGCCTTTTGTAGTTATTTAACTTGAGAGTGCTCCTTTGATTGAACAGTTATAGGCATTTTGTTTACAACATGACGGGTATAATATTGAATGTGATAATAACAAATTGTTCAGGTGTAAGTACCTACTTTTTTATTTGTATCTTATTTTACAATACTGGATTGGGTTTTTATTAATAAATGTAATAACGATTTCGGATAAAATAATAGAATTTTGGGACGCATCCATAATTGCATACTCACAAAACAAATAAACTTATGTACTTAGTAGGTATTACTACATTTAAAAAGCCAATTGTTGCATTTATAAAGTTAAATAATAGAATTATGAAAAAATAGCGGCTAAGTACATTGTAAGTTAAAGTTGTTATTAGAATAAAATTATAGGCCAGTCTAACCTCTTTGAGCGTTGGGCTGTGGAAACGCCATCTAATAAAATGCTCGTAGACTGGAACGTATTTATCTACAAAACACATAAAATACCCTGATAACAAAATCTATTTCATAGAGAGGAAAAAGGTTTAACAATAAAATTAATTCACAACTATTATAAGTTTCTTTGCAACTTTAGGCAAAATTTCTATCATAGTATTCATAGTACCTATCATCTAGATGACATTTGGTTTACCGTGACATTGACAGTTACGCAGTTATTTTACCTCTCGCTAGAAACGGCATTAACAAAACGCAACTTAGTTTATGATGCATAGTATTATAATCAATGATCAAACAATAGCATTGATTATAATAATTATTAATTAAAAAACCGGAGCATTTCGGACCTGCTCCATGTAGGGTCCCGCAGCAAAAGAGTGTATCTTCATAGCACTTACGTCTTTTTGTTGAAAAGCGCAGTTTCTTGGCAATAAGTCCAAAAACGGTACATCCGATAATAAAATGCCATATGTACCTAAATGTTTGGTGAAAAATTTTTTTTTCAGCTTCTGTTAAATGTATGGAGTGTCCCTCTTAAAAATTTATTATTATTATTTAACTACCAAACCTAATAGCAGCCCACAATCCCACACACAAGACACCTTTCCTTCAAATTTCATCAATATACCTACCCCCATACAGAGTAGTTTTCGAGTAAAATGCCTGTGACACACGGACGAATGGACGTACATGACGAAACTATAAGGGTTCTGTTTTTGCAATTTTGGCTACGGAACCCTAAAAATTAAAGCAATACTCGCAGTTGTCACCACGAATTACGTAGGTAAGGTAGGTACGATACTTGCGGCGTACGCCGCACGACTACATCAAGACTGCGCAAAAAAGGCGGCACTTCTTATCCAAAATATTCATCCTATCACTAGTAGTAGTAGTAGTTAACTAGTAAGTTTTTCATCTCACCATCTTTTCAGAGGTCTGCCGTGCGTGACATCGGTGTAACTTATTCGCAGTAAATTTGGTCTGACGAGATCACGAGACTCCTCAGGATTTGATGTAGGTAAGTAAGCAAAACAACAATATTTTTTATATAAAAGCATTTATTTTAAAACAATGTAGGTAATAATATACTTTCTGATTCTTGGCAAAACAGTCTCACATAAGCAAGTCAACATTTGGCCTCTCTTAGAATAAACATAAGACTAACATGCGCTGCCATAACTCACAAATGAATAAACTGAAATATCAGATAAATAATATAAAGGTCAAATAAAAAATTATTTCGTACATCTAAATTGCAGTTAGCATTGCATCTTGGTTGAGCAATCTTAGATTAATTTGTTTATTAACGTAAATTATTCTAAAAAAAAGGGAACATTAACATTACTAGAATTGACTCACAATATTAGCATATATAAAAAAAACCATCTACTGTACCTAATTAACAGTTTTCACAGACACAGACATTACAGTCCACAATGAGTTTGTGGTTCAGTATTCATAAACATTTGATAATAAATGCACAACAAAAATATAATTTAAGTTGCCTTTGTCTTTTATGATTATAAAAATATATAACAATTTAGAAATAATTATAACAGTTTCTTCTATAAACAATTTGGAATAATATTGCACAAGCTCAAAGCTAAATCATTAAGTGCATTTCTCATAAATACTATAAATATAACAACAAACCAACACAACTCTTCATAACTCTAAGAAATTAAGACTTTATTACTCGTCTTTAAATGACACATTTTATATTTGACTATCGACAACTACAATACAGAACACGGTTGATATGTCACTTGGTATGGTTGAATGGTTCGGTAGTTCGGTACGTATAGAACTGCAGCAGCATTTGTAGGGTAACTTGCGATGGCGAACACGGTACATTACGTTTACTGCTTATTGCAAAATTTAGATATGCCAATATTCCGCCGCCACTACATGTGTGAGTGTATACCTACAACTAATCTAACTAATAGAAAAAAATAATATCACAGACAAAACGTGTCGATTTTACAAAAGTGCGAAAATTTCTATGCCTAAGTATGTATTTATTTATACGCCAATATGTTAAATATGTTAATTCAGGCTAATCTAATTTATTTAACTCATTAGTAGGTAGTTGTTCTGATTGTAGCTGTCGATATATATCCGTAATTTATATTCACAATGTGGTCAATTTTAAATCAAAGGACTGACTTAATTAAGCGCCGCGAATTCGACCATGAATGATCGCCACTGTCCTAGTCTATAATATCGAACGACATATCTATCTAAGGAAATTCAGTGAGGAAATTTAATTTCCTTTATAATATTCTAAGACTACAACTAAGAAACCTTTAACCGCGAGAATAAAGCGACCACATTGTCCCTCACCACACCATCACCGAGTGTTGGTTTGTTAGGAAATATTTTCACAGCACAGGAACAAACACATTCTGGACTAAATAAAATCTGAAAAATGATAACAACATTTGTTTTTAAAGACTAGCACGTAATTTTGGCACAACGCTGTGTCCTCGGAGCACAGTGGCATCGATGTTGTTCTCTTTATATACAAAAGTTTATAGATTTTTGCTCAGTGAAAACTAAGGGCCGCCGCGGTCGATAGCGGCCGCCGCCCACTCCACACCATCACTTCAACGTCATTAGGGTTTCACAAAGCTTACTACCATCGAGTATCAGGAACAATGTTATTCAGATTTCGATTATAATAATAATAGCAAGCAAAGAAAAGTACATACTTTTAATAATATTTGTGCCCAATGTGTCATGTTCGATGTATCGTTTTAAATTTATTTATGAAACCCTAAATTATAGTGAACGATTGTATCATTCACATGATATGGACAGCTGCCATTACAATCATAAAATGCAAAATAATGTATATTAAAATTTAGTACAAAATTATCGTAAACAATTAAAAAAAAAACTTATTTGAGTAAATAAATTCTCTTGTTCCATTGCTCATTCAGTGCTTTTAGAGCAGAGTGTAAAAATAACTGTGCCCACATAGAAGGAAGCGTTTTCACCTAAATAGACATTACCCTGTCTTAGATGGTGGTTACACACGATTTAGATGATCATAACAAATGAATAATAAAAACAATATAATAATGTATCAAAACTACGCTAGGGTAGAAGATAACGTCGGGAGTAGAGCGGCACAGTGGGCGCAGTTACTAGTACACTCTGGCTCGATGAGTATTTTACCCCAACAACACTCTTATATCCAAACAACAGTACATACCTAACACTTTCCCTGTATAAATATATTATAGTCTTGTAAAAGAAACCTTCGAAACCTCATAGGTCATTAACACTACGTGAGAAAATTACACAAGAGCATTAGGATACAATATATTGCTACCAGTTAACTTATCATTTGGCACTAAATTAACGTATTGCATCTCGAGCATTCGTCACAAATATATATTTGCAAATCCTTTTTAACTCTCAATTTATCATTTCTAAATTACAATTAAATTTTCATTTACTTTTCTAATGATATAAATTTCTTGGGCCAAAAACAATTTCATGTTCTATACGAAATGTGTTATGAACTATTAAATTAATACAATTATTTCATTATATTGAGCAAACTGAGCATTCCCCTCTCACTTTTAAACGTGTTAATGTGATTTAGTAACGGGAATGTGTGCTATACCAAACATTTAAACACGAAATTAAATATACAAAACGCGTTCTCGGCAAGTAAAATTTGGCAAAATTGAGCATTAAGACTTTCAATTGGCATCGTAAAATATTACATATTAGTAAGATTTTACTACGTAGCACTGCGTGACTACTTATATATCCTAACTCTGGTAACTGTAACTTATTCATAGGTACACCAATCTCTTACAGTTGACTTCTAAGATGTGCAAGAGTGTACTGTCTAGTGTACAGTCGTACACGACTCGGATCGTACAAGCGGCTATATATTTGTACATAATTACTTCACATAGCGGAGCTCGGGGCGAGGAGCGAGGACGCCGGCGTCCTGACAGTATATAAAATTACAAATAGCTTCCCAACGTTGATCGCTCGCTCACATTTAGTGCTTACACATTATCAGTAAGCCTTGCCCTGCCGCCCAGCCGCCGAGCGCCATCTACCGTGTAACTGCCCACTTCTACGATCTCAAGTTAACAATATGAGTCATTCGTACAAGATGTACAAAATAGTGAAAAAACTAAGTTTTACAAATTGATATGACGTAAATGTGAGACTATATAATTATGAGAATTTAGTTGTTGTTCAAAAGAACTCTTATAAATGACCGTGGACTTCTCAAGAGATCTTTCCAATTTACTAACTACATTTATAACAACTTGGTTAAAATAGTATTTAAAGACGAAATAAATCGATTTTTATCAAATAATAGTTATTGCTTTTTTTGATATGATAATTTATACATCTATGCGCAGATGCGTGTCGTCGCTCAAGACGCGAGTACTTGCGGCGAGTGGCGAGTACTGGGCGCGGTACTGAGTGCACTTACGTCCACGAGAGTACTACATACAGACGATCTGTACATTAGTATAATTACGTTATAACTCTTAAATGTATATTTTAAAAATATGACTGCTTTATATCCATCATGATCACAGCTCTCCAAAGACTTTACAATATCCAAACCTTGACGCTCCAAAATAAATTCTTTATTATCATTTACACCTATAAAACGAAATGACTATAATATCTATAAGATAGCTCTAAAATTATGCCATTTTGATATATTTACTTTGCAATTGCAACGGTCCCTCGTACAGCACTTAAATGCCTCATATACAAATTTTAACGTAACGTTGAAAATGACTCGATTTATATTAAAAATAAAATAAAGAAAGCAATATAACGACTGACTGACGTCTATAAAAAAATTTAGAAATAAAGCGGCAGTGTTCGCGAAAATTCGTGCAATAGAATCTAACTACAAAACATGTCTTAGGAACCTGATAAATTATTGCTAGAGCTTCGGGCACGACTCCACTCCCCTTCCTTACAAACGACAATGTATCCCCGGCGCGTCCGGCGGATACATAACGAGATAAAATCTTATCAGTAGCCAATAGAAAAATATCACCTAAATAAATATGAATATTTTACACGGGCAACTCACCGCCGTCGTTCGTCGTCGCGACGCCGCGCAAATAAATATAAATCTTTCCAAACGATCGACGGGAGCCCGTCCGCCGTCCGGGGCTGGCGGACAAGTCTCGAGACGGCGCCGAGCGACGAGTATCGTATTTTTTCTTCTTTTTTGGTAAAAAATAACAAGATTATGAAATTGATATGCAACAGAGTCGCGCCGGCCATCACTGCGCCTCGCCTTCCGCCTCTTCTGCGCCTGCGCCGCCGCCGCCTCCGCCCCCGCCCCCGCCCGCAGAGCCTGGACCCTTCGAAGCCTCACTGTAACAGATAAAAGATTCAAAATTACTTATTACTTCTACACTTATTAGTATGGTTATCAGATCATTTTGGGAAAACACTTAGTTGTCGGCAAAGAAAACTTGTCTCCTGCAATTTCAGCATTATTTTAAAAAATTTGCTACACATTAGTGAGCCCATTAAGAATTGAAACAGTTTTAATTTGCCTTATAAGTGATGAACAAAATACGTACTAGTTGGAGTAGGAGGAGCGAGCGCTGCCACCGGGCGCGTCACACGGCGCCACGTCACAGGGCGGGGGCCGCGCCGCCGCGCTCAGCAGGTAGTTGGTCGAGTCACTGAAACAGTTCGACAGCCTGCTACAAATTGTATTACTGCCTCGAGTCACATCGTTTGAACATACATATTGCAATAACATTATCTGTGCAATTATAACAATAGAGAAAATAGAACCTGGTAATACACATTATTATATACACAGGAATACCCTAGCAAAACACCATACTCTACAAAGGCCAAAATTGTACAAATCTTAAACTACGATAAGAACATAAGATTTCAAATTTACTTTTGTAAAATAAATTTATTCAATAAAATAACCTGTGAGAATTTAAGGTATTCTCAACTCAAAATCCAATAATGACTGAACAGTATTCTAGCCAGCTATTGTGGCGACCTCCCATCTCGATAGGGAAAGAACAGGTGGTAGCGAATAGGATTTTTTAGAATTTAAGCTAATTAAAAAATGGTAAAATAACACGTAATGTTTTACGTCGGTACAATGAATGAATGTTTCCTCTCTGTGGTTATGATTAATTTCAATACCTTAACACTAAACTTGTGGTTTGCATGTAAGCAGTATAAGAATTTGTCATTGAAGGTCATTCAGTGTGTTTACCTTATTTGTTTGTTATGAAATGACGCGTTGATTATTAACATTAATTTTACCTCAATAATATACTTTATTAAATAAGGTACGATTTCAAATCTTTTCATCTTTATATATAATAATATAATTCTTCTGTACGTGTGTTGACAGTGAACTCCTCCTAAACGGCTGAACCGATTTGAATGAATTTTTGTGTATGTGTTCAAGTGGATTCGAGGATGGTTTAGATACACAAATAAAAAAAAAATGCAATCGATTGGTATATCATGCAGGACTACGTCGTCCGCTAGTAACAATATTTTTTTTTTTTTTATACCACGACGGTGGCAAACAGACGTACGGTCCGCCTGATAGTAAGCGGTTACCGTAGCCTATGGGCCCCTGCAACACCAGGGGCATCACGAGCGCGTTGCCGACCCTTAAGAAACCTATTCACTCTTTTTTTGAAGAACCTCATACTATATATAAATGACTACCAAACATACTGCCTATAACGTCTGCAATTCCTCACCGTTCCTCATCATCATATCAGCCCAACGAAGTCGACTGTTCTGCTGGACATTAGGCCTCACCTAACTGCAACCAACTGCTGTTGGCTAGTTCCTATTGTTTAAAATATGTTTCTGGTTTAGAAGCCCTTAATTTTTCACAAAAGCGCTTACTCTGTGCGAAACTCTACTCATTGACACAGTCTTTTTATTTGTTCTCTATCCTTACTAATATTTACGACTGGCCTGTTGGTCTAGTGGTTAGTGACCCTGACTGCTACGCCGGAGGTCGTGGGTTCGATCCCCAGCCAGGACAAATCTTTGTGTGATGAGCATAAAGGTTTGTTCTGTGTCTGGGTGTAATTTATCTATAATATGTATGTATTTACAAAAAAAATGTATTTAAGTAGTATATCAGCTGTTTAGTACCCATAGCACAAGCAAATATAATTGCTTAATTTGGGGCTAGATGGCGCTGTGTGAATGTGGTAGAATATTATATTATTATTTATATCCTTCCTATAAATTAAAAAATAACTCTGTTATTTGTTTGTTATGCTTCACTTAGCCACTCAAACGATCTTCAAGAAATATCACATAGGGATAGTCTACGCTTTGAAGAAGGACATAGCCAACATTTAAGCGACATACAACGCGGGCAAAGCACCGAGCGGCCTTTTTTGTAACATTTTGTTTGACTGGCCTGTTGGCCTAGTGGTTGACTGCTAAGCCGGAGGTCGAGGGTTCGATTCCCAACCAGGACAAATCTTTGTGTGATAAGCATGATTGTTTGTTCTTGTCTGAGTGTAATTTATCTATATTAAATGTATTTACAAAAAAAAAAATTTAAGTACTATATCAGTTGTTTAATACCTACCCATAATACAAACAAATATATTTGCTTAATTTGGGACTAGATGGCGCTGTGTGAATGTGGTGTAAAATATTATATTTACCATACAGTTAAATTACCCACACACATACCATAACTCTTCATATATACTATGAATAAGGGCAAATATAACGATACAGTTGTGATAACCCTCCAATTTATAACGCAAACTTAGATTACACGTGTTGTTTTTAAACTTTTCTCGGCACTAAACAATAACCTTACGGCGTCACAGTCTACTCTAAAAAACATAAAAATTACGAACACAACTGCTCTGTTATCTAACCACTCTAATCAAATATTAATAATTATTAAAAAGGGCCACCCAGTTATTTTTATCGTAACAAAACATGGTGTCATTTATAAATAATTCAATAATATTTTTATGTAAGACGAAGTGGCATTGTACACATTTAACTAAAAATAAAATAATTTTATTACGATTTTTGGTACAGGATTCATCTTGAGCAAGCTAATGAGGGATGATCAAAATTGTGGAAAACATTAATATTTTGGAATGTCGGCGCTTATGGATATCATTTCGTAGCAGGTGCTTCCAACGCCGTGGTTGATTTGACACCAACAAACACCAGGCAACTCATCTGCATAGCCTCTATGACAAATGATATTTTTGAAATACAGTATGCCAAACTGTGTCGAATGCTTGGAAATATCAATGACCAATTTTAAAAAAAACCTGTATCATTAATACAGTCTATGTCTTATTTTTTACTGATAATATTTAAATCCAATGACTACATCAATAAAAGTTATTTTCGAATTGCCTAAAAACATTATGACAAAGACCTAAAACATACATAGAATATTAAAACATACATAGCCTTTTAAAATAGAACACCTATTAAGAAAATATAGTGAACAGCTAAATAGCTGAAATTATGATAATACATAAGTATTTTAATTAAGTAAGAAGTTGAGTGTACACATTGACTTTGAATTATTGTACTCGTATTTACGAAACCCCCAGACTGTTATCAACCGTCTGTCTTATATAATCATAAACATCACAAGTTAATATAATAGTATAGTTAAATAATACGATGTAGGATTAAATTATTTAATCAAAATATTATCCCGCGAAAAACTATACAGCCTACAGGATTTAGACCTTTTAACATTGTCGTCTAGGCTCAACGCATTATGTATTTTCGTAACTTCTTAACAATATTATATTATTAAGTTTAATTTTCTATTTAGATGTTAAAATATATCGATCCACTTTGAAAACTGAACTGTAACCACAGACAGTTTAAATACGACCGTATAATTTTTATATATAAATCCTGTATTAACTGCTTTTCACGACTTAGTAATCTTTTTTTTATAAAAGTGGCCGTTCGCTAGATTTTCTCGCAAAAATAGTTTTTTGTAACTCGCTACAGTAGTCACGCGGGGTCAGCAGGGTAGCTGTACAAGGATCGATGGAGGCTTTGAATATTTTTAAGAACTATAAAAGGAAGGTCTACGCAAAAATGCAGCTTTCCCCTAATTTTACCGAAGTGGTGGGAGTCTTTATTCTCTGTACTAAATACAATGTATAGAGTTCTGTTATAAATTATGTAATTCACCCTGTATAATTTCGCTAAAAGATGATTCAACTATTTATCAATTTATTTGTTTATTATACTGAATAACATGTCGTAACTGAACGTAGCCACTCATGGCGATAAGTATGGCACACCGCACATCGCATATATGGTTAACACGATAACCTCTGATTCATTTCTTAAGACAAATGAATTGAAGCACTTTTTATCTGAACTTTAGGTACCTACGAATACAGCTGTACAGACAATCATTCATGGTGAATTAGATATCCTTAAATTATGTTATATACATGCATTATGTATTGTCTTGGTGGCGCCAAGGGAGTGTACATCATCATCATTACAATTCATAAATGTCCCACTGCTGGACACGGGTCTCCTCCAAACATTTTGTTGAAATGGGGTAGTGACATTATATATTCTTAATCCGTCACTACACGGACGAGAATACAATTATTGTTCGACGTGGCAGACGATTATGTGGCCCACCTGATGGTAAGCGGTAACCGCTGTCCAAGGAAATCACAACCAACTTGCTGCCTACCGAAAAGGAAAACGAAGAGGACTGGGTGGAGGAAATAGGCCGCTACTATTGCTGCACTATAGGACTTGGTTTGATTTCCGGGTCAAGCAAAACGGTTTTGGGTTTTTGTGTAATGAAATTTTGAGAATCAGCCCGGAGTTTGGTAATATGGGCGCAGTACTGGCTCCACCCCTATTACATGGGACCTGAGAGAGCTGTGGTGTGCGAAATGTGTCGTGATGTCTGCTTACCGCTTCGGGAAAACAAGCGTGACGCTATGTTATGTATGATGAAATAATATTCTTAACACAGGGTCGGTGCGCTAGTTACCCGCCCAAAACCGGTTAGCGTACCCTTTGACACCCACGCTCGTTTTATCGCAAACATTTAGAGAATCGTTAAATAAATAAAAAATCACGAGTAAATTTACAAAAACATCACATACAAAACTTATTAGACGAATGAAATTTTGTTTTTCGTAGGATAAAATTAATACTCAAAATGAATAAGGTTCTGTTTTTGTCATGTATCAGTGACGAAATGAAGACTACAAATTTATGTGACCTAAGAGTTTTCAAATATGCGAGGAAACTTCTCGAGGCCGAGGCGACAAAAAGAAGCAGTTCCATTACTATTATTTGTCATGATTTTCGTCGATGTTATGTTATGGTCACGCAAATCGCTCCAGCCGTTCTTAAGTTAAAAATAGAGTAACTAGTCCGATTTTCTTTTGAATAAATAGAGATTAAAATTTTATTGGATTTTAAACTTCCTAATACTAAAATATATCTCCAACAGCCAGCCGGTTAAGTGTAAAGAAAAACACCAACTAAGTGCTGGTAGTACAAACTATAAAAATACTAATAGGAAAAGTAAAATAAAATAAAAAATAACGATATCTTGAAACAAAGATTTGGCTTTACTTAATGTTAACTACAAAATATTTTCAAGTTTAATGACTTTTTATTGTTATGATTAAGATTTAAAATAGATTGAAAACATTAGTAAGTACTTTTAGTCCGTTCTTTAAGTTATCCATTTTTATTAGGGTTCCGTACCAAAAAGGTATAAAAGGAACTCGAGAAGAAATTTGGATTAGTTTGACCGCTGCTGAACATGACTGCTTATTGACACAAAACACAAAATAATTCTTATTTTATTACAATCTTTGAAAACCGATTATAAACGATTACAATCGGTTTTCAAAGATTGTGGTTTCCACAGCGAAGACAATTATTAATTGTAGATTTACAATTTATTATAAGAGTTATAGACTGATGATGATGATGAATGATTTTATTTTTTATTATTATTAATTATGAATCTCTTACAGGGAATTTCTGTACATCCCCACACCTGTGCCGGCTATAAGATTCTCCAGACGATACAATAAGTATTAAGATCTATTGAGGATTATTACGATAAGGATTACGTTATATTCATTACAATCATTATATCTGAGATAAGGATCCTTTCTAGCTTAACATTAAATTATTTCTGTGTCTAAAAATGTATATTACATATTAATTTGTGTCCATTTTGTTAGTAGGAATAAATATAGGTATTTCTTATAACATAAACAATTTAATTATATAAAACTAGGCAAGAAAAGGAAAATTTGCAAGAAATCCTATACCAACACGTCTGGCCAAGTGGCCACAGTGGTATAGTAGGCTAAATTCCCATAAAATATTTAGAGGGGATCCGTGCCCAGCAGTGGGAAATTTGCTGTCCATACATACATTTTTCATTCACTCATAATATATGTTGTATATTTTTTAGGGTTCCGTATCAAAAAGGTTGAAAAGGAAACCTTATGGTTTCGCTCCGTCCGTCCATCTGTCACAGCTTTATATCTTGGAATCTATCGACATGAAATTTTGAATAATTTTAAACACTAGTAATCCAACTATTAAGATTAAAGACGGTTGAAATTTTAAATGAAAGGACTTTATTTCCACATTCCAAATCCAATTTTTATTTATTATCACGCCCCACAGTTTTTGAGTTATGATTTAAAATATAAAAAAGTACCATCCCCGCCTTATCTTCGAAGTTAGTGATGACAAAAATGTGGAATAATACCAGTTAAGACGATGTTTTTAACTAGCACACTTTTTAGTAATCATCATAAAAGCCCAGCCACATAATTAAAATTGTTTGTTCAACATTGAACATTATGTTTGACATTGTTTTTTTTTTTTTGCCATAATATCACTTTGCTTTAATCCCTGATAGTGCAGAATCCTCGGCGCGTGAGTCTTGACTCGCACTTGACCAATTTTTTCTATCGTACGATTACTCATATATATCAGCATTGTGCTTCTACAACAATGTTGTTTAATTTATGTTTTGTTTAAGCGACCATTCACACTTAATACCATAAATTCTAAAGCAGTAGCGGCCAACCTTTTCGGTGGGAGGACCAGTTTTGTAAAGATAATTTAAATAACATTGCATAATTTTTTTTGTGTTAATCGGGGATTTAGTCATTTATGCATAATAAATGCTTGCTCTTACTATATCAAAATTCAACTACTGAAGTGATTTTATTGAAACTTAATACAGAGCTAGCCTCGAAAAGGAAATAAGATTTTCTTAATTAAGAACCTTTTTGCCCAATTGATAGCACGTAGACAGTTGCGGGTATTACGTCATTTTTAGAAAGGTGGCCGATGTTCGAAGCAAAACAAAGTATTTAAAACATGTTTACCTCAAAGGAAAAACATTTTCATAGACATAACATAAACTTACCCATATTATTTATGAACAATGAATGAAACTGTACCTACTATTAATTATAGAGCTGTTTAATAAAAGAAAAGAGTCGCAGATGGGTCTGGAAATGACTGAGTAAAATTATAAATAAACAATAATTTGTTTATAAACAAACATACTTCATTGTACGAAGGTGTCTTTTGCTAATACTCAGTGCTTGACCAATGTTGATGGTATTGGAATGATATTCATTCTTCAAGACTCTTTCTATTATAATATGAGTGCAAAATGGAAAAACAAAGCCTTTTGCTCGTAAACGTATACGAAGTAACGCACGAAATTAAAATAACGTATTAGAAGTCATGAAATTCTGACTCTAACAACTTATACTCAAAGGCGCTAAAATGATACCTCTCGAACTATAAGTGCCCGCAAACGTTACGGCAATTGCTTATCATAAGGTGAACCGTGTGTTCATTATCAATATTTAAATAAACATAAAAAAACATAATATCAATCTTATTTTTACCCAACTTCTCAGGAATGTTATGGGAATGATGTCCAACCATAACACTTATCAAGTACCTACTAGCTTCCGACCGCGAGTCCGCCCTCGTGGTATGTTGAGGAATAGTATTCCAGACTACAATCTATCTGTGTGTCAAATTATATGCAGATCTTTTCAACCGTTCTGACCTTATTGAGCAACCAACCTAACTTTCGCATTTATAGTTTTTTCTATACCACGACGATGGCAAACAGACGTACCTACGGCCCGCCTGATACCGTAGCCTATGCACACCTGTAACACCAGGGGCATCACGAGCTCGTTGTCGACCCCATATTTAGAGATACCTATTATTGTTGACCCTAAATAAGACACTATATTTTGTTATACGATGTATCAATATAATAACGGTATTACTAAACAGTACGCCATAAACAACGAGTGATATCAGCATTGTTTGTATGTAAGTGTGTAAACAGGATAATGTCGTGTTTATGTTAAGGCCTCTTTTTGCCACTGGACACTGCACAAATACACAGGGCCTGCCAATCGATGGGGCCTCCTAGTTTGTACCAGGCCACCAAACGATAAGTAATAGTAATATTGCTAGTAGAATATATAATTATTTTTGAGAAAACAAATGATTACCGACTAGAATTCATAGGTTATAATGTGACCAGGGGCCCCGAACGTGTTAGACCCTGAGCATTGTAAGCATAATAATAATAACTTACCCTTGACAAATCACAGTTCTACTACAAATAGTGCAATAGTGATATGCTGTCGGTAAGTGTCTCACCCCATCTTAAATTAAAATTCTTTTAAAGCCTCTGCGTGGGCCTTGTGTCCCTGCGTATGCCTTCCAAAAGGACCGTGTATACTTGTCACCTTATAGTTCTCTATAAGGTGACAAGTATACACGGTTCTTTTACCCGTGATGAGAAGAGATATTATTATATTATAAGTATTGTTTGTAAGTTATTATGTAAACAGTATGTGGGTATCAATAGAGTAAATTCACCTGGCAGTCCTCATCCGGAGCGCGGCGCAGTTCTCCTTGCACTTGTAGGCGAGGACCTGCTTGATGCGGCTGACCTCGACGTCAGGGAAGTGTCTGCTGACGTAGGAGATGAGCGCGTGCACGCGGCGTCGGTCGAGCGGCGGCTTGGTGGGGCGCGACTCCTGCCCCGCGCGCGACCAGCGCTGCCCCGTCACCGAGCACGTAGCCAGCTCGATAGGCGAGAACAGCGCCGCTGCCAGACCCCGCGTCACCTTGCGATAGTCGCCCCATTTGACGCCGCGGAGCAACTCCTCGCGGATCTCCACGCCTTCGCCCAGTTTTATCTAAGTACATATACATAGATATTGTATACAATACTGTACAGTCAGCCTAAAAAGTAGGACCATAATCATATTTTCAAACCACATGTATATCAAACATAGATGGGTTAACTAGATTAGTGCATGAATTGAATTAACATCGTAAATTCAATTCTGGCACTTGGGGGCTGAGGCTGACTGTACCATTAATCGAAATTTTATAGTGTAGAGATTCCATGTAAAAAACGAGAAATAAAGTTTCATTAAACTTTTTAGTAAAGTAATCAATAAAAGAGAATAACGTAATAACGAAGGAATAAAACCACTAGAAATGTAGTGGTGCGAGAATAAACATCTGTTAGTACACTCACTGAGAAAAAATCGATATACTTAATTTAGGATGCCAGAACAACAATTCCCTACTTTATACACTGGTAATGCGTTAGTTAGTAGTCTATCAGATCCAACGTACATGTTCAAAGTTCAGTAAGTAGACAGACTGTCACAAGTCAACACATTTTTCTGGTCTTCGTATGCGTGGTGCGCATACAATTGTACCCAGATAACCTATTCTAGCGATAATGTCAGTCCGATAACGGCAAAAATATATTCAAGCACCATAGCAACTCAATGCTTTGTTACAAGCTAGAGATTAGTTAAGGGGTATCTATAGAGAAACGGATAACAGTGAAATGTGTTGACGTCCACCTGTGTAGAAACCAGCTTCAAAAGATATTTCGCATGCATTCAAATTAAGAATCATTATATTTGAACACAATGCTATTTCAATGTGTACACCAGAAGTTGGGGGTATTCCTTTAAATTCTTAATTTGTAAACTCTTAGCATGTCTAATTGAAATGTATATAGACAATAAATAGTAATGTATTTAATCACTAGGACTTGGAATAAGGCTAATTTACCTTAAATTTATATGTATAGTATTTGCAACACAAATTTCGATTTAACTATATTATACAAAAACCTTTTATTTGCACAATTTTTCGTACGCAATCCTTAAAAACATAAATGGATACATCGAAATAATAATGTTTTAAATGAGTTTCAGGTCAATAAAGTCTTCTTGATTCTCAATTTCCGGATTAGATTCAATTTAATCATGTAAACCGGGATATCAGAGGTGTTATCCACTTTGTAAGTAGCAGAGACTTTTGCAAATTCATATTACCTTTTCCGATCATTGACTACCTTTACTATTTTCAACAATTGCTTATCAGTGCAGTAATTCAATTTATCATAAAGGAAAAGAAGCTAAAAGGCTTTAAAATTAATAATAGAAAATGAAAAGAAAGAAGTGTTTACTCACAAGTCTCGGTGCGGCGACTCCACCCCGCTCGTTCTCTCGCTTGATGACAAAGGGCAAAGCGCGCCGGTGTTGTTCCAGCCACACGGCATCAGGGACCGGCCGGTTGCGTCTGCCGTCCCATCGGCCTACAGCTAAGTCACACACGCCCAAAAATAACATTTATATATACGGTACTCAAATATATAAATATAATACTTATATAGTGTTAAAATATGGGTATGTTCTGGCATATTTTGAACTCACAATAGACATTCGACTTTTAATTATTACGTTTTTTATCTATTCTATACTATTTCTGGGCTTTCTTTTTTAATGTGGGATTAGACGGCTTTGGATATATAAAGATTATCAATTTAAATATAAAACTAAAAAAAATCAAAACAAAAATAAATAATAATATTTGGTAACTGAAAATCACAATTACTTCGCAATACTTTATTTTTGATATTTAGTAAAAAATACATTGATGTATGTACACTAGTTGATCTGCAAGCCAATGGGCAGACACTCTTAATTACATCAATTAGTTATTATAACGGTGTTTATGTTCACATAAAAACAGACAATTAAATATATCATTTGATATCAACTGCTTGAAAGTTTATATTTTTTAACATTAACATGTTGCTTAATGAAAATAAATAGAATACAGAAAAATAAACATTGATTGACCATCGTCATAGTGGGACTGTTTTCAAAACAACCTGATAAGTTAAATTGACATTAATCGCCGTAAGAGTACATGATTATAATAGTTACCTGCATAAACAATAGAAAGTATAATCACTTTGTATAAATTACACCAATAAACATTACTATCATAATGATAAAATTTCTAGATTTATATAAATTTCTATTAGAATTCAGCGGTGTGAAGAGATTCATTTTTTTTCTATACATTTATAATTTCATAAATATGTCCATAAAAAGCTGCGCCTTAACTTAGTAATTGGGATTAAAATTATTATTTAAGAAAAGTGCTCTTTAAAATTACTATTACTAATACGTATAAGCGATTATTTTAGAGTAATTATTATTGCAATCAACTTCCATCCGTAATGTTTTTAATATTAAAACACTGTTAAAAATAAATGCAAAGTAAAAATTTAGAGATCATGGAAATAAAGTCACTTGAGATCACTCATTATTATTCCAATAAGATTTACAATTAAATTTTCAAAAGATAAATTAATATTGTTACTCACAACCCTAATCATACCTTCAATTAAGTGTCCCTTCTAAATGCTTTTATTACAAAATGACTAGATGCGCTTTTCTCATGGCAATCGTTTTACATAACTACAAAACATTTAAGAAATAACCGATCAATATTTAAAGTTATATATAAAAATAAAAGTAATAAAAAGATCACTCTTATGTTCTAGTTTGTAATTATATTGATAGTGCTTGCGTATACACTGGGCCTGTGGGCTTTATGGCAAGTGATTTGTTTCATTACAACTACATAATGATTCAGTATATCCAACCCTCAAGTTTCACATATTCTAAATATTGAAGCCATATATTTGAGCGTCAACTCTTTTATATAACTTTAGCTCTATGCCAGCATGGTGCATGTCTCGCATACATTTGTTAGGATAACGCAGCTGTATGAAACATACAATTATGGCACAGCAAATCTCGGCAGTAAAACCAGTGCCTTTATTAAGGAAGCTTGTTTCTTCAACATTTGATATTAAGAGGATATACAATGATTTCTGTTTTTATTTTGTATGACGTCAGGTCTAATTTAAACTAGCATAATTCTGACGATGGTACATGTCATGGATAAAAATTAAGAATTTATGAAAGATATTATTCGGTCCGAGTTCGATCCCGACCGAAATCGGAATTTATATGTACTAGTCAAGTGACTTACCATCTGCTAACGGTGAAGGAAAACATCGTGAGGAAACCCACATACCCTAGAAGAAATTCTATGAGTATGGCCTAAACCCTCTCAGCTCTCTAGTTAGAGAAGAGGAGACCCGAGCCCAGCAGTGGGACTTAATGGGTTGCTGATGATGATGATTATTATTATTGTATGTTTCTGAGCTACAAGGCGTGTCATACAAAAACATACGACCCCGTAAATTGTGTTATTATTGTTTCATATTATGAGTTTAAAAACTTGGGTAGTGTTTGGAAAACAGTCGAAAACAAATTGATTTTATTATAATAATTATGGATTAAAATAAAATTGATTACGGTACAATGCAGCTTGAGGCCTTGTTTCGCAATAGATATTTACTTTGCTATTCCTCACTGTCACTTACATTATTGGGGTAAAATCAACTTTGAATACTATCATTCAACCGTAAAACGATGTTTGACACTAATAATACGTTTCCGACAGCTACGGTCCCCTAACAACTTGCGAGTTCAACGCTTTCTGCTATATTATCATATTATTTATTATGTTATTATCAACGTGTATTAAAATCTATCGAAAGCAATTTATTAAAAAAAAATCTATTATTTTAAATGAGAAGAGCATAATTATAAACCATGCAAAATGTATTTTGTATGGCAACGTAAACATGGTGTTCCACTCTAAACAACTAATATAATAATTGTAGTTACGTCTTATTTTCATATACGAATTTGAAGACTTATTTTCATTTTATCTGAGATTTTGTACAAACTATTTACCGGGAGCCGTCCAATCACTCAACAATAACACTGTGTAAAGATAAAACTATTGTGTATAAAAATATCACTATTGTAGTTGAGCGGGCGCACACACACATGCACCCTCGCACGCACACACGTGCGAGCGAGCGTGCGCGCGCCCGCGTATTCGACAAATAAAACGGACATGTTCCACACCTTCCGTCGACTGCGGTACAAAAAAATTATATTCTATTATGAAAATACTCCCTATTATTTATAGGACGGAAGGCGTCGACCAAATGTGGATAACGTGTATAATGTATGTATGTATAATAATTATGTAACCAGTAAATAACCTATGTTATGTAAAATCAGCACCGGTCGCAACATATGCTTTAACAACAATCAGTCTATTGTCAGAAAGGAAGGTACGGTATGTGCCCTTCGACGAGCTTCCATTAGTCATCAAAAATCCTCTCCCAGGTGAATGAATCAATGCCATGCAATCACTATTATATTATGACTAAAACTATGGGCTTTCCAAACATTAACTGAATTTCCTCCTCTTATGTGACGCAGTGCTTTTAAAGGTCATTTAAGATGTCTTGAAAACCTTTTTCGTTTATATAGAAAATAGGTGATCGATTATTATCATTCATCTATAATAGAACGATAATCGTAAACTACGCAAGAAGTTCCGCGACGCTAAAAGAAACTCGTCAAAGGGGCAAACATCTGGCATTCGGTATATCATAGAAAGGCACACAATAAGCGGAGAGGTGTGACGGCAAACAGGCCCCCGGCGACACTCCGATCACAGACTAGATACATCTATTGACAGTCTTCGTTACGACTTTATAAGCCACATCTCGAGGAGTCCCCCGGCGCGGGAGGACGGGGGCGCTACTGGTGGAAGCGCTGCGCGGGCCGCAGCGCGGGGAGCGGCGGCGGCGGCGGCTTGAGGCGCAGGCGCGCGGGCGGGTGCTGCGCGAGAGTGTGGCGCCGCAGGTACAGCGGCGTCTTGAAGCTGCGGCCGCACGTGGCGCACGCCACCGGCTGCGCCTCGTGGATCAGGCGCACGTGCTGTCGCAGGTTGGACGCGTTGCTGTACCGGCGCCCGCACACCGCGCACTGCACGCCGGCGCCGCCGCCCGCGCCCGGCGCCACGCCCGCTGCCAACAACACCACGATGCACCAGCGCCCTGCCGCCGCGCCCGCCACGCCCGAGCATTGCCCTACCCTAACATTACCGTACTCGAATGCTAACGCTGTGGCCGCCTTCGCTATCGTCGACGCATCGAGTGCCGATTATCAGATCGTTATCTTTCTCTGAGTGTTATTTCTTTAAAATGAGCGAATGATGCGCAGCGAGGTTAGCATTGGAATAAGACAACACTAGTGCCGTCCGGGCCGGTGAGTGGGGCCCCGGCCCCGACCGGTAGCACAATACGAGCGGTAGTGTGCGGGCTCCGGCGAGTGGCGCTGGGCCGCGCGTCGTCCGACACCCGCGCGCCTAGCCACCTGACACGATACGAGACGCGCGCGTTCTCTTCTACGGCCGGTACAAATCGTCAAATGTGCTAAAAAGAGGTTCGCCGGGGGCGCGGCTGTCTGAATCGACGTGTGCGTGTGACAATGACGTGATAGTGAACAGATAAAAAAACAATATTTACCTTCCGCGTTCTCGTCGCGTAGCTCCGCGTTCATCCCGGGCATGAGATCCATATTACCTGCACCAATAATAATAAAAATTAACATTGTACGCAGATTTTATTTTTTTTCAAAAAACAAAGATTGTTTGGCAACAGACCTGGCAGTGTAGCAAACGGATTTGCTAGTGCATTAGTTTCTCCGAAGTACATTTGCTGGTAACTGGAACGCTCTTCATCGCTGGCTTCCTGCTCCATGACTTCCATTTTTGGTTCTAAAAGATCTGATGCATTGAAATCTTGGCATTTGTCTGTTCTTTCAGAGTCCCCGGGATCCATTAGAATATCATTCTCTTCATTTTTCACCTCTGTTGCTTCGAGATCAGTTTTCACCCTTAAAGTCGGGTAATTGGGCAATTCTCTATAGTCATCATTATTAGGCCTCATTTGACTAGAAGTTTGGAAGGGAGCTTCTTCATTGAGATTGTTTCTGGCAACATCGGGAGAATTTCGCGTGGAGCGACGACTTGCGCTTTGTTCTTGGTCGTCAGCAGAGGTCGTCTCGACATTTTGGTTTGCGGCTTTGGAGGAGGAGGTAGAGTGTGACGGCTTGGCGCTGAGCAAATTACGTAGTTGGGAAGGAGGAGATTTTCGATTCACTTTCTGTAAAAGATGAAACTGGGAGTCATTATCATATCAACATAATGTCGTATCTTCACGAGTGGTGTTGGCATGTTTGTGGTTACTTTGTCGTTGTGTTGTGAACAGTCTGTGAGGCCTCGAATCTGCAGCGCGTCGGCGGTGCGCAGGAAGGCGCTGAGTTGTGCTTGCGCGATGTTGACTTGTCCCACGTACATAAACTGCAGCAGCGCGCGCACGTGAGACACCTCGCAGTCGCGCATAAATATTATAGGGTGAGGACATGGATTGTTCTGAAACAAACCGTTCCAAGTTAATTAACAATAACAAAAACTGATTATTATTCACAATTATGTAACTGATAAAATTAAGATATTATGTTAAAATACTGGATGCCAAACATCCTAGTTGATAATGTTTTAGAAAACAATAGATAATCATGCTGTGATTTGTTTATATTATTATTACAATTAAAAGCACTTTGTTACTTTCAGAACAGCAATAAAATTCATTAAGAAGTCCTCACCTGCTTGTATACAGAAACAATAGTGAGACAATAGACAATCATCATAAAAATATATTTAGCACTGAGGATATGAACATTAAAAAATGTCTGTGTAAGTTGCTTTGTTTGGACTTTGGGTTCAAAATGCATATTAAGTTGAACATCCCATTATTGAAGAAATGCATAATATATGTATTACTTATATTAGCAAATTAAGACTGATAATAATAATATATATAATAGGTATATTAAATAACACTTCATTAAGCTGATAAGTATTGTTAGTATTGAGATTAGAATGTGAATAATTGATGATTGCAAAAATGTGCCTAGATATTTTGTGAACCTAAACATAACCTATAAAATTAGAAAAGTAAGAATACAATTAACTAAATAATGTATTTTTTTTTATTGGAACATTTTGAACCAGATTGGTTTGTTCATAGTTGATTATAATATTTATGTTTGTCAACAAAATTTTATGAAATTAGTTAAGAATAAGGTAAGTTCTGATGTATGTATTAAAATAATTTGTAATCTTTTAATAAAGTTGAAGTACATAGTTGTTTACTTGATTTTGTTTTGTGCTAAGTCAGTTTTATATTCAAGTTGGAAAAAATTAAAATAATACTATGTTGTTTCTAAGTGACAAATGTTGGTGGTATTCCCAATGGTGGTCAGGCATATTCTAAGAGAATGAGTCAGATGAAAACCCAATAGCACAAAGCTGACAAAGACAGTTCTAGTTCATATAATATTATAATGACAAATTTCATTACTGTTACTTTATCTGATACTGATTGTACATTGTCTCATTAAGAATGCAATTAAATATATGGAAACTCAAACATCCTGTACACAATACCTCAAATTAACAAAATGGTTAATATAGAATATATTTAAATACAAGATGTAAATGAAAGTATAATCAAATTATGTACCAGCAGATATTTATTGGCAAGCTATTAATACCTAAGTTCATTGTTTCAATGGTGGCCATTATTTATAACACACTATTCAAATGACTACAAAAACACATTAATGTATTGATTAAAATAGTGAAATAAACTAGTAATGCTTTGTATTGACTTTCTCAATACATACCTACCTACCTATATACGTATTGATAGGGTATGTCTCCTCTATTCTCATGAGGATTTAAGAATCAATGACCTCAGATAATACTTGATGAGTTTCAATTCTTTAATATATTAAAAATTAAGCAAACAAATTCATTAGCATTAACTGTAATGGTTACAATATGTGTAAAGAATTCATTATGTGCTTTCAAGACATAAATGTAATCTATAGCCCCAATGGTAATGAGTTAATTAGAAATTGTGAAACAGAATTTTAAAGTAGGTACAAATAAATGAAATCACGAGTACTTAACCGGAACGCGAGACATGGCATTTGTAAGTAGATCAAGTGTTTTATACATAACAACTTTCACTAGAGTCATTGTAATGGTGACACATCAAAGTGTGGGGAGTGAAAGATGGACTTACTTTAAATAATTCCTTGAAATATGGACTACATGCTGATAAAACCACTTTATGTGCCTCCAGCCGGTGCCCCTCGCATGCCAGGGTGACATCCACGAAGTCCTCATCATCGCGCAATGCCTCGAATTGAGATGTTATATTCGCTTGAAAATTGTTCCATCTCAAACAAAATTGCTGGTCGCCACCCAGTTCTGTACCTTCCATTACTTATAGACATAACTCGATATCCCTGCTCATTTAATTGGTTGATAAGAATAGTTAATTATTGAAAATAAATATATCACAGTAACTTGCAATTTCAGTCGCCGTCTGGCCGAAAATCTTATGAAAGAAAACAATCAATAAAATCTCGTACCAATATAAGAAAAATAAAAACTTTTTAATTTGTCATTTGGATGGTACATTCACTTCTACGTTTCATTACACGTTACGGTCTAATACCGGTTTTTTGTTCCTTCCTACAGCATACACAATATTGAGTCAGTGTGTGACTCATGTTATCTTAAACTTTTTATCCTTTACTTCCAAATTGTAATATTTGTTACTTACATTGTATATAAATTATCTTTAGTAAAATATGACTTGTTATGTAAATAACTAGCTATATAATTTTTTAAATGATTAAGAATTTTTTGTTATCTTAATTTTTCAAGGGCAACATTGAATATTCAGTTTTGGCGCCTTTATTTGAATAATGGTTTCCAACATATTCTACTTAACTTTTATTCCTATTTTAGTAATAATTTAATTTCAAGTCTGTTTTGTATTCTATACTATATAATAAAGCTGAAGGTTTGTTTTGGTCCGATTTAAATTTATTTTAGCTTGACCCGTCTATGCCTACGCCCTCATATCTTTGTACCTTTAACCCATTAAAATGTTATTTTTATTTATGGTTATTTCAAAAACAATCAAAGTATGTACTAATTAACTTTCTGTGCACTCTAAAATACTAGACAGCTGATACCTACTATATAATAGTAGTATTCCTTTTGAATGACCTTACTAGAAAATAAAACCTTTACTAAGCTTAATTTAATCAGAGATGTTCCATTCATAAATATTTAATAGACTATACTTCTTCTTTTTTAACACTTACTTTTTTTAAGTTAAGTCAATCATTCAATATAACTCTATTAGTTATAATTTATATGTCCTTTCTGTAGGTCAATATAGTGTCGGGTGTATGATATCAGCTACTTAACAACAAAAACAAGCAGATAGTGTTAGTTAAAACTTATCTATTAAAATAAAAATGTAACAAATATGAACAATAACATAGTTTTTACAATGCTTGTTCTCCTTCCACCATTTCTTTCAAGTTCAACAATTCAAATTGCCCTGTGCCTTTGGTCTCTGTCCTGACCAGTTCATCCAAGTTTCTGAAATTTCCAGGATCTATCAAACATATAATGTTGGCTGTTCCGGAATCCCAGTTTTCTTCTTCTACACTCATGGCAAGTTTTACAACTTTATCTTTAGTTTTTCGTGCATCTTTTCCAGTCAACACAATTCTAACCCGCATTTGCGCTCTCTCTAAGGGAATTTCTTTTTTTAATAACTGTATTACTTCAAGTGCTTGTTGTTTAGCACTCTTGTTAACATTAACAGAAAAATGAATATCTTTAATTGCTTTTTCAATAATGGAGACTGGGTATGGCCTCTTAGTTTCTGGATTGACACACTTGTCTGCAACTGTTGTAGCAATATCTTTCATCAATGAATCTATTTGAGAGTGTCTCTCTTTATCTGAAACCTGAAGCTCGCCTTTTTCCAAAATTTCTTTGCATACTGCTGTCTGATCATCTTTGCCAAATATTTTGACCAAATCCTCCTTTTTTGCTACTTGACCTTTAGAAACATTTGTAAAGACTGTGTGAGTCTGGAGTACCTCGTCGATGTCTTTTTCTCTGAAACATGGAATTAAAACAGTAATTTTACGTTTTCCGTTAATGTGACAGAAATGTCACACGATATTATTGCACTCTCATTGCACCATAAAGTTTAATATAAATTCATAGGTTAATACTAACAGTTTATTTCGCCAAGATATAACTTTATTCCTGTAACAAGCTATTTCAAATCTTTTGCCACCTTTCTTGAGCCTTACAATTGCTACGTTTGTTAGACGTATTTGGTTGGTGGGTGTAAATATTTTGGACATAATGACTGCTTGACGACTATCAGCCTGCAGACAAAAAATGAGTAATCCCACTCAATTCAAAACAAAATCACAAGCAGAGTAATGAATAACAATGGCAATAGGTAAAATAATAGCAAACAATCATCAACAAACCTCAATAACCTGTTAGAATAGAAATCTGTAAAAATTCAAGTGTCAAATTTCTTGTCAAAGTAATGTCAAACTTTACTTTTTTTTTGCAATTTTAATAAATTATTTTGTAAATATTAATTTTGTGCCTTGAAAAATTTCTAAACCATTTCTACAAGATTTCTGTGTGTTTTAGTAGTGACGAGCCGTGTAAGTGCCGAGGCAGACTCAGAGACTGACTAACTTGCAAAACATTGAAAATAGTGGTAGTGTTAAACTTCGGTATTCAGGGTGGGTGTGGGTGGCACTTAGATAGGGCATCGCATATTACACTCCACTACACTGTAAATTGGTCCCTAATTCAATTTAAACGTGAACGCGGTGAGAATTGTACCATGGCGCCTACATTTTTTAAATAACAAAACAGCAATCGCCGCACCTTTAAGCCATAGCATTCATTATAAGCGCCCGGCGCCCTAAGTGCTCTTTTTAGTAGCACTTATAATCGGAAAATGAACCTAACATTTTCCGATTTTAAGTGCATTTAGAAAACAAAGTCACAGGGCTAGTCCAGTCACTCTAATTATGGACCCTTCATCTTTTTGGCTAATTACACCACCCTGATTTAGGAAAAGGGACCCTGAATATTGTGTAATGTAAGATCCTGTAAGACCCTCATAAGCTATAAACAATGATATAAATACTTAACGTCCCTTGTACAGCGTGCACATCTACGGGCCAGCTAATTACACAAATCAGCATCATTTGACAGATTAGAATTTATACTGTTAATATCATTTATCAGCCACCCACAATGTACGAGGTAATTTAACTGCGTTATGGGAAAGTCCGCCCAGCAATACTGGTGGAACTTTATCTTTTTTTACGCGCCTTATACACTCGCAATTAGCGTTTTGTTGTAACATTGTACCTGAGATTATAGGTAAGGGCGACTGCATAATCCATACAGAGTTTCCATATGCCGCTAATGATGGGCTTAGCAGAAAGAAAAGTAGCTTATACTAATTTTAAATAAAAATATGTCCTGTAGTATCCCTTATTAGTCTGTGATATGTCCTTAACACTAAATAAAACTCACTTAATAATTTCTGAGTATAGGCAAGTTTACTGTAACGTGTGTTTGTGTTGTGTGTCTATGAGTGTGTAGTAGACAGAGGCTTTAAATATTATATTTCTTGCTTGAATATTGCTCTATGAATATAATTTAATTAATTTAAACCCTCCTTCGTTTGGTTATTTATGAACTCTGTATTATATACCTACGCTGTGCTGAATTTCTTAACCGAAATGAAATGACTTAAAATTTTATTTTATCTGTGGTTTCGCTGTGTCAGACGCAACGCACGACGTGTATTTCTAGAGAAGTTGGCCGTCATTTTGTTATATTTGTGTACTATAACAGCGGTTTTATGTGATTAATCATTAAAATGGCGAAATTGGTTGATATATATAATTGCGAGAAAGAACCTGTGATAAAAAGACGACAATTACCGTTAACAATCTACGAAAATCTTACAGTAAGTAGTTTCATGCACTTTGACATTACTACAAGCGTAGATGATCGAGGATAGATTATTAAATTGGAAACTTTTTCAGTCGTTATTCTTGTAAAAAGTAAATATTGATTCATGAAGTGACATGCTAGACCCATAGACTGGAGTTATATTTATGTAAATAATGCGTATTATTATTTATCGGAGTTCATTGATTTCGTCCAATCCAATGACGTCTTGAGGATGACCTTATTTTGCAAATATATTCCTTTGTTGGATACTAGCAAAATTTGTTTATGTTTTCAGATGATCATGGATTTAAACACAATGGGTCTTATTTGTGACAATCCACAAGTTAAAGGTCGCGAGTACGAAGACTTTATGCGTAAATACAGGATTCTAACGACGGACGAACTGAAAGCAGCGCTCAGAGTCGATGCTTCTGATATATTTAATGTTTTAAATCAAAGCATTCCTTGTGTGGGCTGTCGAAGAAGGTATTGTACTACAATTTTTTAGGTATACAATTAGTTGAACTTGTATGTATGTATTAGTTGAAAATGGAATAGTATGTACATCATACTGTGGTTGTTATATACCTACTTAGAAATTGTGGTTACTATTTGCGTAATTTATCACATCTGATTGTAAAATATTCTTAAACAGTAACATGACATACTACACCTCACTTAATAATATGTATGTATTTCTAAAAATCTAAAATTAAACATTCACTTTTTTGTTGGCCACTTGTTTACAATCAAAAAGATTAAGCCAATTTTTTATATCTATTACATTTATCTAGTTAAACGTATAATGAATAATTTTTATCTGTAGGCTAGTTTATTTCGAATAACATCATACAAACAAGCATCTATAAATTTTTTTTATAAAATTTATATAAAAATTAACATTGTAAGTAGGTATTCGTAATAAATATTCTGTACTTACCTCCCATGACAATAGTCATTATAACTCTTAGTATTTTAGTATATCAAGAGGCTTAAATACAGTTTACATTCTATCAATATAAAAACATTAAGACTTCTGTCACACCTGATGGAAAATCAATTGGGTGTAATCACTTCTGTATGGGGAATGAGCTGACATTCCTCATACAAAAGTGATTACACCCTTGATTACGTCTCTGCTGATGGATCTTCCTTGAGGTGTGAAAGTAGCCTAACTCAACATGAATTTGAAGTGAAGTTTTTTTGTCTGCCTATATTATTGTCCCACAGCTGTGCAAAGGTCTTCCAAATTCTTTCCCACTCTTATCTTTGATGCCTTGCAACTCCAGGATCTATCATTATATATTATATTTATTTAATTAATTAGGACACAGCAGTGGCTTTTGCAATAGTTCACACGTAAATTTCATTTATACCCCCCTGAATCGCAGAAAGTAGGTACCTACTTAAACTTGTTGATCCAACACCCGGTGTCTTTCCAGTTGTGTAGGCAGATCAGGTTATGCACAGATTACACAAGTACATGGATGTGTAATTAAAGTTATCTGTAGCCACGAAAGTTAACTTAAATAAACCATTACTGTTCCACTTGTATTCCCAGACCATCGAAGTGAAAATAAGACAGAAAGAGTAATGTATAGTACACAATCAATAGACCAGGACTTCCCAACCTGGGGGGCATAGAAAAATGTCAGGGGGGGCAATGTAATAGGTACATTTAAATTTCCGAAAACGTATATATATTGTATCTGTAGGTTTTGTAACTAATTGAAATTCAAATAAAATATTTTGTTGATAAAAAAAATGTGTTTCTTAATTTTGTTGAAACTTAAGGGAGGTATAAAAATATTATTTTGGGTTTGGGGAGGCTCAGCGAAGTAAAGGTTGGGAAACCCTGCAATAGACTTTCTATATTTACATAACATCACAAGTTCACTCAACTGATTCAACAACTGAACAACTCGTGATATTTTTATTGTGCCAAGGAACAAGTATTTATTATTCTTTTATAATGCACTAGCAGATCAATCAGATCATTGATCTGCTGCATACATAATATATCATTGTACTTAAGTTTAGTTTATTTTAAGTGTTCATCATCTGTCTGTCATCATTATCATGTCTATTTTTTTATATTTATTTGATATTAATTTCATCTTGATACCTATACACTTTGAAAGATTGCCAGAAGAAATATATTCTTCACAGACGGACAACGAAGTGATCCTATAAAGAGCAGAACCATGCTTTTTCCTTTTGAGGTATATATTTCTATGTACTTATACTTTCTCTTACAGTGTGGAACGCCTTTTTTATCAGCTATGTAAATCAGGACATCCCACATTAGATCCATTGGTGTTGACAGCAGATGAAATAATGACATTTAGAGAAGACAAAATCATACATCCACAATCATTAGCCACCTTACTAAATGGACACAGGTATTCCATAATATTTACTTTTTTATTGTTTTATAATTATTTTCTTGAACAGTTTAGTGCTGGCTATAACTTTACTATTATTGAATATTGATTACTAAACTATGTTATTTTACAATAGAAATGGTTATAAGTTTTATATTTATGAAATCGAATATGTTAACTACCATTGTTATAAGTACAGATCGGATATTCCAGTGCATATTTACCTAAACTTCGCGGAAGTAAGTAACATAGAGTGGATAATACCACCTCTAAAATACCGGTTTTATTTATTATTGTATTTTATAGAATTAATATATTGTTAGGTACAAATTATTTATTTGAAGAATATTATTCCAATTATTACTAAAATTGTTTCTAATTAAAATGTTTTGTTTTAATTTCGTAAAATAAAAATAAATTGGCTTTATTTAAGTGAATATTAGCTTGGAATGATGAATGATGATGCTGAAGTCAAATGTACCTATATGTTTATATGGACATGCCTTCGGAATGTCAAAACTATTAAGACTTTTCCGGGTTAGGATGTCACAAAAAAGGACGCACACATAAAAAAAATGTTTGTCAATATTGTATGGAAACTGGACTTTTTAAGGAAAATCATCAAAACATCGACTTGTTACACTTAACGTTTTTGTGGTGGTGAATGGGGTGTTTAGGGGCTGTCGAGGGGAGCGAAAAAAACGTTATTTTTACGCTAAGATGCACCGTTTTAGAGATATAAAGGTTTTATATTATTTTTATTTATTATGAGTAGATTAGGTTAGTATTATGACCAACATCGCACAAGCCGAGCGGGTAACAGAAAAATCCCCGGGAATAGACAATGAGCCCAATGCGAAAATCACGGGCGAAGTCGCGGCCGGAAACTAATATTTCTACAAAATCTAATAATAATTTATGATTCTGGAATCCTGGTTTTTTTTCCAAATCGGTTTACTGGTATTTTAGAGGTGGTATTATCCACTCTGTGTTACTTACTTTCTCGCAGTTTAGGTAAATATGCAATGGAATATCCAATCTCTAGTTATAAGTTATCGTACATTATAGAGTATGCACCAAATACTCAATACTGGCTTAGGTTTCTCTGAAGCTCTATTTTTTTTGGGCCGGCCCAAGTAACAAATTAAAGTGATGGTAAGGTGAATTGGGTTTTGTATTATGTATATACTTTTTTTTATCTTTGCTGATTATAATAGTACTGTTGAATTGAAGTCTATTATATGAGAAAGTGCCTTATTCATTCAAACATGCACATGTAATTCTAATTACAGTACAGGCATCGAATGTCTAATACTCAGTCAGCCAAGGTGGAAGAAATCGCAGAGGTGTACACTACACTCGCTGGAGGCGGGCACGGCGCGCGGGTGGGGTGCAGTGGCAGGCGCGGGGGCGGGCGGCGCGGGCGTGGGGGCGGGCGGGGCGGGGGCGGGCGCGTGCTGGGGCTGGGCGGCGTGGGGCTGGGGCGGGCGCGCGGCGTGGCGCGCCGCCTGGGACGCCATGCGCGCGTCCGCCCGCGACCACGTCACGCTCGTACACTTCAACACCCTACACGACACGCTACACAATTATCTTAGGAAACATCGCTTTTGTGCCGATTGTAAAACTAAGGTAAGCCCATGTCTTTAAAAATATTATCATATCACAAGCCTCTGCTGGGTGCGATCGTGGGCTGTTAATTGACCTTATATCTGGGACATAAACTAGGTACCTATGTAATAAAAATCGAAGAAATTGCTCATGTACACATTGTACCATTAATTCCTCATATTCATAATTACAAATATTGCAACTAATACGACTTTTAGAAAGGTTTGTCATGTCAGAAAATAAATGTATAGAGTTGAAGTTGTGATAAAAAGAACAATGATTATATTTAAATTAACTGATTTTAACTTTAAATAACAAAATCTTTAAAAAAATAAGCAATAATGAAAATTCATAAAACATTGTGATATGAATTGATGATTGATGGTGGTGCCTTGGTTACATAACTATATTTATCACTGTAGTTGATTGATAACACTTCAAATCATTTACTGTTTTATCAAAACAATCTTTGACCATAAATGTCTCTATATTTTTCAATATTGTTGCTTTCATAATATACAAATTGAAAGTAGGTAATCTCATGTCTCGTTAATAATGCGTAATGAGTTTTTAAACATATTCATATTTAGACTATACACTCTCAGAAACAATTATTTGTTATGAAATTACATGCTAAATAATTTACCTATGAAAATCTATATATAATTTGACATTATTTATGCATGTAATTTGACAGTATAAAAATAATTGCCTGCAGGTTTTGAGGGCTTATCAACTACTAGTCGAAGAGAAAGAGCCACAAAAAGAAAAAGGATATGTCGGCGCACTATACGGAGGTATTAAGAGATGTTTACTTGACAAACACTTACACTTGCAAGCCAAAACTGACTACATAGCACATCTTATAGCTAGAGCAGAACCAGAACTACTTGGCAACCACAGAGAGAGACATGCTAAAACACTGGAAATCGCACAAGAAGAGGTCAGTATTTACTTTATTACATTCAGTAACATACAATATGAATAGGACCCAGTTAGTATTGAGAGAACAACCTAGTGAAACAGGGAGCCGCTTCATTTTGATTTGGGGTGCATGTCAAGTATATTTTTCTCTTAAAAAACATGAATTACCTGAATAATCATTAATAAATTTGTTTACAGGTGCTCATTTGTTTGGGTATATGTATTTATGAACGACTTCAGCGCATTTCACTAAGACTACGCGAAGAGGAAGGCACATGTCAAACCCTGGCGGCAGTCGCTGTGGAAGCACTCTATCGCAAATTTGAAACTGCTGTTGAACATAAGACTGGAGTATCGAAACTACAACTTCTTTATGATGAAATCACTCAAGAAGAATTGACAAGGCAACAAAGAAAGGAACAAAAGAAACTTAAAAGACGTAAGAAGAAGGAAAGGCAGGCTGTCGAGAGCAAATGCAAGGTATTTTATAGCATCAGTTAGTTTTTTTTATGATGACTGGAATACAAAACCTAAAATAATTTAAGGAATTATTATATTTTTTAATGTGTTGTTGATATTTTCATCATTACTTACCAACTTGCAGGTGAAGAAATAGTTCTTAGCTGTCTATATAGATATAGTAATTACGAATTATTTGTTTGAAGGAGGCTGATTCCGAAGAACCAGACGAGAAGTGCCAATGCGAAGAATGTTTATTGGAGGAAAGAGACACGCCAACTGACCTACTGTCACCGCGCGACTATATCAATCACCAGTGTTATGAAGCCAGCGGGGATGGATGTCAGTCATGTCACGACGATTCTACTAAACGTCGCTCACCCAAAAAGACAACCAAAAAACGGGCCAAAAATGGCAACCTCTCGCCAAATGAACATTCGCAAGATTGTGGGTATTCGTCTGGAAATAATGGAGGTTGCTGTGATACAATATCTGGTTCCTCTTCTCTCATGAGTTCGCCCGAAGGTTCAGAAGTGGCCTGTTCCGAAGGGTTTTGTAATCATGAGAGAGGCGACTGTTTAGATATGACTAAAAGTGACAAATCTTTATGCTCCGGGTTTACATTATCTTTACAAGAAATGTTAATGGTAATTTTATCAAGTATTTCAAATTCTATTAAAATGTCTTATGTCCATAATGTATCTTATTTTGTTTATTCGTTTTGTTTTCAGGACACTTGTTCGTCAGACGAGGAACAGGATACGAGTTATATTCCTATAGAAGAAGTAATGGAGTTTAAATCACGTAGAAATATTACCGAAAAAAGACAGGAGTTGAGACAAAACCTTCGCCAAAAATTCGCCCAGTTGTGTGTAAACACGCCGCAAATACAGAAACAGGACAAGCAGCCAGCCTAATTACGATTGTCAAAATACAACATTATTCAACTGCACTTCGTAAACCAATCATCTTCCTAAAGTGATTATACTATATCCGCTTCATGATCAATAGATGTATATTAAATATCTTATCTACAACCTAGTGTTGATCAGAAATTTAAACAATAGTCTTCAAATCTGGTTGACAGCATCATAACTGATTATGACCTTGTTCCAATACTAAATATTTTGCATGCAATAGTAGAAAGATTATATAGGTACCAGATTTATGTTATCTAAAATAATTACTGATTCAGCAGAGTGTGGTGATATGGTTATATTCAATACTCAGAATTATTTCAATGAATATTATTAGATCAGTGTGAAGACGAATAGACTGATATTTCTTTAGAGGGTGAAGCTAAATATTTTGGAATATTTATAATTTTCTTTTTATTGAACCAAGAGCAATAAACATTTAACTATTTGGCAATAAATATACTATGTATGAAACTGCATTGTCATAGGTCTTTTATATGTACAATTATATATTATTACCATATTTAAAAAAAATCAATGATTTTAATGAAATGAAAGCCATTATAATTGGTTATATAGTCTGCACAACACAAATACAAGTGCAAGTTTGAATTATTCCAATATTACAATGGATTGACTGGATGAAAACCAGCATTTAATATATTTACTATTTAAATTGTTAGAAAGCTTAGTAATGAAATATATGAAGTAGCATTTTTTGATCAAATAATTTTATTTCAATGCTTTATGTGACTCAATATTATGTGGTACACAATAATGAATTATTGCTCGTTATCAAACATTTGGAAAAGCTAGAGGTCAAAAGTTACCTTGGGCCTATTTGCCATTGTTATTAAAGTCGGAAAACATTTGTAAACTCAGTTTTAAATATACTATATAATACAGTGATAATATGTTTTATTTACGTGTTTTTACAGTATTTTATGGCTAAGGTGTAAATGGGTTGTAAATGTTCACCAAAATCTGTTACCTTATTTTATAATAAGAGATTACCCATTTAATTAAGTACTACTAAAAGTACATAAATTGGTAATTGTTCACCTCAGCCTTCTAATCTAACAATGATCAATGCTAACTTATCCATGTCTGATCCGCCCAAAAAGGAGCAGCAGGATTTGGGTTTTATTCGCATTTATTTGGTGAACATTTACTAAATATTGCTTCTGGGTACATTTTAAAGTTCCCGCATCACAGATACACATACTTATTTATTTGCGAATTTACTAATTTAGATATTCGGTTTTTGTTGTACATGCACATTTTTTTTTTCATTAATTGGTAGTCCGACAAAGCTTATTTTGGTGAACAAAGTATTTGTTCCTCCTAAATATTTGTAGTTGGTTGATTGGTAGTTGCTAACATGGTCAATTTTGTTCATACATTTCCAATACACAATGTTGCATTAGTCCCACCAAAACCGAAAGAGTTTTTCAATGCTATTCTTCTCTGTACTCTCCAAGGTTTTGCTGTGTCTTGCACATATTTTAAATCATCTACAGGCTCCTCTAAATTGAGTGTAGGAGGTACTAGACCATGATAGCAAGATAATATGGTAAATACTGCTTCTAAATTACCAGCAGCTCCTAATAAATGACCATGTGCTCCTTTTGTAGATGAAACTAATATATTAGAGCTGTGATCTTGGAACAAAGTCTTTATAGCTGTAGATTCAATACCATCTCCTACAGGAGTAGACGTGGCATGGGCATTGATATATGTAACAGTATTTTTATTCATAACACTGTCCTTTAATGCACGAGCCATTGATAACATTGCACCACTGCCATCCTCCCTAGGTGTTGTAACATGTGAGGCATCACCTGATAAACCATATCCTAATATTTCAGCATACAGTTTTGCATTCCTCTTCAATGCATGCCCATATTCTTCTAATACTAATACTGCTGCTCCTTCACCCATAACAAACCCATCTCTCTTTTTGTCAAATGGTCTGGAAGCCTTAGCAGGAGTATCATTGAATGATGTGCTTAGTGCCCGTAGTCTACAAAACCCTGCAATGGCCAGTGGGCTAATACAAGATTCAGCCCCACCAACAACCATAACATCTGCATCTCCATTTCTAATGAATCTGAATCCATCACCAATTGAATGCGCACCAGTAGCACACGCAGTTGATACAGCATGATTGGGTCCTCTAAAACCATACTTGATGCTGATGTGTCCAGCTGCCATGTTTGGCAAGATTCTGGGTACAAAGAATGGGCTAACTTTATTGTAACCTGATTTTAAAGAATCGTTAGTATTGCAAACATCTTTTAAGTCTATCATACCCATTCCAATAGCAACTCCTGTAGCTTCTCTATCTGTGTCTGATTCAGGCAACCAATTAGCATCTGCTAGTGCCTCTGCAGTAGCAACGAGAGCCAAGCATGTAGCCGGGGCCATGGATCTTAAATTTGATTTTGATAACGCTTCCGATATTTTTTCATGATTAGAAGATATAGAACCAGCTACTCTACACGGTAGCCTGGAGTATTCTTCACCCTGTAGAGCGACTATGCCACATTTTCCTTCCAATATATTTTTCCATGCTAGCTCAGTGCCTATTCCTACAGGTGATACAACTCCTAATCCAGTTACAACCACTCGTCTTCGTGGAGCAACTTGTGAAATAGATCTAATTTGTTGGACCAGAAAGATGACCATTTTTAATTCATAGTATTTTCTATAAATATTGAACGTGACTAATTTGTACAAATACTTTTTTGAGAATGTAAAATCAAACAATCAATGAGATATTATTATTACAAAAGCCATAAATCAAAATTTCTATTTTAGTTTGTTTTTATTTTGATAACTCAATTTTTTTAGGTTAGAAGATCAAATCCCCTCCGTATAGTGTATAATCTATGATCAAATCAAGGCGGAAACATATTACTGTGTCGTCACGACACAGTACACTGCACTCAGTGTTGCCGTTTGACGAAAATAAAATGCAACATACCCTTATCAAAATTGCGCTATATCTTGCAAAAATCCGGCTTCTAAAATGCACTAAGCACGTAAGGAGTCAAGTGGGTCGAGCTTGTATTTGGGATCTCCTGCCCAGAGGTGAGAGCAGTACTCCAGATGCGGCCGAACCTGTGCTTAGGTTTGAAGTACTGCTTCTGGACGCCCAATTTTTTGGCTTTGTCCTCCAAATGACTCCCAAACTGGACTTTGCTCGAGATATTAACGCCGAGGATCCCAATATTTTCGGACAACGGGAGAGATACTCCTTCAAACTGAGGCGCCATAACAAATGCGTCCTTCTTCGCAGTGAACGCGCATACTTGTGTCTTCGAGGGGTTGAATTGAACTAAGTTCTTCACACCCCATTCGGAGGCTCGCCCTAGAGATGCCTCGACTTTAGACACAAGTATTGACCGTTTCTCCTGTACAGTGACCCAAGGGACGTTCTGGTAGCCGGTATACCGCGCATCACCCGTGCTGTCATCCGCATAGCAATGCATGGCAATGCAATGCAATGTATTAGTACGGATATGTGTGAGGGGCGCCACGACACAGTAATATGTTTCTACTGACCTGTATATACCTCTGGACAGGCGTCTTTGAAACTGATGTTGTCGCTGTTTGACAAGGAGGTAAAGAAGTGAGTGTATTAAATGAAAGCTGGACACGTAATACCTAATACTGGTCTTAATAACGCTTTATCACCATTGAACAAAGTGAGATAGCATTAGGATTATATGCCGTCTTAAAAGCCGCGCGCCACCAGCCAGTTTGTTTGCCGTCCAGCTGGTTGGTTCGGTGCAGTAGGTACTCGAAGTGTTATTTGTAAAAAAAGTTAATAACAAGTAAGTTTAATAGTAAATAATTCATTTGTACCACAACAAAAATGACCATAGTGTGTGCCGTTATAGGCTATTATAGCCGGGTAGGTGTTTTAATAGAAAATGGACAAAAAATATCTTTTCATCGGTAAGTTAGGTATAAGAAATTGTTAAATTACTTGCCGTAATAAGCCGGGGTGAAAGCTTTTATTGGGTATACATAAAGTTTCGATTACCCTCTATCAGTGAAATGCCTTCGTAGTTTGGAAACTATAGCGAAAAAGGTATTGTGATATGATTTAGTTAATCAAAAAGAATGTTTGACATTTAATATACCCCCATAGTCGGCCATAGTGTTGTAGCCTTGTTTTCATGCGAATTATTTATTATCGATGATCAATTGATCGATCGATTAACTAAAAACATTCAAATTTAGTAAATCCAAATCTGAAATACCAAACCCTATAATTTCATGTTGGTTTTGTAATTACTCTGCGATTGAGAATATGCAACCTTTTTACAAATATCTACGTGGATAAAGCCGCGAGCAGAAGCTAGCCCATTATAAAAATACGTCTTCTAGTCCGTATAATATTATCCATTAATCATTACTGTGCCTTTAATTAACATAGAATGAACATAAATATTATGTTATCGGTTAACTTAGTGATCTTCTATAAGAAGGTAGTCAATGCATACAAAAACATAGATATTTTAAGTAAGTTATTTTAATATCGGTTATTTAAAAACTAATTATTAAAATGTTACAATGTAGGCTTGTGACATTTTCATACTTTGCGTTACAAAAAGCACCACTACGATAAAAATAGATTAAAACCCTTTTGTCTATAATGTCGATCATTACAGACACATCACTAATGCTATACATATAAATAAGTGGTGACAATAGGTATAAAAGAGGTAAGCGAGAGAGTATATTTGTCTCTGTTTCTCTTAGGGCGTTTTCCGTATGTAGAGTGAGAGGTCTATATGTTTTTTGTGTATGCTTAATATGTCGGATCCATAGATAGTACATCCATGCTGTTTGATTTTCGCCATTGTGCGCTGTAAGCAGTGGCGGAGAAGATATGAACTAAAATTAGCGATGTGACAAACTTTGTAGATTTAACACGTACCTATCGATAGATTTCATTTTAAGAATTGATATAAACATATTCTAAAAAAAGGAAAATAATTTTTAATAATCCATTACGAAATCAATCAGTGACGTGAATTGATTTTGAAGACCCTAATTTTAATTGCAGTATCTGTTCAAATAAATATAGTTTCAATCTTCTCCGCTAGTTGGTCAACTAGACAAAGAAAATTAGCTGTCATTTGTATAGGACAGCCAGTCCAGAGGTATATACAGGTCAGTGAGGTCATAACAAAATCATTTTTTTTTTTCAATTTAAAGGTCATCAAAAATCAGCCGGTCTGTATGAACGGATCCTATAAAATTAATATTTTACTTCTGTGCTCATCATAGTTCAGCCAGCAATCATGAAAGGCGTAAGAGATAGACTAGCTAATAATCTTCTAAGTAATCATTAATCATCTTTTAAGTACCTTAACTTGGTGTACCTATGTACGGTTTTTGGATACCGATACGTGTTGCTAGAGCTAAAATAGAAATCAATTTAGCAATTTTCAATGATTGATTTGATCTTAGTATGCATGACATTTGAATTTTGATGTTGCCAACTTAGCTCTTTTGTAGCTAAGTTTAGCTCCCTTTTTCTCGATTTCAGCTGTTTCTAAACATACCAAAATAAATGTTTTATATTTAAAACACGTATTTATAAATCGAATAAGGATACGATTATGCGGAATATCCATATCATTTATTTATTTATACGTTTGAAGGGAAACCTGATTTTAAAAATAGCTGGTAGAACACACATTTGTTATTGAATTAATTAATTAGAATTCTTACGTTCACGAGCATTCTATTTACAAAAATTCCTTCTTTTTTAATGAATAATTAGTGCCTCTTTCATTAGCACTTTCTGACGCTTTTTTTAAACTCATGGCAGCACTCAGTGGTTTTGACAATTATTGACAAGTCAACAAAATTTTAATTTAATAGATCTCATATATTGTATTTATCTATGTTATAGATCTCCAAATCATATTCTGAAATCTCGATCAAAACTGTAAAAATCTAATTGTCATGCAAGCTGTAAATAAACCTTTAGCTTATATCCTAAAAATTTGAAAGAGCTTCTCTTCATGATATTATTATAGTTGAACAAGTCTATTGACCATTTTCAACCTGTGATCTCTAATTAAAGCCACGTCTATGATTTAACGCTTTTTAACATACGTATACACATTTAATATAATGAGTGTTACACATTTATTTACTTATAAAAAAATATTATTCTCAGTAGCAATTGCTGTAATTGCAATACTTTATCGTAGCGAATTAAAAACATATTTATATAAATATTCAAGTGAAGACAAGCTAAAAACAGGCATATATTCTGAGCAGCAACTTGCAAAGTATAATGGGGTAACGAAGAAAAAGTTGTATCTAGCTATATTGGGAACAATATTCGACGTAACAAATGGAAAAAAATATTATCAGAAAGGATCTGAATACCATTATTTTGTGGGTAATAATTTATTATTTATTGATTAACTTTTGAAATTTATGCACAATCAGAATTCTCTACCAGTCAACTATGTGTAATGGGAAATTAACAAAGTAGATACACTTAGAAAAAGAAAATGTAACAAATATCCATTCAAGTACACTCTTATTGAATTATTTTAAGACAATAAAATTGGTTGTATATTTTACAGGTAAAGATGGGTCCAGAGCATTTGTTACAGGGAACTTCAAAGATGAAAGTAATGATAAAGACCACATTATTGATTTATCATGCAAAGACTTGTTTATACTACTTAACTGGAGGAAAACATTAAAACAGAAGTACATTGAAGTTGGTGAGTATTCATAAAAAACATCATACATCGGACATAAAAATAACCTATGTGCTATTCCGGACTATAATCTGAGTGCCAAATTTAGAAAGAAAGAAAAAACATTTATTTTAAATCAGCTACAGGATAAACATGTACACAATACATATTTTTTTGAATAAACATATTAACATCATGCTCCTGCAGCAGTAGACCGAAAATGGTTCCTACCTCAGCTAATGCTGCAGCAATAAATTAACCTCAGCGCTGATATTGTGGTAGGCCCAGTTAACAGAAAATGACAAAACAAAAACAAAATATATATAAAAAATACAAGTGAAAATAGAATAAAATATGATAATAATACATAAAATATTAATATAAATCTAAAAAATTTCATTCAGATGCATTCAGTCTTTCTTGTTGTCCTTATCCTATTAATCCTTTGACTATCACGCTAAAAATGAAAAACTGTTCCCTACCCCAAGCAATAAATAATATGAACAGGCCAACTTTTATCCGTCAATAAAAGTAAGTTGAAGTGCAATGGACCCTATAAAAAGTTGTTGGCATCTCGAACAAGTTATTGAATGACGTTATAATACGTCCTTGGCGGACATAGGGCTAAGCAATTTACACAGCATTCAAATGTTTAACAAAATATTTAATAAGATTATATACATCATTCTTAGTAAATCAATACCCTAGACCTGAACCAGCTCAAGCAATCTCTTACGTTTATAAAATGGGTTACTGTGAAAGTGCATGATACTCATCATAAAAATAGATAAAATTAATTTCGCAGAAATAAAAAATTACCCAGGATTTTTTTATCATAGTAAGATTACAAAGATCAACAATAAATAGGTATTATATCCATAATCCTAATTACTGGTGTTTTTTAATCTTAGCTGGTAATATACCACTAATATACTACAAAAATTTTGGCAGGAGTCCTGAAGGGAAGATATTTTAATGATGACGGAGAAGAAACAGCTTATTTAAAAGAGTTTATGAATAAAATAAAAGAGTGTGAAATAGAAAAGGAAAATGCTAAAAAGGAGGATTTAAAATATCCACCTTGTAACATTGCATGGAGTGAAGAGGAAGGCACAAAAGTATGGTGCACAACTTCCAGGTAAATTCTAATAATATTAAAAAGAAACATGTTAGAAAATCAAAAAGTTACAATAGACAAAAGAGGTTCTATTTGTGTGTCCATCAGGTTGATGGGACCAAATGAGACATATGCACTATTACCTATAATGCTATTGTTGCTACCTGTACGTTGACATATCAAAGAAAAAGTGTTTTCTTCTCAGCATAATTGCTAACAATGTTTTTGTACGCTTAGTGGCCTATGAACGTCTTGTTTCTGGATATTGATAGTAGTTTTATCCATTTATTAAATGTTATAATTTAATTAAAGTTATTTTTTTCTTTCAGTGGTGGCATACAAAGGAGCTGGGCAGGTGTTCCAAGACAACTATACTCTCCAGGAGTTGATAAACCTCGTTGTATATGCCTCAATGTAAATACCGAAGCAGATTCTTCAGGCCTTGTTAAAGAATATGAAAACTGTGCTAATACATCCACAACATGTTTGGTTAAAACTTAAGCATTTATTTTATACAAGCTAACTCATGGTATTATATTTTATATAAGTTAACAGTGAATAAAATATTTCTATTATTCAAATGGAAATAGGATAGAAACCTATTTCAAGAAAGGGGGTACTTAATAGGTATGATATACTGGTTTTAATTAGTATTGCCAACGTTGGTAGAATACTTAGATCCTGTTATCCACTGCCTGATAGTGTCTGTTTAGCTTTGTCTGAAACGTAGGTGACATATTTTGACACATAAAACTATTATATTTTCAAATCAAACTAGCTATTGCCTGGAGCTTCGTTTGGCTACTACTGCATTCCTTAATAAATGGGCTATCCAAAACTAAAAGAATTATTTAAGTCAGACCAATAGTTTCTGAAATTAGCGCGTTCAACCGAACAAAGAAACTCTTCAGCTTTATAATATTATTAGCATAGAATTATGGCACATAAGTCTCAGATAGTTTTATCAGATTCTCTATCTCTCTATCTGCCACTGGTGTATATCTTGGCCTTAAATACTATATGATATAGATGACCAAAAGTTTGAACTCTGAATCAAATACTCTATGTACTTAGTTACCACTGCAGTTTACTTACCACTAGATATTAAGAATAAATGAATCTCAATGGTTACCAGTATTCATCAACATCTTATCAATGTCTCTTATTTGCTGTGTTAACAAATAATGTGTAATATATCCTTTCATTATTTGGGTTCTGTACTAAAAAGGTACAAAAGGAAACCTAATGGTCTCGAACTGTCCGTCCGTCTGTCACAGTGGAATATAATATATAAATTTGAAATAGTTTTAAATACTGCTGATCCAACACTAATATAAATTGAGAAAACGTTTTTATTTTCCCTGCAAAAGTGGCTGAAATGGTTGAAATTTTAGAGTTTTACATCAAGTGGGGTATCAAATGAAAGGGCTTTGTTTCCACATTCTTAAACCTATTTTTATTTATTTTTACGCCCCACAGTTTTTGCGTTAGAATTAAAAACATCAAAAAAGTACCATTACCATCCTCCTCTTATCTCCGAAGTTTGAAAAATGCGAAATAATTCCAGTTGATACATGTTTATGTAAATATTACAGGAAAAATAAAACGGTGTTTTTAACTAGCGCACTTTTGTAATCACCAAAAAAGCTCGACCGCCTAACTGAATTTGTTTGTTAAACATTGTTTTTTATTTTGCCATATTATCTGATAGTACGGAACCCTCGGCGCAACTTGACCGGTTTTAATAATACCTGGCATGTATGTACAATAGAAATATAGACAAATAGTATTAAATAATTGTTACCTGTTTTATTGGATTATACTTTCGTTTTCACAGTTTATTGATTAAAATAAAGATATATTTTTTATTACCTATTAGTTGCATTTTTCTTTTTATTATACGGTTTTTGAAATCGTGGCCAAAGTGCAAGTGACTGACTTAGTAGGGAAACCACACATCATAGAAGTAATTTTATTTAGATCAGGCATCTAATAATTTTTCGATTGTTGCACATAGGAGAGGAAACCCTTGCCCAGCCACACGGGCAAGGGTTTCCTCTCTCTGCAGTGGGACATTAATGGATAGATAATAATTTTTGACAATTCATGCATTTTGCATGTCACTACAATAATTGACAGTGATGTGTTGCTGTTTTCCAATGTAACATCATACATAAGTAGTAATCACCATGCTTTGTAGCAAATAGAGATTATTCTATTCTAAGATATAAATGTGGTTAAGCTGGGGGGATTCTCTCCAATATAAACCCTTATTAGTTTTGAACCAGTAGCCGACAAAATCTGATATTTACTAATTACTATATTTTTTTATCAAAATTAAAATGCCTGATGGTGGCCAGGTCATCCAGTGCCAGTCACACTAAGAATTTCTCTCAACCATTTCTGGTTGAATAATTAAGTACCCAGTTTTCAATCACTATGTTTTAGAAGCAAAGACACATTTAAAGGAAAACAAATCAAACTGGGTTTGAAATAAATAAGATAATTGACTGTCACCGTGGCGCAGTGGTTAAGGTGGTCGCCTCGCCACTACATCGCCGTGCTGGGTGACGTGGGTTCGATTCCCACACGAGACAAATATTTGTGTGATTCATAGATATTTGTTTCTAGTCTGGGTGTACTTTGTGTCCGTTAGTTTCATGTTTGTAAAGCTCCCCGCGACACAGGGCTCATTCCCTAGTGCGGGCGTTGTTTTTTAAAAAAATAATAAAAAAAAAAAAATAAAAAAAAAATTATACAATGGTTAATGTTTATGAAATTTATTTTGTATGACATGGATCAATGAAATTATTATAATATACCGTAGGTAAAATTAAGTCTTAGAAAAGTATTATTTAAGTACTTATATCTTTATCCTTAGTTGGCAGTGGTGATTCAGTTTGTACTACTTCATCTAGTTCCAGGCACTCTATTGTTTTGAGGAACACTTGCATTGGAATTTTCTTCCTATTCAAAAAAGATTTGTTATTCAGAAGTTTCTTGATTTTAGCTCTACGCTTTTTAATTTTTTCTTTAGTGTACTGATTGCCTAACTGGAATGTGAGCAGCCTTTTCACTTTTCTTCCCCCTATGAATACTTCTGTGTCGCTGTTTTGACTTTTGGGCTCTTCATAAATTGTTTCTAAAGTCTGTGACAGAGATTTTACTTTTTTGTTCAAATACAATGCTTCTATTTGCTTAGAACTTGCGTTTTCCGTCATAACACGTTTACTTGGCTTCATACTAACTCTACGATTAGATGGCTTGCCTGCTTCTGGCATCATAGATTTTCGTTTTCTTAACACTCGCGAAGTTAGTTCGGGCACATGAGATTTATTCTCTTCAGCTTCAGAATTTGTCTCGTCGATTTCCATTATATCTAAATGAGCCATTTTATGTGGCAGTTCACTATCATCCCTGTAATTTATTAAAATTTAATTAAATTCAGATTCTTGCCAATAGATAATACACGTGGACTATTGGTTTTAAAATTATATTATCAGACTTACTTTAATACTTCCATAATTGAATTGGTTGATAAATAACTTGGTGCATTATTCAGTGTTCGTTTTTAAATTAATTTATTTTAGAAACAGATTTATTGTAAGTTTATCTTCACGGAAACCGTTAGCATAAATTTGTGCTTCAAATATTCCTTTCAAGCCCGGTGTAAAATCGATTAGATTACAAATTAATTTATGCCATGGCTACAGCTATAAATCAAGGGTTATAGCAAAAAATATACTTGAAATGTAAATTAAATGCAATGTAGCTAACGACTGTAAAGTAACATGAACATAAAGTAAACAGAAGTCAGAAACGAAACATGACACTATGACACTCTTCTTGAAGTTCTTGACCACCACAGAGTACATTTATTGACCACAGATGACAGATTACGTCAGGGTATTAAGTGTTCTGTGCACAGAACACTTAATACCTTTTGCCCGCGACTTCGTCCGCGTAGATTTTGATATTACATAGGTCTTTGTTTTAAGTGCAATTCATGAATTCCACAACACCCCACTACTGGAGTTGAATTTCATTTTACGTCAATAAAGATAACATTTTCGTAATCAGCGTCCCTGAAAACCTTGAAAACGACATCCATATCAATTTCTAATAATTTTCACACCTATTTCATCCCTTTAGGGTAAGTTTTTCAAACACCAAAAACAACCCATCAACTCACTTCTTAACTGAAGTTCTAATTGCGTATTATCCGTCCATAAAAACCTAAAAAATAACGACTAAGTAAGACCAAACATATAACTTGAAAAACAAAGAACTATCTATTTAATATTTCATCCCCTGAACTCATCCCTATCAAAAATATTAAAAACAACATTTTAAGTTCCTATCCCAATACTAAATTGCAAAACGTTAACTTCAAAACAAAGATCTTTTCATAAAACGTTTCATCCCCAATTTCACCCTCACAAAGCCACCCTTGTCAAAAAAAATGATTAAAAAACGGGTTTCGTACTTATCATCGCAAGACATTTTTAAAGAAGTTTCATACAATCGTTTTTACCCCTTTTCACCTCCTAAGGGGTTGAATTTAAAAAGAAACCCCTTCCTTAGAACACCTCTACACATTAGGACAAACACACCCTCCAAATTTCAAGTCGCTACGACCAGCGGTTTAGGCTGTGCGTTGTCTATCAGTCAGTCAGTCAGGACAAATCCTTTTATAATATGTATGGATATTATAATGTCGGGTTCGTTCGCTTCGTTATAACCACAGAATTATAACGAACGATGCGAGGTATGTAGCGTGGCGGGCACTTCTCACATCTTGCGTCGAATGGGACTTTAATAATAATATAGGGTACGCTGACGTTGAGTATACACAAGGAACGTATATAATAAATAAATTAAAATAAAATTATCCTAACTAGATAAGAAAAATTAAGTTCCTTGAGTATACATTGCTCGCTGCGTCATGGCGCTATGCTATGCGCTACATTTTTTAACTATCTTTCTTGACAGATTCATTTATTGTTAAAGATCATCTTGTTCGTAAGGGGTATTATACAATTAATGAGTTTTTAGATGATAAAATGTCTTGGGAATAATGTTATTATTGATTTGATATATCTTGTTTGTATAGAATGACACTTGTGACGTTGGGGCACGAATCAGTTTTCTCGTGCATTTCCTTTATTTTTTTAATAACGGCTGCATAGCAATGTGTAAAGTGATGCAACCGCATAGCCTAACTTTTTATTTATTATTTATTTTGTAAACATATTATTCATTTTAACTCTTTAATGTAACGGTGTGGTGCTCTGCTGCATCACTTTACACGCTATCCAAATTGTAAATTACAAAAGATTGTAACTATCCATTTTTTTTAAAGAGTGGCTTGATTTTCTTGCCTGTTCTTCTCATAGCTCCACCCCGTCAGCGAACTGGTCATAGGCAAATTTGCTGACTCTACTTTTCGGATAACCTGTTACATTCTTGTGACTTTCATAAATGTTACCTTGTAACCTAGATGAATAAACGAGATTTCATTCATTCATTCATTCGATAGCGCCAGTGTACGCCACCAACAATGGTATTCTTGCATCCAAGTGTTCAAAAATGTGGATCACATTAGAAACTTGTACAGAACTTTGCTTGTACCGATATTATTGACTTTTTGGTTGCGTCTATAAATTTGAATACCTTGAGTGTCACTAACTATTTGACGCTGACTGTACCATGGGTAAGAACTGAAAAATTAAACTCCTCATAACTTTTAAAGTAAGACCCGACCAATTCTGATATTTTGGTGACCAATTAGCGACTAATTCTGGGAGAAAACAGATTTTCGCTAGGTGTCCTAGTTTTGAGATATAAATGTAGCCAAGCTGGGGAGACTCTCCCTAGATCGGCCAACTAAAAAACGCATAAAACTTTTTAACCATTAACTGTCCAATTCTATTATTTGGCAACTAATTTCGATCAATTTTTCGTGTTATTAAAATCCACGAAATGTCAACTGTTAAAATAGGGGTACCTAGTGACTGGTGATTCTGACTCGCACAGATTTTCTTTATTTCAGGGGGATAAATCTGCCTTCTAGCTGCGTGAATTGAGCCTAAACGGGGTTCCAATAATTTGTGATCCTGACTCGTCGGATTGCTCCCGGATCGTAAACTTTTTTGAATCGTAGTAAGTACGTACGACGTGTTTTTACGGCTTTAGTAATGTTCCAAAATAGTCTACCGTATAGAAAATTAAAAACTGATTAATTTGATATTTGTTCCTACAACCATCAATTTTTTTAACATTATGTTTTTAAACAAGTTTTCCTTGGGTAATTTGTTTTATTATGTTTTTTAAGTTTAATTATACTGACATTTCCGTCCGAAAATTTTCCGACAGCTTAGAATCAGGGGGCTGCTGTGAATGCTAATGTGTAGCTGAAGAATCTGTCTGCTCTCACCAACAAATAATAGTGAAGTTATTATGGTCAGAATTAAGAGATTAAAGGACCTATCTAGGAGCCATTTTACTAGTCTTACACATGAAAACCTAGCTTGAAGTATAGCAAATGAAACACTTGTCGTTTATAACGATTTATTGTACAAAACAATAATACATTAAAATGTACAGGTATGTTTAAACTTTGGACTCAGGTCCCAAACACTGGACAATCAGTAATTATCCTTCCCTTACAGACACCATATTGCTCGTCGAGGCGTCAGCACTAATAGAAATGACTCGACTCTAGATAAGCAAACTAGATTATAAGATAATAAAAATATAACAATAAATTAATGAGTGCTCTCAACTTAAGTACACATCGTCTATCGCACTGCTTTTGTCGACGGGCACCATGTAGTCTTTAATTAGAACAACGTAATATAACAAATTGATTAAACCTCCTAAGCATACTGTAGTATATACACATTATGAACAACATTATGTCCCCTCTGGTGAACTAGCGCAGGTGAGCAGGTGGACGGGGGCGGCGCCCCGCTCCCGCCTCGTCGCCGCACCGACCGCCTCGCGTCTCTCCTCCACCGCCGGCCCTGGCCTATCTAGCCTAGCCATAGCCTAGTCGTGGTCATATGTGACGCGTTTTTAGTTACGTACACATCTAAAAGCCAATTAACATTACACCGGGAGACGAGAGCGGTAGAAGTAGCAGAGAGAAGCGGGTTGAGGAACTATGAATCGGTGGCGTTTACCACTTGTCAATGACCACCTCGTTCGCTGCAAAACAACGAGAGTGTTAGTGTCATGTGCGCTCGAGCGGAGGCAGCCGACCGAACTTACTAGATCTTATGTAGATATCACAACCGTGTCGTAGTTACTTTAAATGTGTAGTTTCACTGCGGGATCACAACAAACAATGAGTGTTCATGGAATATGTGCGTGCAGTGGCGCTGCGACGACGTTCCGGCGCTTACAGGTTCCACGTCGGCTGGGCTGGGGGCAGACAAGGACAACACCTCGTTAGTGCATGCGGGGAGCGTGCGCGCGGACCACGGCCGCTCTACGCCGTGGAGCCGCCGGGAATTAAGTTTTGCAAGTCGTGTCTCACCTTTATTTGTAATCGTTCACAGGCGACAGTAACATTGTCCCCATGGGTCACATTGAGCTGAATATTCACGTGCAGTTTGTAACTTGTATGTTACAATAAATGCCGTTCATAAACAAGTCGTGATTGCAAAACTTTTGTTATGAAACATGTTAGCAGGGAACAGAACAAGTAGGTAATCAATAACATTATGTGCGCTAAGGACATGGAAAAAACAATATTGAAAGGTTTGTGTGGTTTACGTATCATACCCAGGGTGTGCCATGTAGTTTTGCTACTGGATTGTTCAGGAAAATAATTCAAACATTAAATTGTTGACTATTTTAATATGTAAAATGTAAAACGACTGTACATTTCAATAAGTTAATTATCTGAAAAACGCAACTGGGAGGTTGGGAAACATTCACAACAAAGGTTTTTGAGCATGCCCTTATTGTGCAGTGTAATGTGGGATCAGTTTATGATTGATCTCTCTTATCATGTAAAATTGTCAAGGCAATAGAGTTGGAAAATGTTTAAAAATTACGAAAATTAGATATAGAAACAACTGTAAAGTGTAATGTGTAGAGTATTCACGTTGCTGAAGGAAACAGATAAAATAAATACAGACTGATAACGGTTGTGGAGTTCTTTCAATATCTTGTTTATAGATCTGGATACCATGTTTACACATTATATACTATATATACTATAATATTTGTTAATGCATTATATCAGAAAACTGCACTCCTCAAAGTCATAAACCATGCAATGTTTACATGCAATATTTATTAATCTTTATTTAAACTGAATAAAAAAAACATATATGTACGTACTGACCTTGTACCACAGTTAAAGTTGAACAAATTTCGATTCGGTTTTTATTAACTTACAATAATATTATGTCTCATAGAGAAAATTCATTATCAAGAACGAGAGACAAAAATAAAAGTAACATTATGTAATTATAAATAAATATAGGATCATACCGCACATAGATAGGATCACTATCAGATTTAAGTTCGTACATACATACGCGATATTGCTTTATTTCAATATTATTATTTTGTAATACATAAATAAATTAATAAATAGACATTTGACACGTACACAAGAATGTTACTAATAATTATATTGAAACAAGGCTTGACATGAAACAACGTTGGATTTATGTGCGTACAAGTGACCGGGCGACAGTGACAGGTCAGCCGGTCACGATCGTCACTCACCACTAGGCAGGTTAGTTCAGCCTATGGACACATTCTCTTGTTAATAACAGCTTAGATTATAAGAGCGCTTCTCAATACCAAAAAGATTTGATAAAAGAAAACAGAAATGCAAAAAGGAATGTTAGGAAGCGAGCACAGGTGACAGGACAGAGGAGAAGACATCCATTAGATAATAGTACTACCTATGCTGAGAGAATTGTAACCACATCCCTAATAATACACTTACGATAAATTACACTAAGCTAACAATGCACATTACTATAATTAATAGTATGTAATAACATGTCTGCTGTCCACGAGGACAAGGTACTGAGCTATGTGCGAGTTCACTTTAAGGTTCAATGCGGAGCTTCTCACATGATATAATATCTTGTATACAAAATGCAATAAGTAAATCTAACTTATAAATACTTTTCAATAAAACCATTTTTGGTGTTTCATTAGTTAGCATTTATAATGAAGGTCTTCACAGCCACTTCACATCAAACAAGTGTATAATATTATGTATATGTACTCAGTAAAAGGAAGAAAAAATATTTGTCGAACTCACGCCATTGTAAAAAAATGAGCTCCAAATAATTTATTGTCTCGCACATACAAATGCATAATCGGGAGAGGGGCCGTACCGGTACAAGGTCGCCTCTCCGATCTACTCCTAGCAGTACAGACTTATGTAGGTACGTTCCGAACGTTTGAGCTGATAGCACCGCCGTAGTCGAGTGAGCGTCCGGATAAGTTCACTTGTTCGGTCATTGTCACAGCGCAGTCCTCGAGAGTCCATCACCGGGCCTGGGACACGTGCACTAGGGCATCACTTCACACACAATGTGCGCAGAATTAGCATTCCAAACTGTTAGATGACTGTACTGTGGTGAGCGCAGCTCATAGTCTATCGGTTTCCACAGTATAATTTCGTGCGCTACCCACACTCGAATAACTCATCGATTCACTCGCGAAAACAGAAAATTTAAACTGCAATATGAATAGAAAACGGGTGGGTGGCGCAGAAATCGGTAGGAGGGTATTAGATGTGAATCAAACGGGGTGGTGGCACGGCACACGGGGCGGGCCGGCTTATAGGGGTCCGTAGATGATGATGCCAAAGAAGACGGCCCACATGAGCACAATCCATTGCATGCCGTGGAGCCAGTCTACCACCGAACGCGTCTCACCGTCGGAGATCTTGCGCGCCACGAACTTCAGCACCTCGTCCAGCAGCACCACGGGCACCGAGAACTTCATCACGGTCATCCATTCGTCCATCGACAGCGGCGTCACTTGGAACACGGCCTGGGAACACACACCGCGCAAACGGAACATTCAATATACGCATCATAACCATTACTTGTTCGTATTGAAGACAGTTGAGCTTGGCCTAGACAAGTTTCAACAATATTGTAAAATGTTGAAGTAAACGCGGTTACTCACCGACAAGACCTCGACGTAGAGGATGACAAAGTGGAGTGTGAAGGAGAGAGCCATGGAGCCGACGAGCCACAAGTTGGACCACGGCGGCATGGAAATTAGAGACTGGTTCTCGGATAAGCTGTTCATGGCGTTCAACATTTCAATTGTTACTAATACGGAGAGAGCCATCGTCATAGGGTGAGGGTCAGTGAAGATCTTGCAGTCGACACCCTGGAAATATAAATACCGACCAATTAGTAATTACTTAAAACGCCACCTAGTCTGTTTTTTTGTAAACGTGTCTTATAGTAAACAATCTTGGCACGCTTTTTTTTAATATTAAATTATCATTTAAATTATAAAAAGATGCTATGATAACCATTTTATATATTTATTAACATTATTAAGCTATTTATATTTGTGGGACTGGTATTTACAGTTTTTAAAAAGTTAATAAAATAAAATGAGTGTTTTCTAATGAGACACATAAGGAAAACCAATACTTAAATTAAGTTGAGATTTTCGAAAGGCAAGCCGTACCTTGAACTCGTCTCCGCCGCTGATGCACTGCAAGTGGTGGGTGAGTTGCCAGTAGTTCAGCTGAGGTCCCAAGGGAGAGTACATGAACCACCAGGAAGCAGCTCCGACGGTAGCGGCACCGACGTAACCACCGATAGCCATGTACCTGCGCACGTATACCAATTTCTTAATTAAAATTTCACATTACAATACATAACAAACTCCACAGAACGGAACGGATTATTGCTGTCAATAGGAAATATAATATAATATTTTAGGAAATAATACAATAACATACCTGAAGAACAGCCATCCAGAAATGAGACCTTCGTCAGCCTTACGGGGGGGCTTGTCCATGATGTCAAGATCGGGCGGGTTGAAGCCGAGAGCGGTGGCGGGCAGACCATCTGTGACCAAGTTGACCCACAGCAGCTGGACGGGGATCAGAGCCTCGGGCAGACCCAGGGCGGCCGTCAAGAAGATCGACACGACCTCACCGATGTTGGACGAGATCAGGTAACGGATGAACTGCTTCATGTTGTTGTAGATAGCGCGACCTGGAATGTATTGTAACAACATTATATTCACAATAAAACATGTTTAATTTTATGTATGGACGTGATTGAATGACGTTTGAATAAACTCGCCTTCCTCAACAGCGGCGACGATGGATGAGAAGTTGTCGTCAGCCAACACCATCTCGGCGGCAGACTTAGCGACGGCGGTTCCGGAGCCCATGGCGATACCGATCTCGGCCTTCTTCAGAGCGGGAGCGTCATTCACACCATCACCAGTCTGTAATGTTACGCACACGTCGTGTCATTGCCCTTTTACTATTCACACAATATTCTAACTATAACCCTATGATCAGTTTTCAGTAGCACAGTTTATAAACATTACTGCTTTAACGTAAACACCGAACGCTTCCAATATGTAATACATTGTATAAACACACAATAATATCGGCAAATGTGTTCCACTAAATTATGAAGATATCGTTTACAAATTAACAGCTATGTTCGTAGCTTTGTGTGTTCATTCAATAACACGTCTCGTTATTCTCACTACATGCTATTAGTAAATTCACTAACCACGTTAGCACGTTTACAATATTTACTTAATTAAGTTTTCAAAAGTATCCTTACCATAGCGGAGATTTCGTTCATGCTCTGCAGGTACTCAACAATCTTGGACTTGTGCGCAGGCTCGACGCGGGAGAACAGACGGGCCTTGGCGCAGGCGTTGCGCTGCTCGGAGATGGAGAGGTCGTCGAACTCGCGACCAGAGTAAGACTTGCCGGTGGTGTCCTCGTCCTCAGTGAATACGCCGATACGCCTATAATGAGTCACTTTATTAATAGTTTATTCTATAAACGAGTTAGTATTATCATATTATGCAAGTGAGAAGATTTTGTCATTACCTGCAGATAGCTTCAGCTGTGGCCTTGTTGTCGCCGGTGATGACGATTACGCGAATGCCAGCAGCACGGCAGCGAACGATGGAGTCGAATACTTCCTTACGGGGAGGGTCCAACATGCCCACGACACCGACGAAGGTAAGGTTCACTTCATAAGTGAAGAATTTGGTGGAGTCTCCGAGGTCCATTTCTTCAGGTTTCAGTGGGTTATCAGCGGTAGCCAGAGCCAAGCAACGCAGAGTGTCACGGCCGGTACCGTACTGGCGAGTGAGCTCCAGGATGCGGTTCTTGAGGGTAGTGTTGAGGGCAACCTTGCTGGTGCCGACGCGAGCGTGTGTGCAACGGTCGAGTACTCCTTCAGGCGCGCCCTTGACGAACAGTTTAGGTCCAGTGCCGAGGCGGGAAGGCTTAAGAGGTGTGCAGTAGGTGGACATAGATTTCCTGTCACGGGAGAACTCCAGAGTGAACTCTTTCTTCCACTTAGTTTCGATCTCTTGACGTACAACGATAGCAGAAGAGCGGCGGTCGAGTCCAGTTTTAGGAACGTTGAAGGGATTCATTTTTTCGGCGAGTACGATGAGAGCGGTTTCGGTAGCTTCACCGACCTTTTCGAATGCCTGCTTGAATTCGTTGAAATCAATAGCGGAGTCATTGCACATGATGCAAATGGTACCCAATTCTTGCAGAGCGTCGAATTCGCCAGCCTTTATCTTCTGACCCTTCAGGTAAACATCACCAATGGGTTCATAGGTGGAGCCAGTAATTTCGAATTCCAGGAAGTTGCTGTCGCCAGCTTCGATCTTTTCAAAGATAAACATGCGGGACACGGACATCTGGTTTGTGGTCAGAGTACCGGTCTTGTCAGAGCAGATGACAGAGGTGCAACCGAGGGTCTCTACGGAGGGCAGCGACCTTACGATAGCGTTCTTCTTAGCCATGCGCCTGGTACCGAGAGCGAGACAAGTGGTAATGACAGCAGGCAGACCTTCGGGGATGGCGGCGACAGCCAGAGCGACGGCAATCTTGAAGTAGTAGACGGCACCCTTAATCCAGCTACCACCATGGGCGGGGTCGTTGAAGTGTCCGATATTGATAGCCCATACAGCGACGCAGATGACCGAGATAACCTTGGATAGCTGCTCACCGAACTCGTCCAGTTTCTGCTGCAGGGGAGTCTTGATCTCCTCAGTCTCGGACATTTCAGTACGGATTTTACCAATGGCAGTGTTGAGTCCAGTGCCGATGACAATACCGCGAGCCTTACCGGCGGCGACATTGGTACCGGAGAAGAGAATGTTCTTTTTGTCCTGGTTGACGGCGCGGGGGTCGGGAATGGCATCAGTGTGTTTGATGACCGAAACGGATTCACCAGTCAGGATAGACTGATCAATACGAATGGTGGTGGAGTAAATCTTGATGAGACGGATATCGGCGGGAATTTTGTCACCGACAGACACCTCAACAACATCTCCGGGTACAATTTCTTTGGCTCGGATTTTTTGTACACCAGATTTGTCTCCTCTGACTACTTTACCCATTTCGGGTTCGTATTCTTTTAAAGCTTCGATGGCGGATTCGGCATTTCTTTCCTATAATTAATGATATAAGTTTAATATTTTGTCTTTATATATTTATTTTTACTTTAAATTTTCATTAGTTTGTGGGTGCCTCACCTGCCATACTCCTACTATAGCGTTGGCAATAAGAATAAGTAAAATAACGAAAGGTTCTACGAAGGCGGTGAATGCGTCTTCGTGTTCTTCAAATAAAGCTAAAACCTAGAACAAGAAACACATGTTAATATACAAAAATCGTTTTCCTCTTACAAACTAAGTACACATCACTAGTAGAAATACTTACGAATGAAATAATAGCGGCTAACAGCAAAATCTTGACTAAGAGGTCATCAAATTGTTCCAGGACTAACTGCCATATACTTTTGCCTACGACGAAACATAAGCGTTAGTATTTAGGTTTATTTTTATCTAACGATTCCAAATTCGTAAACAAATGACATCATAATTTCACGTTACCAGACTTAGTAGATTATAATCTACTAAGTCTGGGAACAATATTAATTGTGTTATTGAAAACAATCGGAATTTGCATCCGTTTGTCATTTCCCTACAAACAATTAAACTTATGACAACAATAACTTTTTAAGTAATACGTGTTGTTTGCGTAAAATTTTGCTGATTTATTACACACTAATATTCGTATTATTCGATGCCAGTATGAGAAAAATAAGTATACTACGTATATGTCTCTTGCTCTATTACAATAGATCTACATGATTGTTATAAATATCTTGTAGTAGCAAGTTATGTAAATATCCAAATCAATGCAGTAAAGCAAAAGGCAACCAATGAGCTATTCATTAATATTGCAAATCGCTATAATGCGTAAACTATCCAAGGTTGAATACAAAACAATGTGCCACTTAGGAGATGTTTACTGTACTGTTTTATACTTTGGACATGCATAATACTGAACGAATAATTTGTAAGACTCAGGTTACATTTTCCCTGATACATTTTGTTCTAAATAAAAACACATGGAACTGTGAGTTACGCATTTTTAATCTACATCTAATATATTTCGCTGAACGAACTAAATAATATTATCAAATTTAGGTCAGCAATTAGGTTGGAATGATTTATCAAACAGTTGCGCTTACCCTCCTCCGCAGGCAGTTCTGAAAAGAGAAAAGAACCATAATTAGAATTTTGAATAAAAGATCAAAGGAGTTAATGTACAGGCGATAAACTAGTCAGAACAGGCATGCGATCTATGTCGGTAGTTACGATCGTACATAAATACACTACAGCGATGGTGCTGGGCGCAGAGCCGGCGCACACCGTCGATCACCTGGCCCACCGACGTGTGACGTCATATAACCGCATTTCAACAACCCTGAACACTCGTCTAGCTTATTTTGATTACTACGTTATCAGCGCTGGAACCAGTTTCTCTCCGGATGCGGCGCAAAAATCAACAGTTCGAAAACAAAGTAAACCACGTGTGATAATATTTACCAGCCCGACGGCTAATAAAGGATTACAAAGTTTTTGCGATATAGTTATCTTAATGTTCATCGTTACGTACGCTGGCGCTGTTCAGATATTGACACGCTCATAAAATTTGTAAAACATTTTGTTGTACCATGTCAATTTTTGAAGTAACTACACTAACTACTTAACCCTGTGTAATAAACTAATATAATAAACAGCTACAAAAATAAATATTATCATGTTTGTTATATGAGTTTCTTGATTCTTAATACTATATTGAACAGGTAAATATTTCACAATATAATTTATAGGGGTTAATATTAGTAAGTAGGCAATGATATTGTATGTTTAACATACAATATCATTGTAAGTAGGTATATAAATTTGCTTACAACTTTCTCTATAAGCTGTAGTTACAAAGATAAATGAATTGGATATTGCGAATAACAATATCGCATTGACTAGGAAAAATACTAGTGTTAAATCAGTGGAAAAATGTTATTGTCAAAGTTAAAATAGCAGCGCTATGTAAAGCTTAAATTAAGAAGATGAAATATATAAGTTTCCTCATACTGTTTTTTATCTAATGGAAATGAGATTTTACAATATAAAAAACCTATGACGTACCGTGTGTTCGTATTACGTAGGAAGGTATTTATTTGTTTATCCGCTTAAGGTCGCAGAACTTGTTATCTCTTTACATACCTATGTGAACAACCCAGACTACTTTATCATTTTATTTAGATATATGAAATAAAATAATCTGATACTTAGTAGGCTCACGTACAGATCGGCTGTTGTGGACAGACAAAGTCACAGTACGCGACCTGTGCTGACCTCAAAGTGCGCACGAACTTCTACGTAACACACACGTCATCAATGTTCCGGGTGCAATTGTCTTACGAGCGGCTTAATGACTAGTTGACTACTAACTATATTTTGTTGTGAAGTTCATATAATGCTCCACTGACTACATCCTATACGTTTGACCCTTTTTGTATAATGCAGACAAGATGGGATCGCTTCGAATGCGTGGCCCTCTTTCAAAATAGTGTTTCTGGACGCAGCAGCGATAACGTACAAAGCGAAGTATGCAAGGCGGAATTATGTTTGTCTTAATCGTGCGCTGTAATCGGGCAACGTGCGCTAAGTCAATCGTTGTATCGACTCTATTTGCGTACGCAGAACGGCTGCCAGCCGGCGTGACTAATGTAAGCAATTAGTCAAAGCATCGATAACGCTATGTCAGCATCTGTGCGTAGTGCTCATTCGCTAATTATCAATAAAAATAACAACGACACATAAAGTCGAGGACAAGCCACTCCAGCGTCACGTCCTGGTGGGCCCACGTCAAAATAGCGTACATCTCGTACGTGACAAGAATAATAACTATTTAACACAATACCTAATATTCGTTAGCGCTATATCATAAAGTTATCAATGTACCGCCACCGCCGAACAAATATACTTTAAACAGTTTGCGGAAACAATGGATGAGGCAAATCGGTAATTTCAGTACTGAAACTAGAGATAGAGCTGCAGACGCTGCAGTAATGTAAAACCAATGACCTTTATACGCGACAGGTGCACTGTTATCACCTTGGCTTACAATTGTGTAATACAGCGATTCGTTAACAACACGACCAATTAATCAAAACATTCAAAATTCAAAAAACATTTTCAATGTAAAATACTTTCTAAATAAAAATATCAGTCAAGTAAATAAAGGTGAAAGTTAAATAACATGTAGTTATTTTCTGTTGCTAAAGGTTTCGAGAGAAAGGCAAAAGAGACTGTCACGATTTTTTTACTACAAAAAATGTGTTGGTTCATTACACTTTAGAACAACCTAGAAGATGTATATTTAATGTAGTTTCTGCATACATATAGAGGTCACATCATGCTTATGTATCACGTTATATTTACTTGTTCATATTTTGACTAATCTTTCTCAGACCATTATTACTTTAGGTGGACCTACCAAATGAAATTAATATTGTGTATTTGGAAAGAAAACGGAAATTAAATTTCGGTTAAGTATGTTATTTTTATTTGGGTAATGCACATGTATTGTAATTAATTATCGAATCGCATTAATTAAAAGAGAATTGGCCCTTTCCCTCAAAATTTAGGGTAAGCCAAAAAAATAACATTAAATTGAACAATATTATGCGTTAATGTAGTAAGTATAATACTACATGTATGTTTTAACATTATAGGTACCCAGAACGAATATTTCCATGGCGATAAAAGTCTGCTTCGTTGCTGCATAAATGGTTAAACCGTCTTATATTTGTTCCGGATAAAATATATTTAATCAAAATGCATATAACGTTTCAATTTATACATTAGTATCTCGATAACAGCTCCAACGATTTGAATGATGACAATTTGAATTTTGATAAAAGATTGATTGCAGCCCGTCATTGGGCTCCACTGCTGGCCATATTGGACCGACGACCTACGGCCGATTTCAATAATCTATAGAGATTATTGAAATCGGCCGCTAGTAAAGGTTGCGGCTGACCGTTGGTTGCAGGTGGCACAAAATCGCTCGCTGTGGCGGAAATTAGGTGAGGCCTATGTCCAACAGAACTATAATATATGTTTAAATAGCTACTGTTAGGTACAAACGAGAAGGTGAATAACTGATTGATTGTCAGCAGTTCATAAATGACTGAATTTTATGAAGATGTAGAAGAATCTTTAATGTAAAGGAACATCAAATAAGGGGTAATCATATCAGTGATCTTTTTCAAAGAGATAAAATATTGTAGTGTGCAATGGTCGCCTGGATGGCGATCGCGCGTCAGCCGCATTCGTAGACGCAACCCGCCAACGTAGATCGTCTAAAATAAACCTGGGTACCTATATAATATTTCAGCCACTAAGCACTCGAATCTCGCCGCGCGGGAGCTCAGCATTCCCGGGCGCTGAGCTTTCTGAACACTTTCAATATGGTCTACCTCGTGCACTTATAGTCCTTGTCGACGTAGTGCCGAGCTAATCTTCAATCATTTCACCGCCGCTCATTATTCATTTAATTAACATAATAATATCTGTTCTTTAAATCAAGTAGCATCGAGCGCAACTTACAAGACACTAACATAATCCGTATTAATGATATTATTACAGTTTATCGGTGTCGGTTTATCGGAAGTTAGTACGCGCATAATATCGGTTTTTATGTTTCGAGGACGTATGATTAAACGAGTATCGTATAACTATGCTATCGATGTGTATTTAAAACAATCGATCATTCATAATATACATTTTAAATGATTTGTAATCATGTCTTCAGATAAATATGGATATTGTGAGATGTCATGGAGACAAATCCTAAAATTGATATGGAAGTATTTCTGGAGTTCGCGGTAGAATTTTATGGCATTCTTTAGGTTTATTTTTAGCAGCTTAGGATTGCTTTATACCAACATGAAATCTCTCTTTTGATATAGTTCGGCGAATTTAAATCTAAATATTAACTCTAGAGGTTGAATTCCAAACGGTATACAAGTTCGTGTTAGGTACATATGGATTCAGATAGGTGGGGTTTAGTATTAGTTGTAAATGTTCAACATCAAAATATAATCGCGTTACTTTTCGCTAAGTCATTAACAACAAAATAATTATTTATTTATTTATTTATTTAAACTTTTGCACAAATAAATTGTACATAGGTGGACTTAATGCTAACAAGCATTCTCTAACAGTCAACCTAGGGTGATGCAGAGATAATGAGTAGGTGCATTCCAAAATATAGTAGTGTTCAATAAAATAAATTTATATACAAACATATATATATAAAATATGCATAAATAAATATTTATATATAAATAATACATATACAATATACATATTATGTACATATATACAAAATAATACATATTATTATGATAAATTAACACGATGTATTGATATTTACGACGATTCTACTGCATTTTCGAGAAGAAGTTTACGAACTTTGATTTTAAACGTGAGCTGATTGCTCGACATCCTGATTTCAAGCGGAAGCTTATTCCAAAGAAGAATTGATTGCACAAAGAAAGAGGAATGTACAAAGTTGGTAGAATGAGATGGACAGACTAGAAGTAGATTATGGGCAGAGCGAAGGTTCCGTGTATGAACGGAACATAGATATTGTAGGTATGGACTTAGATAAATGGGAGGAGTAGGGGAGTTGAGAAACGAAAAAAGTGTAGTTAGAGCACGCATACTACGGCGTTGGCGAATCGGTAACCATTTAAGTTCGGAGCGATGAGTAGATACATGATCATACTTTCGAAGATTGTACACGAATCGAATGCAGTTATTGAGAAGTCGATCCAATTTATTGAGAAGATCTGCATTCAGGTCGAAATAGCACACGTCACCATAGTCGATGATAGGAAAAACCAAAGACTGCACTAGCATTATCTTTGTACTTGGTGGTAGAAAATTTCTCAGACGACTAAGAGAACGTAGGGATCCCGTAACTTTCTGACTAACTTGAGCTACTTGCTTTTGCCAATTAAGATTATTATCTATAAACAAGCCTAAATTCTTGACGACAGGGCTGTAAGGTATAATAAGACCATTATATATAATTGGTGGTAGTGTGGTTGTGTCCACTTTGCACAATGTTCTTTGGCTCCCTAGAAGTATAGCCTGACATTTATTCGGGTTCACTGCAACTCCAAATCTATTGGACCAATCTTGTAGCAACACAAGGTTCCTATTGATATCATTGATTGCAGTGTTTATGCTACCTATCTCAGCTTGAATATAAAGCTGCAAGTCATCAGCATACAGGTGATACGCACAATAAAGATGTTGAGTAAGGAGATTGATGTAGATAGAAAATAACAATGGAGAAAGAATACCGCCTTGTGGAACGCCAGAGTGTAGATCACACCAACTTGATGATGATTCATCATGTCGGACCAACTGCTGACGTCCTCGAAGATAAGAAGAGAACCAGTCCAGTGCCTCAGAAGAGATCTTAAGATATGAAAGGACAGAGAGAAGGATATCGTGACTGACTGTGTTAAAGGCGTTCGTGAAGTCCACCAAAACCAACACAGTAATTTTAGTGTCCTCCATTCCTGCCCTCACATCGCCAGTCACTTTTAAAAGGGCAGAGACAGTGCTGTGCCCGGGCCTGAACCCAGATTGAAATGGACTTAAAAGGTTATTATCAAAGATAAATTTGGACAATTATCTGTTAACCTAATTATTATTTTGTAATTTATTGACTAAATCATCTTCAGTTTACTAATAATTTCATAACGCAAAGGCAATTTAATTGATGTTAAAACCTAAAGCGGGGTTACAAATACAGAATTTATATTTGAATGCTCCTTTGTCTACAAGATGAGAAGTAGTTCATAAGTGTCAAAAATTGTGTGGTGTGAAGCACACTTTAGCTTTCAAAATCTATTCTCGCTTGAGGTTTACCGTATTGTGACCGAGCATCAACCAAGTGACGTGTAGTTTATGTTTTCCGCAGCTAAATAATGGCAGTTGTACGAAGCCGTGAAAATAAACAAGAAGTCTCGCGGGGTTTTGGTGCGCGGTTTTTTCAGCATCGCTATCATCCAATACCATCACGTGTGAAGGTTTTATACATGTGAGATATGACACTTTATTTTGTGAATATTCTACTTGAATTTTCAATACAATATTGACTTTAAAACATGCGCCGTTCTTTAACACATTGAAGACGTGTGTTTTTAGTTAAATAAGACGTTATACTGGATGACTAAATATTTTAAATATTCTACATTGAATACCTATAAATACACTAAAATCCTTGAAGTCGTAATGTCACTTGAATTTATCATTTTAGAAAACTAGACAGGTAGGTAATCTAAGATTTTATTTTATAATATATTATAATAGAACAGGTCGCGTGTTCAGTATTGAATCCATTCATGAAATGACAGCTTATCGCTTACAGATTGATGTTTGTTATAAAAGCGATATTTTACGGTAAGATGATTATTAAGTAGGTACAAGGTATTTATTGTTTCGTTTTGAAAGGCGTCGAGTTTATAAGTGGATAGGTAACGTTGACTATGTCACGCGTGAGGGCGTGTCCCTCACGGGCTGTGCTCGGGCACACGCACCAGTGGCAGCCTCCGCCCGCCTCACCGATGATCGACCACCTCTACTCCCACTATAAATAAACATGTTCAACCATAGACCTATTCTCTCATCGGCTATGATCTTAACGTTTCTTTTAGACTTTATATATTTATACCTGGATTACCATCGCAGCGGCCTGAATACTAAACTATTTTTTGTTATCAAACTGAGCCTAACTTTGTTTGGTTTAGTAAGATGTTTAAATAATTGCGTCACTTTGCATTTTACTTCTAATTCTAATTAACTGGTAAAAAAAACCTGAGTATTTTGTAAGTTCATAAATAAGGCTGACGTATTAATATAGACCGCTATAAATTCTTATTGCTATAATAGGTCCGTAATAATTATTAATCGAAATTAAATAAATGATGAAATTTGATTATAATTTAATGAAATAATATTAACGTACCTTACGACCTTAATATTTACGACTTTTACCCCCTTATTACAAAATATGGACTAGGTATTAAATCAGGTTTAAATTGATATAAGACATTGTTTTAGTGTCAAAGTTGTCAATTTAAACCTGGTTTAATGCTTAGTCCATATTTTGTAATAAGGGGGTTAATATTTAAAATATTGTTTATTAGTGTGTTGTAAGATTTAGTTTTAATACGACGATTTGCTAAGTCGTTGCAAGAACGACTTAGCAAATATATTCAAGGTGATACACACATCTACCTAATAACAAAAGCACACGTCATTCTCCCTTTCTATGTTTGAATGATTGAGGACATTTCCCTTCAGCACACAAAGATGTAGGTAGGTATGTAAACAAAAAGATTGCTAAAGATCCACTTTTTTATATTACTAGCGTTATCTTTTAGCAAATATGTAATTAGCATGATAGTATAATATATATCGGATTAATTATGTGTAAACAAAGTTAGTAGTGTAATGACAGTGTGGGCTAAAATTTACGAGATACTGCAGCTTACTGTTAAAAATACTTTGATCAAAATCTCGTTTTCCTTAGTCGTCGTCTTAGACATTATAAAAAGTAAAGTACATGAAGAAATAGATCTTGGTGAAAGCAAAACTGGCTCTATTGTGAATGAAAAATAAACACGTTTCGCTAGACGCAGATATAAACTAACCACAGAGCTAGCAAAATTTATCTAACGGAGATATGAAAAAATGAGATTGTCACAGACCTAAATTTCTTCAAGAAAGAAATAGTTTTTATAAACCTACCCTCTATTATTTATCATCCTACTGGCTGGTAGTAGATACCTTCAGAGTATTGTTTTAACTTCGTAAATTAATATTGTGCTTTTATTGTACTGATTAGCATTTATGCCAAACTTGTTTTACAAACCACTTTTTATATAAATAACCTTTTGTATGTTTATTTTTATTAATGACATCAATCTATACATATTGTTATAAACAGATATTGTCTCAATCTGTGTAGGCTATCACAAAGGCATATTATAGATTACTTCAAGTAGACTGATACAAAGATGCTAATCTATACAATACTACCTATTTAAATGCTTGTTGGTTTATCTTGGAGTTCTTTGACTTAATGGTACATAAGTATATGCAGAAGTCAACAATCTATAATACCTTTAAATTGCGATTTAGATTAGATTGAAAGTTCGCCAGCATCATATTATAATTTAGTAAATAAATAGCAACTGTAGCTATTAATTCAGGCTACAATTACTTACAAATCACAATAACAAAGGAGGAAAATATTGTGAGAAATTGTATGGGTGTAATTAAAGGCATTATTGATCTATCAATCTGCTTTAAGCTACTTAGTTATGTTATATGATCAATCAATTCTTTACTAGATAATAATATGAAAATTTCAAACATTTCTTAGAAGACCAAAGACCTTTAAGTGTAGATAAAATAATCTATCATCATCATCATTTCAACCCATAAACGTCACACTGCTGGACACGGGTCTCCTACAAAGAATGTGGAGGGAATTTAGCCTACTACACCACGCTGGCCAAACGGGTTGGTATAGGGTGTGTTTCGAATTTTCCTTTTTCTGGCAGTGCTCTTGTGTGCATAGGGTTTCCTCCCTTAGTCGTCTTTTACGACACCCACGGGTGGGAATGGGGTAGTGACATTATGTATTCTTAATCCGTCACTACACGGAGTAGTAGTAGATAATCTATACTAATATTATAAAGCTAAAGAATTTGTTTGTTTGAATGCAGGATCTCAGGAAATACTGATTTGAAAAATTCTTGTAGTTTCAGATAGCCCATTTATCGTGGAAGGTTATAGGCTATATAAAATAACGCTACGGCCAAAAGGAGCTGAGCAGTGGCCAAACAAAAGCGACGGGAGCGAAGCCTCGCGCGACTTCTAGTATAAAAGAATCTTAGCCCAATGTAAAAATGCTATAAGAAGTTCAATATCTTTGCCTTAGAGTCACCAATGTCATTATAATTATTTCTAGAACAATTAGACCTTATTTATGTATTTGAAGGTCCAGTTTCGTAACAGCATCAACACATTTGTCTAGCTCACTAAACTACTGCCATTATGCAAATATTGAATGACATAACTACCATATATAGCTTGTAATACCTCATTATTATAGTATGGACTTGAGGCAGACTCTAGTGTTGGAATGTATCGAGTCACACAGAGGGCTTCCGACTTACTTATCAACCACATTATTTAGCTACCTGGACCAATTACAATATGTGGAGATGCTCAAGAATGAAAATGCAACAAACATTGTCCATACTGACCTTGACAATCTTTGCTTAATCTTAATGCCAATAAATACATACACACATTAGATCAGGCCTCTTTCCCAACAGAGGCGTAGCCAGAGACTATTTCCTTCCGCTTGCTACGATTCTGAGATACATCTTAGTAATATCTTAATAATAAATTGTAATGAATATCTCGATAATTGTAGTGGTTTCTGTATGCTCAGTTTATTGTATAAAGGGAATATTATGTTGTCAAACATCAATGTAGAACTGACAAGTTAAATTTAGTTGTAAGTAACATTGTTCTAGTTGCTTTGAATTGGGTTATTTTGTATGTTTTAGTATAATGACTCAATAAATAGCACTAGCCGGTTACTTTATCTACAAAAAATACTGTAAAAACATTTAATTCAATGGTAAGTAAATTAGTTGTATTTCTTAACAGTTTTTTTTTTATCTATTTTTAGCAAAAAAGTTCATCTTGTCAACATGAATGATTCATGGCCAAGACTAAGCAGTTGGCAAAATTTCAAATGACCCTGACAGATGGATAAAAATTATATAATTAAAAGAATACTACTGCCAAAACCTAATATGTATGCTACGTAAACGAATATATTAAATTTAGTCTTAATTTACATTTAACAAAAATTATGGCTAGCTGACCTATTTGTAACTTGTTTTGATGGATATATTTTCAACATAGGTAAATAATGAGTAGATGAAGTCTAAAAACTAAGTGAAAACACCAAAAAAGCAATGTCATACTATAAGTATGTGTTGAAATTAAAACAATTCAATTTAAAATCTTCTTTATGAGTTAAACTCTTATCGGTGGAGCAATCACTAACTATTATGTCCTAATAATTGCATTTTTTTAAAATGTGTTATTCCTGTTTTATTGAATAATTCTGAAATTAGTTTGAATAAGTTTTCTTTTTAAATTCTTGGTGTTCTGACTAGATTACCACATGTTCATAAAAAGTACTATGAAGTTGTTTACATGTATTATCAAAGTAAACACAATGTACTTACCATTTGGCCCATATTTCTCTTGGTTCCTTTTTACTTGGTCTGGTGAGAGACCTTTGTCTGGGTCTGTACCGAAGTACCCTAAGACTTCTTCCACGGACTTCGAATGAGCGTCATCCATGGTGGAATTACTACGTTGCTGTCAGTTCTAAAAGACAAGAACAAAATATAGGTTAGAAATGACGAGTCATCATTATCAACTTCAAAGCTTTGAGGTTATGTTGGTTCTATGTTAGAACTTCACTTCTAATGCGTCGTAATAAAGTGCGATATAAGTCGAGATATGATTTTTGAATAACCACACATTTATGAATATATGAAATAATTAAGGTCAACAGTAAGAAAAAAAATCAACTTCAAATTTTTTCACATAAAAAATCTAGTAGGAATAAATAAGTACCTATTAAAAAAGTTTGATTAGGAAATATTTTTATTTATTCATAAATGTATTGTTACTTAAATTTACGATGAAGATTAATGTTATTAAATTTAACGAGCAATTTCCTAGATCGCGGGCACCATTTGACCACTGCACCACTCACCGAGATGTTTTTATTACATGAGAATTGTCTATCTTATGAAGTATTTCACTTAATTTTAAGCGTTTGACTCTTAATTTTTAGGTTATAACTAAATTTTGTACTAATCTAATACTTTTTCTCGTAAATATCATAAACGACACGAACACGTATCTAATCCAGCCGTCATTTTTTACTAAACTGACGTAGAAAAGAGGTCGATGACAGCGCCACCTTTTTACGCGAGTGGAAAACTATTTTCGTCAAACGAGATACCTTTTCTTATTTATATTTTTAATTAAACTGAATATAAAACTAGTTAAATGGAGAACCGAGCTATTGTTGTAAATTATGTATAATATAAGTCATAATATATCTTTTCAGAAGTTAATACAATTTATGATCATACATGAATGTGGAGCCATGCTATAGGTTGAATTTGTACCACGTGACTCAAAGCTATTTTGGTGCTATAGGCGCCTACAAAATGCGGTATTTTTAAAAATCCGAAATTTGCTTTGCGTTATGTAACACTTTTTTATCACTTATTTATGTTCACTAATTTCCTCATGTAACTTGTATGACACTTAATTCACACTTGGGGTTACTACACTCACGAATGTTTCATTTTATTATTGGTATTATGAAACTTACTGAAACTATTTTTTTCGACAGCGTCGGGAAGGAAAGAAGAAATAAGAGTGGCGCGGGAGATGTTTTCCCGCCGCGCCCCGAGTAGCGACTCCCGGGCGAAGAGCGACGATTTTAGAGCGGCGCGGGCGCGGTGGAGGGACACCGTCGGATATTTCTTTAATTATTTTGGCAACAGTACTCGATGGCACAGTCGAGTCGCTTTCCAGGGTTGCATGTCGCACGGCGGCCGTCACCGACCGTCCTATGATGATCTTTTTATAGCGGTCGCTGCCCGGCTCGAGCTCCGGGAGCTTGTTGTGGATAGTGATTTCTGTTTACGACTATTATAAAGGTTTTCCTTTTTATTTTATAACTAAGTACCTATTACGTTATTCTTCCGAAGCACTTTACCGTTTATGTTAGGTGCTGGTTTTCTCATTTAGGTATGTTTGTTTAGCAGAAATACACAAAAAGAGTGGACAGCTTAATTGTGTTCTGTAGGTGTTATCTTGATAAGCTCTCATTGATCAAACATTAACTTATCTTATCTTTTACTAAGTTATCTGTTTGTTTGGCTCAATATCGATGCTTGGGCTCATAATTAAGTTTTCCATGTGATGATTGCCGGTAATTTGTATTAGAATTTTCTACAAGCATTTCAACGTATTAAATTTAAATAACTAGAAAGTAATATACTTATAATAGTATTAGTACATGGTTATTAGTGAGTGGATAATTATTAGCGTACAATTGGACCGTGGCCGACACGTCGACATTGGAGTGTTTAGATGGCTGCAGTTGGCAGAGATAAATCGTCCGATGACGCTGATATAAGATTCTGAATATTTTCCCATCACGTCTGTTCTGTATGGATTATATAGATCAGTCATAATCAAAATGCTACGTTCATAGTATAGATACAATTTATCTTTCAATCGCCGCCACTCTTATGTTATGAAATATGAATACTTTGATGTCCATTTCAGACATTGAGGTAAACACATATTAAAGGAATAAATCAAATCTCATCTAGACGTCTATCTAATAAGTAGGTTCTGCGAAAATGATTATGGAACTGTTTACTGTAGTATGATACTGATTGTTTTGTTTGAGACTATTCATTAGTAGTTATAATAAGTTTCTAAAATCAATTATATATATATTCACAATTAAGATCAGATATAATAGTGCCTTATGAATTCTACATTCACCATTGGTAGAGACATAACTTTTTGTATTGATCACGTGATTATGAAATGTCAAATTTATGGCTGAAGCACTAATTTTATAGTTAAAATATTTTACTGAGTACTTATGTAATTTTATATACTTAATAATAAACACATTTGCAGAATATATAACAACTTAACCAGTCAGTTATACCTAGGTATGGTTTGTCTGATGTTAAATACAACATTCTATCATGTAATATTGCCTCTAAAACCATAAAAAAACCCGGGCCTGTGTTATGTCTTTTTAGAAAAGAGTGAGTTTACGATATCGATTTCACGGCAGCCGCAGAAAAATGTCAACCTTGTGTTTGAAGTACTTGGAATATATTTAGAGAGTGAAAATAGAAAACCACAGGGAAACAGCTGAATGCCAATGTTAACATCTATTTTAGCGTATGGAAATGAAGTATTTTAGAGTGTCATTTAGATTAGAATTAGTACAAATACTTCATGATATTAGTATGTCATGATATATTTTAAAAGAAATTTAACAGATATACCTACCTACGTAAGTCTAAATTATATGTAGGTACTAGATACCTAATCGTATTACTATGTGGCTTGAAATTAAGAGCCATTCGTTCAATTACATGAAAATAATTCACAGACCATTAAAAGTTAACCCACGCCAGGTAATAATTTGTAAAAACAAGTTTTATGGGTCATAAATAATATACATCAAAGGCTCAATTCGTATAACGATGATGTTGGAATGTACTCTATCTTCTCTCCCGTGATATGTCATAATAGTCAATGATCAAGTCTCAATCTTATGATTATATATCATATGTATCATTTAACAGTATTATTTTAACATACATATTGGACTGAACCGTTAACTGTATTAAAAACAAATGCTTTATATAGTTGCGAGGCTTTATAAAGCCAAATTTCAATATATGTAGATTTACTCGTAGGTTCATATACTCAACGTTAGTCTTACTAACTCCGGGCCTCCGGCTCAAGCTCCGGATTAGAAATTTAGTACCAATATTAAATTGTTGCTACAACATTTAGATTTGAGTATCTAATTAAATAAATCCACTTAATACCCGATCTCTACGATTAAAATATTATAGCAGAATCAACACAATGATGAGTGTATCAATTGTGTTGATACTCTTTGGAAGTTAATCGTGAAGGCATTTTTTTATTCTAAAGTGAAGTTTGATTTAGGAATCTTAAACTATATTGGCATGAAAAGGGATTTTATAACCAGTTACTCCTACAAACCGGTGTAACTGTCGTTTTCTTTGCTTTTTTATTTAACACTATCCAATTACCAAGGAAAATGTACAATGACACTTACTGATAATGAATCTGTCATTAAAGGGTTTATTATTTAAACTGTTTATTTTTTAAATCAACTGTTTATTTATTATGAAAACACCCTTGAACCAGAACTGAAGATTTATTGGATGTTGAAAATAACAACGGTATGTTCATTAAAACGCCTTTAGAAAATAGGCCCTAAATTGTTCGTTTTTATTGTAATTATCCAATCATAATCAGCAATTTATTATTGCTATTTATATACGACGATACGACATTAAATGACAAGGCAGCCAGTGTTAACCCTTATAAACATATTCTAATATAAATATGTGACATAAAGAAAGTACATTTGCGTCTAAACTATTGCAAATTTCTATTTAATTTTTTTTGTAAAGCCTTCTAACATCACATGCTACACGTGGTTTAATTTAATGTCGTACCGTCGTATACACCCTATATAATGATTGCATCAAATTAGCTTTGATTGTATCTCGATATTGTAACTATATATTTTGATAGGTACTTATATAAATATAACATTTTTTAAGTGCTCTTCCAAATCGGCAAGAAGAGAAGATTGTCAATTCATATAGGTATTTGCTTTCTTTGGATTAGACTGTTGTTGAATCATATTACAAGCAAATCTTCAACAATAACAGTTTACAAAACAAACAATGACAAATTAGTAAATAATTAATCAAGGTGTCGTTACCAATCTGAAAATATTTAAAACATAATAATACGACCTGTATCTGGCGCATCAATCAGTGGTCGTTAAGAATAACAATTTAGAACTAAATCTATCATCAATTTCCTTTGATTCATTTTATTTTACCGTAGAATCTGTTTAAACTTCGCTGTTGTGATTGATAGGAATGGTGGATGAGTGTGTGTGTGTATTGAGGTCGAACGGGTGGCTGCCCGGTAATAAATGACCGTTGCAGGTTTAACGAGCGATTAAAAATCACTCTAGCTCGGCAAGCGTACTATTTTATAGCTCATCAATTAATATATACGTTGTCATATTTTAAGATCACTTCGTCATAGTTTATGAAATAATTTGAGTAATGTTCGTTCGTATGTCATGTCCGGCTATTTATCTATTGGCAAGTTTATGTCAATTAAAGTGACTGATTTAAAAATTAAACACGGTAGGGAAATTTTATCATCATCATTTCTTAGTGCACATATTATCTGTCATAATATATATATGGCTCTAGTGAAAAGGGGTATAGGTCCACTTTTGACTAAAATGTATTATATACTTATCTCAAAAAAGCTCCATCAATCGGCGAAAACATTTAAATTATCTCTTATAATAAAGAAGTTTGTTTTGTGCCAATTAGTCTAACTTATCGAAAGTAAATACTTCGGATTACTCAATTGTTTAAGTGGATACCTATCCTTAAAACTATTACATTAAGATAAAAATCAACTGTACCATTGGGAAGAACATAGTCCATTATAATCATTACATCATTAACCCCCTTATTACAAAACATGGACTTAGTATTAAACCACGTGTAAATTGACATAAGCCACTGTTTTAGTGTCAAAGTTGTCAATTTAAACCTGGATTAATGGTTAGTCCGTATTTTGTAATATGGGGGTAAGGATCCAATTCAATGAAATATTATTATGTGAGTATTATTATGATATTTTTAAGCGCGTTCACCGTTTTTCGCGACTTCTGTAAAGATACATCTTTCGACATATACCCCTTTTCTCTAAAACCAAAGATATAACAGTCATACTTAAAACTAAGGAAAAAATATAGGTAGCCGTTTTTATACGACAAAATCTAAGAAATGTATTATTTACTTTATAGCACTAACGGAGTAGGAACAACATTGTTATTGTGTGAAAACGAATACATTTATTTTACAATTGACTAATAACTTTCGATTTTGTTATTGTAACTCAATGTTTATGAATTCGTAACTAGTTTCTGATTGTTGTTATTATGTAGGATTTCTTTGTGTGCTTTGGAGTATACACAGCGTACGCTTTCGACCTATTTCCGATTTTCAGATCATTGACTTGGATTGAACGAATAAGTAGGTTTTGTTGTTGTTAGCGCCAGGTATACGAGTATATAGAGTTTAAGTATGCATGAAAATTTTCTGCAACCAATTCACCTTGAATAAGCTACATATTTTTATATTACTAGAAAAAGAATCAATGATTTTTATTACAATTTGATTGAGTTTTATCTAAAACTGTTAATCGCAATACTTTCACGTTTTTTTCACAAAATAATGATGAATTGTTTGAAAGTAATTTGAATAGTGAATGCTTTGTTTCGAAGTTTCCCAGGCATGCATTACTAGCTTGTATTGAACCTTTTAGGATAAATAAACAAAGTTAGCAGTTTAAATGAATCCATAGCACGGGGATTCTGAAAAGTTATTCTAGCTTGTTTAAAGCTTGTTGCAATAGATACATTCAGGTCGCGAGCTGCATTTGGGTAGGTATTCTATGATTATGGCGCTTTATTATTATTTATAGCTCATGACTCTCTAATGATTGACAATTAGGAAACATTTAACATTAAACCCATAATAAATCAATGACTAATAACCGGAGAACACTCTTAATAACAAGTATATAATGAAACAAGCTTTTAAAATTCCTAGATAATTTAAATCCCGGGCCAGTAGTGCGAGTGTATAGATTATTTTGATATCAAATATATATTCGTGTACCGAGGGAGCATATCGTAAAGCTATTCGTCATCTACAAATAAACGGGCGAAGGTAATAATCAAAATAGAATTATCGTACTGAGGAGTGTCGTAATCGTCTGCTTTGGCAGTAGACAGTTGCAGTTTTTGGCGGACAATGACAAATGTGTACCAAGTTCGATGTGTATTTAAAGAAAATGGCTTCTTATAGACAATGCCGGACCGGCCTCGATCTATTTGGCTTTCAGCTCGAAGTGTCATTCTTTTGAGTGATTCATGAGCCATAAAGCTTTCATTTCAGATATGATGATAGATGGAGTAGCAATTCTATTGTTACTTGAGAACCGTTCTGCTTCATATAATAGATATTGTATATTTGTTTATATTTGCGGTTGTTATAATATATCCGGGAATAAGGTTTGCATATCTTTACGATGATAGTTTAGGTAGAGTCCAATTTTTGTTCATTGATTCTGTGATTGCATTATAGTAAGTAATAGTCCAGGTTTTTAATTTTAAAAAGTACGTTACTATTATTATTTTAGTTGCTGTAATATATTTTCACTATATGTGTGGAGGTCATAGTCACGTGCTGTCAATCCGTGATGTTCACTATCATGACGTAAATAGTTTAAAGAAATGTTAAAATACCGTTTTGTAGACGTATAAAATTTATAAAGTATATCTGTATATATTTATTATTTTTATGGAGCTGTATTGACGTCATTTTATGTTAGGTGCTTTGTTCGAATTTTCGTGGTTTTATAATCTGAAAAGATGAGTATTTTTATTGCAGGCTTTAACAGCAAACACGTAAATATCTGGTTTCAACGCATAGCCAGTGATTTAATATTTAAATTCCCGAGTTAAGATCAAATGAACGTTCTAATTACAAAACTTTTGTGGGGAAATTACCGCAATTAAGAAAAAGCAACTCAATGAGATATTTTGCACATAAATTAAGAGGTATGCATGAGACGATCACATTTGTAATGTAATGTAATTAAGCAAATACGAACTATGTGTCGGTGCGGTTCAGTTGACGTACGAATGTAATTTAAAATAGAAATTTCACGGTTCTTGAGTGGTGCAATGTTCAGCTATTTGAATTCCTCACAAAAATATCTACAGTACATAATATCTAGCACATAATCTCGATCGACGTCATACTATAAGATGGCGTTCGCGGCCTCGACATTCGTGCCTATCGAGATCTTATATTTCTTTTATTTCAAATATTATGACTTTGATCAAAACCAGTCTTATTAGGAACACTTTTTTTTTCTGTTTATTAATAACTAAATATTCACTTTTCTAATATGTACTTGAATTAACTACAGCAAACATAATGCAAAATTATTTTTATTGGTATTTAAATTAAAACTATTAGTTCACTCTAATAAACATTTTTATTCCTGGTAACACTGGCTTATGTAATCAAATCTCCGTTCACGGCAAGCGGGTGCTATTTTTCTGTGTACATTTTTCACGTAGATATATCGTATCTCGTTTACATAGTATTCGCACTGAGAACGTCCGTTTACTCTTCATATATGAAAGCACATTCCGTAAGTCGGGCAACACTTAACAGTCACTGCACACATCACAGTCCTCCTTAGATACACCGGCACGGATCAAAAACCAACTTACCGTATCACTTAAACACTTGGTCCCAATCACTGGTTTGTACTATACATAAAAATGTATTTTTTGTTTTGTAGGTACTATCGAGTAGAGTTAGCGCGCCCCATGAGGATAGCGTCAGGAGTGCGACGCGCCGGGCGCGGGAGCAGATTGCCGACCTCTTTTATAAGCTCCGTTGTGGGCAGCGGGCCGCTTGCCAGCGACCACGCTCTCACCAACATATGCATGCGCCACCTGCACATCGCGACAACTCACACGACACCTATCACCATACACTAAGGTTCAGAATACTTTAAAATCTGTTTCACCGTGTGTATATAAGACTTGTTAGTTCCGTACTCACTGATAACATTTGACGTTACCTTTAATTTACAAATTACTACAAGTAAAATGTACATCATTAATTAATTGTTAAGCTGATACTTAAATTGATCTCGGGTTGATTATTGCAGGTAATTAATTTGTATTGTAGAATTAATTAATTTGTACGGTGATAGAATTTTACGTTTGGGTTAATTGGGACTTCGGGATTATTTTTACAGGTTTCAATTCTCAATTAAGAATATTATGTAGTTGTGCTACGAAGTGCTACGCCGTAGCGAGGTCTCCTACAAAAGTTTGTCAACATGTAATCTGTCATTTTTTTTCTTTTAGCTAGAGTAGTGTGTGTAGGTTAGTCTCAGATGCAAATAGACCTAAGCTTTCTCTAGATGTAACAAGTGGTGACTAAGAAGTAAAGAAGATGGGCCACAGCATCCACCCACACTTAAAGATAATAGCTTTATAACCAATCAGCGAGAAGTTCCGTGATTATGATTCTTTTCAATGAAAATATTTACATGAATGTGTTTTGTTTAATACGGATATATGTAAGGTACTTGGTAGACAGGTGAGCGATTAATCAAATCGATGAATAAGAACCTTTTTTTTTATCTCCGATAGGTGCTTCATACTGACATTTTGCTGGCTATGTTAGATCCCATGTAAAAGGGGGCGAACCTTTTGGTATTAATCGGGCTCAAACTTCGGACTGATCCTTTGATACTTCATCATTACAACCCATAAATCTCCCACTGCTGGGCACGGGTCTTCTCCAAACATTTTGGAGGGAATTTTAACTACTATGCCACGCTGGCCAGACGGGTTGGTACAGGGTTTTGAATCGAATTTTCCTTTTCCCGCAGTGTTCTTGTTTGCTTATGGTTATACCCTTAGTCACCTTGTACGACACCCATGGGTTGAAATGGGGTAGTGGCATTATATATTCTTAATCCGTCAGTCACGGAGTCCTTTCTCCTTTTATATTTGTGACAGGTAAATCTAATACTGACTCCGGGATTGAACCCCGGACCTTGCACAGCAGTAAACAATACACTGCGCTCCAGTACTTTATCTTTAGGTCCCATACAATGACCATATACTTTAAAATACTTTTAAGATCAAGCTGTTGTCCGGGGTTTATACCCTTCGTTCTTTGTTTTACCACTGCTCAGCTCCTTTTGGTCGTAGCGTAATGTTATATAGCATATAGCCTACCTCAATAAATGGGCTATTAGAGACAAAAATATTTTTTCAATTCCGTTCTGTTGTTTCTGAGATTAGTGCGCTCAACCAAACCAAGAAACAAACATATTCCGCTTTATAATATTATAAGTACAGACTGGTCCCGTCCGTCTATAGCTTAAAGTATCGATATAAAAAGCTATTGATATGATAAATCGATAGCTCTTCAATATCATAAACTTTCGATGTTATGAACGATCATTACAATAAGTTATCGATTAAACGAGTTCAAACTCATCAGTATCGATGTCGTTCGTTCGATTTCATATACTTACTCGCATCACTTGAATTTTGATACTTCTTTGTTTCTGATTGCATGCAGAAGAATGCCGATTACTAGTTTTTATTGGCTGTCATGACAGACGGGCTAGTATAGGTATTCATTTATTTCATTCATATTAATAATAATTATAACAACATATAATATGTTGAAACTTATGCCTAGGCTGAAAGCGCTGGGTTGGTTGGTTGTTTACCCTAAGGGACAAAACAGAAAGTACTTTAAGCAGTAAAAATTATATAATTATTTATAAAATAACTATAATAATAATAATACCTCTGGGGCAGTCGTTATCTTCTCATAAGATTAACGCAAACTTGGAGGGCAGATTAGTGTGGCTTTTCAAACACTTGCCATATAAACAAAAAAATGTACTGCAAGTTTAAATGAAGAGCCCACAAACCGCAGGGCAGCTAGTGGCGAGCTGAATGTGAGTGGCGACACTGCGGTCCTGAATGCCCCTGAGAGTCGGTCTAGGCCTCGTCTCCAGCACGTCTTTGTTGGCTGGCTGGAGTGAATCTCCAAGAGCGACCACACGACTCTCAACTCTGGCTTGCCTTAACCAGCTGACCAGAGAGGGGTCGCCAGAGCTATATGCTCGGGGGTGGAAGTGTCATTTTTCAATGGCATAATTACGAGGAAACCCGCTCCGGGTCTCCGCTTGGGACCCGCGACGGCGAAATCGGCGCCGCACCGCTCGACACCCCTAGCCGCGCACTACGGTGTTGCCCTGAGACCCGTGGACTTCGGCCCATGTCGGTTGTGGAAGGGGCCCATCTAGTGTAAGGCGAGTCACCGTCTGCCCCAATCCTCATTTAACAACATATATTCACCGCTGGAGGAGGCAAGCAGGCGACGTAGTTCCCGTATGCCATATATCACCATTCCACCGAACACCCAAACCCATAGCCCAATTTTATTTGACTCCATAACATCATTCAATAGCTTTACACTTATCAGTGACAAATCATAGCTGTACTACAATAGTGCAGCTGTGATATGGCAGCGGTAAGTGTCTCATCCCATTCTAAATTAAAATTCTTTAAGGGCCTCTGCGTGTTGGACCTGTGTCCCCGCGTAAGCCTTCCAAAAAGACCGGGTGTACTTCTCACCTTAGAGAGAAGTATAGCCGTGAAAAAAGAGACATAATAATAATAATATAATAATATTTTACCACATTTACACAGCGCCATCTATGGGAGCTAAGAGTGTAGACAGGAGCCTAAACTAGGCACCAGCTGTATTTTTTGTCTCCAGAACACTCGCTCGAGGTTAAAAGATTCTGTTTAGCATAAAATACATTGGTGTAAGAGGAAAGTAATAGTAGTATAGTAAAAGTGTAACAGGAAAGAAAGGACCCTACTGTAGTTTGCGTGAGTGTGTGTGTGTGTGTGTGTGTGTGTGTCTGTATGTGTGCGTGCGTATGTGTGTATGCGGTACCTAAGTAGGGATCTCCGTAGACAATACAAGATTCACATTTTATATCTCTAAAATACCATTATACATTTTTATATAGTATGTATATAGGCAAACATCTAAAATGTCACCAGAACTTTCCTTTACGTGACGTCATAAGAATAAATCTGGGGTCCTGATCACAATACATTGTCGAGTAAACAAATGTTTGGCTACGAACGCCTACGCCGTAGCAGGACTACGAGCTACGAGTGTTGTTCGTCATATTACGCGTGCCTCGGGTCATTATGTCGTTACATTAGGAAAATATTTCTAATAGCTACAGCCGACGCCTTCATACATTATTTATGTGACGTTTTCTTTAATACCTACCATAACATTTTATTCAGAATAAAAATGAAACTGTTTTTGAAATTATTAAATTGAATTTTTGCTTTATTGGTATTGTGACATGATTTTTGAATGCGCTACGTTTATAGAAAAGAGAGAAATATCTAGAAAATTTTTATTTTACCGTGATGAGTATTATTTTTCATCAGTAGGAAAAGCCCTGTGTCGCAGGGACTTTACAAACGTACAATAAACGGACACAAAGTACACCCAGACTCAAAAAAAAAAAATATTAGTGTGGGAAGTAGAGTAGAAGCGATGGCGATGATGGCTGAATGGATGAGGGATCGGCGTACAAATCACGCGGTCCGAGTTCGATCCCGACCGGCAGTACCAATGTGGATTCCACTTTGTGGAATTTATATGTACCTACTAGTCATGTGACTTACCATCTGCTAACGGTGAACGAAAATATTGTGAGGAAACCCACATACCCTAGAAGAAATTCTATGAGTATGTCTGATTCACCAACCCGCACTAGGCCAGCGTGAGTGGATTATGGCCTAAACCCTCTCGGCTCTGTAGTTAGAGGAGAGGAGACCCAAGCGCAGCAGTGGGACTTAATGGGTTGCTGATAATGATGATGTGGGAATCGAACCCATGTCCCTCGGTACGGTGATTTTCGTGGCGAGGCGACCACTACGCTACACCACAGTGTTTCAATTGGATTTTTAAAACACAAATCATCTCGGCGTTGGCTGATTCCGGTCCTTATTCTCTATCTTAACGTCATACTGAGTGATTTATTATACAATAAAAATACTTTTTGGCTTTCGATATATGTAATCCAGTAACCAAGGTATCTATCGAATACCTCACTACTTATAATACAGCGATTGTGACGTGTATGTACGTATGCTACTACGTGTTTCAGCATCTACGTGCCCACCGGCCTTCGACAATTATTTATACGTAAATATTGTAAAGTTATTTTTCCTATTACCCGCTTTTTTGACATACAACATCAAAGAATTAATTGCATCTATTAACTCGCATTTGATCGGTTTCTTTTATAATGTTGGCAAACAGTTCTACGATTGGCTGTAAGCGGTTTCCGTAGCCCAGGAATGCGTGCAACACATCATGAGCGCGTTGCCGACCCTTACGAAACCTGTTTACTTCTTTTTGAAGAGACCTATCCTGTAGTCACTAGGAAAAACCTCGTAAGGGAGTTCTTTCTACATCTTCTGGAATGAAAGAGTATATTAATACTTTTTACGGACCTTGTGTTTTATAATTTGAGGTGTATTTTTTTTTATCTACTATACTATAGTATAGTAGATAAAAAAAAAATAGCTAGTCTACTATACTATAGTATAGTAGATAAAAAAAAATAGCTAGTCTACTATACTATAGTATAGTAGATAAAAAAAAATAGCTAGTCTACTATACTATAGTATAGTAGATAAAAAAAAAATAGCTAGTCTACTATACTATAGTAGATAAAAAAAAATAGCTAGTCTACTATACTATAGTATAGTAGATAAAAAAAAAATAGCTAGTCTACTATATTATAGTATAGTAGATAAAAAAAAAATAGCTAGTCTACTATACTATAGTATAGTAGATAAAAAAAAATAGCTAGTCTACTATACTATAGTATAGTAGATAAAAAAAAATAGCTAGTCTTAGTTATCACCTACGTGTTTCTATTTGGGCTGATATGATGATTCTAGTTGCCCAACGACGTCCACTGCTGAACATAGGCCTCACCTAATTTACGCCACTGCTAATTTATTTATTTACTTTAATAATCAATGCTGTATATTAATTTCGCTTTGTTATATTTTACCCTTTGTACCCTTTCCCAGGGATTGATTGAACAGAAATTTAGAATACCTACGCAACTTTGAAGACAATACTAGTTATAAAGACAAAATGGAGCTGGCCTGATGATTTACATGCGCGCTAGGCTGTCATGGGACTCTGTATTAAAACGACGGTACCCCATCGAGTTTAGCCTTGTTGAATTTAATTATTCTTTATGATTTTTGGGTTAGATGCTATGATCTTCTTTGCTACGTCGACTGATCAATGGTATAAATAATTTCTTCTAATGTATGTGGTTTTTCTCACGATATTTTCCTTCACAGTCAGCAGATGGTAAGTCACTTGACTAGTACTTAAAAATTCCACAAAGTGCAATCCACATTGGGACTGCCGGTCCGAATCAAACTTGTACCACATGATTTGTATGTCGGTCACTTATCCATTCGGCCACCATCGCTTAAGATAATTTGCTGTGTTTAGACGTAATTTCTTCAGGGATCTTAAAGAGAATAAGAGTTTCATCTAGAAAATGTGTTTATAGTTGGCATTGTCCTTCGTAATTTTTATAATCATCTATTAGCTTCCCAGTCATCTTATATGACTGGCCTGTTGGTCTAGTGGTTAGTGACCCTGACTGCTAAGCCGGAGGTCGTGGGTTCGATCCCCACCCAGGACAAATCTCTCTGTGATGAGCATAAAGGTTTGTTCTGTGTCTGGGTGTAATTTATCTATAATATGTATGTATTTACAAAAAAAAAAATGTATTTAAGTAGTATATCAGTTGTTTAGTACCCATAACACAAGCAAATAATTGCTTACTTTGGGACTAGATGGCGCTGTGTAAACGTGGTAGAATATTATTATTATATTATTGTATTCAGCTATATGTTAAATGTCGGATATAATAAAGTGGTATAATGAGACACTAATAAATGAGAACAATATACGGCTGCAGTGGCTATACCCACAATGTAAGTACATAAATATGTACTCAAGTACCTTAAAGATTGTCAAACACGTGTATAGACATGTACTGTTTCCGTGTGTTCCATTCGCCAATTTTTCTATTGGTATATATTTGGCAATGTTATCAGACCATAGATCTGAGCGTCGCCGCCGCTTGGCACGGCTGGTAAGTGTGCATCATTGCCAGCAACATTGTTCCTCACCAGACACTTACGTGTATTGCGCACATGTCTGTCAAGACTACTATTAATCTTCTCAAAGATACAGTTTTTCTAGACAGACATTATTTCTGGATAATCAGACATTCAGGGCAAAGTTCCAGTGGCAGGTCCAACGTTTTTTTTCATTTTATGCCGTTTTGGCATTTATAGTTTTGGCTCAAATACAAAAAAGAAAACAATTTTTGTTAAAAAATCACCTGATGTAATAAAAATATGTAAAATTTTACCTTTTGTTTAATTTATTTAGGATTAAACACGTTTCAAGGAACTGCAATACAGAACAATATAACAAAACGTGTGTTGTACCATCATTTACGTTTTGTTTACAGCACCGACTCGTAACGAGGGTTACGATTATGATCTGTTACCCAAATTGCTGTGAATGTGGTATTTTAAATTGTTTTTTCTCCAAAATGAATTTATGTAGTCATAAATTTAAAATAGATCTGTATATTTAGATGAAGATATCTCGGTAGGGTTATGTTTAAAACAGTACTTTTGGGATGTTTACTGCTGAACATTGCAGTGTTTATTTGCACACTGGCGCCTGTAGATTCCGATTTTATGGTTGTATGATAATAGCATCTACACACGACAATAAGTGCGTTAGATACAGCTGTAAATAATGTTTAGCTTTTATCGGTATACAAGGGTCGGCAGGTAATTCCTGGACGTAGTCCAACTAGCCCACGCACGCTCGCCTACAGACTGTTTCGATACAAACCAAATTGAACCTTACCATTTAAATTATTGAGTGATATTTCTAATGTACTCAAATCAAATCTTGAAATTGATGTCCAAATCTCTACTGCCATCTGCCTTGAGCCATGTATTTTTATTTTATCGCGTTTATTGCTGGGCCATCGCTAGCTGTAGGTACTCGTCAATAAATAACGAGCCGCTGATGTGTTGACGTAGTGCCTTGGGCATGTTGTGAAAGATCACTCTTAATACCTCATACATGTTATAACAAAACGAAAATGAGTGATGATATCGTAATCCATCTATTGAATGTCTCAAATAATCTAATATAACTCTTATTAATCTTACTTAACCCGAAAAGGAGTCATAAATAAAGGGCAATTTGCGTTGTTTTAATATTACTAATAAATTTATTAAATTTTCTTTTATAAATCTGCATTATATCACGTCTAAAAGTATCATAAATAGAACTTTTAAATTATATAGACAGGTTTCAGAATTTTTTTACAAAAGTTTACTAAAGACAGACATACATAGGTAAATAAATATAAAAATTGAGATTATTACAGACATTTTAAGTTGGGTTACATTATTAAATTTTTCGAGACTTTTTAAAGCATCTGAAAAACGTACCTCCAAGTGTCAGGAAGTACTGAATATATATTTTTAACAGTATGCTCCTGATACCTGAAAATTGGCAATCGTGCGTCAGTCCAAACTACTGGGTAAGCATATGCTCGAACTACGTACTAGAACTAGAACTACCTATTCCCACACATTTCATTTCTTAGAAAATAAGTAAGATCTGGGGTCCTGGGATTTCACTCTAAAACAGAAGGATTTATGAAACTAGAACTATTTTAAATGTTTATAGTTCACCATACTATATTTCCATTTTCCAAAACACGCACAGGTTTTCTTATAAATATACAACCTACGCATAGTCTATGGTGCGTTAAAATAAGTTATCGACTAAACCACATTAATGAGGTCAACATGGGTGAGTAGGTCAATGATTTCTTTTGAATTTCGAATCTTATTATTGTTTGCGTATCCTGCAGCATGTGGCTGACATGTCGAAATGTTTGTTGTAGTGTTTTGTTTCACATTACGAGCCAGTCACGCGCCATCGACCGTACGACATACGGTTTCAACTTGACACTTTTATTTGTCCCACAAGAATAAGATGAGCTAATCAGAAATAGCGATCGACGGATCGTAACGTACCAGTTATATTTGGGGCTAATTAATACTGTTTATAATTAGTGCTAGTGGTCCCTGGTAATAGGACATTGTCGCGGATAATATCATCTTTTAAATTTGTTTATACTTACTGGTACAAGTCAGATCATCAGCTGTTATACAGTTGGTAATCGTCCGCAATTTATTTCACCTACAATCTAATTTTAATTTGATCTAGTAAGTAACAGTGTTTTACAATTATAGAACAAGTAGGTACAAGGGCATATGATTATAAAACAGAGAAAGTATTATAAAAATCTAATCATTAAAAAAGATATTTGCGTATTTTTGGAACGAAATTATAGAGCTAATATGAATTAGACACTGTTAAACAGAAAAGGGTAGCCTCATCAATTATTATAATATCTCGTTTCAAAAGACAGGCTCCTGTTCGTAGGATTTTTAAAATGTCGACAGAGTTGTGTAGGTGCTTCATTATTTTATTTTTCTATTGTATTAATGTGGTATCTTATTTCTAACTAGAAATTAATGTAGTTAATTTTATTATACTTACCTAAATAAATCTAAATTTTTTATAAAAGTTTTTCATTATCATATCAGCAACCCATTAATGTCCCACTGCTGGGCTCGGGTCTTCTGTCCTGTATAGATATATATAGGACAGAAGATCTGAGAGGATTTATAATCCACACACGCTCGAATAATGCGGGTTGGTAGATCAGACATATCCATAGAATTACTTCTAGGTTATCTGGGTCACCTCATGATGAAGGTGAGTGAGGAAACCTGCTTACCCTAGAAGAAATTTTATGAATATGCCTGATCCACCAACATGCATTGGGCCAGCGTGTGTGGATTATGGGCTAAACTCTATCAGCTCGATTATCGCTTCTATCGACATTAACACATTATAATTTCCGATTTGCCGAGTTAATGTGCAGTACAAGTTAATATTCCCAAAAAATTGTGAAGGTTCTGATACCTACTTACTAAAATTACATAATAATTGACCTTGATAAATCAACTTTTTTGCGTACGTAACAATATCTACACATTATTATATTGAAAATAAAAAAAAATCGGTTAAACGCATGTCGGACCATGATCAATGTAGAGTTACGCAGCACAAGAGCGAATTTTCATAGCACTCACGTACTTTTGTTGAGAAGTATAGTTTTTCGGCAATAACTTAAAAAACAGTATATCCGATCATGTTCAGCTTCAGTTACATGTATGGAGTGCCGCCCTTAAAAATATTTATTTTTATTATTAAACTACCAAAAATAGTAGCGGCCTACACAAAACACCAATTCTCCAAATTTCATCACTATACATTGAGTAGATTTTGAGTAAAAGTCCTGTGAAATACGGACGGACGTTGGATGGACATGACGAAACTATAAGAGTTAAAACATTATGGTTAAGGAACCCTAAAATTAACTATTATTTTAGAACTGTCAAATGTGACGACATATACTTACCTATAAAGATAAAATATTCTATCGTTGCGTTTTATTCAGGCTTAGGTACGCTATTACATTATTCAAAGGAAATTGAAAAACTGAAACGGGACTGAAAAGCTTTCAGCTCAAAAGGATATTAAAAGAGCAGAATGGGAGCAAAATCGGTATTCAGATTGTTCTGAATAAATCCTATCTGCAGGTGTCGGTCCATTATTGTACCCACTATAAACGATGACTAACGATCGAAGAACCAATAGTTCCTAGAAAATGCTTCCAATATCAAACGTGGGTAATCCTCTGAGCTATTTTCGAGTGTATCTATTCATAAATCTCGGATTTACTACTGCAATGTACAAACAAATGCTCAAAGTCGCGTATCAATGTTAAACGGAAAGATTATTCGATCACGGACAAGGAAATGTTGAATTTATTAGACTCGCCTTTGTTGTTATAGCTAATAAATTATTATATTTTTATTGCAGAAGTGACAGACAAGCTATTAGGTGTTATGTAGTAACCGCTACCCGGACACTGCCAAACTGTTGTCTACCTTTATTATCTATGTTTTATTTCCCGTTTTACTGTCTGTATTTTATATCCATAGTCTCATTTATTCACGCCGATAGAAACTTAGTTAGAATTTGCTGTTAAACGGTAAAAAATCACTTGTATCATGTGTCTCAATAATCAGGTATACTAAAGGAAAAGAAAAAAATTGCAATAAACATAACTGTTTAGGAATTAGGATGCTTTAATGTTTATCCAAGTTTAAATACAATCATCATTATCATCATTTCAACCCATAAACATCTCAATGCTGGACACGGGCACTAAATTCTCTCCACATTTTAGGAATTTAGTCTACTATTCCAAACCGGCCAGACGGGTTGGTATAGGGTTTGTTTCGAATTTTTCATTTCTCGTAGTGCTCTTGTCTGCGGTTACTCCCTTCGTCGCCTTTTACGACACCCACGGGTTGGGATGGGGTAGTGACATTTTGTATTCTTAATCCGTCAGTCCGTTGCAGACGGCACAGAACCGCTCGCGGTGGCCTAAATTAGGTGAGGCCTATGTCCAGCAGTGGACGGATTAAATACAAAGCTTAATCTAAATATTATTTATGTGGTGTTCTAGTTCTGTTGTATCACAGTTCACAAGACTTACGTAATATATTGCTGGGTAAAGAATAATATTTCCCACAATTCAGCGTGAATCAGTCCACAATATAGGCGCATTATCTGTCAGATATTTGTTTATGTATTTTTGCTTGATTAATGGATAAGGAATTTTGTAGACTGCTACTGGGCAATCTGGGCATTCGTCGGCTTCATTTCATAATACGTAGAACCAGTTGATAGTAAAATTTTCTTCTCGTTGACGTCAGATCTTTTCACTTTCCTATATTAGTATATCACTGATTATCATTGCATATACATGATACAGGAATTCCTGTATCATAAAGTAATACTAAAAAATCATGCAGCAGCTTGACAAGATTTTTTTAACTTGTCAAAAAGAGAGCAAATCAAACGATCGTAAATTTCCGCCAGACTGTGAAGTACCTACAGTTTTACACCCACTCGCTGCGCATATGAGTGTTGTTATAATAGAATGCTTTAGAGACACGTAAAACAATAATTAATTTAAAAAGAAGTGTGCTGGCAGTTGGCCATAGAAAAATTCCGCGCCGCGATCGGTCGAGCTGCTAGCTGGCCGACGATAACCTGTCTACGAATTTCGCGCCTAAATGTTTGTCAAACTGAAATAATAAATGGTTCTTTTTCTGATGTTCCGGCGTTAATTTACTAAAAACCGTTATAAAAACATCACATTGTAATTTAACATGTTGATAGTGACGTGATTTATGCGCATTATAAAATAATTTTGATCTAACAATCTTGAGTTTTTGTAAATAGGGAAATAGTTTCACACATTATTGTGTTCGTTTGTATTTCCTGTAGCTATTCTCAGTGACAGTGGATTTACTATTTTGAGAGTTGCTGTAATATTGAAAAAAATATACCTATATTAAAGATGACGAAATTATTGTTAACTTATATTACTTACTTATTAACTTATTGTGGATATTTATCCACGTTGAAAATTGTAAAAACGTTACTTACCTACGTCTTTTCCTCCAAATGGGTAGGGAGAGCTGTACACCTAGGTCTATACCTAGGTATATTTCAGCATTTTCAGCTAGGAATGCTAGGTTATCCTTGAAAATTGTATGACATACATCATGTATTATTTCTAAATCGTTTAGGCACCAGTCTAATTTACTCTTTTCTCTTAGTGCTTCTATTGTGCTATAAGAAATAATTGTATATTTCTTTGAGAACAATTTTTTTCGTTACACATTCACGAATAATAAACTTAAAAAGAAAATAAAATGTTTTTAATATATATATAATAGATATGATTCCAGTTAATTAAATTACTATTACTTACTTACCTAGGTTATAGTTAGTAGGTATATGATCCAAATATTTGTTTTCAATTCATTTTTTGTAGGAGGAAACATTGGTTAGGTATAAATATGGATTCAATTTGACAAAAAAAAAAAATTAACTATAGTTTTATAGTGGTTAAAGCAAAGCTTTAATATTCCATCAAATGAAGGAACAGAATGCGACTACTATTTCGGCGGGTTGCGCTAGCCTGATTTGTGTTCTTATTACTGAGGTAATAAATAGCTTTATTCCTTAATTTTGTAGCATCGCAACTTAAATGTACTGTTTAAATAATATAAAAAGTATTTTTAAACTTAGTACAACCTTTTTTCCGTTTGTGTTTTCGTCCGGAATAGAAAATAAGTATGATTTTAACAAATACCAGTGGTATTAAACTGTGGTATTCGAATAGAAATAGATCGTTGCAATTGCCAAAATCAGTTTGTGTAAAATTAAATATCATTAGTACGTTGCATCTGTGGAAAGCCGGATCTTATAAAGTAAAGACGTAATATTCGTACTCACCTTTCAAATTCACAGGAACTTTTCCATAACCTAAATGAGGTTATAGACATTTATTATCATAAAGGGTTACAAAAATTCACTTAAAAAAATGCTTTGATGAAAAAAAGCGTTCCATTGCGTTTCTTATTCGCGTCATTGATCGTCATTGCGTCAGCATCACTAAACGTCTGTTCAAATACGTCATTGCCTGAAACATTAATGTAGTGCGGATATATTGAGAGTGGAAATACGTTCGATCGGCAATACTAAAGCGCTAATTACAAAGGTTCAGTGGGAATAGGCTACCGTTTTCTCGTATGATTATAATAAGCTACTCGATAAGATATGGATCCTTTTTTTACATATAATATTATAAAAATGCTTCTGTTTTCTGGTTTCATTCCCGTCGTATTTAAATAAAACATAGTCTCGACAGGTTGCAAATTAAATCTTTGTGAAATCTACGAAGTACTCAATTTCATTAATAAGGCAATCTGTTAACGAGCTCAGCCATTTGTCAAAAAGGATACGAGTGTGTGTGACGTAGACAGATTTGAAACCCTGCCTTTTATTCTATCTGTGACGGAGGTAAATGGAATATGGTAATGGGCTTGGCGCCTATTTACTTACCGGACGTTTATAGAGTGCTGCTCTGCTTTTTATTTATGTCAGTCAGAACTGGAATATTTTATTTCAAATAATATTTGTTGTAAAAACGCGATGTGAGAAAGATTGAATAAAATTTATACTGAAATATCTATAAGTAGCAGATAATTTTTTGAGGATTATATTCGCAGATTTTTTCACTTATTTTATACTTACTCTAATAAATAGTACGTATTTTTATTACCGCTGATTAAGGTTATATATATTCAAAATCAAAACGTTGAATGCGAATATTCTAGGTACAATATTTTTTACTCCCTCAGATTATATTATAACTCTAAACTTAACTACGAGACTACACAAAAAAAGACTGAAAAGAGATTAAAAGGAGACTGCCTTTAGGGCGGGAGTTCTTTTTTTACAGACCAATTAGTCAGTTTTGGCAGACAGCTGTACTCATAGAAAACTAGTCGCCACACCGATGAGATGAAAATATTAAGTTCTAGTAGGTATAGTATATCTACTACGTATAAGCTTAATATATTGATGTCGTAATTGTTCATAAACATAAAAGTAAGTAGGTGGATGTATACGAGTACGTACATAATATGTTGGCGTTAATAGGCTCTCATAATAATAACGATCGATCCTTTTTTTCACCCATGGGTTGAACCGACCCTCTTTAATGGTTAATTATAGTCTTGGATTCAATGAGGGCGAGGGGCGCGTGTTATTATTAAAAGTATTTAACGATATAGTATAAAAGCTATTAGAAAAATGATTAAGAAACTTCGTAAGTAAGCCAGATTTTTTTATTTTGATGATTGATAAGCTTCATCAGATTAAGTAAGTCTGGATGATCTCAGACTTAAAAGACAAAAGAAGTATGATACACCTTTGATACAGTTAAACGTTTCGCGTGTGCTGAAAAGGCACAAATTTTAGTAGAGCTATTACTGTGTCTACACTAAGGGCCAACAGTGGGCTACTTTCCTGCACTTGCCTTCTTACATGTCGTTAAAAGGGAAAACAGTATCGTATCGTATAAGTTAAAATTATTGTTAATTTAATTTTCAAATAGATCTTCATCAAGATGAAACGGCAACATAGGTATTAAAATGTATTTAATTGAACGAAGGAATACATATATAACATACATACATAGATAAAATTCACAATAAAATAATATTAAATTAACAGGCTACCTCGAGGAGGCCATACCATGGCACCTAAAATTGCTGGTGAATTTTGGTTCTGATGCACCTCTGCCGAATCCTTCGGAGGCATGTATGATTCTGTTATATGATGTTATAAAACAAATATGTTATATTGGCAGAATGTAGTGTACATATTATGCCGTGTATGAAACATTTCCGTATAATAATTATTACGTCTGAGCAGCAACAGATGCACAAAGCTCCTAGATATAAATGTGCAGTTGGTATCAAACCAAAATATCCGTATATTATGCTGTTATTACATTATGTGAGATTACCTTGAGAGTAAAATTAGATAGTTTTACATGTGAGCAAGTGCTATCCGCTCGTGTTAAATATTTTTAGTACTTACACGAGTTCAGCTTTATTTTCAGTGATTTCCCTATCTAGTTTATAATACGGGATTAAATTAAAGATTTTATTTGTTATTATTTATATTGTTGACTTAAAAAAGGATCATAGCTTAGCTTTTGCTAAATTGTTAAAGTTAGATGTGTTAATAACGATTCACAAAATGTATACTTAGTAAGACTCAGTTTCTTAGGTACTAAACATATTCTTCTGTTAAATGAATTGCTTATATATATTCCCATGGATAACGAAAGAAACTTGAATTTTAAATTATTCTTTAATATCTTGACATTATCTCAGCTTGTGACGTACCTCATGTTACGTTAAAGGACAAAAGAGGTAGAGGATTGATAACTTAGCGAACTACTCGTTAATCGTTCGCGCATGCTTACTGAGTGATTTCTTCAGGGCGTGTCACTGGGAGGTCGTGAGGTAAAGATAAATTAAACGATGTGGTGTCTCATTTTTTTATAGATCACGTGTTGATTTACATATTAAGATGAGGTTGTCGAAGATAAAATAACACATTTTTATTTAATAAAATGTCTAAACCATTTATAATTTAAAGTATTTTATAATTTTTTTAGCAAAATCTGAATAAGGTATTGAATAAAAAAACAAAATTTGTCGTTCGCCATTGCTGTTAGGTACAGTCGAGTTCATTAATATATTGGCATCATCAAGGATTCAAAATATTGTGAGCGTTGAAAAGCTCAATAAATACTATAGAACCTATGGATCAAATATATGTCCTCATGTCAATGGTTTGATGGTGGATTTTTTAGAAGCAACTAGTAAGACTTGAATGAACCTATAAAGTAAGTTTCAACTTAGCAAGGGCGAAGAAAATCGATGGACTTCGTTCTAAATAGCAACAACAAGCGCATGTTATTGAACAGCGAAAATTAAAATACGCTTTTCATTTTGCACAGCCTATGTAAAAGCACCTCACATACAAAGAAAGCAATTAACAAAACTTATTTCTTATTAAAACATTATTTATTTTTTATATCTACATGTTAAGTTAAGTTCTGTATACCTAATTCAATTTAATTATTTTATCTTGATTTTGTAATATTAATTTATTTATCTATATAATTCTGTATTGTTAAAATTTTATCTACATTTTAATTTAATTTATTAATTTTTATTGTTTTAAATGAGTTAACTTAATATTATGCATGTTGTGTTAGCCTGTAAGTAATTATTATACTCGTACTTGTTTTAGTGTATTTTTTAAAATTGTAATGCATTTTGTGTAATAATTGTTGGCTAGCCTATTAAAATAAATAAAATAAATAAATTAAGAAAATAATATATAAGTATTTAGTTAAATATAATACAATATTTGATCGAAGGATAGATTTCTGATAAGTATTCTTTATGTTATTCAATAAATTAAGTTAAATTTTTCCAAGCCAAGTTTGGAAACCGTTCCTAGGCAAATAAAAGGATACTAAGAGTATTTATTCCTGAACTGTTATAATCAGATTTTTTATTCAACGGTATTGACATACTTGTATTTGGCAACATTAACCATATTCTGCTATTTTTGTACCTGAGATATAGCGAGGTATTTCGAGAGTCTACTAATTATACAGGCCTGTTTAACGATACGCGGCTACCTTATGATGCTATTTATATTTTAATTAGGGCATAAGAACTCCTTACGTCTTGTTACAACGAGGGACACGGATCAGTCTTGAAATTTCTGATATAACAAAATAGGGTTTGTTTCTACGGTAACGCATTTAGGGCAAAAAGGTGTTTTATATCCAGAATATCATCCATCTGTATATGCTAAATATTAGAATGATTATGTAATCTCGGATTGAGTTGTAACATTTAATCACTATAACTAACTTTTACGCTTCCTATACCTACTTATAAAAATGTAGTTTGTCACAATAATTCCCTCTGTATTTGCATGGGTATTGGCAATCAGAAATGCTATTAAAACCTGTAACACCACAGGCAATAAGTTAAGCTAAGAAGTCCTCACTTCTCGTGTCAGACGCAGACAACGCTCTTCTTAAGATCATTACTTCTCTGCAATTTTTTCTAAACAGTGACAGTTGATCAAAAGCGTTCCAAGGTGTTGACAACTGAAATTAATGATCTGTTGGTTATTTAATGGTTAAAAGCTTTTACTTTTACGTTTGCTAACTAGAAATATGTAGTTATAAGTTGTATTAATTTTAGTGAAGCAGGTTGCGGTAGATTTATAATTATTGATTATAATAGCAACAGACATGGTCGTAAAGTGGCCGTAGACGACATATGTGTGGCATCTCAGTCGCGGCGACCCGAACTGTCTCAGTATTTAGAGTCATTAATTCTGGGAGTATTTACACTTTGCGATGTATCGGGTCGCGGTCGTCGCGAGCCCGTCTGCTCCTAAATAATAAAAGTTTCATGACGTATTCTTTTCGCTTGTCGCTTACAAAAATAGGTAAGTATGTTATGCAACCCATTAATCTCGCTGTTTGGCCTGGGTCAGCCAGCAGACATCCGATAGGGTTTAGGTCATAATCTACACAGGCTTGCCTAGTGCGTGTTGGAGGATCAGACATATACTTAGAATTACTTCTAGGATATCTGGGTTTCCTCACGATGATTTCCTTCACCGTTATCAGATGGTTAAGCACTTGACTAGTACATAAATTTCTCAAAGTTTAATCCACATTAGTACCGCCGCGCCGGTCGGAATCGAACTCAGACCGAATGATTTGCATGCCGATCATTTATCCATTCGGTCACCATCGCAAAAAATATGGTAAATATTAAGTTGAAATTAAAAACATACATACTTAATTATATAACCTATTTCTTCACGTTACGACTAGCCCTTAGTTGTTTTTCCTCCACCGCAAATCGTTTTAGCAGTGCTATTGCTCGTGACCTCCAGTCATTACTCTATATTTGATGATGTGGACCGTCTTCAGCAGTGGACGTCATTGGGCTGATATGATAATGATGAGCTCAAAAACCATTACAGATTTTCTCGCTGCATTTAGCTTCTAGAAAGCGACTAAATCTTCGAATGCGAGGTGTGCTAGGAGTAGCGTGTGTACTATGACCATTAAGGTGAATGTTCCGAAACGCCTCCTCCATTTTTTTACTTTTCTATAATAAATAGGCTCGTGTATTGACATTGTCAAATTTTTAATTATTATAAAACGGGTCTACGTCACGTATTATATTAAGGAGTACTAAATATCGATCGAAACGTCGGGCAAATAAATAAGGTATTTACAATTCCTTATATAATATAATACGTGACGTAGACCCGTTTTATAATAATTTAATATGTGTACAAGACGCGAAAGTTTAAAAGTTTTAATTGTCAAATTTTTCTCGTTATTTTTTCTCAAAGTCAATACGCGGACTTGAAATAGCATAATAAAATGAATAGTTATATGTATGTAAAAAAATTCTATGTTCAGAGAGAATAGCGCCAGTAAAATGTATTGAAGAGGCGTATCGGACAATCCACCTTAAGTAATATTCTAAATAAAATTAATTAATTAATTAACGATTTATGTATCTATCCTCTAAGCCACAGATAGCGTTATCACTTCTAGAAAACGTGTCGCGATAGTCGTCCAATCGGTAAGTGTAATAGTCTCCCCGGGCTGGCACTGGCACCCACCACCAAGGTTCCAGGTGACCGCCACTCGTCTATTAATACATCATGAACGGTCAATGGGGGATTTATGGCATACATTACCGCGGTTACCGTTGTTGAACCAAATTGTGCGTTCGCTTTACTCTACTCAAAGGAGTTTTAACTCATGTTGCATACTTTGCTGTGTGTATACATTTATTTTGCTTTGAATTCTGTTTCATAGGTAGTTTATTAGTTTTGAAACTAAATAATGTTTTTTTTAGCTTAATTAAAGCTACACATACATTTGTGTACATAATAGGACTTGATTTTTAGGGGACTTTACACACAGCTACATCTCATCAGATACATCTCAAAGAAGCTTTACCTAGATTTGGAAATACTACACAAACAACATAATACATTATCTATATGCGATGGTGGCTAAATGGATAAGGAACCGGCGTGCAAATCACGCGGTCCGAGTTCGATCTCGACCACCAGTACCAATGTGGATTCCACTTTGTGGAATTTATATGTACTAGTCAAGTGACTTACCATCTGCTAACGGTGAAGGAAAACATCGTGAGGAAACCCACATACCCTAGAACAAATTTTATGAGTATGTCTGATCCATCAACCCGCACTAGGCCAGCGTGAGTGGATTATGGCCTAAACCCTCTCAGCTCTCTAGTAGAGACTCGAGCCCAGTAGTGGGACTTAATGGGTTGCTGATAATTAATTAATTAATTATCTATATAATTCTATACATTATAGTTTATTGGTGAGATGAGAATTTTAACTACTTACTACCAAAAAAAATGATTTTGTTTTGATTTTGATTAGTACGAAATTGTGCCGGAGATGAGGTGAGAATCTTTACTGAACAAAAGAATAACATACCTACCTTTTTTTTTAAGAGTGGCAATGCGTTACTCATACCACCCCGTGCGGGGACACGGGACGGTTATGTGAGACTCGCCGGCCCAAAGAGACCCAAGGGTACTCAAAAAGTCCCAGCGGACCGGAATACCAGGTAAAACCCCTCTGTGCACCGTCGCTTTGCCTTGTCGGGTGGGCCCTGAAGGAATAACATACCTTAGGCTAACAGTACTTATGTGTGTATGTGCCTAGCTTTAGTGCTTAGATATATGCCAACTAATAAAAAAGTGTGATGAGAAATTAGTTGCACAGTACATACAGATGTTCACGAAATATCGATTTTATGACCTACCTATCGTAATAAACTCACTATATTTAATGGCCAATTAAACATACATCAAAGTTTTGCATAATAAACAATGTTGTTTATAGATAGTATATCAAATATTTTTGATGTCGATTATCAATTTATGGCAATTATATTGTTAACATTAAAATATATTTAATTTATTACTGTAAAAGATGAAAGTAGCTGAATGTTTACATGACCGGCATGCTAAACACGCGGTCCGAGTTCGATTCCCGACATACAAACACACTATGATACAGTTCGTACGTGTGACTTTTGTGTTGGTCTTGTGTGAGATTGTATGTTTTCTAAAGAAACGGTTCCGACCTTGAAAACCACTCACAGTGACAAGATAATATGTTATTACGTCAAGAACATAAGGGCTCCACGTGAAAATGAAATACATTTTATATTTAGCGATGAATATTAACAGCTTTGGTGTTAAATACTTATTTTTTGTTATTTACAAAAATACTTCAATATTTATAGATGTTTTCCTAAACGTTTTCACATGTTACACTTCAAATTTATCGGCAAATTTTTATACATTTTATTATTTAAATTGCGACTAAACTGACTCACCGCGGAGTCTAATCTCGAAATGTCAAACATTATTTGAGATGTAGGTGTAATCTATTAATTATATAGAATTTACTTTGAAGGTTGGATCAAATTCTCCGTCAACTAATGCAAGTCGAAACCGCCTACTTTATTTCGTATATTATTATTATTTATCCCACCACAGAACACTCTGGAGCATTTCAGGTAGTCAAAAAAAATCTAAGTGTATGTCTGATCCACCAACCCGTATTAGGGTCTAAACGCTCTCAGCTTTCTAGATAGAGAGGAGACCCGAGCTCAGCAGTAAGACAATAATGGGTTGCTGATGATGATGAGTCATGAAAAACTAATGTGAGATGTCTGCACGCGATTATCGCCTTTAAACGTTTGGCTAATTGCTTTTACAGCAGTATTGACTGTCTAATATTACAATAATTACGATTGAATTTATTATTGACTGGATGGATGAAGTCACATATTCTTCGTAAGCTATTGTACCTAAGGAAGTAAAAGAACTAGATAACATAATTTGAAGAGTTCAGTTGACGACCTAAAGTTTTGCAATATCGAATCAGTAGCATGTTGTTAGAGGCAACAATATTTACCAATGAATGTGCATTTAGCAATTAGCAATCAATTGATTGAGTTAGTTAGTCGTTTCGTCTCTAATTAATCGACTTACCTATATGTTTGTTAGTGTGCTCTATTTTGGATCAATGTCTCTCCTCAGATAATGGATCACCCTTGTGTGCCTCGGCACGCACGTGCTCTGTGATATAGTTGTCGTGGACACAATAGCTTGTTGGTAGCCTCAAATAAAACGGCTGTTATGTCATGTCAGAGAACTTGTATCTTGGCTTTTAACCTTGAAAAAAACTAACTAGCACGTGTCGAGTGGGAAAATAAAACAGATATATACCTACATCCTACATATTTCATTAGAAGAAACAAGAAAACGTGACGAGTGACGTACTTCGTGATGTCATAAATAGCTACGTCATAAATATATGTTATACAAAGTGTTCATAAATTCAAAAAACATTGTTCATCAAAGCGATTGTTTTATGCTCATAACATAAACTTTAATGATAGAATGATGATCATAGCAACTACATAATTAATCTTTTATTATTACAGCACTTTTAATTTACAATATTTTACTAAATTGTGGAAGGTAGACTCATGCCTGGGCTCACTAGCTACTCGTAGCAATTTAAGGAATTGTTATAATATGATATGGCTGTGTATACCATTATTACAAGCAGTTATAACACATTGTTTTGGCAACGTGATCAAAGATTGTGAGACATTTGTCTCAGCCGCTGGCTGATCGGCATTTCAAGACGAGCTACATTGACACGCTGGACAGATGTAGTATATGAAGAAAAAAAAGCGATTAGGTCAGTATTAGGCACGTACTTCCCGGTGGACAGCGTTCTGTGGTAAAAATAAAACAATGTAAGCTTTCAGGAATAGCCGCGGTCGGAAATAGCGAGTGCGGACGGTGACGTGTCCTTGGCGGCGGCTGGGGCGCACTGCCCGAAATATGTCATTAGCGGAGCGTCATGTCGCTGAGGGAATGTTGGAAACGCATCTAGGGTCGCACCAACGACGACGCCTGCCACAACCGCACACGGCTAGTGACTGAGCTGCCAACACCTAAAACAACAAGTTTTGGGAAAAAATATTCTAATAATGTGCTGGATGCGTTTTAATACTAGTTTGGTTATCATCTTTGATAATATAATTGTAACGACACTTTCTCACTTCGTGACTCATTAGTCCAAAACTTAAGTTTTCTAACCCAATGTCTAATGAAACTTACTATTGTAGCTGTTTGGCTCGTTAAATACCTACTTACACATAATGCTATAGTCACATTTAAGATCTGAACGCGAAAAAGAATTTATTTGACCATTGCATAAATTTATGAGTTGCTTTTGCCAACTTTTAAAACAAGAGACAATGATTACAAGACATTTGATCTAATTCGCTCGTCGCAGCAAAAACAAGTCTACGCTGGTACTTAATTACTGTAAAACGATCGGTTCTAGAGATTTCAATTTTCTCTAAACGTGGCTGAACACTTTATTTAATTTATTGCATTGCTTAGAGGCTTGCGAGACTGCGTAAAAACTCATTTGAATCTTGATGCCAGCCATTTAATTTTAAATGTACGTGTGCTGTGTCTCGCGTCAGAGTAACGCCGGCCCTGACAAGTTCACATAGGCGTAGCACCTGCTCGCCATATATATCAAAGGTTGTCGTAACACTATCGTGTGTTTCTTCGACTTCGTGAAATGTATGCTCATTGTTTGGCAGCGGTGCGACGCGGAAAATATGTACGCCAACATGTTGTTAAATTGATGGGATTCAGGTTGATTGCTGGTTTTGGAAGCTAAAATTAGCAAAATATACATATCGTACGTTCTGGCGTTTGTTGCATCCAGTGATTTGTGGCATCAATCAGTGCCGTGTAAACTCATTTAATACCATAAAGTGTTATGGACGCTACTGTTTAGAGTGAAGAACATAAGAATAGTACTGTATGGTGAGATGTTTTGCGGAAATTGTTAAAGTAATTGAATCGAAATGTATGTCTATGATGGTGTGTCTATGATGGCCTATCGGCGATGCGCTAACAGTAGTATTTGTTATAATAGGTATAATTATATATATGTAATTATTGTGTATTAATGTATTATTTCTATGTACCTAATCCATAATTAAAACACAAGGGAAAATAATGAATCCTTGTTTTAAAATTAAGTAAAGTAAGTAACATTTTTCTTTGTGCTGTCAATAAGGTAGTGTTTACAAGTTAGTAGCTCATAAATTGCTAATTGGCATTAAGTAATTCAGATATAACTAGATGTACGCGACCCTGGCCCTAGCCAAGGCGGCGCGGCGGCCTTCTCGTGGTAAGATTTAGGAAGTGCGTAGATGGAGCCAGTGGATGTCATCCCGCGGGTGCGTGATCAAAACAAATATAAACCGGCGGCGAGCCGCTCGGTCGCTGTCACCGCCCAGCCGTCCGCAACTCCGCACTGAAACAATTACTGCCCCACAAGGTTCCATTACAAATATTCAATAAACTTTAAAAAGAAATCCATCCTTTTTTCTGTGACTTATTTCAAGTTCAATCTATTTCTGATGTTTGTATCTATAAATCTATTTTAAAGTTCAGTTATTTTCTTCACGGAAATCCTTTAGTGTAGTAAAAAGACAAAAAGAATGCTCTAAAAATATATTTACTATGATAAAATTTACCGATGATAGGTATAGTGTACCTACTACGTAACGATAACGATCCATTCGTCTGTTTGCCTGTGAACGTCACGCACGCAGCGTTGGTTTCTGATCTTCATTCGAGCTCGAAATAGAACACAATACAGACCTAGACAAACAGATCAAACCCAGTTAAGACATTTACAACTAAGAAATTACGTATTTTATCTGATACATTCTGCTCATTTTTAGAACTGGCAAAATACTAGGTACATCTCAACTTTCTATTCGAAAACACTGATTTTCTATTTTAGTATATTTTCATGGTCTTACTGTTTATTCAATAGGTAACTATTTTAATGTGTTATTATGAAATTCAAATCGTTCACAAAAGCCACTCAGGCTATGAACTTGTGTACATTTTCACTCAATTTTGCCCGTATCTACAAAAGTCAGATCAGACTTATTGCCACACAAAAGTTAGTTGATTGTAATTGCTTAGATACATCATCATTACAACTCATAACCATCCCAGTGCTGGGAACGGGAACATACGGTAGCAGAATACATAAATTAGTTCTAAGTATAAAATATTTCTAGATAGGCTACATATCTTACACGTCAATAAAACAATACGATATTGCATCGCTAACGCAATAAAAATCACCGTCAGTCATCTGCTATATCGGAGCATCGCGGCCCACGCGGTGACCAAATGAAAATATACTCGTCGAGCCAGCTGCCAAAGAAATTAAATAGAGTAGATTTTTCAGTCGGACAGACAAGCGATGAACAATGGGTCTCGGTTACAAGGGAAGGCCGAGAATGACGCGTCGCGCGCCTGCCTCGGCCGCGGCTCAGCACCGCTTGTGCACACGCACGACCTAGGGCTGCCAGACAACCGGCTTTTGTCAGATACGTTCAGCTATTTACACTCCTGTCCGACTAAATTTAGCACATCCGCTGAGCCTTTAACCCGCTTACAGAACAAACCGCTGTTGTTTTCGTTGCCGAGCTTGCTTATGCTTTAAATCTGTATTGCGTACTTTACGATCATTTTCTCTGCAATTCCTTGGCATTCAGCGTGCAATATAAAACGTAGGACGCCAACAGCAGGGTATTATAAGTTGTAAAAGTGAATGAGAGGCAATAAACATAGAAATGTACTGACATTGTGCGTCGGTTAGTTTGGCTTTAGTGATGCTATTAAACTGAAAATTGGTTTTTAGTGTCCCAATAGGAACAGATAGACTTGACTTAGAGTGAATAATGATTCTGAGGGCCGCAGTAACATATTAGTGTTGAATTTTCCTACTTCCACTAAGCGTTCCCAGACACTTGTAGAAAAGCTTTAAGTATAGATATTTTGGGAAGCTCAGCGTTACTGGCAGCAGGAGATATTTTTTTCTTACCTGTACTTAATACCTGATTCACAGACATATCTACTTACTCGGACTTATACGCGAGTGACATTTAATTTTGTTAACACACATTTTATGGATACAGTTACAGTTCTACAACAAAATATTATGGCACACAAGGCGTCACGCAGTCTCTGTCTTATATTCATCACAGGTAGGTACTCATTATGTGTATTTCCATGGAATATAACTGATAGATTAACAATTATTATTTTCATATCAGTCTATCATATTGGTGTTTTGAGTAGTAGCTAGGTTTAGTTGTTTATTTTACGTGGTCATGAAGTGAAACGGCACGAGTAGGTATTCGGATAATAGTCGAAAATCATAACATATCGAGCCAGGCTAATAGAATTACCACGATATGCTTATAATAAACTACCTCGTATAGTGGTCACTGTGGTCAGTGCCAGCGACATCACTCAGTCGATATTTTAGAATATTTATGGCCTTACCCATCAACAACTCAATGTTACGCTAATTAAAGAAATTTATTTATTTTTTAATGTATTCTTAAATTACTTCACTATGTCATTTTAAGTGGAAATTCTCTTGTTAAAAGGTAATTAGCCAAATTGTATTGTCAGGAATGTCAGGTGAAATAAAGGTGAAGAGTGAAGACTTGTCCGCTGTGATTGTGAAATATAACAAAGGAAAGAGGACAGAATATAAGATCGTGACCTAATACGTTGCTAAATTAGGATCTTATTGATTTTATGCCATTGATATGAAAAGAAGCAACCTAACCAACATTTATTACAGAAATACTGATAATACAGGTAATGTCTGAAACAGGAATTTGGAGGCTATAGGTTATCTGCCGTATCTTTTAATATATTTGTAATTACATCGAACAATAAAGGTCGAGAACGACTGAAATAATTCTAAGTAGACGATGAAGATTAATGCGTACAAAAGAGGTTCAAGACCTGATAAGAGCTTAGCTTCTAAATAACTTATATGATACGTCTAAAGTGCCCAAGTAAAATTTCATTCTCCTTTATTGAGAAGAAATAAAAGAGAATAAAATTTTGCATGAGCACTTTAACCGTATCATAAAAGTTAATTATATTCATTTGCAGACTAAACAAACCGAAGAATAATGCTGAGATATTGTTAAACTTTTAAGAAGAATTATTCGTAGAGTTGGTGTACCTATTGAGAGTTCTGATTGCCTAATTTATATTTTTTATTCAAGCAATAGTTTGCCGCTAGTAAATCTAGTAATAGTTTTTATCTCTGCATCACCCAAAGGTTGTCTGGTAGAGAATGCTTTTAGTATAAAGCCCGCCTTTTGTCACATGCTTAGTGCAAGAAGTTTGAATAAAATAATAAATAGAAAATAGTTTGTTGTGCGAATACCTTCTAAAATAGCGTAAATTTGAGGAAACATTAGTAGATATACGAGAACACAATTTCAAAGACATAGTTGCGACCTACATACCGGCCTTACATGCAGATTGCACCTGTCCAGTGATTATCAATAATGTACCTACAGACATAACACTCAAGACCTATTTCAGACCTTTCAGTTCACAGGTGGGTATCTATTTTAATTGTCTCGGCCGAATCGGAGGCCGGCTATTACGTAACAGCTACCTGTATTATTAGTCGTTTACGATTTGTTTAACCGAGATAAAAGCATTAAATACTTTTTATGTGTGATGATCTGAAGAAGTAGCGTACCACAAACAATAAATATCTTTGCTTGATGCGTTAATGTATCCATCTCCATCTCATCAGAAAAATATGTGATGTGTATGTTTGATTACAATTGGGGCTTGGGCTATATACATATCTGCGTATAACATTGTTTGCCCAAATACCTTGTTAACTTTAATGCATGTCGTAGCAACTTGCAATTCAAACAGCACTATTGCTTGAGCCACTTAAAACATTGTATGATCCTTTCCAAAGTGTATGTTTTGTAAGTTGTCCTATTAATAAATAAATAAATGTCAAATGACCTATGGATTAAACTTATGATAACAATAACAATGGCTTCTACATAACAACCAAAAAATGCATCGTATTTTATGATCTAGCTCGACTAGAATTTCATTTGTCTGTTGAATGGAAATTTTCCAAGATCATTCACGATCGACTATTCTAGCAGCAAAGTAGATTTTTCTTTGATTTTTACTTAGCACATCTTTTTACAGGCGCAGCCACGGTAGATATGTACTATACTTATAACAATAGTTCGTAAACTCACTCGGAATTCAAGGTGGCGCATGTGAAAAATTACACGTGTTTTACCTAGGTTTCATACTTTATATAGAGCGTAGCAAAATTTTGTAATGGCCGCTGCCGGAAAATATCAGTCGCTGGACGTTTGTTCCATCCTTCACGTCAGTTATATGAAACAGACTAGCAAATTATATTTGCCTTCATTACGACTCTAAATTACGCATAAAGCAGCGAACGAATTTTATAATTACCACACAGTGATAAATAAACCACACGTTGTTGAACAATTACACGTAGTTTGTGCAAATTACAATGTTTTTAACGACGCGTACACAAATTTACTGCTGTAGAATATTGTTGCTGGAACTATTGAGCGTCGCTCGTCGTCTTCCCGCCATCGTGCCAGACTACATTATTACGACGTAAACTTTAAATTATCTGCTTATGAGTGGTACAGATGCGACATTCGTGTCGACACAGAATTACCGGATACATTTACCTACATTATTTTTTCTGAAGAATGTGCTATGTGACACATTGTGCAGTTAAATATACCTACTCTTATTGATGTCAAGTGCGAGGTGTGCTGTCGCGTTATTTACCTCTACTATTTCAAAAACAATATATCTACGTAGCTTATTTTTGTAATTGCCTTCACAATGCGCTACATAATATAAGTACATGTAAGACATCCCTATTTTGTAATAAGGGGGAATAAGTATTTTAGTACAGCTTTTGTAAAATGTTGATTTGATATTTTCATAAAGATACCTATTGTTAGTTCTCCGAGTAACTATTAATAAGTATTTCGGAATGTTGTGCAGGAGCAGCTGACGCCTTGTGGAAAGATCAACAAGTTATAAGTGGACAGGTTTTACAGCTTCCGTGTCGATGGTATCTGGTATCGATTGTTTACTTCGACCCGCACACGGTGCAATTAGTGCGATCTAAGAATACACGTGTTGGACGCAATAATGAATTAATTTCCAGGAAGTTTGTCGGCGGCCGTCGTATTATGCAAGTGAGTTGTAAATCAACATAAATCATTCATGTCAAAACGTTTGCTCGCCTTATTCCGGGCGAACGATTGCGCGCCCAGGCAAACCGCACACATTCGCCTCTATGTAGTGTTAACAACCTAATTCGCTGTTTTCTTAACATCGAGTTTATAATTTCTTCTCGCAATCGGATGTTTATGGGAAGTATGACTGAATTCATACCTTACTCATCAATCACCAATAATAATAATAGACAATTATTATCCCAAACACCATTTGTATAACGTTATGACGCACAACAAACATAGGTAAGTATATATTTTTCAATATAGGTACTATATATTTTAACATGAGTTCGATACACCTTCATTTACCCACCGTAAATGAAGTTGTGTCGAACTGTTGTTAAAATATATAGTTGGTACCAAGTGATGATCCCACATACCATACTTCTTGACGAAAACAAATTAAAGTTTGATTGCTTATTTTTTTTTCTAATATACAAATTTTATTGAATTTGTTATAGTATGGTGTTTTGGTTCTGTACCTTTCTGTGATATTTCAAACTGTTGATTGAAATTGTAACTACTATGATGATTAAAAGAGTGGCCTGAGTTTCTTGCCAAGTTCTTCTCAGAGCTCACTTGTCAGTGAACTGGCCGTAGGAAAATTTGCTGACACCTTTTTTTGGCTTTTTATGAAGTTCATAAGTATCATGTAGGTATATGATCCAAATGAAATAAAAAGATTTGACTTTGACTTTTCAAGGAAAGAACGTCCTAGGTGAAAGTAAAAAACTAACTAAAAGCTCTTGAAAATAATAACAGGAGATGTATGTAGAGCTAATGTTTCTTACACTGGGTCACCAATTATCGCGATGCGTAGGTTTATCGTAGTAGATACCTAGGTAATGTTGGCAGACACGGATACTGAATTGTAGAAACCGGAGATTAGAAGAAAAATATTTAGGGTCTCGGTCTTGGTTAGCTCTATCTTTTCCCGCCTTGATTGATGCTCGCAAAATTAATAGACAATCTATAGATTGTCTATTAATTTTGCTATTCATTTTACAATCTATAGATTGCCTATTAATTAAATAATGTTTTCAAATTCAGAAGCATATTTTCCATTAGTTTGCGCATTAAAAAGCGTTCTACTTCTATTCAATATTTACTGAAAAAACACAAACCAAAGTTATGGGCTGACTGACAACAAAAGCTTCAAAATAATTTTCATGTTTTATTTGTTTAGATAAAGTGTATAAACAAAATAAATAAAACGTATTTATGTATATTGTGTACGCTATAAATTTTGCCTTCAGATCACGAATAGGTATCCACGAAATACATTAATTTTGATTACATGTTGAAAAGTCAGGAAAGTTTTATCGTAATTTGTGAGATATTGAGGCAATCTTGACAGTGTAGGTAATATTAGTATAAACTATGTAAGTAACTATACTTATATATTTTGTGTTTAAAATCAATAATAATAATTATAGGTAAAAAAAGACGAATAGTAGAAGTAGTCTGTGATACAGCTTCATTTAATATTTTATTTAAAATCAGAAGGAACTTTACACCAATATGATGAATGGGATGTTAATCTTAGATATTATTATGTTTGTATAAATTTTATTATAATTCAGTCACAGATTTATATAGGTTCAGCTTTAATTTCAATATTTTTAATTGTATTGATTGCGGTTCAATTTGATCGTTTATCGTAGGACTTTTTAAATTTTTTATTTATTTCTCAGAAGTTTTTCTTATTCTTTCTTTCCTTATATAAATAGGTAATGTATTTATTATCGAAGTTACTCAATAATTTTATAACTAGCATATCCGATGAAAGGACAAGGCCAGTTTTTAATTAAACAGTTTATTTTTAAATATTAGGTGCGCAAGATTAGGACGTAAGTAGGTTATGTTGTTCAACAATATTATAGTTATATGACTTTTTTACTACTTTTTATTGTAAAGAGTTAATCACATCGTTATTATGCACTCCTTCTTTTAAGGAATCATCATGGTTTAACATCCAAAAAAGTTTCTCTTATAGTTAACAACTAGAAGTCGTGAAGAACTTCGCTCCCGTCTATCTTTATTTGGCCACTGCTCAGCTCCTTCTGGCCATAGCGTGATGTTACGTTGCCTTAACCTTCCTCGATAAATGGGTTATCCGAAACTAAAAGAATTTTACAAAACTGACCAGTAGTTCCTGAGCCTACCCTTCTAGATCCTAGCGTTCCACCAAACAAACAAACTCTAGTCTTATAATATTAAGTATAGATTAAACTCAATGATATTGTATGTTATGATTAAACTGAAAGAGGCTGACAAACCATTAGTCATTTAACCAATGTCCGGACTAACAAGCAAGGATCTGATCTAATGGAAACGAGTACGACATAAAAATAGATAGGGTAATGTTTCTAGAAACATACAAGGATACGTAGGGAGGAATATGTTTCTAAAGAACCAACAAAATGGCTTCATTAACCTATCGTCGCACAGCGCACCACCTGTGGAAACGGCTTAGGAGACCTAGGTTTCTGTACGTACAAACCAAGCGAGTGATGTGTGCATGTTATAATGGGGATATTACACTGCACGGTTTTCAGGTCCCTAAATCTGGGTGATGTTAATCAAAGAGAGGAAAGGTCCCTAATTAGAGAGACAGGACTGACCCTTAACCGTAACCTTGCTCCATAAACGAACTTAAAATCGAGAATTACAACAAAAACAGCAGTTAGTGTCAAGGCTTAATGGATGCAACTGCTGAAGGCGCAGCTTTCCCCTGGTGTCTATAATTATTTTTTATTTATTTTTTTATACCACGACGGTGGCAAACAGACGTACGGTCCGCCTGATGGTAAGCGGTTATCGTAGCCTATGGGCGCCTGCAACACTAGGGGCATCACGAGCGCGTTGCCGACCCTTAAGAAACCTTTTCACTCCTTTTTTTAAGAACCCCATACTGTAGTCCCTTGGGAAAACCTCGTTAGGGAGTTCATTCCACAACCTGATAGTTCTTGGGAGGAAAATCCTCTGGAACCGCGCGGTACGAGACCATTTCGGTTCCAAGGTGTAGGGATGAACTCCCTGCCGATGGCGAGCGGTGCGATGGTAGAAGGAGGCCGTGGGCATCATCTCAAATAATACCATTGATTTGTACCATCTCCTCTTTCTCTTTTCAATTTTCAGTGCAGTGTAATAAGCAATGTCCTCGTTAGGGAGGGACCCACACTCACCCTGAATACCATGTTGGTAATATGTGCGCCATGTAAAAGTTGAACGGTCCCTAGACGGTGTTTGTTACAGGTAGATGTGTATTCTGCGCACAGTTTCAGTGTCCCACTTAACAAATTATAAAGTAACTTTGTTTCACACATTTCGTTTCATTATCATAAACCTTTTAACATTATATAGGTACTTAATGAGTGTTTAGTCTACTCATTGTTTGAAGCTTATTAATAACTTATCCCAGCACAGTTGAAATAAGGCAGTAGTCAGATGCCGGAGCATTTAGTAAAAGAAATAAACAACCGCTATTACTGGTCATTTTTGTTTGACGAAAACAAAATAACCGAGCTGTCATCTGTCACTATAGGGAATGCCCTGTAATGACAGGTGACAAGACGGTTTTGTTTTCGTAGTGTAGGTATTGTTTGTGGGTATTGTAATGATTTGTGTCACGTGACTAGTAATGTACGTAGAGGTAAACTGGGGTCGTTTACTCTAAATTTCGACATTCGAATGTTCGGTTTTGATGTCACTGTCAAATGTTTGAAAGCGACGGCGATCATGTCTAAATTTCCTTACATTTGACAGTGACATCAAAACCGAAAATTCGAATGTCGAAATTCAGAGTAAGCCCCCTGGCCACAGCAATCGATACATTTCGTGCCTTACGTTTAGAGCAGAGCTTCTACAAGCTTTTAAAATATTTTCAGTCGCGAGCATCTGATTTTGTTTTTTACGAAATCTAGTCTCATTTTTTATTTTATTGCTAACGTATTTAGGTCTTTCAACCCACAGAAAAAAATAAAGTGTTCATTATGACATACATAAAAATACTTTTCTGTTCATACATTTAAATGTTGGGTTTTAGTTGTTCTTTATGGGTGATGTAGCAAGAATTTATCTTGTGTAATGAAAATATCAATATATTAGGCGGGAACTAGACTTAATAAGATACTCCTCGGTATTATTTTATTTGTTTTTATTACAATACAGTATAGTGGCACTTAGTATCTTAATAACTAAATATAATGCTATGATTTAACAACCTTTGATTTATGTAATTATCTAATTATATTCTAATACAATATCACAACTGATTATGCATAGAAATGCGAATTAATAACATAGAAACCCTAAATGTCTATACAATAGTAACATTAGGTAGACACTGCATAAATGCTTGTGTTGCGCGATGCAGTGTCATGTGTGCATAATAACGACTCAAAATGTAACAAAGAATATTTTTTTGATAAACAAATATTAGCCTTATTCCCAGGCGATTACGGTCATATTTTTATCTTCTCTTGACGGCAAGGTGTAGGTACTACATGAGTAGTTTGACTTTCTTATGAAGTATATACAGCATTATGCTTCCAGTCAGCAAAGCGCCGCTCCTAAAATAAAAACTAATAATAATATTCTACAACATTCACACAGTGGCTATCGATCTAGTCCCAAATTAAGCAATTATATTTGCTTGTGTTATGGGTACTAAACAACTGATATACTACTTAAATATATTTTTTTCGTAAATACATACATAGGTATTATAGATAAATTACACCCAGACACAGAACAAACGTTTATGCTCATCACACAAAGATTTGTCCTGGGTGGGGATCGAACCCACGACCTCTGGCTTAGCAGTCAGGGTCACTAACCAGTAACCACTAAACCAACAGGTCAGTCAATCAAAATACACTTGTTATTTTTTTATACTCCATCGATGGCGTAATAGTATTTCACCCTGATTCTGAGCTGACGGAAAGCTTTCGACCGGATATGTCAGTTTATTTAAAGATAAAAATACATCATCATCATCATATCAGCTCAATGACGTTCACTGCTAGACATAGGCTTCATCTATCTTCCGCCACTCCGAGCGACTTTATATCGCCTGCATCCAACGACCACCCGCAACCCTTACCAGGTCGTCAGTCCATCTCTCTTCAAAAATACATAATGGTATAAAATAGGTGGTCGTAGACAACAAATCTCATATTAATCAGTTTTAGATGATCTATACGATAACCTATTTTATTCCATTACATAAATTTAAGTCGTAAATACAAATTGTTCTTCGATTCGGAAAGTTTACGATAGGGTTGTTTGCCGACGGTTCTAACTCGAGAGGTTTGATTCTCGAATCTATTTATTTATTGGATTATTTTTATTCAAGGTCAGTTTCTGAATCTGAGCTTTCGTAATTAGGAAGGGACGGACTCTGTCTCTTATAACTCAATTACATTGATTACATGCTCATAAAATTAATCGTTGACCATTATAATTGACTGGCCTGTTGGTCTAGTGGTTAGTGACCCTGACTGCTAAGCCGGAGGTCGTGGGTTCGATCCCCACCCAGGACAAATCTTTGTGTGATGTGCATGAAGGTTTGTTCTGTGTCTGGGTGTTATTTATCTATTATATGTACGTAGTTACAAAAAAAAAATGTAATTTAAGTAGTTTAACAGTTGTTTAGTACCCATAACACAAGCAAATTAATTGCTTACTTTGGGGACTAGATAGCGCTGTGTGAATATTATAATATTAATATTATAAGCGAGCCGTCACAAAAAGGTTATACAACCTTCCATCGACAACAATAATTTGGTTGTTTGTTGCTTCAAACTGTTTCTTATTCTCCTTTCATTCACTAGACATATTCTTCCAAATATTTACTATTAAAACTGATGAAAAATCGATTATAAGTGTGAAAGAACAAAGTTGATTTTGTTGTGGCTTATTAATACAAATATTTGGTCAAATACGCCAAGGAGATTGACGGTTTCACAAACATCAAGTAGTAATTTGTTGAGCTATTGAAATGATTTAGAGATTTAATTTGGTGAGGGTAAGAGGAGTTGACACCCACAAATTATGCTAGAATTGGTAATATAGAACAGAATAAAGATCGCAGCCGTAAACCTACTAGTCGTGACTTCATAGTACCATGCCTTTATTTTTTTTATAACAACGTCCGCATTATAGAATAGCCCTTTTTCGCGGGGGTCTTTTAAACATACAACTAACAGACACAAGGTACACCCAGACTCAAAACAAATTAATATCTATAAATCACACCCATATTCTGCTAGCTTTGTTTGTTCTCAGACCACGTAATGTCAGCCGGCTTTTACGTTTCCAGTTCGGCTTGATATTAAGAATTTCATAACAGAAAAAAACCAACACCGTTTTTGATTGACCCGGTGATTGAACCTGGTACATCTTGCGGTTATTTGGGGCTCATCTGAATGAGCGTGGCTGAAGGCTAAATTACCAACTAAACTCCTCTACACCAACATCTCACTTTAGGGTGGGCCGCCGGAAACCGTTATGGAGACGTCAGCGACAATATATTACGAGTAAATAAACCTAACCCAGGGAGAGGTTCTTTTTTCACATTGCACAGCCAGGCCGCTGCCTACCTTGAGAGGATAGCTGTCTTTAAACCTCGTTCCTCCTATTTTTCGGTACCATGAGAGATTTGTACACAGACAGACAGTAGTTTGGCTGTATCTCTTTCAATACGAATTTCCAATCATCTACGGACGGAACGAATCTCGTACGATCAGGTAGGCTGATATTTCAGTCAACCATAACATACGAGTATTCAAATTCGTTTAACAACTGACTGGTATTTGGCGTTGTATCGGTCTGTGAAGGATTAGTCACATTCAACAACGCCAATCAAAATAGATCTGTACACGTCACAAGAATGCACGTAGACGTTCAATTGTTATGAAACGAAAAGACTCATTCCATTATTTCTTTGCGATATGATTGAATGGAAAATTCTAACGTAATTGAATGGAATGACATGAGAAGGTATTGGATAGAAGGAGATCTGTGTGGGAAAAGAAAACTTGGAAGTAAGTAGAAACGCTGATCTATTAAATTGAAGTATAAAAATATAATTATGAAGGAGAATAGAAAGCAATTCTATAGGAGAAGTCCATCTCTCACCTTCAAAAAACTCAGTTCGATTAGGACTTCCAAAGAAGAACCTAAGTATGTAAAAAACTAGCACACTGTGATAAGTGTGGCGTTCAGAACTTTTTACAGAAGAGCTGTTAGCAATACGAATGATTTTCACCCTTGGATTGACTGTCGTAAAGCACAATTTCCGTGTAATAAAGTAAGACATACAACCTTTTTATAATCTATCGTAGTCGTACAAATATTTTTATAAACAGCTGTTGTTCAAATGTTTCTATGCATAAAAACGAGAATGACAGAAATTTGAATAGAACATTTATCCAAGAAACTATTAAAATTTGCAAAACGTTTAAAGTCACTTTGATATTTGAATCATAGGATAAGATGAGATAATTTTAACGTTGCGTGCAAGTTTTATTTTGAGAGTTTAAAAAGAAAATTATAATGTACTTGCAGTTCGAAAAATGAATCACTGCAGTCATAATACGTATATGTGATTAAATTTCAGTTGATACTTTACTCTCACCTACCTCCTTCATCACCTGCTTCATATAACGATACAAGTAATTCATTTAAAATACTGTAAAGTAAAAATTAACAATAATTACCAGATGGCCATTTTGCTACCGGTGGAGTTCCTGTAAGCGCTATATCTTGATATTTTGTACTCTTTGCTGCCTTTGAACCGCTTCAGTATTCTGTCAGCACTGTGAAGTTATGTACATGATTATTATAATCTTCTTTATGAGGGTTCAAACAGAGGAATGGCAATGTCGTAATTGAGTGTCATATTTCGTGGTTTTCGATTATTACTCGTATTATTTATTATATATATTTATTTATTCTTTCTCAGGGCGTTTATTTTCATAGCAAAATAATTGTAAGCATTACGGATACTTACTTTTTAAAACAAGTTCACGTAATTCTAAACAATGTATTGTATAAAAACCGAAAACAAAAATATGACACATAATTGCAACATTGCCATTCTTCAGTCTTATTTTGACATAGTAAGTTACAGTTAACTTGTGATTCTTACTGCTGGACATAAAGGCATAAATAAATATATAATAACTATTCGTATTTCCAATGGAAGCTAGCTCTGCCAGAATGATAAGTTTTATAAAGCAAATCTCCTTATTGCCACTATGCATAGAACTTGTGATAGATGACTTGAACCGAGTAAATGAGTTTTCGTCATCATCATCAGCAAACCATTAAAGTCTGCAGGGCTCGGATCTCTTCTCCTCTATCTAGAGAGCTAAGAGGGTGAATGAACCTTACGAGGAAAGTCTTTACTTAAATTATGTCTACGTAATTTTACCAGACACCGAGTCCAAAAGAAGGTTAATGTTTTACAATCAGTTTACGTTTGGAAATAACAGGGCATTTACAGTGACTTTATGTTTTGTTGACAATTTCGACGCTCGTAGCTGTAACTTCAGACATGTTATTATTTTCTTAACAAAAACAACTATCGATGTCCAATAAGGATCTCGTATTTATATACAAGTGATATAAGAGCCATGTATCTGTGTACTGCGCCTATGTACCCAGAAATTAGTTTCGGGAGTAAATTCAGAAATTTTATTGTTCTATTTTTAGGCGGCATTGATTTTGAAAACATAGTTAACGATATTTACCGTTTTACGAAAGCTCTATCATTATTAGAAACTAGACAATGTGGCGGCTTTTAAAGTAGATAGTTTCATGGCAAGTGAAAAACGTCTTTATTGTCTGAAGGTGAAATATTATGGCAGATTTGTCAGCGAGTTTGGCTAAAAAATAGGAAGGTTTCTTTGAATAGTAAGCTTTAGTAGTTATTTATTCATGGGCAGGTGATGACATCTATTGCCTAGAGATACATCATTATCATCATCATTTCCCATTGCTGGGCACTGGTCTCCTTTAAAGAATGTGGAAGGAATTTAGCCTGCTATACCACGCTGGCCAGACGGGTTGGTATAGGGTTTGTTTCGAATTTTCCTATCCTCGCAGTGCTTTTGTCTGCATAAGGAAGTAATCCTTAGTCGCCGTTTACCACACCTACGGGTTGAGATGGACTAGTGAAATTATGTATTTTTAATCCGTCACTACACGGATAATACAGACACAGATAAATACTGTACCTAGTTCATTTATAGCTAGTGTCTCTGTGAATATTTGTTATACTTACGTATGACTTGAATTAGCAGCTATGAGCGCTGTCTGCGATCCACACGGCTTCACATCTATGGAGCCGAAGCTCGCCAGAATGCTCGCCATCTACGACATACATCACAGAGTGTAATAGCTGATTCTGTCGCGAATGAAATATAGCGACGAGCGGCACTCGTTCTAGTATCAATCTTATTTATATCTCAACCTTAAATCAACCTTGACAGTGGCATGAAAAAGAGATTTTGTACATTAGAGAAATCAAACACCGGCGGCACCGGTTAAAAAACGGTACGGTGTAAAAATAAAGATTTTCGCCTGTGACACTTGGGCATTATCAATCTGTTTTAACTAGCAACGGGAAATATGTGTAGCGAGCGTGTATGTGTGTGCGTGTGATGTTGGCGAGGCGCCAGCGCTCGTGAGTCTCGTGTCGAGCGTCGAGCCGCCGCCCGACGATGTGACAATTATTACTACCATAACCGTTTCTTAACGTACGACCACTAATTTTGGCTCCGAGGATCGCCGCAACTCGGATGAACCCGACTCTTCATGATTCGAACTAAAATAGCATTGTTTTCCATTGGTTATGCAATTCCTTTTGAGCTCTGCCAGATTGCTGATGATTCAGTTGTTATTGCCATAATTATGTACTGATGATAAAATTTTATTGCACTTTGCCATTTGCTACATTGTAATTCGTCAACTTAGTCTCCATTATTCATATTATTTTTTAATATAGGATAAGTATACCTAAGATGCAGTCAAGTGTGGAATATTATTGAATAGCTATTAGGTACAATTTGTATGGATCGTGTTTAATTGGTAAAATCAGTTCAATTTGCCATGAAATTTGTGGTTGTGTTCGGAGCAATTACGAATTGTTTTGGAAACATTCTCGATGTTGTCAAACCGGTATACGGAATAATTCGGTCATTTAGTTTCACGCACGGTTTAGTTCGGTTGGCTTAAGTGCCGTAGAATATTTTTACCCGCTCGGCCACCACTTGTGTAAACTGAGCGGTTTGACATATTTAGTTCTCAATCATTAATTAGACTTATTTCTGTTGCCTAGTTGAAAATTCAGGTGATACAATCATTCTGTTAGTCACGTATGATCCAGTTTGCGTTTGATCCCAACTGTCGTAATTCGCGGTTTATCCAATTTTATTTTTTATTAAATTCTACATTTACATAATTTAAACCAAGCAACTAAATTGGACCAAACGCGACTAAACGCCATACTCAAAATGGCTGATTTCTGTTACAATTTCAGCAAATACAATAAATAACAAAATTAATCCATTATTTGACATTTATGTAAATCAATAACTCAACAGCTATCTTTCATACATGTATATAAATAAAAGAAGAAACTGTCTGATATTTCAACGCGCCGTCAAAACTGGAGATAGAAGTTTGAATTTTTGTATACACAAGTTTTTCCTAGTAGGCGCCAGCTAAGAAAATATTTCCCGTGTATTCAATGCGGATATAGGGAACAATTGCTTCGTGCTTGTTTTTACCCCGACGCACAAAAAGAGGTGTTAGGGTTAGACCACACTAAGCTGCAACGAACAGCATTTTCCTGTTTCTATCCCTCTGAATAGTCCTCCTACTAGATCGACATAGAGTGAGAGCCAAGCGCATCGGCGATTCCGACGCAACAATAACTATTATTTATAATATTTTAACTTTGACTGATTTAAGCAAAAATGATCCAATCAACACAAACCTCATTTTGAGATATTTAACTTTAAAATTCATTGCAGTATTTGTCTGACTTAGTTAAGTTCATATTATTTATATAAAATTACAAAAACAAAATGTAGCATTACAAAGCCAAAGAAATACTGCAATTAATTTTAAAGTCAAATATGTATATGAAAATGAGGTTTGTGTTGATTGGATCATTTTTGCTTAAATCGGTCCTAAATTTTGCCAAAATATTCAATCACCGGAACCGGTAAATTGGTACCAGATGCGGTTTTTCGGATTACAATCCTATTTATAGATAATATCTTTGCAAAAAGACATGCATTTGCAAATGCATATTGGTATTACAGATCGAGGCGCCATCACTATCGTCTTGCGACTTCACTACAATATACCGCCATAGTATTTATAACGTGTATATATTTGGATTTATTCGAACACAGTGCAGATAGTAGATAGTGCTGAAATACATAATAAATTTAACGCTTCCACCGTTTATAATAATAAATAAAACGTGCACGCACTAATGCAAAACGAACCAAAATAATGTATTTTCATATTGAACGGAAGAGTTCACGTGTTGACTATCAACTTGAGAATCTATCAGTGAAATAATAAAGCTTATTTTCAATAAAATCTAAACGTGATTTCGCTATAGATACTAGGCCAGTGGTTTATAATTTAGGGTCTACGGTTCATAAGCTAGCTAGCGAGAAGAAACTAGGAATTTACAGACGCCAGGCGGAATCATCCTAACTAAACGGCCGGAATTAAAGTTTCAAAATTGAAAATCGACTTTTTTTGTTTATAAACAAAAAAAATTTGATTTTCAAATTCAAATTAATCATAGTCTGGCCAGGATATTATAAGTCGACCCGCAATATATTCTTAAACATACAAAATTTTATATAAACTATATTTCGTATACGTCCTCCAGTTAGGTGGACCGGCTACCTAAAAACTGTCACTGGGTCTGACTGCATGCGGAAGGCGGAAGACCGAGTGTCATGACGCGTGTTAGGGGAGGCCTAACTCCAGCAGTGGACTGCAATAGGTTGAAATGATGAAGCAGATGGGTGTAAATCCTTACTACCTAAATGCTGACTGGCTTGTTGTAGTTTTGATTTTCTAGTATTTTCGAATGTTTGCTAGGATTTATCGAAAGAATTGAACCTGGAGTTGCCAGAGTGATAAAAATTTAAACATTTTTAAATCAAATGTGTCTGTATGTACATTATATCTATTTTACATGCCACTATTTCATATTCCTTGGATCAAAATTGCCTATGAAGAGCTACCGTGCTAGGAATATTGGAATATTATAATTATCACTTGCCGCAAACAAAGGGCGAAAAAAATTCATATTATTTACCCTTCTTCAAAAAGTAAAATACATATAATTATATCACCATTTCGTTATTACGTCTTTTATAATAATAATAATATAATAATATTCTACCACAATCAAACAGCGCCATCTAGTCCCAAATTAAGCAATTATATTTGCTTGTGTTATGGGTACTAAATAACTGATATACCTACTACTTAAATACATTTTTTTATTTTTTTTGTAATTACATACATATTAAAGATAAATTACACCCAGACACATAACAAACCTTCATGCTCATCACACAAAGATTTGTCCTGGGTGGGGATCGAACCCACGACCTCCAGCTTAGTAGTCAGGGTCACTAACCACTTTCCACAGAAACGTAATAATGCAAGAAAATCGACCAGCTTAAAACAATTATATTAGTATATCTACCTGTCCAACATTGATAGTTCGCTCAGTAAGTGCCTTCACGTGTAACCACTCCGGTCGATGGCTTGGCGGGTCATTGTTCACTAAATTCTGCAAAAAAATAGCAATACATGTATATGTACTAAAGTGTTTTTTGCTTACAGAAGTCTGATGGATTTTTTACTGTCAAAGTTATTATAGACGACAATTGAAAATTATTATCGTGCATAATGACTTTGACAGTCTTTTATTAACCTGACATGATATACCATATTTTAAAGGTTAATAACCAATACTTTACTACTTTTCTTATGTACCGACACGTTGAGGCCTTCCTAATCATATACCATAGAAGACAGTTACTTGTTTCTCCGTTAGCAATAACAAGCCGTAGCTTGTGTAACTGACAGTAGTCAGTTATATCTCGATGAGATTTTATTGAATAAACACCCGAAAAATAAAGATAAATATTTAATTAAATACCGTTTGAAGGCCACTCTTGGATTGTCAAGCAATTTCAAACAGTACGAGGTGCACTTTTATTACCCGACATATTTAAACTGGACACACGTACAAAATGATTAATAGTAACATGTGTTGTACATCAAGAAATAAAATTCGTTTGAATTAAAAATATCACAGTGATGGACATGGGATTCCATCAAAACTAGAAACAGAAATTTCTTGTCTTTCAACTCATCATTTCAGCAAGTCTTACGACTTCAAGATTGCTGGCCGACGAACAAAGTCGTAGACTTACAGCACTAAGAGTAATAAATAGTCGTAAGTTAACATAAACTACTGTGCATTTTGAACCTTAAACTAATACATTTAAGATGAAAATTGCGAAACAAAAATCTCATCATATACCTGACAGCACGATATGAGTAATGTGTAGTTAAAGTTATGCGTACGATGTGTGAGTGACATTATATTTTAGACTGCTCGCTATAAATAGGTGTGGTGGGTGAACAAATGACAGATCTATGTACTTGTACAATTATACAAGACATTTTGTAATTACATTCTTAGTTAAACTGATTGGACTGTCGGTGGCGCAGTATGAGGTACTGGGTTCGATCTCCAGGTAGGGTTTCAAACTTATTGGGCTTTTTTATCATGTAATTCTGGGTCTGAACCGATTGCAACGGGACTTTTGCTCGCGGGTAGCTAATATCACAAGGGGTAACTTTGACTACATTGGTTTTGGGAAAAAATATTAGTATTCCGTGAAAAAAATATTAGAGTTCAGTGGTAATAGAATTCGAGATTAATTGTCCACGCGAACGAAATCGCGTGCATAGCTAGTGTATAATACGAGTGTGTTTTAATTGTCATATTATAGATTGAGTAGTATTTACATAAATATACTAACCATATAAGGTACAGCTCCTCGTATAACATTGACTTTGTTGGCGAAGGGGGCGAGCGCTGAGACCGTCTCTGTAGGCCCCACGGGGCGACTCTTGCCGCGGTTCTCGCTCGCCATCCACTGACCCAGGCGTATGAAGCAGTACCCTTAAGAGCAAATCTCTATTTTAATACTAGAAAATAGGTGAAAGCTTTGGGCTAGACACAGGACCACTCACGGTGGCGGAAATTCATCAGCAACCCATTATTGTCCCACTGCTGGGCTCTGGTCTCTCCTCTATTCTGAGAGCTGAGAGGCTTTTAGGCCGTAATCCACACATAGCCTAATGCGGGTTGGTGGATCAGACATACACTTAGAATTTCTTCTAGGGTTTGTGGGTTTCCTCACGATGTTTTTCTTCACCATCAGCAGATGGTAAGTCACATGACTAGTACATATATTCCACAAAGTGAAATCCACATTGGTACTGCTGGTCGGAATCGAACTCGGACCGCGTGTTTAGCACGCCGGTCTCTTATCCATTCAGCCACCATCACTACCGCACCAGCGTAAATTAAATGCCTATTTATAGCAGTGGACGTCGTTGGGCTGATGATGAATGGTCATGATAATAATAATAATATTCTACCACATTCACACAGCGCCATCTAGTCCCAAAGTAAGCAATTATATTTGCTTGTGTTATGGGTACTAAACAACTGATATACCTACTACTTCAATACATTTTTTTTTGTAAATACATACATATTATAGATAAATTACACCTAGACACAGAACAAACTATTATGCTCATCACACAAAGATTTGTCCTGGGTGGGGATCGAACCCACGACCTCCGGCTTAGCAGTCAGGGTCACTAACCACTAGACCAACAGGCCAGTCGAATGATGATGATGATGAGGATGGAGCGACTTTTTATCCACATTTTTTTATTATAATTTTTGGGTTAGAGCCATATAGACTTCTTTGCTATTTCGAACAGAAAAGATTTTTGTAGCACCCACACATACACTTAGAATTACTTCTGCTAGTATGTCGGTTTCTTCACGATGTTTTCCTTCACCGTTAGCAGATAGTCATGCGACTAGTACATATAAATTACACAAAGTGCAATTTATATATTAGTACTGCCGGTCGGAATCGAACTCGATCCGCATGACTTGCCATCTTGACCATCAATCAGCAACCCATTAAGTCCCACTCTTGACCATCGCGTTTTTATAATAAAATATTCTACAACATTCACACAGCGCGTCATGATAATAATAATAATATTCTACCACATTCACACAGCGCCATCTAGTCCCAAATTAAGCAATTATATTTGCTTGTGTTATGGGTACTAAACAACTGATATACTAATAATTTTTTTTTTTTTATCCACATACAGACAAGTATAAAAATCCATGAAATCAGTAAAATGATGCTTATTACCTGAACAATAGGAGTCCCATCCAGCTTCATGATATGACTGCTTCATTTTGAGAGCTTCATCTACTTTTATATAGGTGAAGCAATTTTGTAACTTCTTGCATTTAGCCTCCGAAAAGAATTCATATAGACTGAAAAAACAAAAAGATATTAAATGTAAAGAAACTTAAGCCGATCTTTACTATCATCTATATTAATATTGTAAAGCTGTCGAGTTTGTTTGTTTGGTTGAGGCATAGGCCTAGGATCTCAGGAAATACTGAACCGATTTTTTTTTTTTTTGCTTTGTCATATCTGCAATCAGCCTTGGCTATAAGCAGGTGTGTTTTGAGGTATTCAAAATTGAGTGTGTCTTTCAGTAAAGACATCTACTCATGCTTAGACCATATTGATTCATATGGCCAGTATGTCTTTAAATTCTGAACCGATTTGAAAAAATCTGAAAAAATTATTGTATTATTGTAATTACCTACCTACATTCTTAGCAAATAAAAAGTTTCTATTCTATTCTGTTGGGTAGCCCATATTGAAAAAGGTTCTGGCCAGCGTGTTATAGCAGGCTAAATTCCCTCCACATTGTTTGGAGGAGCTACGGCGCCGGGCATATACCAAACGAAAAACCAGTTAATTCGTAAGATCAATGAACAAGAATTGAGTGCTATCTAATTTAAAGTTTTCCGAATATTTTAACGAATGGCGCTAAATCTTACATTGTTTATTTTATTAAAACGTTCAGTGCTTCGAGTTATAATGATATTTACTGTGGTCTGCGAATACGTGCTAAATATATATATTTGTGTTATAAATAGTTTTCTGCGGTATATCAAGAGGTTTAAGAAAATAAACTACTTAAGTTAAAATAAATACGCAGATTATGTTGTTGTTAGAATTTAATGATCTTATACAAATAATAAACAAGAAAGCATCTCGCCTTATTCTCCTAAAGGGGTTGGTAGAGGTGTATCCCATCCACATTTCGTCAGTTATATATCCCCATACATACATACAGGGCACATTTCGAGACTGGTGCTGGGAATTTCACGACAGAAAAACCCAATATTGGTTTTGTCCGACCCGGGAATCGAACCCAAGACCTCTTATACAACAGTTGTAAACAGTTGCTGTGGATCAAGTTACAAATTTTTACCCTTTTTTACTCAACTGCCAGGAAGGGTATTGTTTTTAAGAAAAGACTACACCCACTCTAGTGAAAACATAGAATTAACTATGAATCACACAAATGGACATGGACATTACAAACATAGAATTAACTATATCACACAAATATTTGTCTCTCAGGGGAATCGAACCTACGACACTCGGCACGGCGATATAAGTAGTCTATGGCATGACTGACCTAGTTCATGGCAATAAAAAAATTGTAAAATGAATCAGTACTCACTCTTGCAAAGCATTCGACTTCCAAACCTCATCATAAGTAAGTTTTTTAGACATTTCATTGGATATATACTTTGTATCATATATATTAGGGAACATTGTGTTGATATTCTTCTTAAACACGGAGTATTTACTTGGTAAAGGTCCTATGAACTGATTGTGTAATAGTATTGTGTCTAGGAACATATTGTGAGCAATAATAGGCTTCTTTGAGGCTTCTAGTAATGAAATTATTTGTGAGAAACCACGCATGTTGTTTATTAGCTTTTCTTCTAATGTTGACTTTGGTAAACTTCTTGCGCCTTCTACAGACTTATTTCTGTATAAGAGGATCTGAAATGATAAATATATTGATTGAGTATGAGTGTCTATATCATGTTAGGGGGGTTATAAAAATATAGCTATGTATGAATGATATCTCTTTTGTCACTCCGTATGAGGTGGCGCCACTGTGCTGGCAGGTCGAAGGACTAAAGTTAAGCATAGACTCTGACAAGCTACGTCTATTCATCATCATCATCATATAAGCCCAACGAGGTCCACTGCTGAACATAAGCCTCACCTAATTTACGCCACTGCGAACGGTCCTGTGCCGCCTGCAACCAACGGCCGCCCGCCACCCTGACCAGGTCGTCGGTCCATCTGGTGGGGGGCCGTCCCACGCCGCGCCTTCGACACTCGAGAACCTTTTTCCCCATCGGCCATCAGTTCTACGAGCTATGTGCCCTACATGAACGGGTCAATCACCACCTACATGAACGCGTCGGCTTAGTTGTTCTGCAAATACTGCCGAACCAACAACACCCGACAATGTCGGCCTGGATATGTGTGTAACTACATAACAAATAGTTTTTTTTTTTAATAAAAATATCAAGCTACTAGTATAGATTACCTTGTTACTATTACCTAAGCTATCAGTAGTGAGTATATTAGGGAACCTCGTTCTGATCTCGTTGTGCACCAGGTACCGTAGTACAGGGCATGTCACATCCAAGTATAGCGTCTCATCTTTATTCATAGATAACCATCTGTAAATGAAAAGAAATTAATTATGAATGGAGATTTTAATATCCAATTGGTTTTGTGACTGTATGCTTATATTATTATGCTATATACATATATAGTACTAGCTGTTGCCCGTTGCTTCGCTACCGTCGTTATTTTTTTGGCTCACTGCTTAGCTCCTTTTGGCTAGCGTAACGTTGTATAGTCTATAGCTTTCCTCGATAAATGGGCTATCCAACAAAAGGAATTTTTCAATTCGGTTCAGTTGTTACTGAGATTAGCGAGTTCAACCAAATAAACTCTTCAGCTTTATAATATTAGTATTAGATATAGCCTATAAAAAGTATATAACTGTATATTGGTATGATAGTCACCTTTGCAAACAACCACATCTATGACTCATCAGCCACCCATTAAGTCCTACTGCTGGGCTCGGGTCTCTTCTTTAACTAGAGAGCTGAGAGGGTTTAGGCCATAATCCACTCACACTGGCCTAGCGCGGGTTGGTGGATCAGACATACACTTAGAATTTCTTGTAGGGTATGTGGGTTTCATCACGATGTTTTCCTTCACCGTCAGCAGATGGTAACTCACTTGACTAGCACATATAAATTACACAAATTGGAATCCACATTGGTACTGCCGGTCGGGATCGAACCGCGCGATTTGCACGCCGGTCTCTTATCCATTCAGCCACCATCGCTTTTTTTACATCTATGACTATTAATAACTAATTGATTTTGGTCTATCTTACAAAGCATTTAATCCCTTCAGAATCCTTCTTCATAAATAATAAATACATACCTTTGTAGGGAATCCAATTTACAAAACAAAACAAAAGTGTTTTATTTTGTAAATTGAATTCTCTGTTCAGTATTTTATTATTTTATTTTATTTTCATCATATTTGGGCTGATATGATGATGATGATGATGATGATTTTATTTTCATTCAATGTTTAGACATAACTTTTAGTATTTTTTTATTTTAGTGATCTAAATAATAAATAATAGTAAAATGTAACTATACTTACTTGCCTAACTTCTTTGACTGACTATGTTAGTAATAAGTATGTAAAAAAAATTGATTAACAACAACTTCAGGTCAGTCAATACTCACTTAGAGACTTGTGAACAGTACTGCTGCAGAAGCTTTTCTTCAGCCATTTCTAATGAATTAGTGAGGTTCTGAATTAAAGTGTCATCTTTCAGTTGTTGACGTATTGATGCTTCTTCTGCCTTACTTAGGAATGGAAGCCCTTCATATATAAACTGGAAATGTAATATGTGTAATATGACAATTATAATAGAAATAAATGATCATCACATATTTAAAAATATCATGTTATTAAAGTTATGTGAAAATTTGTAATCATAGTATATAACAGATATATATACCTACTAAAAACTAACAAATATATACTAATAAACTATATTAGAGGATGGGCAATATGTTTTTTTTAAAAGAAGGTAAACTAAAAAGTTTTATTGATTCTCATTATTTTAATTTAAAGTATTACTAGGAAATGTTTGGAGACAACCCATGCCTAACAGTGGGACGTTTATGGGTTGTATTGATGACGTTAATTATTAGCAAAAGTTAAGCCAGCTATAAAATGCTGTTGAAAACTAAATTAATTATCATATGAGCCTAATAACGTCCACTGCTGGACATCATCATCATATCAGCCCAATGACGTCCACTGTTGAACATAGGCCTCACCTAATTTCCGCCACAGCGAAACTTCTGTATCTACCCATACATAAATCAAATACAAAAAAACAAATAATAAAAATTATTATAGTAAAAGTTTTTCTCACATAGGTACACATATTTTCCACAGTATAAAACATAAATAAATTAAGAAAAAAACATGTTATTTACCTTATTAAAATCAAAATTATGCCTACATAGGAACTGGAGTGTACTAGCTTGGAAGATAAATGACTGGTTGATGTCTCCAAACACTTGCGCACACAAGTGGAATGTGTAAACTGTTGTTATGTAGATATCCAGATCTCGTTCATACCGGAACATTGTCAGACCAACTTGTGACATTATCATCTTGCTAACTTCCGTCTTCATTCTGTTATAGCGTTCTTCGTTTGTGTCAAACAACCTGAAATGTTTTATATGAAGCAGTTAATAATAATAATGTACTAGTTTTGAATGGTAGGCATTTGTATGTCGAGGTGGGTAGATTCAATATCACATGCAATTTTATGACCGCTGTACCACTACTATTTGGCAGAATAATTAATTGTTTGTATGATTCTTCATTTTAGATATTAGAAGATTTTTTCCTAGACAGTATTATGGTTACATTATCTAATATTAGGTTTTAAAAAAATTGGCATTTAATTGATTCAATATGATTGTCTTCATGGGTCTGAATAGGAACTGATTATCTGTACATAATGGATTATTTTGTCGTATTTCAATCAAAATTCAGTTTCAATTGTTACGGTCTGTTAAAATTAAGTTATTTTGAAATACTTGACATAAATATATATTAATTACGTATTGTTTGTATTTAGCATTTACAGACCTGTGTTTAAATGCATCTTTGGATGGAATTGCCGTAAATTCGGCGTCAAACCCCACAAAACTACATTTGTTCAAATCATTGGTTATGTTCTCCAGTTGTTCGTAAAAGTTTTTCTTGGTTATATCCATGTTTTTATTATTATTTATTTATGGCTTAATGATATTATTAAGTTAAGCATATGATAAACTTGATTTATTATAAAATATTACATAAATTTATTAATAAGCGCGTAGGAGAACGCAAACTGAAAGCCTCAGAGAAAAACAAACAAACTTTATCTGTTGCTGAGTGCGGACTGCTCAGCTGCTGTCAATGCTGTCATTCATTATCATTATCAGATGTCAGAGCTGTCACTAAGACAATAATGTCATTGTCATTGGATTTCTTAAATATTGGCACATAGTGTATTGAGTTAAAGATGCTTTTGTTTTTTCAAAGATACTTTTTATTTATTAGATGCGATATAATATTATATAATAGTGTGCAATTGTTTTATTTTTTGTTTTACATTTTAAATGTGAATTTTAGTCTTTTTCTGATAAAATTTCGGTAACAGCTTTAGTGAAATGTGGGTACAAGTTTTTTGCACTTCCGCTCTGTGGTTGTGGTAACTACACCATTTGATTACTATGCACGGTTTATCTTAGGTTCACACTTTCGTTTTGTTTGTAAACAAATAAATAAGGGTATAACTAATAGTTTTAGGCTCCTTTTCCATCTGACGGAAGATCCGTCGCGTATCACCGGTCGCGTTTCGACAGAATAACGTTCGATCTATCAAACTTGAGCGACGATCCGTCAATATAAAAAATGATTACGCCCGACCGACTTATCTTCCGTCAGTCGTGAAAGGATCCTTACTCCATTTTTTCTCCTTTCACACTTGAAGGTCTGTCAGGTGCAAGGAATTTATATCTCTTATGAGATATAATTTCCTTGGTCGGGCATAAATCGTAATCACTTTTGTATGGGTAATACGCTGACATTTCAAAAAAGATAACGCAGGACGGACCTTGCTTTATGTGTGAAAGGCACCCAAATATGTATCTATATTGTGCGTGCGTACTGCGTACTTAGTGTTATACCTACGCTATTATAATATATTATGTGAGTGTAGTATTGTGGGAAAACCCGCCACATGCCCAAGGTTATGTCTCATCCACCGACATTATTTATATGGCTGGCTATTTTTCTGATGGCTTTTTCTTTCGTAGATTGCTACGAAAACACGAAATAAAGATTTTTTTTTCCGATTAACTGTTTTTTTTTTAAGAAATAAAGATATTAAAAAACTGACTTCCGCTCGCGGATTCGCCCGTGAGTAAAAACTATGTCCTTCTCCAGATCTTAGACTAGGTATCTCTGTGAGAATTTCGTAAAGATGGATATAGTAGTTTCGAAGATTCCCTACCTACCCCTTACACATAAACTTTACCTATGTACCTGTGGTGTCGGGGTTTCGTTCATGAGGTTGACCTAAGATAATAGGTAGCATTAGCATTAACATTCTTCACAGTTATATCTAATACATAAACGTTAAATCATGAAAAAGTCCATACTACTTCCCTTCTCAGATTCAATTGTACAATAAATATCTGAATGAACGAATTACGCTTGCATAACAACAGTAATAAGTATGTCGGCATGGTGCAGCGGTGGTGGAAATTAATAATTGTTGCACAACATAATGTTGCATAACGGCAGAGAGAGTTCATTCTTGGGCTCGTCAATATACTTCTGAATTGGAGCTCCAATCGGACTTCAGGTAATACTGGCCGAAGTATGGAGGTGCACCGAAGTGTTGCAACTGAGCTGTAGGCGACGACCATACCAGTCGCCACTTAGTGGTCGACTCGACGGACGTATCGCGTGGTCGCGTCGCAACGGCCTCTCACTTGCCGAAACGATCATAACATTACCTTTATAAATAAACATGTAACTTAGTAACTATCTCAATAAAGTTTGTTAAATAATCATGGGCTCGGAAAAGGAGGCAACTGAAGTGCGCGATGTGTCGTCGCTTAAACCAAATTACATGCTTATGTCCTTGCAGAGGATATTAGTGCTTTCTGTAATAATAGTCGGTGTGTTTGTGGTCGTACATTATACGCCGATGCCAGGTATATATATTTTTTTCATGTATCAATCGAAAAATATGTCTTTAGAAATAATTAGCATTAATTTTAATCTGTGTAATTTGCATGAAATTACATCTTAAAAACCTAAACGGTCCAGCTTTTTATGCATTGACAAAAAAAACTCTTGGTTTCAATTGTGGATTACAAAGAAAACTTACTTAAGTTACTATTCAATTAAATTTCCAACATTACGCCATAATTTGTCATATTATAGTTGACTACGAAGCATTTAAATCAATTTCAAATTACATTGCGGAAATAATCACACACGGGTTCACGTACAAATCAACCAAACAACATTGAATATTTAAAGTTACGTCAGTGCTTTGTATAAAAATAAATCCATCTTTGATGTTCACCTATTACACCAGTTACATAAATTTACATATTATGTAAATTTTATTGATTGTGTATGTTTTTTTTCCAGAGGAGTATTTCGAAAACTGTGACCGCGAATGCCATGAGTTGGACTGGCCTATGATATGCAGAGTTAAATTAGTCATTGAGGTCTATAAGACACTTAGCAAGTAAGTGATTGTTTTATTTATTTAATTAATTACTAATACAAATGATGTTTTAATTGGTTTGTCCCATATACTTGTAGATAATGTATGGACTGATCCCAACAACACTCCGCGAGGTATCACCGCTGCATAGCAAATTGAATTCTTATGTTACTATCGCATTAAAAAAATATATTTTTATATTTTCATGCATGAATACTGCCATCATGGCGTAGCGGTTAAGATAGTCGCCTCGCTACTAGCATCGCCGTACCAAGTGATTTGGGTTCGATTCCCATAAGTGATAAATATTTGTGTGATTTATAGATATTTTATTCGAATTTGCGTGTACTTTGTGTCCGATACTTGTATGTTTGTAAAGTCCCCGCGACACTGGACTTCTACCCTGCAATACAAAAATAATAAATTTAATATCTCATCATTTCAGGTCCTGTGGAAGCTGTACGGAAAAAGATGGCGGTGATTGTCCTGCCACATGCATATCTGCAGATGGAAGAGAACGTGGCGTTTTGTCTGCGAACAGGAAGCTTCCTGCACCTACCCTACATGTATGTCACAACGACATCTTAGTCGTGGACGTGGTCCATCGGGCGCCGGCACACGCCCTCTCAATACACTGGCGAGGCCAACCACAGAAGGAAACTCCCTTCATGGATGGAGCTCCCATGTTAACGCAATGTCCACAACCCGCGTACACAACATTCCAGTACAAGTTCCGAGCATCAGCTATAGGCACGCACATGTACCACGCACATTCAGCCGCCGATGCCGCTGACGGTCTCGCGGGTGCCTTCATCGTCCGCCAGTCGCCTCGGCTCGATCCTTTAAGAAAACTATATGATGTGGATGCCACCGAACACACAATATTCGTGTCGGAATGGGGCCATTCAATGGGACCGTTAGCCGGCGTCATATCGAGCATCCCCAACGCCGAAACTCTCCTCATAAATGGTAAAGGAAAATCGCCCGAATCCCCCGACGCTCCGTTATCCTTATTCAGTGTGGAACAAGGAAAAAGATACAGATTTCGTTTAGCATACGGTGGGGGATCAAAGAGCTGCCCTATTAAATTCTCGATTGAACATCATATGTTAAAAATCGTTACTTTAGATGGACATCAAATTCAGACAGTACAGGCAAACTCGATAGAGATAGGCAGAGGCGAGCGAGTAGATTTTATTCTGGATGCTAAGAGAGCGCCAGGTGAATATAAGATGGAAGTTAATGCCGTGGAATCATGTCAAGAGAACTTAAAAGGTGTAGCTCATTTAGTGTACGGAAACAAGGAACAGAAAGTGTTACAAAAGGACGATGATTCAATTGATTCGGAAGTGTATCGTGAGTTTACGACAGTGTCTAGTGATAATTGTGAATCTGACAATGTGGTCTGTTTGAGTGAAGTTCACTCGATAGAGAAAATATCAACAGAGCTGGCTGCAGCAGCGGACGAGATAATTTATGTGCCTTTTAATTATTCGACAAGACAAATTTCGGCTAAACGCGTTGGTGAGTAACATAATTGTATATTGTTAAGAAACTTTCATTTGCATACATTACCTGGTTAAGGCGGTGTTCATACGATACTTTTAACGTACCTACACATATTTGCGAACGTTAAAGAGTTTTAGATGGACGTCACGTTTCGTCGACGAAAACTTAATTTTGTTTTTAACTTTCAGTTTTTGAGCATAATGACTTTAAATTATGTACATTTTGAAATTACTCTCATTAAAACTTCTTGGCTATAACTTGCATACAAATGGGTACCTAGTTACCAACCGATTGCGACTGTGGAATGGTAGACGGTGGAAATGTTTCTGGAAGATGATCCAATCTCATAAGCCTTTCAAGACCTTGGTATATAATAGAACCAGTGGGTATTATTTCATCACCACGATTATCACAGTATAGTCGTAAATAATCTGGTTAAATGACATAATCCAATATGGCCAGCAGCTATGTAGACTGACAATCTGAAAAAGGTCGCTGGGTCGGAGTGAATGCGAAAGACGGATGGCCGATTGTTATAACAAGCATTTTATATTATGTTTTTTTTTTAAACAATCTATTAGACTTGGTTAATAGATCAGGTTCCTTGTCACTTGTCAGGACGAATCGAGTCAAGCGAACCCAAACTCAATAAACGTTGTTATATTACTAAATAACTTCTAACTCGATCATCAGATTAGCTCTATAAATTATCTCTAAAAAATAAATAAAATAAAAATAAAAATTGTTTATTGACACAAACGGTACAGTTTAGGTACAATATAATAATAATAATAATAATATTCTTTTAAATTCTTCTTATAAATTCTTTCCTATTTCATAAATAATATTGGATTGTCATCCGATTAATATAATTATGTGTACAAAGTTTCAAATTAATCGGTCCTGCAGTTTCGGCAAAAATTTGGCTGTGACAGGCGGACAGACAGACGTCTATCTGCTGTCCGTCTTTCCTTGTGAGTCACGAAACCCTAAAATAGTAAAACTTGTAAAAACGCGAATACGTTAAAAAAAAACATTATGTTTATTTACTTTGTACAACATTGCAAACTTGTGTCGTCTGCATATTTAATGTAAGTATGTAGTAAGTATAGTTGATTCAGACAAAAAAGTTTTTTTACCTGCGTCAACAGGTCATTGCTACAATTATTGTAATTAATTGTGTGTTGCAACTATCAGATTATAAAATAATAATACCAGTCTAGTCCCAGTCCCTATATTTATACTTTGTTTATCCGACCGTAAGTTTAAAACATGAGGGTCGAGTTTAATTCCGACTGTATATATTGATTCCGAGTACCAATGTAGATATCATTTTCTGAATTAATATGAACTAGTCATATGAGTTACCATCAACCAGCGGTAAAGGAAAAACATCCCAAGAAAGCTAAATACCTACTCTAGAAGCAATTCTATGGGTATGTATGATCCACTAACTAAATTTGGGCCAGCGTGTGTGGATTGTGGCCTAAGCCCTTTTAGCTCTCTACCTAGAGAGATAGAGTAGAGTAGACCCTTGCCCAGTAGTGGGCCATTAAAAGCTTGATGTTATTATATCCGACCGCTATCTAAAGGTAAACGTTACTTTTGGCAGATAACATTCACGGTTACTGTTCCGCTCTCATAGGCAATAGCGTATTGTTTTACAACGAAAAAAACTAAATCTAAATATTTATTACTAGTTTCCGCCCGCGGCTTCCCCTGATTAAATATATCCTATATCTTTTCCAAGTCTTAGTCTATCTCTATGTCTTCATGAAGTTCGATTGGGTAGTTAGGTACTTGTCAAAACTATGGAATCGTAATTAAATGATTTCGATAGATTTCTGCACTTCCAAATTAAAAACAGTTCCGAAGTTTCAGAAACTCTATCACTCTATTCTGCATCACCCAAGGTAGACTGGTAGAAAATATCTACGGCATTAAGTCCAGCCGTGTACCAATGTGCATTAAGTTTTAAAAAAACATGTTATTTAAACTAAAACAATCAAACGATGAGCACATCACTTATCAAGGCCATGTCAACGAGTGTTTGAACTTCTAAGTAGGCGCGTGAAGGTCGTTTTCTTTTAATTTTCTTCTTCAAATCGTTCGTCGTTCGTCCAACAATAACAAAGTGAAAAGGGTTTCTATTTTATTTACGCAGTTATAAGGAGGACATTTATTTATGTGTTTTTCTTTTCGTGCGTTGAATAAAGTAATGTTTGTCTTTGATTTGGTTTTAAGAATATTTCGCATCAATGCATGGAAGAATTTTATCCCGCGGAAGGATTACATATTTTTAATTTCATGTAATTATTTGTAAATTTGTACAACTGAATATTATGTATAGCTTTGCTATCTAACGCTATTACGAAGCATTAGCTATACTAGGCATGGTTATTTTTGTGCATTAGGTACCTACAACAAGAACCATTTTCTAGCTGCGACATAAAAAATACACTGTGCTACAAAATAAACTAAAAATGTTAAAAACAAAACAATTGTTCACTACTGACGATTTGTGTATAGGTTCAGACCTAGAGTCACAATGAAATGTTTTTTTAATTGGTTTCACCGTCAGTCCGTGACAAAAATATGTCTTGTTTATACCAATGCGAGAAATAAACAACAACGTGCGTCACTGAAGTATATGATAAACCCATATTTTTGCGAGTCATTGAGTGCGAATATACGAGAAACAGATTATAAAACTTGTTTTCTTGAAGTTAAACTAAACGGTTGATCTGAGGTTGTTGTGTGCCACACTCACGCCAAACACTAGTTTGTCTGTTATGAACATTTTGTTACGTAACCTTAGTTTGAGCAATAGATAGAATATGTTAGTAGGTCGCGTATTCACATAAACTTGTTTCGTCAAATATTACTTGATACAAAATCACGACATTCAATGTTATCATCATGACACCTTTTTGTTTCGCACTGTAGCGTAGACCACCACTAGTAGAAAACCACTTACAATAAGAGTATGTCGGACATTGTCGGACCATGCTCAATGTAGGGTTCGACAGCGAAAGAACGTAACAAGATCCGTCGAAATAGCACTCGTAGATGTTTTCTACTTATTTTTGTAAAACATCTTCGTATTTCGTAGTATACTAACAATCCCTAATTCGAAGCCTAATTGGGTCATTAGTGCTGTAGCAATTTGATCGATCAAAATGAAATACAATTGATTTAACCTTTTCTTAGAAAGACTTTACTTTTTTTTATTTTGTCTAAAGTTAAAATGTCATTGGTTCAAGGAGTTGGAGGTCAAAGTTGTAATTTAAGAAGATAATAAAAAAAATAAAGTCTGATGTACGCACTTACCACACCAATTTGAGGCATTAGAATATCAGCCTTGTGATTTGCTTATATAGTTAATTTTATGTTTATTTAGTTACATATTTAGCCAAATAGGTCAAGCGAGTGAACATAACATTGAACTAAAAAAATTATTAACAAATAGTCAAAATGATTATGTCTACTTTTGACATTGACTTTTAAAAAACCCAAGACGTACACTCAGCGATCAAAAAACGGCGTTAAAAATAGAGCTCGTCATTTCAACCCATAAACGTCCCACTGCTTGGCACGGGTCAAAAAATAGAGCTCAAAAAGGGTTAAATTGTCACATAATTATTTTGGTGTTGTGAGGTGTGTGTGAACATCAAAAAGTTTTATTACTTTAATATAGTCATTTTTTTAAGAGCAATGGAATAAATTTGTAATTATAATTTGACAGAATATCGGTGACTGTTTTGATCGTGACTTACTATGATTGTGCATCTAGGGGGGAAACGCCGAATTTTCGTATATCAATGGCTTTTGATTATTAATTATTAGCTTGATTATATTATTGACGCAAATATCTGTAAAAAAATATGAGCTTCTTTTACACAATATAATTATTTACTAGTCATTACAAGTGAATGTAGCCTGTTAAAGAGACGTATCTAGAACTTGTCTGACTTTGAAAGTAATTTATCAATCTGTCTGTCAGTCTGTATAATGTTAGCTCTACTACACACATAAGTATAATACATGCTGATTAGATTTCTGTGTGATTGTGTTTTAATTATAAGACTACAAATCCGTGCATTGTTTCTGTTGGTTGTCGGAAGATAATTATAATATAATATGAATGACGAGGGTAAAAACCAGTGTGTTTAGTAATAATAATGTAGATAAAATGCGCAATGGTGGAACTTTTACGACTCAGTCACAAGCGTTTTGCCCTTTACAGACCGTCTCATGAAACAAACAAATTTTAATGTTAAAAGTTTACAATAATATCGCACTGAAAGTAGAAAAAAGTCAGAAGATGATAATCGTAGCGTTCAATTTTGAACTTTCTATATATAGACCAAAGATGGAAATTGTTGGTGAGATAAACCTCAACTTGTGTCTGTTTTAAATCGGCAGTATTATATGTAGATACGCAGAGAATTCGAACAACTTTTTGCTATTGTTCTATCTGTAGAACTTAGGTATGCTTGCTCAGTAAAATAGATTAAATGGTTTATTTACAGTGGGTCTTAATACAAATTATTTACTTTGCCGTATCCTGTCAGCTCTCTAGATAGATCAGAGAAGACCCTTGGTTGTAATTATTTAATGCGAGTTAAATGGGAGTTAAAGTGCACGGTAACGGTAACACTGATTTTTATAGAGAAAGCAGACGTATTAATAATAATATAATATAATATTCTACCACATTCACACAGCGCCATCTAGTCCCTAAGTAAGCAATTATATTTGCTTGTGTAATGGGTACTAAACAACTGATAAACTACTTAAATACATTTTTTTTTTGTAAATACATACATATTATTGATAAATTACACCCAGACACAGAACAAACCTTTATGCTCATCACACAAAGATTTGTCCTGAGTGGGGATCGAACCCACGACCTCCGGCGTAGCAGTCAGGGTCACTAACCACTAGACCAACAGGCCAGTCTATATTTACTATGAATAGGATTTCAATATTGACAGTATCATTTTATAAATGCCTTAAGTTATTTAAACACAGTCATGTTCTTTTATTCTCAGTTTGGTGGAGACCAGTCTTAAAGTAATACTCAGCTAGAATGATTTAATAAACCCTTATAACCCTGAGTTACGACATTTTGGAGACCCAGTGAAAGCTAAACCTTGTTACTTTTAGTTAAGGTTAATAACTCCGTTAATGTAATGTTGTAATCTAAGCTTAGCTCGGATTTCACTACGTAAGAGTTTAAATAAGTAAATACTTAACTATTTATAGCCTAAACGACTAGTACAAATTGCCAATTACAAGCTTTCGTGTTATCTCTGGGGAAACAAGAATACGGCTGGTAAACGTTGTTATGTCCCTGTTGGCGGGCTTTTGTCTCAGACAGTACACGAAGAAAAGAAATTATATAAGACAAAGAAAAATTTTATTCGTCTCTGCATCACCCAAAGGTTTTCTGGTTGAATGCCGTCTTTTGTACACATTCTTTGTTTGAGAAGTTTATAAATAAAATAATTGTTTTAGAAGTACTTTTTCTTTCTTAAAATGCTTTGCGAAACACTTCATTCCTCTATTTTTATCATTTTCGGCGGATGTTTTCCGTTAAATCTAAACGCAGATTCGTTATTGAGCAAAGTACTCACCTACATATCTAACGTTACTACGTGTCACGGTATTTATGAAGAAAGTGAAGTAATCATTGCACGTAATGCCTGTGCAGACCGCAAAATAATATGTTTTGACTGACTGTGCCGACGCAGACGCGGCGCCGGCGCAAGCTTAGTCCTATATAGCGTGCATTTCACGCACACCAGTTCAATAATCAAATTACCATCAAAACACGCAACGACTTACAATTTTAATAGTTTTTGAAAGGTTAGTGAAAATATCTAGTTCAATTTACGCAAATCAATTCGTATTTCCAAAAAGTAGTTCAGAAAAAAAACTCTAAGATGAAGATTATTTTGATGTCACGATTTTGTACGCTGTGTGTGTTTGATACTAACAAGATCATTTTTTTAATTGATAAATAAATTGTGGTTAGGTAACTCAAAGATTTTACACCCAGATTCCGTGAATAACTTATATAATATATGTCGCAGCTAGGCTCGGCAAGTAGTTAAACATTGTCGATCCAAGTTAGTTGCCCAGCCGTTTTATTGAATGGCAAATATCGCTCAGGCTGTTAATGGCTGATTTAACTAGTTGGCTACGACACATACATACATAATAATAAGTCGAATAGGTACTCAAGGCGCTTTAATGGATTCTATTCTCAACTGTGTTATTATACCTATACACTTTAATAAAGTAATTATATTTATAAAGTAAAGAGAATATGTACGTGTACCAAGAACAATGTAATAGGTCAACGACAAAAAAAATTGTGGTGTGTTATCATACTGCAGTGTTGTGAGACCTTAAGAGGGGACGCGGTCTGCGAGAAATTTGAAAAGTAGGTATTTGAAGTAGCTATTGCTGTTGCGTTGAGCCTGAGATTTAAATGTGTGAGTGGATGGTCCACATGCGTAGTAGCCCCCCCCCCTCCTCCCCACTAGCATCTTCCCCGCGCCCGTGTACCGGCGAGTCGGCGAATCTCTACATTTTGCATTTATTTGGTTTTTGAAATTTGGACCGATTTAAGCAAAAATGATCCAATCAACACAAATCTCATTTTGAGATATTTGACTTTAAAATTCATTGCAGTATTTCTCTGGCTGTCAAAATGGGGTTTATGTTGATTGGATCATTTTTGCTTAAATCGGTCCATTTGATGTCATCGTGTTACTTAGTTACCTACACGTTGTTATTATTGTTTTTACGTGTATGTAAATAATGGAAAAAATCGTAGTACTTACCTTACCTCTATTTAAGATTTATAAAATATTTTATCGCTAACCTACATATGAATAAAATGTCCTGAGGGTTCTGTCCGAATTATAATATAATTTTAGTTTTTATTAATATCGTTGTAATGGTAATTAAGATCATTGTTGTATTCGTAAATCAAAGGCACTCCTAATACAGCAAGAGAATAATTATGGTAAAAGAAGAGGTAGCATGAAAACAATTTTCAGAAGAAACTAGATTGTCCGTCAACTTGTTCATTCGTCAACAACAATAAAAGTTTATAAGCTGCAAGTCTTGATGAACTTGTAAAATATTATGGCTCAATAAATATACAAATAAAATATCGGTACAAAATTTCTGAAAAACTCCAGAAAATGGAATAGAAACTAAAAAAATATGTCTTATTTTGGCAAAATATCGAACCGAGACCAGCAGTGGGACTTAATGGGTTGCTGATGATGATCGAACTTATCTAAACTAGATATTTTTTTTCACGAATGGCCTTTGCTTAAAATAATTGACGGGATCACACAATTTACCCGTAAGCGAAAAGACGGAAATGACGATAGAATAAATGTCCTATTTATTGTTTTAAATTCTTTTTAGGGTTCCATAATCTATACTTCAAAAGGAAAAAAAAACGAATCATTTTTTTCTCGCGAAACATTATAGGATCGCTCCGTTGTCCGTCTGTCTGTCAAGAATATTTTTCTCAAGAATGCGTAGAGGTATCAATCAATTTTGGGACGAAACCCTAAAAATACTCGGGTCTGCAATCCCTTGGAATATAATAAAAGATCAGAGTTGTAAGTAAATGCAAGATATGAAAAGATACAGCCGTTTATGCTCCATTTTCCATCAAAAAAGTCAAAACCTATAGGGTACTTCCCCTTGACCTCACGAAATTTGGCAAAAAGCAATATTAAGAGGGGACGCGGTCTGCGAGAAATTTGAAAAGTAGGTATTTGAAGTAGCTATAGCTGTCGCGTTGAGCCTGAGATTTAAATGTGTGAGTGGATGGTCCACATGCGTAGTAGCCCCCCCCCCCCCTCCTCCCCACTAGCATCTTCCCCGCGCCCGTGTACCGGCGAGTCGGCGAATCTACATTTTGCATTTATTTGGTTTTTGAAATTTGGACCGATTTAAGCAAAAATGATCCAATCAACACAAACCTCATTTTGAGATATTTGACTTTAAAATTCATTGCAGTATTTCTCTGGCTGTCAAAATGAGGTTTATTTGATTGGATCATTTTTGCTTAAATCGGTCCATTTGATGTCATCGTGTTACTTAGTTACCTACACGTTGTTATTATTGCTTTTACGTGTATGTAAATAATGGAAAAAATCGTAGTACTTACCTTACCTCTATCTAAGATTTATAAAATATTTTATCGCTAACCTACATATGAATAAAATGTCCTGAGGGTTCTGTTCGAATTATAATATAATTTTAGTTTTTATTAATATCATTGTAATGGTAATTAAGATCATTGTTGTATTCGTAAATCAAAGGCACTCCTAATACAGCAAGAGAATAATTATGGTAAAAGAAGAGGTGCATAAAAACAATTTTCAGATGAAACTAGATTGTCCGTCAACTTGGTTATTCGTCAACAATAATAAAAGTTTATAAGCTGCAAGTCTTGATGAACTTGTAAAATATTATGGCTCAATAAATATACAAATAAAATATCGGTATAAAATTTCTGAAAAACTCCAGAAAATGGAATAGAAACTAAAAAAATATGTCTTATTTTGGCAAAATATCGAGCCGAGACCAGCAGTGGGACTTAATGGGTTGCTGATGATGATCGAACTTATCTAAACTAGATATTTCTTTTCACGAATGGCCTTTGCTTGAAATAATTGACGGGATCACACAATTTACCCGTAAGCGAAAAGACGGAAATGACGATAGAATAAATGTCCTATTTATTGTTTTAAATTCTTGTTAGGGTTCCATAATCTATACTTCAAAAGGAAAAAAAAACGAATCATTATAGGATCGCTCCGTTGTCCGTCTGTCTGTCAAGAATTATTTTCTCAAGAATGCGTAGAGGTATCAATCAATTTTGGGACGAAACCCTAAAAATACTCGGGTCTGCAATCCCTTGGAATATAATAAAAGATCAGAGTTCTAAGTAAATGCAAGATATGAAAAGATACAGCCGTTTATGCTCCATTTTTGCTACATATCTTGACGATCAAAAAAGTCAAAACCTATAGGGTACTTCCCCTTGACCTAGAATCACGAAATTTGGCAAAAAGCAATATTAATTTGCACAAGTAAAGCAAAAAGTCCAAAAACCGTAATCGTGTAGTTATATTATTATCACTGAATATATTAAAACTTTATTGGAACGGGTATAAGATGATACACTCCGGACTGATGTGAACTTTACGTGAATGTTTATTGTAACTTATAGCTATCCCGTTACCTTCTAATATCTTACATTTTAATCACAAATAATAAAAAAAAATTATAATTGTACGGAACCCTCGGTGCGCGAATCCAACTCGCATTTTGCCAGCTATTTTAAATAAAATACCCACAACCTACACCTCTCTTGCATCCATTATAATGCGTGTATATGAATATACTTGATAAGACTAGTCTTACTTTTAGAGCAGCTAAATCAAATCGTTGCGACCTGATCTGATAATCTTATTAACTTAATACAAAAGTCGGAAATTAACCTTACAGTTTCACAATTTAATAAATAAAAACAGTAAATCGTCAACATCGACATTGATGGACATCACTACAGTATCGATAAAAAAAATATCGACAGATACCACTTCCCTAGTCATATACATGTAAGTGACCCCACTTACCTCAAGTTACCCCCGAAGAGTGCGATAAAGACAGCTACAGCTCAGACAGATTTTAAGACAAAAATTTTGACGAAATGGACGTTTCGTATTCCCCTGTTTTCTCCTCGAAAACTGAGCGGATTCAATCCTTTTTTACATGAAAAATTCCAGGAAGAGTATGACTAGGTTCCTATCATTTTTTTTTATGGAAATAACTAATAGAATTCCTCTGGTAGTCCTCTAATTACGACATTAAAAATACGGCAATTTTAGCAATATTTGGAGGCTCATTTTTTCTTTATTAATAAGTTTTGGAAAAAAAGGAAATAATAGGGACATGTCTATAGCTGAACTTGAATTTTTGAGCTAAAAAAAATTGCCTTTTAGACATTATTCAGGGAGAAAACAGGGGAATACGTTTGTATGAAGAATCGTGCGCCGCGTTCCCTCTTAAGTTGCACAAGTAAAGCAAAAAGTCCGAAAACTGTAATCGTGTAGTTATATTATTATCACTGAATATATTAAAACTTTATTAGAACGGATATAAGATGATACTCGTAAAAAAAATTAATAAGAAAGAGAGTTTATTCCGGACTGATGCGAACTTTACGTGAATGTTTATTGTAACTTATAGCTATCCCGTTACCTTCTAATATCTTACATTTTAATCACAAATAATAATAAAAATGTATAATTGTACGGAACCCTCGGTGCGCAAATCCAACTCGCATTTTGCCAGCTATTTTAAATAAAATACCCACAACCTACACCTCTCTTGCATCCATTATAATGCGTGTATATGAATATACTTGATAAAACTAGTCTTACTTTTAGAGCAGCTAAATCAAATCGTTGCGACCTGATCTGATAATCTTATTAACTTAATTAAAAAGTCGGAAATTAACCTTACAGTTTCACAATTAAATAAATAAAAACAGTAAATCATCAACATCGATATTGATGGACATCACTACAGTATCGATAAAAAAAATATCGACCGATACCACTTCCCCAGTCATATACATGTAAGTGACCCCCTCACCTCAAGTCACCCCCGAAGAGTGCGATAAAGACAGCTACAGCTCAGACAGATTTTAAGACAAAAATTTTGATGAAATGGACGTTTCGTATTCCCCTGTTTTCTCCTCGAAAACTGAGCGGATTCAATCCTTTTTTACATGAAAAATTCCAGAAAGAGTATAACTAGGTTCCTATCATTTTTTTTTATGGAAATAACTAATAGAATTCCTCTGGTAGTCCTCTAATTACGACATTAAAAATACGGCAATTTCAGCAATATTTGGAGGCTCATATTTTCTTTATTAATAAGTTTTTGAAAAAAAGGAAATGATAGGGACATGCCTATAGCTGAACTTGAATTTTTGAGCTAAAAAAAATTGCCTTTTAGATATTATTCAGGGAGAAAACAGGGGAATACGTTTGTATGAAGAATCGTGCGCCGCGTTCCCTCTTAAGTACACTTAAAACTTTTAGCAGATATTTTGATACGAAACAAGACTCGAACTTGGGATGTTAACTTTAAGTATTAACACGGCCAAGGCAAATTTCCCTTTCACTTATTGCAGTGGGCACTTATTTTTTATGTGCCACGCGAATTTTGGTTCATAGCTAGTACCGTTATATCAACACACTTAAAAGGAAATTGAAAACATCAAATCAAAACCTTCAATATTTGCTTTGGTAAGAGTGTTGAGTATTGTTTAGCCAAATATAGGTAGTATAAAGTACAGTGGTACAAGAAAGTATGTACATTATACCTTCATTAAAATTACTATTAAATTAATTTACTAATTAAAATCACATTTACGGAACTGTTACGTGCGTAATTGTAATTTTAAAATTAATTATTTTTAAAATTCGTTTCATGAATTTACTATTAATTATAATTGTATGTTATGTGCGTATTATACATACAGCGTGTATACGACGATACGACATTAAATGAAACCACGTGTAGCATGTGATGTTAGAAGGCTTTACAAAAAAAAAATATAGAAATTTGCAATAGTTTTTACGCAAATATACTTTCTTTATTTCACAGTTTTAAACAACCTGAAGGTATTTACGTTGATCATATGTTGTCATTAAGTCATTCAATTCATTTAAATATCTCTGACTCTTTCATATTTTTCGACTTTAAATAATGTTTTTTGTTTTTCTTAATGATTATTATTTGAATATGTTTTGTAAGGGTTAACACTGGCTGCCTTATCATTTAATGTCGTATCGTCGTATACACCCTGTATAAAGAATAAAGAACATAAAGTAGTAATACGTATTAACCAGAATCTGCAAGAATCCTGTCTAATATTATGAACCCAACAAAGCTTACAAAGCATAAGTTTGATACACATTTACACATGTCTAATTTCAGGCGGTTATTGATAGGATAAAATATAACTGGAACAAATTAAAAATGGCAGTTGTATGAATAAACTAGTTCTATTGTTTTACTTTTATAATCAGTCAGGTTATACTTTAATCGATGAATAACTTTAATCTGAGAGTTCAGAAACCGGGCATAGATAAGTTTTTCACTGATCATGTAGTTTGGTAAATTTCAACACGAGACAATACTATTTTGTATGACTCACTGATATTACCTTCGAGCCTTCAAAATACCCACCAGGGATAATCCTATCTTCACACACATCACCATTGCAAACTGCAACTCCTGAAAGCTATCCTAGCTTAACACCTAAAAACCTGTACACAAAGCAAGATATGAAACTTTTGGAATAATTGGAGATTTATTAGATTATGAATAATTTAAGTATATTGAATTGTCCAATATCGTATACATTTTCGAAATACATAAGTACTTGTACTAAGTAATAAATATGATTGTTGTCAAAAATAACATGTGCGGAACTTGACTGTTAACGTTAAAACAGATGCTCGTGTTTTTATTGCGGAAGCTATTTGGGGAAATTGTATTGCAGACATTTAATGGATTCTGCCAATTTCATTTCTGATCGCTCGCTCGTTTTCAATTCAAAAATGAACAGCCAACATGCAGGACATTATTTTAATTAGACCTCGAATCACTCTCACTAAGTTGACGCCACTAACATTTGGCATTACTTTCGGCCTATATTTCTGTGGATTTGTGACCGTGTAACGTAACTTGACATGATATCCTAACCAATGTTATAAATGCGAAAGTGATATGTTATATGTTACGCTTTCACGGCGGCGTAACTAATCAACCGATCATATTAAATTCTATTAAGGAATATTTTGGACTAAGAAAATGATGTAGTCAACTGACTACATAATTTTCTTAGGTATGTCGATAAACTTATCATTTATATCTTGGCTCAGGTCCCTTTTCCTCTATCTGGAGAGCTGAGAGGGTTTAGGCCATAATCCACATACACTGGTCTACTGCGGGTTGGTGGATCAGACACACTCTAAGAATTTTTAGGACATGTAGATTTCCTCACGATACTTTCCTTCATCGTTATCATAATAATAATAGGTCACTTGACTCGTACATATCAATTCCACAAAGTGATATCCACATTGATACTGCCGTTCGGAATCGAACTCGGACCGCATGATTTGCATACATTTTCTTACCAGCTCTTCTCAAAGCTCAACCTTGTCAGCGAAAATAAGCTGACACCTTTTGGTTTTGTATGACGTTCATTAGTAGGTATCATGTGTGTGAACAAATGACTTACGCCGCCACCTTTTGAACTGTGTTATAATGACAATTTCCTAGTGGTCGATACACAAAGCCCACGCGTAGTTATTGCCGGACTCATAAGCTCAACGACGGTGAATAATTTAAGCTTGATGTGCACTTTACGTGTGATCGCGAAAGTCACGCTTCGGTACAGCTTGAATATTAATATTCGAGTCGCTTTCTCTATTATATGTACTCTTTTAAACAATAGCATAGATATTAGATGTGTATAGAGCACAGGTATAGTGTGTACAATTAACGGCTTAAGTCACTGGACATTTACAACTTTTTAACACACCATAGCTTCAGCTATTTGTTTAAAATGGATTGTTTGAACGTGATTTTCTTCCACTTCAAAACGTCGGAACAAATTGAAAGTTTATGCACTTATTAAAAAACACAAACAAACAAAGAAATACTTTTGCGTTTATGTAACTAACGATTGACAAGTAAAAATTGGTGTGAGGAAGGCATAAGAATAAATTTCTCAGGTCGCCTACGTTAATCTCTCTGAGAACTACTGTTTGCTAATTTTATTGCTATGTAACATTCTCTATTGTTAGAGAAATCAGTATGGCCATAGACGTTAGATACAAAATGTACTCTCTCTTAAAACAAATAGTGTTTTATTAGTTATGGTGCGTAGAAAAATAACCGCAAACATTAGATGTATTATAGCACTTTTATGTAGAGGATGTTTAATTTATTCTTCAATGAAAGTTGACCTTAATAACTCTTTTGTCTTTCAATTATTTGTTATATCAATCAGTTAAATTTGATTTTTGATATTACAGCTTGTATACATTGAAGTTTTGTTTACGCTTCTATTTGAATTACATTCGTTTGAAAGGATGCGTTTTTATAAATACGCATGGGTATTAAAACGCAAATGTGTAAACCCTTGTCCATGTAGTACATATTATCACTACCCCATTTAAACCCTTGGGTGCCGTAAAAGAAACTAGGGGAGTAACAAGAGCACTGCGAAAAAAGGAAAATTCGAAAGAAAACTCTATATCAACATTATCAACCCGCCTGGCCAGTATGGTACGCTAAATTCCCTCCACAATCTATGGAAAAGACTCATGCCCACTAGACGGAGTTGTAATGAAGATGATGATATGTAAACTCCTTAGAGTATTAAACCGTGTAAGATTGCATTCTGAAACCTATACTTAATTTTAAAGTATGTAGTGGAAGAGTAAAAAGATTTATATTTTGCGTTCTTGAACACGCTTTTGTATAGTTTAGTCAATTTGCGTGTTAAGTAGTAACGTTAAGCATAATGCAAAGATTTACCAAATAATTTGCTGTTAGCTTATAAAATTCTAATAGAATAGTAATAAGGTCAGGTTTAAAAGGAAAAATCAAGGCATTTTAAGATTACAATAGAAAATAACAAGGTTGGCTTAACAATACAAGGTAAAATTATTACTTATCATTTATAAGAACCGTTCTAAATCACTTCCATTCTGGGAAATGAAGAGAAATGGTTACCATTTTTCTTTTGAACCTTTATTTCGAAAATTAATCGTAATTTGTTGTTTACGGGTTTGTACGTCGAATTGAAATAGGCTTCTTGTATGTCTCTTTAATTGAGACAGACGACAGGGACTTTCCAATCAGCAAGAAAGAAAAATAGAAAACATTATATTTATGTAGCGTCTTCAAGGAAAATTAACACCTAATAATATATTGACAGAGCTAGCAAACGGCTCATCTGGTAGTTGTCCATGGATATCTGATAGGTGTCAGTCAAGTAGATCACAACTACCAGCGACAGTTAAGTGCCCTATTTCCGAATGGACTATGATGGACGGTTACAAGCAAGAGAGCTGTGATCGCTGATGATGAACGCTTTCACTGTTGGAAACTGCTACTGGTGGCAACCACGAACTATTGTATAATCTACCATCATGGCTAAAAAATCGCATTAAAGATGGGCTTCAATCGTAAGAGAGTTGTTAGAAAAATTTTGAGTACTTATTTGAGCAGATTTTCCTTCTTCTTTTGTTGGTATTCAATGGCGTTCATGAGGTCTTTCCCTGTGCAACTCTGTGGGCACTCTGGGCATTTATATATTTAATATTGTGATTCGTGTGACAACTTTTCTTGTAGCACAGGTTAGAGCCGTAGAGTAGGACGCCCTCTAGCTAGGGGGACCAACGATTTAAAAAAGTCGTTGGATCTGACTGGATGCGGAAGGCGGAGGACCGATTGTTATGGCGCGTGTTAGGAGAGGTCTATGTCCTGGACTACAATAGGCTGAAATGATCATGACAGGTTAGGACACATTTATGTGTGAGTCTCTGTGATGTCAATATTTTGTATGAAAGCATGATACAAGCTTTCTCTTTCTTATAATAATATTGATCGATGATTGCAATTGATGAAGTTAGTTTAAGAGATGAGATGAGATGAGGAACAAACCACCGTTTTCTTTAAAACTATAGTTCTTTCCTTTCGCGGCTATAAAATATGCACAAGACAGAAGTGCATTGTATGAACTATTAGATTTATGATGAATAGGTAATATACAGTTGACAATTTCCATTCAATGGCATTCGTAGAACAGCATTTATTACCTAAACTGTCCATTTTCTGTAGTTTCACTTCAATAAAATATTCATAGAACTGTACAGATAGTTATTGGAAAATGAAGTATTAGTTACGTCTATCTATAACATAGAAAGTAGTTGTAATACCACTATCGATACGTTCTAGATAATTGCTAAGAATTATATCGAAAGTTAAGTAAAAAACCACAGAATTGAACTTCCAATCCTAAAGGTATGTTTCCTATTGACAGGTCTTCATATAGTGGTTATTAGTAAAATTATAAATAAGCAAGTAGTAGCCCGTAAGAGCCTATAAGTATAATAAATTACTAATGATTATGTAAATCTAGTTTGACTTCATACAGGGTTGCGCTTATAGTTTAAAAAAAAACTCGGCCGCAGTGCATAATTAAGGTTGAATTTTTGAGCTAGAGAAAATGAGAAGGGAATTTAGCTTACTATATCACGCTGGCCAGACGAGTTTGTGTTTCTTGCAGTGCTCTTGTCTGCATAAGGTTATTCCCTTAGCTTTTATGACACGCACGGGTTGAAATGGGGTATTATGTATTCTTAATCCGTCACTACACGGATAATGTATTTATTATTAGATATATTTATTAATTTCTTATTTTCTCCTTGCAGAGAGCTGGGGTCAGACCGACGGGCATCGTTTCACATACCCAGCATCACCACTACTAACGCAGAGTGACAACGTTGGTGACAACACTTTCTGTCCCAACGAGCCTGGCCACGGAGAAGAGTGTGTCCATGTGAAGAGAGTTCCACTGGAGTCCACTGTAGAGATTGTGATGTTTGATCAAGGTATGTATTTTAATGTTATTACTTTTTAGGGTTATGTTGTTTTTAAAGGAAACAACAGAACCCTTATTAATCACTCCGTTGTCCATCTGTCCGTCTGTCAAGAATATTTTTAAAATAAGAATGTAAACACTGCCAGTGCAATATGACTGTACCAAGGCCTTCTGTCATCACAAACATGGAAATTTAAATTTCGAAACATTCACAATAAAATTGACAACTAAACGCATAAAGCAACGTTGAATTATGTAATAATCGTAAACTTATGCAGGCGGTACTTGCGTTCACTAATAGCCATATTATGAAGCACTTGTCAGTAAGAATCTTCAGACTAATGAGTCTGTACGGGAAGGTCGTAAACTTTACGTGTACTGTACTGAGCATAATATATGTTGTCGTAAAAGTTCGAAAACAGTAAGACGTTGTATTGTCTAGTAAAATATAAGATTTACTAATAATGGTGAATATTGTGCTATGTAATGTTTGTTTTGTTATTTTGTGTGCTATTGTTTTCTTGACAAAGATGGCATTTGAATTGCAGATTTTTATTATATATATTTTAATAGCGTGTTAACCATGAACGTTGATGTTAGCTTAAATCAGTGATATTCTATAGGTGGAAAGTACTATATAAGTTTTGAAATATATAAACGATTATAGTTTTTCATTCAACTATCGTCTCGCGGAGAAAAAAGATAGATCTGTATAAGTACTTTGCAAAACTTGTATGACGAATATGATTGTCACTAATTCACCACGGCAATTTTATATACTATTGGATCTTGGTCATTTAATTAATCTCTGTAAATTTAAAAAAAAAAATTACAGGACACATATTTTATGTTATTATGAAAATCTAAAAAGATTGATTTTGCTGATGAATAGTGAAGCTAGAACTCATTCTACTGTTGAAGGCGCCCATAGGCTATGGTAATTAATGAGCCATCATGAAGGCCAGTTTGTTACACCATTAAAATTGATAACTAGTATAAGGGCCAAAAATCCGACGATTTAACTTTATCCTGGTTTCACAACAACATTCTTAATAATGGACATTTGAATCCGGATATTAAGATCGTAAAACTGATAACCTACCTCAAAATAGTGAAAGTCAAATAGAAAAAATGGCGTCTGTCTGAAGTTTCATATATCAATCGACACACAAAACTTAAGTATTATATTTATAACGTTCATTTTTGTCAGTCTATGTATCTAATATAGTAAAAAAGACTTTTGCCGACTAACTGGTTTAAGTTATAAATCGATGTAGAAAAGGAACATTGGAAATATAAATATTGCCAAGAACACAGGTGTTAGCATAATATATGTTTTAACCTATGTAAAGTTTGCAAACTACACTAAATTAAAAAGTAAGTAACATAATAAAACATAATACCTGATTAGGAAGAAAGTATGTTAATATAATGAAGGCTAGAAGAGAAATTATTTTTAACTAAAATGTAATTTTATTTTCTAACTAACGCGATCTATATAATTAGATACGGCGAACAGCTTGTTAAATCACGCTATGACCAATAAGAAACAAGCAGTAACTAAACATCGACAAATTAAATTAGAAAATACAGTTGCTAACTTACAAATCTCATGACAAACTATGAGTTGAAACGTATAGTTTTCATGTGTGAGTGAGTAGATTTCAGTCAATTAAGACTTTAATTGATTCGAGTGACCAAAATGCAGACCTAGTCCCTATATATTATTGTATACAAACATTAGAAACCCTCTGCCAAAAATATGTAATAAAAAACCGACGAGGCATTCTATTTCCTTCAAATATTTATTACAGAACAAATTGATAATAAATCAAATACAATTTTATTGGAACTCGTAGACGAAGCCTTTGTGTTATATCAAAAACGGCTATAAGAGTATTCGATGCAATTTATTTGATGTTATATCGGCTGGTTGAAGCGTGGCCGAAGTGAATACTTCACAAACATTCTCTTTATCTATACATCTATTCAAATAAATAAAATTGGAGTGTCTGTTTGTAATATTAAAATAACCGCTTTTTACTACATGCAAATGAATGTATATACGGTACATACCAAAATAATATTTTTTACAATTTTTGTTTGTGTGTCTATCTGTTTGTTCTGGCTTATCTCTGGAACGGCTGGACAGATTTTGACGGGACTTTCACTGGCACATAGCTGATGTAATAAGGAGTAATTTAGGCTACTTTGAAAAAACTAATTTTGCTTTTGTTAAATTCCACGCGGACAAAGTTGCGGGCACAGCTAGTAGTAATCTATAAAATGATTGGCCTCGATAAGGCTGCTGTTAAATAGTTATATAATTCTATATATTCATCATGTGATAAGCTTATAAAATAAACGTGTTTTGGTTTTGAAAACTAATAAGTTGGGAAGTTGTTTTAAAAAAATTGTGATTTAGTTTTGTATTCTAATAGTTTGTTAAACTTTGCTGAAATTGTGGTATTAAAGACTAACGAACTATACTAGACTACCTGCGGTTTCGACAGCGTGCCCCATGAGAACGCCTGGAGAAAATTTTCACTATACATTATCCTGATATATAAATACATTTAGTACAATCAATTTAGTAGTTTTTACGTAAAAATCATAGATCTAATCAATTATATCTATCTATCTTAGGAAACTTTCGCATTTATATAATACTTATACCATACTTACTTAAACTATTTTAACTTTTATTGGCTGTGTTTTAAAATAATATACTTTAGTTTATTTAAGAACCAAATATTAATTTAATAACTGAAAACAAACCTTGAATAAATAAATGCTGGTTCTAGGATTCACGGAAGACATAAATCTATGTGCAAAGCTTCTCCTTTTAAGGCACTTCGAAGTTTGCACTTTCATAACCGAAAGTTAGAAACGACACTTGTTCTAACATAATGTTTGTGAGTCAATATTAACCTTTTAGCTAAGTTGCTTATATAAAGACATGCCTAAAGTCCAGACTCCACTAAAACGAAGACGAGATGAAACATTTTTTTAAAGACAACGCCGGCATTATTGTGGGAACCCTGTGTCGCGGGGGAATTTACAAACATACAATTAACAGACACACAGTATAGCCTATATATAGTCATATATAAATATATATATAGAGAGAAATGTCTTTATGAATTACACAAATAATGAAATTAAATTAATCCGGCTCGGGACAACGCATAGCTGGCGAAATGTGGGTGTGATGCACAGCAGCTAACCCCTTTAAGAAAAAGCGTAATTCCGGTCGGATCCCCTGTTCTAATCCCCTGATTTGATCCCCTACCGGTTATTCATCATCATCATCATTTCAACCCATTAACGCCCCACTGCTGGACACGGTTATTACTAGATTTTAATTCCTGTGAGGGCAAAGTTTTTATTGAAATAAAAACCGTGGGTAGCAAATATAGGGTATCGGTCGACCGATGATTTATTAAAGAAATCGCTTTAGAGTCGCAGTCAGGCATAAATATGTTCCTTAGAAACACTATTATGTGAAATGTGCTGACATAAAATGTATTTTGAAAAGCATTTTTGATTTAGATAATCTTTTCAAAGTTTCAACACTGCATGCTTCGAACATTTAGGACGTGATCGTTTTACTAACAAGGTACTTGTGCATTGGGTGCAGAGAATTGTATTTTGTGACGTTAAAACGTTAGCTTCTCGGGTATAATGTTCGAGAGATAAATATTGGGTTGGCCAGTCATGTAATACGCTTGTAGTGATGTGGCACTGAGATGTTCGTCACGTAGATGAGTAACCATTTTGTGGCATTTTCATTCTCAAGCGTCTCCGTGCTACGAAAGGCACGTAAAGCTGATGGTCCCAGCAAGTCGTTAAAGTTGGACGTCTACGAGTTGATACATTAGAACCACTGGCCTGTTGGTCTAGTGGAAGTGACCCTGACTGCTAAACCGGAGGTCGTGGGTTTGATCCCCACCCAGGACAAATCTTTGTGTGATGTGCATGAAGGTTTGTTCTGTGTCTGGGTGTAATTTATCTATAATATGTACATAATATGTATTTACAAAAAAAAATTATTAAAGTAGTATATCAGTTGTTTAGTACCCATAACACAAGCAAATATAATTGCTTAATTTGGGACTAGTGCTGTGTAAATGTGGTAGAATATTAGAATTAGAATATAGAACATAGGCTTTACCTCAAGCCCACTTGACTTGATATGAAGAAGAAGAGACAGTCATATAATTATGAGAGTGCAAAATATAAAAAAAATCAGTCGAGTAATATTATGACATACACGATATTTGGACAGCTTAGTTACACATATAACTATGTGTACATGTGTACATAAATTAAACGGCACTTTTTTCAAGTTAAATATCTGCAACTGATGCGAAGAACAGAAGTACATGCGACCATTTATCATTACGACAGTGATTTATGTCTCGTCTTTCTGTCTCAACCAAGATTACAATGTAACACGAAACAGTGAAGAAGTCAGGCATTTTAGTGTATCGTTGAAGAAACACTCGACCATCTGAATTTTACTTTATATTACATTGATGCTATTGTGACGACCTGAATATGGGATTTCCGTGCTTGAATTTCCGACAAGACTATGTACAAACATTGTCGTGTGTCCCAATTTGTTTGAAGAACTCTAGAGTTGAATTTTGTTTATCTGTGTGCCTAAGAAATTTTAGACATTAATTTAAGTATTATTCCTGCTCAGAGTTGTGTGCAATAATAACATAACATAGCATCACGCCTTTTTCTCTGAATAGGTAAGCGTACCTATTACACACATTTCGGTAGCTATGTTTGGTCACATGAAATAGGGGCGAGCCTATTGTCATCAACTGGGAACATTTGTTTTCCAAACTCCGGACAAATCTCAATACTAGAATTTCATGAAAGAAAAACCCAATACCATTTGCACCCGACCCGGAAGTTGAACCCGGGACCTCTTGCATGGCAGTCGTATATACTCCCCGCTGCGCCACCGTGGCAGATTTGAGTGTATATTCTGATTACTTCTTCTGATTAACTATGTATTACTGTGTGTATGTGTATTACTAACCTAACTGTCTTTATAGAGTGGCCCGTCAGACATCAAAATCTCAATCAGAAATTATAATAAAATCGTTTAGATATAATTTTTTTTTCTATGTATTTTGTTATTAAGTTACATTTTGAATATGTTAATGAAATAAAAATATAATTATGTATTCAGAAACTAAAGTCTATGATTAAAAGCTATTAATGCATGGTAATGATTAATTTATTTGAAAGTAAAAGGAGAAAAACTAGTTCTAGATTTATTCTTGTACCAATGTAGAAAATATGAGTTTTATTATACTGTTACTGGTAGTTAGTAAAAAGTTGTCTATGTGCTTTTGCAGACTACAATCTATCGGTGTGCTAAATTTCATACAGAACCTTTCAGCTGTTCGGGCGTGATTGTATAACAAACATTCATCCATGATTGATCCACTAAATGAATAAATAATTTAAACTTTTACTGAAACAAAATGTTCTACTATATACTTATTTGACTGGCCTGTTGGTCTAGTGGTTACTGACCCTGACTGCTAAGCCGGAGGTCGTGGTTTCGGTCCCCACCCTGGACAAATTTTTGTGTGATGAGCAAGATTGTTTGTTCTGTGTCTGGGTGTAATTTATCTATAATTAGTATGTATTTAGAAAAAAAAATGTATGTCAGAAGTATTCAAACCACAATCAACAAAGGCGTAATTTCCCTTTTAATTACACGAGTACAACTTCATATAAAATGTTCTTGTGATATATTTCAAAGAAAAAATTGTTTCCTAAAATATGGGGACTTAAACTGTTACCTTCTTTAACCATTTCTACGAAATAAATATATAGTTGGCCAGACTTTGAACAATTACTTATAAACCAACTAAAGTTTTATAACGGAACTAAATTGCACCGAATTGACCAGCAATGAAGTCGGATAAATACATAAAGTATTCTAATCAATCAAATATAATAAGTGAAAAGACCCGTATCAAAAAACTTGTATGTATACTAATCGTGAAAATGTCTAACAGAATTTTATTATTCAATTTAATATGTGTAATAATGCGTACAACGCTTACCGCATACATAATTCATCTCCTTGCTTCTTATTCCATTCTTCTATGGAGTTCGTGCTTAAGTGCGTGCTTTTACATTATATTTTACAAATACTGCACAAAAGCCGTTAATTTATTTACGCACTTTACTTTCCACCATCAAAATTCAACAAATCCGCAAAAAACCGCTCTAATTTTCATTGTGGTTTCCTTTGTAGGTTAATTTTGACCGTGTTTTATTACACAACCTCGATATTATAAACTGAGCCTACTTGTGCTGTGATGCAAGGTTTAATTTTACTTGATAAAGCTTGACCGGTTCAAATTGGGCACGCATATTTAGTGCCGGCCGGAAGACCAGTTGGATATCTAGGTTGGGCGATGCGGAAGACAGTATCTTGTCTGATATAAAAAACGTTTCACCGCTGCATTTAGTTACAATGGTTATTTGCATAATGTGCTGGTTAAGTTATGGTTAGAGAGTCAGTGACGTCAGTAAAAAGAATTTGGACTATATATCATCAAATTTATGTTTGACTGGCAGCACACTGTGTTAGTTTACACATTGTTAGCAGTTAATAATAATAATAATATTCTACCACATTCACACAGCGCCATCTAGTCCCAAATTAAGCAATTATATTTGCTTGTGTTATGGGTACTAAACAACTGATATACTACTTAAATACATTTTTTTTTTGTAAATACATACATATTATAGATAAATTACACCCAGACACAGAACAAACCTTTATGCTCATCACACAAAGATTTGTCCTGGGTGGGGATCGAACCCACAACCTCCGGCTTAGCAGTCAGAGTCACTAACCACTAGACCAACAGGCCAGTCATCATCACAGTTATATAAGTTATATACTACTTATTAATTATTAATCTAACTATCAACTTCGGCTGTTCTTAGTGCTCTTGAGCCTAAATTACTAAAACACCCATGTGAAGTGTCATAAACAGTTTAATCTTTTGACCGCCACGTCAAATCGGTATCACCGTGCCTTTTGCGCCGAGCTTTTAAAATACAGTACATTTTTGACGTGCCATGCCGTCTCTGGCGTTCAAAGGGTTAAGCATTGTTTGAGCTGTTCGTTGTTATCGTATATACTTATAGCTAAATGTATGGGATAGTGCCATAGTTTTTGGCGGTCCTCTACCAGATAAAGGTCGCGGGAAGCCGTTGGATGCGGGCGGCACAAAATCGCTCGCTGTGGCGAAAATTAGGTGAGGCTTGTGTTCAGCCTTGGATGTGAGTGGGATGTTAAGATGATGATGCGTTTTCATTACGTAATATACCCCTGTAAAGTTTCTGTTACAGATTAGGCAGTTTTTGGCTGTGCGTTAGCCTTTACGGTTATAATTTTATAATAATAATATAATAATATTCTATCACATTTACACAGCGCAATCTATTCCCAAAGTAAGCTATAATTGCTTATATTATATTGCTTGTTATGGGTACTAAACAACTGATATACTACTTAAATACATTTTTTTTGTAAATACGTACATATTATAGATAAATTACACGCAGACACAGAACAAACCTTTATGCTCATCACACAAAGATTTGTCCTGGGTGGGGATCGAACCCACGGCCTCCGGCTTAGCAGTCAGGGTCACTAACCACTAGACCAACAGGCCCGTCAAATAATTATGATCATCATTGTGTCAATCAACTACCTTTTTAAAATTTTCCAACTAATTAACAGAAAGTTTATTACTTAGATTTCACTTCTAGGCTTAATGTTTTTACAATAACTTTTCTATTAACCCCAATGGCATTTAGTTTTGAAATCTGAAGATTAACGACTATTATGAGTGCCTGAGCGTTGTGGAGTTAAGCAATTGCAATTTGTCTTTTATTAAACAATTTGTGGTTTCAACTGCTGTGTCGTTATGTAAAACTTTCACTACATAGGTAGAATTATTTCCTCTCAACACAAACAGTACTGAGTAACTATTAGTTGTATGTATAATTGTATATATGTAGTTAGGTACTGATGTAGTAGATAGTTGATACCCGGGGTCACTTCTCTTAGATTTTAATTATTTGTATGTATAATAGCAGTCCCGGCGAACTTCGTACCTCCTACTTATTTTTGATTTTATGAAAGTATACCTAACTACCTACATACCCTCTACATCCCTACCTATCTACTCTACCTACCTACCCTACCTACCTACCCTACCTGTCTACTCTACCTACCTACCCTACCTACCTACCTACCTACCTACCCTACCTACCTACCTACCCTACCTACCTACCTACCCTACCTACCTACGTACCTACATAAAAAGAAAAAAAAAAGAAGAAAGAAAACGTAAAAACCATCCTTGAACTTCAACGAACATTTAAAAAAAGAATTGGCCAAATTGGTCCAGGCGTTGTTGAGTTATGCGCTTACCAACACATTTAGCGATTCATTTTTATATTATAGATGTATACAAAAACGAATTTGAAACTGGTCAATCAAGGCTTTATTTTATTGTAGCGATCGTTATAATAAATTATATTATTACTATATTTCCTGCCTAAATATATAAAACTATCTACTTACGAGAAATAGAGGTATCCATTTCATGATGCCATTCTATGTTAAAATGTGATATTTTCTTTTATTCAGACAGTCAATATGATTACCTATATTCGTTATTTTGACATACCGCCCCACACATTTTTCGCCGCAAGTGAGCGAATTAATAGCTTGAAACTTTATGTTTATAAATATAAGGTAGAAAATTGTAAATAAGCATACCACGTCTACTCTCTGTTCCGCCTGAGGCTGCGAACGATTCGAATGTGTTAACTGTGACACCAGACAGCATTGAATCTTTAATGATCCGTCTGCGATGATCTTTTGTATGAAACAGTACTTGAAAAGGTTACGCAGACTAATTAATCTTTTCCTTTGTAAGTTCTGAATGATAATGGATTAGACAGTCAACGACCTTGGGCTATTAGTCTGCGATGCTTATGGATTGTGCTCTATAATATAAAGTTTACGGTCGACTTGAAGGAGTACCGAAGCGGTAGAGGTCTCGTTAAACTTCTAGTTCGCTATGAAGTTGCACCCGCTGCTGTTTAACATAGTAAATATTATATACGTTTCAGACAGGCAGGTAGACTGCATCGCACCCAAATTTCGACAGCTAATAATCCCATGTAATAGTGGGCTACCTTATTGCCATTCACTGGGCACATTTCCAGAATCCGAATTGTTACTAAGAATTTCAAAACAGGAAATTTTCATGCCTCACACGGGAATCGAATCTAGCCTATGTCCTAACACAAGCAAACCTATAAGGACATGCCCAACGCAGTTTTTGTATTTAGAAACTTATTATTGTAAGAAACTATTTTTCTTTTGCATTTCTCCTTGCAAAATAGTCTCACGCACTCCCTCTTCACCGTCATTAATGTAGTTGCAACTGCAAAAAACTGGTCAAGTGCGCGTCGGATTCACGCTTTGAGGGTTCCGCACTAACATATTTTTTTATATTGTTTATATTGACATTGTAATGTTAATACGTAGTTAACGGGCACCAACGGAGTGATCCTACAAGGGTGTTGTTTTTTCTTTTGAGGTACGAAATCCTATAAATTAAACACTCCCTTTCACATTAGTTATTTTATTTTATGTAACAAACCGGCCATGTTAATTATGGCGTATGCTCCTTTGGGAGATACCCATGTCCAGTAAAAAACCGTGATGCAGTGTTGATGAAAAAACTAATCGTGGATATTTCCATGGTTCCGCTTTGTTTCCCTAAGGATCAAGTACCAATTCTGTTTATGTTCAAACGGGTAGCATTGGGTATAAATATATCCAGATGTACATATTACTTATACCAACAGATTTTTTAATTTCTTTCCTATTGGAAAGAAATTAAAAAATGTTATGTATCCACTAGTTTTTTTTTTGCAATCTTGACGAGTGTCGCTGCTGTATAATGATATTTAATCGTTGTGGTGACGAAAGCAGCAGAGTTGTGTAGTAAATAGCCAGTTGGGTACTTACAACCAATTTCTTTTCTGCTTGTTATGTTTTTAAAATGGTGGCAAACAGACGTACGGCCGGCCTAATGGTTAGCGATAGCGGGTACTATAGTCTATTGGCGCCTGCAACGCCAGGGGCATCACGAGCATGTTACCAACCTTTTAAGCTCGTTCCTACCCCAATGAGCGTCTGAATTTTGTAGTCCGGTCTTTCTGTTGCAAGAGGATGACACTGACGATTCCCATTGTATACAATTAAATTAAACAATAAAATTCTAAGCTATACTTTCGCAGCCCAAAATATTTTTAAGTGAATTTGTAAATACAGTACTTCTATAATCTGATACACAATCTATATATACGTGATAACACTGTTGAATATTTTATGCCTCCTATTATTATTTTGTGCTTGCTCTGTGGGTCTTTTTATGTTCTGATTTATAGGTCACGACTTACATTTATGTCTATAATAAAGTATTGCGTACGTTGCTGCTGCGTATACAAAAATATCCTCGCCTATATCCCAGCAGGTGGTTTTAGGACCTAATAAGTTTTAGGTCAATTCTCTTTTTCCTAAGTATTTTGGATTCGGACTCAAGGAATATTACTGAACAAATACTTTATTTGGCAAATATAATTGTATAAATAAATTAAGAAGAGTCTAATAAAGAAATAAATAAAGAGAGGAGAAGACGAAATCTAGGCTTGCGTTATGAATTTTATAAATACAAACTTAGGGACCAAAGGGTCTAGAGCGGGCAGAGACAATGGTTATTTATAGTCATGAGGAATAAGGTATTTCGTTAAGTCTATCTATCAAAAGATAGAAACATAATATTGAATATTTTATTGTTGGCTCCAAAAGATTTCACTTCACCTATACAAGAAAATATTTCTTTACCCCTTTTTCTATATTAATCTAAATTTATTGCTGAGTCAGCAAGTACTATCTATCTTATATACGGCATTGTATATTTCACAGTTAGAATGTTCCGACTCATCGTAATTTTTGTTATCACTATTCCGAACACTACATGAATGAGCTAGACGAGGTCTCTGATTAAAATTTTTCTACAAAACGTTGAACTAAATTGCAAAGTAGGTACTTACTGATTTTTATTAGAGTGCGTACATAAAGCTTCGCAATCAGAATCTGATCTTCCGATCAGATAAAGTGAAAATTACAGTTTTAATTCGAAGCTTGGAGCTGTGCTGTCCAGTTTTCTGTTGAGAAAGGGACTTTAGCATTCTAAGAACTCATGGACTATTATTGCTATCAGCTAGACCGCAAACTTAGTTGCCACTAGCAGCAAAATTTATAGGAACAACACGATGCTTACCAAAAAGAAATAGACTTCACTGATTTTAAAAGGTTTCGTATTACATATATATTATTATAGGTTCGATATTACACAAAATATAGGCACGCAATCAAATTAATAACTTTAATTATACTAAACAATTGCAAATTTAATGCTCATAGACCGTTGAGTGAAATTCTATTATAATACGAGTAATGTTATCATTTTTCCATTTAAATGCCAATATTACAGTTTGATATTAAACATTAATTTGTTTCCAGGTGGCGAATCGGATCATATATTCCATCTCCATGGCTACAGCTTCTACGTGGTCGGTATGAGGGAACTCAAGAGAAGCTTCGACAAAGACACAATCATGAAAATGAATGAAGAAGACAAATTATTCACGAAGAACCTCGTGGACCCAGTGTTAAAAGACACTATAGTGATTCCTAAATTCGGTGCAGTAGCGTTAAGATTCAAGGCTGATAACCCAGGGTATTGGATGATGAGGGACGAACGGTCTACTCATTGGACGAGAGGCCTGGACTTTATATTAAAGGTGGGGGACCAAAGTGATTTTGTTCAAGCGCCGTCAGATTTCCCCAAGTGCGGCTCTTACGTCGGCCCCGAATATTTCCTAATATGAGCTCGGGCTCACGTCAATACTAAAGTTACCTTAATAGATTGTATTATTGCTCAATTTATTTATTTGATTTGTGATATGTTTGTTTAGGTTGCTCGTTTTGTACAGCTAAATTGATTTTCGTTGCGAAGGGATATTACATAATATGATAGCTTCAGAGAATAAGAAGTAATTCGGATGATTATTTTTATATAAAAGTTGTGGGCCAAAGTAAAATTAAGGTAAGAATAGGTTTTGCAAATCCTGTTAATATTTTTGAAGTACTAAAGAAACAAACAAGCTAGGCAATGTATTTACTAGTAAGTTGTGAAATTCCTTTAATATAAAATATGTGTGTATCAAGATTGTCAATGCGAAAGTGATACGCCTAGCATCGGTATTGCATCTATAGACTGCAGCATGGAGTAACCGTTCCATTCCATATAAGACGGTCGGTAGAATTTTTCTCTATAAAATATAAACTTCATGTACTTATAGTTTGATACTTTGTCATGATATTTCCCGTTTTCCCCGGCGAGAAATATGCATTTAAAATAAAATTTACTGCAACCATGTGACTTACATAAATAAACTTCACTATTCAACTGTGTAACTTTCGTACAAGTCTTAGAACCTGATTCACCACCTAGAAATAAGTGTCTAATGAACTACCTGAGACTTTTTTTGACAGATTTTATATGATACTCGTAAATACGTCAAAAATCTGTCAAGTATGTTGCATATAGGCTACCTAGCACTTATTTGCCAGTGTTGAAACAGGCGCTTAGTCTTATAACCTTGTCTGTGTAGTCAATTGCAGTGTATCACAACAGTGAGCAAATCATATGCAATTAACTACTTTGACTACTGATATTTAGCAATAATATCGCGATCTCTCTGATATGACGCATGCTTTTCATCTGACCGATAGGCCAACGAACCGAGCTCCGTGCCGTGTCTTTGTCTACTGATAATAATAGTTTGCGACTGAATATTCTATGCTCTGGAGCGCACCAACACGGGATTACACAAATATTGGTACAGCCAATAGATGTTGGATCCAAGTGTGTGTTTGTTTACAATGACATTGATAGAACGTGACATTGTTATCTTACTAGTACTGTATACAAATATTACTGTTTTGAATTAATCTTAACTGTTAGATAACAATAATTTCGGTACAGTGACTGCTAAATGCTAAATTTAGATTTCAGTTACAATAGTAAAATGCCAATCTAAAATCCCAGCAAGCAAAACCTTCAAACACAAACGCAGCGTTAAAAAATCAGCAGTCTCAAAATACAATCAATCGCAAGATACACGTAAAAGGTTGATCACCACTATTTTGTGTTTAAAAAAATAACTATTGAATATTTATGTATCCCTCGTCATTAGTAAGAAGAGATTTTCACTAGAATTTATGTACCTAAACCCGTTTTTGAATAAAGTATTTTTAAATTGGAAATGCAGCTATTATATTTATTTTCTTCGTGCTTGAGACCCGGTTTCTAAACGACTCAAACACATAAAGAACTAGTTTGCCGCCAATTATCTTGTCAAGAAAATTGAAAAGTCAATTGGAACAAAAAATACGGTCAACAACTTTGATAAGATCATCTTATCAATTAGAACCAACGTAAAACGTTAAAGTTTTATTTTAAAATCACTAAAACTTTTTATCAAACATTCGTTTTTTTTTTTGTTAACACTAAGGCCAGTGTTAAACAATTAATGATCACTAATTGAGAGACCACGTAATAGTCTTGCCAGGTCAACGACCCTTCCATCTATGTTCAAAATAATCTTATTGTGTCATTCCTGTGAATGAAAAACAAGACATGTAACATGTATGGTTCTTTGTATGTTATCTAATATACTTTGTTCAATAATATTAACTGATCCGACTTACATTAGGAACTTATTGATAAAATACACTTTAGCTTAAAACATTGTAAATAAAATATATTTTTATAATGAATATGTTTTATTCAGCTGGGAAATACGCTAACCTTTTCAGTTTGGTGTCAGTAATAACGATAAATCATTCGTTTATGGAGAGAAGAATGGTTTTATTGTCGTATTTAGGTGAGGTACTGTAAAAACGAGAAGTCTCAGTTTTGGTGAGTGTCCAAATAGTGAAAGTGATGGTAATTGGGCCGTAGCCTACAGCAAGTGCCTCCGTCGCCGCCGACGCGTGTTGGTGGGCTTGCCGAATTCGTTTTATTCTTACTTTTGATAATCAATTTTGCGTTGAAAAAAACGTGAAATATTTTGTAAGTTGAAAAACTGACATAGTTTCATTTCTACTGCTAGAGGACTGTTAAAATAAAGTGTATTTTTTATAACAAAATACCTAGTTGTTTTATAATATCCCCAGATATCAAAATTAAGATAAAGTTATAACAGAAAAGTACATATGAGAACTTTTTTTAACAACTTTTACTTAGCTAATACGAGATAGTTTAAAACTGTACGAGTATGACACACATATGACACGTAAATCTGAGAAATATCTATAGTAAATAAGTAAGTACTTACCATTTCCTTAAATATTACTATGAGTATATTTCTCATAGCGATAATATTTTACAAAGTATGATTGAATATCTATTGGAAAGTCAATCTACTTTGGTACTTAACTCACGTAGCAAATGGCAAACCATCAAAATATTTAATTGACCAATATATTTTTTGCTCTACGTAAAACCAGAAGACAAAACAAGTTTAAAAAAACACTCTGCCACGATGTTCTTTTATTCGTTTATGGTGAGTAAGTTTGGAGATAACCAAATCAGAAACATAATTGTAAATTAGCAGAATCGAGGCTCTAATTGACTTGTAAATACTGACAGTGGCATAGCGGTTGCGTTGAAGTCCTCTCGTCACTAACGTGCGTCGCTGTGCCAAGTGGCGGGGGTTCGATTCTCATACGAGACAAATATTTGAATGATTTATTGATATTTGTTAGGTTACTGGGGTACTAGGTGTCCGTTAAATTTTATGTTTGTAAAATGCCTCGTGATACAGAATTTGTTTCCTAAAGCGGGCGTTGTTTAAAAAAAAGTACTGTAGTCTGCTTAATTTGTATTTGAGTGACAAGCGAGATATTATAATAAGAAGTTTGATTCAATTAACCATACTTACAGTTTTATACAAGGTATTATTATTGTGGCTTGTTAAATCGAGCAATTGTTAGAATAAATACTAGATAAAGTATTTTCTCAAGCACTGTAAAAATATTCTAGGAGCGAAGAAATTAGCGCACTTCTGGGAACTTAAAGTGCACCTGTTTCTGACTTTGTCCGTAGGGAGAGCATCACGTCACGTCGACTACGCGACAAGAATAATTTGTTCTTCAAACTTGACATCTAATGCAGTAAAATTGTGGATATATGCAATATTAGGTCTAGTTATATATGTTTATACAAATTGCCTTTTAGTCGACGAGGATGAGACTAAATTACTTTGACAAAAATGTTTGTTATAACTAGCCTTTATTAAATTAAGGCATTAACTTTTTAGTGTAGTTTTAAACAAATGCAATAAGTAGGTTAGCGATATTGTTGAATTGGTTAATTTAATTGATTCTGCTTTTATTTTTGTTTTTAACGAATAAAAAGACGACAATTCATATTTCTATATTCTAATTATAAAGTTAAATGCCCGAAAGTTACAAGCAACCTTGTTTAACTCAAACCATTAAGGCAAGTACTCTACATAGAAAATAATGACATAATTCCATTACATAGGCTACAGAAACACGGTAAGTAAACTTTACATCTAATCATACGTACGATTGCTAGGATCTACCCAAGCAGATCTTTAGCTTTGTGAGCCGCATAAATATTTGCCTTATATGTGGATATTGATTTAATTTTTTACGATATTGATTTATTATTCCCTTGATTAACGACAAAACGGCCTTCCTGCCAGGAAGGTTAGCCATCCATGTCTTATATAATCCTAATGTTATGACTATCATAATTTGTATCAGTCAAAATTGATTACTTAATTTTTAGGCTAAATATTTGTTTCACAAGAGAAAGGCATGTTGGTAGACATTCAGATCGGTATAATAACGAATAAGATCTTGCTGGCTGTAAATAATTTGCGACGTCCATGCAACCGGCTCAGTTTGCGAATTACATAATATAACTTCGTGATAGTTTTGATTACATAAATATAATTAAAGATGCCTGTTGTATAACTGAATAAAAACATGTTAATTTATTTTAAATTTTAAGCTTGTTACTCTACTCTAATTAATGTGGTGCAGTACTTAACTGACTCATAAAAAACAATACCCGTCCTGACAGTCGGGTAAAAAGGTATATGTATTTTATAATTTTATATCTACTTTTATTATTTTAATGATGTTTTTGGGGCCCAGATTCTGACTCGCTGGATTGCTCCCGGATCGTAAACTTTTTGAATCTTAGAACTACGTATATACAGCTTAAGTTATTAAGTGTTAGAAAATAGTTTACAGTAGGTAAGTATAGAAAATATATTTTTTTTTCTATATCGATCGATTTTTTAACATGTTTTTTATCTTTAAATAAACTGACATTTCTGGCCGAACATATTCCGACAGCTCAGAACCAGGGGCTGGAAACTAGTATCTGGCGATAACATCATATTTAACAACAGCGTTTGATTTATTACATCGCAATTGAGATCGTCTATTGGACATTAATAAATGATTATAATAACAGAAGAGTCGACACGTAAATCATCGAATGAAAATATCCACAGCTATACTTTATGTGTCAATCTGTTAGTTGTTTCACAAGCAACTTTTACCGGCGACATTCTGTCGGCGATTTAAACTTTTAACATTTAAAGTGTTGTTGGAATGCGATGCGATAACAAGATGTGCTTTGTAAGTATTATATTATATTTATTTGGTCACTGCTCATCTCCTATGGGCCGTAGTGTGATGTTATATAGCCTATATTTCTCGATAAATGGGCTATGTAACACTAAAAGATTTTTTCAAATCGTACCCTTAGTTCCAGATCCTAGCGTTCAACTAAACAAACAAACAAAGTCTTCAGCTTTATAATATTAATAAGGTATAGATAGTATTTATATTTTATTGACCTGGCAAGTTTAGCAGTTACATAGAGTGACTGGTAAACATGATGTTAATGTTTGCAACATTAACCTCATGTTTACCAGTCACATGTTGCAAACATTAACATCATGTTTACCAGTCACTCTAAACCACAGAATAATGAAAGTAAAAACCTATCTCTGTTCTGTGCTCTTTACTACTCTGAACAACCAAAAATTTGGGCAACAAATAGGCCCTCTTCTTTATCAGATGTTCTATTTATAGGAAATTGTAATAAGGTAAGTTTTATATAGGTAATTGTAGGTAATATTTAATTATAATGTTTATTTGTATCAATTTCACAATTTACAGTATTATTATTAACTAACTTAAATAAAATAAAAAATAAAACATGCTGCCACTGTCTACCGGAAAAAGTGCCCAGCAGGCGTTGTAGGTCGCCCACGTTGTAAGAATAATGTAAATATATTATATTTAATAAATGTCTTTTTATTTTACTGTAGTAGGTAGTATTGAATATATTATATAATAATATATAATATTTGTATGCCTATGGGTACAATGTAGCGCTCACTTTTGTAATAACGCAAGATCTGTAAATCTAACCTACCTACATTGACAAATAAATATTTCTGTTTCTGTTTGAATATAGAGATTCGAGCCATTATTTATTAGCCATTATTATATCTAATATAATAATATTAGTAGAGTCAAAGTCAAATCTTTTTATTTCATTTTGATCACATACATGATACCTATGAACTTCGTACAAAGCCAAACAAGTTGTCAGTTGTTGAGAAGAACTTGGCAAAAAACTCAGGCCACTTTTTTTAATCGCCATAGTAGATACAATTTTAATTATTATTATTATTATTATTATTATTTGTCGGGCTTGGAGCCATCAGCCCCTTTGCTACCTCGACCAGTTTTGATTGATCTTTTGTAGCGCCCTTGTTGTATTATAGTTCTCTGTTTAGTCCTGTCGAGGCTAGGAACCTCCAGAGTTTCTGAACAGAGAGATTTTGTATGTCCTCAGGCTGCACTTGGTGTTGTCCTAAATGGATACTTCTTTTGTGCATGAGTGGTCCACATGAGCAGAGAACATGTATGGCAGTTTCCTCTGACTCTAGGCAAAATCTGCACATTTTGGACTGACTCAGGTTAAGTTTAAACATGTGGTAGTTTAGCTTGCAGTGGCCAGTGAGGATTCTTGTCACCGCCGAGACCTTGTACCTATTGAGTTGTAGCAGCTCTTGGGTACGTTTTCTGTCGTGTCCCTTAATAAGCGCTTTAGAGTGGCTTTGTCCTGGAGCGGATTGCCATACTCTTTGCGCTTTTGTTTGGCACATTTCGTTGAAAAGGGTCAGGGCCCTTTGTTTAGAGATACCACAGAATGGTTCTGGCCCTCTCATCAGGTGGTCTGCGCCATTTCTGGCCAGTGCGTCCGCCTTTTCATTTCCGTCTATTCCCGAGTGACCCGGGACCCATCGAATTGTGACTCTGTTTGATTCCCCCAGGACATTTAAGTTCCTTACGCAATCTTTTACTAGTTTGGAGTTGAATTCGAAAGAATTTATAGCCAGTAGTGCTGCTTGGCTGTCAGAGTTGATGTAGATTGTTTGGTTTTTTAGTTTTCGCTCTAGACTAATCTCAACACATTTGGTTATGGCGTAGACCTCTGCCTGAAAGATTGAGGCTTGTCTACCCATGCTGACACTGAGGTTGAGTTTGGGCCTCAGACCGAAAACCCCACAACCTACATCAGGTCCTATTTTGGAACCGTCCGTAAACCAAATATGACTGCCTTTTTTTTTGGGTTAGTTGGTTGTTAAGCCAGTCTTCCCTTTCAGGTATTTCAACTTGGAATAGTTTGGTAAAGTTGGTTTCTGTATGCATGCCATCTGCTGGCATTTTTAGAATGTTGTGAGCGAAAACCGACTCTTTTAACTTGTTAAGTGTTTGTGACATCCACCTAGTATTAGATTGTGTACAAAGTCGGTAAATGCAGGTGCTTGCTTCTTTTTGCACGTGGAGGTGAAGTGGAGCAAGATTAAGTAGTACATTTAGAGCATCACCTGGTGTGGACCTGAAAGCTCCTGTAATCATGACACAAGCGGTACGTTGTAGGCTGCTTAGCTTATCAACGGTTGTCTTTTGGTTGGTTTTGTATGACCATACTGCGCAGGCGTATGTGATTATCGGCCTGACCACAGCCGTATACAACCATAGAGCCATTTTTGGTTTGAGACCCCATTTGGCCCCTGCCATGCGACAACATATCCATAGAGCTACTTTAGCTTTTTGAACAATGTTGTTAAGGTGGGCGTTCCAAGTCAACTTTTGGTCAATAGTAACCCCTAGGTACTTTACCTCATTTGATAGGCTAATGGTTTTGCCATTTAGACTGGGTGTAATCAATCTTTCTAGCTTCCTTTTCCTGGTAAAGGGTACTATCACGGTTTTGTCTGCGTTTAGTGATAGTTCATTTTCTCTGCACCAGTTATTAATGGTGTTGAGAGCTCCTTGTAACCGGGTGGAGATGGTATTTAGGCATGGGCCTCTAACTACGACAACTAGGTCATCTGCGTAGCCCTGTGTGTCGTAGTCGAGTTCTGCCATGGTTACAAGCAGTAGGTCAACTGCGAGCGTCCAGAGTAGTGGCGAAAGAACACCACCTTGTGGACAGCCTCTGTTCGTGTAGAAAACATGAGTGTTTTCATTTAGTGTGGCTGTGGCACAGCGGTTTGAGAGCATGTTTACTACCCATCTTGTGGTGGTAGTATCTACCCCTTTTGCATCCAGTCCTTTAAGGATGGTTGCTGTAGGTGTATTGTCGAAAGCTCCCTCAACATCAAGGAAAGCACATAGAGCTGTTTGCCTCTCCTCTAGTGACCTTTCTGCCTTATCGATCAGAGCAAGTAAGGCAGTTTCGGTTGATTTACCCTTTTGGTAGGCATGTTGGTTAGTACTTAGTGGTCTTGAGACTAAGCACTTTGCTCTTATGTGCTGGTCGATCACTCTTTCCATTGTCTTTAATAGAAAGGAAGTGAGGCTAATAGGTCTGAAGGATTTAGGATTCGAGTAATCCTTTTTTCCTACTTTGGGTATGAAGCTTACCCTGACCTTGGTCCATTGTTCTGGCAGAACACCCCAGGCAAAACTTGTCCTGAAAATGTTTACCAGATGCGGGATGAGGAGATCCGTAGCTTGTTGTAACAAGGCCGGAAAAATGCCATCCTCGCCCGCTGATTTAAAGGGCTTGAATTTGTTTATAGCCCATTTAACCTGGTTGGGCCTAAATATAATACTGGCCATTTTCCAGTCAGTGTTGTGTACCCTGTAGAGTGGAGTCCCTCTTGGGGTTTTGTCCAAGTTTATGTCCGTGTACGAGCCTGGGAAATGGGTGACTCTTAACAGTTGTAAGGTCTCCATTTCTGTGGTCGTGTATGAGTTGTCTTGGTTTTTCAGGAAACCAAGATGGACATTTGGTGTCTTGGCAAGGATTTTGTGTATCCTAGCGCCTTGCTGGGTTTGTGCGATGCTTTCGCAAAACCGCTTCCAGGACGTTCTTTTAGCTCTTCTGATCTCTTTGTTGTATTCTGTCAGGGCTGCCTTGTACCGGTTCCACCCCTCCGGTGTTGTTGCCCGATTGAATAGGATTCTGGTGGAAGCTTTAAGTCTTTCCAACCTTTTGTTCCACCAAGTATTTTTGTTTCGATAAGAGAGTTCCCTAACAGGGCAACTTTGTTCGTAGGCATTTATAATGCCTTTTGTTAGTAAGTTGTTTAAGTAGTTTAGAGAGTCAGGTGTTTTGACATGTTTTGGAAATTCCTTTGCGGCCTCTGAGAGTTGCAGACGGTATTCATCCCAGGAGGTTGCTTTGGGATTTCTTAGTCTTATGGGTTCTGTGTTTAGAGCCCCTTGTATATCAAAAAGTATGTGTTTGTGGTCTGACATAGATGTTTCGCTACTTACATGCCAATTTGTGATTTGCTTTGTTATTGATTCAGTCGCGAAGGTAATATCTAGAACTTCCTGTCTAACTTTCGTGACGAAGGTCGGTGTGCAACCTTTGTTTAGTAAGTGTAGGTTGTTAGTTAACAGAAAATCAAATAGTAACTCACCCCTTTTGTTGATGTTCGTGCTTCCCCAGATGGTGTGATGAGCATTTGCGTCGCATCCTATGATCAGTTCTGTCTTGTGTGTCCGAGCGTACTCGATGACTTTAGACAGTTCTTCTGTAGGATCCGTCTTCTCTCCGGGTAGGTATGCTGAGCATACTAGTGCTCTAGTTCGGCCTCGTCCTTTGAGAAGTGTGATTGCTGCGACGACATCATCGCAGCAGAGTTCTAACACAGGTAAAAATGTTGTGCCTTTTTTGAAAACTATGCATGCCCTTGGCTTTGTACCATTTTCGTATGCTAGGATCTTACCTGCTCCGCTAAGTCCCGCAATTTTTGATTTGGACGTCAGCCATGGTTCTTGTAAAAGCGCAATGTCCAGGCCCATTTGGCTGAAGGCGTGTTCAACGACGGCCGAAGCCGCGGTGGCGTGATGGATGTTGGCCTGGAGTATGTGGGTAGAGATGTGGTCGGGGGCGCTAGTAGGGCTGAGCCCCTTTGCGCCCGTTACCGCGTCGGCCAAACTGTGAGCCCTTGTGGGGCTGACGCTTCGTCCTTCCTCTGGGGTTTGGTTTACCCCTCCCGGCCCCCGTGTTCTGGGGAAACCTGGGCATGCTGCTCCCCACCCCACCAGCTGCGGCCTGAGGTGCTGCCGAAGTGGCGACGCTTGGTGTAGTTGGCGTCGGCACGTTGGGCGCAGTTGAGGTCGTTGGTTCTGAGGGGCCTGGAGCAGCCGGTCCAGGAGCGGAAGGTTTTTGGGTCGTGGGTGCAGTCGCGTTGGGCTGATTAAAACCCTTGATGCGGAATTGCACCGACTTAAAGGCCAAGTAGGCCTTCAGGTCTTTCTGTCTCAGTGTCTCAACTGATAGGTCGTCTATGGATAAGGTGAGTGTAACCCCACCTTTTTCTTCCTTTTTGTTGAGCACCTTCCACAGCTCTGTGTTTAGGCCATTTTGCACCCTTAACAGACTTAAGGTCGTTTGGATGCTTTTGGCCTCTGGGTCAGGAATGTATACTATCCCTACATTCGGCTTTGGGAGGTCCTGTTCCTTGATTATGGACAGTTTAGCTCCCGGCCATGGTTGTAGGGATGGCACACAGTTCTCGAGCCATTCCCTGGCGTGTTGGTTCTCACATGAGATAAGGAGCCAGCCCGGCTTCAGTGAGATACCACCGAAGTTGGGCCCACTCCCTTTCTCGGAGTAGACTATTTTGGCTATGATCGCCTGGTACAGGGACTGTAGCTGTAAGTCTGTCATAGGTTTCGCGTCTCTTATGCCGACTTTGCAGCAAGACAAAGCCGTGCTGTAGGTGCGATTTGTTGGTTGGGCGTTCACCGGGATTGGTTTTTGAACCATTTTAGGCGATTCGTCCATTTTTGGGGCCTTCTTCGGTTTGACCTGTGGCGATTCCTCTTCAGATCGGGCCCTTTTAGATGGGCGTTCTGAGTCGGATTGCGTAGGACCGAAGTTGTACCCTAGAGCCTTGAGCTCCGCAAAAGTCTTTGTGGACAGTTCGTAGGCCTGTGAGGCTTCTACTCCCTGTGCCTTCAGGGCTCTGTAGCGGAGTCTGGCTGCACCACTTCTCCGTTTGGTTTTCGGTTCGGTGGCTGTTGTCGAATTGGCTGTAGGTTCACCTGAGGGCGGAATTGGGCTCGTAGTAGCCCTGATCGCCGTTTCGGTGACTTCAGCAACTTCCATTTGTGCTACTGGCGATTGGACGTTAGCGTCCATTGTCAGCGGCAATAGTTCCTGGCACAGTTCGTCCAGGGAGGGTGACGCAGATCCGTCATTTTTATTGTTTGTGACTGTTAGATTATCCATATAAATCCCACGAGTAACAAAGGAATATTTAGTCCACTCTGGCAGAGCCTTGTACCAGAGTAAGGCTATTTACCACACGAGGTCGCCCGGTATCGTGGGACACCGTTTTCGACTGAGCTCCCCCTCAGCCACGCATCCCTTGGCACGGTTCGTGTGACACCGTGGATTGGGGTTTTTGGAGTCGAGGTTGTCTCCTCCAGGAATTGGATGTGAAGGGAGTACGAGGATAGGGAGGGATGTGATATCTGAGAGGACGGGGAGGGGGGTCTTGGGAGGGAGTAAGGGTTGTGGAACCACTCGGAGGGTTGGAAATGCCGTTCCGAGTGTCGCCCTTCCTACTTGGCTGCTAACAGTACGGGATAGGTGGTAAATTTGCGGCGCCCGATATAAACTGTTAGCATTTCCGGGGTGTACGACGTGGACGTGTACGGATAGGACTTTTAGTCGAGTTGAGCCGATAACCCTGCGCCGCAAATCAGGGTGTACTCATCCCAACCTTCCCACCCCTACAATTTTAATTGGTTACAGTTTGAAATATCACAGAAAGGTCTGTACCTTTCTGTGATATTTCAAACTGTAACCAATTAACCATTGTTTCTGTAACCATAACGAATAAGAGTATGTTATCTTACGCCTTTTTCTGCTTATGCTATACTGTCCGTGATAATATTTAGATAACAACGCAACGGTATCGAATAAGTACTATAATTAGCTACTGTCAGTCATCCGCCTAATCAATCTGTGTTCGAAGTCTCAAGTGCTAGTAGTTTTTTGTGCTACTCATAGTCATAAAACAACTTTCTATATTATGACTAAGCGATTTTAAGACATTATCATTACCTTGGCATAGGTGGCGCTGCGGGGGTGCCTATAAATACTATACAAAGATCCTGCCCCCTGATTCTGAGCTGTTGGAAAATTTTTGATTGGAAATGTCAAAGTTAAAAAAACATAATGTTAAAAAAATAGATGGTTGTAGAATAAATTTATTTGTTGCTACCTCTGCTCTGTCTTGTATCATTCATCATTTTCATCATCATATCAGCCTATTGCAGTCCACTGCTGGACGTAGGCCTCTCCTAACACGCGCCATATGCACTCTGTCCTCCGCCTTCCGCATCCAGTCAGACCCAGCGGCCTTTTTTAGGTCGTCGGACCATCTAGCTGGAGGGCGTCCTACTTTACGCTTGCCGAGTCGCGGTGTCCACTCTAGGACACGCTTGCTCCACCGTCCATCGGTCCTTCTGCAGATATGACCAGCCCACTGCCACTTCAACTTACTTATAAAACGATATAAAAATATAGATAACACATACATTTATTACCGATTGTCGTGCAACCCGCAAATTGTCAATTACAGTTTCATAGTAATCAATCCTCGGCTGATTAGTTCGAGCACCTGTTTGTTAACAGTGATCAATTATGCATGAAACAATTGTAATGCTCATATTGTATACATGACCACTGACCTCAACCTGTTGCGGTCACAACTCACACTAACCGCGAATCAGGGGGTTGATTCTAATTTCCGTCCGGAAACGTCAATTTATTTACAGGTACAGAAATATAACGATAGAAAATAAATGATAGAAATAAAAATCATTTTAATCTGATTTAAATTTACCATACGATTTAATACCCTATTTTCTAGGCTGGCTTTTCTGATGTATGCCGTATGCCTGACGAGCTGTAGACCAAAATTATTACCACGTGGTTCCCTGAGATAGCAACACGGTGTCATGGAAGACCACAAAAAAAATGGCGTGATGACCTAGACAAATAACACTACACTGGACTACTCTGGTCACTGGTAGAGTAGCATGGAAGTCATGGCAGGAGAGCTTTGCTTTGCTTTGCTTTTTTTAAAACAGATTGTAGTACATTTATATTTATAATTTTAAAAGTAGGTAGGTATACTTTTACATCTCCAATCAGTGGGTAAGGTGCTGTTCTCCTAGCTAGCTGTTCCTAAATATTTTCGGTTACTAATAATTACCTGTACATTAAAATTTATGTATACGTACACACTTCATTTTATTTACAGTTTTTTTAGTAACCTATACTAATATTTAAAGCCGAAGAGATTGATTTTTGGGTGAATGTGCTTATCTCAGGAACCTGGAACTATCAACTACTGATTCATTATTAAAAATATTTTAATGTTGGATGGCCTATTTATCGAGGAAGGCTACATATATGTATATAATATGACGCTACGACCAATAGGACCTGAGTAGCGGTCAAACAGCGATCTACGGAAGCAAAGCCACGAGCAACAGCTAGTTCTATAAAGGCGAACAGAACAGAAGGCAGCTGCAAACTTTGTAAACAGCATTCTAATAATAATAATATAATAATAATATTCTACCACATTTACACAGCGCCATCTACTCCCAAATTAAGCAATTATATTTGCTTGTGTTATTGGTACTAAAAAACTGATATACTACTTAAATACATTTTTTTTTTGTAAATTCATACATATTATAGATAAATTACACCCAGACACAGAACAAACCTTTATGCTCATCACACAAAGATTTGTCCTGGGTGGGGATCGAACCCACGACCTCCGGTTTAGCAGTCAGGGTCACTAACCACTAGACCAACAGGCCAGTCGAAATAATAAAATTGTAAACAAAATAACTATAATTTTATAGTAGCGGACTTTGATTAACATGGTTTTGTAAATTACTGACAAAATAATTTATAAGTAATAAAGGTATCCAGTTACGTATTTCCACAACTTTACTCTCCACAACCGGCAGGGAAACCAGTTTTCTTAAATTTAATTATCACCTTATAAAAAGAGACGCGGGCCTACAACTTGTACTTATGGATGTTTAGTAGACTGCTGGTAATAAATCACTAATTAATTAGTTGATTTCGTTTTACAATGAATGTGCTTACTGTGATATGGGTTGTAACATTCGTGATTATGTAGAATGCATTCACATTCTAATGAATTCATTCATTAGAATCTTACTAATATTATAAACTAGAAATTGCTAATTTAGAAATTGACTAACCTGTTGGCCTAGTGGTTAGTGACCCTGACTGCTAAGCCGCAGGTCGTGGGTTCAATCCCCACCCAGGACAAATCTTTGTGTGATGAGCATGAAGGTTTGTTCTGTGTCTGGGTGTAATTTATCTATAATATGTATATATTTCCAAAAAAAAATGTATTCAGTTTTATATCAGTTCTATTTCTATTTTATTTTTTTTAAAAAGACAACGCCCGCACTAGGGAATAAGCCCTGTGTCGCGGGGAGCTTTACAAACATGAAACTAACGGACACAAAGTACACCCAGACTAGAAACAAATATCTATGAATCACACAAATATTTGTCTCGTGTGGGAATCGAACCCACGTCACCCAACACGGCGATGTAGTGGCGAGGCGACCACTTTAACCACTGCGCCACGGTGACAGTTGTTTAGTACCCATAACACAAGCAAATATAATTGCTTAATTTGGGACTAAATGGCGCTGTGTGAATGTGGTAGAATATTATTATTACTTATTATTATTGCACGGGGCTTCGCTCCCGTCGTTCTTTATTTTGCTACTACTCAGCTCCTGTTGGCCGTGCGTAATGTTTTATAGCATATAGCCTAACTCTTATGCTTATTTCGTCATGGAAAAGCTCGGGTCTCCCCTCTTATATCTAGAGAATTGCGAGAGGGTTTAGGTTTGTTTAAAAATGTGATGTTACATATATTTTCTATTATTATAATATTTATTACAAACTAACTTCTACCTGGCGCCATCTTCATGCATCACAACAACCATCCTCAATTCTTCACCAAACGCGTTAACAATATTAAGCTTCAGTGAAGGTTATGCATACTCTGTAATTCCGTAATCTAATTCCTTCGTTTACAGACTTCCAGTTTATTTACGCGTTTCATATGAAAATATTTTATATTTGGGTAGACCCCCATAATACATAATTGAATCTCTCTTCATTCGAGCCCTCGTTACTGAGTAATGTGCATGTAAAATTGATGAATGAATATGATACCAGAAAAAAATATTCCCTCGGAAAGAATCCCTGAGTGATTGTGTCATTTATTTTACAAACATACAGTAATTGTTTATGTACAGATCTACCAAAGTTTAAACAAAACCTTATTAGATATTATGAGACAGGAGAGATAGTTTTTTTTAGTAAAACTTCCTATAAAAATTATTAGCACACAAACATTAATTACTCAACAATAATTAATATAAGTGTATCTATCTAATAATTGTCGCTGATAAATCGAGATGCTCCTTGGATATACGATGTCTATATGACACAACGTTTTCGTCCCTGTCACACATATCTTCTTTGTGCTTTGTGCGAAAGGGATAGAGATTAAGCTCTCTAGTTCTGGTAGTTTATTTTCATGGTGAGAGTCAAAGCTTTAGTGGGTAGTGCCTATTCCAGTCTTCCACTACTTACGCGAATGATATTTCAAATTTTGAGAGAAATCTTTTTGACATTAGTAACCCATTACTATTGTGACAATGTGTGAGAGACTATTGTTTATTTTCTTTAATATTTTACCGATGTATTGTGCAACAAAGGCTTTAAGTAAAATGCACAAAACGGAACTCGTTTTCTTATTCGGCACTTTCACTTTTTATGTGTATAAAGTTATTAACAATACTGTACGATAGGATGCATTTGTTTGACTCACCTATCGATTACAATATAAGCATAAGCTCTCGTATAAGCATCAAATACAATAATACATTTACTCAATAAATAGTTGTGCAGTGGAATTGAGTGGAATAAAATGCTGTCCTATTTTTATAATCTGCGGTAGCGCGCAGATCCTAGGTCTATGGTTATAATGACATATTTGACAGAATTTCAAGTATAGTAGCGCTCTCCTTGTGACGTCATTTTTGCACAGAAATCTGTATCAGATACTACAGCACTACGACACTCGCACATAGCAGGGCAACCTGATGATTCAATTTATCCATAAGATGGTAAATGATAATGGATGGTAGATGGCAAATGACAAAAACCACCACACCCCAGCAGAACCACTAGTTAACTGACAGAAAACCACCGCTCAAAAGAACCACAACATCCCTAGTAGTGGTTTTTTATCTGCGTCTTCACATGGTGAATTTATTTAGACGGCGCTGAACTAATTTTTTTTTTGGAAAACAGACGTACGGCCCGCCTAATTGTAAGCAGTTAACGTAGCCTATGGACACCAGGAATACCAGGGGTTCACGCGCAGACACCTATTCAATCCTTTTTTAAATAACTTGCTTATTTTTCAAAATTAGGTACCCCGTGTCAGTAACACGATATCTACCTCTTTATTACATACAATCATGTTTTATGCACCCATATAATATCATTGGCATACAGTATTGTACAGCATATTACAACAGACTTAACAAGCTTCACACTGAACTAGCTCGTAAATTGCCGTATCACCGTTGTAAAAAAATCTTTTACGATGTGGACCATAGAAAATAATATTAGAAAGCGTTTGTTAATTTGACAGGTCGTCAATAAATTCGAAGGCGCGTGTAATTGACAGCATTAACTGTAGAACAATAATTACTTGCGTGTTATTGACACGTAATTATTTCGCAATTTATTTGTTAGTTGTATAGATAATGGAGATGATAGACGCTGAGTTATAAAAGCAAAATATAAGGTTAATCTTTGTTTGTTTTTAAATTACATCATATTAGACTACATTGCATTGGGGTCTCGAGTAGAAAAGAGGTCCACACATTTAGGACGCTTTTGGCTTAAGTGTGAGTACCTACGGTTTATGTTCGCTAACGAAACTTTAGCAGTAGGATAATTCAATTGTAAGCTTCTAGTTACTTACTACGAAGACTGAGCTGGTAGTAAATAAAAAAAAAGTCCTACAGAAAAAAATACAGAATAGTAATTTATTGTTGCAAATATAAAGTAACATTTTTATTTAACTTAAAACAAACTACAGTTAAACAAATTTAATTGATGTTTACTTATATTCAAAAGTACAAATCGAACAACAAAGTCCAATGTTTTTAGCCAGAGATAGGTCTTTAGAGAATTTATCTATGAAAAGTGACGTATTATATTTATTTTACGAGAAATATGTCATCCGTAATAACCCAGCATTAATTGTAACTTATAGACGTCCCTTGTTTAAACATAGGTCTTCCCCAAGGGCTTCACCGATGGTCATTCATCCGTCCATTGGCGCCATGTTGACTTTTTTACCCAACTGACTCTGAAGGAGGGCAGGCAGGACTAACATTGGAAAGAATTAAGCCGATCTTAATTAATTCCGCGTTTTATAGTCGCTGCGTAGAATAATTCTAGATTTTTGGACTTGTTCCATAGCTGAAAAATTTTAAAACAGGTTAGCGGGATTTTTTTATTAAATAATTGAATTAGTTAAATAGTCAGTCCATCGACATCGTACTAAGATTACATCTCGTGGTCATCATTTGCGAACTATTCGTATGCACTGATTCAATTATTAGTTTTACGGATTGATCTATCTCATTGAATTGACTGCATACAATAATCATCATCATCATCAGCAACCCATTAAGTCCCACTGCTGGGGTCGGGTCTCCTCTCCTCTAACTAGAGAGCTGAGAGGGTTCAGGCCACAGAACAGAGATAGGTTTGTTTAGGCTATAATCCACTCACGCTGGCCTAGTGCGGGTTGGTGGATCAGACATACTCATAGAATTTCTTCTGAGGTATGTGTGTTTCCTCACGATGTTTTCCTTCACCGTTAGCAGATGGTAAGTCTCTTGACTAGTACATATAAATTCTACAAAGTGGAATTCACATTGGTACTGCCGGTCGGGATCGAACTCGGACCGCGTGATTTGCACGCCGGTTCCTTATCCATTCAGCCACCATCGCTTCATACAATAATGGCGACACCAAATCGTAAGTTGGCCAGTCATGCCGAAGGCTATTGGCTAACACATAAAAGTGGGTATTTAAAAAAGAAAGTAACGTTCATCGGTCATCGTGAAACACAGTCGAGTTGATAAAAGGTCACCCCACACCACTGGTATTGTTCCGTTTGATTGATATTATCAATTCATTTCGGCAGTCTTCAAACTAAACTAAACAACTACTAAATTGGCATTGGAATAAGATCGAATAAGGTCGTTGAAGGTAGTATTTGATAAAGAATAAAACACATATTTTACTAGACAAATAAACGATTTTGAGTTAATTCTAGAAAAGCATTGCGCATGAGCACTATGTGACAAAAATTGAGTAGCAAGCAGCCAAGTATTTCAACAATTGGAACTAAAATAGGATTAGAAAAACAAATCAAATGAAATTCTTATTTTAATATTGTTTTCGTGGCAGGTAAACAGACTGCCAATATATTATAATAATATTTCAGGGAAGTGCTTGTGCATGTAGACACTATACTTACTACAAGTTAACTAATAATATATAATTATATAAATACATTTATCGGTTACGTGATAAACAATTCGAAACTTATGAATTCGTGTCATAGCAGTCCTACAGCTCTGAGTAAACATTATTTTATGTAAGAGTCTATGTAGCCTGAGCTCAGATTAAATTGAATAATACCATCTAATACAATATTCCACGAGAACCTTCCCGACAACCTTGTATTCATTACTAGAAGTCGTGCGGGGCTTCACTCCCGTCGCTTTTGTTTGGCCACTGCTCAGCTCCTATTGGCCGTAGCGTGATATTATATAGCCTATAACCTTCCTCGATAAATGGGCTATCTGACACTAAAATATTTTTTCAAATCAGACCAGTAGTTTCTGAGATCCTAGCGTTCAAACAAACAAACTCCTCAGCTTTATTATATTAGTATAGATTTGTTAATCTTCGAACTTGTATCAACAACGCAGTCTAGTATTATTTACACTAAGAAACATTATACGATATTATCAAGCTATTGTTTCATAACGCATCACGTAAGGCGTGTAATACTTACACTAGTATGGGTCAGCCGAGTGGGAAAATTTAATGTAGTTACGTAAATTACGTAGATCAGGCGTTCTTAAAGTGTGCAAAAGTCCCAAAGTGTATAAAGCACTTTAAACTTATGTTGAGATTATTTGATGAGCGATGGTGGCTGAATGGATAAGGGACTGGTAGCTTGCAATCCCGACCGGCGGCAGTACTAATGTGGATTCCACTTTGTGGAATTTATATGTACTAGTCAAGTGACTTACCATCTGCTAACAGTGAAGGAAAACACGTGAGGAAACCCACATACCCTAGAAGAAATTTTATGAGTATGTCTGATCCACCAACCCGCACTAGGCTAGCGTGAGTGGATTATGGCCTAAAGCTTCTCAGCTCTCTAGTTAGAGGAGAGGAGACCCGAGCCCAGCAGTGGGACGTAATGGCTTGCTGTTGATTGAGATTATTTAGTCCAACGATTTTCCTTTTTATAATAAAATATCTCCGGCTTAGTAGTCACTATTCACTAGGCCAACAGACCAGTCTTTTGCCTATAAGTATAAAGTGCAAAATTGCCCAGCAGCGTTTCTCATCTTGTAACATTTCCACTGTGAGTGCGTATGTAACGCCAACTATATAGGTACACCGTAAGATATGGTAAGAAAAGGATGCAAGACAATTATGAGAGTAAGTAGTGTAATTAAGACAGCGGATGACATATATTAGATGGATAGAAATCGCTAATTATACAGCTAGAAATGTCTAGACTGGTTCAAAACAAGTTTTTGTGAAAGAAACCATAAATGGATGGACATTACGTAGAATTAAGAATGTGGTTGAAGTTGTAGTTTTGTGGCATTTTACGATAGACTATTTAGTTTTTTTTTCCTACCACGGTGGTGGCGAACAAGCGTATGGCCTGGCTGATGATACGTGGCTATCACTGCCTATGGACGCCTGTGACGCCATGCCAGAAGCATCACATACGGGTTCATTCATTTCAGCCTATTGCAGTCCACCGCTGGACCTAGGCCTCTCATAACATACGGGTTGTTGACCCTTTAAAATCCCTTCCAATGAGTACTGGATACCAGTAGTCACTAGTAGAAATGTTGTATTTTGTAGGGTGGAGGTACTTTCCCAGCCTTGGGCTCAGAACTAGCGACAGTAACTCGGTGCACTCTATCACTTTTATCACCGAAAGAGTTTTATTAAAGGAATGCCAGTGTATAAAGAATGTACTTAGACAGATTGTAAACTATCAAAAGTTTTTTTAAAAAGACAATTTCAGCACTAGAAATAAGCCCTGTGTTGCGAGGGCCTTTAAAAGACATAAAATTACGGACACAAATACCCACTTGGAACAAATACAAATATGTATGAATGACACAAATATTTGTCTCGTGTCGAGATCGAACCCTTGTCACTCGACACGTCGATGTTAGTGGGGAGACGAGGACAACCATGACAGAAACTTACAATGAGAATATAAATTATATATTTTTTATATTAGAATTTATAACAGTTTTCCACTATTGTTGATGTAATCAGAGACTTCTTGGCGTGTTGTCAAAATAATATAATTTCATTATAGAAATTACCATTGTACTTATTTGGAGCATTTAATTCGAAGTCATTCGAATATAATATTTATTGACGATTGACGTAAACGTGTTTACTTAATGATCACAATTCTGAACTAAAAAGTATTGTTCATTAAAAGTTAAGAATAATACCTACCGGCGAGGTTATGCAAGTAGCAACAGAAAGTTGAGTGACGTGGCACCGGCAGTGATACACAAGGTTTATGTAATTTAATTTTATTGCATACTGCAACTTTACTGCATTGACAAACGATACTGTTTGTAAAGATAATTGTATCCTTACAAGAATAATATACGTGAAAGTGTTTGTAAGTATAGGGCCGCGTGGAAGGACTTGCATGTGATGGGCCCGAGTTAGTACCGAGTCGTCACTGTTAATAATAATAATAATAATAATAGTTTATTGCCACAAAAAACAGTTACACAGTAAAACATTTAAGATAATGAGTACAGTATAAAAGTGAGGCACAACAGATACTTATACTGCTTCCCATACTAAGCAAGGCTTGTATTATGGGCAGTTTGAAAAAATCTTATTTAAATATTATTTCAATAACGACAGAGAGTAGATTATCCAGAAAATGACGTATGTACTTAGTCTGTTGGTCTGTAAGGTACTGAATGAACATCAGCAGCAACTAAGTTCAATATTTCTTGCACTTATATTTTAATTCGTTTAACAATAAACAACAAAGATGTTTGTTGTAGTAGGACTGTGTGCTTAAGGGACTGTATACAAACAAGCACAAGTGCGAGCTCGGGATAAAAGGTCGCGAAGGATCTTTTATCATCTCGGATCAAACAAGGAGCTTGACGAAGGTTATTGTACGACATCGCTTAAATAACCTTTATTTAGATGCATTTGCTGTATTGTTGTGAAAGGATGACGCCTCTTTTGTAAATATTGACTGAAACTTAAGCTTGTTCTTTATCTTAATTGAACAGGTTTTGATATCAAAATTAGATTTGGAAGGTTTTAAAAAACTTGGTTTACCAAACAGATTTACCAAGATTTTTTTTACGTAACGTAACTGGAACAATCCCAGTGTCTCAGGGGACTTTATAAGTATACAATTACTTTTATTTAAATTGGTGAGTGATGTCGACGACTAGAATATTTTGAAATTGAAATTTTATATACACCATTAAATACATGAACATAGGATCAGGCCTATATTTAACCAGCTATGTCAGGTCCCATGATGAGAGGCGAGACTGTTGCAATTAACATATTTCATAACAGAATAAACTAATAAACACGCGTTTATTACATACCCTAAAAGTAATTCTAAGTCTATATCCGATCCACCAACCCGCATTAGGCCAGCCAGCTCTCTAGATAGAGTAGAGAGGTCCCAAACCCAGCAGTGAAACATTAATAGGTTGCTGATGATGATTTGAAAACATTAAAAATAATAACGTCGTGAAGATCGATGATCTATTAGTTGACAACAAACTGACACACTATAGATTGTGATCACTAGTCCGTAAAACAAGTATTTAATCAAGCAAATGCCTTAGTTTCACTTCTTGGTGTTGAGGAGGCGTGGCTATAACCACCTTTATTTACTAGTCATTATTCTACTTTCATTAATCATTATGACGTTGTTATCTCAATAATATAATCTTACCTAAGACAGTTTCGTAATTAACAGACTAACTGCTTGTCAGTTAGGCTGGATGAAGCGATGGTAGCCGTAATTAGATATATTATTATGTGACAAATCATGTGGTCCGAGTTCGATTACGTCCGGCAGTACCAATGTGGATTTCACTTTGTGGAATTTAAATGTACTAGTTAAGTGACGATGATGATAATGGTATGGAGGTATCATTAAATTCATAAATGAAAAATTCATACTTTAGCATTTGGATTTATAGGGCAGTTGTTGAATGTGATCAAGATTAATGAAGATGTAAACAAAAAGATAAAACAAGGTGACTCCATTCTAAATACATTATAGTATAGTATAAAATAGTCATAAAAGAACACTTCTGAAAGGACATTAAGGGATGACCCTTGGCTCCTCTGGCTGACGTCAGAGGGCTTATCGCAGCAGATGAATTATTTAACTAAGTAACCGACCCTCTACCAACCGACGATTTTGAAAGAATAATTTATAAACATACCGGCTACATTTCTAGTTACTTTAGTTTTGGAAATAAGCCAATGATATGGTTCCTTTAAATCTGTGTGAGGCACTCCCAACTCTCTGATTCATACGAGATCACCTGAGATTTAAGGGAGGTTTTAGACTTATGATGGATTCGTTTATTCCTGATGTTCACTGAGATACTAAGTGAATGAGCAATACGGACGCTACTATAATTATTAGGATTCAGACTGAACACAAATTACCAGACATTAGAAATCTCACCACTTTGGACGTTCTAATGGTGTCGTCGATCTTCTTTTGTTTTATTGTAATAACGTAGCTTTGTAAGTTTACCATATAACTCCGGCGCCCGGTAATTTCAGGGTCTGATAATTACCAATATGATACGGAATCTTAGCAACGGAAACACTTGGGAGATTCGTTCTTGTACTTAAATTGTTAATTTTGATGCGCAAGTCTGATACTCAATACTCAATCATTTATTGCTTCCATAATGTACAAATAGGTGGTAGGTATAATTTAGGTTACAATTATACACAGCACAATAATTAGAAGAGAGGAAGAGGGCTAAAATTAAAAGTAGCTATTTACATAACAATAATGTACTAGTTATTAATAAAATTTACCTACGTTGATGATGACAAGAAAGAGCGGCACGAAATAAGAAACAGTGCAACCATCTAAGAGATTCAGTCTTGGACTCAAACAGTATATGTTTGTACAGTTTTATGATAAGGCGACAAAAAAAAATCATGTTGTCTCAGTAAACGAATTACGCGCGGGCGGAGCCGCTGCATCTAATAAATTAAATTTAACACAAGAATCCCTCGTGGTTCCTATTTTAAATAATATATTCTGAAACGACAATATTATATGTAAGTACTTCTTGCTTACACGCCCAAGATGTAAGTCTAGTTCACCCCGGAACGGCAGTGACACGCAACGGACAGCCTTGCCCGAACTAGGTTAATAGTCAGGTGTAGTGGCTATTTTGTGCTAAGGGCTCATACAAACGTTTTACCTTATTATCTTTTAGAACAGCCAACTTCAACCATTTGCTTTAAGTATTATGAGGTCCCCTTGAGTTAAAAAGCTGCGGTTTGTGTAGATTTCTTTTAAATAGACTTGTTGATCTTATTTTAATTTGTAATTTTCCCCCCTTTTTTATTTTATTCCTATACTTAGGTAGTTTTTATTTGTTAATATTATTGTTTAAATTTAGTTTAAAATATTGTATATATGTCAAGAGTACTCCCAGCCGCGGTTGATAAAGAAATGCGTTTATTACAAAAGGGAATAAATAGGTTGTTTTATATAAACAACGCGCGTTACTACTTTTGGCGTTGCAGATTTCTATTGGCTATAGAAACCGCTTACATTCGACAAGCTGTATACTTATCTGCTATCATTGTTGTATAAAAATAAGGTTTTAATCAAAAGTTTTTGTTTTGTGGTTTTCACATAGCTGGCGAAATGTGGGTGTGTGCCACCCCTGCCTACTCTTTCGGGGAAAAAGACGTGCTGCTATGTTATGTTATCATAATTTCAACCCATAAACGTCCCACTGCTGTGCTCACATTATGTCATATTATGTTTTAATCAAAGGTTAAGTATAAGGATTTCTCGAGTAATCATAAAAACAAGTAACTCCTCATATTTTTAATCGACGTCAAAGGGAGATTTATAGTGAGAGGGATATCTATTTCAATTCTAATTCTTCAAACAATATTTATATAACATCCATCCTAAAATAAATTAAACAGAATATCTAAATTAATTAGCGTAACGAAATAATTAAATTTAGTATTCTGACTGCGCCCAGACAAACACAATTTATTAAATTATATTTGTAAGAAAGAGCAGAAAGATTGTTCTGTCTTTTACTTACTTATAGAATTAGACTTCGCCCAGTTACGTATATACCTATTAAGTTTATAATTAAATAATATTATTTTTAAAACTGTTAATACTTAGTATTTAAAGAAACTGTTTGTAGAGTATAAAAAACAGTAAAACCGTTTTGGAATTAGATTAGGTATAAATACAGTTATTGTCTTTGATCCATTGTAATTAAAAGAGATTGCCGAATGGGAAACTGACTGGCATGCAAAGTATGCGGTACGTGTTTGATTTATTCGCTCTACGACCGGCATTACCACTGTGGAATTAAATATGTAGAAATTGTGTACCTATAGGCAAATTGGCAATAGAATAAATAATAACAAAAAAACAATTATAAACCTCTATTGAATTGTTTTAAAATGTGTATAACAAGAAGTTACAGCTTAATGCCGCTGTAATCGGCATCATCATCATCATCTCAACCCATAAACGTCCCACTACTGGGCACGGGTCTCCTTCAAACAATGTGGAGGAAATTTAACTTACTATACCACGCTGGCCAGACGGGCATAAGAAAGTATATTGAATAATACAATTTGATAGCATTTCGACAGTTATTTCTTTACAAACATTCTAAACCTATGCCGCCTTATTACAGAATATGGACTAAATATTAAACCAGGTTTAAAGTGACATAAGCCATTGTTTTAGTGTCAAAGTTGTCAATTTAAAACTGGTTTAAAGCTTAGTCCGTATTTTATAATAAGGGGGATGCAATTCGGCCTGAGTATAGTTAGTTACGTATTGGAAAGCGCAGCGTGGGGCGGCCTCCCGCCACATGGGCCGACGCCGATGATCTTGTAAAGGTTGTGGGTTGCAGTTGGTTGCAGCCGGCACAAAATCGCTCGCAGTGGCAGAAATTAAGTGAGGCCTATGTCGTCATTGGGCTGATATGATGATGATGATGATGATAGTTACAAATAAACACACATTGTATGTACCAAAAAAACACACACAAAACAAAACAGTACCAATTTAGATCTACAGATAACAGTAATTTGTCTAGTGACAAGAGTATGACTGATCCGATCCAGCAGCCTACATTGAGCCAGCAGGCTGAACTCTAGGTAGAACGGAGCAGTACCATGCCTAGCAGTGGGACATGAATGTGTTGATAAAACTTTATATTTTAATTTTCAATCCTCTTTCAAAACGCACGATAAGTTATAGTTGTTAATAGTGAAATCAGAAGCTCTGGATGGTTTGACAACTGGACAGCAACCAACCTCTTCAATAAGAAGAATAATACGTTGCATAATAGCAATATTGCAACTCAGTAATATCGTAAATGTACGTGTGAGGTGTGTTCCCAACATTGTACTCCGCAAGATATTATAAAACTAATATAATATTGCACTTTCACTGTTTAATGTTCTTGCGCGAGTCATTAAGCTTAAATAAGCTACGTGTTATACGCCGTGGGTACCTTAATGCAACTTGTGGAGATAAAAACAAGATCCTACTACAAAATACATACACTGGACAAGTAACTAGTTAAAAATGGAACTTTCAGTCGGATGTTTTTTGGTACTTTCGTACTAAAAATAGTCTACTATTGTTCATGAAGGCTTTTTTATTCAAGCAAATATACAAACTTTTCAGCTTCATAATATTGTAGTAATTGTAGATAAAACATGTACCTACTCAGCTGTGTTATTGACCGTAAGGAGAGACGTCATAGTGCCTTTTCACATTAACCTGACCACTGTTGTATTACACAATCTATTATTATATTTCTCACAAGTGCTATGTCGAAAATCTGACTACCAGACTGCCGCGTCGAAGGAAATAATGGTTATGGATATCGGCTCGCCTGGCTCTAAAAACGCAGAATGCCAACATACTCACCAAAATTTTTGAAGTAAAAGTGCTCCCAACGATTGTCCTCAATAAGAGACCAACACTGGGTGTCACCGTAAGGCTGCAACTGCTGTAGCGAACTGGCTGGCTCACCTCACATCGACAAAACCATAAAAATTAAATCCATAGTTTCCTTAGAGCTAGCAGAAAAGTTACCCTCCGAGATGGAAGGCAAAGGAATTTGAAGGCAAAGGCCTTCAAATAGCTCAGAGCCATGTTCATCATCTCAGCCTATTTCAGTCCACTGCTGGACTATGCAGAGCTGTGTTACATTAACTAAATGCTGTCAAAATAAATTAGGCTTCTTTAAATAAAAATACACTATTTATAATATCAAAGAATATTTAATATACACACAAATAAAACCAGACGAAATGCAATCAAAAGTTTCAAAGCGCAATGTCATAGCGATGGACGGCTCGTGATAAAAATACCTATAACAATACGGATTGGCGTTCGGCCAGCTCACAGCGTGCGGTTGTCGTCACCTCGACGTCTTGTTTCAACAAGTTTTATCAAACCAACCCATCGAAACTAAATCTATTTACCTAATAAAGCAGTTGGATAAGCATCGAATGAAGGTAGCTCGACAATCCCACACAGTATTGACTTTTACTTCACCATGTTGACCCTGTTTCTGCGTGGTTCCCGCAAAAGTAACATATTCTCTTTGATCAGCATTTACATACGGGTGTTACTATAATATCTTATACTAATATCCAGTTTGCTTTTAAAATGAGATACATTCGTAACATTTTCTGTCAGGACGGCATCAAGATAGTATTTTGTTTTCTTAGGTACTTGTACGAGACGGAATATTACTATTTGCATAGGTTCTACTGAATGTAAGCTTATTTTATAAATCATGTAAATTGTGAGAGTTTATTTGTATTTTAAGGTTTTACCAGTACAGATATAAATAAAGGTTTGTATTAGAATTACATTTTACAGGCCACTAATGTCGTATCAGGTTTCGGTGGAGTGTCCCTCAAAGCGAAGTGGTGGTACACAGAGGGATTTTAGTGGGTATACTGGACCTCCGCCATCTTCGGCCCATTGAGCCCCACATAACCGTTGCCCCCATTTATAAAACAATGGAATTATATTTTACAACGCGCGCCGCGACAATCGTATACGTGAGGTTAATAAATTAGGTACTATTTACCAGTAAAAATTTTGGAAATTCTTTATAACAGCCCAATTAAACAATAAAAGGTTGCGTATTTTGCTAATGATTCAGGGTTTACAATAAATTTTGCTTTATAATAATAAGGTAGGTAACGGACTATACATGGTTTCTTCCTAACTTTCAAATAAAAAATCATAAAAATATAATTTACTTACAAATCCTTGTACATACAACGCTCATGTGATGCTCTTGGTGTTGCAAGCGTCCTTATACTACGGTAATCGTTTACCGGCGCGGTATTTAAAAAAAAACATATCTATTTAAATTATTCTGTCTTAGACGCTTTTAGAAAGACAGATAAGTTATAGTTTACCATAAAATGGTAAGTAGTTCCATTTTATGAACGCGTGGCGCCTACACGAATTATTACAGCAATTTGCCGCAAAACATAATAACATGTTGGGTATAATTTAAATGCCATTCAACTGTCTCAGTAACATATCAATTTATAGTCGTAAAACAGTTACAACTTTCCCTTTCATTATTATTTTAATGAGCACTGACATACTACGTTGTTACTCTTATTATATTTTTTTTAAATATGTTAATATGAGCGATCGTGGCTGAATGGATAAGTGACCAGCGTACTAAACACGCAGTCCGAATTCGATTCCGACCGACAGTACCAATGTGGATTTCACTTTGTGCAATTTATATGTACTAGTCATGTGACTTACCATTATATCTGCTAACGGTGAAGGAAAACATCGTGAGGAAACCCACATACCCTAGAAGAAATTCTAAGTGTATGTCTGATCCACCAACCCGCCAGCGTAGTGTGTTAGGTCAGCTTGTGTGGATTAAGGCCTAAACAGTCTCAACTCTCTAGATAGGGGAGAGGAGACCCGAGCCCAGAGTGGGACATTAATGGGTTGCTGATGGATGTTAGTATATGACCTCAATGTCAACTGAAAAATAAATACCATTCTTTCTAAATTATATTTTTAACCTTCAGTAACACCTAAATTAAATATTCATAGTTTGTCACTCAAACTAACTAAAAGATTTATGTAATCTAAAACTGCAATGAATTTTAAACTACGTACCTATTACTAATATATTCTAGCATGCGCACCAGCGCTTTATTAGGTAGATTAACAGCTCCCGTTCGTAAATTCACTTTGGAAGTAGATTGTTGTGAAGCGCATCAAACACCTGGGGCCAAAGTAAACAGTATAGTAGGGACACCGAACCATGCTTTGCCTCTACAAACACCGGGCGTTTACAAAATAAATTTGGGTGTTTTAGTGCCCACATAGGCCAGACTAAGCGGGCTATTACTGATAGGGTCAAAGAACATATCGCCACTGTAAAATCAGCGACTCTCCAATCGGACACAAATTAAATTACAATGAATATTAAAATGAAATGTCCAGAAATGTAGTTCAACTCATGATGGTCGAATCGTGGCCCTGGATATAAAACGACGGTATCCCATAGAATTTAAATTGATTCATCGTAATTAACTCTGGTATATCGACATTAAACAAAGCTATAAGCTTGGTTTTTTACAAAACAATCAAATAAAATTCGCTTGAGGCGCTCATTGCATTGTAGTACTGAGATGTTCGTGACGATCATCGTGGTTAAGCAACACTCGGCAAGGTCAATCCATGATGGGTGACCGTTTGTGGCAATTTCATTCTCGAGCGTCTCCATGCTTCAGAAGGCACGAAACCGTTAGTCCTGGTTACCACTTAATGTGGTAGTCGTTAAGTCAAGTTGGAAGCCTTCTGGGCGACTTGATAAATTCCAATACCAGGGTCTGCCTCAAGCTTACGCGATAAGATAAGAAGATTCGCTTTAGTAACCGGAATAATATCGATCGTAAATTAACTATGTAGTAGATATCATTTGATAGTAAGAGAAAAGGTTATTCGTACTATTATCTGTTGCCTTTCCTTATAAGCTTGAGTGCAAATTTAAGTAAAGTGTGTCTTGTTAATATAGAACTAGACTTTCCACTCGTATTATGTGAGAATTATACAAAGGATTAACGTTGGTTATTATCTTATTAAAGCTATACAAAACATTGTCGTCGCCAAGACCTTAATGCGTTATATTTGATAGCGTAATAATGTAACAATGTATTTAAAGTACAGCGAAGCTTCTTCTTCTTAGTGTTTTTTTCATATGTAAGTTGGCAATTGTTTTCGCAATTTTCACCTTGAACGCCGCACGCTGCTTTTATAAACAGGGAACACACGTAGGTACTTTTGCCAAACAATTGTCGCAGGTTTTTAAGCCACTACCTATATATATTTCTGCGGCCCGGCCTGCTAAGGAATCGTTTTGGTTTAATATGTAACTGTTCAACAAGAGTAAGCTATCATCATCATATCAGCCCAATGACGTCCACTGAATGCTGAACATAGGCCTCACCTAATTTCTGCCACAGCGAGCGATTTTGTGCCGCCAACCATCCAACGGCCACTCGCAACCTTTACGAGGTCGTCGGTCCATTTAGCGAGGGCCTATAAGTAAGTATAAGTAAGCTATACATACTATTATTCTAAATTTTAATAATGTATTCATAAAATCCATATTTAATTTGACAAGTTTCATGCTTGCTTTATTTTACTCGCCGAGAGTACAGAGAATTGCATTCAATCTTGTATAGTCTAAAGGAGTTTTAATATTCATAAGAAATTCAAATAAGAAAAATCAACTCAAAGAATATTTAGTGCTTATGCTATACTCAAAGAATCTTATGCTATGCTTACTAAAAATATGTATACTTGTATGAAATATATTATGCATACACGCTGCAGTGGTTATCTAAAGATTGCTTGGCTCGCAAACCAATCCTTAAATGCTGCAGCTTTATAACATTATATTATTATTTATTGAAGCAATTTTGTTTGTAATCATCTCGTTCACAGTTTTGTTAGACAATTTGTAAGTATCCGTTCCTCGAGAAATGTAGGAGATTGAAGAAAAACATCACTTTGTTGTGTATCCACTCTAGAAACTCTTGGAATTAAAATCGAGATGGCTCCGGGTTATTTTATTTATGATGAGAATTTTTTACAGATTAGATCCTTGATCTCTGGTCGTACGCCTTAATTTATTGTATCTCGGAGAGTTCTCTAGAGGAAAAGGTTCTAAAGAGGATACCTATAAAAAACAATAAAATACAGGACCAGTCACAGATTTCATCATCATCATCATATCAGCCCAATGACGTCCACTGCTGAATATAGGCCTCACCTAATTTCCGCCACAGCGAGCGATTTTGTGCCGCCCGCATCCAATCGTTACACAGATTTACTGTTGATGAAATAAAAAAAAACATAAAAGGGTGACACCACCCTTTTATGTTTTTTTCCATTACCATCCACACGGATGTCATTGTCGCATAAACATTTAAAAAAAGATTAGGTATATGTAGATTTTGTCAAAATTTCTAAGAAAAGTGAAGGCACATTTTATTTATCACGATTTTATCACGTCATACTTTTTGGATTACAGAATTAAGCTATCGCTATATATTTGATAGCAAAGAAAAAAAAAAGCTTAAAGTTCTCTCGATTAATTTCCGTTTACAAAATTTTATAAAACTTATTAACTTGCAACCTATTCTAATTTGCAAAGTAATATGGTTTGTATCGTGAATGCGTGCGTCGAAATAATTTAAAATGAACCGGTAAACCTGTAGAGGTTATAATCGTGTGATATTCTGAAGTCACGCAATCTAATCTGCAATTGCACGAAAAAAATCGTAATATTTACAAGTCAGGAAGTTATGAATGAGCATGTACAGGCTTATTAAAGGTTTATTGTAATAACTTTATATTTGTTTGTTGAACGTAATACAGAAATATGAAACACTTAATTCTATTATTTAAAAGCGTAACGGCATGTCAAGTTTCTGAAAAATATATCTAAATTCTAAAGCATTAAAATATTCCCAGGCTCTAGGTTTTTACCTAAAGCCTGGGAATCTTTAGCTTTTGCTTAGGTCTCAAAACTACGATTTTGTGTACATAATACTGATGAATAATAATAAAAAAGGGTCACCCTCGATTTTTCCAGGATTCTATCAGCAGATCTTGACCTAAAGATAATAGGACCAACTAAAAAGTTATACAAACAAATAAATAATTTTCGAAGGTTAAAAATAAAACTCAAAAACGAATATTTGTCAGATCTATACAAATAAATAAAATTGAAGTATCTGTTTGTAATATAATTTACTTTGATTTCAGAAATTTTAGGGTTCCATGAAAAAATATTTGGGTTCAGGAGATTGGTTTTTCACGCGAACGTAGTCGCGAGCACAGCTAGCAATAAACAATCATATAACCTGTGTTGCTTAAAAACACATTACTTTTAACTTAAAAATACGTTAAAATCTGTAACGTCTGTTTTTGTAAGAATGTAGAAAAATATAAAAACTGGCTAACGACTTAGGCAAAACAGTTATGAAACAAACAATAGTATCATAAAGTTTTTCAGTTAAAAGCCGCAGCTGTGAGAGGAAAATAAGGTTTACGATGACAATTCATGATTTATTATTCGTCAACGAATGAAACCTTTATGTTTCTAAGGTTTTACTTCTAATAATTTCAACCCTAGTACCTACTTATTCAAACTTTTATGTTTATTAATAAGGTGAATTAGGATAATAATAGAAAAGCTCTTCTGATTTCGAAATTGATTTAAACATGAACTTATCGCAAAAGACCTGATAAATAGGTAAGACGCACTAGTCTAGATTTCCTCTTATCAGTTCTTTAGTTCAAACTACGATAATAAATTGAAAATACCAACTGCTTTATCTAGAAATTTGTAGACGTAAGTTTGTTCCAGTCATCGTGAATTTAATATGAGAAGTTCAACGAGCATTTTATCGCGTTAAACGTACCATAATAATATTAAAAGTTTCAAATGTAGTTACTAAATAAATCCTTTGTTGCCGCAAACCATCCCTTTGCTAGACAACCAGATATTAAATTATATCGGCTGAAATGACAGTAACGAAATAGGAACAGAATATATTCCCTTCACTACAATTGAATTTATTTGGGATTTCGCGCTAAAAGAACATTGGAAGTAAGGGCTCGGGAATCTATTTTATTGTTACACTTTTGCATACGTAGCTCACGTTCGGGCCGGGGATGAAGCAATCCAACTTCTGCCTTCCACGGAATGGAAAACAATTTTGTCGTTGTCAAAAGAAATGCACCAGATACTCGTGGGAGGTAAATTATTTTATTCAAGTGTATTTTCTATTCTAGATGGAAACAAAACACTGTTCAAAATGTAAACTTCTTTCTTGGCGTCGAGGAGCCATTTGGGTACTTTTTTTTATTTAAAAATGTCAGGTACACGTTATGAGCGGCGACAAGACTGCAGTATGACATTGATGATGTTGTAATCACAGAACGTTATAATGTAGGGAAAAGTATGAGGGATGTCACAGAGCGGTGCTCGGTGTGACGCGATGCATCGCGTGGGAAACCTTTGCATAACACGGCTCGCGTAGTGTTATTTAGCTATGATCGTCTGTAAGGTGGAGCTAATTCATTCCTCTTTAAAATACCACTGAGAGCCGATTCGCAATATCGACATGTGATTAGTAGCTCTCAATAAATGTCATTTTCAAGAACAATGATCAAAACCGAAAAATCGAAAATTGAAATAATGAATAGGTACCTTGAATCAAAAATATTTTTTTTCTTCTTCAACAACATATATCTTCCAATCCCCCATGGTAATCCACGCGCCTATATTCAAAGGTGACGCCAGTCAGTTCTTATAAAAAAGATTTTAAATCATCACGACAGTGTTTTCGAGTCAAAACTTTCTGCTCAGAAATATATTACACACAATAAATAACAAGAAATCATGACGAACAGAATGAATACTATTCCGATATCGCTTTGTGGCTCATAATATAAAGACGTGAAAACTCGAGCACTGCCTCTATTGTACAAAAAGGGTCTTATACTTATAGTGTCTCCATCCATCATACGTTTTGCGAGCACTGTTGTTATTAATAACTGTCTGTTAGTAATCAACTGATAAAAAGCCGAAGACTATTATTCTTTTCTTATTCACGTTTAATATAAAATATCGTATTCATTTCCATTTCAAAAGGATTTTCATATAAAGGATAATCTAAAACAATCAATTTCGTTTGAATTTATTTCTTTAAATTGTTTATCAATTTAATGTTTAATATGTATGTTTAATTTATCAATTTTAGTACAAAAACGTCTTAAGAAATTTATCACTACTCTGATATTTTTCTTTTCAAATTCTCACCGTAATTTTATTCTCAAAAAAACCATGTTTGCTAACTTAAAGATAGATTTTAGTATTTCCCGCGTCTATTTAAGTATCAGAAAACTATATATTACGAATGAACCAGATAATTTTAGTAAATAGATTTAATCAAGCTACACCAATCTTGTTACTATGTCTACATACACAAGTTATATATAATGTGTACCTAGGTTCGTTATCGATTAAGCCCTTTGTAAAGGCTATAATCCTACTATACAATCCCATTTAGTCACACAATACGAGGAGATGATAACTAAATTAATTTTAGTGGCGGTAAGGCTTCTTTGTGTGAATGTGATGAATTTATGTTGGCGTATATTTTGTTGCTATGCGGATATAAATGTATTTGTTTAGGCTCGTTATTTGTGTACCTACTCGAAAAAGATATGTATAGATCTGTTTGAATAATGCCAGCGATGGCATTGTTAAATATTTTTCCAAAAAAAGTTTTTAACCATCTTAGAAACTAGAAAGAAAAGTATACTTAACTCTTCTTTTCTTTGAATTAAATAGAAAAAAGTAACATAATTTAATAAGATGTAGGTGTGACAGATATCACTACCCCATGGGTATAATAAAAGGCGACTGAGGGAGTAACCTTATGTAGACAAGAACATTGCGAGAAAAGAAAAATTCGAAACAAAACCCTATACCAACCCGTCAGGCCAGCGCAGCGTGATATAGTAGGCTAAATTTACTCCAAAATCTTTGTAGGAGACCCTTGCCCAGCAGTGGGATGTTTATGAGTGGTATTGATGATGATGATGAGGTGTGATGCACCTTTGCCTAAAACGTTAGGGAAAAGGCGCTTCATAAATTTCACACACCGCCATACTCCACACAACAATGATCATACACATCTCCTATACAAACATCAAACACAATTTATTATGAAATCCTTCGGATTGAACATAGCATAAGGTTGACAATAGCTCTGACATTGCAACGTATCAATATCGGATTGCCGACATGTTGAAAATCCTTTTTTCCGCAATAAAAACTTACCCGACGTAAGAATTGTTTTATTTTATATCATATATTGATGTACAGAGCTTTGTTCATTTAACATGGTTGAAAAGAATAATATTTAGACAAAGTACTATAGAAAAATAAGTGATTGCCTTGATAGTGCAGCCTATTGTGTTAGGTTCGATCTTTTTATTTGAAGTTGCAAAAAATTGTTGTGGTTGTCTAAATGTTCGACTTTTTTTACACAGTGGCATCAAGCCCAAAGTTTATACTTAAAATTTATACTAATTTTATGAAGCCTAAACAACTAATAAACATACATAGGTAGGTACATAGGTGCAGATCCTACAAAAATTCGTTCCGACCCCGGGAATCGATCCCGTGATCTCTATAACCGCAACCGTATACACTACGCGCTACCGAGCCAGTAAATGTTGTCTTTTCTAGTAAATAAAAACAGTTATGATGCATCGATAGTGTTATGTTCCTGCCTATAATAACTTTATCCAAAGCTATATGCCCACTGCTGGAAATAGGCCTCGCCTAATTTCCGTAACTGCGAGCTATTGTACCGCCTGCAACCAACGGCCACCCGCAATCTTTACAGAACAGACATAAGTTTTCTTTTTCATTGTTCATTGCATCATCCATTCGTTTCCCATTTCTTTTTAATAAAACATGATACGCAAGGAGTGAAGTGTTGAACGCCACGGGTTTCCAAAGTCTACGGTAACCGCTTACCATAGTCCTATATTGACAAAGGTTTTCGAGTCAATAAAGATTATTATTAACATCATGTGTCATTATGAACGTAACACAATGATACGTAAATAACTTACCGAACGAATGATCATTGGAAAATCAAAAATTAAAATTAATAGCCGGCACGAATCAAGGGATATGCTCGTTATTTCATGTTCGTGTAAAATGTATGAAGGTTGTAATTGCTTTCACATTTGTTCGTGAACTTTGTACACTGTTTACGTTTGTTTTAAAAACAATTTTAATGAGCACTATTTCGTGTTATTAGTTTTATATTACGTCTAGCTTCTGCAACGGGCTTGTGAGCTAGGTCGACAAAAAGTAACCTCTGACGTCAGGTGCTTCACTATCTATAAACGTGCTGATTTCATTACGATCGGTAGGATAATAAACTCACTTTAACCTGTAATAATAAAATCAGTAACCAAACAAAATATAATAATAAAGTTTGAAAGGTGCTTGATATCGGACAAAGAGATGAATTTCTCAACTGCTGAAGAACTTTTGATAATTAATTTATGGTAATATAATTTATGATTAATTATTTAAGTGGCAAAGCCGTAAGCGACAGCTAGTAATCCATAAATAAATAATATATCTTTTTGTGTCACAGTGTGACGAAATGACAATGGGTCATGACATTGTAATGTATCACACAGCCAGCATGATGTGACCCTACGCAAGTAGTAATAAATGGTATTGCAAATGTCCATAGGCTAGGGTAACCGTTTACCGTCAGGTGTTTACATCTTTTTGCCACGGCTGTCTCGGTATAATAAAAAAAGCAACCCACACTATGAGCCAATCACAGTCGCGTCCCACTTGCTCTACAGCGAGAGTTTAGAATATCATCTATTTTTAACTTTATTCTATAGTTTGTAATTTGCATCCATTAAAATTTAAATCTATTCTCATTCAAGTACCAGTCTGTAAATAAACTTATCTCAATATAGAGCTGCCTACGCCGTAGCTGTAACCGTAGCTGCGTAGCCGTGCTACGATTAGTGACGGCTTGCTGTATTTTATCTTGATTTTGTCGATTTATGGGGAAACTACGTACAATTTAGATTTAGCTTCAACAACGAATAGTCTAGCTGTCTATTTAAACATTATCTACAAATACTTGTTTGACCCACCGATAGTTATTCTAATCTTATGTGTAAAGTGCATTCGGGTAATTCTGTAAGTATAAGTATTCCCATCGTTGCAAATTTATCACATCAAGGCAAACTTTAACTAACTTTATATTACCGGGTAATGTGTTGAATCACAAAATTTTATCACATTTTGTGGAAATTGATCACAACATACAGCAGTAATACTATCGCGGAAGTATTAGATTATTTAAGAGTAGACTCAATGTGTACGGTGAACTGGGGTGACTTTGATCTGCTGGGGTGACTTTAGTCATGTAGTTTTTATGCTAGAAAATAACCGTTACTTTGCAGTACTTTTAGTAGTTCATATACAATTTTGTCTTATTCAGTTTTCTAACTGACTAGAGGTCGCGCGGGGCTTCGCTCCCGTCGTTCTTATTTAGGCACTGCTCAGCTCATATTGGCCGTAGCGTAATGCTATATGTAAATGGCTATATGTAATATATATAAATGGGCTATCCAACACTAAAATAATTTTCAAATCGGACCAGTAGTTCCTGAGATGCGTAGCGTTCAAACAAACAAACTACAGCTTTATACCATTAGATTATGTGAATAAAATTAATATAGTAAGCTTTTAATACAGAAATTGTATTATCAAAGAAGCCCCATTTATTTCCTAAAGTCACCCCAGTCTATGGAACTTTTTCTTTTGAGTGCAATCTCTAAATATAATAAAATAAAATCCGCCAACTATTTCTAAACCATTTAAATGGTTTTGATGCGGTTTTCATTGTCAGTTAGATACTTTTTTTACGGAATTTTTAAATTAGATTTAATCGAAATACCACGCGGGTGAAATCACAGGCTGAAGTTAGCGACGGAGGTAAAAATTAAAAATTAAACAAAGTATTTACTCGCCAGTGAGACAGTATTATTGAAATGAAATGAAATCTGAAATGAAATGAAATCTCGTTCATTCATCTAGGTTACAAGGTAACACTTATGAAAGTCACAAGATAAGAATGTAACAGGTTATCCGAAAAGTAGTGTCAGCAAATTTGCCTACGACCAGTTCGCTATTAAATACTAAAGACAGAGAGAGAAAGAAGACATTTCGAATGGATAACATAAAGTTTAGAAAACACCCACAGAAGCCCATAAGGGCTAATACAATAAAACAACCCATTTATTTTGAACAAGCTCGCAAGCTTTACCAATTCATGCTCAACGAGGCTCTGCTTACAACTTGACAAGTCGTAAAGCCGCAATATTATCCCATTAACCATCCAAAGAGGTTATACCACTAATTAAATCTTGTTAATGCTTTAAAGGTTGTCTTTCGAAACCAATGTATATTGTATGTTATATAATAAATAAAAATATTGTATGTTATATATGTTATACAATATCATTGTCCGAAACTAATGATTGTATTTTATTGCTTTTTTCGACTGGCCTGTTGGTCTAGTGGTTAGTGACCCTGACTGCTAAACCGGAGGTCGTGGGTTCGATCCCCACCCAGGACAAATCTTTGTGTGATGAGCATCAAGGTTTGTTCTGTGTTTGGGTGTAATTTATCTATACTATGTATGTATTTACAAAAAAAAATGTATTTAAGTAGTATATCAGTTGTTTAGTACCCATAACACAAGCAAATATAATTGCTTACTTTGGTTTTTGGATGGCGCTGTGTGAATGTGGTAGAATATTATTATTAATATTGCAATATTTATTTAAATTAATGTTTAATATTAACTTATATTTCATGAATACATAATGTCACTACCCCATTTCTATCCGGGGATGTCGTAAAAGGCGACTAAGGGAGTGAATACCTTATTCAGACAAGAGCACTGCGAGAAAAGGAAAATTCGAAACAAACTCTATACCCTAACCAACCCGTCTGGCCAGCGTGAAATAGTCGGCTAAATTCCCTCCATATTCTTTGGAGGTGATCCGTGCCCAGCAGTGGGGTTTTATGGGTTGAAATGATGATGATGTGTGTCTTAACAACGTCACACTTTTTTCCCAAAGAGGTAGATAGAGGTTTACCACACACACAATCGCCAGCCTTGTTAAGTCCTCCTAATTAACTAAAAAATTAAGTAGGCACTACATTACCATTAGTATACCATGTCTACCCATCCCAGGGATCGAATTCAGAACTTCGTGTGTCTTCTAATGTCTTTCAATATCGATTTCTTTATTGTGTTGCTTAGGCAACATATCATATCTCACCAAAGATATCAAAATTCAATGTTGGTTAAGGAACAGCTTTACGTTTCGTGAGTTTAAAATTAATAAAAGAGGTAGGTTTCAAATATATTTTATGTAATATTGTTCTTAGAATATACGGTTCTACTTTTAAAATAATTAAATGTTCTTTTCACGCCATTTCATTTAAAACAAATACGCTATCAAACGAATTTGAACCCTTTATTTTGACAGCGAATTAATAAATATTATTTTCATTTACATTCACCGCAAAGACTTTGAGACAATATGCCGAGAAGGAGCTTTGACAAATAAAGCATTTATATTGAAGTCGACATGAAAAGTCTGTTACATAAAATCATCTATTTTAAATACGATGAAAACAAGTTGGAATATCTCGTTCACACAGTTTCAAGTGTTCCGACGCGGACGGGTGGCAGTGTGGCACCCGTCAAGATTACGTCTACCGAATATTTCTTCCAACTTTCAAACATCTTGCAAAGCGCTCCGACCGCGACTGCTACATTTTCATAGAAATTAATTTCTAAATATAATTCTTATCAGGTAATTATCAGACCGCGACGAGGCACAGAGGTCAAATTTCTTTCACTTTCAATGACAACGAAAGACTTTACCTATTTCTCAGATATAATTTTGTGAAACTTAAATGATTCCTTTCATTTGTGAACCTTTTCAGAGCCTTCCCTTTTCCGTTTACGTGAAAGCGTCGTATTGTGAAAACGAATTTCGTCCGTCGATTTTTATCAAAGAAAAATTGTTTATAAAGGACCTTTTCCAATATAAATAACTGAATGAATATTAACATTAACATCTTGTAAACTGTTTAAGCAGTTGTTTATTTCACTTTCTATAAAAAATATATCAACAAAAGCTTTATTGTTTTCAATTACCTTCAAAATAATCAATAGCTGACCAGAAAATGGAAAATTTTCCATCATTTGATAAAAAATAACCATGGAATATTTATTAACTTCGTGGAAATATACCAACTCGTTATACGAAGGGTGTCGAAACAATATTTTATATAACAAAATTGGACGAGTTTTTTACACAGTCAGATTATGTTAAATTGAGGTACATACAATTTGTGGTATAAAATATTGATGTAATACGATCCTTGTAGTTCAATATCGTTTTCTTATAAGTGCTGTAGTTCAACTTTGAAAAGGTTCGTTTGAGAACAATGGTTTTAAGTGTCACAAAGGGCGCGAATACTAAACGAATGGAGGCTTCACGGCTTCGGCTAGCGTGGGGCGGGCGGAGACTTGCGGGACGCGGGGAAGGAGCGCCGCCTAACAGTGATACCAGCGACGAAACATTTTAATAATTCGTACTTTTTGTATCAATGCTCTTTTTGCCATGTTTTAGATTTTGTTTTATATTTTCATCTGATTTTTGTAAAACATTTACCAAAGCAAACGTATTTTTAACATAAGTATAAATACTTATTGTTACAAGAAGTTTAAATGAAATTGTAACCTACATAATCATTTTCTAACATAAAAGATACAACAGTTGTAGTTAATGATAATAATTATATTATATATATTGTTATAAAGAAATAATTAGGCACATACATCGACGATATCTAGGCTACTTTTATTTTAGAAAAATTCTAAAATTGTTATACAAAAAGTCATGTTTCTTTTGTAAAATTCCGGGCACAGCTAGTATAAAAATAATATTTTTGTACTTATTCAATCTGTTACTAATTATTTACGTACGAAAAATAAACTTATGCCCAATAAATGTAATCATCAAAATTATTTCATATACGCAACTAGAGCTTTTGAAAAAAAAAACAAAAACTTTTTTAATAAAATAAAGATAACAAAAAATATCTATAGATCAAACACCTGATCTATAAAATTCTATAATTATAAGGTACGTAGGCTAAATTGTGGGATGTATGTGGCAACCCCACGTATTGGCCAGACTCGAGCGCGCGATAGCGGCGGGCGAACGCCGCGAGCTTCCGCAAGCCGCGCACCCTACACAAAAGTACAGTGAAAATCTTGTGTGAAAATAATGCTTGTTCTGTAGTTTTGTGAACCGACGACGCCTGTTGCATACAACCGCGCCTCTACGACAACTAACTACACCTTTTTGGATAGCTGATTCAATTTGCGTAAGTAAATTTATTTTATTAATAAACTTCGGAAATAATAACTCGTAAATATATAAAAATATGTGTATTTTTTCTATATTTTCTAAGAAAGAATGAGCGTATTTTTTTAAAATAAATCTGCATTTCATTGTTGTCTACCTTCTATTTAAAAATTATAAGTTTTTAAAGACAAGCCGATTGCGTCGCGTCGCTTGCCGCCATTATAAACTTATTTGTGACTTACAAAAGAGGGTGTTTTTAGCATGTATCAATAGTAACTTAAAAACTTACAATATACTATAACTAAACGTGTCCTTTGTTTCAATTTAATATTCTACCTACATTTATTAATATCAAGAATAAAATACTTGCATTAATAGGATATATATTTACACATAACTTAAAAACATACACAGCTAACCTATTAAAAGAAAAAAGAACCAGATATGTACTCTATTTACAGGAAATTCCTATAAATAGAATATCTGATTAAGATCAGATTCCTGAGGAAACGTACCCAAAAGGCTAGCCACATTACCGCGTTGGATAGCAAGGCTAATGCGTTGCCCCAGGTAGAGGCCAGCCCTTGGGTCATGTGATACCTCAGAAACACGCTTACAAATTTTACGATAAAATTTGTGAGCGTTTGGGATAGGATATATTATATTTTATTCAAGTAATGCCATGAAGTATTTCGTTTCTATTAATAGGTATAATTGAGGTGTTCAAATTAATTATTACGATGCATACACATACTTGTCGACTATTTGTCAGTATCAGAAATATCACTAGACGTTAGTACTGGTTGTTCTCGTATTATAAAGAGCTCGTATGGAAGTTTGAATTGATGTTTCCGACGGGCGCCGGGATATGTGACACATTAGCTTCCTCAGGCTTTTGTCACACAGCAAACCGTTTGTCGTATTGTTTGTCACAGTATTAGTGGTAAAGACAGCCTTATAGTATTGAGAACAAAGAGTAGTTGATTTGGCTTCAAGTAAGTATGTAGTATAACGTGCAAAGACAATTGCGTAAGTATCTTTTTTTGTATTAAGCGCGAGTGGAACAGAATTACATACGTTATTGTTAATATTACCTACAACTAGGGGCAATAAGAGTCGTGTAAATGAAATGAACAAAAATCGAAATTCAACCAATAATATACCCTAATTATAGATTGATAAAGCATACACAAGCCTCGTCTTCGCTATTTTTAATACAAAAAGAAATTTAGTCACGATTTCCCCTTTACATTTTGGCAAAAAAATGTGACGGATTTTTTTCGCATACTAAAAATAATCATGAATATATTATAAGGGAGGCTGGGTGCGGATTCATCTCTCAAATTGAACAACCCGACTGGGGATAACGTGCTCCCTTGAAAAACCACGTACGTTATACCACAACACCACAATACTGGGACAGTAGTAGTCGCCAGAGCTTATTGGGAAGAGGGTATAACTGAGTTGAAAGTAGGATTTGCACCTGACGCTCTAAGTATAGTCGTTTTATCGTAGCAAACACTCTACCTCAAAGTCTACCTAATATCTAAATTACGGACAGAACCTTAATAATAATAGAACCTACTACTAATACGTTCTTTCACAAGTAAACTCAAACATTAATTCCACATCCGAGAAAGAGAGCATTACGCAATCTCGAACTGAAAGTAAAAGTCTTATATGCAATCTGACTTCAAACTAAACCTAATGGCATTGTGACAATCGAACTTAAACACTTGACCGGTGGCCTTTCTTTCTCGTTAAAAGTTTGTAATGCCGAACACATAGCGGACAAACCGGGAACAAAGAAAATGCTGTTGCTAAGGGATAATTTATTCTAAGGGTAGGTACATAACGACCTTAATCTGATACAGAGGGAGACGAGATACTCACCATAGATGTAACCCGAAAATATTCACGATCAATTGAACAAACGTACGGTCTAATGACCCCTTTATGATGTGTAGGATATGCTTTCGTAATTAGACGGTAGACCCCTTTTGATATTCAATAAGAGAATGTTTGTTGTAAGGTGGTTTATATGGTTTATAACTGCTTGTTGTCGCGTTAAATGGCCAAGGTTAGATACTCGGGTTGGGATTATAACTAAGTATTACCTACCTATCGGATTTTTCTATCTTGAAATTCATGGTGTCAGCCCGGAGTCTGAAAATCGCGTCCTCTATTACCTACATCTTGAATTTTATTTATTAATTTACAGTGACCATGGCAACTGTTTCTCTTTAGACTATATTTATCAGCAGTCTTTATACAAAAATTCACGCCTCTGACATCAGTCATCATCAGTTTGAAAACCTTTTATAATGGTTTATAAATGCCAGTCTTTTCACACCAAAATATATCATCATCATCATCATATCAGCCCAATGACAAAAAAAAAAATTTTAAAATTAAATATAAAATGAAAATTAGAATAAAAAAATAAGACTGGCCTGTTGGTCTAGTGGTTAGTGACCCTGACTGCTAAGCCGGAGGTCGTGGGTTCGATCCCCACCTAGGACAAATCTTTGTGTGATGAGCATTAAGATTTGTTCTGTGTCTGGGTGTAATTTATCTATAATATGTATGTATTTACAAAAAAAAAATATATTTAAGTAGTATATCAGTTGTTTAGTACCCATAACACAAGCAAATATAATTGCTTAATTTGGGACTAGATGGCGCTGTGTGAATGTGGTAGAATATTATTATTATTATTATTATTAAATAAGAGATAAAATTTAAACAAAATATTTTTTTTTTAATTAAAATAAATATATTATATAAATATTTATATTTATGTTAAATTTACAACAAAATTTTAAAAGTATACATGATCGTAGCCCGACAATGCAATGGGGGCGATATGTCAAGCGCATTCACAACGTCGCCGCCCGTCGCCGCGCCGTTGACGGCGTGTAAATTGATATTTGTGAGTAAAACTGAAAGGTTTTGCAATCATTTCGTTGGAAAGACAGTTTAAATACTGAGACAATTTATTTTTTGGCCAGATAACGTTTTTAGACATAAAATGTATTCATGAATTAAAAACGTAATTTAAAATAACAACTACACTTGTAACTATATGCTAAAACATAATTTACATTCATTATTATTTAGAAAAATAATTTGGTACTCTATACAATACCATTACAAAGGTTCGTCTGCCATTTCAAGTAATAAAAAATAAACATTTTTTAATAACAATTTAACTTATTTTCTCTATATATAATAATTTTATTTTATTATTAATTTTGATCGTTTTTTAGGATTGCGAGAACGCCTAGAGAAAAGAAAAAGAAATCTTCTCTTTCTCGTCTTCTTCGGTGAAGCCAACCTTAACCTACACCCAAGGAATTTATATCTCCTAAGGAGATATAAGTTCCTTGCCTACACCTTAACCTAAGGGTTTTTACTGACAGCCTGCTATTGTGTGTGTGTCCTTTATAATATACTCTGCAGTTTGAAATATGTTTATTTAAGTGTTCGTAGGTAATTAACTAATTCAAATAATATTACTTATATTATTGCAACAAAGCAGTGCTCTATTAATGAAGCAGTGAAAACAATATGTATTTGGTTAGAGAAATGTAGTTAAATTAGTTTTGTGGCTAGTTCTAAAACTTAAATTTTATTAGCGTTTAATTTCAAAGGTTTGAAGCAAAATGATTTTTAACTCTAGATTCAATTTATTTTATTTGAATATCTCATTTCACTTTTTGTGATTTTAAAATAAATATTTTATTTATTTTAGTTTAAAAGTTTAGATACGTTATTTATTAATATTTTCACATTTGAACGACCAACTGGTCATGTTTTAAAGTTTGAACTATTGTAGTGACAAAAGAATACTTAACTAAAATAAAAATAGTTGTTTTTAGTTTTTTGTGTTTGGCACACCCAGAAATTCCAGCTTACCCAGAGGTCCTACTTGGAATTACAACATTTGACCATGCAAATTTGAACATCGTTGGTAAATAAGTATTTGAAAATGACAGCATTTATCATATTTGACAGGGATATCGAATTCGAGTAAGTCAAAAGTCGGGATTCCGAATAGGCCGACAGTATCTATTTCACTTCTCTCATGATTATAAAAACATTATTTAACTAAAAATTTTATAATTTCCATGCGTTAATCGATAAAATCAAATTACTAATAATAGCTCCTAAGGCGATTTGAATGAATAAGTAGATGGGTACAAACGGCTGTGCACATGCTGTGTCATAACTCATAACATAATTTATGATGACACCATTCATATCATTAAACCATAAATTTCCTCATTAGGCTCACTATATTACATAGGACCTAACACAACTGGTGATATGTGCTCTGTTTACCCCCCTCGGGGAAAAAGCGTTACATTATTTTAAGTTTTTATTAACCACTATTTTGTCTTCACACCTCAGCAATAAATCAAATGCCCGAGCAAGCAAAATAATAGACCAAAATCCATATCCTGCTAGAGTAGTGATTCCTCAAGGAGCTTTTCATTAAGAACAACAAAAGATTACTTTATTAATGTTAGAAACAGTCTGTTTCTCACAATAATACCGCAAAATGTTCACCTCCTTGCCTCTAGCAAAGCAAATATTTGATTAGGTTAAGCAGAGGCCAATTACTAATTGGCATCGTGTCGGACAAAATGGCTATCACAGTTTAACCGAAGTGAAACATAACACCTAACAATCTTGAGCAGCTTTTTGGTGGATAATTGCTAACCGGTTCATTGTTGTTTTACTAAATAATGGTTAGTGTATACGTGAGTAATACTGAGTACCTCCGAGCGTGAAATAGGTAATTTCCCTCGGCCATTAAGGGCTAGATACCCTTCACCTACCGCGCAACACGTTCGCACATAAAAAGTCAATTTTTTAACGAAAACGATTGCTGTGTCTCGACGAAGTAAAACTCGTTATAGCGCTGTTGAATTTTCATTGGATCACGTATATTATTCTGCAGCGAATTCATGTGGCATTAAATTTTTAAGAGCCAAGGAAAAGTGCAGTAAAATTTCTAGTTGTTAAGTTTAACACGAAAGGATTGGAGCTCATAAAATGGGTTGGTTTATTGCAAATGGAATTAGTAATTACTTAATAAATTAACCTTTCACCACCTAATATAGGTATGGTCATATATAGTTTTTTACCTGAAGTAACTTAGAAGTAATCTATGTACTATATAATTTGTGTATAGATGCTTATTTTATATGTGCGTAATTGCAATGTTATACAGTTTTCTATTTTTCTCAAAATTGTTTTTGATACATAAGTTCACATGGTTTTGTGTAGTAGTATATTTTGTACATAAGCCATACATAAAAGTAACTTTTAAGATCTCCTATAGTCCTTGTGTTCTAAATGCCATAGCTACATCATATAAATTTTTGGAATGTTCTCAACAAGTATTTTCTAAAGCAAGGTTTCCAACCTTTACTTCGCTGAGCCTCCCTGAACCCAAAATAATATTTTCATGCCTCCCTTAAGTTTCAACTAAATTAAGAAACACATATTTTTTTTATTAACTAAATTTTTATTTGAATTTGAAAATTTTGAACAATACCTATACCTACAGATACGACATATAACGTTTTCGGAAATGTAAAGGTACCTATTACGCACCCCCTGACATTTTTCTACGCCCCCAAGGGGGGCGTGCCCCCCTGGTTGGGAACTCCTGTTCTAAATAAACTCTATTTGTACCGCAAACCATACAGATTATACCTACCTAAATAAAAACAAAACATTAATGGATGGCGTAATCAATAAAACAATTAGAAAAACAGAATGGAAATCTAAACCTCGATTAGTTAGTATGGCTTCAGTTACACGAATTAGTTCAGTAAATTGCGAACCTTTATCTAAATTAAGTATTCCAGTCAGTTTTGTCCGTTGGCAGCAGTAAATTAGCTATTTTCTGATATCCCACTTAATCAAGCGTTGAATAAATTATTCTTGCTCATTCAACACATCTACGAATTTTTCAAAACGCCTAAATCAAAAGTGGTTTTATTGTGTGAATGTATAAATCTGCATATTTATTATATATTTATGTTACTGTTTTATAAAAAAGCGAAGGTGGCCGGATGGATAAGTGACGAGCATGCAAATCGTGCGGTCCAAGTTCGATTCTATCAGGCAGTAGGTACTTACCAATCGAGGAATTTATAATAACTTTTTTTTTGGAATTTATAATAGTCAAATCACTTACCATCTGCTAACGGTGAAGGAAAACATTCGCTCCCGTGTATCTTTGTTTGGCCTCTACTACTTAGCTCCTATGGGTCGTAGCGTGACATTATACATATAGCCTAAAGCCTTCCTCGATAAACAGTCTATCTAACACCAAAATTTTTCTTCAATTCGGTTTAGTAGTTCTTGAGATTAGCACAAACAAAGAAACAAACCAACTCTTCAGCTTCACTACTTAGTATAAAACAAAGTCGCTTTCTCTGTCCCTATATCCCTATGTATGCTTAAATCTTTAAAACTACGCAACGGATTTTGATGTGGTTTTTTTAATAGATAGACTGATTCAAGAGGAAGGTTTATAGGTATAAAATACATACTACGCGGGCGAAGCAGCGGGCGGAAGCTAGTTATAAAATAAATAAACACAAATCAATTAAACTATTTCACGATTTAAATCTGAAAAATTGCGCTCTAACTAAAAAAGACACTTGAAAATTTTGTTTTACCTCTATCTCAGAAAATCTATTTGTTTATGTAAAATGAGAAAGAACTGTTCACTCTTTTATTCATAGGAGAAAATAAGCTAGATATAGTAAGACAGACATCAGGCGAGACTAAACAAGAATTTAAACAGGCGCCTCTGGGAAACAGAAAAATAAATTAACTCCTGCTAGGAAGCCACTACGAGAAATCTTGTGTAATACTTTGTGTTAAAGTATTCTGTTAATTGTTCATTGAGAACTGAAGTAGCTTGTATCACTGTATGGTTAGTGAGAATCACAAGAATATGGTAATTAAAGTTTAACGTGCCTAGTAGGTACTTGTTTCAGCTATACTATAATAAGAGTTAGTAGTTTTTTTTGTAGTTAGAATATTTAAGGGTTAATATTATTAATTGAAGTGTTGTTCAGTATGTTTATTTAGGGTAGATAAATAAAAAGCTCTTTTTTAATACCTGTAGCAGGTATTGATTTTTTTTTTCAGGTTTTGGTTTTTCAGAAACAATATTTCATTAAGTCAATAATAATATCATTATTGACTTTGTGAAATAATAATATCTTATTGAGTAGGTAAGTATTTTCATTCTCAGGTTAGAAATAGAAAAAAAAATCTGACTATCCTGACTGTGTAGTTACGATGTCAGAATTAATTCTTCATTCAATCACAATTCAGACTACATAACAAATGAAGATTTAAGTGCCCCATATCTATAAAGCTTATCCGATAAAACTTTCGAGAACTCATCTCAACTCTAAACAGAAATACATAGGTATTAATTGTTATCGACGTTGCTTAACCAAATGGATCCCGTAAGTTGCACCATCAAGCCCCTAAATTCAAAACTTTATATGAGATAAAGTGAGTTGCGACTCCTAATAACCAACAGTATTATAAATACACTAGGGGATTTTAACTTGAGAAGAAGTTTGTATCAGGGCGTTCCGCCATCGCCATCCAAACTTTACTGCACACTGTCAGTTGATAAAAACTTCTAACAAACTTTTCAGTTGCTCCCTCAGAGACACCGCTTTGCCAACCTATTTTTTAACCTTTTCAGAGTTCAAATTCAAACGAACGAAACGGCATTGCAATGTTAAATTAGCACACACTTTGCTTATTAGGCATTTGAATAAGTACCTACCTATATTCCAAACATGTCAAGTGTTTTTCACGGAATATTATGTAAACTTATCTCATGTTTATAGAAAACCCATTTTAATCTTTAATTTTGTATTGATCATTTTTAACACGATAGTTGTTTTTTAGAACTCCGTACTTCAAAAGGAAAATACGGAACACTTATAGGATCACTCCGTTGTCCGTCTGTCAAGAATATTTTTCTCAAGATGCGTAGTGGTATCAAGCTGAAATTAATATCAAATACAATCACCTAGGCGCAATTAAAAAAATGTAATTGTAAGTTAACGCACAAAAGATACATCCCTCCTGCCATGTCGCATATCTTGACGATCAAAAAATCAAAACCTATTTATTGGGTCGGTACTTCCCGCTGACCTAGAATCATGAAATTTGGCAAGAATAAATATCAAGTTGCACAAGTATGTAAAGGAAAAATTCCGAAAACCGTACTCGTGTAAAATATCACTGAATATTAGTATGTACTAATAGGGTATAGAATGGTACGCCTAAAAAAGTGACAGTAGGTACCTAAGAGTCAGAGTTTATTCCGGACTGTCGTTACAGAAAGATCATGCACCTACACCTACCTTTACGTGAATATTTATTATAATCTTACTTAACACAAAATTAAATAATAAAATTGCATAATCGTACGGAACCCTCAGTGCGCGAGTTTTTAACATGAATCGCTTTTCTTCTTCAAATACAATTTTTATAAAGTTGTCTCTAAATATAGGCTTCACGGAAAAAAAATTTAGGTACTTACCTAAATTGCGACGAGATATTAGGTACATGTAAGTACCTACTCGAAGCTACGGAGGACCCTTTCTTTGTAAATTGGTATCTACGATCACTACTGTTTTTAGGGTTTTGTACCAAAAAGGTACAAAAGAAACCCTTATGGTCTCGCTCTGTCAGTCCGTTTGTCACAGTATTATATCTCGGAATCTACCTAGACATGCATTAAGCTGATGACAAAATGAAGGATACTTTTTCTCCGTTAATACTTTGCACAATATCTTTTCCGCCAATAAAGGAATTCATAGGATAAATGCCAATATAAAACTACTGATAATGAAAACCTTTGCGGCAAGGTCTCCCCTAACAGGGATTTGAGCGGGCACAGCCGAAGATAACGGAAGCTTAGTTTATAAGCCCACTGGGGGCCGAAACTACTGGACCATGGAGCTAACTGACGCTATTTTACTGTACCCTCTTTCGTCTATACTAACGAAGAGCCGCGCCCGTACCAATTTACCCGAGAAAAGTTATTTTAAACATTTTCACAGAATATAGGCAAAGAAAAAATATGTAAGTATATACAGCTAAAATATTTATTATTTCCGCACGCTAAGGTTCCGGGTTAAGAAACAACAATGAAAGTCCCTCTTGTAGATATTGCATTTACCTCGTGAAAAAAAGCAATTTTCATACGGTTTTTGAGTTGGAAGCCAGGCACGAGTGGATTCAAATGGTTCATCATAAATATGTGTGAGAGGGTGCATTTTTTCACCTGTTTCTGTGATGAAAACTACGAGTGCTTGTGAACGACTGCTAAATTTGTACCAAGAGATAAAGAATAAAACCCTACTAAAGTGCTATTGGATATTTTGTCGTGTTTCTCCCGAAGTCAAGATCCTGGGATAATGCAGAGAAATACTTATGCCCAGGAAATGGTAATAAACTTTTTCTCCTTATCGTAGGTAGGTACCTATCTAAGCTATCTTTTTCTATATTCTATCTATCTAAGCAGCACATGTGTGTGATACACTTCTGCCTAACCCTCCGGCAGCACAAGTTGTGATGATATGCAACGTTACATGAGTATTTTGTGAAATATTTTTCCTCGACTGTTTTCACATTCCCACGTAAGCTTCGACGAATTGTTGCTACATGTCACAATCGCTATTTGCTTCCATTGTACAAGATGTTTGCGCCGCAAATGGCTTTAGTCGAAAGCTCCTGATTTATTCACGACACGATTAAAATAAATGCAAATACCACGTATGTAGGTACGACTAGAAGAAAAGTCTATTCTTTATTCTAATTCCAACTGAATGATGTATGAAGCTATATTATTCTTGTAGAACTGAAGCAACTGCTAACGCTATCGTTTCAAGACTATGAAAATTAAGAAAGGAATAGTTAATTTTCAAGGGTAGACTTTGGGAAGTTTGACTTAATCGGGATGTGGAGAAGCTAGGTGGTAGGTACATAGAGTTGTTAGACAGCCATAGTACCATCGCGGCATCGAGTCGAATGCCATGTTTTAGGCGGATCCTCGATCAATCTAGCTTTGTAGTGAAAAATAAATCAGATTTCTTCCAACTCAAAAATATTTTAATTACATGTAAGCGTTAGAAAAATTCTTTCACTTTCATGTAGTTATGTGCTCTTATTCACTTTACGATCCTTCATAGCCAGCCACCTACTCTTGTCAATCAGCTGTAGATTATACAATTTGGGAGCTACGTGAATATTCGAGACAACGTTATGAAATTCTTTCATGTAGTAACATCACACGAATAAAAATGAGTTATGGTATCAATAGGATTACGGAAATTAGGTGAGGCCTATATTCAACAGCGGACGTCATTGAGCTGATATGATGATGATGATGAAGGTTCACGTACAACTAGGAAGGTTCAGAGAATAATTAAATTCAATTATTTAATTAATAGACACGTTTAGATCGGAAGTTGTAGATATTCTTTCAAGATATTTGAATTCACTTTATTAAGGTAGCAATTTTTAATCACTCAGTACCTGAATGCTAAATGAGGCATGCAACCAGCCATTCTGACGCACGCAGCTGATACCAAAGACATCTGAAACTAAACTATAACTGCAAACCTCCTTTGCTTTTTTTCATATTTAGTTAAATACGCGTAAAAGACAAATTTATCTTCCAAACTTTAAATTACCATCTTAAAGTGCTGCAGACCGTAACTAATCTGCTTGGGTTCATGTATAAAAGGACTAAATTGGATTAAAGCATTAATCTGTTCACATTCATTTCCGTAGGGCTAGGCCAGCCGGCTAAAACTTCGCAAGTTATTAACTTTATGAACTGTGTTGTTTTAGGAATGTATTATCTTCATTATGAATGAATATAGGCGAAGGGTAATGTTAGTGATCTAGCACGTTTAAAAAAAATTAAACCTAGGCGGGAATCGATCCCACGACCTCCAGTTTTGCAATCAGGTTCACTAACTACTAGACCAAGAGACCAACTGACCAATTAGACCGACTGAAAAAAATGCCTAATCATATTTTACGAGCCGACGTTTAAGACAGTATTATTATGAATAAACTGTGCTGAGTTTGATAATAATCAAATTTGACATAAACAAAAAACTTGTCTAAGAGTCAATGTCTCTTGGTATGTCAAGTTTGTGTCGCCTTAACCAACAGCCTCCTGCAACCTTGACCAGGTTGTCGGTCCATCTGGCGAGGGGCCGTCCTACGCTGCACTTTCCAATACGTGGCCGCCACTCGGGAACCTTTTTGCCCCATCGGCCATTAGTTCTACGAGCTATGTGGTCTGCCCACTACCACTTTAGCAATGCGATACGGTAAGCTATGTCGGCAACTTTAGTTTTTCTGTGGATCTTCTCATTTTTGACTCGTACACGCAGGGTAACTCCGAGCATAGCTGTTTCCATGGCTTTCCTTTTGTGAATTGGTTTTTGGTTGAAAAATACACTTTTATTAACAAATTATGCTGCAGATAAATCTTATAATAATATGTCATGTACGTCATTTCTAAGATAAGTCTGTAGTTATATAAGTATGGTAAATAACCCACTCCTAATAAGGTAGGTACCTATCTATATGAGCACCTATAGACAATTCTTCAAGAAACAATATATAATGTGATCTTTACCTATTCAACAACATTACGACATAAACGAACACAAAGAAACTTTCGAAATGCGGTTTGAAATTTGAGATAAAATTGTTACAAAGAGAATAGGCTGAAACAAGCTCGCCCTACTCGCGGTAACATAGGCCGATATCAAAACATTATGCAAAATATTCGGCACATAAAAGATTGAAGGAATACCGAATCGTATTTTTGTTGGTGTATTTATTTCCATTGGTTCGACTTCGTGGATTTTATTTGTTCTATGAAGGTTACAAAAAATAAATTTCGCAATAAAACTAAAATTCGATATTGTATATATATTTTCGGTATAGTGATGGAGCGTTAAACAAATTTGCCGGATGCCCGGATGTTACCTACAAACAAAGTTTGTTGCACACATATACCTAAAGTGAACAAAATTATAACATTGACCATCGTGCGACTCGTGTGTTAGTGCTTCATGGCGCGACAACGGTAATTCACATTTACCGTAGTCAGTCACTCCGACTCGCCTCCCAATCGAGTTAGCGTCAGTCAATTTAATATTTCAGAGCTCCAATGTAGCGTGGCAGTAGGGGACAAAACGTTTGAAATCATATTAATGCTAAAATTGTGGGCCGGTTATAGTAATTATTATAATACAGTTTTTGAAGCTATTTACATAGGTAACTGTTATTTAAGTAGACATGACGCAAAACAAAAAATACAATAAGAAAGTAGTTGCAACATATGCCTTAGTGCTGACTAAAGCAAAAACGTAATTAGGTACTAGATATTTGCTCGATAAAAAATCGTAATCATAGCACTGATCGTTATTTCATAGCTATTTTTTTCTTAATTTCTATGATAAGACCATACAAGATATATACCTACCAAAAGATGGATTTTTAAAATATCTAATGCTGACTTAAGTATTAACTTTTCTACAATTAAACTTACTTTAGTGAATAAAATATTTGTGCCCTTAATTATAATATGTAGGTACGTATGTATTCTAAAAGATCGTAGTGGGTTCAGTAGGTTTCGTGTACAATGATCGAGTAAGCCGTATAAATATTAAATTGTACTGTTTGTACTATTTAAAATGTGCAATTTTTTTATTAAGTTAACAAATATATTGCACTAATAATATTCTGAAAGATAAGACTACAATTCATGGAAGTTTCTAGTAGATACCAAATCACGTTCGATTATGAAACAACTTTCAATATTGGGACAGATTTCCATTTTGTTGTTATGAAATTAATTAAGTTTGTGTTCCGTTGGGAATTAATTGAAAGCTCTTTTGTATTGTGACATAAGTAATCAAGTAACGTAAAAAGGAGGGTTATACAGAGGGGTGGGTCCGCGTTGCTTATTAAATTTTCATTTTACATCTTGTATAAATAGACTATCCAAACAAATATAGCACATAATTGAATATAACGTAGTGTTATGTTATCAATTTTCATGATCTTTTCATATTTTTATTACGTAGTACGGTTATTTGACAGCTGGAAATGTATGATAATTGATTTCCATTGAAAATCTTTTATTGACACACGCTTATTGTACTTAATAATTAGCCAAATTATTTTGATAATTCTTAGACTTCGGATAGTTGTGAGCTAAAGGGATTGTTTGAACGCCCTAATCTCGTGTGTCTGTACCTACTGTACTTGACAATTGACCATAGCCTGTGGTTTAAAAAACGTTGCGCTGACGCCGCATTAGCCCGGGGTATTCGGCAGGCGTCCAGCGCTGGCGTCACGACGCCGCTGTACAGACGCTGACACGACGACGACGCTCGAAAGACGCTAGTGTGGGGGTGTGTGCGATCCGCAGTCAAGACTATGTAATATGGTTAAAAATGGTTGGTAATAAAAATATTTTTTCTATACCCACTGTATACCTACTATATATATCTGTGGAGGTGTTCCTGGCCCCACTTAATCATAGTAGGTATACAGTAGGTGCGACCACGGCTCAACCTTAGCCATTTTTGTACCTATGCATTTCTGGATTTCTATCTGAATTATTTTCTTGTTTCTTCCTTTTTAGATCCCTTTTTTAAGTTGTCAGGTTATACGTTTTTAAACTTTTTTTGTCTCGAATCCTGCCATTAGATCTTATGGCGGGATCCATAATCCATTACGAGACAGATGGGTATCAATAAAATTATACTCAATAAGTAAAATAATAAAATAATTTCTAAGGCAAGCTGCTATCACAAGACATAAAAATAAATTCGGAAAATGCATAAAAAAAACATTTAATGCAAAACGAAAAACAACCTACCTACTTAAACAAAAAAGAAACCTTACAAGTTTAACATGCATAAATACCTAGGTATGTATATGTCATATATACGTATAGGTAAGTATAATATGTCATAACCAGAGGATTTAACAATACCTAACATTAATTTGTAAATTACTATACTTAACAATTTATTTACAATACATGATGGAAATTATAAATGCAAGTACCTACAAACAAAGTTGTAAATCTATTTTATGTATTACTTTAACACTTTAAGTTCATCATAAACGAGAAAAACATGACAATAGGTTTAAAAAATAATAATTACGTGCTTAATTAGAGCTGATTCAACGAAAACAAATTCAAAACAACAACAACTATAATTTACAGTTACAGTTTTGTTACAGTCAAAACTCTTAACCAGTCAAAAATAGTTCTGACTGGTTGTATCAGTCAAAACTCTTTTAAAAGTAGAGGTCGATACTAACCTAAATAGTTAGTTCCGACCCCTTACTTAAAAGTTTTGACTGGTTAAGAGTTTTTAATGTAATATCTATACAATACAATAACACCGGATAAACCGGGAAGAAGGTTGGTCAAAAAAGAATAAATGCAATTTCATGAGCTTCTTGATTTTAAAGACTTTATATGTTGTTCACACAACATATGGTTAATCTCATTTTTCCTTAACATTGGCATTGAGCATACATTACAATAATAACATGTAGGTGTCAATTTTCCAATATTATTTTTTTCTAGCAAAACTTTATGTATCTGCCGGTAAGTAGACGCTGTAAAATCACTGTTCAATGGGTAATCATAGACATGGTACTCAAACTGGGTCTTAGACAATGTTAAAAACTTTAACTGATGATTTCTATCTTGATTTATATGATCGATAAAATCTTTCGTGTTGCATTTGCATATGACGCAATAAAACATATTCCACGATGTCTTGTTTATTTTGGATATAAACAGTAGATTGTTCATATCTTTAATATGTTTCGAGCCTTCTACGTGTTCGGCAATATTTCTATATAAATTGGGAACGTTTACAAAACACACCAAGCACTCCAATTCCTTTTCATTAATAATACGCATTTGCTTCATATATTCGAATAGTTTTTCCTTCTCGTCATTGGGTGGTGTTTCTTTTACAGCAATGGCTTTAGATGTACTAGGTAAATTCAATGTATTGTTTTGGTTTGAAGTCTGACCAACAGTGACCCATTTTCTTTTATGTATCTTGCCCGCTTTATGAGTCGTCATACCACCCTTTGGTACCACAACTTTGCACAATCTACAAAATTGTTCGTCATTTTGCACAGGATTCTTTTCAGATACACTGTTGTCTAATTTTAAAGCAGAAGTAGCATTCTTTACGTTTGCGGTCATCTTTCCCTCATGTTTTTTACTTATAATATGATCTAAAAAGTTCTCTGAATCTATATGCCTATTGCAGACTGCACAAAACGTAGTTTTAGATTTTTGGGCATTATCATTTTTTGATGTTTTACTATTATTTACTGCTACAGGACTAGGTTTTGCGATTTTTGTTTTTAAATATTCTTTGTGCTTATTACTTTTAGTATGAGATACAAAATTATGAGTATGTATATGCTTATGGCAGACATCACAGAATGTCATAGCTGTCCCATATTGGTCTTTTACTAAGATGTTATTTTCTGGTGTTACAAGTTTTACCTTTACTTTATCCTTATGTTTTTCACCATTAATATGACTTGTAAAATTGTGTGTATCTATATGTCTATCGCAAACATCACAATATGTTATTGTGGGTGTATTATTTGGTTTAGGTGGCACTTTTACTGGTGTAGATGTGTGATGTGTAGATGTGACTGGTGTGTTGGCTTCGATATACTTTCGGTGTTTAAGAGCAGCGTGGTTGGATTCTTTTGCTACCATAATATTGCATATGAGACAGTGAATTTGATTCCTTCCATTGTCGTTTATCTGAAACAAATACCTATACAGTATTTATCATAACAGATTTTCCACAAATATTTTAGAATTATTATTATTAGTTTTCGAAAAATCCTCATTAGACTGAGTTTCTTTAATTAGTGGGGATTTAAAAAAAAAATAATAACAATCCTTACTGGTGGGGATATGTCGGTGGGGATTTCTTTAATTAATCATTGAACTTAGTTCGAGATGCTCTTAACTGGTTTTTTTAATTATGTCTAGTTGTATTCTAATCTGATTACTATGACAGACCTAGACAAATTTTATTTGTAAGACAAATAAAAGTGCAAGGTGTATAGTACACTATTAAATAGTATTAGGCTTTTTTAAACTATTATAAATTAAGTAGATGATCCTAAAGTGAACTATATAATTAAAAACCACTTACCACATCTCTAGAAAAATCATTGTTTACAGGTTGTATAATATTCGTCACATGATTAACTTCTCGAATGTGAGTATCATAATAATTCAAATTATAAAAACCATTTCTGCATAATTGACAGTAAAATAGAATATTTTCAATAACTTTAAAGCCATGAAAAGAATTCAAACTAATTCTCTTCTTAAAACCTTTAGGTGTAACAATAAAAATAGATTTATCTTCTATAATCGGCATTTTGAATTCTAAATTATATTTTGCAACTACTTCCTTTATATATATTTGGAAATTGGTAATACCCTGGTTGGTATTCATTGGTATATCATCATCGCTATCATCACTCTCTAATAATAGCTCATCTGATTGTAGTAATTGAGAAGTATTAGGTACAACATTGTTAATAGGAAATACTGAATAGTTTTTAGCCGGTTCATTGTTGCTTCTGAATGAGATTTCACTAGATTCATCTGCATTTGCAACGGACGAATATTCTACATCTAAATTACTTGCATCATTATCATTCTTTTTCGTATTGTCATTGAAGACTTCTGTATTATTTTCGTTACCAATATTGTCAACCATTTTGCCATCAGCATATATTTCTATGAAGTCATCAATAACTTTCTGTTTTTCTATACATTTTAGATGGTAATCTGATTTGTAGTGTTCCCGTTTATGTTTCACTAAAACAACTTTAGAGCATATTTCACAATAGAATTGTTTGCCAAGGTCATCTCTCACAAGACTGTCTACGTCAACATATATTTGCTTTGCTAAATTTTCTAACACTTTCTCTGTCAATTTACTACAATTGTTATGCATTTTCGATTTTTTGTGCTCTTTATAATAAACTTGGGGAACAACTATATTACATATATGACATGTGTAAGTTTTAGATGGTTCTGTAACAATAAATAAACTTTGCCTTATTCAATGACTTAATTACCAATTATGCAGTTGTGGTTTGTTCGTTTCCACGGACTAGCTTGGCTTTGGTAGAACAGAAGTCAATATTTGCTGTAGTAATTACTAGTGATGTGCCTGGGATTGCTGATGTTCACAGGCTATAGTCACCGCTTACCATCAGACGGGTCATATGTTTGTTAGCCACAATCTCAGATGTTTGTAAAACAGCAAAAAGAGCTTTGCTGCAATTTAAACCCTATGCTTCTCAGCAGAGGGTTTAAGTTCAAGTCTACTTATTGAGGCATAATAAGCATAAAAAATATATTCAACATTGATTTTTAAAGAGCCGCTGTGTTCAACTTCAACATAAGCTTAAAAAATTGATGATAAAGGAAACAAGTGATGCTTACCGAAATAACCATCTTGAGTTAGGGAAACCTCTGAAACAATATTGACCATGCAGTATGTTGATTCGCCATCCATGAATGGTTTTGACCATAACATTCTTTTTTCATCAGATTTTTCAAAAAATTTACCCAACAGATTTAGATCTAAGCTGTCCAGCGATAGAACATATTGCTTTTCCGGTTTAATTAATAGTGACATTTTTGGGATCTGAAACAAATATTATGATAGCTTTTGATATTTAATTACAAACTAGGAATAACTTCCTATGACAGAGGCCCTTACGCTGAGAATGTATTGCTACAATACAATAAAAATACAATACAATACCTACTTCAACTTAAAATTTAAATTTATCATTCAAACTCAGTCTCTCAGTCAACACATAGATGGCTATTTTGATGTGAATAATTACATACTTAATTTCATAGTTGGCTTCTGTAAGTACTAGGTGGTGACACAACACATATTTAAATTTGTATTTAGTAAACTATATTATAGGTACAATCTTACACGACTAATAATTTTTACACAAAGCTACGATCTAACTGCAATGTGAAGTCAACGATACGGAGTAAATATTGGAAAAAATACTGTTTACCTAGATTATTATGTGTATCATCTAGATGCAAGGTCTTGATTTCTTGAATCTTTTATCTTTGTTTCATGAGAAACGTACGGTCGGTTTGACAAGTTATTTAAATTTTTAAATGTCATATTCTATTATTTTTCCTTGAAAGTAGTGAAGGACAAATATCGATAATTAATTACGACATACTGATTTACTGATATAGTTTGATTCAATAAAAATGCATATTGAAATTTAATTAAATGAAGTATTACAATTAAGTTGAAACTTAAATAATTTCATAACTCTTATATGTGATCTTATTTTGTGAAAGAATTTCTCAATCATAACTTTTTATAATTAGCTTTTAATACACCAGCAATATGGGGCCACCAGGTAGGTAGTGATGTATGAGAATATGATGTCAATTTAAGACCATAAAGCACTTTCAAAGTTGAGAAGAAAAAATAAACAAATAACCTACGGACTATACGTATTAAATTAAAACTATTTTAACGAAACGTATTACATAAGTACCTATTTGTTTTTTTTTTTAATTTCATTACAATATCATTGTTTTTATAGATAAATTGAAAAAAAAACTGACAGGTATCTTCCAAGAGTAACACTTTGAGAAGATGTCAAATTCTTATTAATTTATTTTGAAAATATGTACCTATTATTTTATCTATGTTCTCATGTGACTGTCACCGTGGTGCAGTGGTTAAGGTGGTCGCCTTGCCACTACATCGCCGTGCTGGGTGACGTGGGTTCGATTCCCACACGAGACAAATATTTGTGTGATTCATAGATATTTGTTTCTAGTCTGGGTGTACTTTGTGTCCGTTAGTTTCATGTTTGTAAAGCTCCCCGCGACACAGGGCTTGTTCCCTAGTGCGGGCGTTGTCTTTTTAAAAATAATCAATAATCATAATAATCATGTACCAAAAAATAACAAGTACAGACAACCCCCACTAAATTAAGTTCATTACCTCAAAACCAATTTCTATTTGAACATTTGAAGATGGTGACGTGTCGTTATCGATAAATATTAGAGTATAATATTTACAACACTAATGATAATTACAATTTGCCGGGCTTCCCTTATCATAGACATTCAAAGAGAATGTTGTTCTATAATTAAAATGAAAGATGCAACCTCTCGGTACCTACCAAAAACAAGGAGATTAAATATATTAAATTTATGTTACTTTTTTAAACCTATATTTTTCGTTATTTTGAGAAAACAATGTGTCATTTTTAGTGCACTCCCTTTGGTACACTTTGACCTATCCCAATATCTACTCATTTCCTATATTGTAATCATATAAAAAAAAAATTTTATCGTCCGGAACCGACCGGTTTTTAAGGTAGTCTAGGAGCGTTATAAATAATTAAGTAAAACCTCTTTGACTTAGCTCCTAGACTATACAGAAAAATTAAACTCGTTAATTCTGATATTTGGCTATTAATTTATTCTGGGGGAAAATAGATCTTCGCTAGATGTCCTAGTTTTTGAAATACATACCTATAAAGGTGGCCAAACTGGGGAGACTACCCAGATCAGCCAACTAAATACGCTTATAACTTTTGAACCATTGACCGACCAATTCTAATATTTGACGACTCAAAATCCCCGTTGCTGGCCAAGCCATTGTCACCACACGGAAAACTTGGTCATAAGTGTACTGAAAGTTCACGTTGATCGCGATACTAATAATACAAAAAACATTTTTTTTAAATATATTATTAAAAAAATGTTTTTTGTATTATTACTATCGCGATCAACGTGATCTTTCACTTTAAGGGTTTTATGATGAAAATAGGTAGGTACCTATTTTGTATCAATAATTCAGATTCTTTAACTCTGAAAAATTTGATAGTTTCACTACCAAAGAACTAAAGTTATTTAAGGGGAGATCCAAGGGTACTTCAATGAAACGCAAATAAGTAAAATAAACTTTTTGTATTCATATAATATGTTAAAAAAATAGAAAAATAAAACTAAAATAATATTCGATTATGTATCAAATGTATGGGTAGGTACGTTACAAAACATTTTATCAATAAAAGTACCTGAGGTACCTACTTAAATAAGTATTTCTAAAGACCTAAACATTTGTGTAAATAATATCGTATAACATACGTCTCATTTTTTTTAAACAAATTTAAATAGATCTTAAGTTACTCCAAAAGAGCTTTACTTTTCCTAACTATAGAGACTAGGTGTCCATTTCCTTATAAATAAAGAGTTACCCTGTTTTGCCTTTTAAAGAACTTTTATGCCATCCACTGAACATATGATCAATCTCATTTATCCTGAAAAATGTAATCAAACATGCATTACAATAAGATGACGATTTATCACTCAATCGGACAATTTTATTTCGTTCCAACATGTCTTCGTATACCTTTCTGTACTCACGCGTTATAGGATCACTGTCTACTGGGTCATCATTCACATATTCCTTTAAATCCGTTTTTAATACAGCTTGAAATTTTATTTTATGGCCCAGATTTTGTGTAACATGATTGATAAAATCTTCAGTATTACATTTGCATAGTTCGCAATAAAATTGCTTAATGGATTTTTGTACTATTTTAGTTATTAGTAACAAAGCATTCATAAACTGTTTATGTTTCAAGCCCTCTACATGCTCGATAATATCTCTATCTATTTTGGGGATTGTAACGTCACATACTAGACACTTTAATTCATTGTTATTTATATGAGTCATGTGTTTGATGTATTCAATTATTTTTTCTTCAATACTGAAATTGTTTATGTTATCTTGATTAAGATCAACTGCTTTAGATGAACATGGTAAATTATCAGAATTCTGGGATTCAGATTTACTTATAGTTAAACATTTTTTTTTATGTCGTTTGCCCTTTTCATGGATCTCCATGTCACTATTTATCACCATCACTTGGCATACTTCACAATATATTTCTTTATTTTGAATAGCGTCTTTCTGAAATGTGTTATTATCCACTTTTACTTCTAGACTAGATTTGTTTTCTTTTGTATATCCATGATTCTTCATCTTTTTATTCTCATGTTGGCTCACATCATCTGCTTTTTTATATTTTTTGCAGATGTCACTATACGTTGTTTTAAGTGTATTGTTAGGATTAATTGGACTATTCATGGTAGGTATGATTTCTTGATTATCATTTTTATGGCTAAAAGCCGCATGATTTGAACCTTTCATTATCATGGTATTGCATAATAAACAATGATTCCATCTCTCGTTTATTATCTGAAACAAATATTTATTGTAATATTATCGGCACTAATACTGAATTGAATCCAGAGGAATAGAAAAAAAATACAAAATATACTCGAGATATCGGAGTGGGAATCTAGCCCACGTCACTCGGCACGGTGATGTGGCGTGGCGATTTTATGGCGTGGCGATCACGTTGACCGCTACGACACGGCCCTTATCATAATAATGCAATTCAATAAATTACAACTTACCACTTCTCTAATGAAATCATCATTTACAGGCTGCACAATATTCCTAACATGATCTTTGGATCTGCTATGATTTGTAGAATTATCCAACCAAATCCTACATAGCTGACAATATAAAAAACTATTTACATTTTTGTAACCATGAAAAGCATTTAATGTAATCCTCTCTTTAAAACCTTTAGGAGTAACAATGACAAGAGTAGAATTATCTTCTACAATTGGCATGACAAATTGCAAGTTATATTTTGTAATCATGTCATTTAAATATTGTATATTTCCTATCACATAGTTAGTATCCACTTCTGGAGCTAATGCATTATTACATACTCTATTATTATTGCCTGATAATGATGACTCATAGGGACTCGTTAAAACAGAAGTGTTACTTAAAACATTGTGACTGGGCATCACTTGATTATAGGTATTGGTGTGTTCATTATCACACTCATTTTCACTGGGCCAATCTGTGTCCGTGTCTGCATCTATATCTGTATGCGTGGCCTCATCTGTGTCTGTATCCAATTCTAAATATTTATCATTACCTTCCTTCTCTGTTATATAATAATTGTTATTGAACTCTATCTTATGATGAGTTTGCCCTGTTTCAACTTCTTTGCTTTCCACATACAGGTCTATAAAGTTGTCAGTTAATTTTTGGTTTTGGAAAGAATTTAAATGATATTTAGTTTTTTTATGTTTTTCTTTGTTTTTTACTGATATAACTTTGGAACAAATATCACAATAAACATGATTGTTTACTTCATTATTATTATTGTCTATGTTAATACTCAATTGCTTTGATACATTATCTAAAACTTTCTCAGTCAACCTCTTATAATTGTGATGCATTCTGCTCTCAGTGTGTTGTTTAAAATAAATTTGAGGTACATCTATATTACAAATATGGCACTTATATGTTTCAGATCGTTCTGCAACAAAAAAATAACGATAAATATTAATACATAATGGTAATGACTAGCGACCTCCATGTATTTGGAACAACAGACTTATAAATTCAAAATAGGTAGGTACTGTCTATGTTTGCATGTAATGCAATACATGTTTTATAACATCCTTTCAAACTGTAGGTAAATATAATAATTCCAAATTGTTTCCAACTATTTGGTCGCTCTGGGCAAACAAATATATTTTGCTCCTTTCACAAGCATATTTTAAAAGATACAATGGTGCTAACTACTTTCTGTGTAGTGACGGATTAAGAATACATAATTTAACTATCCAATTTCTACCCATGGGTGTCGTAAAAGGCGACTAAGGGAGTACCTTAAGCAGACCAGATCACTGCGAGAAAAGGAAAATTCGAAATAAAACATAAATCAACTCATCTGGCCAGCATAATATAATAGGCTAAATTCCCTTCATAATATTTGGAGGAGACCAGTGCCCAGCAGTGGGCGGTTTATGGGTTGAAATGATGATGATAATGAACAGTGCTCAATTTCCCTGGCCCTGTAGTTACTATACATATTAAGTTATTTAAAATGTCTTGGACATTGTTGTCAGAATACTGTAGGGTGGCAAATATGGAAAGATTTCCCCATCCCCACTGTACTTCTATAAGAACAGAGAAATAATACTTAATAGTGCTCTAATCCAATTCAATTCAATTTATTTCATTGCGAAATATGGGTTACAAATGGTCTTTATTTAATATAAAGGCATCTCCATATTCTACTTTTCAGCATGCAATAAAAATAGTGACAAATCAATAAAAATGAAAATTAAATAATTAAACCACATAATGTCAAGGAATATTTGTCAATATATTAATAATTATATAATTCCCAATCCAAATTATAAAATACCCAATATATAATGGTTTAATCTATTGTCCTGAACTGCTCAATAAGTTAGGATTTGCAACACACTCCACGTACATGCGTAATACTCGCATACTCTTTGTTTCCAGCGCTAAGAGCACTTATAGGCAGAACTCTTACTTTATACGCGCGTGTAGACTGTTCAACGAACTTTCAAATCAGCATAACCTAGATTAATTTAATACCAGTGTTTATAAACTTAAAAATATTTTAGCTAAGAACTTTTTTAATTAACTTTAGTTTGTATAGTTTTTCATAATTTGTTAATTCTTTCTTTATCAACCTTTAATCTTTAATACCGAAGTATCTATAAGTGGAAACTTGTAAATGGCCATTATATTTTATAGTTAAGTTTATCCTATTTCTAGCTGTAAGTATCCCAAATATATTAAAATAAAATATCCAGCCCTGTTATGTGCGTAGTCTGGGTATATGTCACATTGTCAGCAGTAATGCTTGTATATTCACTATGCTTACCAAAGTAGCTGATTTCATCATGAACATCCTCAGTTGTTAGTTTAACTTGGTAATATGTTGATTCTCCATCAATATATGGTTTCGACCATAATAATCTCTGTTCAACGGGGGATTTATCTATGTAATGGCTCAAAAGACTTAGATCTAGACTGTCTAAAGACAAAACATATTGCTTGTCTGATATGTTCATTTGCGCCATTGTATCCTGCAACAAAAATAAGAATATTATTAATTGATAGTTTATTCTGACCATTTATTTTTGCAACCTAACATTTCACTATTTAGAGAGTAGACATAGGCACCTACATTATTATAATGTGGCAAAGGTAACCAGTTCAGTTATAGCTGTATTTATTGCAAAGCACAGATTTTTAGTTGGCACCGTCAGATGCTCAATCACTACTTTGACACACACAGGAAATATTAACAAACAAAAATGTTATTACTTATGTAAATGAAGTATTTTTTTGTCTTTATAGCTGCACTATTTATTTATGTCATTGATTCTTATGTTATTATTTTATAAAGACCAATTTAGAATTTGAAACAGGTATCTTCTACCTACAAATAACAAATGGAATACCTATCTGCTGCGAAGTTGATGGGGGATTTATTTTTATGCAAAATTAAGGAAAGTAGGTGGTTTTGTGTTGTATTAATTTACTTTACATGTAAGTACCTAATAAAATGAATTTAATTAAAATATCTTCAAACTTACTTACCTAAAATAGGTATAGGTTTTTGTTTCGTCTGACAAAAAACAAATGCTAAACATAAAAATAAATGTCAGTCGGCTATTGTTCTGGATAATGTTCTATTGAATTGATGGTTTAATGTTTAGCTAGGGACTTTAATGGGTTTTGCTCGTTGAACTAAATATTTGTAAATAAAATAAACTAATGAACTGCAGAACTAGTAATGATAAGTTTCGAACTTATCTTTTAGTGACGTCACTGCCACAGAGTACATTATGCTATACTGAAATAGAGACCAATCTTGTTCCGTAGAACGGGTAATTGGCAAGTTAACGCCATCTATTATTTGAAGTCAGAAGTACACCCTAAATGAGTACCTATAATGCATACCTAGCGATATAGCTAGGTACGTATAGATAGCTATTTATAGGTGGTATATACATAGCTATAGATTACTTTATTTTATACTTCAGGCTTATTTATAGGATTGATAAATGAAATACAATTTAGTTATGATCCAGATTAATTTATTCCTTGTATTTAAATTACACAATTTTATAATACTTAAATTGCAGGTAAGTTTGTTTCATAAAAGTATGTTGTAAAATTCTTTATTACATGAATATGGTTCTGTCCAATAGACACATGAGTAAGAATTTGCTAAATGCAACAATGAATAATACAACATATTACTGAACTTTTTAAATATAGATGTACAACTGTCAATAGGCCAAGCTCCATAAATAGATCTTACATTTTTGTCTTCTTATATCCAAGATACTATAATCTTTGTTAATTTTCTAACATCATAGTGTCTGATAAATAATATCTTGGATATTAATTTATTCCTTGTATTTGAATTACACAATTTATAATACCTACTTAAATTACAAGTAAGTTTGTTTCATAAAAGTATGTTGTAAAATTCTTTATTACATGAATATGGTTCTGTCCAATAGACACATGAGTAAGAATTTGCTAAATGCAACAATGAATAATACAACATATTACTGAACTTTTTAAATATAGATGTACAACTGTCAATAGGCCAAGCTCCATAAATAGATCTTACATTTTTGTCTTCTTATATCCAAGATACTATAATCTTTGTTAATTTTCTAACATCATAGTGTCTGATAAATAATATCTTGGATATTAATTTATTCCTTGTATTTGAATTACACAATTTATAATACCTACTTAAATTACAAGTAAGTTTGTTTCATAAAAGTATGTTGTAAAATTCTTTATTACATGAATATGGTTCTGTCCAATAGACACATGAGTAAGAATTTGCTAAATGTAACAATGAATAATACAACAATTTACTGAACTTTTTAAAATCTAGATGTACAACTGTCAATAGGCCAATCTCCATAAATAGATCTTACATTTTTGTCTTCTTATATCCAAGATACTATAATATTTGTTAATTTTCTAACATCATAGTGTCTGATAAATAATATCTTGGATATTAATTTATTCCTTGTATTTGAATTACACAATTTATAATACCTACTTAAATTGCAGGTAAGTTTGTTTCATAAAAGTATGTTGTAAAATTCTTTATTACATGAATATGGTTCTGTCCAATAGACACATGAGTAAGAATTTACTGAATACAATTTACTGAACTTTTTAAATATAGATGTACAACTGTCAATAGGCCAAGCTCCATAAATAGATCTTACATTTTTGTCTTCTTATATCCAAGATACTATAATCTTTGTTAATTTTCTAACATCATAGTGTCTGATAAATAATATGTTGGATATTAATTTATTCCTTGTATTTGAATTACACAATTTATAATACTTAAATTGCAGGTAACTTTGTTTCATAAAAGTATGTTGTAAAATTCTTTATTACATGAATATGGTTCTGTCCAATAGACACATGAGTAAGAATTTGCTAAATGTAACAATGAATAATACAACAATTTACTGAACTTTTTAAAATCTACATGTACAACTGTCAATAGGCCAAGCTCCATAAATAGATCTTACATTTTTGTCTTCTTATATCCAAGATACTATAATCTTTGTTAATTTTCTAACATCATAGTGTCTGATAAATAATATCTTGGATATTAATTTATTCCTTGTATTTGAATTACACAATTTATAATACCTACTTAAATTGCAAGTAAGTTTGTTTCATAAAAGTATGTTGTAAAATTCTTTATTACATGAATATGGTTCTGTCCAATAGACACATGAGTAAGAATTTACTGAATACAATTTACTGAACTTTTTAAATATAGATGTACAACTGTCAATAGGCCAAGCTCCATAAATAGATCTTACATTTTTGTCTTCTTATATCCAAGATACTATAATCTTTGTTAATTTTCTAACATCATAGTGTCTCATGAATAATATCTTGGATATTTGATATAAGCGTCATTAAATTTTTACTGGCAGTACAAAGAAATCGTCGACCTGCAGCATTTTCGAGGGTGTCTAACATAGTAGGGCATGAAGCAATTTTTTTTGCTGCTTTTATGTTAGCTGATTGCTTTCTCCATGTCTTTTTTAACTTGCTCAATTTTATTCTTGCTGCAAGAAGTTTTTTATGTAATTCCTGCTCCACTTTGTTGAGGAAGACTTTTTTAGCAGTATTCCTGACTCTCTTTTGTCCTGTAAATTGAAGCAAGAGAAAAGCTATATAAAAAATAAATAGTAGATAGATAAATAGTAGTCTTAATGTTTGAGGACTTATTTCGATTATCGAGACGAAGTTGCAAGCACTGATGGTATCATAACAAAACTATCATCCAGAACTAAATAAATTGCATCTAATTATAATGATTATTTAATAAGATTAAACACACTACTAATCCATAAAGTAGTAGAAGCCAAGTATTCATATTATATTAAGTGGAAATAAGACTTAACACTAACCAAGATTTTGTTCAGTAGTTGTTGCAGTTGGATGAGGCACAAGTGGCACAGTATGTTCATGCATCAGAACATCTGGATCTGAAATATAAGTTCACTTGGTTTTAATTTTATATACTAATGTCATAAATGCAAAACTCTTGTCTGTCTGCTAGCTTATCATACTTAAGCTACGAAACCGTTTGGTTTGGAGATAGTTTGTGGTTGTTGGAATGATTTTGTCCTAAAAATCATATCCTTAAGTTGGAAGTGGTGGATGTTCGTATAAAATATTTAAAAAAAATTCTGAACACAAAAAAGTAGGGTAAACTTGTGGTCATGGAAACATTATTTTTAAAGTTAGTAATGATTCAAAATTAAATGTCTGTTATAGTGATTCGTAGTAGGTACAATTTTTTTGTGCCGGTCCGGAATGGATAGATTGATTTTGATTTTACTTTTACTTCATAGCAGATATTATTTACGTTAATAAAATTTTACTTGGTGTATGGCGGGCAAAGGAGATAAATATGTCGCATATGATAAATATGCATAAAAATCTATAGTAATATTAAAAAAGGAAAAAATATTCTCTTCGAATTTTGATTAAGTAGGTATAACAAACTAAGTCAAAGAGTGCTGGGGGCTTACTCTGAATTTCGCCATTCGACTTAGACGGTTTTAATGTTGCTGTCAAATGTTTGAAAGTGACAGTGACCATATTATCTAAATTTCTTTACATTCAACAGGGATATCAAAATTGACTAGGTTGAATGTTGGTCGATGTAATTTCAATAAGAGAGTTACGCATAAACAAAGTTCAAAAATGTGAAAAGTCAAATGGTACTTCTTAGATTTGATGGACTGTAGTTATCACACTCAATTATTACACAAATATCTTAAATAGGTACCTGATGTTGATGGCTTTGCTAGGTCAGGAAATTGTTGTAATGGCTGTCTATTAGCATATGGTAATCTTCTCAATTACAATGGTCCTGAAAGAAAAATACCTCATTTAAACTATAAATCAAATAGAACACAATGCATACATACAGTATGGCCCTACTGTAAATACTCTAGAAGCTTATTGTAATACTAACCTGACATATTTAATGTTGACACAGCAATGTTGCTTATTCTATAGTTGCGGCATAGATATTTAGCCTCAAAATGTGACTGACACACACGACGGTACTTAAATTTCATCACATTTTCCAAGCCCAGCATATCACTACTGCCTATTGCATACAGCCATGACTTAAAGCGATCTATATTGCTGTCAGGGTTTGGGAACCTATGTAGTACTTTATGGGTACCTGAAATAAATAATAAAAATTAAATCTTATTTATAATAACTTTTTTGATGAAGTTTAGTAGAGACAGACTAAAGCTTCGTAAAGTTCAAGTTAATTTTATCCCGGCACAATGTTTAATTTCTGGGGGATAGATTTGTGGTTCTCCACAGAACAGGGGATCGAAACGTTTCGATCACTTGATTCCCACAGAGTATGATATGTTAGATCATGACAAAAACATAAAGACAAAAAATCATGATCAAAATTATGAAAGTGTTACCTATATGGTTTGCTTACATAAATGTAAATAAATGACTCATTTACCTTCACTATCCTTGCATCCAGGGACGCAGCAATGCTTATCTGATGACATAATTATTGGTTTAATTACACTTAGCACTAATAAGGTCCTGTCCCAAACACAAACCAACAACCCGAGAAGTCCTAGCTCTATTCTAAAAATCACGAAGTCACAGTAATATTTATTTACCGGAGGAACTGTAGCTCTACTCGACGGAAAATATAATTACTGGAAATCAGTTGAAAGAAATTACAAAATTAAAACAACAAAAAGACCGGAGCAAGCAACATCGGCATAGGCGGACATTTTATTTTTAAATTTATTGAGTAATGTTGCCATAGGCATTCTTAATTTTTGCCATGAATCATTCTGTTAATTTAATTGATTACCCAATAAACAATTTCTTTATATTTTCGGGTACCTAGAATACTTAAACATATTAAAAAACAACAAAAAAACATGTTTTCTTAACTACATCCCAGGTAATTAACACAATAAATGACTTTACATAAAACCAAGGACAATTACAACACCGGTTTCAATGGCAGAATTAATACAAGGGCAACACAGAATGAAAAAAACAGGGATTCATCTTTTAGCGACATCTATCGAATGGAATGAACTATTTCTATTTTTTATTTATAAAACTGCCATCTGTTACTATAAGTTGGCATATACAAAGAATATAACGCTATAAAATTAAAAATCACTTTCTTCTGTTTAATCTACAGTTATTCCATGTCCTCGCATTTTTGGTAGGGTTAGTTCATATGAGTTACCCAATGAATTGTTCTAAGATTGAGCAGCCTGGTCACTGCTACTGTGATAGAGAAGGGCTAAAGTAATATTATTTTAGTATCGATAAAACTTCATAAAACATGTCAAGTCCTTTGTTGGTGAATTACAATTTTATTTTTTAATATATTTTAAAGAAATATAGATAAGTGATCGATATTTTTAAAATTATCAGTATCGATTGTTAGTAAACTCGTACACAAAATAGTTACCAATTAAGTATATTCCCACATATGAAATAAACTTAATTGGTAACTATTTTGTGTTAAAATGTATTTCACGTTCAACGCTAGCATCAAAGACATTGACATAGCACAAAGTATTACTTACTTACCTATACATAAATATAATATGCTAGCATCAGATGGGGGCTGTGACCTTTATTACAGGTTTTCATAAAACCTACCTCAGGCATCAGTCTCTCTCACAAATGTTCCGTTCACCTTATTTGCTTTTACACTCATAAAAGCCCAGAAATAAACCATCTTTTATTGACAAGTAATGATTTACCATCAGGCGAGCCGATTTTTAACTATTGTTTTATTTCCTATATCGATTTTACAAAAATCGATAAAATTTTGTTTGATGTGTAACAACTGTATGTATACGTAAAAAATTGGACGGTGTTACACAAAAAGGATCCAACCCACAAAATGTGACTTTTGAGATATTGAAGTTTGAAGTTTAACTTGTATTTGCACATTGATGTACTATTATACCGTCTTTGTTTCTTTGGGTAATATGTGTATATATTTATATTAATTTTATAGTCTTAAGAATTAATTAGTATAAGCTTATATTTTTTGAAATATTTCAATAAACAGAGGATTGGATCCTTTTTGCTAAATGTAATTTTTAATTAATGTATGTTCATTTTTTAATTTCACAAAAACGATCCATTATGGTATATTGATGTGAGATAATTTATTTAATTAATTATATATACATATATATAGCATTATAGGTGAGGCCTATGTTCAACAGTGGACATCATTGGGCTGATATGATGATGATGATGATGATGATAATATATAGCATACAGCTGCGTTGGAAGATGTTTTTAAGATTCTTGCCTGGGACGGATTTGGCATCAACATAAATGCCGAGTACATCACCCATTTTCGGTTTGCTGACGATATCGTGGTCATGGCAGAATCACTGGAGGACCTAAGCACAATATGCTCGATAGCCTCAATACAGTTTCTCAACGGGTGGGCCTTAAAAAATGAACATGGATAAGACGAAAGTTATGTCTAATCGCTATGTAGTGCGCGCCTATATCGCATGCATAAATGGCTAGTACATCACCCACTTTCGGTATGCTGACGATATCGTGGTCATGGCAGAATCACTGAAGGACCTAAGCATAATATGCTTGATAGCCTCAATAGAGCTTCTCAACGGGTGGGCCTTAAAATGACCATGGATAAGACGAAAGTTATGTCTAATCGCCATGTAGTGCACGCCCATATCGCATGCATGCAGCAATATCTCAGCTTTAATCTCGAAGTTGTTGACGAATAGGACCTAGGACAAACGGTCCGGTTAGGTAGGTCCAACTTCGAAAAAGAGGTTAATCGCCGAATCCAAAACTCGGTTGGGCAGCGTTCGGTAAACTACGTACTGTATTCTCGTCCGCAATACCCCAGTGTTTGAAGATGAAGGTTTTCAACCAATGTGTGTTGCCAGTGATGACTTATGGCACTGAGACGTGGCCGCTAACTATGGGGCTCAAGAAAGCTCACTGTCACCCAGCGATCCATGGAAAGAGTTGTGCTCGGAGTTTCCCTGTGGGATCGAATCCGAAATGAGGAGATCCGCAGGAGAACTAAAGTTGTCGACACGAATTGCATCGCTGAAGTGGCAGTGGGCAGGACATATAGCTCGAAGAACCGATGGCCGATGGGGGGAAAATGTTCACAAATGGCGGCCAATCGACCCCCCCATAAGATGGACCGACGATCTGGTCAGGGTTGCGGGGGGTCGTTGGATGCAGGTGGCGCAAAGCCGCTCAATGTGGCGGAAGTTAGGTGAGGCATATGTCCAGCAGTGGACGTCGAAAGGCTGATATGATGATGATGACATATATATATATATATATATTTAATTAATAATATCAATATATAACTATATATATATATATATATATATATATATATATATATAAATAAAAAAAAAGGAATCCATTAAAAAAATATTTTGGGTTACTTAAAAAAAAAAGAATCTATTTTATTATTTTAATACGTTGACATAAAATAACTTCTAAATTTATCAAAACCTACTCATGTGGTTAGGATTATTTTTGTTATTTTAATTAGAACCTTATCATAACAAAATCATTTAGCAAAAACGATCCAAACCGCTTGAACCCTTTTTGTGATTTTGCAAATGCATTCTTTTTCATTTAAATATAATTTATCAAATACAATCCAAGTAAATTGGATCCTTATTCACATTTTCATTGTAGACTAGTTTCTTTATTTGATAATTTCACTTCAATGATCCAAGGAGGTTGAATCGTTTTTGTGGAAACAAAACCGAAACCCGTCATAGATGTGGGTTGGTACCCCATGTCGATAAAAACGTTAATATTCGTATTTTGATCTGGTTGTTTTTGCTATATGAAAATATAGACCATAAAGACCACTTTGGCGTACTTAACTCATTTTCGACCATCATGTGGGTTGGATCCTTTTTGTGTAACACCGTCCAATTATGGATCGTCCCAACCATAGACGACACAAAAACCTATCTCTGCTCTGTGGACGACACAAATTATTTTTATATAAATGCTAAACAAGTAATGGAAAAATTCAAACCCACGACGGGACTTGAACCCGCGACCCTGCCATTCCGTGTGCAGTGCTCTTCCATCTGAGTTTAGCATATATAAAAAATGTTAAACCAAAGCGATGGAAATTGCTTAATATTTAATGCACAAATAATTTATTGAAATATACAGCGCCGCGCTGCCTGCCGTAACAAATATCCAACCAGCCATCTTAACTTTTGCAATTTTAATATTATTAGGATTATTACCTACATACCACGCAGGAACAAGCCACATTAAATTATTTTGTTTTCCTGTTATACACAGGGAAATTTTATAGAGATAAGCAATCGGTATTGATTTAATAATTTAGGCAATAAATGTATAAAATAAGGATGCAGTAATATAAGAACTAAAATATAAATGTAAAACAAGTATTATTGAGCTGTAGGTAACTTTATTATCACAAATTAGTAGGGATTCAGATAATACATTTAGAATTATTGGATTATTCCCGGTGTACACCACTGGTGGACAGAGAGACAAATTATGAAATTATGTTCGGCTGTCCCCCAGTGGCGGACAGAAAAACATATTTTGAAAAGTTCTGACACTATCCACTAGGGGTGGACATAGGAACAACTTTTTATAAACATTATTTTAGCCACCTCTGCCCCCTGATTTTGAGCTGTCGGAATATTTTCGGCCGGAAATGTCAGTTTGATTAGAGTTAAAAAACATTATCTTAAAGAAATAGATAGTTGTAGGAAAAAATCTTATATTAATCAGTTTTTAATTTTCTACACGGTAGACAACTTTATAACATTAAATAACTTAAGTTGTAAAAATACATCGTACTAAGATTTGAAAAACTTTACGATCCGGGAGCAATCCGACGAGTCAAAATCAGGGGGCTGGTGGACAGCAACACTATTAATACGAAAACATTATCTTTGTCCACCCCTGACGCACGGGCTATTTTATAACAATATCTTACCTATTTTGGAAAGCTGAACAACAAATTGTTTTCGTTGTCAAATTTTGCAATAATGATTCAGTAATTATGAATTTTTACGCTACTAGAAAATCATAGGTTTAGGTTAGAAAATCATTAGACAAATAACAATATTATTTTATTTCTACAATATGTATATTGATGTGATAAATAAATTTTATTTATCACATCACATCGATCTATACAAACCTGTCGAATTCCCCCAATCATTTCAATTGAGACATATTAACAGATTTCGGTAATACGAGATATGACGCTGACTGTACTTTCATGTTACACTCACACTATACTGGCTCTGCGGCCGGCCTAAGGGTGGACAAATTGAACCGAAAACAATTTGTTGTTCAGCTTTCCAAAATAGGTAAGATATTGATTAGAATAGCCCGTGCGCCAGGAGTGGACAAAGGTAATGTTTTCGTATTAATAGTGCGCTGTCCACCAGAGGTGGCTAAAGTAAATGTTTATAAAAAGTTGTTCCTATGTCCACCCCTGGTGGACAGTGTCGGAACTTTTCAAAATATCTTGCTCTGTCCACCACTGGGGGACAGCGGAACATAATTTCATAATTTGTCTATCTGTCCACCTGTGGTGGACACAGGGAATAATCCGAATTATTACAAATAATTATATATTACGGTTGTCATGACATAACAATACCTGTTAATTGCGAAATTCAACGCAAATGCCTTCGTCATATAATTCAATTAAAATCAAATCAGCAATTATTGATTGATAAAAAAATTTATGGAGAGTATCTGGTTCTTTTTTTTTTAAACAGATTAGCTGTGTATATTTGTAAGTTATGTGTAAATATTTTATTGAATAAATCTGTTTAAGTACTTAAAAAAAATCTATTGACTAAAATAGTATGCATGGCTTTGGTGGCCACTGCACAAATAAAACAAAATTAGCTACATGATATTCTCATCAGGGTATAAGTGTTCTGTGATTCTCATGATGGCACGATTGGTTTTATGGCGCTGGCCTAACATGTGATCAATTTCGCTGTTTACATACAGAGTTAAGTGACATATATTGCAGTAGAATGAAGAACCATTCAATCGTTCAATTTTGTTTTCTCGTAGTAATTCTTCGTGTACCTTTTTGTAAGCGTGTACTAATGGGTCATCATTCAATGGCTTTTTGTACACGTATGTCCTCAATTCATTTTTATCAATTTTAGAATGTAATATTACTTTTACCATATGGTCTATATTCTCATCAATATGATTCACAAAATCGTTAATATCAATTTCACAGAATTCACAGTGGTAAAGTTTTATAGATTTCTGTACTATTTTATGCACATTTAACAGGGAATTCATAGCACTTTTATGATCCTGGCCTTCAACGTGTTTGATAATGTGTTCATTGCATTTCCGAACTTTTACTTCACAAATCACACATTCAAAATTAGTTTTACCGTAATCATTCATTTGCTTCATAAATTCAAAAGTTTTTTCTTCAATTGTTAGTTCTTCACCTTGTGGCGCATGAGTTAAAGCTACAGCTGTAGATGTACTAGGTGTACTGACTGCATGGTTATAGCTGGGTGGAACTTGGTTCAAATCTAAATTCTTCAGCTCTATGTTAAGTTGTTTTAAAGCTCTGTTTTCTAATCTACATTTTTTTAAATGTTTTTTTCCTTTTTTGTGACATGCAATGAGCTGTTTGTTTACAATATATATTTTGCATACTTTACAATATAAGTCCTCATGATACGCATGTGCTTTTGGAGCTCCAAGTGAATCTAGGTTTTGTAATTTATTCATATGATCAGTACTCTTTTCATGATGTACTAGTGTGCGTGTACTTATGTATTTATTGCAGATAAAACAAAATGATTGTTTACGTTTCTTTGACACTTCTACCATTATAGGTGTTGTACCATTATATTTCCAATGATTTGGCTTGAGAGCTGCATGATCAGATCCCGTAACTCGCACAATATCATTGCATATGAGACAGTGACTCCAAATACAGTCTATCTGAAACAATTAATGATTGTATGTTTACTTTAATTTGATTATGTGGCAAAATAGGTCTTAAAAATACGTATTTTACCACTAGCACATAAGATAGCCAATATGAAACTTAATAGACAGATTTTTAACGTATTTTTCATCAAAAATGTGTGTCACATATATGTCTTAGATATTTAACAACAGACTTATCTACCAGTGTTGAAACAGGGTCTTTAAATTACATTTTGCTTTTTACTGGGCATTCGTAAATAGGCGGCAATTAACTTACAATTCGTTCCTGTGAGTACAGGGGCGAATTCATGGACTTTGTAAAATTAACTAGTTGAGTGCAAAACTCTATTATCTGAACCAATAAGTCTTTTTTTTTTATAAATAATCACTGAAATCTGAGAAAGGTTTTGGTCCTATTAGGAGAAAAATGGCACTGAAAAACGAGAAACATTTTTCATTGTCGTTTGTAGAGCTGTCTAGCTATTAGACCATTCTAATAGCATTGCCAGAATGACCTTTGTCATGTTAGCTAGTGGCTGTAAGAGCAATTTTATCTTCATCATTAATCAATCAACTGCGTCGAAACGATGCCACTGCGAGGGGCTTTGCCGTCTGCATCCAACAAGAGCAATTTGGTACTTACTATTTCTCTAATGAAGTTATCGTCTATGGGTTGTAAAATATTCTTTACATGATTTTCAGTGCTAATGTGAGTTGATTTTTTATCTACCCACATTTTACACAGTTGACAATATATTAAACCTCTAATTTTTTTATAGCCATGAAAATAATCCATTGTGATCTTCTCTTTAAAACCTTTAGGTGTAACAATCACAATTGAATTATTTTCTACAATCGGTATTTTGTACGGTATATTATATTTTGCAATCATCTCTTTTAAATAATGTTCAAATTTTATTATTTCAGCACTAATATTAGCTGGTATAGTCTCATTACTAGATTCTTCAATTTCGTCAATTGATGATGAAGAATATGAGTTGTGTGGTGATTCACTATCATCATCATCACTTACACTACTTAACTGATCGCTATCAGAGTCCATCATATCTATCATAAAGCTTTCATTAACATCATTCTTTTGTATGTTGTAGTTAAATTTTTTGTCAACAGTTTCAATTTCTTTATTGTCAACATACATTTCTATAAAGTTTTCAGTCAGTTTCTGGTTTTCTACAGATTTTAAATGGTATTTTGATCTGTTGTGTTTCTTTTTATGTTCTATTGATACAGCTCTACAACAAGCTTCACAATAAAATATATTGTTGGATGCTTCAATGGTAATAGGATCTTCGTCAACTTTTATTTCTTTTTTCGCATTCTCTAACACTTTTTCAGTCAATATCTTATAGTTGTAATGCCTTTTGCTCATAATGTGCTCTTTAAAACAAATTCGAGGTACTTCAGTGTTACAAATATGACACAAGTAAGTATCAGATGGTTCTGCAAAATGAAACAAAAATTATTAATTTTCTGTCCACTACCCTGGCTTTGTTATTTTAAATGTATATTTTACTATATTAATTTTTGTCTGTCTAAGCTATTTAAATAATTTTAAGTTAATAGTTTTATAATATTGTGGCCACTAGTAACTAAAATATAGATTTGTTTAAGAAGATCACTTATTCTTTACCTATTAGTAAAAAGAGTTTATATCTTAAATTAGTAGTTTATTAGATTAGCTTGCAGAAAAAACATATTTCGCCACTACATTTATCTCTGCAGGATTAGGTAGATGTGGATCACACTCATATTTTAGTTAGTTCCTATTTAAATATGGCGCAAGCCTTCAGGTTTACAATATTAGTTTAAATGACAAAAGCTTACCAAAGTAAGAACATTCGTCCAGAACATCTTCATTATCAATTTTCACTTGGTAATATGATGATGCTCCATCTATATATTGCTTTGACCACAACAATCTGCTTTCACCAAGTGGTTTATCAATGAACTGGCTCAAAAGGCTTAAATCTAAACTGTCCAAAGACAAAACATATTGTTTGTCTGATATGTTTATCTGAGCCATTGTGATCTGAAATATAAAGGAATAAGATTGTAACTTAAGGTGTGTAGGTACAGTCAGCATCAAAAGTATCTGATTAGTTATATTAAATAAAAAAAAAACGGCAGCTAGAATTGAATTAATTACAATGTTAATTCTTTATCATTGTAAATTATTAAAGGTGTGTGTGCTTGCGTTGTCCTATCTCCCACTGAATGTGGCAGACTTTTGCGCAAAGTAATTAGTGCGAGTGTCCACTCCTGTCGGATTAATGCCCTAAGATGTATACATGAGTTCAAAAAATTGGACATGGTCAGCTACTTTTTAGGCTGACCATACCTAGGTACACTATTATTATTATGTCTTTTTCTTCACAGCTATACTTCTCTCTCTCAGGTGAGAAGTTTACCTGGTCCTTTTGGAAGACTGACACAGGTCACAAGTCTAACACGCAGAGGTCTTTTAAATTTTTTTTAAAGAATATAGAATGAATGACAAGCCACACTATTAATCTGCCCTCCAAGTTTGCGTAAATTTTATGAAAGCTACCGACTTTAATCTACAGAACTAAGTACTACCAAAGCCTCGTAATATCTTACATACTAATCTCAATTATTATAAGTAGATTTTGACCTGGCATAAGGATTATTGCTCCTATATACAGATGTACTCTGTGATAAGGATCATGTAACAACAACTACAGATGATAGAAAGAGATAAAACATAATACCACATAAGAGTACTTCAATGTTATGTACTTAGTCAGCGAAATCGGCGAAAAGGCCACATGCATTATTTCGAATTGCATTTTTTATATTATGGATAGGTACTTACACGAATATAATATAATAAATAGTTATATATCGGTATCTTTTGCATAAGTAGATACCATGACAATAACAGCACAAAACTTTTATTACACGAACTAAATTCTAGAATAAAATTCAACAAATAAAAATTGGAAGTAAATAAAAATAAAATTAAACAAATAAATTCGTAATTAAAACTAACTTTTTGTTATCAGTATATAAAAAAAACTTAAGTACCTTTATTAATAATCGTTTGCAGAGAAACTTCTCATCTATGAAACTTCTTCATAAACAAATTGTTTATTATTTCACCAACTAGTCGTAGTACCTACTCGTAGTCGCCCGCGCCGGTTTTTGGTCTTTGTCAAACGTAGGTACTAGAGATGAAACGAATATACTCATATTAGGTATGCATATTATAATACGAGCGACCCGTATTCATATTAGGTTATAGGAATGTTATCTATTAAGTTACACGATATTAGTCAAGTATTAGCCAGAGACTACGCGAACGAATACTAGATATAGAGCATAATACTAAAACGTTCACTCCTTACCCTATTATCTGACTAATATCGAGTAATAGGTATGGTATTAGAATATGACGAAACTAATATATCCTATATTAGGATTATGCGAAATTGACCCTAATATAACATCTCTAGTAGGTACGTTTTGTCTTCGTCTTTTGAAAGCTTTTGAATTTCAAATTCCAAGAAAAAACGCGTCCGTCACATCGTCCTTAGTGATGCGACGCGTTATATCGATATTTTTACTTCAGGGGGCTGTGGATGTGTAGAATAAGACTACTATGGCCCAAGACAAATCGGCGCAACGTAACGGCTGCAACGCGGCACCACAATTGATTTGGAAAAACATGAACATAAATTGTTTTAAAATATAATAAATTATGTGTATAAATCGGTATCCATACTCGGGCTGAATTGGATCTAAAATAAACATTACATTTGCTAATTGGTCAGTTTTTGTATAACTAATTAATAAGTTTTTAGAAGTAACAGCATAATTTAGCATCAGCATTTTGACGTTGATGTGTTAACCTTGTTTTTTTTGTTCCGTGGTTTTATCATTGTACATTCATTTCGGCCCAAGTATAGGGCATAATTATATAATAAATTACTACATGTTTTCAGGATCACAGTGACGTCCTCAACACCATGTCGTGTATACTTACTATACTATTGGTCCATTAGTTTATAATACACTACACAGTGTTCATAGTATAATATTTATATTATGCATTAGAGGGACCCTGAATACCGTATTGTAAAATAAGCGCTAGTAGCAGTAAGTTGACTGTTGAGTAATTAAAAATGTATTCAATTTAGGATGCGGTATTGCAGGTAGGGTTACCACTCGTACTTTATTTTATAGTATCGTGCTATATTTCAGTCCATTGCACTATATTATGTTATAGAAAAATAATAAAGTACGAATAATACTATATTTTCATCGGAACGCTCCCGCAGCGCAGCATTGGGAATTTCAGATCGAAACGCATTCAACTGCTCAGAGAGTCAACAAAAAAATAGTAGTAGTCGTTTTTTTGTTGACTACGTACTATATTTATTGCAAAGTTTTGACAAAAATACTATTTTACCTTCAAAAAAAAGGTGGCAACCCTAATTGCAGGGAATTTAGGAACTAAATTAAAATAAATATAAAAACAAGTATTACCGAGCTTTAATTTTGTAATCAAATCTAAAATCTACATGTAAAACAATGCAAACGATCTATGGTGAGTCCTTTGTCAGTGCCTAAGTACCGGTCCATGGCCTTTAGGGGTTGCTTCAAATTTGCAGCTACACATTGTTGGAATTCCCTCCCACCACCAATACGCAACCTGAAAAACAAACACACTTATAAGTCTAAATTAAAGAAACTGTTCCTCACAGAACAGCTACAAATACTGTGATGTTAAATTTAGTTTTATAACATAGGTAAAATACATTTAAATATAAAAATATATGTAGTGAATAAGTAAATATACACTTACCAATTATATTGACGTTGTTGTAATTGCATTGGCTACTCTGTTCCAATTTTCAATAGATAGTATCTTGACTGGTAGTATCTTGATTTATAAAATAATATATACAAAATTTAACTATTAATACAATTCACATTTACATTCTATTTAATCAAAATATATATACTTAATGTTTAAAATACTTAATTATTATAACAAATACTATAGATTTAGAATTTTACAATGAACGCAATACAACATCATAAAAATGGCGACAGCGTTGCATAGATAATAAAATATACGGATGGACGTGTTGCGTCATCGCTGCATCGTGCATCGCTGCATCGGCGCAACGCCCTGACAATGTTACCAACAGTAAAAAAATAGTACATTTACACATCTTTCTTTCTTTTTTTTCTTTTTATTTTGTTCACGTATTTGTTTATTTATTTATTTTTTTTGTATCATTTTAATTCTCATTATTTATATAGTATACACTAACACACACACACACACGACACACGGGTCGTTGACTCGCCATCCTGTCCCTGGGGCTTTGCTGAAAATCAGCGCTGTTGAGTGTCCAGCAGCTGTTAGTTGCTGGCGCCACAGCATTATGCTGAGCAAAGTCCACATTCCCGCAGGTGTGACATGCAGTAGGTGGAATTAGTTATTTTTTATATTTCTTTTATTTTTTGCTTTGTTTTATTTTTTTTCTTTGTATTAGTTTTTTTTATTTTTTTATTCTTGACTATGTACTATTATTCCTACTCATGTCACTTAAATGTGGAGAATAAATATATTTTCTTTCTTTCTTTCTTTACATGTACCTACGACATAATTATGGTACTTACTAAAATAATGTGCACTTACATTTAGAAATATTACAATAATTAATCTTATTAATATTACAAAGCTGAAGAGTTTGTTTGAACGCGCTAATCTCAGGAACTAATGAACCAAATGAAAAAATATTTTTACTGTGTGGTAACGCGCTGCCACCCATAGGAGCTGAGTAGTCGCCATACTAACATCCACGGGAGCGAAGCCCCGCGCGTGAGCTAGTTATACATAATGCGATTGCAATTTTATGCTAACACTTAACCTGCCCCCTGATTCTGAGCTGTCGGAATATTTTCGGCCAGAACTGTCAGTTTATTTAAAGTTAAAAAACAAAATGTTAAAAAACTAGATGGATGTAGAAAAAATCCTATATTAATCAGTTTTTAATTTTCTATACGGTAAACTAATTTCTAACACTTAATAACTTAAGCTGTAAAAAAACGTCATTCTAAGATTCGAAAAAGTTTACGATCCGGGAGCAATCCGATGAGTCAGAATCAGGGCCCTGGTGATTGTGGAAGTCTTGCAGATGCGTTCGGCAGACACAGCATAGAATTAAATTAAAATTTAATCAACACTTATTGATTGTTAAACTTATCAGTCTGTGGAATGAAAAAAAAAACATTGCTTTAGTGAGCACTGTACATGAATAAAACGAAATTTGCTGTGTGTTATTCTCATAAATATTCAACTATATTAGCAAAATATGTCGGCGAATGTGGATCTATGCCACTGGCCTAACATGTGATTAATCTCGCTGTTCGCATACAGAGTTAAGTGACATATATTGCAGTAGAATGAAGAACCACTTAATCTCTCAATTTTGTTTTCTCGTAGTAACTTTTTATGTACCTCTTTGTAGGCATGTACTAATGGCTCATCATTCAATGGCTGTTTGTACACATATCTCCTCAATTCATTTTTATCAATTTTAGAATGTAATATTACTTTTATCATATGGTCTATATTCTCATTAATATGACTCACAAAATCGCTAATATCAGATTCGCAGAATTCACAGTGGTAAAGTTTCATAGATTTCTGGACTATTTTATGTTCATTTAACAGTGAATTCAAAGCCATTTTATGTTCCCGACTTTCAACATGCTCGATAATGTGTTCATGGTATTTATGAACTTTCACTTCACAAATCATACATTCAAAATTAACATCATCATAATCACTCATTTGCTGCATAAATTCGAAAGTTTTTTCTTCAATTGTTAATTCTTCATCTTGTGGCAAATGTTTTCCAGCGAATGCTGCTGTAGATGTACTAGGCATGCTGACTGCATGGCTATCGCTAGGTGAAACTTGGTTCAAATCTAAATTCTTCAGCTCTATGTTAAGTTGTATTAAAGCTCTGTTTTCCATACTAGATTTGTTTAAATGTTTTTTTCCTTTTTTGTGTATTGCCATTAAACGTTCTTTGGCTAAATATATTTGGCATACTTTACAATACAAATCCTTACTACTTTTTTCATGTTGCTTCTTTCTTTTGTGTTTCTTTGGTACTTCTACTGTTGTATGTGTTTTACCATAACAATATTTCCAATGATTTGGGTTGACAGTTGTATGCTCAGGTCCAGGAATTACCATATCATTGCATATGAGACAGTGACTCCATTTACTGTCTATTATCTGTAACAATGAATAACACAACTTTAGCTGGTATTGTCAATTCATTTATTTTAATTGAACATTTAATAAATAATACTATTCTGCTTTTACTGGACTATGACTATGTATTTAATTTAAATAGAGAGGTCCAGACCTAAAACAGAAAAGCAGAAGCTGATCAATGCAACAATTAGCTTTATGACTACACAGTTGTAGTGGTGGACTTAATATACAAATCTATAAATAAAATTCATTTATTTCAGACCATTTCGTCAATATGTTGTTAGTAACATTGTCTTAAAAACCTATGTTAGTAAAATTAAATCATTATGTCAAATTAAAAATTTCAAATTAAAATTACAAATTAAAATTCCAATAAAAATACAAAAATGAAATAAATAATATAACAGCACAATAACAGTAGGCCCTATTTCACCTGCATGTGCAATGATACTCATCGCACACATGCAAGCGAATCAGTCTCTCCACCACTATGGACTCAGGTCTCTCAGAAATCATCCTTACAATTCCGTTGGTACTGCCCCGAACCTGCCGCATCAGTGAAGCTGTCTTAGTGCGCGTTATAGCATAGAAATCTCTCACTCTAGCATCAGCAAACATGCCTGAAGCACTACAAAAACGGGGCAGCCCCACCAGAATTCTAAAGGCGTTATTATATTGTACCCTCAGTGCATTGTAGGCCCGCTGCGTATAGTTGGTCCTTAGAGCACTTGAGTAAAAACTTTGACAGTAAACTGTTTATGCTAGTAAATTAAGAGATTCCTCCGAGAACAAAAATTGCACTGAATAACTTATTAGGTAACTATGTTTTTCATTTGTTTTTTTTGCATTTTTATTTCTTTCATGGAATTAATAATATAATATAATTTATAATAATATATTAGTAATATATAATAGATTTTGACCAGTCATTTGTCAGATTGACCTCTGTCGTATCAGCGGGTAGCTGTTAAAGCAAGTTGGTACTTGTACTTACTATTTTTCTGATAAAGTTATCATCGATGGGTTGTAAAATATTCATTGCATGATTAGCCGAGCTAATGTGAGATGTATTTTTATCTACCCATGTTTTGCACAGTTGACAAAATATTGAACCTCTAATATTTTTATAGCCATGAAATTCGTTCATTGTGATCTTCTCTTTAAAACCTTTAGGTGTAATAATGATAATAGAATTATTTACTGTAATCGGAATTTTGTATGGTATATTATATTTTGCAATCATCTCTTTTAGATAATGTTCAAATTTTGTTACTGCAACACGAATATTAGTTGATGTAGCATTGTTACTAGATTCTTCATTTTCATCAACTGATGATGAGGAGTTATGTGGGGATTCAGAATGGTGTACAATTTTATGATAATCAAATCCTTGGTCATATTTTTTTCTATGTTCATTCTCACCGTGACTGCCACTTATCTGATCAGCATCAGATTCCAACGAATCTCTTATATAACTTGCTTTATTATCTTTCTTCTGTATGTTGTTTTTGAATTCTTTGTCAACAGTTTCAATTTTCTTATTACCTTCATACATTTTTATAAAATATTCACTCAATCTGGTATTCTACTAATTTTAAATGGTATTTGGATTCGTTGAGTTTCTTTTTATGTTCTATTGGTACCTACAGCTCTACAACAAGTATCACAATAGAATATATTGTTGGATGCTTCAATGGTAATAGAAACTTTGTCACTTTTTTTTCTTATTTACATTCTCTACGTTTTCAGTCAATTTCTTTTGGTTGTAACGGCCTTTGCTTGTTGTGCTCTTTAAATAAATATGACTTACGTCAGTGTTACAAATTATAACACAAGTAAGTTTCAGATGTTTCTGCAATAAAAGTAAAGGTACATAGAAAAATAGCCATATTCTGAAACAACATTGAACATTATCAACTTAAAAATAACTTACTAAACTTTTTCGACTACATTTAGTGCGTAAGTAATATCTTTAACTTCTGCTTTCAAATAGAAGACCTTCTTTGCTATACTAATAATATAAGGATAATTTTATTGTACATAATCTAGTAAAATATTAAGTTATTTGTTTCGTAATTCGAACGAAATATGAATTATTCGAATTCCAAGATAAAGTGTCACCATAGACTATAGAGTAATATGGAATGTCTGTTATGTCAGTTGTCTACTTGTCTGTCACTCAGCCATTAGTGTTGAGACGCGTAATATCGATATTCGATATCTTCAGTGGCAGTAATGTTAGTAATACATTCTTAGAACATACGTTTATTAGAACTTTACTACTTATACCTAATCAGTAAAGTTAGCAACACTGCCATTGATACTTACGATAAAATTTGCAATGATTTAGCAGTTGCCATTCGTCTAGAACTCTAGATGGTCGTGTCGTATATAGAAAATACCTTATGGAAACAGTGCAGAGTTAATTACAAGGGTCGATGGTAATTAGGTTTCCGGGACGGATGTCTATCGGAACAGTTACCTCCCCTCTCTGTTACTATTGTACCTGTTGTTTCCCGCTCGGGATTGGGAATGTGGAATGATTTCGAAAGGATTTACTAAAGTAGGTAACTAGGTACCCAATGTAGGTAGGTTTATGTACCTAGTAAGTTCATTTAAAGTTTTGGGATTGTTTTATTTATGCATCTTTAACTACGCTTTAAATTGATGTCAGGAATAATAATTTTAGATAATTTTATTCAAAACTAGCTGTGTTCGCGACTTCGTTCGCGTGGACATATTTAATATACAATACCACATTCATTAGTTTGTATATTCTTCACGGAACTCTGATATTTTTACAAAATCAAAGCAGCTTTGTGACATTAGCTATCCGCCAATGAAAGTCACGTCGAAATCGGTTCAGTCGTTTCGGATTTTACCTCAAACAAACAGACAGTCAAAATTTTGAAGTCTGTTTTTGTTAAATGTACCTGTGATGTGATATTCGTACATATTATGATACTGTGATTTACAGTATCATGTATTCACAGAACCTGAACTTTTTTTTAAATACATTTACTAAAAGACATGCATACAAAAGGACGTAAGTGACATGAAGTGTCCGAATGCTCCGACATGCTCATAACCGGTAGTTATCTATACCGAGCAGTTGCTGCCTTTTCAAAATTTACACGTAATTCTTCAGTGATATGATGAAAATTATATTGAAGTTGTGACTAATAGACTGGTGCTTAGATACAAATTGCTCTCAGCATTGCGAGGACGTAGGTACGTTTCAATGGCCGGTGTTTTCACAAAGCGCCTGAGGAAATCCGTGGCAATTCGCTTTAACGACCAAATTCATTCAAGAGAGAAAGGAGTTTCTTGTGAAACTAGACGCAAATTTCGACTAGTGATGTGTGAATTTTGCAGCAGGTTGTTAAATGCACAGTATGTGGTTGTTGCTCGTTGACTGATTTTGTATAAATCGTGAAGGATGTTGCAATATACGTTCATATACTTATCGCCTTTATTCCTACTTGTTGCGAAACCTGAAAGTAGTTTGTTCAGAATCAGTAGCAGAATCGATTCCAATAGTTTATAAACCATGTTACATTTTTTGTCAAAAATGTATTAAAATTTTGAAAGCTTAGACACCGTTGTTTGAAATGTATCAATGGCCGCCTAACGCCTTGTGCCGCTCCGTCTACTTGCAGCGATAAATAAATAAGTACTAAATAGGTACATAAACTACTGATATATATTCGACAATATTCGGTTGGCGCGCGGTAAAAATTATCATAGAATGCATATACTTAACTTTGTGAGGTTTAATACTTAGATTTTTTTATTCTGATTCGATGTTTGGTATGTTTCAGATTTAGTACCTAATAACAAAGAATAACGTAGTACTAATAATAATATTAAAACTTTAGACACATTAAGCTGTTTGTCCTGGCTTCCACTTAAGTCACAAATAATGTTGGAAGCCATCTGGGCAACATACCTATTTTACATTACATGATCTGATCGTTCATGCCATCATAGCGAAACATCAGAACGTTCGGAAAACTGTGTCCTTTATTTCCCATAGTGTCCAGTAGGTAGAAGCAACCAGCTATATTTGGTTGTGAACATCGCATAGAGCAACCTAGTCTCCACTGTGGATCACAAAAATGTCTATGATTTCAGAGTATTAGTATTGTTTTGTTTCTTACTTGAAGATGTATGAGGTTTGGTAACAGCTAACCATATTAGCAAAGGATGGGCAAGCAGTCAGGCGAAGCGAGGGGACACACTGGTCGCTGTTCAATTAAGTCGTCGCCACACACCCGTCGAATCTCATGTGTTTGACAATTTTTCTACGTCCGCTTCGATGACTACTCCGGTGAACCATTGGCCCTTGTTATTTAGAATTGAATAGGATAGGAAGGTATTTTTTTTAATAAGTAAGTATTTTATTGCACAAAGGTAGTCGTCGTTTCGTACTACTGCACAATGGAAAATGGTTCGAAACGTCGAGTACAAAAATTAATAAATAAAAAACACAACTGCCATGAGAAAAAGAACTAAAAGGCAAAAAACAAGATGTTCAACGTGAATTAAAAACTAAGTACCTATTCGTACAGTTATTACTTACAGTTATTTAACTATGAAAATAACGCCTCGCAAGTTCTAATGTGTTATATGCATATAAATAGAACCATAGACGCAATGATTTCGTACCTTTTACACACTTTTCACCTTATTCTAAAAAGTGCACAGAAAACATTTAAAAAAAATAGCTCCAATCAAATAATAAAAATCGAAAACCACGAAATATGAGACTCAATTTATTGTGACGTTGCCATTCGTCTGAACCACGAAACAGAAAAAACAATATGAACCCTTGTAAAGATATACCTATGGCCTCAATATCAGGTATTTTGTTTAACTGTGTAAAATATATATTTGTTTTTTTTTGTGTGGTAGGTACTTACGTAGTAACTATTATCTAATCTGTGGTGGTACTCACATTTAGTGTGATAGGTAGGTTGGTATATGCTTTTGAGTAGGTACATATGTTTGCAAAAGGCAGGAAAAGTTAGATTGGACTCAAGTTGCTTACAATAGAACTTAGATTACGCGGTCACGAATAACTTAGTATGAATATATTATTATGTAAAAACCTCGGGCCGTAAGTAAAAAAGACTTTCACACAACCAACTTAAACTCAATCTGATCTGATCTGGTTACTGCCTTTATAGCTAACTATTTGAAGTTTATAACTATATACGTGTAGTGACGGATTCAGAATACAAAATTTCACTACCTCATCTCAACCCGTGGGTGTCGAAAACACCACAAATCCTATACCAACCCGTCTGGCCAGCGTCGTATAGTAGGCTAAATTCACTCCACATAGTTTGGAGGAGACCCGTGCCCAGCAGTGGAACGTCTTTGGGTTGTAATAATAATAATAATTTGAGGCTTTAGGCTGGGACAGCAATTAACGCTGATCCCTAAAACCTATTGTTCAAGCCAAAAACAGTACAAAATCAACAACAACAACACCATCACCACTATACCTAGTATAGGTAAGCGAGCTTGCTGTGAATTTCGGATCACATTTCAAACAAATAAATTCAATTTTCAATTTCCAGGACAAATCTTTGTGTGATGAGCATAAAGGTTTGTTCTGTGTCTGGGTGTAATTTATCTATAATATGTATGTATTTACAAAAAAAAAAAAAATTAAGTAGTATATCAGTTGTTTAGTACCTACCCATAACACAAGCAAATATAATTGCTTCATTTGGGACTAAATGGCGCTGTGTAAATGTGGTAGAATAAAAAAAAAAAAATAATAATCATAAAAATCTAACACCTCTAATTAAAACTCTAAATTGCGACGTTACCATTCGTCTGAACCCTCTTAACCATTTGACGGCAATATCGACTCGTGCTAAGTCGATATCGAGATTCATAGCAGGCTCACACACACTTGATCATTACTGATCATGGGCAAGCCTCTAGCGTGATTGTATAGATGGGCTATTGTACCATGTTATGTAGTTAGTAAGTACCTACCTAATTAAATAGGCACAGACGGCATACTAATTTCGGCGGAATTTCCTCCCAAGAACTATCAGGTTGTGGAATGAACTCCCTAACGGGGTTTTCCCAAGGGACTACAGTATGTAGTCCCTTGGGAAAACTGGTGTGTGGAAAACTGTGGTTCTTCAAAAAAGGAGTGATTAGGTTTCTTAAGGGTCGGCAACGCGCTCGTGATGCCCCTGGTGTTGCAGGCGCCCATAGGCTACGGTAACCGCTTACCATCAGGCGGACCGTACGTCTGTTTGCCACCGTCGTGGTATAAAAACAAAAATACTAGGAATCTCGATGTTCAATTTTGATATGGTTGTCAATTTTGTATGTGGGTTTCAGTATGTTGTATGTTTGAAAATTAATGAAAGTGACAATTTTTATTTTCTAAAATGGCATAACTATATTAACTATATCAAAATTGAGATCTGAGTAGACACCCGAACTAGACTTCAATAGATAGGTACTTCTCAACAAATCTCATTTTGCATCCAAATTGTATCCTCATTTCTGCGTCTACGTAAATAGGTTGTTCAATGAAATTAGAAGACAAAACTCTGTTCTACAAAAGAGAGTTTTAAAAATTGTACTTTGCGTACAGAAGTGAATTTATTTTGTAAAGAAAAAGTTGTGCAATAGAGTATCGTGTTCCGTAGCGTTTCACCGGTAATCTTGTGGTAGTAGGTAGGTACCTACTACGAGTTTGTTAAGTTTACCACCGTTTGTGGCTACAACGGGTAATGAGTTCCCAACTTAGCAAATAATACTTAGAAGTTTGTGTCCGACTCAGGTGTGAACGGTGTTTGATCAATCTCGTTGAGAGAGTATTAGAAATTAAAACATTATACTTTACATAGGTACCATATATTTTAATAATAATAATAAGGCATTTATTTCGGACTACAATCCATAGTGACAAAACAAGAACAAACAAAAAGCACATACAAAGCAAAATAAAATACAGACAATATAAAAAAAAAAGTTATTATAAATAATTAGTGCTAGTAGCATCTACCTACTGCTACACACTACAGGCAAATGTAATTTTGTCCAGTGTGCAACAATAGGGCTATCAAGCCTATCCACTAGCCGTATTAAGGTGTTGGAGTTGCCGCGCACACGCTGTGATATTGACGCAACACGTTTACGTATGATGGCATGAAAACCATCAAAATGCGCGTGTGCGAACATGCCCGACGCACTACAGTGTCGCGGCAGCCCCAACAGCATCCTAAACCCGTTATTGTAGAGGACGCGCAGAGCACCATATGCCTTCTGCGTATAGTTAACCCATAGGCTGCAGGTGTAAAAATGTTGGCAGTATGCTTTGAAAAGCGTGATTTTCACACTTGTACTGCATTTAGCAAACCTACGGGGGCCAACATATTACATCGGACAGATGAGATATATTTTAGACACCAATGTTTTTGGGGATATTTTTTAAATAATTTATATTTTTAAATAATAATACGGGTCGGGAGGGAAGTGGGAAATGGCTACATCTCACGTTAGTTTGAATAATATATTTCTAAAGCGTTTCAAATAAAAATGTTAGCTTTCTGAACTTCTTTACTTCCATATAAACTTTAACTGCGTCAAATGAAGATAGAGACATAATAGAAGTACGAAGCCAGATTGTCTTTAATTAGATATACTGTGGTAGGTATACCTAATGTTTTTTTAAATTGGCTACCTCTTATCGTCGTACAATGTTCCATGTTAGATAATATATTAAAAGAAAAACCGTATCGAAAGTGTTACCAAAGATTTGGTCTTAAAATGAAGTCTTAAAAATATTATAGTAGGGTTTATAGTCCACCAGATTTATTGCCGGACCGTTAAACTCCGACACCGATTGAATTGAAGTGAATTTTGGGCCAACATATCATTTATCTACATCAATAGCAGCTTTTCAATGACTGTAAGCTAGATGGGTCGGTAATATTGCTGAGATGTACGGTTAGATAAGACTAGTGTAAACAAAAGGTAAACCCTCTCAGCTCTCTAGATAGATGAGAGTAGACCAGAATTCAACAGTGGGACATTAATAGGTTGCTGATTATGATGATGATAAAACAAAAGGTATAGTTTTAAACTTAAAGAACCAACCTAGGTATAACTTTTACTATTTGTAAAAGTAGCTTAACTAGTAGCTGCCAATAATAATAAAAAAAATTACTATTCGACGTAACATTTATATGCTAAAAAAAATATATCATAGAATATAAAAGATGAAAGTTTCGTTGAAATGTAACTAGCTGAAAAGCTTACAGAGCAGTTACAGCGATTGCACTATAAGTCGCTATTAATGCAAGTATGTACATACTCAATTCACTAGTGTGTTGAAGAACTTCAGAAAGAAAGTAAGTGACATAGCGACATTAGGCTCAAAACTAATTTATAATACACCGCATTTTGCTTCAAGGTTAAATTGCAAAGAAACCAATCCAATTTATTTACTCAATGAAAATTGGTGTAGGAAGGAAGTCTTCACCGATTCAGCCGCGCGTAGTCTTTCATATCAAGGTCGTTTGAAGTATAAAACACAAAATAATCACGTTATATAATCAGGTGATTAAGTAATAATGGGTTAGCACCCTTAAAAGGAACGATTACCATCAGCTGAGCACGCGACCGTACTCGTCCGTCATTCTAAAGGTGCTCTTTCAGCGTTTTATGTTTTAGGGTATCGTGATAAAAGCTGCCGTTGAAATTTACTTTTATACATCATTTTATTGGAAAGAGGAAATTGATAGCAGTTGAGAGGATTTTTGTTTTAGAGACTGATTCTACCAAAGCCGAGATTAGACAAGGGGAGAGGAGATGTATCATAATAACGAATAATATATTGGTTATGTAAAATTCTGTTGGTTTTTATGACAAAGGTAAGGCACAGCGAGTACGTAACCTTCGTTTAAACAAAACCGGCCTCCTAGTAAAGTATCTCCTTATTACAAAGCTGATCTTGTTCTGTTTCTGTGTGAAATTTATCTATAATAAGCATGTATTTACGAAAAAAAATTAAGTCTTTGAGTGTTAAGGGGGTCCCCGGTGTCCCCCAACCAATAGATTTTCCATTGTCTAGAAGCTTGGCGTTTAAAGTGTTTAGTATTATATCAGTTGTCTAGTATCTATAAACAAGCATTAGTTTGGAACTTGATGGCGCTGTGATTATCCACAAACACATTACTATTACCTAACATTGTTCCGTTTCTGCTGCTGAGTAGTAGTGGTCTGTAAAACTTATTGGAAAGAGGTTTTAAAGGGTCGGTAACGTACATGTGATGCTCCTAGAGTTGTAAGCAAGGCTACGGTAACCCTTTACTATAAGGCGAGCCGTAAGTACGTTTTCCACTATCACGGTATTAAAAAAAACTTTCTTCTTGTCTTTGCTCTTTGAAAGAGTGCAGGCCTGCTTTGTATCTATCATTTTCAATGTTTATGGCGGTTAATAGTATTAGGTCAGTAGCTTGGCCGTCTCTTAGCTTAATTGAAAATATTTATAAGGTTCGTATCGATCGAAAACTAATGCGATGAGTAGCGTACATTGTTAATACAGAATCGTAATCATAACCGTATCTACATATTGGTGTAACATAGTAGGTAGAATAACTTAACTCAATGTTTATACATAAACCTCTACATTGCAACACTAAGAGCAGGTAATAGATAAGACCTGCATACTAACTAAACCCTAAGTCTTAAACTACTTGAAAACTGAGACTCGAAGTACGGAGTTTATAATACTATTTACTTGTTTAATTTATGCATTAAAATCTGTATATTTAATAAATGAAGAGAGTTTTCGGAGGAATTTCAGGCTATTTGAATTGTTTCTAATTTAACACTGAGTGCATACTAATTGGTTATACGCTATTGATAATAATGTCATTGTGTTAACCAATTAATTTCACATTACAAATACCTATATATATACAGTGCTGAATTTTCCATGGAGTACAAGGTCAGATGACAGCCTGCGGTGCTATCAACATTTAATACGTAGGCATCGTATTATTAATATAATACGATGAAACAACGAACAACGAATTATTAATATAAGTAAAAATTATGCACTACAATTATACGATTAATTGGATAACACGTTTCAATAACACATTAATTTTAATGTACTGTAAACCAATTACTTTCATATAGATGATGGCTTCAGGCGTCCGTAAACACTCACGCCAACAAACTCACTGAAATAATAATAAATTATTATTCTTTAGCTAACCATGGTATTAGTAACATTATAATTTGAAATTTACCGATTTATTTGAGTTACCTAGTTATATTAATAACGTTTTGTTTAGGTATTTTTACACCCGAATTCCATTAAATAATTGAATTATAAACACTCCTTCACAAAACAAGTACCTATTCTATATAAAAAAGATTTTTTGCTGAAAAGCGGAGAGTGATTGATCACTACAACAAAGCAGTGCCTCCACAATCTTTGTCAAGAAGGACGGTTTGATCTTTTATAGCCTTTAACAATCGACGTTTTATTACAATCACTCAATTCTTCTGTAAGCAAAGATTTCACTGATAAGTACTTATTTGATTGGAATTGATTTTATTTAAAAAAGACACGTCTACATTAAACTAAAGCTATGTTAAGCTCGATGTATAACCGAAACATTTTCAGACACCACTCAGATTATTCAACAGAAAATGCCAAGAACATTTTACCCAACCTCGAGATCGAAATTGATATGCGTTGCCGAAAAGCCTTTTTAAAATAGATACTTAAATATCTGAAAATTGAGACTATTCCTGGAAGCTGTAGTATATCGGAACACAAAACAAGATGAAAGTGAATATCTTAAAGTTTAAAGCTAGCTGGCTATAAATTCCAACACCAGGGTCTGCCTCAAGCTCACACGATAATGAAGAAGAAGCATCATATTATTATGTACCGTTGTATAAAATTGATCGTGATAAAAAGCCTATTCTGAAAACAAATTTAATAGAAATCTTTCCTTCAATTGTTTTTACACGTGTTTCGATTAAATTTATATAAGTCTAAGTAAGAAAAGAAAACCGACGCAATACCAAAAAACGATGTCGCAAAATCCACATTTTCCTTGACGAAATAATCAGTTTATCGTGTCCCATCGAATACACTTTTCGTATAGCCAATAAGATCAAGAGACGATGTTGTTTTATGAGTCAATTGAGGGCTTCCGGGACGACGTCTCTCAAACAACAAACGAATGTTCTAAACAGAAGCGACTTGTAAACGTTGCTGTCAAAATGACATAAATTTGCTATTTATCTCAAACAGCTGCAGGGTGCAAAGCAAAAACAAATTGAGTTTCTAAAGAAAAATATTCTTCTTAAAGTACTTACGTGACTTCCTCATATTCATTGCAAGGAAATTTTAGATGGATGTAAAGTTCCGGCGTGAGTCACAGTTCGTTTGTGAAATGCTCTTTCATGCTGGACACGTTTTCCCTCACAAAACTAATGGCTTATTTCAAACTTTGTCCCAGGAAATGAGGGAAAATATTTGTGTCATTTATTTTTTTATTGTAACGTTGGATTGTTTCTGTCGGTCTCGTTGTGAATTTTTATTGCGTTCATGTAATTCTTGTGGCATTCAAAAGAGCGTCAAGAATAAGTCTGATGAGATTTGTTTGGAAATGGCGTTTTGTAATGTTCTCTTTTTGTTTAGTTTTAACAAGATTGAGGTTTAATGGAATTACAGAGTATAAAAGTAATTTAAACTTCATCAGGTATTGTTAAACGAAACTACACACTGACCAATATGTGCATATCACGGATAAATACGATATCTACGATAAAAGATAAACAGCCATGTAGTTTATTAGTTGTGATGATTTCCGAGATTGCTTTGCTTCGAAACTTTACAGACAATACATCGATCACAGAAGTAACAAAACAGAAGCAGGTCAGCAAACGTTAGAAGCCATTTATAAAAGTGAACGAAACAGGTAGAACTGGGCTAAATATAAAATAAGTAAAGTGAGATCGATGTTCGTGACGTAGGTTGTGCAGTACTATAATCTGAACAGTGATTCACGGTTACAAACAACGGCTAACGAATCAAATGAAAATCTTTACAAATTGCTCTACTTTGAAGCCATTTTAAAACTGAAAAGTTGGCACAAAACAATATGGATTGCTTGATGGTAAGTAAACATAGGTTCCTAAAGATTGGTTAGCTTAAAGGGTAATGGACAGGCCGATGTAGTTATAACTGATTATGTAATCAGTACAATCAGCATTATGCGAATGGTGACCACGAGCAGGTAGATGCAACATTGGATAAGCCAACCGATGACTATCTAGTCGCTCCCCGTTACATGATAAACCTCTTAGAAAGTGTCACTGTGGTCCCTGGAGCAGGTTTATTTTCAATAGTGAATGTCTATAGGCTGATATATTTAGTAGTGAATGATGATCAGAATAATATATTATATTTACCCTTAGTAGTAAATCCACGTCATTACTAGCAGTATATAAGGGAAATCGACACATAAAGTCTTAGCAAGTCGTCTTCTCAAAAATAACTGCGGAACTTGAGTTATAATATATCTGTTTGCTATTTTTTATCTAGTGCTGTAGGAAAATAAGGTTTTATGTTTATAATGCTGCTCTTATTGACCTCATTGTCTGCAATGTATGGTTTTAAATATTAAATTTCTTTATCCTTGTTTGTTCTATTAGTGAAACGTCATCGTTTCGTCAGAGAGGGGAGGTTTAATCTTTGAAATATCACCTGGTATCTTCCCAGGGCAGCAGTCATGATTGATAGGTAACAGCTGTCACGGGATTTAACTTCGAGCTTCCCTGTTCCAAGGAAAATCGTAAAACTAAAGAACATTTTGAGAAGAGCTAGGTTTTCTTTGACATTTCTTTATTGTAACAGCTAAATTAGTTTTAAAATAGACTTTTTTCAAATTGCCAATTTCTTTGGCTTTTTGTTAAATATGCGAATAGGTGACATAGAAGTATACAAATCTATTTTGGTAGTTTTATGTTATTATCAATAATTATCGTGAAAATCGACTGTCAATTAGTGTCAACTGTCTAGTTGAAATCCCAAACATCACAGAATCACGTTCGTTATTGTCCGTGAACTAAAAAGCCATTTCTTGCATAAAGAGCAACCCGTTTACTATCAATGGCATCGATGTAAGTAGCCAAGACACGTTACGCGTTATTGGCTGCTAATAAAATGACTGCGGAGCTTCTGTGAAAGGATTTCACATGCTCCCATGAACATCCGCTCCGTGACGTTATTCAATGAAATATTTCTACACTGAGCACGGCGTCAATTGTGGGTAGTTGGAAATTCATTTGAATTGACACCGCTTCAGAATCAGTCGAGCTCCAGTCTCTGCGAGGAGCGAACGTGCCCCGGTGCGTACAAAGTTCACCTTCGTATAATTTAAATTTTATTCTAAGTTTTCCCATTACGCCGTTGTACAAACAATTTCTTTATTACGCGCTTCGTAATCTCACAGGGAATATACTTCATCATGCCTTGCAAGTTGTGCAAACTGCGGTTCCTCTTTGACGTACACGTAAAGTAAAATTGCTTAGACTTGCGGTGTGTGTATCCAGCCGACGTATCGACCCACCAATCCAGTACCTACAGCTTGAGTTAAAATAGACTATGTTTGCAATAACTTTTGACAGACTTAATTATATTTTTAAACGACTTCAAAAAAGGAGGAGGTTATATGTTCGACTGTATGTATTTTTTTTTTTTTTTATGTATGTTACTCGATTACTCGGAGATGCCTGAACCGATTTAAAAAATTATTTTTTTGTTTGAAAGGGTATACCTCCGAATTGGTCCCCTATTCATCACGTCAAGTTCTGATGATGGAATCTCAGGGAAATCGAAGGCAACCCTCAAATTTTATAGGCACATGTTACGTGTTTCATATATTTTTTAAAGTTATTCAAGTATTTACGTCTGATAGTCAACATCTCATGTTGATGAGCTGGTGATGGAAGGTATAACTCCTTAACTGTTAGGAGTCGGAGGATAATTCTTTCGACATTATAGGTTCTTATAAACCAATAGTTGTATTCTTGTAAGTTATTTAGGTGAGCTGATACTGGAAGGTATAACTCCTTAACTATTAGGAGTTGGAGGATAATTCTTTCAATATTATACGTACTTATAAATCTATAGTTGTATTCTTGTAGGTTATTCAGGTGAGCTGTCAGTGGAAGGTATAACTCCTTGACTCTTAGGAGTTGGAGGATAATTCTTTCGACATTATAGGTACTTATAAACCTATAGTTGTATTCTTGTAGGTTATTCAGGTGAGCTGTCACTGGAAGGTATAACTCCTTAACTTTTAGGAGTTGGAGGATAATTCTTTCAACATTCTAGGTACTTATAAACCTATAGTTGTATTCTTGTAGGTTATTTAGGTGAGCTGTCACTGGAAGGGTAACTTCTTAATGTTTAGGAGTAAGAAGATGATTTCTTTAAATAGCACATCCATGTATAAACCTTAAGTTGTGTTATTTCAAGTGTCTGAGGTGAGAGCTCTTGATGGAAGATAAAGTTGTATAATTCAAAGGAATTCTTAGATGATATTTTAAGTTTTCGATATAGTATCTAACCTGCATTGTATACCTATACTTGTTACCTGTCGCATTTTATAGGAAAAAAGAAAGACATAAAAAGCTGAGAGTTTTGAGATTCCTCTATTCTACAATCAGGTTGTGTTGTTAGAATATTTAAATAGACGTTCCCTTTTATCGAAGATTCTTTATTTCGGTTTTCCGTCTTAGTTTGCCAGCCAGTATTATTAAATCTGCTAGATAAAAAGTACACTGAAAATGGAAAAATAAACTATTTTTAACAAAAAAATATTAAAACGACTTCAAATCAGTACTAAAAAGCGAAAAATAAACTGAATTAGATATTTAATTCCAAGCTAAAAAATACCTACCTACCTGTTTAAAGTATAATACCCTATTACTAATCTGTTTGAAGTCGGTGCCAGCCTAATGAGGTTGTATCACTCAGTTTGAGCCGTCCACTAGGTACGATCACACGCAAGTGCGAGGTGGTGTGAAGTAGCGAGCGGTAAAAGATGTACGTACTAAGTAGTACGTAGCTTAACAAACTCTTTAGGCTTGGCACCGACTTCAAACAGATTAGTAATAGGGTATTATACTTTAAACAGGTAGGTAGGTATTTTTTAGCTTGGAATTAAATATCTAATTCAGTTTATTTTTCGCTTTTTAGTACTGATTTGAAGTCGTTTTAATATTTTTTTGTTAAAAATAGTTTATACGTAATCAATTCAGCGATCTGAAATAGCGAGTTGGAAAATTATTTATATAACATTAAATGTCATTTAACTTGAGTGTTTGATTCGAACGGGAGCTACGAATACAGCGGAGATAACAAGTCTATCGCGCAACTTTGTGAGTAGGTTCGTTACGGGTTTTTGTTCAGAGTGACACTTGATATCGAAATTTAGTCCGGGACAAAGTTAGTTACTTGCATAACGTTATCCAGTAGCCTTTTGTATGAGACAAACTGAAATGACTTTAGTTAATTCGATAGGTCTCTCTGGTGAACATTCAAGAATAAATGTCATTATGAAGCGATTCATTAAATCGCTGAACATTTTATATTGCTGAGCTCTTTGCATAATTGGATGACCCTAGGGAATAGAATATTTTTTTGAAGATTTCTTGCTTGTCATTTTGTGGTTTCAGGTAGAAAATACACGCAATTAATTATCAAGTTAGCATCTAACAAATGTTTGAATAGTTAGATTACCTCGGGATTGCAGTGGTATTCAAATGCATTTTTAAAAATAGAAGAGAAAAAGCTTGTGCTTTTAAAAGACTAACATTGTAGATGGTAATAAGTAGTCCTTGCTCGTTCAGTGAAAGTAGGTTATAAGGTAGGGTAATTGGGGTTAGAACGTCCCCTCCAATTCATGCAAACATAGATGATCCATTCATTTATAACTTGTTAGCTGAGCTTTTGAATAATAACTGGTTTATGTTTCAAAATTTATAAATTAGGCTGCTAATTTTACGAGACAGTGATAAAATAAAATTGAAGAAAATTTGTTTCTCGTGGAAGATCTAACCTATGTGAAAATATTTTTGTTGAGTTGAGGTTTGAGGTTTAACTACACCCAGTATAACTATACGTACTAATGCTTGGAACCAAATCTCAAACCTCCAAATTACTAAAGCAGTTCCCGTGATATAAATTAAATATTATATTATATAATTACTTGTTATTCAAATAATCGTACTTCGGCGTACTTCCGTGTAGAGAAGGATTAAGAATACATAATGTCACTACTACCTCTCAAGTCGTAGGTGTCGTAAAAAGGGAGTAACCTTATGCAGACCAAAGCGCTGCAAGAAAAGGAAAATTAGAATCCCTATACCAACCCGTCTTGCCAGCCTGGTATAGTAGGCTAAATTACCCCCACATTGTTTGGAGGAAACTTATGCCCAATAGTGGAACGTTTATGAGTTGAAATGATGATTTAATTGTAAGTTATACATCATATTTCAACTGAATAAACAGATCCAGTTTTCAGTCGAATATATTTATTTAATATGTTATCTAGACTAAAGGTTACGTGGTTAGATCATGTGTATAAATAATACCTATTAGCTAAAATAATATCTTCATAAATTTTACATGAAAACAACATCGTTATAATGTAGTAATAAATGTCGGGTCACCACCGTTTTGCTTCTTTATGTAAACTTTATTTTTGGTATTCAGTATTTAGGTATATTAACAAAAGCCACGAATGTGGAATTTATTATATATATTATATATGTATAGAGTTTAAATGAAACGATAAATCCTCTAACTTTTTGTATTTTATATTTTGGATTAATAGATCATTATTTAATACAAAAGCCACGAATGTGGAATTTATTATATATATTATATATGTATAGAGTTTAAATGAAACGATAAATCCTCTAACTTTTTGTATTTTATATTTTGGATCTATTAATTCAGATAGGTTATTTAGTTAATTTTGTAAAAATTTGAAATTTCTTAATGTACTATTTTACATACTTTGGTATTCTGTATCTTCGCTATTAATACAGTTAATACAGAGTCATTTTCATTAAAAATAAATGAAATAACAAGGAACAAATAAATCGTTAAATTAATTAATTTACGTACGTATTAAATATTTAATTAATTTACGTATTAATTTACGTAAGTATTAGAAAAAAGATGTGTCGAGATTGTATTTCTTGACTTTCAATCTCTTTTTTGTAAATATTAACCAGAATAAAAAAAAAGTATCTCCAGTATAACCTGTTCCTGTAAACTAACATCTTCAAAGTTTATCAGGCGAATTGAGCGCGATATCGGCCATCGATTTGTTCAAAATTGGCTCGTGTCTCGGCACACGAACTGAGGAGATTATGTAAGCTCAAGAAAAACACGGCTGAGGTACGAAACAGTTCGAAATAACCAGTTGAAAGTGACTCCAACCGTAAAATGACCTACTTAAGTTGAGACGGAAAACTATAACATGCTGCTGTGAAAATGAGGTGAACATTTCTGAGAATTTTTATCCAAGTACCTACTAATAAGGACAGTAGTTGTACAGTCTGTACAGATACATACAAGCTTTACGTCTCATGAAATTGAAATTACGACAGAATCGGTGAGTAAATTGTTTATAAAAAGGTACGTACACTTGACAGCTTGCAAGTAACAAGAAAATTTACTGATTGCATTTAATTTTACTTGCAAATGTATTCTTGGTACGTTATGTACCTACCTACTGGCATTAAAGGATTTTCGTCACAAAAAACACCTCTCTGATTTCACGTTTGTATTCTCGCCTTAGGCTTGGTTCTTATATAAATATTTTATACGGAACGGTGGATAAAAAAGTTACGAACATCCAAATATTAAAAATATAATATTATTTATCAAGCTGTGACAAAAATGTCTCTCTTTATTCGAATTTGATTTGTCTCTTATTTTAGGGTCCTTTATAGCAAAAGGAAAAAGGAAACTTTTTTTTTTGTCGATATTTTAGATTTATAAGCTTATATCTCTTGTTGAACGAAAATACGACGTGTTGATAGTATGATGTGTAGCTTCGACAAACGTAGCAATTTAAAGATACGATCCGTTTCAAAATTGCGACAGCCTTGTACTGTTTGAAATTGAATTGAAGTCTAACAATTTTCCGCCATGTCTGCATGCTTGAATTTATTTTTAAAGTCATTTGCAAATGTTGCCATTGTTTTATTCACTAAATTTAAGAGCTTATATCATTCTGTAGTATACAGCATTATGAAAGCTTGCAAATTTTGTTGGCCTTTAGCAGAAGATTATTTTATTCGAACTATCGATTCCCATTCAAAACGTGTTGAGCATGTTGTTCTGTCCGATATTTAATTGTATCATATTTATTATCTATACTAGAAGTAAGCTAATTCCACAAAGACGTGTCCTAGGATATACGGAACCATAACAACAGCCATGTTAATATATCCTATGTTTAAACAAAGCCACCTGATTTATCTGTACACGTAAAATTTGCCGTTTTCATCCGTCAGTCAAATAGACCGGGGTGATACCAATCCATTGTTTGGAGGAACACCTCAGTGGTTTTATCAGTAACACAAACAAGCCAACTTGATCGCTTCGAGAGCAACTTGCTCGATCACAGCGAGTTTATCTACAGAACCAATCGCTAGTAAACATTGTTCTCTTCGAGTTGACATCATTCTGTTAAACTAGATACATTTTAACTCAGTTGTTAGTTTAGTTGTTGAGTTTTCTGTTATACGATGTTGTTTGTTTTATATGTACATAGAATATAAATGAAAAAAAAAAAGGTTAAATTTTTAATAATGAGTCAATTAATATTGAAACCCTTACTAATATTTTAGATGCGAAAGTGTCTGCTTGTTAAGATTTTATGGCTAAATCACTGAACTGAGCTTCATGTTTGTCATAGATTCTTGAAAAGGACATACTCGACACTCTTACTTATACCAAACGCTCCTTATATGTTCGATGCGATGGTGGCTGAATGGATAAGGGACCCCGAGTTCGATCCCGATCGGCAGTACCAATGTGGATTCCACTTTGTGGAATTTATATGTACTAGTCAAGTGACTTACCATCCGCTAACGGTGAAGGAAAACATCGTGAGGAAACCCGCATATACCCTAGAAGAAATTCTATGACTATGTCTGCTCCATCAACCCGCACTAAGCCAGTGTGAGTGGATTATGGCCTAAACCCTCTCAGCTCTCTAGTTAGAGGAGAGGAGACCCGAGCCCAGCAGTGGGACTTATTGGGTTGCTGATGATGATGATGATGATATTCGACGCTCTTTATGTACCTACATTGCACACCTTATATGCTCGATGCTACTTATATACTCGAAACTCCTTATATTCTAGACGCTTCTTATATACATTACGCTTCTTATATACTTCTTATAATATCCTCGCTCCTTATAATATATACTCGATACTCGACGTCGAGTTTGATCAACATTTACCATTATGTAAGATTTTAAATTCGTTGAGGAAGAAAAACGTCCACGATTGATGATAATTATTAGGGTAAGCTGTTGACCCGACAGTTACTTTCAGAATGAAAAAAAAAGAAAGACTTCCAAATGTTTGAAATACCAACCTCTTTAAGTCGTAGATTAAGAAATACTAAATCTGGTCGTACATTTAGGTAATGTCGAATACATTGCTTAGAGAAGATTTGTTAAGTAAGAATTTCCTGAAATTCATGCTGGGAATGGAGAAAATACGGTCAGACGAAACGTTAAAATATCAGTTACTTCTGTAGTAGAAGTAACTGATATTTAAGTACTACTACTTATAATAAAGAATAATGATTGATTGTACATTTAGAACACTTTTTAAATAAATTTTATGTTAATATATAAAACCTAACCTATCTGCGTGTAATGAATTCAGCACAGAATTATATAATAAATAATAAATAAAAAATAATTATATATTATATTTATAAGATTTCGAAGTGTTTAAATTTCTTGAAACCAAAATCTGTAGTCACAAAATAGCGAATTAAATAATAATAGTATTATTTTGCTTTAGGGTTTTTGCCAGTAACTACAGTCCGTTTTAGAAGACTATTTAATCCATTAAGTCTTATTTACATGGTCGAATTTCCCTCAATCTATTGAAAATACTTCATATAATCAAATTCAGCTTTATCTAATATACGTTATCTATATAGCATCACTGCTGGATATAGGTCTCACTTAGCATTTTCAAATCCTGAGGTAGATAACAAAAGGACTTAAGAAGCCAAAGAGATAAATTAAGTGGAAGTGAGGTGCTTTTTACCCGCCTGCAAAAAAGGAGCGTAATGTTTTTACTAAAAAGTTCCTCTTACACGTACATTGGACTGGCGCCAATTGCTAACAATGTAAAACGCCAACGTCAGGATTTTGTTAGCAGCAATGCATTTCCGAGATTTAAGATCGTTATGGTTCTCGTGATAAAATATAGATGCCGGACGAAAATTTATTTTAAAAGATGAATTACTGTGGTTTGGTGTAGTTATATGTATAATACGTACTCAGCGGGCCCGCTCGGATTCTCGACATTTAACTTCGACAGTCGACATCACGCTTGAAAATTTTAAATGGTCGCTGTCATTTTTAAATATTTGACAATGATATCAAAATGGACTGCCAAATTTAGATTCATCGAGTAGTTCCTCTGTGTTTTTAAATATCTTGTTACTCTTAATTGTTTTTATGTAAGATAGTACTTATGTAAGATCTGTTGTGTTCATAATAATATGTATTGTGCGCCGTTTGATTTAACCCAATAAAAAAAAATTATTTCTTTCAAATTAGTCGTGTCATAGAAAGAAGAAGAAAAGAAAAGTCGAACGCGGAATTTGAACTTAGCTTTTCTAAGTATTATAACATCATTAATACGTGCTTTAAGAAACAATTAGCATATTCCGTAAAATATAATGACTACATTCATTCAGGCACATACTTAAACAATGTTCGTAGCCAATTAAAAGCGATCGTATAATCTGATAACTTGGTTTAATATAAAATCTAAATGAACAGTCACGTAATTTTGTGGAGGAAGGCTCAGTTTTGTATGCGGAACGTAAGGCTTTTTCAATCTTACCAGACTAAAATTGAGTGGGCCGGGACCGATTAGGCAAGGGGAATTGGTTCACAAAAATACCTTAGCGTAGTAAAGGTTCGTGCAAACATTTGTTACAGAATGAAAGGCAAATTTGGTAATTAAGGTCTGTTGCACATTGGTTGAGTGCGTACTGTTATTGTTTAATGTACTGGTTAGGGTTTTGTTTAAAAACCGAGCTTTATAGAAGACTAGAAGTAGTGCGGGGCTTCGCTACCATAGTTCTTTATTTGACCACTGCTCAGCTCCTATTGGCGGTAGCGTGATAGTATATAACCTATAACCTTCCTCCATAAATGGGCTATCCAACATTACAAGAATTTTTTCAAATCGGTTCAGTGTATTAATCAAACTTTCATAATATAAATAATCTATAATATAAAAATGATGAATCGCTAAATGTGTTGGTAAGCGCATAACTCAACAACGCGTGGTCCAATTTGATTAATTCTTTTTTTTAAAAAATTCGTTGAAGTTCAAGGATGGTTTTTAGGTTTTTTTCTTTTTTTTTTTAGTTTGTATGTAGGTAGGTAGGTAGGGTAGGTAGGTAGGTATACTTTCATAAAATTAGACAGCTAGTATTAGTAATAAAATTTCACCAATTTGAAATCCGTCGAAAATTGAAGGTCTGTCCGTTTAATATTTTTAAATAATTATTCTAATGTGCCATATACGTGCGTTACGTCCACCATTTCTCAAATCACATCTGAAAATGAACGGGTTGTTCCAGTTGTTAATTAGAAATATCAAGTTTCAGTACCTTTGGGTTGCAAACTTTATGTGAAATTACATTTGTACTTACAAAGTTACGTGATGTACTTGTAAGGTCTGCCTCGAGGCCTTATGTACCCGACTGTCCAAGTTGCTTTGTATCTTAATTATAACTCGCTTGTTCGTTCGACACCTCTATTATAAAAATATTTACTAGTTCACCATTAAATACCGATTTGTCGTGTTTTTTGAAAGTTTAGTTTTGAATAGGTACTATACGGCGTTCCATTTTTTCTACGACTTCGCTTGATAAAAAGAGCAGAATATATGACACTCGCCGTGTTCAATTTATGATTTCTATGCAAAGATCATGTTGATGCATTGCTCCGTTGTTGCCAGGTGAGAGAAAAGCAAACAAACAAACATTTACACGTTTATAAAAAAACTAGCTTCTAACTTCCTGCCCGTCTTACTTTTTTTGGCCACTGCTCAGTTCCTATAGACCGTAGCGTGATGTTATATAGCCTATACTTTCCTAGATAAATGGACTATCCAACACTGAAAGAATTTTTGAAGTTGGACCAGTAGTTCTTGAGATTATCACGTTCAACCAAACAAACTCTTCAGCTTTATAATATTAGTATATAGTCGTAGATAGATTAGCAAGTATATTTAGGTACTCAGTCGTATTACAATTTCATATTATGTGAATTATTATTTAGCTCAACAGCCACATAATATAACTTATGGAGGGACAGAGTCTTATATTAATTATGCATTTGGTATTTATTCATTTGTTAACTGTAAAAAATCATTGTTTTTATAGAACCGAAGCTGTATCTGCATATAACAACACCCATCTCCACTCAACGCTAAAACGAACTTAACGAACGAATTTAATCGAATCACAAAATAATCGAATTGGTTTGGACGTAATTCCGGCGCGGATTTTCAACACGGAAGTAAAATAACAAAGTTTTGTGAAGAAATAAAATATATCAACCAAACCCACTGATGTTTTAGAATGAACAGATGAAATTTCTAGTTAATTAATAAAATTTCTTCAACATCGATTAAGTCGATGTTATTTGGGTGTATTCCTCGTGATCGAACGCGTTTTGTCATATGAAAATACTTCAAATCAGTACTCAAGATTACTTAATATGTTATTGAAATCTAACATATTATTTTTGCCCCAGTAATACTCGTATCTTTTCATGGTAATTAAATGAACAGACCTTTAGTAGTTTGGAACACTAAGCACGAAGCGTTCGGTTTAACACTTTATAACATAAAAAGGTATTAGCTAAATGCACTGGTGTGGAAAAGAACTCATTTGCACTTACGATGGCTGTGGGTGTTAAAATAAGCTCTTTATACTTTCTAATTTCCTGCAGAGGAGATATTATATACCTTTCTACAAAGCTGCAAAGTGTTGGATGTTTTTCCACTTAGGTTGAATAGATACGAAAACCTCTCATGGGTGATTCGAATAGATACTTGCGTAATATTCTATGAATGTTGTGTATCTATTATCATTAAATTCGTTGTCTTTGACCTTTTAAATTTGTTTTTTATAAGATGGACACCAGCTTTTTTAAACTAAGGTTTTCTGCGTTTATACTACAACTAGCTTTTGCCCGCGACTTCTTCCGCGTAAATTTTGATATTACATAGATTTTCGTTTTAAGTGCAATTCATGAATTCCACAACACCCCACTACAGGAGTTGAATTTCATTTTACGTCAATATAGATAACATTTTCGTAATCAGCGTCCCTGAAAACCTTGAAAACGACATCCATTATCAATTTCTAATAATTTTCACTCCTATTTCATCCCTCAGGGTAAGTTTTTCAAACACCGAAAACAATCCATCAACTCACTTCTTAACTGAAGTTCTAATTGAGTATTATCCGTCCATAAAAACCTAAAAACTGTCTATTATTCCACCCCTGAACCCATCCTTATCAAAAATATTAAAAACAACATTTTAAGTTCCTATCCAAGAAAAATATCATAAATAAACAAAGATCTTTTCATACAAAGTTTCATCTCCAATTTCACCCTTCCAAAGCCACCCTTGTCAAAAATATTGATGAGGATATTTTTTATTTTGATAGTAAGTAAAACCCCAAAACAAATTTTCAAATCGAGAAGTTAAAAAACAAAGAATTTTCATACAATCGTTTTTATCCCTTTTCACCCCTTAATGGTTGAATTTAAAAAAATCCTTTCTTAGTACACCTCTAGACATTAGGACAAACACACCCTTCAAATTTCAAGTCGCTACGACCAGCGGTTTCGGCTATGCGTTGTCAGTCAGTCAGTCAGGACAAAGTGTTTTATAATATGTATGGATTACGCATGAACGTTTTTTTTCCACCATTATGTATGAAACACTCAGTCGACAAACGTTCCGTTTCATCACATACCAAGTAAAGATATTAAAAGATATTTAATTTAGAATGTGTGTGTTAGAAATTTTAGAATGAGATCACAATCAAAATCAAAAGATGCAACTATCTTTTGATTTGTTTGCTTTAAGTCTATCATAACTGTAGGGCTTTTTGTTGCCTCCCAAGGCTAACATACTCCAATGAATATTGCCATGTACTATAAAGGACCAGATTATGATTCAACTCTAATATTTGGTAAATCTTTCCATTTGCAAATTATCTTATAGAAGTAGTCGAGTCTTATTCAAAACTATTTTGTTGTTCGACAATTTTCACACACAATTGACTACGCCAGTTCAAAGTACTTATATAGTACATACATCACATCAAAGGCTTCCAAGTAGGTCCTTTAAATGTCGCTTTTGGAGCACAAACGTCCTACTTCTCGTATTAGTTCGACTGCAAGTCAAGTACAAATAAGGTTTGGGACCGTCTAATCCTTAACATCATTAAAAGTAAAATCTAACTTACTTCAGTCGGGGAAGGGTTATCGATTCCCCTTTGAGTATTCCAAGTTCATTTTGGTTAGTTTACGAGACAGTGCTATATGTGTTTATATTGAACGTTCAGAACTTTTGTGTTTCTAGAATATTCGATGTGGTACGAATAGAAAGAAAAAGAAATGTTATTTATTAAAATTAAGTAATTTGATTACGATTGAGTATAGAAGGTTAAATTTACCTCAATATAATATCATTTTAAAAAATATTAAGGCCATATGATAAAAGATTAACGATATTATTCATATATCAATACACGCTACAATATGACAAATACGTTTTAACTACAACTTTGACCCTCTAACATCAACGACCGACCATCACCATTCAAATAATGACAATTGTAACAATTTTCCGTAATGATAGCTATCACTCCTGACTACCATACTGAGGGAGCATATCTTTGTCATGACGTTAATCTATGATTGTGGGCGTTGCTAAGTTACTTAAATATAAAGCCGCGACTACAAGGTTGGTAAATTTATTTACTTTTTCCAGGGGAGATTATATACTCGCGTGAATCTTTGTTAAGACACTATTCAGCTCCTTTTGGTCATACCGTGATGCTATATAGCTTAAAGCCTACTTCGATAAATAGCCTAGTTTTTTAATTCGAACTATTAACTTCGGAGATTAGCACGTTTAATCAAAGAAACAAACTCTTCTTTATAATATTAGCATAAAGAGGTATTAGAGAAGTAAGAAACAAATTCCCGCTCAAATTGAGCCAACCGCAAGGGCAAGTATGACCTACAGAAGACTGCAGCCATAATAACATAAGTGTTGTGTTTTTGGTGGTGAGTAGCGATATTCGGAGTTCATTAGTCATAGTTCAATGACTGGCCTGTTGGTCTAGTGGTTAGTGACCCTAACTGTTAAGCCGGAGGTCGTGGGTTCGATCCCCACCCAGGACAAATCTTTGTGTGATGAGCATAAAGGTTTGTTCTGTGTCTGGGTGTAATTTATCTATAATATGTATGCATTTACAACAAAAAAAATGTATTTATGTATTATATCATTTGTTTAGTACCCATAACACAAGCAAATATAATTGCTTACTTTGGGACTAGATAGCGCTGTGTGAATGTGGTAGAATATTATTATTATATTATATTATTAGAGAGAGAAGGGGTTGTAAAGAGTCGACAATGCGCATGTGATGCTCCTCGTAATGCATGTGCCAATACGCTATGGTAACTGCTTACCATTAGGCGGGTCGTAAGCATGTTTACCACCATCGTGGTATAAAAAAAAAACAAAAATCTTTTAAACGTCACATATTATGTTTAAGGAATACCTTATTTGCCCGAAGTTTCAATCGATTGTTCGATTCGTCGGGCAAATAAAAAGGACGAATCCCAAAATATAATAAATAGTCGGCTACAAATAAAAAACGCTTTCGTCTTTAATGTGAACCTTTTTTACGATATAAAGTTTGCGATATCAAACTTAAAATAACTTTTTTTACTGCTGATTAATTAACAATATATTTATTGAAATTATACTACAACTCATTGGTCTAATAATAACTTCAATGTCCCATAGCATCATCAAGCGTGAGTATCGGTGTCGGTTTTACACTAGGCCTCTATAATATAGTACCTTCGGGACCCATAAATATTGGCTTCATATCAACTATCATGCATATCAATAGAATTAGTTATAAAATATAACATCAAACTGTAACTATGCTATCTCTATTATGATTGGAATATAAAATAAGCAATACTCATAGACAATATTGCTTTAAACTGAACACATTTTGAGTTCGGTTTTATTTTACTATATATACTACTTACTTCTAAGGTCCTCTCTGCCAGTCAACCTTAGCAAATATATAATTAAAGTAAGTATAATACAATAATAATATTCTACCACATTTACACAGCGCCATCTAGTCCCAAATTAGGCAATTATATGTACTAAACAACTGATATACTACTTAAATACATTTTTTTTTTGTAAATACATACATAATTATTATAGATAAATTACACCCAGACACAGAACAAACCTCTATGCTCATCACACAAAGATTTGTCCTGGGTGGGCATCGAACCCACGACCTCCAGTTTAGCAAGTGCATATTATGCTTTTTAATTTTTGCAAATTTCAATTATACATTAGTATGTTTAGACTAAGGGAGTAACCTTATGCAGACAAGAGCATTGCAAGAAAATGAAAATTCGAAACAAACCCTATACCAACCCGTCTGGCCTGCGTGGTATAGTAGGCTAAATTCCCTTCACATTCTTTGGAGGAGACCCGTGCCCAACAGTGGGATATTTAATTTTATGGGTTGAGATGATGATGATGATGATGATGTTATACTCCATGTTATTTTAACTCAAGATGTGGAATGAAATCCCTTACTAGGTATTTTATATATTATTTGACGGACTGTACGAATTTATTATTATGTCACAGTCGCCGTCGCCGTGGTATAGAATAAATTTTTTTATTGTGTTACATATAATACTCGTATTATGTTGCTGGCGGTTAAAAATCACTCGCTGTAGTGGCAAATACGTGAGGCCTAAATCCAGTAAAGGACGTCGTTTGGCTGAGTTAGTGATGATGATGTCTTTTATTTATATTTATTTATTCTCTCTAAAAAGCAAGTTATTTCATATTGCTACACTGGCTTTTAAAATATATTGGCGCATACGTGCCTACAATTTGCATTTGTTATTTGTAATTTTTTTGCAGCAATGTATAAATTATGTACCAGTATAAATCCCTACTGTTAATGGTATTAGTGCCCTACCCATGTTAATTATAATGAGTTATTATAGCCGTCATTGTAATTTGAAGTCATAATTTATGCCCGAAAACAACATTATAACTTTATTATATTCAGTAATATTTCATTCGTAAATTCTTTTCATGACTGGAGTCTTACGTTTTGAAGTTGTCAACACAACGTAATATTAAAGTAGGCATAGATGTTTTGATTTTGTAAATAGTTTTTTTATGATGTTTCAATGAACGTGGGGTACGATTTGGGAACGCAGGGATTGTTATCATCTCCACCATTATATCTATATCAGCTGTAGGACCGACCATGAAAAGATTGTGCACTGAATTAATACATTTTAACCTAAATTGAACAAATTTTATTCTCTTCTGGACATAAAATAAAAAACACTACTAATTATTAAGTCAGTATCGAAGAAAAATTTACTCTGAACGTTAATTAAAACAAGTGAAAACTGGATTTTTGTATCAATTAAATTGAAGTGCTCGTTGCATTCACATGAACTCCAATTACAGGCACATTTTATGTAACATTTAAATAATTTAAAGTACCGTATATTTTTTGTATCTTATATTCGTTGTTACTGTTCATCATCATTATCATTACAACTCAGAAACGTCCCACTGCTGGGCACGGGTTTTCTCCAAAGATTGTAGAGGGAATTTAGCCTATTAAAGCATGGTGACCGAGTTTTGCTTCGAATTTTCCTTTTCTCGCAGTGCTCTTTTCAGTGTAAGATTAGTCTTTAGTCGCCTTTTATGACAACTAAGGCTTAAAATACTATATCATCATCATCATCATCATATCAGCCTATCGACGTCCACTGCTGAACATAGGCCTCACTAATTTACGCCACTGCGAACGGTCCTGTGCCGCCCGCAACAAAATACTATATAGTGAATTAAAATTATATTAATGAATATATTATTATAGTGACTTTATATATTTCTTAATCCGTCACTACACGGACTACTAATTACTTTTTACAAAAATCAATAATTTCATAGAAAAATATTCCTGGCAGACGGACAACGGAGTCATCCTTTAAGGGCTCTGTTTTTCCATTTGAGGTACGGAACCCGAAAAACGCGAACATGTAACGCGAGCTGCGATGAGAACCTTAATGGGCTATTTAAAAGTTTATTGTTTGAGGTATGTGTAGGTAAATGACTTGCATACTTTGCTGGCTTCAATTACCTTCTATATATACTACAGCATGGCCTTACCCAGGCTTTTCAGATTTTCATTTCGTTCCGAATATTCGGGGTAATGTTTTTCTCATGTTGTTTACGTAAATAGAACTTCGTTTACATAATCCTTAGGTACGTTTGTACTAGATATTGAACAGCATACAAAGGGTGTTATTGAAAGTCGAAATATATATAGATTTTTTTTTGGGTTTGTTTTTCTGGGATATTTGAAGAGCTGTACACTGACTTATTTTCTCTAGGTGTTTTATCCATGAATCTAAAAAGTAGGCTACAGCATTTTTAAGTTAATTAAGTCAGTATACATATTTAAGAGTGTTTATACCAACAGAGTGTCATATTTTGTGGTTTTAAATTTTTATTAAAAAAATTGTTTAGTAAACTTTTCTAAAATATGTTTAATAAGCCTATAACCTTCCTCGAGAAATGGACTATTCAACACTAAAGAAATGTTTCTAATCGGACCAGTAGTTCAACAAACTCTTCAGCTTTTTATTATTAGTATAGATATAGATTATTATAGATACTTGTATCATGCAACGCTAAAGTTTGAAAATAAATGTACCTACTTATTTAGTTTTCAAAGAGTGTAAGTGGGATACGTTGTATTATAACTTGTTTGCATGTTTAAAATCCCTGAGGATATCTCAGAGTATCGATAGCAAACAGGAAGGCGGAATAGGAAATTGGAAAATAGATTACAATGTTATTTTGAGGATGTAAGAGACTATTATTTAGATAAGTGCACGATATTCCCTGACAAGCTCTTTAGAACTACGAAAGGTTATGTCAAACTAGCTCTTGCTCGCAACTTCACTCACGTGGTATGTCGACAGAATGTAGCCTTGTAATTTTTCAGGAGTCCTACTAGTTCTATGAACAAATTCATTTATTCAGAAATCTAGTGGTGAAAACGTAACAAATAAAGGAATTTCTGCAATTAATAATATAATATTCTACCACATTCATACAGCACCATCTAGTCTCAAAGTAAGCAATTAGTAAGCTTGTGTTATGGATACTAAACAACTGATATACTATTTAAATACATTTTTTTTTGTAAATACATACATATTAACACCCAGACACAGAACAAACCTTTATACTCAACACACAAATATTTGTCCTGGGGATCGAACCCGCCGACCTCCAGTTTAGCAGTAAGGGTCACTAACCACTAGACCAACAGGCTAGTCAAGTTAAGTCAATTATAAGATTAACTAATATAATGTACTGACTAGTTTGTATCAATCTCTATATTCAATTACTCGATTTTGATACATATCGTTGTCTGAATATGTTTGAAAATGATAGCGGCGACAATCGACTAATGTCACTAATTGAATATCGAGATTTCGAGTAGGGTCCTAATACAGTAAAATGAAAGGTTTTGGTAAATTCACACGACACCCACGGGAAGGGTTAGTTTCTATATATTCTAATTAAGGAAAGTGCTGATGGAACCTACGCAAAGTAAAAAGGTACGTATAGCCAGATTTTCGGCTGATAGTAAAGCGAAAATTGCGTGTATCTTGCACCATATTTAAGGCTGGGGTACCGATACGTACTCCTACATTTACTTGCTTACTTACATAGGTAGGTATGTGTTGCAATTTTAAATTGGAAAAATGTTAGAGACAGAATTGTAAAGGTTTTCTCCGATTCGTTTAAAGGTGGTGTGAAGTAGCGAGCGGTAACAGATGGACGTACTAAGTAGTACGTAGCTTAACAAACTCATTAGGCTGGCACCGACTTCAAACAGATTAGTAATAGGGTATTATACTCTAAACAGGTAGGTAGGTATTTTTTAACATGGAATTAAATATCTAATTCAGTTTATTTTTCGCTTTTTAGTACTGATTTGAAGTCGTTTTAATATTTTTTTGTTAAAAATAGTTTATTTTTCCATTTTTAGTGTACTTTTTATCTAGCAGATTTAATTATACTGACTTGCAAACTAAGACGGAAAACCGAAATAAAGAATCTTCGATAGAAGGGAACGTCTATTTAAATATTCTAACCACACAACCTGATTGTGGAATAGAGGAATCTCAAAACTCTCAGCTTTTTATAACATAACATAACATAACATAGCATCACGCCTTTTTCCCCGAAGGGGTAGGCAGAGGTGTTTCACACCCACATTTCGCCAGCTATATTTGGTCCCATGAAATAGGGGGCGAGCCTATTGTCATCAACCGGGAACATTTGTTTACCAAACTCCGGGAAAATCTTAATACTGGAATTTCATGATAGAAAAACCCAATACCATTTTCACCCGACCCGGGAATCGAACCCGGGACCTCTTGCACAGCAGTCGTATACACTTCCCGCTGCGCCACCGAGGCAGTCAACATTATTTTTATATCTTTTTTTTATATCTTTTTATATCTTTTATATCTTTTTTTTTCCTATAAAATGCGACAGGTAACAAGTATAGGTATACAATGCAGGTTAGATACTATATCGAAAACTTAAAATATCATCTAAGAATTCCTTTGAATTATACAACTTTATCTTCGATCAAGAGCTCTCACCTCAGACACTTGAAATAACACAACTTAAGGTTTATACATGGATGTGATATTTAAAGAAATCATCTTCTTACTCCCAAACATTAAGAAGTTTCCCTTCCAGTGACAGCTCACCTAAATAACCTACAAGAATACAACTATAGGTTTATAAGTACCTATAATGTTGAAAGAATCATCCTCCAACTCCTAAAAGTTAAGGAGTTATACCTTCCAGTGACAGCTCACCTGAGTAACCTACAAGAATACAACTATAGGTTTATAAGTACCTATAATATCGAAAGAATTATCCTCCAACTCCTAATAGTTAAGGAGTTATACCTTCCAGTATCAGTTCACCTAAATAACCTACAAGAATACAACTATTGGTTTATAAGAACCTATAATGTCGAAAGAATTATCCTCCAACTCCTAACAGTTAAGGAGTTATACCTTCCATCATCAGCTCATCAACATGAGATGATGACTATCAGACGTAAATACTTGTATGACTTTAGATAATAGATATTGAGTATTAATATTAGATAATAGAAACTTAAAATATCATCTAAGTAACAACTCCTTTGGACTATGCAACTTTACCTCCCATCAAGAGCCCCCGCCTCAGTCACTTGAAAGAATACAACTTACAGTTTACACATGGATGTGATATTTAAGGAAATAATCTTCTTACTCCTAACCGTTAAGGAGTTTACCTTCCAGTGACAGCTCACCTGAATATCCTACAAGAGTACAACTATCGGTTTATACGTACCTATAATGTTGAAAGAATTATCCTCCAACTCCTAACAGTTAAGAAGTTATGCCTTCCATCATCAGCTCATCAACATGAGATGATGATTATCAGACGTAAATACTTAAATAACTTCAGAAAATAGATGAAAGAGGTAACATGTGCCTATAAAATTTGAGGGTTGCCCTCGATTTCCCTGAGAATCCATCATCAGAACTTAACGTGGTGAATAGGGGACCAATTCGGAAGTATACCCTTTCGAACAAAAAAATAATTTTTCAAATCGGTTCAGGCATCTTCGAGAAATCGGTGAACATACATAAAAAAAAAAAAAAATACATACAGTCGAACATATAACCTCCTCCTTTTTTGAAGTCGTTTAAAAATTGGAAACTAAATTGCCTCGTTATCTTAATATATGAATTTGTTTGTGTTAGCTATGATTTTTCACGTAGCATTATCAATTTACAAAAAATATTTGTACAAAAAAATTGATAAAACTGCCTTGACAAGAAAAATTCATTGTTTGTAATGCGTTAAACGTGAAAGAGGCTGATGTATTGTTTTGTTATGGATTTCTTAAGTGTGCGTAGGAAGAAGCCTACGATAAAAAGTGACTTCCTTTTAATAACAGTCGGTATGTAGGCGGTTGAGTGAATGATTTTCCTTATATAAAATATAATATGTATAAATATTCTATCTAAAGTATTTGATTATTTAAAGATTCTAAAATAAAATCTTATATTCTTATTAGCTTATGTGTTAATTTAGACAATAATCTAACTGGGTGCCAAATTTCATACAGATTGTTTCAGCCGTTCTGACGTGATTGAGTTACAAACATCCATCAATCCCAAATGTAATTTATCTATACTAATATATTTTAATCCTCAGGAGCTACTGTCCAATTTAAAAATTATTTTAGTGTTGGATAGCCCATTTATTGAGGAAGTTTATAAGCTATAAAACATCACGCTACGGCCAAAAGGAGCTGAGTAATGGCCAAATAAATGACGACGGGCGCGAAGCCCTGCGCGACTTCTAGTCATTGATAAAATATGTCGCGTACTATAATTAAAGGGTTACAAATATCATTTTGATCTTCCCAAAGACCCACGTTTCGGTTGAATAGTACCGACCGTGGTCATGGTTGACAGAATACGAGACGTAGTACCGCTATCTGTTAGTTAAAGATATCATCACAAAATATACATGTTATATCAAAATGTCTCTAGCTTAAACCGAAACACTATTATTGGTTTTTAGTTTAACATTGGGTAATCTTTATTAACAGACCATGTTGACAGTATGAATAAATCTGCAGAGGAATATTTTAACACAAATCATTTAATCTGGTGGTTAAAAGAGTTTAAATATTGCTGAAAGCGTGTCAAATAGATACAATATATCGACGTTGGTATATTAATTTCAATTTTAGTTTATTTTACACAATCGTTCTGTCTTAGATATATTACAAAACCTAAAAGGAATGATCCCATTAAAACGTGGTTGAATAATAATTAATTGAAGTAGACGAAAATTTTATTATATTAATTATTCAAGCTGAGTGTAATTAATCAAAAACTTTAACGGTCTATGCTTCTCCGTAATTCAGCAATTAAACGCCGACCAGCCTATTGTAGCATTTACAGATTGTACGAATATAATTGGAGTGCGAACACGGAATACCCAGCTGTACAAAACTGTTCGTAGCTTTTTTTTAGCAGCCTTTCTTTTATTCAATTGTTATGACTTACAAGAATGTGAAGATCCAACATCTCTTCCATATTTCATTATCATTGTACGCCTGTACTGTCATGAATTTTTTCTATAGTCCCTTTCTCATTACTAAGGCGAAAACTTTGGTGTTCGAAATACGTTCAACTTAAAATTCATATCAGCCTGCGGCAAATTGCTGCCCATCCAAATGTCTAGTGATACTAACAATGATTAGATGTTATCAAATATATTTTGTAGTCCATTACAGTGAATTTTAATTAAGTTTCTGAAATATTTTTAAACAAAAATAAAAAATTGTTGGTAAAAGTTGTTGGTAAAATTTTGTTGGATTCATTTTTCGTTGAAAAATTCTCGAGGTGATTTAATAATAAAATTGAGATTACACAAACATTATACGCCACGGTAGACAAGGCCTCGTACTAACTATAGCTGTACAAGTCAGTCCAGTTCATTGATCAGGGGAGAGCTATCAAAGGGGATGAGGAAAAAAGTTCTATCATATTTTATTTTAAAAAAAAAACTACGGGGAAATTCTTAATTGAATTCTTTTTACAGGAGACGGAACAAGGGAGACAAGGGGCCATAAAACACCGAAGATATAACAGGTAAGCCTCCTAAATTTTTGTGTTAAAAATTAGCTAAATGCGTGCCTCGAGCCCATTATTATAAGTCCAGTAAACTTTGAGGAAATAAAGAGGTTTTCGGTGTTATACCAAAATATTTAGTTTCAACGGTATTCTTTTCAATTCGAGAACATCGAAAAAGATATGGAATTCTTCTTTAATGTAGGAGAATATTTTAGCTGTCCAACAAATGAATGTAGTCCGCAAAATGAAAATTTGTGTGCGGAAAGATAATGCGAGATAATTTCCAAAATAATAATGATGAATATTCAACGGACACTCGCATTAAGGCAAATTGGGATGCGGCAGCGATACTACGTTTGAAATATTTTTTATTACCGACTACGGCACGGCAGGTGGAATATAATATTTAAGTTTTGTGAGGGCAGAATTTGCTTTGAACGGAGTATGCTTCGGAGTATTTTGGAATGAAAGTTCCGCTAATTTTACCACGAAACTGCGCGTGGTAAAATTAGCATCTTAAAATAAAATATCTCTCCTTTTCACCTCAGTCTGTAGCATCTGTCAGATTCACAAACTTATCTACTACGATATCTATTTTACGATGAATAAATAAAATATTGAAGCTATCTGTTTTTGCAAGATACATCTATGATACCAACAAGCTTAAAAGGTTTACTCTAAGATAAAAAAGATATTAGAATCAACAAGTACATCAACAAAAAAAATTCACGTTGCACTTATAAAACAAGATATTGTTGTAATTAAAATAAAACGGCATCTACAAAATATTGAGCACAAATTCAATCCAATTTCAACAATATCAGACACATTAGGATAAGAGAATAATAATTTGTGTACAAAAGGAGCTATTTGAAGCCCCTCCCGACATTTGCACAAGACCATTGATCCTCTGAGACGTGATTAAGTAAGTAACAGGAATAATATTTCATTGTATGTAAGTCCCTCAGGTATTATATATCCCGCTGTAATAAAAGCCAGGTATAATCCTTGCGGCTTATGTGATTTACTGTGTTGTATTTTTTCGTTGGTTCTTTATTTCTTAATAGATTTTCAAACGATTGTTGGAGCTTTGTTGGCGTGACTTATAAAATTGAATTTGGCATTAACCTTCATTCATAATACTCGCAAATTAATTGGTTGTTATCTCTCTTTTGGTACAATTATTTTATCCAATTTTCTTCTTAGTCCTAAAAAAATTGGGATTGTGGTAATCTACTTTCTTCAATAGAATAATTAATTACAATTGATATAAAACCAAGATGATGTTGCTCTATAAATATTTTTACCAATAAAGTGTTTTACACTACACTGGCCTCTATAGCGATAAATAATAAAGTGTGCTGCCGAACTTTTATAGACATGTTACGAGTTATCCATTATTCAGATGCTTTCTTTTTGTATCAATCAGAAACTAGAGTCGATTGATCTACAGGTTAAGTAACTCTAGGATGGGTTTATCCTTGTAGTTGTAGTACCTATCAAAAGGTTGATGTAACATACCGAAGTCGCTTCTTCCTCGTAAATCACGGTAAGCCGTCCGTAGTACGGTTATCTGTCAGTTGTTACGGGTATTCTAAGGTTCATGGGATCCCTCGTCATTGAGGCTGAAAAAATCGGTTGTGACAGCACCTATTGGGGTCAGAAAACTGGATATTGGATCGTATTGTTGGTCCGGGGACGCTACAATTGGATTTTCTTTGTTTAAACTTCGGGTAAAATAATTGTCTGTTACTTGATATTAGTCCATTGTTGGTATTAAACAATGTTAAGTATGATAATTTTCTCTACCATTAAAGTCGTATAAAATTTAGATAATTTTTCAAATTCCTTATATATTTTTTCTCGATGTAGACGTAACGTATTTTGTGCTAGTTTCAGTAGGAATGTTTGTGTCTGATTTCAGTGTTAGTTTATTTCCTGATTTTTAATTTCGTTCTATAAATTGTTGTTACATGATATTTACACTCAGTTGTAGGGACTCAGTTATTTCATTAACGACGCAATCAATCGTGAGCTATTTATAATTCGGCTCGTTACATTTGGTCAATCGTCAACATCACACTAGTTTGGAGGTACCTTAATTGACATGCGTGTGTGTAAGTAGAACACAGTTTATGTGGCCGTATCTTGTTATTACTGTAATTAGGGCGCGTATGTATAATTAGAGTAGTATTATAAATTTATAGGCACTATAATTTTGGAGACTTTCTCACCGTTGATGTTCATGTTCCATAAAGGATGGGATATTAAATAGGCTGCAATTAGTAATAAAATATCATGAGGTAATTAAGGAAGGTAGTCATGCCTAACCGTGTAGGTTACCATAGCAACCAGATAACATACCTATTCACACTTAGCTTGTTACCATCCGGGAGTTTCAAATTAAACTTCTTTGTCAACTTGGCAAACATTTTTTTAAAGTAACTATGTATATTTTAAATATATAAGTAAAAAACCAACCTAAACGAAATTCTAAAAGTATGTCTGATGGCTTACATTAAGCAAGGATGTATGGATTATGATCTAAATTGTGTAGGTAAAGAGATCTGTATCCACTAGTGAGACATTCATAGTAGAAAAAGAAGATGTAAGATGTTCTGATAAGATTACTACGATATCTTCCCATAAATGGAAAACTCATATTTTATTTCTGATTGATTCTGAATGAGTCCTGTTAGAACTTTCTCGAAAATGCTGACCAGTTCACCCCTTTGCATTATATGAATGGCGTCATCGAACTGTAAGGGTTCGATAATAGGTACCTTTACCACCTTTCCGTGGGATTTCACCCTATTATCGATGTTTTGTTCAGCGGCGTTTACTAGATATTATAGAAGGTTATGTATAAATATAATCGTTAAATAATAACAGCTCTTGGTTCGTGTTCATATACAATGTAAGAAAGGTGAACAATACAGTAAGTACTTAACTTTTTTACGTCTCAAGGTGAAAAGTTAAATTATGATTGAGTAGTTCATTCGTGTGGAAGTAGACTGTAAAGTCGAAAATGCCGTGCATTCGTAAGCAAATTCTAATGCTACTGTTTGCGCACGTCATATGCACAAAATTTTGTCTATCTGTCTAGACAGACAAATTCAGAGTAAAAAACATACAAAATTGGTTCAGAATTTTCGACGGGACTTTTACTAGTGGATAGCTAATGTCACAAGGAGTAACTTAGGCAACTTTGATTTTGAAAAAAAAAAGGTGTTCCGTGAAAAAAAAAACAATGAAATTGCACGCGAACGAAGTCGTGAACACAGCTAGTAATATTATAAATGCGAAACTTAGGATGGATATATTATGTGGATGATTTGCTCAATTACTCTAGAACGGCTGAAAAGATTTAGCGCATAATTAACTTTTTAGCAACTCACCAAGGGAGCGGGGCCGTTGGTAAAAGCTAGTTTACATGGTCTAATGGTAGTACAAATTTGCACTCTAACATCAAAATGTTCTCTTTATGATGTTCAAGCGGCATATTTCCTAATTGTACATGCCCAAGTTGCGTCTATACAAAGAGCAATTGTGCATACAAACTTGATCTAAAATTTGAAGTCCTTAACAAGTGAATCATAATGGGAGTTCCACAACAGTTCGTTCGTCAAGTGAAGTTCGTGCATTCAAGATGCACAAAATGTTGTGGAATATAGACGGAAACTGGATTAAACGTAAATGGCTTTATTCACCCGTTGTCCTGTTTGCATTCATGTTCAGGAATATCATTGTGCATTTAATTGGATTCCATGCACTATATGTTGGGGAGACTTTTGATTGAATTCAAAATGAATTTTCACGAAAAAGTAATTTGGTGTTTCTTCTTCAAAAGGGACAAGGTAAATTTTTAACTGAAAACGAATAGTCTTGGAATTAGTGCTTTCTAAAACTATTTGGGTAGACATGAATTTTTCTTTGAATGTATTTCGACTTCTTAGTTTCAATGGTGTGTTTTTTTTAGTAGAAAATCGTTAATTTTCAGCAAAAAAGATTTTTTTAAGGTTACATTGTTGTTAAGATTACTGCGGATTTTCGTAGTGGGTGTAGCATTTTTTGCAGTCCGAGAAAAGGAAAATTTGAAACAAAATCCTATACCAACCCATCTGGCCATCGTGGTATAGTAGGCTGAATTCCCGCCATAATGTTTTGAGGAGACCTGTGCCCAGCAGTGGGGCGTTTGTGGGTTGTAATGATGATAGCAAAGCGATCTATTAACTAATTTATAACAATATTTTGTCTTTGCAATGACACTAATCCGTAAGCTTTGACAACTGCTTGTCATCAAACGAGATGAACCGATTTAGACAACCTATATTTAGAGCCCCACCACAACCCGATCTTAACTCATGAATTAAAGTTAAAACTGTTTAATTACCTTAGACTTACAAACATGTTTACTTATTGGGTATTCCGGGCGGCAAGCGACACGTGCATTTGAAGCTTCAAAGGAATTTCGCAAGTAGAACATTGCACGTTCAGCACCATAGTAAACACCGCAGCGTTGCAGGGGTGACTGGTAATCTTTCCCTGGGGTACTTAGATGAGACTCACGTACAGGGGGCTACTGTATAATATGCCCCTATGTTGAACTCTCGTCGTGAAACCGAGGTGTTATTAGTTTGATGATTTTGTTTGATATTGTTGGTATAACATGACATCAGATGTTATGGAGAAACGCCTCAATTATTAGTGAACTTTTCAACTGCAGAAACTGATTGTTTTCATTGGATCGATTTTATTAAACTCTTTCCACATTGCATTGTTAATTTGCCACACAAAAAAGTATATGTAAAAATAAATATTTTCGAGAATTGTAAACTTACCACACTTGTTTTCTACGTACAGACTGCAGAAAAATTAAACAAAGGAGTTCGATTATTTTTGATCTTTTATAATATTATTAGAAATTAAACTATTATTTTTGTGAATGTCATTTGACTAATAATAATTGCAAAACAATATTTCATTACATCGCGGTTTAAAGAGTTTGTTTGATGTTAAAACTAAAACTGACGTTCACTAAATCATTCTTGCTAATTACGGTACTTTCTTCAAAACTAAATAAAGTGAAGATTACAGAAACTTTTATCTACTTATCACGAATATAAACCTACTTTTTATGGTTGTAGCGAGTTAACAATGAATATATAAACGTGTATAAAGTGTGCCGAATCAACAGTGTGGCAAGTGTACAAACTCTTTTCATTAGTTATCTAGAATCAGCGTTTAATAGTAAAATGTGCACCTATCTTGAATTTTAAGTCTGTATCAGACCGATCCCAAGTGAAAATAGACTTCTGAGTAACTGTGTAAGATGCTGCACTAAAACTGGGGCTATTATTTATGTAGCAATTATAAATAGATTTAGATAGACTGAGTTTAGTTTATACTAAACAAGCTACCGTGCGTGACTTCACCTTCGTGGTAGGTATATCATAAATCACTTTATCTATTGGTGAAAATCGCAACAAAATCCGTGGCGTACACCATACAGAGAGAAGCGTTTTTTATTAACTGCTACGGAGCCTAAGGTTTTGCAACTTGGTATTTTCATTCATTATTCTTGTACAATGTATGTAATTTTGCACAAGCACAATGACGTATTTTAACTGAATTCAGAGCTTACTTTCACCCTACTCTTAACGTGCTTCTGAACCAAACGTAATCGGTTTATGGTTACCCATTGTTCTCAACACACTCACTCACTTATAAGGCTTACACGGAAACTATGAAATACGTTAAACCTATTGTTTATGCACTTAAAGCGTTACACCCCTTTGTCATTGTACATTTTAATAGTTTAAACACTTGGAAATGTATCAATTACAGTTTTTATAGATTGCTCCCAACTACTTACGTGCTAGGTATTTTGGAGAGAGTCTAGAATATTTGGGTGAAGAGGATCTTGTAATCGAAATAATAATAATTAGATATTAAAATCGATACCACACGCCGAACAGTATCCATAATAAGTATTGGTACTTGACATTAGGTTTTTCATTGAATAATCGTCTTTAGGCGTATAGACTTAAGTATTACACGTTTTTACTAAATAAACTTTAAAGTTAAATACCGTCTCTGACTACGGCAGTATACGGCTTAAATATTCTCACATCTACATGCCTGCTTTTAAGTGGCTTGTCATATAGGATTTGCCTTATTACCGTGGCTCTAGTATACTTAATTTTGATGTAAACCTTTTCGTATAAATTGTTCTATGATTAAATAAATTAAGCACTCACTTTATAGTTTACAATTCCATATATTATTGTAATGTATTGAAAGGAGCTTGAACTATGGTTAACTATGTGTTGTACAGCTTAGTACTTAGATTGTAATGAATATACCAAAATTATTTTAATTCTAATGCTTAAAAAACAAAACTTAAGTAAGAAAAACAACAACCCCTGGAGTTGTGCCAGGGGAATGAATTCCACCCCAATATTACGTTCGGGCACAGTCACTTGAGATTTCATCTCTCTGAATATCAAAATATATACATGAATACCCTCACTCGCGGATGGAATTCATCTTAATATCTAAGAAAAATAGCTTCTACGTTTGTCTGAATGAAAATAGTCTTATTATACCGAGCGCTCACTAGATAGTGGTTTCAATACAATAACGCTGAGATGTTTGAAAAATGAGGGGTTGTCACCTGTTGCTACTCGTGACACTTAGGGTCCGTGCACACCGACCGGCTCGGAGACCATCGCCCGGCGCTCTTCTTTTCACACAGACCGGCGCGAGTATACGCTTGGAACTGGCCGGAGCCGCTCGGCTGCGTGAGTACAGAAGAGTACGTCATCAGAAGCAGACGGTCGGCTCCTCTTATTATTTCACACTAAGCACGTTAGGTTTGCTCTCAATTTTTAATAATAAAAGAAGTGACATGTAAAAAAAATTAACTACTTACAATTTGGCGCCAAAGGTACGACGTTTTGTTTTTTTTTAAATTAAAATTAAGGACATTAGGATATTTCAGAAGAATCTAACGATACCTTAATTATCGAAATCCATCCAGTCGTTTGGAAGAAACGTGGGAATAAAGAAATTTAAAAAACAAATATACAAGGTACTCGCAGAAAACACCCTACCGGGCAGTCGGGTAATAAACCTTTTTACAATGATTCAAAACTCTGTTTTAAACGTAATAAAAATCTGCTCTCCTCTCCGAGCCGGTCTGTGTGAATGGACCCTTAGAAAGAACCCTCGTTATCGAATCTACTATTGGCATTTGCAACTCAAATGAATATTGATGAGTTGGCACGTAGCCAAGACCGACGGTATGTGAACGTGATCGTATTATGCTTCGGTATACTTCAGGCTTTTCCGTCCTCTTTTAATTAGTCATTATATTTAATTGGTTGAAGGGCGACAAATTTTATGTTGATATTCAAAAGATATTCAATTTGTGGAACTAGTTATTTAAAACGAAAGTAACCTTTATCTCCGTGTAGTGTCGGATTTAGAATACCTAATGTCACTACCCCACCTCAACCCGTGGGTGTCGTAAAAGGCGACTAAGGGAGTACTTACTTACCTTATGCAGACAAGAGAGAATTTCTATGTACTAGTCAAGTGACTTACCATCTGCTCACGGTGAAGGAAAAAATCATGAGGAAATTCACTTTCCCTGGAAGAAATTCTAAGTGTATGTGTGGGTACTACAATAGATCAGTAACTAGTCAACGTAACACAATACGCTCATGGCATCTTATCCCAAAAATATGATAATAATATTAGGCATGTAATAGACAAGTATTACCGATTTGTTCAGTGAAACAAGACGTCATCGAACAAAATGACACATTTTCTTCTCTATTTATATCTTAGTCTGCCCGATGACGTCATGAACCATAGAACAAATGGAAACTACCTAAATAGGTAGTCAGCCTATTCATTAACTAGGCACACTTTTAATAAATTTGTTTATTCAAATATTAATAATATAATATAATAATATTCTACCACATTCACACAGCGCCATCTAGTCCCAAAGTAAGCAACTATATTTGCTTGTGTTATGGGTACTAAACAACTGATGATTTTTTGTAAATACATACATATTATAGATAAATTACACCCAGACACAGAACAAACCTTTTATGCTCATCACACAAAGATTTGTCCTGGATGGGGATCGAACCCACGACCTCCGGCTTTAGCAATCAGGGTCACTAACCACTAGACCAACAGGACAGTCAACAAAAATTTAAATTAGGTATTAACTTTAAAATAGAATTACCTTTAACAGTTAGTAATATCTGGTGGTAAATTTAAATACAGAGCGAAGGAAAATTAGATATTAAAATAGCTTAGCCTGAAATCAAAGCATTGCTACAAAATATAATACGAATATAATCATTCTAATTGGTTTGTGTCTATTTTAGTTATACGGAGCCATGGTTGGATTCCGTGAGCAAACTTTACCTCCGGCGGCTAGTGCTGAGAATTAAACCGTAATAGTAGACCCGTTCGTTAAATGTAACAGAATTATTTTATAAGTTCATATAAGTTAGATTGGTTCTGTTTTTTCTGATATTTTACGTGGTATAAAAACACGGCTGTCTTAATATTAATACATCGCTTTACGGCTAGCCTAACCCGCTTCATCTTTAAATAAATAATTCTATTGCACGATATGTACGTCCCTGATTGTCTTAAATGGCTGAATCTATTTAATGACATTATCTACATGTGTTTATTTTGAGTTTGAGTGAGATTATGAATGAGTTGAATTCAATACTTGCTGTAATAGTAAGTAAGCCAACATTAATATAATATAAGAGATTGTTCGTCTGCCGAGTCCATTTGTATAAAAAATCCATTTGTAAAAAAAATATATCTACTTTTTATTTTATATAAAACTTTAACTCTTGGTGGTCTGTAGAGCATACATAGCATAGCATAGTCACTGTTTTCAATCTTTTATCTTCTTTTTACCCGACTGCCAAGGAAGGGTATTGTTTATCGCGCGTATCTTGTATGTTTATAAATTTCTTTATTCCCACGTATCTTCCAGACGGCTGGATGGATTTCAACAATTAAGGATCCTTAGATTGATATTAAAAAATAAAATGGCGGACTCAGTCTTTTTGATTTTTTGCGGTCAGGTTATTTTAATTTTGTAATTATGTACCTCGGCATACTACTTAACTCGAATTGAAGGAAAATTACATTAAAAGGTAAAATTCGGAAAGACTACAAAGAAACAACTGAACCTTCCCGTTTCACAAGATTACATAAAGATGTGGAAACTATTGCTCATTCAACTATCTTATTTGTTGTTTCTTTACTTTCCTTTGACGATACTCAGGGGGTTTCTAAGTTATATTTATATACTTGCTCGTCCCATAGTAACTATTAGGTTTTAGGCGCTAGCGGAAAAACGGCTCACAGCGAAAGTATTACGTAGCAATTTTAAACTTTATGCTATGTGTGAAAATACGGCATTCAGGTGTACTTAAATGAAGAAGTCTTTGTAATAACAATAACTTGTACCATAAAATAATTTTCAAAGTTTCGAATAAGGACCTATAGTAATTCAAAGGTAATAAATATTTTACGATTCGTCTTATAACTTGTCATTATTGAGACGAATGAACGAACGCAGAATATTGAGACAGTAATTTTAAAATTGTGCTGTGGCCATGCCATAAATTAAGAAATTTTGCATGAAATATCTAACTAAGTAAATTATTTCATGCAAAATTTTTGAATTTATTTTAATGTAAACCCTCATAATTATATACGTGCAGTTTAATCTATGAAGTAGAAAGTTCAGCCAAAAGAACAATAAAATGTTGTCTGAATAAACGTTCAAAGCGTTTTATTCTTTTTTGTCTGCGTTTTCCTGCGCATTAATATCAAAATTGTAAAATAAAAAACACAGGGTGAACTGATTATGCGCCTTCTTATTACTGTTATTACGGTCTATTTTACATTTTACTCGTGAAATATGAAAAGCAGGCATTACATTGCTCCATTTCCCTATTGTCGAATTGACGCCTCGCTTCTGCCCTGAAATGAAATTGTTCAGTGCGGTTCATGTTAATGCTGTTAATGTCGTAGTTAATTGCGATGCTGTTTTGTCATGACGGCAATATGGATGGTGTGTTTGACTTCAACGTAATTTAAGTGGTTTCATTCCATGTTAGGATTTCTGTAGAAACAATACTTTTAGTGGAATATACATGCAAAGTGAAAACAAGACAATATTTTTATTGGAACTGTTTGAATTTGAATTGCCGAGTGATGTAAAACTTTGTGCCCCTGCCTTCAAAATCTTTATTTTATTTTATGAAAGTATATAGACTTATAATATTGTTAGGGTATGAATATCTATAATATAATCTATACAAATAAGGAATAAAATAAAAATATAATACGTTGGAAGGGGAATATCTATAAGAACGTACCATGACCAAATAGGTGACGTTCTAAAGAAGGCACAGATCAGGAGTACCCTCAACGGGCAAGAATGCATAAAAAGACTGATGAATGTTGAAGAAGCCAAAGATGTATGTCAGAATCGTAGCAAGTGGAAGGAAATGGTCTCTGCCTACCCCTCTGTTGGGAAAGAGGCGTGATCTATATGTATCTAGTCATCTATCTATACAAATAAAAAATAATGTTTCTACCTATGTCCATTAGAAACTTTGAAACCATCTAACCAATGTGAAATGCAATACCTACAATGATGATATTAGATAACTAAAACAAATTGAAATTCGTTTACAGAAATCAAATTCTACGGAGGTCGAAAGGGCATTTGCTAGTTTTTAAAATAATAACTAAAATATATCTAAACTATTATATTAATAAAGCACAACTTTAAATACATTGCACCTTAGCGCAGTATCTCAACACTTTAATTTAGCTTTGTTTGCCAAGATAAATGGACATTGAGAAAATACTGTCATCTGTTTAAGCTACGCCATTGTCAGTAGCAGACATTACAGTTGCTATAGTTCGTTAAAGCCAAGTTTACCTGTTGCCTCCACAATGCCAGTGACATTCGAGCAACAAAAGGCAACTTGTCTTTTTGCTTTTTATTTTCTAAAGGTAGAATAGATATACTTTTAAGTCGGGTAGTTACGTTTGCAGTTGTATTAAGGAGAATGTGTCTAGTTAAGATAACCTGGACACTTTCTTGTAAAAAAAGGTACGTTGTGAAAATTGTGTTGTCTTTTGTGGTAGTAGTGTGAGTTCATTAAATTATCTAGTAAATGTTTGTTAACATTTTTTAATACATGAAAGTCTATATTGTCTTTTTGAAAAAAAAAAAAAAAAAATTTTTTTTTTCAAAAAGACAACGCCCGCCTAGGGAGCAGGCCCTGTGTCGCGGGAAGCTTTACAAACATGCAACTAACGGATACAAAGTACACCCAGACTCGTAACAAATATCTATGAATCACACAAATATTTGTCTCGTGTGGGAATCGAACCCACGTCACTCAGCACGGCGATATAGTGGCGAGGTGACCACCTGAACCACTGCGCCACGGTGACAGTCAAATTCATACATTTACATCATTTTGTGATTCTGTTATTATATATCTAAGTGGTGTACTTATGTAAAATTAAGAATAAATAAATAAAAAGTGTAAAAAGCAAAAAGACATTAAGAAATAATGTACAAAAACAAAGTACCCCTACAGCCAATATTACGAAAAGACAAACATTTTAAAAATCAAAGAGCATTTGTTTCCCGTCGACATTTCCAGAGGATTACTTTTTGCTTTCAGTGCGGATTAACAACACGGTACAACGCCACGTAATTATGTCTGTATTAGGTACTAAATATTCAAATGCTCTGAGACGGAAGCTTGGCTAATGGAATTTCAAATTACATACAACATGCCGAGATTTGATTTACAAAGGTACTTGAGGTGGCATCTTGGTTGATAGTACCACAATTTTGGGGTTATGTTCGCGAATGTCTTTGACGTTTATGACTTGATAATTATGTGATTAATATAGGTTCATTCTATGTGAGCTGTTTCTTCGCATATTATATACTAATGTTAGTTATTGTTGCATTCAGCCCACTTTATCCCACTGCTGATGCTGGGCAAAAGCCGTCCTTTAAGTGGTCCAGTCTTGGTATTTTTATATTTCGTCCCTCCATCTTTTCTGTTGTTTACTATTATAGTAAAACTAATAAGATAGCAATGTATTTATTAAATTTGTTAGTTACTACTGTAAATGACTGGGTTCGTGAATGAAAAGGGCGAATCACAATTAAATATTTTTGGCTAAAATAATTTTGTGCACATATTTGTAGTAAAATCCCATCTCAACCCGTGGGTGTCGTAAAAGGTGACTAAGGGAGTTATGCAGAAAAGAGCACTGCGAGAAAAGGAAAATTCAAAACAAACACTATACCAACCCGTCTGGCCAGCATGATGTAATAGGCTAAATTCCCTCCGCATTCTTTGGAGAGAGCTGTGCTGAGCGGGAAGTTTATGGGTTGACATGATTTTTAATAAAATAATAATAATAATCATCATCATAAATACTATCAATCAGAATCAGGTAATGCAAGAAAGACGATTCAGTTTTTGAAGGTATAAAAAAAGTTATTATAGCCATGTTTTTCGGAACATCAGGTGAGGTCGAGGTCAACCGGAAGCCCTATAAAACTAGAGAACCATTTTTATGATAGCAGTTCGGCTGTAGTAAAATTTGATGATAGATCCCTTAATGCAAGGGCTGTATAGGTTGATAATACCGCAAAAGTGTGCTAAGCAAACTGAAGAATGTAAGCCAATAAAATAAAATTAACTTTTATTTACTGAAGTAATATACCCGACTGTTACTAATCCATGTAGTGACAATGTAAGCCAATAAAATAAAATTAACTTTTATTTACTGAAGCAATATACCCGACTATTACTAATCCGTATAGTGACGGATTAAGAATACGTAATATCACTACCCATTTCAACCCGTCCGTGTCGTAAAAAGCGACTAAGGGAGACAAGAGCACTATGAGAAAAGGAAAATTCGAAGTAAAATCCTATACCTACCAACCCGTCTGGCCAGCGAGCGTGGTATAATAGGCTAAATTCACTCCACAGTTTTTGGAGGAGACTCGTGCCCAGCAGTAGGATGTTTATCAAATGTAATTATGTATATTCCCGACTACAGTAAATATTACATATCCGAGTATATGGCAGTCAACAACAGTGCGATTTTCGAGGCAGTATTTCCGGACAGATGACCTCCAAAAAACAAGCACATTTCTTTTTAAAAGGCCGGTAACACATCTCCCCGGTGTTGTAGAGCAGAGATCAATAAACATCAGGTGAAATATCGTTATAAAATCGTTTGCCACCTCAATTATAAAAAATAATGCATTTTCAATTTAAAGAAAGAAAAAAAAATATTTATTTTAAAAATCAGCTACAGGATAACATGTAGGTACACAATAAGATTTAAATTAGTTTATTAAAAGAAACATACTGGACATCATGCTTCTGTAGATGACCAAAAAAATGGTACCTACCTCAGCTAATGTTGCCGCAATAAATTAGCCGCGCAACGCTGATATTCTGGTAGGCCCAGTTAACAAAAAATTACAAAAACAAAAACGAAATATAATTATATAAAAAATACAAGTAAAAATAAAATAAAATATGATAAAATACATAAAATATTAATACAAATCTAAACAATAATAAATAAAAAGATTTACATAAATTTCATTTAAAGACTAACCTAATTCTCAAATAGAACGAAAATTGTCTCGCTTCAACTAAAGTTTGTTACTCAATATTCGATTGTGAAAGTTTTATGAAATAGTGCATCCATGCCTCGTGTTCCATTCGAGTGTGTTCGAAGTACTCTGTAACTTTGTCTTTGCAACGGGTAAACAAGGAGTGTTCTGCGGTTACTCTATAGAGAAAAGCATGTTCATTCAATATGTTGACGGAGTATAGCTTGCAACTTGTGGTCTTATTGGATATCTGGTACAACACACAATGCTACTATACGGCGTTATTTCGGACACAATCTAAAATGTATGAGACAATTTCTACACGATTGCAAACACGCACACAATGACATGTTGTGTTCGCATACGAAATTAGTGACATCGTATGAGAAGAAAGAAAACATAACTACTTATGTAAGGTAAGTAGCTATTGGCTGATGGTACGCTTTGAGTGTAAGTTAATCTTATCATTCTTATTTTATTTTATTATTTAAAAAATAAAATAAGTAACATAAAGTTTTAAAACTATAACACGACTACGTAAAATCTGGGTCTGAAAAGTACGAAACAAGAAAAAAGTCAAGTAAAAATCCAAAAATGCATAAGTACAAAAATGGTTAAGGTAGAGCTGTCATCGCACCCACTGTATGTATATTCACTGTAAAATAAAAATATTTTCTCTATACCCACTATATACTTACCACGTCTGTTTAATGGAGGTGTTCCTGGCCCCCCCACATAATCTAAGTAGGTATACAGTAGGTGTGACGATGTCTGGATTTTTATCTGAATTATTTACTTATTTCGTTCTTTTACAGACATTTTTTTACATAGTCGGGTTATAGTTTTTAAACTTAATTTTTTTATTGTAAGGTGTTAATCCGATGCGTGTAATTTTTGCTACATAAAGCCTAAATGAAAGTGCCAAATGTAATTTAAAGGACGCTCTATTATATATCTCACAAAGCTTCCATTACGTTGAACTTTTTCAAGATAAGATAAATAAGATTCTTTTTTTAAATAATGTCACCGGTCATTGCCCAGAGGTGTATTATTATAACCTCTTACTCGTCCTTGTTAAGATTAAAGTAACGACGCCGTTTATTATTTTTTTCATAGTATCTTTATTAAAAACTTCTTTGAGCTAAACAAGCCTGCGAGTCATTATAAAACATGAAAAAGCAATTTGGAATTTCAACAAAACTGTATTTTAGAACAAAGGACCCGATCTTTTCCCATTTTCTACAAAAACTTTATATTTGAAAGGCTTTTAGAAGATTACCTCTAAGGTATCTGTTTCGAAAGGTCCACATAAAATTTATATTTGATATCATCTTGTAAAAAAGTGGGTTAAGCTAAGAATATAACTGTATCCCTTCAAATTGACGATGCTGTTTTCTTTAGTAGATTACTATCTCTAGCTAAAGCTACTTTTATCTCTTCAATACTTCTTTGTGTTGGGTAGATAAATCATTATAACCATCATATCATCCCAATGACGTCTACTGAAAAACAAGCCTCATCTAATTTCTGCCACTGCGAGCGATTATGTGCTTCTGCAACCAACGGTCATCCGCAACCTTAACCAGGTCGTCGATCCATCTAGTGGGGGGACGTCCCACGCTGTGCTTTCCAATACGTGGCTGCCACTCGATTTCCGCGTGATCGAATCAGAAATAAGGAGATCTGCAGAAAAACTATAGTTGCCAATATATCGCATCGCTGAAGTGGCAGTGGGTAGGCCACATAGCTCGCAGAACTGATGGCCGATGGAGCAAAAAGGGTAGACAAATATATAATTATGAAGTTCTTGGTAAAAGCTAAAATTTTTTTGTGGTGTCCAGTTTACGGCGTGTCTGAAAGTTGATAGCCAGACGTTATTATTTTCTGAGAGACAAAATGTAGGAGTAGAGTAGTGTTAGTATAGAATTTTTAAGATATGGCTACTTTGGTAGCATGATCTATAGACCAATTTTCCACTAGGCTCTTTAAAGCACAAAACACTTTATTTTTTCTTATTTACATAGTGCAATTTAAAGTAGTCTTATAGAGTAGTTATATTTAATTATTTTAAAACTACTTACATCAGGTATAATTTAAAGGATTTATAAATACCTTATATATTTTCCCGACATTTCAATCGCATTGCACCGATCGTGGTGACTGGACAATATTGAGATTTTTTTGCAAAAATTAAGTCTATATAGACACATAACTTAATGGATAGATGCCCTATCTTATCTAATAAATTACTAAGACAAATTCTAGACTCAGATATCAGACTGTTAACATTAAAAAGTAATAGCCGAGCTGTCTAGAAAGCTCTCTCAGCTTTGCATTAACAGCGTGTTGTTTTCGTGTTATTGTATAGACCGGCCCAAAGCCTGGCCCAAGTGATGTGATTGGCCATTGTGAACACAATGACGTTACAGTCGGCGGCTCGTGTAATGTCTTCCTTTGTTCACATAAAAGCCTCCTCGAAGGCATCCCTCTTTGTAAAGATACACGTAAATTACAATCATTACTGCTGAATGATTTTGTAATTTATTTTATTCTATTTTGAATTCTCTAAATATATTCAGACGGAATGTGAATGAGGTGTTTATTAGTTGAAGTGAACATTTTGAAGATCTTCTTTTGTTATGAAATAGAATTACAATGTTTTCGTAGCATAGCTCGTTGCTCTGGGTCATGCGTGCTATGCTGCTATCGTAAGGCACGGAGCAGATCTAATCAAAGATGAATTGTGTTTTATGCAACTAATATGCATGTGTGTGTGCTGAACGGATAGCTAATACTTTCAGTATTTGGTTTATATAACATAATTTATTATCATTATTGAAATTTTATAAGTACCTACCTAATTATGTAACAGTAACTTTACGTAAACTTTTTTCTTATGTGAAATTTACAGAATCACCCATAGTTTGAAAAGCTGTGCTACAACAGAATATTTATGTTCTTTTCGAATCTCTTGTCTCCATTTTGTCCAAACCAGCCCCCTGATTCTGACTCGTCGGATAGCTCCCGGATCGTAAAATTTTTCGAATCTTAGTACGACGTATTTTTGCGGCATAAGTTATTTAATATTAGAAAATAGTCTACCGTATAGAAAATTAAAAACTGATTAATTTAAGATATTTTTTTTAACTATTTATTTCTTTAACATATTGATTTTTAACTTTAATTACACTGACATTTCTGGCCGAAAATTTTCCGACAGCTCAGAATCAGGGGGCTTCTGTAGAACATAATATAATAGTATAGTAGAACTTGATATAATAAACGTTTCAGTTCGAGTTTATCATCATCATAGTCGGACAAAGGTTTCGTTCACACTAAGTTGCACGACATCTTTTATACAATTCTTCTAAAAGTATAAAGACTTCCCAGGATAAGAATGAAAAATGTATTGTATCCTCGTAGTTTGGGCCGGAATGAATGGGAAACGACTGCGGAACAAACTCTAAATGAGTTCAGAAGATGAATAATTTAGTTTACCTGTACAGTGTTTTTAAACCTTATAGTTGAGGTAAAAGCAAAGCATATTTTTTAACTAGTATTGTTTGCTGAATTAAGAAACTTATGTAATATATATATAAAAAGAAAAAGTACAAAAAGCCTTCCTTAGGTATCTTTACAAAAGTATCTACGGGTACTATCCATATATGTACCCTACGAGATATCTTTTAGGATGTTTAGGGTATAACTCATTGGAAGTCAGGCGGGATATACGTCAAATTTATTGTTATGTGCAATATCTTAAGAGATAAAATCGATGCACCGGAGTTGCACAATGAGCTGTGTCGATTCTATACTCCCAACAACTATAGTCGCAACTGGAGACATGAGCTGTTTGCCGTCCCATCATGTCGTACTGTAGCGCGTCGTACTGTAGCATGTCGCCTGTACCAGCACTTAACGCTCTCCTGTGTGCCAATCCTAACTGCGATCTGTTTGTGGATGTATGACCGAAATTACTGTATGAGTGTTTGCGGTTCTGTGAGCATGATGCATGAATGTGTTCTTTTTCTTTTTATTATTTCATTGTATCGTATTTTTTTTTTTTATTAATGCTGTCATTGGTATTTTACCGTTGCATTAATTATTGTATAAATAAAAAATTAAATATGTATTTGAAACGCTATCTGTTGGCGTGCATTTGAAGAGGCATAATTATGTACAACAATACGCAGTGATCGGTTCATGATGATGATGATGTTAATGATGACATTCAATTAATATGATTTTAGCTACCTATCTGTTGTGTAGGTCATCGCCTTTTTCATTGCCATAATGCCTTGTGGTCCTATAACCGCTTTCATGAGAGTCATTACACGAATTTCGTGATGTGGATATTTTACAGTGACCATAATGTGTTCTGAACTCTTTATTCATTCAATGATCTTGTTCGGTCTTTGAGCGATACATAGGTATATGCTAAGCTAAGCAGACATTATTTATTGATTACACCGGCCGTGATCACAAACTGTCTACTAATCTAAAAACTATTTCCTCATTGTCTCTGAAAGAATCATATATCAATACATTTCCGCAGCAATACTCGTATTGCACGATTTTTACGAAGTATCTAATCTGAAGATTAACAAAGTTAAGGCGGCGGCGGCGTTACTTTTCCAGTCAAAAAGTTGTCGTACACAAATGTTAACTTCGTAATCGTCTCTTCCTTCGCGATTAATTTAATTATCTCTTCGAAAAACTTGAGGGACGTTTATAATAAAATAAAGAAATGCTTTTATATAGCTTCTTAATGCTTCTTTGTTGTCGTATAACTATAGGAAAACATGGCCTAATATCACGCTTTTGTTCTTGAGAAGATAGGTAGAAAGAGAGCCACAGAGTGGAGTTAGAGACATTTTGAGAGACATTAACAATATTCTAACACATTCACACAGCGCCATCTAGTCCCAAATTAAACAATTATATTTGCTTGTGTACTAAAATATTTTTTTTTTTGTAAATACATACATATTATAGATAAATTACACCCAGTCACAGAACAAACCTTTATGCTCATCACACAAAGATTTGTCCAGGGTGGGGATCGAACCCAAGACCTCCGGCTTAGCAGTCAAGGTCACTACCACTAGAACAACAGGCCAGTCGACATTTTCTCATGTAGTTACTATGAGAAAATGGTCACTGTTATCAAAGCAAAGTACAACACGTGTACTACGTGTAGCCATGACGATATACATATATTACACTTGTCGTAAGTCGGTACATTGTACCTAATTCAGTTAACATATATCTGAAGGGTCCGAAATGTTTCCTTCGACTTTTCCTTGTGGAAGGTATGGAAGTAATTGTTACAGGAAATATTTTTGTAATAACTACTTTTACTTATCCGTGTAGTGACGGATTAAGAATACATAATTTCACTACCCTATTTCTACCCGTGGGTGTCGTAGAAGGCGACTCAGGGAGTAACCTTAAGTAGAAAATACCACAGCGAGAAAAGGAAAATTCGAAACAATCCCTATACCAACCCGTTTGCCCAGCATGGTATAGTAGGCTAAATGGAGGAGACCCGTGCTAGCAGTGGGACGTTTATTGGTTGAAATGATGATGATGATGAACTACTTTTGTCCCAGTGCATTTTTCTCGCAGTGCTCTTGCCTGCATACCTATTATTATGATTACTGACTTAGTCGAATTTTACGACACCCACGGGTTGAGATGGGGTAGTGACATTATGTATTCTTAATTCATCACTACACGGATTTTGGTTTTTTAATGGCGGTGTTCTTCTCTCTCGAAGTATCATATTGCCCGGTATCTGGTAATAAGCGCGCTCTCTATTACTACAATTACATTGGACTACACATAGCTGGCAATTTGTGGGTGTAAAATCCCCTCTATCTAATTCTTCGGAGAAATAGGCATGAAGCTATTTAGATTGTTTTAAATGTCTGACAGGAATCTGTATATAAACTCTACTACAGCGCTGCGCCCTACTCCCCATCGCGAAGCTTTAAATAAAATATTCAAAGCTTTTGCTATTTCAAAACTGGTGGAAACCTCAAATAAATACGTACAAACTTTAAGTTTAAAACTAGATAAGCAACTATAAAAAGCTAGCATGACATCATATACTCAATGTACTAATTACACATAGTTCCATAAAAACTCACACCATAATATTAATTACACCAGAACAATTAATTACCCAACGTAGGTGTAATAATTAAAGTATTTTTATTACACTTATAGCAAATTAAGGCCAAGCTGTCTGTTTCGCTGATTAAAAATATTTACCACTGTAAACAAGTGAATGTGCTGTGTTTAAGATGATATTAAAAAAAATAAAAACAGGGCCCTTATAGCACAAATTTATTTCATTATGAAAGATATTTATTACACGTGATAAAACAACCAATTTTTATTACATTCGATTCCAACGCCATCTGGAGGAGATGCGGTATACAAAACGATATGCAAATCTTTAATCTGGTTAAATCTCGATCTCAATCGAATGTATTGAACATAATTAATTTCGGAGTCCAATTCGTTCGTTAAAGGACGTATTAAGTTTCCTCAAAAGTTCAATACGTAAGGTTATATTATAACCGAGAGTTTGTAGAACATATTACTCAAGACACTTGTCTAGTACGTTATATATAAACATTTATTCATGAAAGATATCGCTGAAGCTAACACGAGAGTGGATCTTTCTGAAGTCTTACTACTAACATGTGGGATAAAGGTCTCATCTTAACTTTCACGAGATTTCTTGAAAATTGCGAAATAGACCGTACTACGTTGAATTTCTTGAGGCGCGTTCTAAGGTTTTCCTTTCAGTTTTTACCTATATAAATCTTCTTTGAGCCCGATAATAACATGAACCGGCTGTAATGTTCACGTTCAAGTAATCGATAATAATTATGTTATTAAAATATACTGGTGCTTGGCTTTTGTCACAACTTTTTAGGGTACTGTGTTAAAATACTGAAAATATGTACCTATATATCTATTTTGTAACAAAAAGTAAACGTTTTGGACAACCCATGATCCGAAAGTTGGGCCTTGGACTATGCATTTGCTTTGCAATCTAGAGAACAAGTGTGGTCAGATTGTTTGATTGGTCAGATTTTTGCTCATCTTTCATCTTTTGCTCAAGGCAGAAGGAGCTACTCCTTAATAGGATTTTATATTATGAGGAAAATTTAGAGACTTGTCAGATTTTTGTTAATATTTTAAGTTTAGCTTAGCATCAGCCGGCAATACGCCAGCGTATGTGGATTATGGCCTTAACCCTCTCAGCTCTCTAGATAGAGGAGAGCAGACCTGAGGCTAGCAGTAGGACATTAATGGGTTGCTGATGATGAGCTAAACTTCATCGTTTAGCTGTACATTTTTTATTATATTTCTTTACTACTTTTCTTGTCGCCCTTTTTAGGTCTTAAATACCACAACTTAATAAACACAAAAGTGTTCACGTCTTAAGAGAGCCATTTTAGAGTACAAAGTATAAAAAGCTAAAGTTTAATTAGTTAAAACATTGTGCAGGACGTTAAACATTGAATTAGCTATTCTGTTTCACTGGAACCGTGCAGCTAAGACGGTTTACAATTACTTAAGAATTAATGCAATGGTAATTACGTGGACTATGACTTGTACTGAGTGCTTTGCGCATTATATGTGGTGGTCGAATCTGCTAATTTACCCACGTTGATAGTAGACCGATGGACCAATCACAGGCCGGCAATATAGCGCGATTGACTTGGTAAGCCAATCATAGCTATCGAATGAGACCATCGGCTTACGATTGTCTTAGCAGACTTGGCCCCGACCGTGAATTGCAGAACAGGTCTCTTGTTACTTCAAAAAAAATATTTTTCCTCGCACTTGATACAAGCCTTGAAAAAAGCTGAAAAAAGCGATGGTGGCTGAATGGATAAGGGACCGGCGTGCAAATCACGCGGTCCGAGTTCGATCCCGACCGACAGTTCCAATGTGGATTTCACTTTGTGGAATTTATATGTACTACTCAAGTGACTTACCATCCGCTAACGGTGAAGGAAAACATCGTGAGCAAACCCACATACCCTAGAAGAAATTCTATGAGTATGTCTGATCCACCAACCCGCACTAGGCCAGCGTGAGTGGATTATGGCCTAACCCCTCTCAGGTCTCTAGACTGGCCTGTTGGTCTAGTGGTTAGTGACCCTGACTGCTAAGCTGGAGGTCGTGGGTTTGATCCCCACCCGGGACAAATCTTTATGTGATGAGCATAAAGGTTTGTTCTGTGTCTGGGTGTAATTTATCTATAATATGTAGGTATTTACAAAAAAAAAATGTATTTAAGTAGTATATCAGTTGTTTAGTACCCATAACACAAGCAAATATAATTGCTTACTTTGGGACTAGATGGCGCTATGTGAATGTGGTAGAATTTAATATTATATTTAATTTGCTTGCTATGAATGAAAAAATTTACATATAAGTAACAACTTTTAAACATAAATTGACGGTGACGGAGTACGAAGATCTTTTAATGCCTAGGATAGAATTTAGTGTGCGGGACCTGATACAGCGGTGAGATATAATGGCTTGTTTTCGTGTTGTTGCAAAACATAACTTCAGAAAGGATATGTAGTACGCAAGTGAAACTGTGCAAATTTAATTATTACTCAAAATTTAAGGGAAAAATTTACGCAACGCAGAGAAAATAACAAAGTAAACTGAACACTTCGGTACATTCTTAAGAAGGTCATCGTAACTTCTAGTAGATGAATAACGATAGCCACCTTCCAAATATTTAATAAAGTATCTTAAATCCCCAAATAGACATTAACTAACTGTGCGGAACCGTTAAATCGGTTTCAGGGCCGAGTTAACCCGGGAGGCGAGTGCTTGAAAGCGAATAGGGGTCAAAAAGGAATTTTACAGGGCGTGCCAAAGTGCCCGGCTGGGTAAAGCACTCTACACACTTATTGCGACCTTCGTAGAGCATTCGTTTATACCGTAGCCTGTTAAATTTGCTTAAAGCTACGCCGTAGAGCTCGTAGCCTGACTACGTAGCTGGGAAGGATAAAATAATCTTTTTAAACTCTTTTTTTTTGCTTTTAATCTCCCTTTTTTGTGTCTAATTTTTAATACACGTTCACGTAATTCTAAAAAATGTATTGAACATATTTTTAAATATAGCTACAATTAAGTAATAAAAATTTGAAAACCACCAAATAAGACACTATATTGAAACGTCATAAGTATCTTATGACGTCATAGTCATAAGTATGGTAAGTATGGAATGCTAGAGTAATGGTAACGTATAAATGTAATGAAAATTAAAGAATAAAGATTGTATTGTAATGTATATAATCGTTTAGAGTGATTGTAACGCGTAAGAACAGTTTTGACGTTCGGTAGGTGATCGTCTGACATACAGTCATTTTCGAATATCGAAGTTCTCTTATGAGAGTTTTATTGTTGTACATAGTATTACTATGGTACAAAAACATATTAAACCCACTTAGATCTCGTCATAGGCCTGTTTGTCTTTTAAAGACGTTTGACATAAATCAGATTTAGTTAGAACAAAATATTGTAATAAGTATGTTTTCAGGATTGAAATGTTTTTCCAGCTATATCTATAGCTGGAATATAATTTCTGTCAACATTAAAAAAAATCCAGTGTTTTCTTACCAGTCAATCAAGAGTATAAAAAATACGTATTATGAATATCATCATCATCATTTCAACCCATAAACGTCCCACTGCTGGGCACGGTTCTCCTCTAAATAATGTGGAGGGAATTTAGCCTACTATACCACGCTGGCCAGACGGGTTGGTATAAACATAATGTTAATTTATCATTATAATTATAATTACACAAAAACCATTATCTAATAATTTAGTGTAAGTTTTAATTTAAATTTATTTATATATTTGCCTTGTTTTTTTTTATAAAAAGCTGTGATTTTTCTATTAGTTTTACCGGAAATGCGGCCACTATGGATTGTATTGACTTTGGACCTTCCAAATTACAAAAGCTACTTGGCCTTATATACAAAACTATGTAGGTTTAGGACTAAATGTCGACATTAACTGAACCTTTGGTCCTATTAAGCTTTGGGAATGGTGTTTTGAAAGTAACAAATCTTCGGGCTGGAGTGATTTCGGGTCGGGACTATTGTGTTTCTAAGGTACTTTCGAAGATTGCGTTGTTAATTGTAATTTTACGTCCTCGGGGATATTTTGTTACTACCGTACCTAATATTGGAAATATTTTGGACTGAAAGATCTACAGAACAATACTAGTTTACGTGGTAAACATTGTTCTGCCATTTAATTTTGTTTTTAGTCGTGATGAAAGTATTTTACGACTTATTCTCATACATGCAAAATTACAAAAAAAAAATACATTAATATTTATCGAACCATTTCGGAAGAGTGCGACCACAAACACCGTGACACGAGATTTTTTATATATTAGATAGATAAAACAGTCACCTATTCTTCTTTTTACTCTGTCCTACTTATCTTTAAGTTTCTTTGACTTTTTATACTCTTTATACCTAGATATTCCCTGGTATGCTCGAGTGTCATAATTTGGTGTTTGCCATAATTCATCTTTATTAACTTTTTGCCAACGTCGGCTATACTCAACAAGAACAGGTGTGTTGTGCGCAGACGACGGCTATAGCCGACAAAAAACAGTCCATAAAAATACAAGATAAAGATTTTATTGGTACATCTTAAATACTGGCCTTTAAATATGAAAATATGACACGACGTTCAAATTGTTAATTCAGGTTTACAGGAGTCAAAATAATGGGAGTGTGAGAAGGGTATATATATATTTTTTTAATATTTATTCACTTTCAGCTACATAATTTTTTAATTTTATTTTACACAATCGCCAAACTGCACAAACAGTTTGTTGGCGAAAGAGGCGCTCTTACTAACTAAATACCTTATAATTAAAATTTAAACATTATTTAATACAAAGTTTTACAAAAATCCAGTGAAATGGAACTCAATACTGTTTCGCCTTATACACAATAGCTGTCTATATGTGTTTCCTTACTTATGTGAATATAAAATAATATGAAAATTAAAATCTTATACTATGAATTTCATATTGTTACATACAAAATACAAATATTTCCTCTTTACATTATTAGTCTAGATAATTATTGATCTATGAGGTAGTTCTGAAAATTTACAATATAGTCTCGTAGTTGATGCAATTATGGACTCAAGTAATATCTCAAAAATTTGCCTCAAACGTCTGGTAAACAACAAACCTATTTTGAAACCTGCAAAATTATAGTTCATGACATAGAACTACTGCATTTTGCTATTTCTGAAAAAAATATAATTTTAACCATCGGTTTTTTGTTGACGTCTGTAGTAGCGTGTAAAAGGTTATTTACTCAAACTTTCTCGTTGCATGATATTTAAAATTTTCACGACAGGAATTAATGCTGACTGGCCGTCGCCGTCGCGTCAGCTTGTGACCATGGTTAGTGTAATCTGTTCAATTATGCGATTCGACAGGATAGTGATCCTAATTATTTGTAAAATGTCCTTAGGAGTTTTAAATAAGAAATTCTTCGTGCCCAATAACAAATTCAATATTGTATTAAAATAATTAATTTGTTCCATAGAACAAGTGGGAATTATCCAATTTTTCGACCCATTTGAATATTTCAACGTTATTAAACAATTCCCACCATCTGACTTCTCTCTAAAAGCACACAACCACTCCAATGAAGACCAAACCTGTTCATGCCAGCTAATTCCTCGAACGGAGTGTGTCAAATACCTCGGAGTGTATATGGATGATGGACTGAGGTGGGACAGGCAGATTGAAACCACTATCACCAGAGTGAGAAGATTAATACATGTCTTTAAGACACTTCGTGAATCTACCCCCTTTGACAAGCTCAGATCAGTCTACTTAGCCCTATGTCAGTCCATTATCCAGTACTGCATACCTGCATGGGGAGGTGCGGCCAAAACACTGCTTCTCGGCTTGGAGAGAGCACAGAGAGCTGTTCTGAAAGTGATGACTAAAAAACCCTTTAGATATCCCACATCAAAATTATACTCTGAATGCAAGGTCCTGACTGTCAGACAGCTCTTCGTTCACAGAGCAGTGTTGTGGAAGCACGGTAGTGTTCCTCTTCCTGCCCCAAGTAGACGCAGCGGTAAATTTGTTTGCCATGTGATTCCCTGTAGGACATCGTTCGCTAGGAGACAATTCAATGCATTAAGTTGCAAACTATACAACTGCCTAAACAAAAATCTAAATATTGTAGGACTAAACAGGCACATTGTAAAAACAAAAGTCGCTTGTTGGCTCCAAGAATTAGATTACGATAAGACCGAGGATTTGCTAACACACATCGCATGACATATACGCGCGCTCACACACTCACATACATACACACACACACACACACACAACTCACACACACCACACACATACACATAATTATTTAAGCTTTAGTTTATATTCAGTATAGTGATAAGATAGCAGCAACGTTCACAATATGTCGCAAGTTTTTTGTACTCACCTCCATGACTGAACACTGCTGCCCATAATACAAGCCTTGCTTAGTATGGGAAGCAGTATCAGTATCTGTTGTGCCTCACTTTTATACTGTACTCATTATCTTAAATGTTTTACTGTGTAACTGTTTTTTGTGGCAATAAACTATTATTATTATTATTATTATTAATTAAAATTAGATCTCTTGAGTACAATACCAATTAGTTAAATTGAGCCAATTATTAAACCTAACACTAAGTATTCAACGAGGGAATTTCATTAAAACCACTTGTTTCACGTTGTGATTCTTAACTTTGCATTTCTACTAATTGCAAGTTACAGGCGCCGAGTTATTAAACGTCAAAATGTTATTTTAGTTAAGAGAAAACAATTATCCATTTTCATTTTGGATAGAAGTGTTGTTAAAGATGAAAATATAACACGTTCATAATTACTGCCAAAATCAAAGCTTATACATTTATTCGATGTTGATTCACCAACGCTTTTATGAATGGCTTCATATAATAATTAAATTTCACGTTGTTTCAATATTATTTTTATGAATGAACTTTAGTTAATGGAAATAAAATGTTAAGCAAATGAACGGCGTTATGCTAACGGGCAAAATATAGGCGTGTTCATAATTATTCGGTTCGAAAACACATTCTGTTGACTTTTTAAATCACCATAATAATATTTATAATAATATTTATTTATTCAATAATGTAGTTTCACAATTTCTTTTAATTTATATAGTAGTATCAAATTAAGAGATCGTCGTTGACTGCTGTACTAGTTAAAACTGTGTCACAGCAGCCAGCGTCTTCCACCCTGTTTTGGCACATTATCATTTAACGTGTATTCACAATACAATTATTAAAAAAAATTTAAAAACAAAATAAATAAACTAATTAATGTAGAAAAAACAATAAAAGATTTAAGCAAGCGAGTGTGTGTGTATGTTTGTGTGAGCGTGTGTGTGTGTTTGTGTGTGTGTGTGTATGTGTGTTTCTAAATATGGATTTATTAATAATTGTAATTGGTGAGTAAAGTTTCTGTTTCATCATAATTCAAATTCTGAAGCCATGCTTGTATTTCTATTTTGCATTTCTGTGTAGTCATGGGATAAATATGGTTGACTTTATTTGCTATATTGTATACTACTACTAATCACATAATACTAGTAACGAGCCAGCTAATTGATAAGTGAATTATTTTTAGTTGCTGATAAATTAATGAAACATAACATTGTCTAAGTTTTTTATAACTCGATGCGCGACAGTGGCATACGTAAAACGGTTAGCGTCGCAGGCGTCATTAGACAGTTACCGTAGTCTATGTACGCTTGCAACACCAGAGGTATGACGAGTGCGTTGCTGACCGTTAAAAAACCTATAAAGTGGCATCAAATACTTTTTTTTATGAAAGGATATAAAAATGTTACTCACCCGTTTATGTATAGCAAGTGAAATCGTTCAAAATAGTTGTTAATGTTTATCATTTATATGATTGTAAAATACATAATCCTTTTTTATTGAATAAAAGTGTTGTCATTTTGACCTAAAACGTTTGGTACTGACTATATCGCAACATGAAAATAAAAAATTCACGCGATTATATATACATTTTTTCTCAGCTCTCTAGTTAGAGGAGAGGAGACCCGAGCCCAGCAGTAGGACTAAATGGGTTGATAAATGATGATGATACATTTTTTACACCAACGGAGTCATGACATTGCCTTCCCAGCTTGTGCTGGTCGAATCATCAAGTAAAATATGTTATATTCCCGTTTTATAATATTTCAACATACATACATACATAGCATCACGCCTTTTTCCCCGAAGGGGTAGGCAGAGGTGTATCACACCCACATTTCGCAAGCTATATTTGGTCCCATGAAATAGGTGGTAAGCCTATTGTCATCAACCGGGAACATTTGTTTACCAAACTTCGGGAAAATCTAAATACTGGAATTTCTTGATAGAAAAACCCAATACCATTTTTACCCTTCCTGGGTATCGAACCCGGGACCTCTTGCACAGCAGTCGTATATACTTCCCGCTGCGCCACCGATGCAGTTATATATATTTTTCAAATAGTATAGTTTGTTCATAAGTAAATATAGTTCGCAATATTTGACACGCTAGCGGTTATTTACCATTTCTATCAGATTTCTACGTTTATGAATAAAGTTTGTTATTCTAGCAGGAGAGCTATTTTCCGAATATTCGTTTCCCTAAACTTAGATAATATTTGCACAAGTTGTAATATTACTACGATAAAGTTGTGTGTAAATAAGAAGTTACTGTTGCTTACGTTAAATGGAATGTTGTGTTGACTTTATGAAACGAATACTACCACAAACATTTATAGAGATATTAGTAGGATACATGACTCCAAAACGAATAAAGTATGTATTTTACTTCACCATCATCTCAGCAACCCATTTAGTCCCACTGCTGGGCTCGGGTCTTCTCTCCTCTAACTAGAGAGCTGAGAGGGTTTAGGCCATAATCCACTCACGCTGGCCTAGTGCGGGTTGGTGGATCAGACATACTCATAGAATTTCTTCTAGGGTATGTGGGTTTCCTCACGATGTTTTCCTTCACCGTTAGCAGATGGTAAGTCACTTGCCTAGTACATATATAAATTCCACAAAGGGAAATCCACATTGGTACTGCGGTCGGGATCGAACTCGGACCGCGTGATTTGCACGCCGGTCCCTTATCCATTCAGCCACCATCGCTATCAAAATCAAATATCAAAGTATTTTACTTAATTGAGTCAAATCATTTTTTTCAGTGGCTACAAAAACGTTAACATTATTGTCTTTGGTCGCGAGAGTATGAATTTATTTACCGTTGTAGTTTATACGTTAACAAAAAACGTGCTACTAATTAATTAGTAGTTTATTGGTATGTCCGTGATTGAGGTCACACTCCAGCCCCGTCTGAAAACCAGCGCTATAAAATGTATGTTGTAACATTATGCTGAAACAGGGCCGTTTTTTTACAGTTTAGAGTCTTAGTTTGTACTGTACTCTGTAAATTAGAATCTGAAAATAAATATATTTTCTTTCCTTGTTTCTATAATCACAACTAATTATAATCATACGATCAAAAGTATGGTCAATTACGGAATTGATCATAAAATTGTTAGACTTTTCCGGTGTAAAGTTTTACCTTAAACCTGCTAGTAAATATGACCCACTCCCAATTTCGACTTTCAATTTGTCGATATTTCGACTAGGGCCTCAGCTAAGCTAGGTAGGTTCGTCACGTTTTCTGGAGATATAGATTCGTGAATTTCTTTGTTGACCGAATAGTCTACCGATTTACTCTTAGACTATGGAACTCTTTTTCAAGTTTGTCGAAGGCAAGTAGTTAGGGAGATATCGTGAAAAGTTACTCAAGTGAATCAAGAAGTTTTTTGCTTGAAATATAACCACACGATGGCGTGTGTTTATATCGTCTAGTGATAATTTTATTTAGCTAAGGCGGTCATAATTCTTATCTTCATAGCTCTGGTCACGTAGACTTAGCGTCGCAGTGCCGTGTAAATGAAATTGTGTTTGTTTCTATTTGTAAGAAAGAAATAATACAATTTAGTACGTTGTTTTTGAAAATATGAAGATATTTTCTTGATGGTTTTTATAGCAACTTACATAAGGATTGTATTTGTATCTGTAATGTACGAAATGGTAAAAGATTTAATATTTATAGCTCTGTGTGGTAAACAATATTGCCAACAATAATAGTTATATTAAGATGATTATTATTATTTATAAAGATAAACTTATTAAACATTCACAGTTGCGTTTCATTATTAGAAATCTGGTTGCTAGATTTAAATTTTAGTAATTCGAGCTATTTTCTACTATCGTGGGATCCTACAACTTCAATAAATCATTTCATTAGTAAATTTTCTCCTCAAATTATTGAATACGAGTGATAATTGATTATTTAATAAGGTCAAGTTGCATCGTTATTCAATTAAGGAGAGTTCCATCGAGATATTCATTATAGTCATAAAACACTGTCAGAACTTATTACTGCATAAAATCATTCCCAGCGTAGACTTGACGAAAATTTAAATTTCAAACGGTGTAATCTGAGTGCACGATTCTCTTCCACAAAGGTTTTATTTGACTGCTGTTTCAAACCGTCTTTTATTACTTATCTTTTTCTGTTTTATTATTTTTTATCTGACCTCTCGTTCGCACATAGGCGCAACGTAGACTAAAGTTCTGGTTGTGTAATTTATTACCTTTTGTTAAACTGCAAATGGTGTGGCAGGTAATTTTAATATTAATTACATTTGGTACCTCGTATTTTCGAGAGGATATGCAAATGTCTGAATAAATTTATGTATGTTATAACAAAGTTTGGAATAAGTTTCAGAATATGAGAAGCTTTTAAGTTTCCTGGAATATACGAAATTAGATAATACTGAGAAATACTGTTGTACATAATTATTAAGTTGTCCAAACAAAAATTAACTCTACGGCTACTTTGTGTAAGAAGATGAATTTTAATTTGACTACGACTCATGGACTAGGAAATATTGTACGCCAAGCTACCTTATGCATGCTAAAGTAATATTGTAAAACGTAAGCTCTACGTTTCTTCTTTGTCGTTGACCGTAGTTTTTATTGGTAGGTACACAGCTAGTCTACCATGGAATAAATTGCAAAGTTTTGAATACTATTTCGAACTTGTACAAAACCAAACAAAGCCTACGACAAAACACAACAATACCAATGTTTCAAATGAATATTTTATACGATTTATCGTTGGATTCAGGCGGCACAAAGTCACTCGCTGTGGCGTAAATTAGGTGAGGTTTATGTCCAGCAGTGGACGTCATTGGGTTGATACGATGATGAACCCCAAAGTTGTTCATTTATGTTCTTTAAAACTATCTGAAATTTTTTTGTTGTATTTTTGTAGTTGGCTATGATTCGCTATCGCACGGCAATTAGGTACGTTGTAAGCTTGAAATAGGGCTTATATTTTTTTATTTGTATTTTCTGCAATAAATTTACAGATAAGCAAATTAATTTGGACACATAAATTAATAAATCGATGGTAATTAATCGGAATCTCATTACGTATCAATAACGGTATAATTACAACGAATTTTAAACATCACGTAACCACCTACGCTTTCCCACAAAGTAATTAATTGTGAAGTTTGTATGAAAACATACTGCAACGAATATTTTTGTATTGTTACTAGATTTTTCACATTTTAATTGAAGTAGGTGTAACTTTAGCTTTCACGTGGGAGAACGGTTTCCAGTTATTAAAGTATTTTTAACGGACTTTGTTAGCCCTTTAAAAAGGAATGGCTAACAGAACTTCGTTTTTGTATTTCGATAGCAACGGTTCCAGGGTTTGTCTATTTAATTTTGTGTACAGTCAATCGATAAAACTATAAATACATTTCTTATGTTATTCTGGTTTATTCATTTTAAACTACGTAACATCAGGGTTCATAATAACTATAAACTACTTAATTTTTGCCAAGTCCTAATTCAAGAAATTATTGGAAACGATAAATTATCAAGTTTATGTAATTCTATGCGTTCGCTATCATACATTTTGTATGACGGGTATACTACGCAATTCTGCATTTTATTTAGGACCACCTAAGCTAGCTTTTGTTTATGTGCATTTATATGAATCCTGTTTTATTTGATAGAAATAAACTACCTTGAATTGGAAACAATGTTCCTGTATCGATCACACAAATCACTTTAATTAATAATGTATCATCAACTTAACTACCTATTACCAATATCATTTTGATGATACATTATTACGAAAAATGTAATATAATTATGTAGGTACGTACGTTTTATGTCGTAAAATATTCTTAATACGTTTGATATAAGTCTCCAGTCTGATCGATACTAAAACTGAGTTTGGACATTTTTGTCCTTTGGTTTCAAGAGCTATTTTTGTTTGTCCTCACGATGACAGCGACAGACAGTGACAGAGCGAGCTTTAAATAGCATGACACATGTTCTGACATGTTAGACATAAGTTTATAAACTTCTATGCAAACATTAAACATGGCGTTTTGCCTTTTTCCCCGAAGTGATATGCAGAGGTGCAGTACACCTTCTTTTCACTAGTTATTTATTTAGTATGTTATGTTTGGCGTCATGTAATAGGAATTTTGGGTTATTACTGAGAAAAATTTTAAACGTTATAAATACTTTAATACGGTGAACTGGGGTGACTTTGATCTGATGGAGTGACTTTGTTAGTCAAGTTACCGTTGCTTTTTGCACTACCTTTAGTAGTTCACATACAGTTTTGTAGTTTTCTAACTGATAATGTGAATGAAATTCATATAGGGAGCTCACAGAATTACAGAAATTGAATTATCAAAGTAGCCCGATTTTTTCATAAGGTTGCCCAACTCTACGGTACCATATTTCTTGACCAGAGGATCAAACGCGGCCTTTTGTACAGCAGACGTTTTCACTCCCCACTCTGACTGAGTTAAACTTCTATTGTGTTGTGATATCTCTTCCCCTCTATAGAGGAGAACATTTTTTCTATACCACGTCGTTGGCATGGTAACCGGTTACCGTAGCCTATGGACGCCTGCAATAAAATAACATTGATTAAATCCATTTTCTAATTAAGCAAAAATATAGATCGCTCAAAACAAAGTGATCCACTTTTGTTGTTTAAGTCGAGACCACACAGACACTTAAAGATTAAAAGGAGAAATATTCTAACAATGAAACAAAGTTCGAAATAGAATTTGGTTAAAATAACGGTTCGCGAAACCACTCGGGAGCTCGCATTGCCGGAATATAATAAAATATTCCTCGTGTTGATGTTTGGAGCTCAAATTAAAATGAAAACAGTTTGTTATACTAAAAATGCATGAATAATTTTCCTAGTTGGCAAAATATTTTTTATTCAAGTGCAGGTTTTGTACATGGCAAATATAACTAAACAAACCAACAAACTCTTCAGCTTTATAATATTAGTATAGTTATAGATTTACCCCCTTATTACAAAATTTGGACTAAGTATTAAACCAGGTTTAAATTGACATAAGCCATTGTTTTAGTGTCAAAGTTGTCAATTTAAACCTGGTTTAATGCTTAGTCCATATTTTGTAACAAGGGGGAAAGGGTAGAAATTCACATACTTACTAAATTATCTACAATGTGCGACTGTATTGCTGAAACCAATTTTTATAAACACGTATTCGAGCCTTACTTCATTCAGTTTACATTTCACACTTGATTTAGGTTCCAAGGTTGCCACTTTCGCAAATTTGTCTCCTCCTAAGACGTCTTTAGCTAATTACAAATAGTAATTAATTACAACATTGTTACTTATTACACCTTCATGACAAAGCCCTAGATGTCCCTTTGCTGTAACTTTATTCAGTAAATTCTCAGACATAATGACATGAAGGAATTATGCAAATCCCTTAATGTCCATATAATGTAGGTAAACGTGCCTTCCTAGAAGGACTTGACTCGTACCTACTGTTTAGAAGTTTTAGAAGTAACAAATTTAATGTTTGAAGTTTATTAATAGGGATTAATTGCTTGTAATTACAAAGTTATTAAACATCTAGTTGACAGTGAGCATAACATATGAATAAATAGGTTTATTAGCAGTTCATTTAAAAGTTTTTTGGTATGTTATGGCACACACAATAAGTTTATCTGTGATAGATCACTATCTAGTGTCACTACACTATCGGTGGAAATATATCCGATTAAAAAATATCATCATATCGGCTCAATGACGTCCACTGCTGGACATAGGCCTCACCTACCAAATAAATTATATATACGAAATCAATCTAAAAATGGAAAAATATATTTGGTAGAGCCAAAACATTTTATGATTATTTTATTGATGTAGTAGAGGTGTGGTGCCGTATAAGCTGTATCAATGATACAGGACACTACATTCCCCTTCTATATTTTAAATTGTATACGTAACACTCCTTTGAGCTTCGCCTTAAGAGTAACGAGACCTCGATGAATTTCGATACATGAACCCCAATCGCAATTTCGACATTCGATTCAAATGTTTGAAAGTCACATCAATTCTATTTAAATCTTCAATCAATCAATCAATATTTTTTTCTCCATGCTCCTTTATCACTACAGAACAGAGATAGGTTTTGTGTTTATCACTTATTCATTAATTTCAAAATCGTTCAATCGCAAGTCGAAATTGCAAAAAGTCCTCAGGACCGATTTGGCGGAGACAGATATAAAAAAATTTACCGATATCTTTCATAATACTGTATACACGTTTATACCAAAACTGACGGCCTCGTCGACCGAACAAATCGCCACTATAAATTGTAAAGGAGGATAATTGATGGCCACACGCTATGTGGTCGGAATTGTATTATCGTATTACCAACACCTTGGTTAATAGTGGTGATAATCCGTATGTAACCGTATGTGCAATATTAATGGGATTGTTGAAATAATGAGATTAAGGCCAGCTCCAAACGTTGGGCCAACTTAGGCCAATATGACATCATCATCATATAGCCTAATGACGTCCACAATTTCACTCACCTAATAACATAATTGAATTTGTGTAAGCTTATAATTGAAATATGGATGTACTGTGATTGTTGGGTCAACGTTGGGCAGCATTAAGTTCAGGCCACACCGAAGACGAAGTGCCGAGCACAGATCAACTTTCAAAACATTTAAGTAACAACTATGACGTTGTAGGCCTCGACCAATCGAATTTCGAGATTGCAAGGAGGGTTTGTTTGATATATCATGCATTTTGCATCATCATGCTATGATGGTAACTTATTATTATTTTATACAGTTCAAATTGTGCGATTCAAATGTGGTGGTGGTATTGAAATCATGTTGTAATAACTGAGTTTAGAGTGCACTTTAGTTTAATTTTATTACATAAAATAACTGTCATACCTACTTCCAATAAAATTGTACTTGTATCGCCTGTGATACAGGAAGTTTCCTAGTACAGGCACCCAACATACTAGCACTAGCGTATTTAATTTCAAGACTTTTGTAATATTATTTGTTCTATAATAAGATTTTGAATAAATTAATTTGAATTTGAATCAGTCAAAAGTAAGGCCTCATTAGTCATTATACAACCGAAGAATATTTTTATTAGTTGTTTCATTGGCGCATATATACCTACATATAGCATGTATAACTAACATATTTAGGTATCTTTAGGTTGGATATACAATATAAATTAGCCAAGCTGGAGATATATAAATTGGCGTTTATTCTATATATAATAAAAATACTATTTAAAATGTTTGTTACTAAAGACATTCCGCTGAGTAAGGAGTAAAGAAGGAATAACTTTTAAAACATTTTGAAACTATTCAACAAAATGAGTTCCACCATTTTTTTCAAGTTCAAGTGTTAAGTTTCGTGTTACTTTGACATTGTTTTAATTTTCTTACGTGAAGATTTAATTTGTTTGTTGTTCGTTAAGTTTGTAATTTATGGGAGAGTTTGTCATTGTCACAACATAAAAGACTACGTGTTTGAAATAGAAAATAAAAAGGTAATTATAAAATTTTGTGTCCTTGCTCGTAGATGATACCTGTAGAAATTAATATTGGACAAACATTCGTTAAATGGGCAGACATTTCGAGAAGAAACAGGAAAAATTAATGATTAATGTAACCTCAATATATCCATATATAGAGAAAAATACAGCTACAAATATTATTGTAAGTTCGAAATCACATCCTAAAATTCGGTTCCTTTTTATGATAGACCTATTGCTTATAAATAGAGTACTCCTTACGAAAATAAGCTTTCATTGGTATGAAAGCTTTTCCCGTTACATTTCATTTCGCTACCCCAATTTTAATATTACTGATTATAAATATCTCTTCATTCTGTCACAATGAGAAATCTATTGATTCAGAATCCATAAACCGAACAAGAAACACGTATCTCTTATATTATTCTCGAAAACTAATAAAGAAACATAAGGTAACAGAGTTGACCGAAATAAATCTAATACCATACTCCCACGGGCAAAGCATATTTAGACACAGAAAACAAATAATTGCCTTTGCCTGACACGGCAAATCGAGTTATTTGGACGACGTGCTTAGAATTTTTGCCATTCAGTTGCTACCTCTGTTTTTATGTTTTATGGTAGAAAGTTGGTAGAATTGTTTACTACCCGCAACTGTAGTTAACATTGTTGAAGTAGGTGTGAAAGTTCTAAATGAGCCGGGAAGGTTCCAAAGTAGTTTCACGCAATATTTGCGTCGGTGAGATGAGTTCGTGCTCCTAAGTAGGTACACCTGACCACGTACGTTTAGTCTAGTTTATGATTTAGTTGGTTCTGTAATGTGTTGCGAAGTGGAAAGGTTTTGTCATGCAGATTAATTTGTATTCCTTCTGGAAAAGTTTAACGATTTTGAATTTAGATAGTTTAAGCTGATTATGTTTCACAAATATTAGACGTTCTTGAATCGTGTATCGACTGTCAAATCAAGACGCCATTTTGTTTTCCATTTGAAAACAACTTCATACCTTACAAGTAGGGTGTACAAAAAACGAAACACATTACAAGTAAATATATACTTTTTCTGTTTGAAGATCTTTATTATCTGAATAATAGTGGTAGTAAGTAATAACAACAACAACAATAAAACTATAGTAAAAAGAACAATAACAAAAAAAATCCATAACATTTAAATTACCACTTGTAACAAAAGAACATAACGAAAGAAGAAAATTTTTTTGCCTATTTTATTTCTGCTAGCTGCACAAAAATGTGTACATTCGACTGAAGTTTGGGGCAAATACTGTCAAGTGCGATCCCATACTTATTTAAATCGCATAGTAATGACGTAGTTTTACTTGTCAAATGTCAAAATTGACAGCTGCCTCAATAATAGGCTATTCAAAATGAAACCCCTTACCCTATATATTTTGCCAAATTTCATAAAGATTCTTTCAGCCGTTCTGGCGTGATTGAATAACAAATATCCATTCAACCATCCATCCTAACTTTCGCATTTCTAATATTACACGTAGGATTAGCTACAGTAGCCACCACCGACTAGATTAGGTAATGTAGTTTTATTTTACGAATGTTATTAGATTCTATTTTTGTTAGAGATAAATTGAATTACGAGTATAATTGAAACGTGACAAGGTGCTCGCGTAATTTCTTATTAAAAATAATTTAACGATCAATATCCGTTTGTCTGTAGTCGCGTCAGTTTATTTATAATGTTCGTAGAAATTCAGAAATTATTTTTCACTTTACTATTTTTTATATGAACATTTTATATTCAAAGTATTTTTTTTTTCTTTATTATCTATGCAGTTTTTGCCTTTTATACTTAATTCATTGATTACATTGCTGAAAAAGTTTTGTGAACGAGAATCAATAAAACATTTTAAAGCGGTTTGGACGGCGTAATAGGAATTTATTTTTTTATAGTAATAACGTTATTATGAAAATATTTATTAGATATTAAGGTAGTACAACTCAAATTCATTGTCTGTTTACAGAATAAATTTTAAAACCAGCTGAATATACACTAACGAATATGATCCAATTAATTATTTTCGTGGATTATTGTTTACCGCTTTCGACGATTAAGTACATTTAATTGACAATATTGAGAAGTTTTAAGTTCAATAATTTCTCAATATAATTAAACCAACGCTCCAACAAAAATAATCCAAGATTTTACGAATAAAACCTTTTCAATGAGATGATTAAAAACAATTATTGCTTTATATTTGTTCGCTCTTTTTCTGTATTTATCGTGAAATTGCGATGATATCATATAGACATGAAACTTCCATTATTTGTCGCAAATTATCTCGAAAGCGGTCACCTCTCTGTAATCGAACCGGGCAACACGCCCTAAAGCTTATTCGATAAATGTCCATTGCCCGAATCTCCCTTATAACTAACAGAAAAAGGTTTTTTACGGCTTTTCGATTGAGTTTTTTATGGGCGATTTTCATTTGTTATAATTGAGTAAATATTTTAAATTTTCTTTAGGATTATTGGGCAAACATAAGCATGATTGAGATCAATTGAAATAATTTGTTTTAAGATTATTTTCACTTCTGGTTTTTGGAAATATCCTGTTATAATCATACTATTGTTGGAACCAAATCTTTATACTGAAAGTCTAACACATATTCAATAAAGAAGGTACTGCGAGGTTAGTTGTAATCTTGTTCCAATGTAGGAATTTCGAATGCCATTTTTGTTAAATCTCTCAATTTTTTTTTTCAAACTACGGGATCCTGCTAACCTACTATTTTATTTGAGTGATAAATTAAGAAGTTTGATGTATATAATTTAAACTACTGAATATTTTTGAAGGATTTTGGCACACAGTAAGAATATTTGATTCCAGTAATGTTTTCTCATGGAACACACAGAAGAAGCTAAAAGAATGTATGTAGGTATGATTTTTTTTGTTACTGTAGCTGATGTATTTTGGCAATGCACAGCCAAGCCGCTGCCTTCCTAGAGAGGATAGTTCTCTTTAGCGCTCAGGAAAATAATAATGGAAAACTTTTATCGTTATTTACATAGCCACTTAAAAACTCAAAAACATTGTATAAAAACGTGCATGGAATATTTAACAATATGGCGGCAAACCAGTTAAAATAACGAGGCACTCATTAAAAGTTAAGGGTAACGAGAAATGTAATCACGCACTCGGTTGATGTGTTAAAATTTATATTGTACAAGTTTTTATCTAATCAGTTCTATGCAACTTTTGGTTTTGGTTTGCTGATGAGTGTATTTCATGATTTTACATGGTGGGACAAATCAATATTTTATTATAACGTAGTTTAATCTATATTATAACATTTTTGGGAATATTATCTGCAAAGAAAGCTCCTTGGAACGATTGGTGATACAAGGCAGGGTAGAGGGTCAACGTTCTCACGGCCTCACACACACGCTGGACGGATATAATTAACTTACCCAGTATTCACGTAGTGCCACAGATAGAGAAAGATGGAGAAGTAGCGGTAAAGCCGCAACTAACGTATATGATCCACGTCGTACGACTAAAAAGAAGAATCTATACTAATATTATAAGAATAATATGAATCTATATTTATATTGTTATTATTCGAACACGATGTAAGTTAGCCAAATTAAAATTGATAATTCTAAAAGTTTAAATAAATAGTCTTAATTTATCAACGGATAGATATTTTTAAAAAAGTCTTTAATTAGTAGCCGAGTATTACGTTTTTGTTCAATTTTAAATTAGGTTTAAAATAACTCTCTCGTTTATCTGGACACCCGGTATAAATATTTACTTGAGAATAAAGAGTAAATGCACCAGATTTAAAAAAAGAACCAAAAGATTCCAAAATTAAAATCACTAATTGTGTTAGTGTTAATATTTCGGGTCAGCTCCTGTAATGATTATGCGCTTCATTCAAAATTAATACCGAGTGAAACCTTTTTCGTGGAGTATTTTTCCATTCGTCAGACAAGAATACATAAACGAACAAAAATATTTATGATATTCATTGTTACACGATTTATGATCGAAATATTTTTTTAAATATTCCAAAAGGTTGTGACCACCTTTTTACAATGCACACACACAAGATTCACCCTCGCAATTCTATTACACTATCATTTAAATTCACACCTATTATGTTGGGCACGAGGGTTGATTTATGGCCTGTCTATTTCGTATTTTATTTGAAGGTACATGTAGGCTGTAGTGAATTTGTGACGGGGACTAGAGCACATGAATAATGTAGCCTACTTTCTTTGCGCACGCCATTTTTTAGGGTTCCGTAGTCAACTAGGAACCCTTATAGTTTCGCCATGTCTGTCTGTCTGTCTGTCTGTCTGTCCGTCTGTCCGTCCTCGCTTAATCTCTGTGACCGTTAGCACTAGAAAGCTGAAATTTGGGACCAATATGTGTATCAATCACGCCGACAAAGTGCTAAAATAAAAATTGGAAAAAAATGTTTTATTAGGGTAGCCCCCCTATATGTAAAGTGGGAAGTGTTTTTTTTTTTAATTTTAACCCTAATGTGTGATATATTGTTGGAAAGGTATTTAAAAATGAATAGGGGTTTACTAAAATCATTTTTTGATAATGTCAATAATTTCGGAAATAATCGCTCCAAAAGTAAAAAACAAAGCGTCCCCCCCCCTCTAACTTTTGAACCATAAGTTTAGAAAATACGAAAAAAATCTGAAAAGTAGAACTTTATAAGGACTTTCTAGGAAAATTATTTTGAACTTGGATGGAAACAACAGATGGAGACTGCAGTTAACCAATATAATTTGGTCCCTGAATCGTATGAGCGCCTATACAATCCAGAGGTCAAGTTTCATTTGCCCGTATTTTTTTTTTAACTTCGTTTACATAATATTTTATTATCCTGAACGTATCTTTTTTCAAACAAAAAAATAATTATTAAAATAGGTTCTCGCAATTCAAAATTACCATCGAAAACTTCTGGCACGTCTAACGGACGGGAAACTACGGAACCCTACACTGAGCGTTACACGCTCTTGGCCGGTTTTTTTACAAAATAAAGGTATGTCACAGTAGCTGATTTGAGTGCAGTAATATGAACTACTTTTTTTAATAAGATGGCACGGATAGCAATCTCATATTTGAGTTATGCTTGCTTTTTCTTCAAGTAATGTTATACCCAATCTTAGAAATTATAAGGGTTAATTTGCCAGGATGTGTGAACTGTAGCCTAAACTGTGTCAGCTCTTTTATTAGCCGAGAGGAAATCAAATTCTTCTAAATATAATTACTTAACTCGTCTTGGTTTATACCCGGCTACGGCAATAAAAATTTATTGCCGTAGCCCCACAGCCACGTCCAAGTTGTACAAAAATGTGTAATACTGTTTCCATATTTTACTGTTTAATTAAGCCGCTTTTGCGGTGTTAGGTAACAAACACAGTCGGTTTATTGTTGTGTGTTGCCTCTCTGTGTAAACTCTGGAAGAATGTGACATTTTAATTGTGTCAGGTTTTAGTAAGTGTACCTTTAGTTCCTGGTGTAATTTTAAAAAACATTACGTAAAATAAACTTTTAATAAAGCATCAAATAGAATTACTTTCTTTTGAAAAAGATTTTAAGTGGCGACTACGTACTAGGAAGCACAGCATGGGATGACCCCCCGTCTGATGGGCGTATGACGTCATAGAGAACGTTGGTTACAGACTACACAAAGCTGCAATGCTGTCGCAATAGAGCCCAATGTCCTGCAATTTTTATTTTATTGATACCACCTTGTCATAGCTTAACTCAATATAAGAACGGGTTGCATTTGCTTTTGAACGTTTTACATAGCTATTCTAATGAAAACAACACCGCCTCAAAAGCATCTTTTGCCATTTAAATGTCGAAAGTTTAACCTTTCCTCACCAGTGAATATTTTATGTTTTAGTTGTAGTAATGGTCGCTGCTGAAATTAATTGGTTAGGAATGAGTCGAAGATTTGTATTTTGCCAACCGCAATGCTACAGTTAGTGAGGATTAATATTTAGCCTGCATCATCTCACAGCGTGGAAAGACCCACGATTTCATACTCTTTAGTCCATAGCAAATATGGATTAGTTTTTGCAGTATTTATCCAACTTATCTCACCATCTTTTTGACTTTTGACTGGCTTGTTGGTCTAGTGGTTAGTGACCCTGACTGCTAAGCCGGAGGTCGTGGGTTCGATCCCCACCCAGGACAAATCTTTGTGTGATGAGCATAAAGGTTTGTTCTGTGTCTGGGTGTAATTTATCTATAATATGTATGTATTAACAAAAAAAAAATGTATTTAAGTAGTATATCAGTTGTTTAGTACCAATAACACAAGCAAATAGAATTGCTTACTTTGGGACTGTGTAAATGTGGTAGAATATTATTATTATTATTAATAGGTATTATTATTTTCTGATGCTTGCAGCTTCGATTTGCTGTCTAAGGTCACCACGATGCGATGGTACTTTTGGTCCAATTATTCATAACTTTTATTTGTTATGATTGTATCACTGCTTTGATGACGAAGTTCGATATGTGTCATCTATTTCTTACATCGCCCAAATTGTCGTAGCCGATTATTAGCTTCCATTATTTCAACGCCAGGGTCTGCCTCAAACTCACACGATATGAAGAAGAAGCTACCTGGTAGAGGAAATAATCGTTTTACACTGAAGAAGAAGAATAACTCTAAATAAAAGCCTTCTATATTTTCCTATCTGGCCAATGTATACGCATATTTTTCGATGAGGTTCCGTGCCTAGGAACAAGATGGGAATGGCTTGTTGATTGTTCTACAGATTTGACCAGTTCTCTCTAAAATAATACATATATATGATAGTAATAAAAGCTCTTGGCCGAATATCTTCACCTGCATTATTAACTTACGGCCAAATAAAAGCTGAGATTGCCCAGGAGAGTAATATCGTCGAATAAAGAATACAAAACTACAATAAAAAGAAAAATATCGAAGCGCGGTGCTTCTGCCAAGTTATCTCAAATTGCCCGCTGGACGGGTAAAACACTTGATTCGTTTTTAATGGTCCAATATTCATTGTTGATAACCTCTACGATTTAGCTTATACTTCACGTTTATTTAGCAATTCGAAGTAGAAAAGTATAGCTTGGTTATACTGTTGCTTTTAGCAAAAACTTATTTTATCTTACGAATCATCATCATCAGCAACCCATTAAGTCCCACTGCTGGGCTCGGGTCTCCTCTCCTCTAACTAGAGAGCTGAGAGGGTTTAGGCCATAATCCACTCACGCTGGCCTAGTGCGGGTTGGTGGATCAGACATACTCATAGAATTTTTTCTAGGGTATGTGGGTTTCCTCACGATGTTTTCCTTCACCGTTAGCAGATGGTAAGTCAATTGACTAGTACATATAAATTCCACAAAGTGAAATCCACATTGGTACTGCCGGTCGGGATCGAACTCGGACCGCGTGATTTGCACGCCGGTCCCTTATCCATTCAGCCACCATCGCTATATCTTACGGATACTTTAATTATATTATTGTGTGTGTTTGCTCCTTTCTTACTTTGCAAGGTAACATAGTCATAGTCATAATCTTTATTTCAAGATCAAATACATGATACTTATGAACGTCATACAAAGCCAAAAAAAGGTGTCAGCAAATTTGCCTAAGGCCAGTTCACGGACAAGGTTGAGCTCTGAAACAACGCCTCAACGTGTTTTTTCCTTTGAATAAATTCAAGACCTGGACAGTGACACAGAGGATTAATATAATTATCCGACTAATGCGTTCCGGCGAAGTCGTGGGCAGAAAGTACCTATTATAAAAACGACATAACAACATAGCATCACGCCCTTTTCCTCGAAGGGGTAGGCAGAGGTGTATTACACCCACACTTTGCCAAATGTTCGGTCCTACCTAATAAGGGGCGAAACTGGGTACATTTTTTCCAAATGTCTGAAACTGACAATTTCATTATAATAAAATTACCCAACCCTGGATTCGAAACTAGTTCCTCTTGCACAACACGAAGCGAGTTTCTCGTCTCGAACGTAGGAATAAATTATTGACTGGCCTGTTGGTCTAGTGGTTAATGACCCTGACTGCTAAGCCGGAGGTGGTGGGTTCGATCCCCACCCAGGACAAATCTTTGTGTGATGAGCATAAAGGTTTGTTCTGTGTCTGGGTGTAATTTATCTATAATACCTATGTATGTAGGTATTTACAAAAAAAAAATTTTTTAAGTAGTATATCAGTTGTTTAGTACCCATAACACAAGCAAATATAATTGCTTACTTTGGGACTAGATGGCGTTGTGTAAGTGTGGTAGAATATTATTATTATTAACATTCCCACGTATTATTGCTTCGCCACAGAAGCAGAATAACGAATCGAATAAAATTGTGATAGTGAAGCATATTCATTGTTACTTACAAATTTTAATCTATATCTATACGAATCCGTACTAATATTTTAAAGAGGATAGATTTGTATTTTGTATGTAACGAATAAACTTAAAAACTACTGGACCGATTTCAAAAATTCTTGCCGTTAGCAGGCTTCATTACTGAGTAACATAGGCTATATAACACCACGCTACGGCTAATAGGTGCTGAGCAGTGGCCAAATAAAGAAGGACGGTAGCGAAGCCCCGCGCGACTTCTAGTTAGTTATATAGTTGAATGACGTCTTATATATAGCAATGAAAATGTTAACGTTTTTAATAGAAGAGAGTGCAGTACTCACTTGCAACGACTTTGTTTCATACTTTTCTTGATGACTGTTCACTTTGAGGTAGAAATTAAATTGTGCTGTACTTACATTACAGTTTTTTTAAAGTTATCATATTCTTTTAACTTAGTAATAATAAAATTTTCGGGATATTGACTCCGTGTCTCGTTTTTATTTTCGAGTTTCCGATTTTTCGGCGCTGCGCTGTTGCAAGCGCCATGATCACGGCAGACTGTTTCCAATAAAACGATGACTTTAGACCGATTCTATAAAAATAATCATCATCTCAATCCACAAACGTCCCACTGCTAGGCAAGGGTCTTCTCCAAACAATGTGGATGGAATTTAATCTACAATACCACGCTGGGCAGACGGGTTGGTATAGGGTTTGTTTCGAATTTTTCTTTTCTTGCAGTGCTCTTGTCTGCATAAGGTTTTTTTTTTTTTTTTCGTTTTTTTTAAAAAGACAACGCCCGCACTAGGGAACAAGCCCTGTGTCGCGGGGAGCTTTACAAACATGAAACTAACGGACACAAAGTACACCCAGACTAGAAACAAATATCTATGAATCACACAAATATTTGTCTCGTGTGGGAATCGAACCCACGTCACCCAGCACGGCGATGTAGTGGCGAAGCGACCACCTTAACCACTGCGCCACGGTGACAGTCAAAAAAAGGTTACCCTTAGTATAAAAATAAATACCTTTTGATATTTAATTTATAAAACGATACTACAAGTTTCATTGTTATAATATACTTAATTGAACATAAAAGAGCTTGTAGACTAATCTGGGATTTTCTTTTCTATATTATTATTGTAGGTTTCTTTGTAATAACATCGCAAAGAAGCTTCATAATTTCTATTGTGTATTCTAGATTTAATAAAAGATTTGTCAAATATACATGCCCATTAATAATGTCTCCATATTATGGCTGAATTCTTTTGATAAAATTGAGTTGAATGAGTCTTTTACACGCAACTTTGTTTCTAAAAAATTAAAAGAATACAAAGTAGATGGAAAATATGTTAGAATGTAATATACTTTTATACATTAATACCTATTATAAAGCTGAATAGATTGTTTGTTCGATTGAACGCGCTAATCTTAAGAACTACTGGTCTGATTTGAAAATTTCTTTTAATGCTGGATAGGCCATTTATCGAGGAAAATTAAAGGCAACATTACGCTACAGCCCATAGGAGCTGAGCAGTGGCTGAATAAAAAACGACGGGAGCGAAGCCCCGCGTGACTTCTATAAAAGAAAATAAAGAATTTAGAGTGAAAAATAGTCGGTCGTTTATACACATCCGAAAGTCTGTCAACAGTCGTCCTAGTCTGTGGTAAGCAGCCAGTCTGTCCGTTACACCTTGATCTCACATCATAATATTCTGCACATTACGTAATACAGAAGCGTACTTTAAAAACACGAACCCGGATTGTTTTTATACTCTTTAAAATTCTTCGTTTTCAAACTTATTCTTAGATATTATGAATTTGTTGTTGAGTGTACGTAAATAATAATAATAATATTTAGGGATGTTTTATTCATTATTGTGGGCTATTCCGTTGTATGTATATTTGTTTGGGGTACATGAATGCGGTTGTTCCTGTCCTGTTTATGTTAGTACAAACGCTAACGTAAACTGATTACAAATTCTCAACTTGCAAGCAGGATGTCGCTTCCCACCTCAAAGCTACCTGTCACAGGACGTTTCCTATTAAATTGATGCGGCTAACTGATGCGTTTACGGTCCAAATACACGATGAAATGACCGTAATTAAATTATATTTGGTTCGATAAATATCGATTATAATATCTAGGTGTCTTATTATTATTATTATTGGTATAGCACACTAGCAGCTAGTTAGCTGATGCGTGTGTATCAAATAGCTTGGAGATGTTTTCTTTATCACTGCTGGAGATAGGCCTACTCAAGAGACTTGCAATAGGACCGGTTGTATGCGGCCTGCATCCAGCGCGATCCTGCTGTTCGGATTAGATCATCTGCAACATTCAACATTCATCTGCAACATCTGCAACATTAGTCATATTATTTAAATAGGAATAAATTTATAAAAAAATAATTTGTTATCATCATCTCCAATGACATGATGTCCACTGCTGTTACATAGGCCTCACCTAATTTCTGCTACAGTGTGTGTTAAATTATTAAACTTAGATAGAGTTTATGATTTTTTATGACTGTAATAAAAGGTTGGTCGGTCTAAATTGTAGGTTCAGTATTTACCTACACCTCTTTTACTACCAGTTTTATATAGACTATGTGAAATTTTCAAGTTGGACCTTTTAATCTCCTAAAAATAATCTATTTTCCGAAACATTACCAACCAAAGGATTCAACCAATTTGGAGCATCTTTGTTCTTTAAACAGAGGCGATTTAATAACGCGTGCGTAGGTATAACATTGTATTGTGTTGCTTTCTAAATTAAGTGAAATAACGGGCTGTCAATGTTCTTGTAAAGGATTTTCTCGAGACCTTAATGACGTCACAATAACATTAGGGTCCCGTCTCGCAGTAATATAGCCGTCAATGTTTGATAATGTAATAAACGCCGCTCGAGATGGCTCGTAAAAAAGAATTTTCACAATAATTCTCCATCTTAAGCATTGTTTTCTTAAATAATGTAGGATTTATGTATTTTGAGTTATTGCTGTAATCTAGCGTTCGTATCAGCAAATGCGTGGGTCTTAGTTTCTATTAAAATATGTCTGGAAAATTTATCCGTAGTTTTTTATATCCAGATATACATAGCGAAGCGAGCCAGATAGGTACCTAAAATGGTTTAGATTATCGTTGATCTTTTGTTTTTGTTCGCTATTTGTAGGCCCAAATATTATAGTGTAAGTAATTTTGATATGTTTTTTTCAGGTAAATAAAACCGTCTGATTAATAAGAAATTGTAAGTAAGTACCATTGAATCTTTTAAATCGATGTCTGTGTCTCTATTCCTTATACACACTTAGGAGACTAATTTGAATATAATTTTTTTTCAAACGATCTTTTTTTCATTTATTTTTCATTTACACATTTTTATTAAAACTTACATGTCTAATATACCAATATGGTAGTTAAAGTCTTTACACTGTAGGCTTGTGTTAAATGTTTACAAAGTAAACAATTAACACAAGATACGAGTACCTCTCTGTTGCAATTAACTAAATTAGTTAAATACATTGGTTTTCTGCAATGTTGGCTTAGTTGCATGTATGCCATTTCAACATTTAGGTAATTAATCTATCGAGAATTACAGTGTTACTAACAGTTTCATCTGTCTACGATTATAAGTATTGTTTCATTTCAATGAGTTGTACTGTGTGGTTTGAAGCCAACCCTTTCTCAACAAAGAGGCTATTAAAAGTAAAGTTAGTATATGCAGTTGTGTCACGCGATTGTGTACAACTGTTACGCAAGAGGTTCTGGCTGCTGTTCCTAGGTGGGACATAAATGTATTAAGTTTTTCTATTATTACATTCTCAGTGTGGGACCCAACATAGCAGTATTTAATTCAGCATATATCATTTCAACTGCTCGGCACGGGTCTCCTCCAAAGAATGTGAAAGGAATTTAAGCCACGCTGGCCAGACGGGTTGGTATACTGCGAGAAAAGGAAAATTCGAAACAAACCCTGTTTTGAGTTTTCCTTTTCTCGCAGTGTTCTTGTCTTATGCAGACAGGAGGTTACTCCCTGAGTCACCTTTTACCACACCCACGGATTGAAATGGGGTAGTGACATTATATATTTTTAATCGGTCACTACACGGCTAACTACATTATCATAGAAGCATACATTGTCCTTATTTAATAAGTGACGGAGACCGGTAAATATTTATTCGCTTGGATGCTATGAGAAAATGTAGAATAAATTTTACTACTAAAATGTGTTTCTGAAAGAAATATTACTGTCGCTTAAGGCTGTTTATTTTTATAAATGAAAGTTGTTCCCCTTGTGGCAAAATTATTTGAGTATCGATAAACAAGAGGTTTAAAAACATTCGAAAACAGATAACCTAAAAGTTTCACACTTAGTTCTAACTAGTTTCTAAGATTTGTGAATAGATTACAACTTTTCTTCTCTTGAAAGGAAATATTGAATTCATATTTAGTTAGTACACTCAATTCCCTCTACTTTCTTTGGAGGAGACTCGTGCCTAGCAGTGGGACGTTTATGGGTTTATGAAGACATCAGAATTTGTAAAAAACATTATGTAAAGTAATTAAGGTCTATATTTGTTTTACCGCAAGATTCCTTATTTCACATTACTGCCCAATTAAGTTTGATTCAAATAAGGTTTAACAAACTAGAATATTGGATCATCATTTCAACCCATAAATGTCCCACTGCTGGGCATAGGTCTCCTCGAAAGAATGTGGAGGGAATTAGCCTACAATATATATATATACAATAGAATATTGGATACGAACGTGTATACCTCGGTATCAACATCTTATAGTTACAAAAATGCGTTGTTACGCAAATTTTCGTATCTCAAAATTATACCTTCCGTTTATACTCGTATTAACAGGCGGCATATGGAAAACAAACAATTTTTTTTTGTTTTAATAACACTTAATGGCTTTTTAAATACTCTTTGCGAGTTTTAAACAGTGTCTATGTCGACCTCTTTGTATTATTACTCTGTTGTGGTTAATTTAACAGTCGTTTGTAAAACTGATTCAGAAAAATATTTAAAAAAATAACATTTGTGGTTGCTACTCGAGTCTGGAAATATCTATAAAGCTACGTACCTCCGTGCCAATCAAAAGCAAGATCCAGAAACTCCTATTAAGTAGTCGTTTCTATCGCTGATAAAGTAATAAGGTAATTAATCGCTGAGTTTAATTTCTAGAGCTTATTAATTTTTTTTTATCTACATGATAAAAAAAATTAAATAAGTGCTAGATTTATTAATAACCTTGATGAGCAATAGAAACAATCAAATCCTTCCAGTGAATTGGAATGAAACCTGTATCTTTTAGGTTATTGGTAAGAAAAATAAACAATATTTACAACCTAACACAATAAAAAAAACAAAATATTAAAAAATGGCATCTTAAAATACTTCCGCATCCCTGCTACTGTCTACTGGAAAAGTGCCCAGCAGGCTGGCAGCATTGCCGCGTTGTATGGCAATGCTTATTCTTTGTGCAAGAAAATATCCAGCCTGCTGGTCACGGGAAGCGTCGGACAAACGCTTGGATAGCTCTTTAAAAAGAGCGCGAGCACTTGAACCCTACGGCCCAAGTGTTTCGACTCCAAACGGCACAAATAGATACTCGCCAGCGAGGTTGTTGTATTTGTTGTTGTCTATTGGTTATGCTAAAGACTTGTTGATCAGAAACTAATTTGGAGATCCAACAACAGTTTTATTTAGATTGCTAAATTGCTTACCAAACAGTATTTACCAATCGAGTTAGGCTTTCTGTCCGTTTTACTATTTAAACGATTGAGTTATTACAATTTGTTATGCTTCTTCGTAATTTGTTTTGTACAACATTATTAAATTTAATTTGAATTTTTATAGTTTATTAATATTCATAATATCAAATGGATATTACGAGTAGTAACATTATTTGCATTTCTCGAACAGCACCCAGTCGAATAGCACCTGCGTGAATGGTACCTAACATATTCATTAAAGAGCACCTACCAATATTTTTTGAAGAATATGTTAGGTGCGATTCGCGCAGGGGCTATTCGAGGAATGGATCGTATTTTTTGTTACTGTAATTATTATGTTACACAAATACATCTTCTAGTTTGGTAAAAACTATTCGATTTACAGATTTGTAGAGCTTTACATACTTTTCAGTATATCCTCATTTATTTTTTGTGTTGCATTCTCTTGGCATAGTGATTAGTACCACTTCCCCAATAGGCCAGTCATCTACTTATATACTTAATACTTTATCTATAATGTTAAGCTGGTTTAGAAATGTCGAGAGAATGATTGAAGGAATGGTGAAAAAAACAAATATAATTAATGGAAATGTGAAGGGAAACGTTTGAAGGGGAAAGCCTAGAAGAACGTAGCATGACCAAATAGGGACGTTCTAAAGAAAGAACAGATCAGGAGCGCCTTAAACCGAATGTAAGAAGAATGTATGAAAACATTGAATGAATGTTGAAGAAGCGAAAGTTGTATGTCAGAATCGTTGCAGGTAGAAGGAAATAGTCTCTTCCTACCCCTCTGGTTGGCAAGAAGCGTGATCTATATTTATATCTATATTATTAATATTCTAAAGCTGAAGAGTTTGTTTGTTGATTTGTTTGGTCGAACGTCATAAACTAGTGATTCGAATTGAAAAAAATATTTTAATGATGGATAGTCCATTTATCGAGGAAGGCTATAAGGCAATATAAAACTAATAGGAGCTGAGTAGTGGCCAAATAAAGAACGACGGAAACGAAGCCCCACGCAACTTCTCGTCCCATTAAAAGAATAATGTCTTATCTTCAAATAAAACAAAAATGAAATTATTATAAATTTGGCTATTTTATTTTATTACGGTTTTTAATGCCGAATTTTTTAATAATTTCAGTTTTGTTTTATGGGAAGATAAAACAATATTCTTCTAATGGGACGTTCTGGTTGCTAATATTATTATAACTATGTAGGTGCAGCAACACAAGCAGAGGTGACTTGTAAACACACAAAGGTAAACATGTCTGTATGTACAAAGTTCACACAACTACTTGCTGGATGCTGAAACATAATTGTCGTGAGTTCCGCTTACCGTACCGAACTGCATAATTACTGTGACATAGTAGAACACAGTTTACAGGAATACGCTTAATTGACTTTAGTAGGAACGTTGTTACGTCGATACATGGAAACTATAATGTGTTGGTTATTATGTTGCCGAAATACGATTTTTTTTTATTTCTGTTCAGAAAGCTTCAGAAAGCTTACTAATAAAAGTGATAATATAAGTAACATAAATTACTAAAAGCAAGCTCAAAGAAACTGCCTCAGTGGCGCAGCGGGAAGTGTATATGACTGTAGTGCAAGAGGTCATGAGCTCGAGTCCCGGGTCGGGTGAAAATGGTCTTGGGTTTATCTATCATGAAATAACAATATTCAGATTTTCCCGGAGTTTGGTAAAAACAAATGTTCCCGGTTGATGACAATAGGTTCGCCTCCTTTTTTCATGGGACCAAAAATAGCTGGCGAAATGTGGGTGTGATACACCTCTGCCTACCCCTTCGGGGAAAAATGCGTGATGGTATGTATGTATTGTATAAAAACAAGCTGGCAAGCATGATACTAAAAAGATCGGAGGAATTATAACTCCCAATAAGAAGTAAATTATTGTAGGTAATATTTTCTAAAGCTACAATAATGTAAAGTGTCATTTAAATTTATTCAGTAGTTATTCCTGGCATTTCCTTGTGTTAGAGATACGTCCAAATAATATTCAAACACACTTTCGCATTTATGAGTAATGTTTTTCCTTCACTATATTTCCTGCCTCTGCTGCAACAGACCCTCTGTTTCGATTCTAATATATTCGATTGTAGTAGCAACTATAGTATTAAGTATTATCTTATGAAATTATCAAGCTGGGGTTTGAAGCGTATTGCCACTAACCGAGAATTGAAAATAAAAGACGTGCTTATTTGTTATCTTAAGTTTGTGATTATAATGTTAGTTTCTGTTGAGTACCAGAATTATTAAGAGGAATAATCTGCGTACTTTTTGTCACTACAAAACAAAATCAGAAAGGACAAAAATATCAGAGATTGTTTTAATCGTCGGGCAAACAAGTTTTAGAACGACGTACACGCCTTGTTTATTATTTAAAAACTGCTACCATTTGCTATCCAATAATACTTAACCTACGTAATTATATTTATAATAAAAAGTAGGCTAAGCCACGGATAAAAATTCAAAAGGCAATAAATACTTAATTATTTAATCTAAATCCAGATACAGATTTTATTTTTATGCCACGACGATGGGAAACAGACGTACGGTCCGCCTGATGTGTGGTTACCGTAGCCTATGGGCGCCTGCAACACCAGAGGCATCACGAGCGCGTTGCCGACCCTTAAGAAACCTATTTACTCCTTTTTTGAAGAACCCCATACTGATTGCGTGAATACATTTCAAACTGAGGAACCAAGCGTTTCCTTGTGTTAGAGATAAGACTGATAGCCCCATTCATTAAACGAACGAGAACTATACTATAAATGTATTTTCTTTCTTTCTTTCTTCTTTTAGAACTATAACCTTTAATACTACTGCTGTTTGCGGTTGTAATGCGTCTCAAGGCAATTTTTCCCTGTATGGGATTAAAATAATACATTATTTTATTGATTTAGAACCAATAGATGTAACAGGCTCGGAAATCATGCAGTCCAAATTCGATTTCGAATGACAGTTCCATAGGAGATTTCACTTTGTGGTGTTTATATGTTCTATTGCTGTGACTAACCATCTCTTAACTGTGAAGAAAAACATTGTGAGGAAATCCACGTACGAGTATCCTAGAAGAAATTTTAGGATTATAATAAATTTTAATGTCTGTTCCCTTATCATCTAAATTGTGGCCTACACCCTCTCAGCTCTCTAGATATATTATGAAAGGAGACCTTTGCCCTGTAGTAAGAAATACATGAGTTAAATAATTTTTAATGAAATAAAACCATCATTTTAAGAGGGGACGCGGTCTGCGAGAAATTTGAAAAGTAGGTATTTGAAGTAGCTATTGCTGTTGCGTTGAGCCTGAGATTTAAATGTGTGAGTGGATGGTCCACATGCGTAGTAGCTCCCTCCCCCCCTCCTCCCCACTAGCATCTTGCCCGCGCCCGTGTACCGGCGAGTCGGCGAATCTACATTTTGCATTTATTTGGTTTTTGAAATTTGGACCGATTTAAGCAAAAGTGATCCAATCAACACAAACCTCATTTTGAGATATTTGACTTTAAAATTCATTGCAGTATTTCTCTGGCTGTCAAAATGAGGTTTATGTTGATTGGATCATTTTTGCTTAAATCGGTCTATTTGATGTCATCGTGTTACTTAGTTACCTACACGTTGTTATTATTGTTTTTACGTGTATGTAAATAATGGAAAAAATCGTAGTACTTACCTTATCTCTATTTAAGATTTATAAAATATTTTATCGCTAACTAAAATGTCCTGAGGGTTCTGTTCGAATTTTAATATAATTTTAGTTTTTATTAATATCATTGTAATGGTAATTAAGATCATTGTGGTATTCGTAAATCAAAGGCACTCCTAATACAGCAAGAGAATAATTATGGTAAAAGAAGAGGTAGCATGAAAACAATTTTCAGAAGAAACTTGATTGTCCGTCAACTTGGTTATTCGTCAACAACAATAAAAGTTTATAAGCTGCAAGTCTTGATGAACTTGTAAAATATTATGGCTCAATAAATATACAAATAAAATATCGGTATAAAATTTCTGAAAAACTCCCGAAAATGGAATAGAAACTAAAAAAATATGTCTTATTTTGGCAAAATATCGAACCGAGACCAGCAGTGGGACTTAATGGGTTGCTGATGATGATCGAACTTATCTAAACTAGATATTTCTTTTCACGAATGGCCTTTGCTTGAAATAATTTACGGGATCACACAATTTACCCGTAAGCGAAAAGACGGAAATGACGATAGAATAAATGTCCTATTTATTGTTTTAAATTCTTTTTAGGGTTCCATAATCTATACTTCAAAAGGAAAAAAAAACGAATCATTATAGGATCGCTCCGTTGTCCGTCTGTCTATCAAGAATATTTTTCTCAAGAATGCGTAGAGGTATCAATCAATTTTGGGACGAAACCCTAAAAATACTCGGGTCTGCAATCCCTTGGAATATAATGAAAGATCAGAGTTCTAAGTAAATGCAAGATATGAAAAGATACAGCCGTTTATGCTCCATTTTTGCTGCATATCTTGACGATCAAAAAAGTCAAAACCTATAGGGTACTTCCCCTTGACCTAGAATCACGAAATTTGGCAAAAAGCAATATTAAGTTGCACAAGTAAAGCAAAAAGTCCGAAAACCGTAATCGTGTAGTTATATTATTATCACTGAATATATTAACATTTTATTGGAACGGGTATAAGATGATACTCGTAAATAAATTGAATAAGAAAGAGAGTTTATTCCGGACTGATGTGAACTTTACGTGAATGTTTATTGTAACTTATAGCTATCCCGTTACCTTCTAATATCTTACAATTTAATCACAAATAATAAAAAAAATGTATAATCGTACGGAACCCTCGGTGCGCGAATCCAACTCGCATTTTGCCAGCTATTTTAAATAAAATACCCACAACCTACACCTCTCTTGCATCCATTATAATGCGTGTATATAAATATACTTGATAAGACTAGTCTTACTTTTAGAGCAGCTAAATCAAATCGTTGCGACCTGATCTGATAATCTTATTAACTTAATAAAAAAGTCGGAAATTAACCTTACAGTTTCACAATTTAATAAATAAAAACAGTAAATCGTCAACATCGACATTGATGGACATCACTACAGTATCGATAAAAAAAATATCGACAGATACCACTTTCCTAGTCATATACATGTAAGTAACCCCCCATACCTCAAGTCACCCCCGAAGAGTGCGATAAAGACAGCTACAGCTCAGACAGATTTTAAGACAAAAAATTTTACGAAATGGACGTTTCGTATTCCCCTGTTTTCTCCTCGAAAACTCGAAAACATTAAAAATACGGCAATTTTAGCAATATTTGGAGGCTCATATTTTCTTTATTAATAAGTTTTTGAAAAAAAGGAAATGATAGGGACATGCCTAGAGCTGAACTTGAATTTTTGAGCTAAAAAAAATTGCCTTTTAGACATTATTCAGGGAGAAAACAGGGGAATACGTTTGTATGAAGAATCGTGCGCCGCGTTCCCTCTTAAGTGTACTTGGAAAAATACTAAGTTCATATTATAAACTAAAACATTATAAAATTTACAATTTATAGATACGCGACGAAAACATTCAAATATTGTTATTTCGGAGTTCAAGGTAATGAAAACTGTGTAAAGGTGTCGTGAAGTATAAAGCATTCCTGGATCGATACGGGGCCCCGCCACTCCGTATCTCTAAAAATATCCGATACAAGTTAGGTCTGCCTCACCACACGGTGTGGCTCATGACTCATGACTCAGTCGGATATCTACAATATAATATAATATAATAATATAATATCTCACCACATTCACACAGCGCCATCTAGTCCAAATTAAGCAATTATATTTGCGTTACGAGTACTAAACAACTGATTGATTTTTTCGTAAATACATACATATTATAGATAAATTACATCAAGACACAGAACAAACAATCATGCTCATCACACAAAGATTTGTCCTGGGTGGGGATCGAACCCACGACCTCCGGCTTAGCAGTCCGGGTCACTAACCACTAGACCAACAGGCCAGTCAAATCTATTATCAGTTTAATATTTAGTTTTGAAATAATAATGGGTTTTGTTCAGGACTTAATACTCAATATTTATTTGCAATCCACAATAATTAATGTCGACTTGATGATAATTACAATAATGAGATTATTGTAGACCATGTCGGGTAGAGCAAAGTGGACTTATTTATTATTTTGGCTCTTAAAAACACGGCACTTGAAAACTCAGCACCTGTCTGGTCGAGTAGCCCCGAATCATTTTAACTTATTTTTTCATTAGTCAACTCATGTTAGGTATAAAAGTACAGTTGATAAAGTTATTTTTAATAAATTTTATCCTAAAAATAAATACAAAAATATTAAAATTTTTGTTCTAAAGATCCAAATGTAACCTCATTATTTAATGTAACCTAATTATTTCTTCCAAGACTTATAACCACATGAATATCCATCCATTCTACCGTTTGTTACTCAATCTTGCCAAAACGACTGAAAGGATCTAGATGAAATTTAAAACACTTTTGGAATAGCGTATTGGCTACTTTTTTCGAGATACCACGCGAGCAAAGTCTCTGGTGGAAGCTAGTATTACATAAATTATGTAACGATTATTATTCACCTAACATAAGGTGTGTGTAATAATGGTAAAATAATTCGTCAAACTTCAGCAAGGAGTATAAACAACAAATTAGTTTTTAATAGTTTCGATAGTTCGTATCGACTAATATCAAATGGGTGACTGATTTTAGTGCACAGACAAAATAGTAACAAAGTTAAAAGTTTGAAATAAAAATATTAGCATTTATTAGAAAAAGATTTATAAAAACGGCCACGAGATTTGGTAAAACGTGTCATCATCATCATCATCATCATCATCTGATCAAAATCACGGGTATCCTCCAAAGATTGTGAATGGAATTTAGCTTAATATATGACGCCAGACGGGTTGGTAAAAGGATTGTTTCGAATTTACCTTTTCTTACAGTACTCTTGTCTGCTTAAGGTATCCTTTGAGGTGACTAAGGGAGTACCCTTAGTCACCTCTTACGACTCCCATGGGTTCAAATGGGGTAGTGACATTATGTATTCTTAATCCGTCACTACGCGGTGACTATTACAATTAACCAGGCTCATTTCCAAACACCGGGATGTTACAGTAAATTTCATTATAGAAAAACCAAAAACCAATTTCACTCAACCTGGGAATCGAATCTGGGACCTCTTGAACAGCATTCATACAAACGGCCGATACGCCCGCCACAGGAAAATAATGTTACAGGGAAAACATAAATCATAAACACAAAAGTTTGCATGGATGATTTATTAAGGCTTGTTATCTCCTCACGCAAAAACTACTGAATTTATTATGATGAAAATACTGTAACATAGCTTGTATAACAGAATAATACATAGGTTATAATTTGTCACCATTCTGAAATCCTTTAGGGGCAGTAGTAGTGTTTTATATTTCTTACCATGTATTTTGTGGTATCAGTTTTGGTTTGTTGAAAGCTTATTATTACCATTCTGTATCGTTAACATTGGTAGCTTGCCTTGAACTTGCCACTTTAGATTTTATCGTAACTATAGTGGTTACTTTTGGATTAATTATTAGGTACTTATTATAATGTTAATTATTTGTATCGCTAAAATCAATGATATTGTATGTTAAAAAAGGTGTAGATAGGTTACCTACATAGCGTTCGATCTTTGGAAATGACACATAAACGCACACATAGATATCGTAATAATGCAATGTCAAAAGACCTTCGCCGTCAACGGGACATTGAGATGAAGTTTGCTAATAAGACTATTTTTAGTGTGCCATTTTTCAAGCGCTTATAACCTATCTACACCTTTTTTAACATACAATATCATTGGCTAAAATTAATAAAATTATGCTCTTCTAGTTAATCTCATTAATTTAGAAATCTCAGTATGTATGTACTAACTTAATTTTTCTGTACAAAGAAAGATGAAAAATTTAGGCAATAACCAGTTCTAATAGTTAAGTTTCAGGAGTGTTTATTCCATAGCTTGTATCACTTAGTTTCATATTCACATTGTGTCGGTAATTCTACGTTCTTTACGGTAAATTCAAAATTCGACTTTCCAAATGGACATTTAATTTTATTTAACTGCGTTGGTGAGGTTTAAAACGATGCCCATGAGTGGAGTTTAGATTCCTGTTACACCTTCAATTTGGGAACTGAGCTTTTTAGGGTAGGTGTAGAAAATTGATAGGATTTTGTTTTTATTTTTAAACTAACTTGCTTTCTCGCGCGTAACTAATCTGAAAATAATACCGGGATATAATTTTTTGTGGTATTTTGACTGTTGTAATATTTCCATGGGTCCGTATCCATACATGGCTCGTCAAAAGAGTTTTCATCATCATCATCATCATCAGCAACCCATTAAGTCCCACTTTTGAGCTTTGTTCTCCTCTAACTAGAGAGCTTAGGCCATAAAAGGGGTTTAGGCCATAATCCACTCACGCTGGCCTAGTGCGGGTTAGTGGATCAGACATACTCATAGAATTACTTCTGGGGTATGTGGGTTTCCTCACGATGTTTTCCTTCACCGTTAGCAGATGGTAAGTAACTTGAGTAGTACATATCAATTCCACAAAATGGAATCCACATTGGTACTGCTTGCCGGGATCAAATTCGGACCGCGTGATTTACACGCCGGTCCCTTATCCATTCAGCTACCATTGCTTACCATCGCTTACCACCATCAAAAGAGTTTTACTAACGAAATGAAATGAAATGAAATCTCGTTTATTCATCTAGGTTACAAGGTAACACTTATGAAAGTCACAAGAATGTAACAGGTTATTCGAAAAGTTGTGTCAGCAAATTTGCCTACGACCAGTTCGCTGACGGGGTGGAGCTATGAGAAGAACTGGCAAGAAACTCACGCCACTCTTTTCAAAAAAATGGATAGTTACAATCTTTTGTAATTTACAATTTGGGTAGCGTGTAAAGTGATGCAGCAGAGCACTACACCGTTAGATTAATGAATTATAATGAATGTTTACAAACTAAATATTAAACAGAAAGTAAAAAGTAAGGCTCTGTGGTTGCATCACTTTACACATTGCTATGCAGCCATTAGGGACAGTCTGTGAATAAATTAAAAACAAATGATACAAAAAAAATTAAGGAAATGCAAGAGAAAACTGACATAAATATTCACAACGTGCCCCCACGTCACAAATGTCATTCTACACAAACAAGATAAATCAAATCAAAGATAACATTATTCCCAAGACATTTTATCATCATAACTACTATATAATAAGAGATCTTCAGATATTTCCCAAATATATAGAACCTGTGTGCTATTAGTCTGATCTATCTACACATTTAGTGTACTAGTATGTTGTGTTCCACTATAGCTCGCTTGTCTCAAGTAGTGCTTGGGGAATAAGCGTTATTGTGATAAGAACCTTCTTGTAACTATAAAATGAAAGTGTTTCTTGATAGTATGTTGCTTATAAACATAAAAAGCTGTTAATGTTGTTTATAAATTTATCATCATCATCATCATCATATCAGCCCAACAACGTCCACTGCTGAACATAGGCCTCACCTAATTTACGACGACGCTGCGAACGGTCCTGTGCCGCCTGCAACCAACGGCCGCCCGCAACCCTGACCAGGTCGTCGGACCATCTGGTGGGGGACCGCCCACGCTTGGCCTTCCAATACGTGGCCGCCACTCGAGAACTAAAACAAACAAAAACAATAAATAATTTAATGTTATAAATAAATAAATAAATGTAAACAAAAAAAAAACTTATATTTTAAATTAATTAAGTAAGTGAAAGCCGGCGGAGGTTATGATGTCAATGAGTAATAATGTCAAGTTTAGGCCGTAAGCTCAATTAATCTTTCTTTGACTAACAACATAGCGTACCTAACCGTTCATCACCGATCATACCCGAACACAACCCTTTACACATCTGTAATTACTCACAATGGATGATTGAGAAAAAAAGACTAGGTTAGGCTGTGCCTTGGTTGAGTTAAGAAGAGAGGGCGGTCAATATTTACGTCAATGTAACATATTAAATGTCCGTGTAGTGACGAATTAAGAATACATAATGTCACTACCCCATTTCAACCCGTGGGTGTCGTAAAAGGTGACAATGGGAAAATTCGAGACAAAAAGCAACCCGTCTGGCCAGCGTGGTATAGTAGGCTAATTTCCCTCCACAATGTTTGGAGGAGACCCGTGCCCAGCAGTGGGGTGTTTATGGGTTGTAATGATAAAATTCATAGCGGGCTTCGATTATAGTATTTTAAATTTTAAGGGCTTTCGAGTGACATAGCTAAGCGATTGAAGGGTTGTTCGTTATTCTGTTAATAGCTTACTGAATACACAGACGCGTCGTGAGTTCAGTGTAGAACCGTTCCCGTATCGTATCTCCCACTCCGTTACGTAAACAATACATTAGATGCATTATTTACAACAGAAAGCTTACATAAATTCAGCTGATTATTACTTCCAATGCTCTTTACAGTATGCACTATCAGACTAATTTACAGTATTTGCGTAAACTTGTGCCATAACTCGCATAATACAACTGTTTGCCTAAACTGTCACCGCTTACGTCGAGTGAGCACTTAAATACATACGTTATTATCGTACGTGGCTCACTTTGTTGAATACTAAGCTATTTACAGAATACGAGCGTGTTGGAGGCATATGTATTGTTTTGAATATCTGGAGTACAAATTTAGTACGACTGTATATTTCTGATTCTGTTGGTAAAGGGGTTGGTAGACGTTTCTTTTGTCGTCTGAAATAATCAACAGATCATATTGTCAGATATTTATAGACATACTGAATTAATTAATTTAGTTAAATATAGGTATATAAATATAGATTATCATCATCATCTAATTTCCGCCACAGCGAGCGATTTTGTGCTGCCTATGTCCAGCAGTGTACGTCATAGGGCTAATATGATGATGATGATTGAAATATAGCAACCGGAATTCAAACAACTATGCATTAGCTCAGTTAGACTACAGCCGGTATAAGGGGAAAGTTTAAAAATAAATATATAATTAAATATCTGTCTTTTTTCCGTTAACTTGATACTGTTTTTTGCCAACAGAATGTATCCTATAGGTTTTGTCCTTTGCCGTCGTCAAAATATTCGACAAAAATAGAATAAACGACTATATCTTTTGATTACGTTTACTTAGAACTCTGATTATTTTCACTGCTAGGGATTGCAGATTCAAGTTTTAGATATTAATTTCAGCTTGATACTTCTACGCGTTCTTGAGTAAATTGATCTTGATAGACAGACGAACGGAGTGATCCTTTAAGGGTCTGTTTTTTATCATCAACGGTTGCCAAAATAGTAAAAGGCAGTCAACTTTTTTCTTTCTTTCTTTCAACTCAACAAATATAACATCTAATCTAAATCGTTATCATAAATTAGAGCGCGTATTACTTCCTAGTATACAAGGCAACCACGATTTAGGCGTTTCCCACACCCGCCTCCTTGATCAATCATTCAATGTCAAACGGAACGACATGATTCCGGATTAAAAATAGCGCATTGACTGTTATGGATAACAGTTGCTTATGATTCAACAAATATTTTATCTTTGTTTTATTTTATAAAAGACAAAGCTCGCATAAAGGAACGAGCCCTGTGTAGCGGGGGACATTCATCATCATCATCATGATTTTCATTTCAACCCATAAACGTCCCACTGCTACTGCTGGGCACGAATCTCCTCCATAGAATGTAGAGGGGATTAAACCTACTACACGCTAGCCAGACGGGTCGGTATAGGGTTTGTTTCGAATTTTCTTGCAGTATTTTTGCGACACCTATGGGTTGAGATGGGGTATATATGTTTTCTTAATCTGTCACTACATCGATAGCGGGGGATTTTACAAACATACAATTAACAGACACAAAGTGCATCCAGACTCGAAAGAAATTCATGTGAACCACAGAAATATTTGTCTTGTGTGGGCATCGACCCCAAAACAATGTTAGTACCAAGTCGATCACTTTAATTGCTACGCTACGAAGGGAGTTAACAAGAGTAAAGGAACATAGGTCTAACGAAAGCCTAATAAAGACTTTTTTAAATATAATTTTAGAGCAAGATTTGCTGTTTTAGGACAGTTTATTAAAAAATATGTTCTTGGCTTTTATAAGATAATATGTGTATAGTTATTATTATGGATTGCTGGTGTCAAAAAAAGTCTAAACCAATTTGGTTACTCGTCGATTATTTATTCGTATTTATTTTCACGTTCATAAAACGATGCATTTAAATTCTCTTGTTGCCGCAACAATTTATCACGAAAAGCTAATTAAAATCATTGCAAAACGTATGTTTTGTTAGTTTACCAAACATTTGCAATCATGATCAAATACGTGATCCAATTCACCACCTATCTCAATTGAACATAGATTGGTTCACCGAAATACGCAATGAAATTATTTCCCCGGCAATTATATGACAATTAAGGACGCCTTTCATGTTTTCCTTCGAGAGGAAATCAAAGCCAATTGAGTACATCTACAGAAGAATAAGAATTTGTAAGGAAAACAGTAACGCGTATTGGATAATCTAATATCCAAACGTTGCGGTTTCTTTGTCTTTATTCTTTAATGTTTTCTCAATGTTAATCCTTTGTTTGAGTTCACCGACTCGTTCCGTCGAATGGTCACCATTCCCTCTCAACACGTGAATCGAGTTATCAACGACGAAACGATACGACACTTCCTCGCGCAATGACTCGGCCTAAACGGAGGTGGCCTATCAAATGATAATAGAATATGATCAACCGAAGGGGCCTGGACAGTCGCGCGACGTTCTGCGCAGATGTATTTGACATTCGAAAAAAAAACTGGAAATTGTGTGAATGTTCAGGATTGTTGTGTGCCGACGTTGAGTGCATTTTGCTATAAAATATAATGGTTGATTTTTCTGGTGTTTTAGCAACGAGTGCTTTTAGGGAGAGTGTTACATAATATGTGTGGAGTGATATGATAATATATGTAAGTGATAAACTATTTAACAATATACCAGAGTTCGTGTTGTGTGATTTACTTAACTGTTGTGGCTGTGGTTTATTGCAGTGGGATTTTGAAGGTATAAATAAAACGGGCAAAGTTTTTATTAGTTCGCCGTACGGTTATTATTTTATATAAACGTAAGTATAAGTTAATATTATACTGTGATTGTAGCAGTTGTCACGATAAGGTCGCGACCGAAGGAGTGATATTGATGTGTCTGACCTGACCGCGTCTGCGAATACGAAAATAAGTTATACAAACTCCAATCGATAATTTACCAAATGTTTGGAAACTCACTCGGAATTCAATTTATCATTTACGTGAAAAGGTGTTACAAATGTAAATCTAATTTTAAGTAATGTTGTACTCTTCAATTAGAGTAGGTACCTGGGGATAATATTAATTTATTACTCAACGTCGCCAAAGCTTGTCCATAATTTATGAAATGAATATAAACAGCCCACCTTATTAAGTTTCTTTTGATTTGGAACTTTAGGCATTGACTCAAAGCTCAAAAATAATTGGAAGAATTTCCTCTTATGACATTTTTTGGAATATAATTATGAAGAAGGTGATATTTGTTTCAAGGTTTCATTAATATCTGTTGACGTAACAGCCAGTTGGTAATGAACTAAGTCCGAGGAAACTCGACGACTTTAAATTCGATTCGAATAATTTGAATATTCATGAAATTTATAGGCCTATTGTGGTTCCATATTTTACAATATTACACGACGGGTATTGTATTATTCATCGTGTAATTTGGACAGGTTTTAAAAGCTTATCTGTGTGCATCCGCTTGGTATTTCCCTTTTGCAAATGGACCCTCGTATACGGTAGACAAAAAGATTATTACATTAACTAAATGACGCAGAGATTACAAAACCAAACCATTATACATAATATACAATATTTAAAGAAGAAACGATTTCCCCCATTCGTGCCCTGCGGGAGAATAAATATTATCTACTGTCTTAAACGATTCACTTATTGTATTTCCATAACAAGTTTTTATAATAATAATAATATTCTACCACATTCACTCAGCGCCATCTAGTCCCAAAGTAAGCAATTATATTTGCTTGTGTTATGGGTACTAAACAACTGATATACTACTTAAATTATATATTTTATATATTTTTTTCTTTTTGTAAGTACATACATATTATAGATAAATTACACCCAGACACAGAACAAACCTTTATGCTCATCACACAAAGTTTTGTCCTGGGTGGGGATCGAACCCACGACCTCCGGCTTAGCAGTCAGGGTCACTAACCACTAGACCAACAGGCCAGCCATTGATGATTGATTTCATACATACATTTCATACATCCGGTAGTTTGTAGGTAGTTGTGGCAGCAGCAAGCATCTTGATTACACCTTCGGGTTCGGATGGATCAATCTCTGGGTTGGAAAATGATATTGAGAGTTTTCGTAAGACCCTGGCGTAGAAAAATGTATCCACTTCTATCTAACTAGCTACGTCATACATGGGACCTAAAATAGCCGGTGAAATGTGGTTACGATACATTTCTATCCACACTTTAAAAGCCGTGCTACATGGTTATAAACTTGCTTTCCACAGAGGTGCCCCCGATTCCAACCGTGTAGCCGGCTGTTGTAAACCAAATTTCATACAAACTCGCGGATAGCAAATAAGCTCCCACCAAGGTCGCTCTGTTGGAACGCAAGTTTACAACCGTGTGGCATGGCTATTATGATGAAATGATAATTATTGTTATATTTAAACTAGCTGTTGTCCATCGTTATTTGCTTGGCTTCTGCTTAGCTTTTATTGGCCGTAGCAGGATGTTATATAGCCTGTAACCTTCCTCTAATACCAAAAAGAATTTAAAACAAATTTGGCCAGTAGTTTCTGAGGTTCTAGCTTTCAACCAAACAGACAAACACTTCAGCTTTATAATATTATATAGATATACCAAGGCGACAGGCGTGAATGGATAAGAGACCGGCGTGTTAAACACGCGGTCCGAGTTCGATTCCGACCACCAGCAGTACCAATGTGGATTTCACTTTGTGGATTTTTTATGTACTAGTCATGTGATTTACCATCTGCTAACGGTGAAGGAAAACATCGTGAGGTATCCCACATACCCTAGAAGAAATTCTATGGGCATGTCTGATCCACCAACCCGCACTAGGCCAGCGTGTGTGGATTATGGCCTAAACCCTCTCAGCTCTCTAGTTAGAGGAGAGGAGACTCGAGCCCAGCAGTGGGATATTAATGGGTTGCTGATGATACCGAGGTGATTGGATGTTTTAATATGAGTACATGAGTTTCAGCAAATTAGCATTTATTGAGCAAAATAGCATTTTATTTTCTAGTTATTTTAGAAGAACTTTTTGAATTTGTAGGCAATTACCGTGGTGCTTACGTGTTTTTCTTTCAGACATGTATGCAAAAAAAAGAAACGCTGAAATGGAAATACCACACAATTTGTGAGAGAAATGGCAAAAGCCAACACGAACTAGTTATATATTCACATAAATAGAACACTGCAAAGAGCCTTAATAGTACCAAATGCAAAGGTTGACATACAAGCTAATAGACAAAGCCACATCGGGCTGAAAGGCTTCCAGAGTCATGTTCATGTAACGAAACTGTTTTAACTTTGGTTCATAGTAATCGTAGCAAATGCATCTTTAATTTGCATACCAAATGTTCTACCGTTTGCCAGTTTTGCACTAGATATTAGCTTAACAGTTGGCAGTTTCCAATGGATAAGTAAACAGAGTTATGCTTTTGAGCAGATTTATAGTTTTAGTCTCGGAATATCACTGTTACTATTTCAGTAAGCCTTTGTCATTCTGCTGGCCAAAAGTTTCTCCAAATGTTTATTTCCATAATAACATTCCTGTACTAGGAATAATATATAATAAAACTATCCGTATAGTGACTGATTAAGAAAACGTAATGTTACTACCCCATTTCAACCCATGGTTGTCGTAAAAGGAGACAAAGGGAGTAAATCTTAAGAGGACAAGAGTATTGTGAGAAAAGGAAAATTCGACATAAAACTCTATACCAACTCATCTGGTCAGCGTGGTATACTCGTAGTAGGCTAAATTCTCTTCATAATGTTTGGAGAGATCGTGCTCAGCTCTGGGACGTTTATGGGTTGTAATGATGTTGACTAGGAATAAATTCTGTTGAGAACAAACATAAATATCAAATGTTATATTGACCACCTAAATATTTGATATAATTCACATGTTTATCTTTAATATTGCAGACTTTAGAACAACAAGAAAATTTTGATTATATGACAAAAATGTTTTAAAATCGACGGGAAACATCAGTAACTTGAGTGTTATTTTTTGGATGAAAATCTCTATAAATGCTATTCCTGTAAAGACAGCTAAGTCATTAATTAGTTCATTATAAAATGCATGCATGTTGAGAAGTTGATTCATCATCATCATCATATCAATCCAATGACGTCCACTGTTGAACATAGGCCTCACCTAATTTGAGAAGTTGATTAGATAAATACAATAAAAATTGGTATAAAAGAACCGAAATATACTACATACTGAACTGAAAGATAGACGTTTATTTCTTAGGTGAACTTTCAATGTATTAGAAAAGTATTAGTCTATAATGCATCGGCTGCAACGTTTGGTTTCTCCCAGCGCAGCGCTGCGCGCTGCGGCAAACAAAGGCTATAACTCCCTCTTGCGGTTCCGTGTTGAAGTGGAAGTGTGTATTTATTTTTCATTATTGTTGATGAAAAATTGTGAATGTACTTGGATATTACCCGCTCACGCTAACCAATGATTTTTTTTTTTTACCTTACTCGTTCAACCTAAAGAATCTACCAAAAAAACATTATTCTGACAATCACGAAGACAAAAAGAAGAGAAAGGAAAACGAAGGGAACTGGAAGGAGGAATTAGGCCTTCGGCGCTCCCACTTACCAGACGAAATGCTACACTATTTACTACTACTTGGCGTTGATATTCTCTGGGAAGGTAGTACTTCCCCGGCCTTGCCAGGGAGGCACTACTACAAAAACTTTACTACTGCTAGAAAAACATTAGTAAATAACATTAAAAGAAAACTTATAACAACAAATAGAAGACAACATTTCACCTAACACGAAACAGTACACCACACACTGTGACAGAATAATAAAATACTTAGTAGGTCCGTAAAACACACAGCCCCTCTCATAAAGTCGCCGGCATCGCGACGGAAAGGATCATTCCCTTTGTTTTCCACCTTAATTAACGTTATTATTTCCTCGGCCGTTTGTCCAATTTGTATACGAAATTGGTCACAGTTTCAATGAAATAACAGAATATATCGTTCAGGGTAGTAAAGCTACTAATTTGACTACAGTTAATACGGAGCATTTCTTTGTGTAGCCACAGTTGTAGGTTTTTAAATCATTGATTCTATTTCGTGTATGGTGTTTCAATTATATCGTTTAACTAAAACATGTAACCTACATTATACCTACCACCTATTTGTACATTATGGAAGCAATAAATGATTGAGTATTGAGTATTAACTAGTTATCTGTCATTACCTTCAAGCGAGTGCTTCTGTGTGATTTGTCAAACAGATAGTCTCGTACAAACCTTGTCCTGACAATTACAAATTTTAATAAATTTATAATTGTTATGAAATAGCTAATATAATTAGCTTACTTATATTTGGCAATTTATTCAAGTTTAAAAAACATTCTTTTATTTATAACTAATCTTCTTTAATAGCGAGTAATTCGATGATCGAGTAATTCGAATATAATTCACAATGTTTATAACTAGGGGAGTGCCTGGTGATCTGAGATACAGGCTAATGCCTTTTCAGACACCAGTCCTCTCGCAATTACTGTCTTCCAGAAAATTTATGATTTTACATAATTTAATACTGTAATGGTGATTGTGAGAAGACAAATAAAGATTATTATTATAATTATATCTTTGTATGTTGAAATCAAATCTTTTAAGCGTATGGTTACTACAAAAAATAATTATCTTAAACATTACAGTTACAGAGTGCGATATTAGGTGTGATTGGAGCTTAAGTTCAAATATAAACGAACTTATTCGTCACGTCTGTCCTAAATAAACACAGACGTGTTTTATTTCCTCCCCCTTGTTCCAGACAGGGTACGCTTGTAAGAATAAATATATTGCACTAAATTCTAAGGCTGTTTCACAGCTGTCCGTGCACTGGAGACTCGTACTGGTAGCGCCCACAGTGAACCACAGTCTGAAACGAGGCTTCAGTACGATACGATTTAGGTTTAAAGAACTTTATTACTCAAAAGAACATTACAGTCCACTTAATGAGCATTTTCATGTACATTTTACTTAATTTATACATACAATTTTGCAACAGTAGTTCGATAGTAACATGCAATCTTATGTTATATATATGTTATGTACTATATTTAATTATTACTATTAATTTAGGTAATCATCATTTTTTTTTATAATCACTTCAATGACTCGAAAAGGCCGATGGTAATCACTACATATTATAACACGTCTGTCCCTATGGACCCTATGTATCTTTAGATCTTTAGAACTACGCAACGGATTTTGATGCGGTTTTCACAAATAGATAGAATGATTTGTGAGAAAGGTTTATAGGTATATATTTATTAATTAAATATCTATATATTAAATTGAAGATAATAATATTAAATTGAGTGATACTAGGTGGATTATTTTATATTATGAAAATAAAGTCTAATATCATCATCATTATTATTTCGTAACATTAATGTATTTATTTATTTATTATTTTATTAATTTGTTTGTTTTTAGTATACATTATCACTTATATATTTACTAAGTTTTCTTTTAAAGACAGTTATACTTTCGCATGCTTTTATCTCATTTGGCAGTTTATTATATATTTTTATTCCGTCGTGTAGCATACTCCTCTTGCCATATTCAGTTCTAGGTGCTAGGAGGGTTAGTTTGTGCGTATTTCTTTAGCTATGAGTCGGTGTTCTTTTCTTTACAACAGTTTGTGAATGTATATGACCCAAGGTGATTTTTTTTATTAGTGTGCATATTTTTTCAGTGTATGTTTGTTTTAGGTTGAATAATTTGGTGTTTTTGTACAGTGTTGGTGTGTGTATAAGCTTGTCATAATGGAACAGTACTTTTATTGCTTTATTCTGTGCACGCTGCAGAAACATAATATTTGTTTTTGCAGCGGAGCCCCAGATTTCGATCAAGTAAGTTAAGTTGGATTTTACGAGTGCATTATATATCATTAGTCGCGTTTTCTTTGGTACACATGTTGACATTCTGCGTAATGCACCAGTAAGTTGTGTAATTTTAGTTTTGACGTATTCTATGTGGGGCTTCCAAGTAAGTTTGTCGTCCAAAATTAAACCAAGATACTTTTCCTGATTGGACCTTCCTAAGAGTTCATTATTGATGTTAGGTATTTTTTTGTTTTTGGAGGTAAAAATCATGTAGGAGGTTTTTTGCACGTTTATCGTTAGAAGGTTACACTGACACCAAATACTGTATTGTAATAGATCTAGTTGTGCTTTATTTATTAGCTCTGGTAGTTGTTTCCCAAAATAAAAAAGGCAAGTGTCGTCTGCATATAGCGTTAATTGACCAGTTAAATTAATGTTACTTATATTATTAACATAAATAGAAAACAATAACGGTCCAATAATTGAGCCTTGGGGAATACCACAAATTATATGTCGTGGGTTACTTTTGTAGTCATCGTTACCTATTTTTACTACTTGGGTTCTGTTTTTTAGGTAAAATTCGAATATGTCATATGCTGGTCCTGATAGTCCTAGGTTTTGTAATTTTGCAAGTAATAGTGAATGACTCACGGTATCAAACGCTTTTTGTAGGTCAATAAATATACCTAATACATAGTTTTTATTGTCTATTTCTGTATTAATTTTAGTAACTAAGTCGATTGTAGCCGATAAAGTGCTCGATTTTTCACGAAAACCATACTGTAGTGGAGTTAAAAAGTTTATCTTTTCTAGGTGTTTACTTAAACGTCTATGTAAGAGCTTCTCAAATATTTTGGACATTATTGGCAGGACAGAAATTGGGCGATAATTACCAGGATCTGTTTTTTGACCAGATTTGTATATCGGGTAAATTTTTGCTATTTTCATGCTATCAGGGAAAGTTCCGATTCCGGTTTACAGGCTTTAAGCTGCGTTTACATCTACATACACATGACGTTTCAAATGCGTTCTGTACCAGACCAAAACATCTTTCATATCATTTATATTAGCCCAATTATAATAATATCTATCGTAACGTGGCCGCACAGATGCGGAAACACACAGTGTTAAATTATAGATGTATCAACCAAACTAACAAAGGTTAACTGCCAAATCCAACCCTGTTGGGCAGCGTTTGGGAACAGTCGTACGATCCGCCTGATGGTAAGCGGTTACCGTAGCCTATGGGCGCCTGCAATACCAGGGGAACCACGAGCGCGTTGCCGACCCTTAAGAAACCTATTCACTCCTTTTTTGAAGAACCCCATACTGTAGTCCCTTGGGAAAACCTCGTTAGGGAGTTCATTCCACAAGCTGATAGCTCTTGGTATATTCTCGTCCATAATACCCCAATGTTTGAAAACAAAATCTTCAACCAATATGTGTTGTCAGTGATGACGTTTGGTACTGAGACGTGGCCGCTAACTATGGGACTCATTAGAAAGCTCACTGTCGCTCAGTGAACCAAGGAAAGGACTCGGAGTTTCCTTGCGTGATCGAAACAGAAATGAGGAGATCTGTAATCTAGCATATCGGTCAGACGGTGACAGACTTATTATGTTACAAGTTAATCTATGAAACCACCCTAAATAATTAGTAAAGTATTAGGAGTACTTTCCCTCTAGGTGGCATTACAACATTCCACCCTGTATAATCTTTGAAGAAAGACTTGATCTAATATTTTATGTGAACTATTTGGTAAATAATTGAAATAACTGGTAGCCATGAAACTGATTTATGTTTATTTAAGCAAATGAAAATAAACTAGCTAGTTCAGGGATTAGTTTACTTCATCAGACTCATTAAACAGTCAAAACATTTAATTATAAAACCTTGACTTTATTTTCATTATTATTATGTTACATAATTCTACAGACAAGATACCAAAAACAATATGTACCTAATACACAACTTAACAAATCAGTAAATTCACTTAGAAAAGCTTTATTTGTAAAAATAACTGACCAATTAAAAAAAAAATCACATAATCTTATTAGAGACAACAGCATTTATCAGATTTATCACTCACGATGCGTTTCTATTTTTTACAGTTAGAACATGCTACACGGCTAGCTTCGCAAGCACACATTACTGCCTGTTTTGTTGTCCGGCACTCTGCACAAGCGTGATGTAACTTTTCTTTTAGATTTGCTAGTAGAGTTTTGGCTTTCGACAGTTTTTCACATCTCTGTTGTAACACGTCCTTAGTTTTTTTCAAAAGACAGTTTGCAGTTTTGAGTAATTCAGCTGCCGTAACCTTTGTTAGACCCAATATCTTTTTTAAAAAGATGGCCTGCGTTTTGGTCTTAGCAGCAGCGCTCACGCTCGATTTTAGCTGGCGGATAGCCACAATGTCTCGATTCACTATACATTTAGCATGTTTAGTGTTTTGATTGAGATTTTCTACGGCAGACTCCATGCTTGCAAGAGCTACTTCTGCTGCTTTGGCTGCTAGCAGCGCTTTATGGGCAAGTTCAGCTTTTACCGAATGAGCAGCTTTACACCCGGCTGATTTTTGCGCCTTCTTTGCAGCCTTTGCTACAGCGGCTGCCTTCTGTGCTTTAGCCGCCATACTATCCGCACATTTTCGCTTTGAATGTCCTATCGATTGTTTTGTTTCCCGGTTAAGGTTTTCCTCGAGTACTTTTACATAGGTCTGATCTGGTTGCGTCTCTGTTGACGTATTCTCGGGAAGTCCCCATATTGACGTAGTAATTAATAGCAAAAAACCCCAAAATAACATTAGCCAAGCTTGTGTGACTTTCTTATCAAGGCTTTGTATGATATGTTTTGAACTACTTACTGTCATTAATAAAAACATTGACAATATAGCTAAAGAGTTATCATTTAAGTCTGACGAGGAAGTCTATGGGTCGGACACGGCTTTCTGTGCAGTAATGACGTTACTAAAAGTGCGGCTCTGTGTTGCAAGTGTTACCAGTGATGAACTTCTTCTAATTATTAAAAAAAAAACTCGTAAATATTAACAAGGAAAACGATTTAAACTATAACATCAATATCATATAGATTATATTACTAACTAGACATTATCGCCAAATACCTGATTATTACTAAAAATATACCAAGATGTAGTTCTCTAAATGATCTCAAACATAATAATATCATCTTGCCATCGGCTCGTGTTAGATGGATGGATCCTGAGCCTCGTGTGGAATGTGGTACTGGTGAAACTAATATTATTATTTAGCACATCGATACCTTGCCATGACATGCTTTTTAAAGTTATTACAAAATAAACAAAACTAAGCATTACACCAGGTTTAAATTGACAACTTTTACACTAAAACAATGGCTTATCTCAATTTAAACCTGGTTTAATACTTAGTCCATTATTAGTAATAAGGGGGTTATGGTTTCGTCATGTCCGTCCGCCGGTCCGTATGTCACAGGAGGCAAATTTACTCAAAAACTACTTGATGTATATTGATCAAATTTGGAGAATAGGTGTCTTATGTAAGCCGCTACTTAATTTCATCATCATCATATCAGCCCAATGACGTCCACTGCTGGACGCCTATGTCCATGTCACCTTGACTTACTTTGACTTAATATCCTAAGTCCCCTGGTTGAGGCAGAGGGCGTCTACAGTGATCCTCAATCGCGTTCGGTCTTGGGCTTTACGCTTTATCTCACTCCAGGTCTTCCTGATATTCTTCGCCTCGTCTGCCACTGTGCGTCGTCAGGTCAGTTTGGGACGGCCACGCTTGCGCTTTCCTTGAGGATTCCAATCCAACGCCTACTTAGGAATGTGATCGGAATCTCTTCGGAGGGTGTGGCCAATCCACTTCCTCTTGCGACGCTTTATTTGTTGTTCACCTAATTTTAGTTAAATAATAAAAATAAAGTATATTATAGAGAAGTACTATAAAAGTAATAATGATGATGACATGAAATTTAGTGGCTTTTAAAATATCGGTAATTGTAAAATTATAAGGAAAGACTGACTAGTATATAAGTCTCATCACTGGAACGTTCAATAGCCATATCTAATGCAAACGAGTTGCTAGCTATTACTCAACCAAAACAATTAGGCGCCTGATAGCTAGAATTTTTTATTTTTATAAAACTAAATCAAAAAATCGGCGAGCCGCCATTACGCAAACATTGCACCGCACGCTGTTCCGCCCGCTAGCTTTCGCTTAAAATATAACCAACGCTTTTAATACAGTCCACATACTAACCCACCATCTACAATCGCTAAAGTGATCACTGTTGAGAGCGAGTACACGACTGCTGTCCTGTCATCAGGGGAAGCTAAGGGGTAGAAGCCAAGGTGTAGGCGCTGTAACCGCATTTCTGTAATGCGCCTAATTGTTTTAGTATATTAGTATTGAAGCGATTGGGTCAGATGTATTCAGCCTCTTCTATATTTGCACACCACGCAGGAATCGAACCTTAGCGTCGCGCAGTAGATTTAGATTTAGAATTTATTAGTACACCATTATTGAGTTCGATAAAATGGGACGGTTTTATTTTTTCAGTTCGCTGTTCCAAAGATGTCTGAAGGCCTGAAATACAAAAGTCAACCTTTAGCCTTGCTCACTTCACTCATGAACTCTAAGTATCTATTAGCTATGCTATGTAGCCAGTGTAGATTTAGTTACATTAAACAAGTTTTTAGGTGAGACGAAAAAAATTAAATGCCTCAATTTCGCACGTGTCAAAAATGATTCCTTTCATCAACGCGATAATCCATTTTTTTAACTAGAAAAGCAAACTGCAATTTATATAGATAACAATCAAGTACGAGTGTTTTACAAATATCATTAATGACTTGAGATTAGTTCGTAATTATTGTCAGGATATAAGGTTTGGGTGCAAGAAAAGTTTGAGAAGATCCATTGAGTAAGTGTTTAATTCGAGTAAAATTTATGTATAGTTTTTTTAATAAATAGTCATCACTTTGATTCATTGGAGGCTGGATTTGTTTCATAAGACTCTGTGCAGTTTTTTCTAGTTCAGCTGCTTTATCCTTTGCTTGCTCTAACATTTTTATTAAAACGGTCATCTGCGCATTGGATTGCGTAGCGACGTCTAAGATACTTTTTAGCTCGTTGAAACCAGCTTTATTACAATCCACCACACATTTAGCATCCTTAACTTCTTGACAGTCACGTTTTACGACAGCGTCCTGGCTTGTAAGAGCTACATTTGCCGCCATGGCTGCTTGAAGGACTGTTCTGAGAAGTTCAGCTTTTGCTGCGGCTGAGTATTGCTCAAGTTGTGCAGTTTTTGCTTGAACTTCAACAATCTTTGCTATACCCAAAGACTCATTCTTGGAATTTATTGGCGATTCTGTTCCGTTTAGGTTAGACTTTTCTACAAGTACTGTAGAATGTTTCTGATCTGGCTGCTTCTCTGTTGACCTATCTTCGGGGATTCCCCAGATTGACATAATAAATAGTAAGAAAAAACCACAAAATAACATTAGAAAAGTCTGTGTAACTTTCACGCTTGGGTTTTGTATGACATGTTTTGCAAAGAGAATATCAAAGAATTTGATTGAACTACAAATGACAGTATGAATTTTTTTATCATTTACCAAAGAGCTAAAGAGTTACTATTGCATTGAGGTAGCTTTAATATGCCAATTTCATATTGCACATTATTTTATGATTGTAAGTTTCATATAATAAGTACATGATACATCCACCAACAGTTATTTTCGCAATTTAGGTACAGCGAGTTGATTTCGACATACACGCACGAGTATACCTAAGTACTTTTAAAAAACTTTTCACTTATTATTTCTGTCAGCCTAGACATAATAACAATTCGTTTAGTCATCAAAGAGATATGTAGCACATGGAATATGGCATTCTTTAACTGGTATTCGTAATTTCTGAAAGAAGAATAAATTAAAATTTGTTCAATAAAATATTTACACATAACTTAAACATTATACACAACTAACCTGTTAAAAAAAAGAACCAGATACTCTATCTACAGGACATTCCTATAAATATCTGATTGAGATCACATTCCTGAAGAAACGTACCCAAAAAACTAGCCACATCACCGCGTTGAATAGCAAGGCTAAGAATAAATTAATAAATAAACATGGGCATTTTTTTTGCACAGCGCCATCTAGTTGGAAGTAAGCTAATATAAGCTTGTGTTATGGGATCTAGACAACGGATAAATATACATTTATTTAAAATACATTTTTGATTACAAATACACCAGAACAGGCTTTTTCTATAAATTTACAAACTGTTTACCCCTGTTGTTCGCATTTTATTAGATTTTTTCGATTGTAGTCAAACAGTTGAGGAAAATTTTATTTGCCCTTTTAAGTTAAACCCTATATATCGAAGAGTCACCTTAACCTTGAGACATAAAAAGTAATAAAATTTTGATGTCAAAAGTTTTTCTCATCATGAATATAAAGACGACAGAGTAAAAACATTGAAATTACCTTTATCTATAATACTATCTATATTTATACTTATTACTTATCTAAATATTTAATATAATAAAGCTTAAGATTTTGTTTGGTCGAACGCAAAGATCTCAGGAACTCATGTTCCGATTTGAAAAATTATTTTAATGTTGCATAGCCCATAATTATATTGAGTAAGGTTTATAGGCTATATAACATCACGCTACGGCCAATAGGAGCTGACGAGTGGCCAAACAAAGAACGAAGGAGTGAAGCCTCAGGCAATAGCTAGTGATCATAAAAAGTGGTAAATCCCAATGTACCACCCAATGTTCATTCATGATAATTTATGCTAAATGCCTCGCCATTGCTGATCGCTAGAACCAGCAAATGAGACTCTGTTCTATTGTTTAGGTATTTGAACATATTTTCATTATTAGGTTTATTGACAATGTTGTATTAGAAGATATTCAAAAAGTTCTTAATACAAGAGTGACGTCAGTGGGCGTGTGCTACAAACACACAGGCCCTGGGGGCTTACTATGAATCTCGATATTCGAATGTTCGGTTTTGAAGTCGCTGTCAAATGTTTGAAAGTAACAGCGATCATATCTAAATTTCCTTAAATTTGACAGCACAAACAAAACCGAACATTCGAATGTCGATATTCATAGTAAGCCCCCTGTTATTCTTGCTGGGTTGGGCGGAACGTGGGATAGATAATCGAATCAGAGCGTTTTAAATTTACCAAAGGGAGGGAAGTGGCTCTCTAAATTTAATTTAATTCGGATCGACAGCCCTTGTCTGTTATGTGTTCACTGCTTATGAAGGTTTATCCACAGCAAAAATATAAAGTTATAAAATACTGAAGTATTTTTAATTGAATTGTTAGTATGAATGATAAAAAAGCTTCGAATAATATGGTCGTTGACAGTATTTAAACTAATAGGTATATATTATTAGGTAAAGTTTATGAGTTAGAATGGGGATAATCTTCGAAACTACTTACCCAATCTTCATGAAATTTTACTTACAGATAAATAAGTATAGATGTCGTAGAATGATTATTCAAATATTCGCATTAAATTATTTCTCTCTTTCCGTCTATCGAATCCATTATTGTGGTATATATATCACAAAAAAAATCAAATATCCACTCGAATCAACAATATATTCGCACATACGGCGCGTAGTAATGATGTTATCTCTTTCAGGGCGGGCCATAGACGACTCCTGTGAACATGACCTAGTGCCCCATGACATCGGCACTCCCCTCGCCCCAACGTAATAGCTCGCCGACCTGACACACACAGACACACAAGTAAGTATTAGGCGTTGGTCGCGGTTGCAGCGGTGAACGGCGCGGCAGCAACAGCGGCTCTCAACTCCATTTGTGTAACTTCGTGTTGCTAAATGCGTCAAGGTGGTATATTTATAAAGTAGTGTGAGACTCTCTTTTGTACAACGAAAAGCGGGAACGCGGTACACGATTCTTCATACAAACGTATTCCCCTGATTTTTTTCGTATTCAGCTGTAGACATGTCCTTATTATTTACGTTTTTCTTTAAACTTATCGGTAAAGAAAAAATTGCCGTATTCTTACTATCGTAATTAGAGGACTACCACAGGAATTCTATTGGTTATTAACATAAAAAAATGATAGGAACCTAGCCATACTCTTTCTGGAAATTTTTATGTAAAAAGAATTGAATCGGCTCATTTTTCGAGGAGAAAACAGCGGAATACGAAACCTCAATCTCGTAAAAAAAATATTTTATTATCTGTCTGAGATACAGTTGTCTCTATCACACTTTACGGTTGCAGACTTGAGTTAAGGACGAAGCGCGACGGCAATAGTTTCTCTGAATACCTGTCTTTTAAATTCCTTGGAGACCGCGTTCCCTCTTAGTATATTTAATCTTGACGCAGTCAGCAACACGAACTTACCCGATTGAAGTGGCACCGCGCTTCTGCCGACGCCCCGCCGCCCACCTCTGCCACTGTGACCAAGGCCTTACAATAATATGTTATCGTGGTAAAACACGAACCGAATGAATTCCGAATGGGGTAACACCGCCCGTATTGTTTTGGTAAATTTTTTTTGTTGAAGATTATACATTGCTACTAAAATAATATGTGTACGTGTAAGTACGTTTATTAATTTATTTAGTAATGTATTTTTTATGATTGTACGTTTATATTTGAGTGTACGTGTGGTTTAATAATGTGGTCAGCTCGCATTAGAAAATATATGTTGGGGTTTCGATCACACACGGCGTAAATATTTACAAATAGTGGCAAGTATGGGTCGGTTATTAAAACGAAATTATTTAGTTCACGAAATATGTTAGTCCTAGCAGGAGTGACATGTTTGAGAAATCAAACCAAAATGGACTCGGTTTGATAGTCATTATCTTTATCACATAATCTATACCAATATTAATAAGCTGTAGAGTTTGTTTGTTTGAACGCTAGGATCTCAGGCACTACTGGTTCGATTTCAAAATTTCTTTAAGTATTAGATAGCCCTTTTATCAAGAAAGGTTATCGGCTATATAACATCACGCTACGGCGAATAGGAGCTGACTAAAGTCGCCAAATAAAGAACGACGTGAGCGAAACCCCGTTAAAACAGAAAAAATGAAAATAAAACCTTGCAACAATTAATTGAAACGGTAATTGAACATGCTTGTTTCTTACAGCTATCTGCTTTTCTATTGAACATTACGCTTAATTACACGTAGTGAAATCAATTACAAAGATACTTTAAGACTAATCTATAGGTTAAAAAAAATTGTCATTAACTAAAAAAAAGGCAGGCCTAAAAAACGCTGGTGTGACGACTTGGATACCTTTGACAGGGACAGGTGGAATAGGGCTTGAGATAGACAGCAGTGGAAGATTCAGGAGGAAGCTTTTGCTCAGCAGTGGGATGACACAGGCTAAATAAAAAAAGAAAGAATTATATGCATAAAGATGGTGGCTGAACGGATAAGTAATCGGCGTGCTAAACACGCGGTCCGAGCAATGTGGATTTCACTTTGTGAAATTTATATGTACTATTCATGTGAGTTACGCCTATACCCTCTCAGCTCTCTAGATAGAGGAGAGGAGACCCGAGCCCCAGCAGTGGGACATTAAAGGGTCGCTGATGATGATGATATGCAGTTTAGATTTATTTCCTTGGCTCTACCGCAAAACCCCGAGGCTGTTAAACAATCGAGTAGTAACCCCACATTCGGCACATCCTCGGGCCATTCATTGCATTAGTATTCTCTTGGCGTCCACACAGATAGAATATTCAACTCGCCAATATGTACCTCTACGTTCAATCTAAATATATAGGAACATAATTTTTTGAAACGTGCTTCACAGGGCTGTAAAGGGTTGGGAATTTATATACAGAAATAGAATTATATGTATTGTAAGTGACCTACATAATAGAGGTGAAGAAATATCGTATTTACCTACTGTTATTATCTTCTTGACTAGAAGTCGCGCGGGGTTTCGTTCTTGTCATTTTTAAGTTGGCCATTGCTCAGTTCTTATTGGCCGTGGCGTGGTATTATATAGCTTATGTTACTTGGTGATAATGTAGCTTTCTAACGGCAAAAGAATTTTTGAAAACGGTCTAGTATTTTTTAAGTTTATTCGTTACATACAAAAATACAAATCTTTCCTCTTTATAATTTAGTGTAGATAAAAATTTACAATCAAATGATAAAACGAGCGGTTATCATAGCCAATGGATGCCTGGAGTATATATTAATATACTTTCATGTTGCTGACCTCTTCCCTTGCCAATGACCTCTGGGTACTAGCTCACTAGGAGAAACACAACTTCTTCTGTAGGGCTTCCTTTCTAAGGTAGGCACTTCCTTAGCTTACCTCTCGTAATTTGCATACCTGTAACTGTAATTTAGTTATCTAATTATATATAACACTACTGTGTTATTTATAAAAAAAAAATATATTTACTCTAATAAAGTCTTATACATACTTTGATATCCCAAAGCTTATTCTACAAAAACAAAAATAAACGATGTCAAATAATACAGAAATGTTACCTCAGATTTCTTTTAAGAAACATTCCTGCTCCATTTTTAAACTTAAGGCAGTATTTTAAAACAGAAATGCAAAATAGCTTCGTCCTTGTATAATGCAAAGTCTCATTTTGAAGCGGGGATAAGCTGAAACAAAAGAAGGCTTGGATTTTTCTCCTCTAGAATTTTAACGTTGACTGTAGCTAGAACAACTTTGTAACGTGTCTCAATGTTTTGCTATTTGCATTAGTTTCGATGTTCTTTCTGTTGAATCTTGCCATACACTTGTTCACAATGAATTATTTATTTGCTTATCCAAAAACGAAAATTCATTACTCCGACCTATCTCTGCATTACCCTATAGGTTGATGGCATTAAGTCCACCTTTGTACATTTCAGTGTATATAAATAAACAAATAAAAAAAAATAGTTTTGTTTTATTTAAGAAGCTTAAGTTAATTGAATAAAGCTTGATTTTTATATACAGATTCTTCTATGTATGTATTCTCCTCTTTGTTTTTTCTTTTTTTATACTGTCACTTCTGTATTACAACAGTTTATATTTTGCAGTGTTTCGTTGTCATTACTATCTATATCTTAATCTAGTCATATTTACCGAATGAAACACTGCAGGCATTGTCAACATTGACCAATTTAATACCACTTTTCTATAACAGTATATTTGTCTTTGAACGCCACGAGGGTCACCAGGTGTCCACTAAACAATAGATTTCCCGTTGTGTCGACGAGTTTGAACTTCAAAGTGTAGAACTTTAATAAAGCAGTACAATTAATATGTTGACTTGATACAGGTACTCCATAATGGTGCCCCGCTGGCTGTTGGTTTGCTGCGTGGTGCTGTGCGCTAGACCAGCGCACCCGCAGGGCGCGCAGCAGTGCCCGGCTCCAAACACCATCACCCCCTGCAGCTGTACTGTCAAAAAGAATGGCCTGGACATACTTTGCGAGTTTACTGAACAACAACACATACAGAAGGTGAGATTGATCGATTAGGCAAACGAGTTGTGTCTTACTATGACTTTCGACATTCGATTGGTCGGTTTTGATGTCGCTGTCAAATGTAAGGCAATTTAGATATGGTCGCAGTCACTTTCAAACATTTGAAAGCGACATCAAAACCGACTAATCGAATGTCGAAAATCAGAGTAAGCTCGACAGAGCACTTAAATTTAAATATGGTCGTCGTAGGTACCTAGCTGTCATTCATCAAACATTTTACAATAATATCGACATCAAATAAACGAATGTTGAGATTGCGAGTAGGCACTTTAAAATTTAAACTAACTACTAACAGTAGGTTGACGCAGTCTACGCCCTCCAGCCTTAATCGATCGAATGGAAGATCGATGTCCTGAAAGAGATAGATTGATTATGATAACTGGATACCAATGACTATGAATGATGCTTATATTCAGTAGGTACTTATTCAATTAATAAGTTAAGTTAATTGAATATAGTTCACTGAATTATTGACTGACGACATACATTGACAACACATAGAAGTAATACCAAACTTAGAATTATTTACAGACGAAAGATAGAAATGATACAAAAATAGCTTTATCAACCTATTGGGAATTGTATAGAATATTTGTCTAAAAAGCTTTTCCTGTAAGTTCGAATATGTATCAGGTTAACAGCATGTACATGAATAATGAAAACCATTCTAGTCACATACTAGAGTACTGTTTACATAAGCAAAGAAATTTGGAACAGCTAAAAACCAGCGATTTTAGATGTCCATTTCAAGTTTGTAACTTAAGTTTTTGATTTTCCAAATAATATTTTTTTCCCGTTATTCACTTCGACATCGAGATGGAACTTATTCTTACTGTTACAGTTAGCTATCTCATTGCTGAACAAAAGCCTCCTCCCATATCTTCCTTACAAAATATTGTTAAACAAACTTAACTTAAATTTGACTTATTTTAAAGCTAATTAAATAAGTTTTCTTAGCATTCTTAAACACCACCAAAATATTTCAAATTCAACCTGCTATAAGATTTAAATCTGTTTACATTTGCTACAGCCAAGGCCATGTAGAACATAAAGGGAGATTTATTCATTCATTTGGTTGGGAAAGCCTCGGGAAATGTGGTGGTTCTATATTTAGCAGGTAACGATTTAGTTAAATACTACCCGCAGTCGATGAGGGGTTTGTTTGTGGGCCTGATATCACCGTTTTTATCACCACACGTCCACAATTGTGACATCTGAGAGACAGAATCAATAAAATGTCCTCTCGAAATAGACGCTGTTTGGTGAAGTATGTTATTCTTATTTTAGCTGGGTACAGTTTTGTTTTTTTGGCAGTATACGTTCTAAATAATGTAGCTTTGGGATATACCTAATATTACATAGACACATCATAGACGTAAAGAGGCGTGATCTATATGTATTTATGTACATCATAGACGTAAGATTTCTAAATTTTATTTCAATATTTTTATTAATTTCGTAAGATGTTTATTTCTTTATTATTTTAGGTCAGCAAGTAGATAAAATATTGCTCGTAGAAAATCTTATTTTAAATAAATAAATTATTAAAGAGAGGCGCGGAGAGGCAAAACATTATTTAATATAATAAGTATTCAAATTGGATCACCCTTGAAGTATCTCATTATCAAAAAATAAAATCATCATAATATTGAGATGACGTGAAACAACCTACTTTTCTGAAACGCCTAATAAGCATAAATATATATGGAATGGAGTACAGCATCTTTTGTCGCAGTCGGAGTAAAAATAATAAGAATTAATAATTTAAAAAGTAATAAGTTACACTCTGATATTATTATTTCTGCACAAGTAATTATAAAGATGCAGGATTGTCACGCGGAGCCGTAAAAACCCCAAAACTGCCCAAAACCTACTTGCACAAGAGTAACAATCAATTAAAATTCTCAAATGTATAAATTCTGTTTCATAGGCAATGAATACGCTGCGTTCCAAGCCGATGATAATCTTCTACCTGAAGCTGCGTCACAACAACTTGGCTAAGTTGCCCTCTTACATATTCCTCGGCCTTGATATACGTCACTTGACAGTACATAACAGTAGCTTGGCTGTCATAGAAGACTCTTCGCTTAGTTCTATTGGTATGTATTTAATATCATTACTATTATTACTTAAATGTATTAGTAGTGTTAGTATCATTATAAAGTTTGTGACAACAGACGTTACGTTGCACTGTTTTTGTTACGTTAAAATTACTGAATGGAATTTAATGAAATTTACGAAAAATTGCTTTTATATCAAAATAATACAGTCTATAATGGATTTGGATAATGCATTCTCTCGTTGTAGATAAACTAAGGACAAAACTGGTCCTTTTTATTTAATTTTTCTATGAACATCATCAATAAAATCTTGTTAAATAAATCTATGTTTGTATGTCTGTATCAGATATTATCGAAATAAGAATTCGATAGGGAATTCGTTACAAATCTTTGCCTTGCGTTGCCAGTCATTCGATGTATGCTCACACGTTACGTATATAATTGAAACCTTATACTTGTTCAATGGTTATCTTTGGCTGTACCTTTGGCATTTTGCCCGTTCTATCGCTTAATGGCTACGCCACAGGTTGGCTGTAAGCCACACCGCTGAATCAGAGCGCCTGTAATAGGTATTATTTTTATCGGTCAATGTTTAGTTTATTCTAAGTTATATACAGTGACTTCGTTTAAATATATGTCAAGCTAAAATTAATATTTCCTTTAGCAAAGTTGCCTCCAAAAATTTTAAACTTAATTTGCTTAAAGCAAAAATAACAACGAAACTAACTTTTTAAACGAAGCTTATACATAATATTCAGTGATAATAGCACCACAATACTACCTTACCTTGAGGTATGCCGGTGAAACTTTTAACGTAACATCAAAATGTAATTCAATAAATGACAATGCCCTCAGGTAACAAGCTGACTCAACTTGACGTGTCACAGAACAGCTTGGCAACAATACCGACTTCCTCGTTTACGCACCTCAATCATCTACTTATACTCAACATGAACCATAATAAGGTGAGGCTTTACCCTGTCTGAGAAAATATCGATTTCACCTTTATATGAACAGCTGGAGGCATTTGAACATGATTTGATTTACAAAACATGTCTTAACATTGTAATAATATTGAAGGTAACGTTAGATGAAATGATTTTGAAGGATAATTATGTTAAACATCCTATTGAACAAATTATCAAGCTAAATAGTAAAATGATTTTAGTTTAAACTTTATAAAGTAAAACTGAAAAACCTGAAAAACCCCTCCTGTAATTGGTTTATCCGTTGGACTAAAGTAAAATAAATATATCCATTAAGCAATGAATACGCTTGATGCTAAAATTTAATTTCTTTATGCAGGTGACTGCAGTGCATAACAGAGCTTTTATGGGGCTGGACACATTGGAAATATTGACGTTGTATGAGAATCGGATATCTGTTATTGATGGCGAAGCCTTCAAAGGACTTGAAAAGTAAGAGTATATTTTTCCTTTAAGAGATGAGTTAAATGATGAAATTCACTGTGATTTTGAGCAAATGATGTGAAGACAACAAACAAACCCATTTGAGTTGCTGAAATTAAATGGCATTCATTTGCATTTGTAAAGTGGATTGCTGTATTAATATTTTAAGGCACTAGTAACATTTTGCTATCTTTTAATTCGATATTTTTATTAATTTGATGAAGGTGAAACAATCTACTGATTACATGATTAAATATTAATTTGTAGGAAACTGAAACGGTTAAATCTCGGTGGTAATGATTTGACAGCGGTGCCTCAAAAAGCTTTAGCTTTGTTAGAGAATTTGAAGAAGCTTGAAATGCAAGAAAACCGTATTGGTACAATTACGGAAGGAGATTTTGCAGGTATGAAATTCTCTAGAATAATTTTATTCATAAATAAAAGTTAACAAAAGGCAAAACATATTTTAATACTGATTCATTCAGAAAAAATAGCTTATTACAAAGTATCAATCATCAAATTAAGTTGTTAAATAAAGCGATTTTTTTTTTTTTTTTTTGTATACAGGTTTACGGAGCTTAGATTCTCTGGGGTTGGCACATAATCAGTTACGTGAAGTACCCGCCCAGGTATTCTCGCATCTGAGATTCCTGAACTCCTTGGAGCTTGAAGGCAATTTGATCCAGAGAATTGATGAAAAAGCCTTCGCTGGACTCGAAGGTGAATTATTTTGTCTACAACAAACTGCATTTGTTTTTCAAGAATATTATAAGAAAAATAATAGTTTGAGAGCTTTTAAATATCTTGGTCGAAAATAACGTATTTCTCTTTATTTTTCGTTACATTATTCTAACACAACGTAAGTCATGCATGCAAACACTCTTAACAAAGAATTTTAAATGGTTGTTTGTTTTAATTTGTAATATAAATAAAATTTTATAGAAAACCTGCAATATCTTCGACTTGGTGACAACCGTCTTCACGAGATACCCTCAGAAGCTCTTCGTCCACTACATCGTCTGCGTCATCTTGATCTTCGTTCTAACAACATTACGTACATCAGCGAGGATGCTTTTACGGGTTACGGTGACTCCATCACTTTCCTCAATATACAAAAGAACATGTAAGTTTTCAATTAATTATAAACTTGACTGTTAATTTATATAAATTGTAATATTTTTACATTATTAGTACTAGATAACATACAAAGAGATACAAAATAAACGAAACAAACATAGCTATCTAATCAAAAGAGTCATTTTAAATGAAAAATGAATAAAACGTGTTTAATAGGTTCTCATTTAGGACTTTATAGAATGAATATGTAACATACATTCAAATAAAAAACCCAAATAAAACACATTACTTTTTATTGCCCATTCATCTCAAATCCCGAAAGCGTAAAAAAGGATGAAAAAGATTAAGCAGCAGAAGTAAATTATTCAAATAATGTTTGCTTTTATGTCTTGTTTAAGTACTAAACTCTCCAGGTTAAATATATTCTGTGTTCGAGTCGTAAATTTGTTAGAAAGAGAGAGAGAGAGATAGAGTTATATAGCTGTATGCTTATAAATATTCCCATTTCATGAGGTAGTGTTGCCGACTGATTAATTTGCAAACAATTTGTATCAACTCTATAAATTCTCCTCAATTTTTGGGTAACGTTCTTCAATATCTTGAAGGGAAAAATTAAACTTATCTGTTTTGATATCGATAAATGAACTAATTGTAATAAAATACTAGCTATGGCAGCGACTTCGTTCGCGTGGATAATGATTTCATAATTCTTTTTGTTTTTTCATGGAACCCTGATATTTTCTTAAAAATCAAAGTAGCCTAAGTAAAAGTTCCGTCGAAATAAATTCAGGCGTTTTGGAGTTTATCTCAACCAAACTTATAGGTACTATATTATATCTGTAGTACATCAACGATGTAACAACTTTTGAGTACTATGTTTTTTTTTATAACAGGATCTATCAGTTGCCAACTATGGGCTTCGATAACTTAAACTCTTTGGAAACACTAAATCTTCAAAACAATAAACTGCAACACATTCCTGAGGAAATTATGGAACCAATCCTAGACACACTACGGGTGGTTGATATTATGGGTTAGTATAGTTTCAAGTTGTATACTGAATTTTACCATCTAATTGTAGATTTCGTCATGATGAAAAGAAAGCGGACTATGAGTAATTCAAAGATTTTAACAATATATCTGAGACTTAATCACTTTGGTCCAATTTATTTGTAGTAAAAATTAGATCTAATTCTGCAATTCTATTGTCCTAGATAATCCACTGATTTGTGATTGTGAACTGGCTTGGTACGAGGCCTGGCTTGCTGGTCTTCGAGACAGAGACGATGAGATGATGCAAAAGAAGCGTACTTTGTGCACTATGGTGAATGAGCACCGGGAGTACAGCGTCTCTAAGATGCCCCTCGAGAAGATGAGCTGTAAAAGGAAACCAGCGTACGAACGCACCTCGGGCGCGACAAATTCTCGCCCCTCTGTCAGCCTTGCAATCAACGTTCTTTTCGTCTTTGCAGCTAAGTGGCTCTAGAATCATCATAGTCTTATTTTAATTACTTTATAAGTTAATCCTATTTATAATTTAACTTGAAGGACTACTCTCGCGCCAGCTGTGGCCGGATGGCTCGAGAAGTACCTCTTCGGAACGTTTGCATTTTCCTTTGAAATCTTCGTAAAGTGATGAATTTGTGCAATAAACTACGATACATATCAATTTGGGCTGATAAACAAAAAATGTAGTATAATATATGGAGCGGTAGCTTGATAAGTGAAGGTGGTCGTTTTACAAGAGCGGTAAGTTAGTGGTACAGTATTTTTACAATTTAAAAGCCTCTTACGGTATGCCTTACTAATAGTAATGTACCAGAACGTAGGTTACTACACGTTATAACACCAGGCAATATTGTATTAGTAGGTATCAGTGAAGAAGTGTTTCATTGTCGTAGAAAGCCCTGTCATGAAAGGGAATTAAAATTAAATCTTCAAAAAATGTGATTTCACAATGAGCTAGATAATTTACACAATCTTTAGCTATGAACGTTTTTATTTCAAATTTACAAAGCCCTATGAATTTGATGGAAATGTTTTAATATTTTTTATCGTTTACCCCTGCCTTACAATATAACCTATTAGTAAGCTTTTACGTATTTACAATGTTGACTATTACGATATTATTCTATGATATACATAATGTAAGTGGGGTTAAGTTTACCTCACGATATCTACTTCTCTAATGTAATAAAGGAAATTGCCAGTTTGAAATGTCTACCTATGCTACTTCTTGTTTACAGGCAATTATGTTAGCTTTCGAAATTATACGAATATGTTATCTTGATTATTATATTACATATTTAGAGCCCATAAATGTTCGATTGATGTAGACTTAGCATTAAGTAGATAAGTGTTAGATGACAATTTAATGAATTAAGTGCTATTTATATTTTTAATTTATTTAGCTTTTTAGCTGTTAATTATTTTGTATGAATTATTAGTAATTTTACTAATATTTTTAGGGTTGTGTATGGTTTTTTATGTGTTACGGGATATTTATTTAGTTAAGTTATAGTGGACAGGTTTAGAACGAAGTATTTTAATATTTGTAGCTTTACTGATTTTATGTTAAATAATTGATGTTAAAGTTTATCGCTAATAAGTAGTGAAGTAATAAATGTGACTTTAACAATTTTTACTTTGCGTTATTGACCTAGTTTGATGTAGAGAAATTGGTCATAAATAATTCCTTTGAGCCCTGTGATCAATGTACGGTATAATCATTATCGAGTGATAACGTGTAACCAAAAACATATCCTTTAGTCTGAATAACTATTATAAGAATAAATATACATGTATTTACTTTTGACGTAAGCTGTAGCGACATTTGGTCAAAATTTGGAACGAGATCGCTGCAATACTTTTAAAGTATAACATTTCTTGAATATTTATCCAGTACAAGAATAAAAACATTTTTCTATCATAAAACTAATAAAAAAATGTATTCCGTATCGTCAAAATTGAATGGCGTATTTTTGTAAAATAGTCAAATGAATATAATTGGAATGAAAATAAATAAAACAAAACCTCAAGCAATTTTGGTAGACAGTTTAAAAAACTGATATTTAAATATGAAAAATTAACTTTACAAAACCAAAAAAAGCATTTGAAAGCATGGTAATGGACTTAAAAAATATGAAAATTGTTTTTTAATAAATAAAAATAATGATGTAATTTAACTGCGATGACGAAATTTACTTTACCCTTAGAAGACCAATTCCAACTTTCGCCGATTTATTCTAAAATATTATAATCATATCATACACTTAAAATGTGTTAATTATGTAAGACGCGAGATTGGGTACTTATTTGAACCCAGTATACATAGATTGATACATTTTGTATATCCATTTTATAGTAGTATTGATGTTATAACTTGATCGTTGTATTCATAATTGTTCATATTATATAGCAATTTGTGCACATTATACAAGTATAGCACCTATGTAATTTATATCGATATCAGAGTCGAGGAAACCTGATTATAGTTAAAAATTATTTAAAGTCACTTAATCGAGTATTTAATCGATATTATACAATTTTCAATATTATATGTCGTGTTGCACTGTTCTTATTCGTGTATTGTCTTTTAATGCTTGTTAAGAAATCCGACGTAAGTTAAGGTTAAGCATTATTTCTTCTAACTTCTGAGCTGTTGTCTCATTTATGGATACGAAATCTTTAATATAAAGTTCTGAGATATAGGTATATAACTCTTATTGTGGTAATGAGATGCTTCAATCGTCCGAGTTCCGTTCCGCTAGGTCAGCCCATATTTAGATACTGTTTGTGGCAATTTCATACTCGAGCATCTCCTTGATGCTGAAGGCATGGAAACCCGTTGATTCCGGTTACTACTTAATATGGTAGTCATAAAGATAAGTTTGAAGCATTTTGAGGGTTTTGATACATTCCAACACTAGGCACCTCAAGCAAATTTTGTAAAATTTCTGAAACCAATCAAAATTAAGACACCAATAAAATTATATTTATAAGTTCTTCATAGTAAATCTTTTGTCTTGTTCTATTCCTCGAGAATGACAGAGAAGGCATGAACCTTGCCTTACACGAACTTACATACTTTTTTTTATACCACGACGGTGGCAAACAGATGTACGGTCCGCCTGATGGTAAGCGGTGACCATAGCCTATAGGTGCCTGCACCACCAGGGACATCACCAGCGCGTTGCCGACCCTTAAGAAATCTATACACTCCTTTTTTGAAGAACCCCATACTGTAGTCCCTTGGGAAAACCTCATTAGGGAGTTCATTCCACAACCTGATAGTTACTTGTTACTTATATAACGGCAGCTCAGTGGTTAGATTAAATTTTCAATTCATATTGTATTATTATGCTTCTTACATATAAAGATAAATTTTGCTTAAATTTGTTGAATTCTTAATAATGTATCTCTATATAAAATCGTCATCATATTATTATTATTATTATTATAAAATGGAACCAGCATAAAACATATCGATTAAGTGGGAGCATTGTAGCACCTAATAATCACCACAGACCTTAAGATCTTGCATATCAACTTAGTATTAAGACATAATGGAATTTTATATATTCACTGTTATAAAACTATGTGTGTTGTTTATATAAACGTGTATTTATTGTTAATCTGTAACTGTTGTATGGATGCTTGTATTATATTCAATGTACCATAATATAGGAAACCTTTATAACGGTTTGTAATTATACTTTTCAGCAATAATATCAGTGTAATATCTCGTAGTACAGTGTCTGTATATTCCCAAATATATTCAGAGTTTACAGTCACATTTATTATTTAAAATTAATAAATAAATATAAATGTAGGTAATTTTAATCTAATATTGAAATTTTGCTGTAAAGGTGTATTTATTTAATTTCGGTTTAAATAAAAATTTAACTATGACCGTTTTTGTTTTTATTAGTTCACATACATACCTATATTTGGACGTGTGTCTTATATTGTTGATATTGGCATAAAAATCTTTACATACAGTACAATTGTAAAATTAGCCTTCTTTGTCCTTCTTTGAAGATAAAGCATCTGTGTGGTACAGGTAGTCCATTGAAATGTTACATGAGCTTTGCATTTGTTAGAAGACGCAATTTTATTTTTGGGGCATGTGTGGGGTCAATAGAAGCTTAACCTCAAGTTTGTGGGGTCGCCACCCTTGTCCCCCGGCCGCCATCTTGGAAAAAGGGGTGTTCGCGATATCTCGGAAACTATGCATCTTACAAAAAATTTGTAAAGTCATAATGTGTAGCAAATTGTTTTGCCTACAAATATGTTTAAAAACTTTTTGCCCTAAATAAAAAAAAAAAGAAGTTATAAGCAAAAAAGTGAGAATTTTTTTAAACATTATTAAAAAATTTACTTCAGCCTAAAAAAATTACACATATCCCAAAAATAAAATTGCGTCCTCTAATAAATGCAATATTCGTCCTAAATTGTAACATTTCAATGGACTAAGCGGCATTTATTGCAACTTTGTATTTCGAAGGCTTGCAGATGCACACAGGCTCCTTTTTATACACATCATGCTATCAAAACATCGTTTAAGCTAGTTTTTAACTAAACATAATAAAGTGCAAAATAATTATGTAATATCACACTACTGGGCAAGGGACTCAGTCCTCTGTTTATAGAGCAGAGAGGGTTTAGGCCATAATCCAGACACGCTGACCTAACGCGGGATGATGGATCTAATACATAAAAATATTGTACAACAGCATAAGTAAGTATAAATCTAAAACCAACAGCAATCTTAGTTATATCTATGTTCACTTAACAGTGAACATAGATATAACTAAGATTGCTATCTATTTCTCGAATCTATTTCGTTTAAAATCGTAATCTTATTTTTTTACGATTTTAAACGAAATAGATTTTGGTAAATCTGAGATCGAAGGTTTCACGTTGTCTGCGAGGCACAAAAGATCTCTACAACGTCATACTGTACTCAAGGAATTACAGATTTTATCCGCAGTGATGAAATGTAAATAAATGAATAAAATTAATGAATTTTCTTATAACAGGATCCTTCAGTTGCCAACGATGGGATTCGATACCTTAAACTCTTTGAAAACACTAAATCTTCAAAATAACAAACTGCAAAACTACTCTGAGGAAATTATGAAAACAATCCTGGACACGCTTCTTGTGGTTGATATTATGGGTTAGTAAAGTTTTAAGTTGTATACTGAACAGAGAATTTTACCGAATCCAATTGTGGATTTCGATATGATGAATAAAAAGTGGACTGTGTGTGTGACTGAGTGTGACTGAGTTTGAAATACTTTGATCTGATTTATTTGTAATAAAAATTAGATCTAATTCTGCAAATTAGATTGTCCTAGATAATCCACTGATTTATGGTTGTGAGTTGGCTTGGTACACGGCTTAGGTTGCTGGTGGTGGTCCCGAAGAACACTATACTTACTACTACACTATACATTGTGCACTATAGTAGGTTACACAAATATTGTTTGTTTTTATGTGTATGTCTTTTAAGTAAATATTGTAGCTTAATATTCTATATTCGGGTCATAAATTTTGTTTTAGAGATAGAAAGAGATAGACAGTTAAATAGCCGTATGTACACACACACACACACACACACAACTATACTTACGTCTATGTTTCATTCCAATAGGTGGCAGTTGAAAACCAGCGCCTGGCTATCTACTTGGCATAGGAGCTGTAACATTTCCCTGATGGAGTTATGGAACCAATTCTGGAGACGCGACGAGTGGTTGATATTATGTGATATTATGGTTAGTATAGTTTCAAGTTGTATACTGAACTGAGAATTTTACCATCCAATTGTGGATTTCGTCATGATGAAACGGAAGCGGACTATGAGTAATTCAAAGATTTTAACAATATATCTGAGGTTTAATCACTTTGATCTGATTTATTTGTAGTATAAATTAGATCTAATTCTGTAATTTTATTGTCCTAGGTGATCCACTGATTTGTGATCGTTTGTTTCAACACCGAATGCCCAACGTCTCCAAGATGTCCCTCGAGAAGATGAACTTTAAAAAGAAACCAGAATGCGAACGCACCTGAAACGCGACCGACACTATAATATTTTCTATAAATCTAGTCTTCATATTATAAAATGGAATCAGTACCAAACATATCGATTAAGTGGGAGCACCTTCTTAACACCACAGACCTTAATATCTTGCATATCAAATATAATATTGTATATCAATCATAATTGAATTTTATATATTCACTGTTAAAAAACTATCAATGCTGTTATATGCTATGTTTCTACCTACCGATGTACCTATTCGATGTAACTACCTACATTAATATAAAACATATGTATTAATAGTTGTTATAATTATGTACCTATTATGCTTTTCAGCAATAATTTCAGATTATTATCTCATAATATAGTGTCTGCATGTTCCGAGTGTAAATAGATATAAAAAATAATGTATGTTATTAAAATCTAATATTGTTTTTTTTTTAAAGTGTAGTTATAATTTTGGTATAAATAAATATTATTTAACTATGGCTATCTTTGTTTTTATTATTACATTCTACTACTACAAATTGATGAAGTGATGGTGGCTAAATAGATAAGGACAGGCATGCAAATCATGTGGTTTGAGTTCGATTCCGACTGGCAGTATCAATTGTGTAAATTTTCAATTTGACTTACTATCAGCTAACTATGAAGGAAAACATCGTAAGGAAACCTACATCCGTTCAAGAAATTCTAAGAGTATATCTGATCCACCAACTCTCTAGATAGAGAATAGGAGATCGGAGCTCAGTAGTGGGACAATTATGTTGCGATGATGATGATGGTAATTAGCCTATATGGAAATGAGCACTCCAACGAAAAAAAAATAAAAAAAAATCCAGTGGTCACGGGAATTAAAATACGTTAATTAAAATATATCCATAGCAAAGTTTGCAGAAGATTTGTCTTTTATGGTAGACACTCCGCGTCTTAAGGATAAGTATTACGATGGTCTTAGGTGTAGGACGGATTTAGAAAACATAATGTCGTTTTAATAAAAAAAATTGAGAAATTTTAATGATATGTTTTAATTAAATTAACTTTTTATTCAGAAGTAACATCAACCTGCTGACCTAATAATAAAATTAAGGTTTAGGCGCATTAGGGCTAATTCTCATTATGGCAACCGACTCGCTAATGGACTACTTCTCATATTGGCCACTTCTCATTTTGGCTACTTCTGATTAGGGCTACTTCTCCCTTGGACTACTTTTATTGGAAAAACGTAGGATTTATTGGTGAAAACGTTTCCAATTATTTGTTTTCACCGAAGCATTTAATACAATATTATAATTAATGGTAATATTGTTAAACTAGATCGGCTTTACAGTGTCCAATTAGTAATTATCATGTGTTGAGGGAAGCCGTATACCTAATGATTGATGGATATTTAATTGCAAGGTTAGTTTAATTTTACAAAATAAATTTTTAAATTAAACATAATTCGAACGCAATTTCCTAAAATGGTGGCTGATGGTTCAGTTTATTGTTTTATCACCCGAGCAATTAAAACAAAGGTTAAGCAAGATTTTGAACAGTTTTACTGACATACCTACCTACATAATTATAACCTATCAAATATAACAAGGTTTTTAACCATAAACTATTTAACTGTTTGGATGTCATGTTAGCTATTCCCGAAAAGTGTACTCAAAAGCAATTATTATGTTATCAATACGAATCTAAAAAATGTAATATACAGGGTGGAATTTTGTAATGCCACCTGGAGGGAAAGTACTTTAAATACTAGAGATAGATAATTTTACTCAAAGAAAACATTCCTTTATTTTTAAAAAGAAACATAACTGCATTTAAAGATTTCCGGAAATTCGCTTACCATACCCAGGAATCGAACCAGCTAAAATTCCAAAAAATAACACCTGTACTTTTATAGCATTCAGTGATAGGGTCAATCATAAGGATCGAATCTCTCTAATAAACGTGGTAAATTAAAGAAAAACAAAACCATAAAATCTTAACTATTCTAACTTCATAAATTCCATGAGACTAAATAAAGCACTTTTACTCTTTAGTTGTAATAATATTTTTTTAAATAATTCTCTTTGACGTCATTAAATTTATTCACTAAAATAAGATAATTAACCATGTTTGTTAGTAAGATTCGATCCTTATGGTTAACCCTATCAATCCATGCCATAAAAGTACAGGATATTATTTTATTTTAGCTGGTTCAATTCCCGGGTGTGGCAAGTGAATTTCTGAAAAATTCTGAATGCTGTTTTGTTTCTTTTTAAAAATGAAGGAATCATTCCTTTGAGTAAAATTGCCTACCTCTAATATTAAGAGTACTTTCCCTCCAGGTGGTATTACAAAATTCCACCCTGTATACAAAAACTAAATTACAAGAACTCCGATTTTCATAACACTGTGATAAATTGCTAAACAAACTTATTTCGACTGCAACTTTTTTTTTCACAGATAATATACACCCGAAACATTATCGTCAAAAGTTAACGATTGTAGTGAAGTGTCGGTAGTCATCCTGAAGATAAAAATTAATGAAGGAGTTCCTTTCACTGTTTGAAAGGAAAACAAGGTAAAACCGTAATCTAATGACGTCGAGACCCTTCAATTAAATTGAATTCTGTCATCAGTTCTAGGACGGACGAATCTTTTTAAGTAAACACTTGTTTGCAAATTTCGTATTTGATTTATTTGGGGTGTTGAGGATGCTTTGTATATTAAGTATTGAGTTTATTTAATTCATTAGATCAGTTAGTTGATTAGTTTATTATTTTAGGATTAAAATATATGACATATAATTCAAAGATATCCTCATCTTTGTTCGTAATAACACAACTTTAACATCACCTTCAGCTAAAACTATAGTAGATATTATTGATGTTTCAAACATAAGCGCAATAAGTGCTCTATTGTTGAATATTATAAATTAATCAATATGGCCGCACGCATTAGTTCGTCGATAGTCCATTAGGGTGCGGTGCACTAAATATTGCTGTAATATACAGAGCACTTTAATATGAATCGGAAAAATTATGTTATTAGAATATTTAGTTTCTTCTAATGTAAGTACGCGATGAGCTTCGAAAATCAATAAAAGTGAATTGTAGAATAGTGAAAGTAAAGTTCCCATTGTTGATCATTCATTTTTTTTATTTGATGGAAGGTAATCTCATTATTGGTATTTTCATTAAAATTAACTCTCATAAAATCATAGCACAATAATTTTTGGAATGCAAGGGTATATAATGTTAAATTGTTTAATGAGACTAATTTAATTTAATTAAATTGCATGCTCTATAGCAGAATATGGCGACCTAAAACCTTTACTGTAATTAACACCTTTTAACTGTACCTGTATTCGCAATAAATAAATTATGAAAAGTCTTAAGTTAAAAATTTTACAGATAATTCAAGAAAAGTGTAAAGCAATCTATCTACGACCTCCCCCAAGCGGCAATTGCTTTTTACCCACGACGGAACGGAGACGGTATATGCGTTTGGGGTGAGAGGCTGTGTGTTTGTGTGTTTGTGTGTTTGTGTGTTCCAACATAATGCCTTATATCACGGAAACGGTTTGACCGATTTAGATGCGGTTTTCTGTAAAGTGTGTGCAGCTCTGGGGGACAGGTTATTAGATAGGTGTTATGTTAATAGCTTGCCAGGGGGCGCTACAATACACTGATTTCATTGAATCCTTTGTGCCCTCCTATCTTTAAAACGATTAGACTGATTTCGATACGGTTTTCTGTAATGTATTTGTGATTTATCGAGGATTGTTTTTGGATTCAAGATTTTGTATTTTTTTGCCAGGGGGCGCTGCAATAGACTAGGCAAACCAATGTTGATTTCGTTGAAACCTTTGTGCCCTCCTATCTTTAAAACGATTAAACCGATTTCGATACGGTTTTCTGTAATGTATTTGTGATTTATCGAGGATGACTTTTGGATACACGATATTGTATTTTTTCGCCAGGGGGCGCTGCAATAGACTAAGCAAACTTATATTTACAGTTATCTGTAAAATAATTAGACCTGTTACTGTATAGGGGCACGTAGCATTGTAGTACTGAGATATTGATTACACTCATGAGGTTAAGCAACTTCTGATAAGGTCAGTTCATAGATGGGTGACCGTTTATGCAATTTTAGGGTTCTGTACCTCAAAAGAAAAAAACGGAACCCTTATAGGATCACTCCGTTGTATGTCTGTCTGTCCGTCTGTCTAGAATATTTTTCTCAAGAACGCATAGAGGTATAAAGCTGAAATTAATATCATTTACTAGGGTCTGCAAACCCTCGGCGTAAAATAAAAATCAAAATTCTAAGTTAACGCAATCAAAAGATACAGCTGTTTATGCTCCATTTTCGACGATTTATCTTGACGATCATAATCTATAGGGAACTTACCGTTGACCTAGAATCATGAAATTTGGCCAGAAGCAATAACAAGTTGCACAAGTAAAGGAAAAAATCCGAAAACCGATCTCGTGTTGTTATATCACTGAATATTAGTACTGAGGTATACAATGATAAGCCTAAAAAAATTAGTAAGAGTGAGAGTTTATTGACTGACGTTATATAAACACCTACCTACCTTATTTATTCTAACTTATAGGTATCCCGTGCTCGGGGTGTAACCAAATTTTCATCATTTTTGCGATAGCATGCACCGTTTTCGAGATACAAGCTATTATAGGTGGAAATCTGCGCTAACGCCGAAGGCAGTCCGGCTACGGCAATCAATGTGCGATAGCTAAACTTAACACCCCCCGATTCAGAGCAATCCGAATCGGACTGGTTATGTTAGGGTTATTTTTTTTTTTCAAACCACCCAGAAGTAGGAGCCCCGCGAAGCGGGGCTCCGGCGACCTTTGTGCGACGGATGAGCACACAAGTCAACAAAAAATAAAATATATATAATATAGTCGAAGCTCCATGCAAATTCCATTCATTCTAGAGCTTACATGGTAAGATAAGGCGCTCATTAAAAAGTTTAAAATAAGAAAATTAAAATGATAATTTCAAGTTATAAGACTTACTGCAACAGTAAATTAATAAAAAAAAATGTGTTTGTGCTATAACTTAGTATAAAACTTTTATTTATCTGTCAAGGTTCTTAAAATTTTATACAAGTTACTTACAGTTAGTAAGATAGGGTGCTCTTTGAAAATATTTAAAATAAAAAACAAAATTAAAAATTTTGAAAAAACCCACGACGATAACATCTATACAAAATAAAAAACGTAACATATAAAAAGGTTTAAATAACTTTATTTTAAATCCCCGACGAAAAGATAATAAGTAGCGTAAAAACAATCCCAAGAAAATTCGTCGGGGGCTGCCAATATCATTACTGTTTCTAGTATTAAATATATATTGTAAACTAAATATTGTTAATAATTAGGTAGGTATCAAATACATAAAACTGCAATACTTTTGTTCATTTCAAGTCAGGGCATGGCAGCCCCCGACGGATTTTCTTGGGATTGTTTTTACGCTACTTATTATCTTTTCGTCGGGGATTTAAAATAAAGTTATTTAAACCTTTTTATATGTTACGTTTTTTATTTTGTATAGATGTTATCGTCGTGGGTTTTTTCAAAATTTTTAATTTTGTTTTTTATATCTATCAATTCTAAACGACATGTCATTTCAATACATTTGAACATATCTTTTTTTTTTTTTTTTTTTTTTTTTTTTTTTTTTTTTTTTTTTTTTTTTTTTTTTTAAAACTTAACAAACCCGGATGTCTTTGTAAACATTATAAAATCGGTAATTGAAGTCGCCAACTTCATAAATAAATTATCACAAACTCAATGTAAGCTGGCGTTCATGGCGGGCCTAATTAAAAACATATCAGAGCACGCTAAAAGGGCTGTAATTTGATAACGTCTGTGTTGCAAACGATGAAATTTTAATAGTTTTACATTTTAAATGAAGTTTGCCAAAGTGACATAATCTATGGTTAAATAATTCGTTTGAAATTGTATTATTTGGCTAAAGAATTTATTTGAAAACGTTAATTAATCTGAAAAATTATTAGTCCATAGTATTATCACCACGCCTTTTCCTCGAAGTGGCAGGTAGAAGTTAATCATACTATTTTTACGCTAGCTACGTTTGGTGCCGTATTGTTGTTAATCGTGCACATTGCCAGTCGCCATACTGAGAATTTGAAAACAAAAAACCCAACTAATATAATTTTTGCTAGATCCGAAGAGACACAACAAGTCCGATCTAGATAAAATCTTTTTACATTAATAATATAATTTATGTTAAAAGAATTTTCTGGATCAGACTCAATACTTCCGACACACTCGTGACTACTAGTACTAGATATGAGTGTGTTTAAGTCAAGATTAATACCTCTTTCTCTGTTCTGTGAGATGATGATGATACAATAATGGAATGTATAGATCTGAAAGTAGTTAAGATTTATATTTAATAATGTCTTTAAATACGCTCCGCCGCGCCTCCAGCGAGTCACGCAAGACTTTTTTTTGCACATAAGTATTTTGAATAAGTATTTTATTATGGTATACCATTTGTAAGTAATAGTTTTGCTTTTCATAAATACTTTTAAAACAAAAAAAAAACATTATTAAATTGATAACCATCACCTGAATTTATTGACCATTATTAGGTATAGTTTAATCTTTTCGATATCACTCTGCATTATTCTGTTAATAACAGACTACTTTATTAATTAACGTCTAAATGTATGATTTATTATATTTTAGGCCTTGACTTGAAAAGGCCTTCAAATTCTATTGATTCTTCAGTAGCTGTATAGCTGATATCAATTAATTAAGGTGACAGCGACAAGTAACACGACAATTATCGATAAAAGTATCGTGAGGGGTAGCAATAAAATCATGTTGTTTACTTCATTTTAGTATAAAAAATAAAATCTTCAAATTCAAAAATAGAACGTTTTTAGAAGTTCTATTTTTGAATTTCAAGATTTGAATATGACATCTTAAAAAAAAAAGAATAAAGGCCATAATTATATTTAGATGAGAAGTAGACCGAGAGAGAGAGAATTTTTATTGAACAGATCACGGAGAAGGGTGGTGACGTTCCAGGAGGATGCAGATTATTAGCATTTACTCCACGCTAAGAGCAGCTCTTAAATTAAGAGATTGATTTGAAACATGACTTGAACAATGCATTATTTAGAAAGTTTATTTAAACAGGTTTGAGAAAATCGCAAAATTACACAAAAATCATTATTGCATAGTATTTCGAGGCGAATATTTTACGCGAGTATCGCCTTTACGCGACTATCTACTATCTATCTTTTCTTTTTCTGCTATTGTCTGAGATATTTATTAGAAGATGATTGTAGTGACGGATTAGGAATACATAATGTCACTACCCCATCTCAACCCGTGGGTGTCGTAAAAGGTGACTAAGAGAGTAACCTTATGCAGACAAGAGCATAATTAAAACCCAACTCAATCCCAAAGAACCTTAACAAAATCTTGTTCCAACATAACTTTAGCAAGTCATTTTTAAAGTCACTTAAATATATTATCATACAAGTAGTACAGCAAAGTTATAATGAGAAAAAGTACGGGTTGTACTTATTCTGATTGTAATTTTAAAGTTGACCGTTCAAGTTCCAAGATAATTTTAGCAGAAAGTCGTACAGCTTCTTTGCAAGTACAATCATTGTTCTGTTTATTTATACTAGTCTCAGTCCTCAACTTCTCTTGAGTGATGTATGAATAAGAATTTAACGTTTCGTATCTTCAACTGTCTGAAGAAATGACGTTGAATTTAAAATAGAGAGTGCTTTTGCAATGTACAGCGCCTCGGGGAAGCCAACATTTGTCAATATATGTATGGGATACCTATGTCTGTGACTTTACTGCGCTGAACAAAACCAAGCCTTTTTGAAATATGAATGAATGAATTAAATTTGAACGCAAGATTCATCTGAATTAAATAGGTAATGAGAGTCAACCCCGCTCAAACCGAGCCACCCGCGTGTATATATAATTATATACACCTTTATTCCAATGTATTATATATAAATAAATAAATCAGTAACAGAATCAATACCAATAGTTTTTATACCATGTTATATTTTTTCTCAGAAATGTATTAAAATTTTGAAAGCTGGACACTGCTGTTTGAAGTGTATTAAAAGTAAACGACCGAGACATCTATAGTAAGTACAACACGAAAATAATTAAACAAGTTGAATGCAATTAACTTAAGAGTCAACATCATCGTTCCAAATTCCATTTAAACTGTCCAGAACTTTCCCTAACGACTACAGAGTGGTATGACATTCAGAGCTAACAGCTTAACGAACTGCCTGAAGCACAAAGAGGCACTCGACGTGTAAACTGTGGTCACTCAACGAGCCTTGTCACCACTTCGTTGATTAACCACTAAATGGCTACCACAGAACATCCGACGTTTTAACAAACATCAGAATTGAAATGGTCTCTAGAAATTGGGTCTAAGAATTTTAGTCCCTAATTAGTGGAAGTTTAAACCTAATTTTGCAGATAAACAGTGTTTTGTAATAGTACCGAATATAAAGATTTGTACACATATTAAATTATTATAAAACGGGTCTAGGTCACGTATTTTATTATAAGGAATAGTAAATATCTTATTTATTTGCCCGACGACGCGACGTTTCGATTGAATTGCACCGATCGTGGTCAGGGGCAATTCCTTATAATATAATGATTTAGTACCGAATATATTGGTTTGATAGAGTTAATTATTATGATATAAAAGTGTAAATAAATTTGTTTATTTCCATATCCATTATCCATAGCCATAAAATTATTTCTTAATTGTAAATTAATGAAATTGTTCGTAGTAGTTAAGAGTCTTTAATAAATAAAGTATACATGCCCTTAGGTTTATACACAAAAAGATGCCAATTTATCTAGACGAAATAAAATAAATGTAAGTATATAAACAGGTAATATTAAAAGCCGTAATGACGCTATGACTTTTGGACTATATATATATTATAGTATTTTTCTGAGTGTTTTTAAACATATTAATTTATATGACATTATATGATACAATAATTAAAAATCTACCAATTCATTAAGATAATTTACACACATTGAATATTACCGTTCAGTGAAACTTCGTACACATATTATAATCCTAGATCATTGCTGTCAAAATGTCGATGATGGTTTGTAAACTGTTTTCCCGCTAAATGTGTTATTACTTAACCGATTACAGATGGTTGCAGCTACTAACAGTACAAATATACCTAGTACGACGTACCGCAAGGTGATTGTTCCAATACTGCATCCAATAGGGCTGTAAAGACATAAACTAATGTTATACAAGGAAGCAATATCTCTCACCGACCGACACTTGATATATTGCATTTCCTCTGGGAGCTTGACGCCGGCTAGGGTTCTGTGGTATAGGTAATCTATTACACAATATTCTTAGGGTCATGGTTTACACTTGGATTTTGAGAATTGAGAATTTTGTTAGGTGACTAGGCTGAATTATTTAAATACGATTCAGGTGTATTTTAATCGTATAATAAAATGACACACACAAATTTAATAACACTTTTTTGGGTGCCATACCTCAAAAGCAAAAAACGGAACCCTTTAATCGCTTCGTTGTCCGTCTGTCTATCCATCTGTCCTGTCTGTCAAGGATATTTGTCTAAAGAATGCGATACTAGTGTCAGCAATCCGCAATAAAAAAATCAGAGTTCTAAGTAAACGCAATCAAAAGATACAGTCGTTTAAACTCCATTTTTGGCGCGTATTTTGACGATCAAAAAAGTCAAAACCTATAGGGTACTTCCCGTTGACCTAGAATCATGAAATTTGGCAAGATCGAATCAATATTAAATAGTATAAATTAAGGAAAATATCCGAATACCGTACTAGTGTAGTTATATTAGAAGGGGAGTAGCACTGTATTGGAAAAGGTGGAAAGTAATAAACATACAAAAATTAAAATAATAGTAAGAGTTTATTCCGGACCGACGCGACGTTATATTATAAAGGTGGTGCATCTAGGCGTCCAAAGCTGGCGCTGGCGTCACGCCACCGCAGTACGCTGTGCGGACGTTGACACGACGACGACGCTTGAAAGACGCTAGTGTGGGGGGTCTCTTACCTATTAATATCTTACATTTCAATCACCAAAAATGCTTAAACGTACGGAATCCTCGGTGCGCGAGTCCAACTTGCACTTAGCAAGCTTTTTGTAGTTTTATGATTTAATTATGAAAAAGCTTTTTCTTAATTAGAAAACTTAAGCACTGTCTGAGGAAATACATTGATTTTTATGGTGTCTTGTCAGACAGTAATATTTTAGATAACACATTTCACCATAAAATTATGGTTAAGTTAAGAATAATATGACTATCATAATTATGATAATATTTGAGAAACTTCAGTAGTGGACAACGTTTGGCTGATAAATATATGATGACGATGATAATAAACTTAAAATAAAATAAATTTTAAGCTTTATCCATAAAGTCTATTTTAACAAACTATTCCCAAAACCGAGCTACGGAGTACCATCTTTATACGTTGTACATAATTACAGTGAAACACTCTGTTAAATGCGATTTTATTACCATTTTAGTACTCAACATATACGGCTTAGCAGTTACTCTCACATATTAATTACCCACAGCATAATTTATGTGTAGAATACTACGTCTCGTAAGTGACATGAAATTGAATTCGCGCCGATATCCCACCGTAATTTATCGCGACCAATTACATCTACGTATTAGCTTCTAGCCACAGCTACTCTAACGTGTTATGTAGATAAAACGTACTTAAGACCTTGCTTTCTTTTTTCTTTTAATTTCAGGGTTCCGTAGCCAAAATGGCAAAAACGGAAGCCTTATAGTTTCGTTATATCCGTCCGTATGTCACAGGCATTTTACTAAAAAATTACTCGATATTATATTGATACAATTTGGAGAATAGGTTATATTTTTCCATACATGATACAGAAGCTGAATTTTTTTTCAGCACACATCTCCGTATGGCTACATTGGCCAGTTTTTGTTTTATTGCACTTACTAGACTCGCGCGGGGCTTCGCCCCTGTCGCTCTTTATTTGGCCACTGCTCAGCTCTTATTGGCCGTAACGTGATGTTGTATAGCCTATAAACTTCCTCGATAAATGGGGCTATCTAACATTCCAAGAATTTTTCAAATCAGACCAGAAGTTTCTGAGATCCTAGCGTTCAACCAAACAAACAAATTCTTCCTTTTTATAATTTATGCCTACTCCTATAAAGCTGTTATTTTGATATTAGGTACAAACAGATACATCAATTTTATTTATTAGTATAGATTAAAATGGCCTTAACCCTCTCAGATCTCTAGATAGAGGAGAGAAGACCCGAGCCCAGCCGTGGGACATAAATGGGTTGCTGATGATTAAAATTTTGACTGTACAGTTAGTCCAAGTTGATTTAGCTACATAAAATATGACCTCATCGCTTCGAGCTACAGTCGGGGCAATTGAAAAAAAAATACAAAAGTAACTGGGAACATATTTTTCATCAGGGGTGAGGTCGCGAGCGCGTGACGACGGACGCCTAGAATATTGCAATCACGAGTCCCCGACGCCTGGTTGGTATTTCCAACGGTTTCACGAATAACTAACTATACCTAGTTTTGCGGTGGAATTTCGCTCCCTCACCCACAACTGCTGCGTTTAACTGTTCAACTTTGATATATTAAATGTTATTTCATTTGCACGCTGACGAGTTTTCATTTGTTGTGAAAGTCAGTGTGCAAAGTGAAAATTGAGTTTTATTAAAGTCAATAAAAGTTAAAATAACGTATTTTAACTTTAGCTATGCGGGTGGATGGATCAGATATACCCTTAGAATTTAACTCGGACCTCTTGCTTAGAACGCCCGCGCCGCCCGGTCACTCATCCATGCGGCAACTATCGCTTTAATCACATTAACCGCCTACGTCGTATTAATCTGATAAATATTTTTATGTCTATTTCACCAGAATCATATTATATTTACTAAAAAATATCGCGGCACGTTTTATCTTTTTTTTGTTATTTAATAACGTTATATTCTATCAAAATAATGTTTTTAAATAGCCCTAACCTAACCAGTCCGAGTCGGATTGCTTTGAATCAGGGGGTGTTAGGTTTAGCAATCGCACATAGGTCGTCGGAACCCGCGAAGCGGTACTACGAAAATACATTATTAAGTAATAAGTAATCATTTACAATTTAATGCACTTCAATTGATAATATTTTAATAATAATTATAAGTCTGTCAAAAATCTGTTAAAATATGGAACATTAGCCTTCAAACTCGTTTTTCTCAGAAACTTACAAACGGTCTCTACAATATAACCATGATTACCTAACTCTTGAATTTACTTCAAATTTCGTTCAACCTTCAGTAATGAAGTGCCCCTCACGTCACGGAGTTTCAGGAGTTTTTTAGGCACAGGGTAATGATGACTATGCTATAAAATACTGAAATAGCATTTATTTGGTATGAAAAATGTCTCTTACATTTATTCGGTTCGTATGATATGAATAATTTTTCTCCATCAAGGCATTAATTTAACATTTAGGAAAGTGGGACGTGATTTACCGTCTCAGGGCACTGATAAGTTTGTTAATATTTCAGAATGCTGTCAGGGTACGTCGTACCATTTAATTATGTTGCTTTCTTTGAGTTTCTTTTTGGAATTTGTTTCTTTCTTTAATATATTGCTTTTTAAAGTCACAATTCTTTGTGTGTACTTATTGTTACGGTGGGTATATTGGTTTGTTTTGTTTATTGTTTATTATAAAAGTACGGTGTACATATAAGTATCTTACGACTGGCCTGTTCGTCTAGTGGTTTGTGACCCTGACTGCTAAAACGGAGGTCGTGGGTTCGATCCCCACCCAGGACAAATGTTTGTGTGATGAGCATAATTGTTTGTTCTGTGTCTGGGTGTAATTTATCTATAATATGTATGTATTTACAAAAAAAAATGTATTTAAGTAGTCAGTTGTTTAGTACCCATAACACAAGCAAATATAATTGCTTAATTTGGGACTAGATGGCGCTGTGTAAATGTGGTAGATTATTATTATTATTATTATCTTATGATTTAAAGATCTTGTGTCACAAAACTGTATAAGTTTTATAGTTATAGACCGTATTCTTGGAGCATCAACGAAAGCATTGTCAGTATACAATTTTTAGAAGAAAATTAGACTTTACTTATATCTTTTCTCCAAGCTTCTGACCACATAACAGCCACGTTATCATTCAGAAACAGTCAATTCGACCGATATAGTCTTTGTTGATGGCGGCATCAACAAAGACTATAAATATAAATAAATATTCTACCACATTGACACAGCGCCATCTAGTCCCAAATTAAGCAATTATGCTTGTGTTATGGGTACTAAATAACTGATATACTACTTAAATACATTTTTTTTGTAAATACCTACATATTATAGATAAATTACACCCAGACACAGAAAAAACCTTTATGCTCATCACACAAAGATTTGTCCTGGGTGGGGATCGAACCCACGACCTGCGGTTAAGCAGTCAGGGTTACCAACCACTAGACCAACAGGCCAGTCGTTCTATCTCGGTCGAATTGACTTGTAATATCCAATTTCTGATAGCTAGTTTCCCTAAATGAGTTTATTAAACCATAATGGTCTCACATAAAAGTTTGGAACCTAATTAAATGAAAATATAATTCAGTTATTCTATTTCAGTTAAAATTTAATTTTGTGTTTAAAACAGTAGCGAATTTTGTCAAATGTTATGATGAAAAACATTACATGAGCATTTATCAGGTGTTTAGTACCCATAACACAAGCAAATATATTTGCTTAATTTGGGACTAGATGGTGCTGTGTGAATGTGGTAGAATATTATATTATATTATTTGATTGTATTTCGATGGTAGATTTTAGTATTCAGTAATATTTTAGACCATTTTATAACTGTAACTTTATTACTGTGTAGCAGTTTCATTACTTAATTAAATTTAAATTCCGACTAGTCACTCTTCTGAAAACCTGGCACTTTTCATTTCAGGCATTCCTGTAAAAGGGGTTACTAAAATTACGACTCTAATATAACTCAGGTATAAAAGCCATACTCTTTACGAAGCTGTCGCCAATTCAAATAAAACTCGAATAAAGCCTTACATTTTAACTGCAATGGTAGTGGGAAAGTAAAATAAATTTCGTAGAAAAATATGCGGTTTGCGATGCACTAACAGAGCCATTTGTATGCTTTAGACACTACGTTTTACACCAACGAGTTTCCAGAGTCGGTATGTAAACTGTATCTATACAATACTACGAGTCTCTGTGATAACTATTACAGTTATTATCTTATTTTCTTGCAAATTGTAACTTATAAAGCCTACGACCAATTTGCTGACAGAATACAGCTACATGAACTGTCAAGAAACTCATGTCACTCTTTTTAGTCGCCAGATAGTTGCGTCTGGCGACTAAAAAGAGTGACTAAGCTAATTTTTCGTGAGTAGCTTCATTTCGATGAGACGCCCAATAATTTCGTATTCCAAAAGTTCGATTGTGATAGCTAACAGACGTAGCAAGGGTATACCGGACCGGTATGGAAATACCGGGATAACGTACCACGCAATTTGTATGACAATATGACTGTTCAATTACATGTTCGCATTGAGTTTGGGGTCGTTTGATTTCTTTTGATGAGAACCAAATCTAAATATTTGTTTGAAAAATAAATATTTTTTTATGTAAACTTGTTTATAGGAGTTACTTGTTACCTAGATGAATAAATAAGATTTTTTTTTTAGTTAAATATTTTGCTTGATGAGAAATTGAGCAAACGCATTTTCCGCGAAAACAATACGTAGTTGCAAACTCTGGTATACACTGTGCTGTGGAATAAACATTTGTTCTGTTTGGAGTACCGTTTCTAGTTTGTTATTTACTTGTATTTTAACGAATTTTGTTGGTAGTTTGGTATTCGAGGTATCTACAATAGTGACGTTTGTGAAATACACAGTCAAGCAATTTTGTACCTTATTTATATTAATAGACAGACCCAGAAATTTAGCCTTCTCTCCAAAAAGCCCTCAACCAACTATTTCTTGCCACACACAATCATTTTGGTTGTGATGTTTTGTTTTTGATCATTGCAGATACTGCACTATTTTTATTACATAATATTCGTTTATAGCTGCATTTATTATCTAGTTTAGAAGTTCTTTCTATTTTTTATCATTACTTACTCGGTTTGTCACACAAACAACCTCTACCTCTTAAAAAATAACATAAATGTTACATTGCATCAATATTGTTGAAACTCATAGTAAGTACCATCAAATAAGCTGTACATATTTGTTCAGCATAAAGCCACAGAGGTATTGAACGACCGCTGCCGAAGTACAGATAATAACATTATTATGACGTATGAATAATAGCTCGAACCGAACGGTTATTCGTTCCATTGGGAATTATGGTGTGTACGAATCTTCGGTCAACAAAACAAATGTATTGTTGATCGAAGGTACGAATGCAAATATACAACGATGCAAATTGCAATCAATTTTACGATAATGATGGAGTATGGTCAGCACGTCCGAGTGTTTTATTCTCCCAAAAAATAGCGAGGCTAAGTAGTGTCTGTGTAGTGACGGATTAAGAATACGTAATATTAATACCCCATTTAAACCTGTAGGTGTCATAAAAAGCGACTAAGGGAGTAATCATAAGCAAACAAGAGCATTGCAAGAAAAGGAAAATTGGAAACAAAACCTTATACCAACCTGTCTGGCCAGCGTGGTATACCTAGTAGGCTAAATTTCCTTTTTTTTGAGGAGACCCGTGCAGTGGGTTGTAATGATGATGATGACTACCTACTATTTCTATACATGCACCTACTTTGTCATATCTCTGCATCACCCAAAGGTAGACTGGTAGATAATGCCTTAGGCATTAAGTCCGCCTATACAAGTACATTGTTATTGTGTATAAAGTTTAAATGAATAAATAAATAAATAAATGATGAAGTAGCAGTATATGCCGTTGAGTTTCGACCGACCGACCGAGGATGGATCGCTGGAACCCCATTTTCTCTTCTTAATCCTTTTCCTCTCTATTTCCCTCTTCCTTTTCGGTAAACAGTCAAGTCTATGAGTGGCGGCTACAACTTACCATCGGGGCCCACCTGATGTTCGCTCATCTGCCTCGTCACGCAATACAAAAACAAATCTTTATAGTGATAGAGGAACAGTAGGGACGGTGAAAGAAAGAGATTCTATCACCTGTTCCCTTTCATAGACAACAGGTGATAGAATAAACTGAAGCATATACGTCGTAAAAGTCTTATAGTGAAATGCGTAGCACTTGCACGTGCATATATTCCCGAATAATACTTAAAGCGTCCTTTTAAGAATACGATGAAGTCAGCTTGGAAACAAGGTAAATACTTTAACAATGGCCATGGCCACTTAAAACTCGACTAATTAGACTTTTATCTCAATCGTAATTTATTAATATTAATTCATAAAGTGGGTCGGAGTAAAGAGCTTTAAAGCCTTATTAATCGTGTTACAAGATACAAAACGAATGAATTAGGAATTATACTAATCTGAAAAGAGGAAAATTTCAGCACTGAATGAATAATAATTTATGCTCCTATCGAAATTTATTTAACATTGGAAAACACTTGTTTTGATGACATTATTTAAAGAGAAGAATTATGGGTTTATTTTTATTCAATAAAATATTTACACATAACTTAAAATTATACCTACATAGCTAAACTATTAAAAAAAAAAGAACCAGATACTCTATTTACAGGAAATTCCTATAAATAGAATATCTGATTAAGATCAGATTCCTGAGGAAACGTACCCAAAAGGCTAGCCACATTACCGCGTTGCATAATAATTATTTCATTAAAATACAATTAGGTACTCATTTTTGAAAAGGTTTATCTTCCAGTGTACTTTGCTTTTTAGGCGACTTGGTAGAATAAAAAATATTTTAAAGGCTGAGTGGCTATTTCTAAGATATGGACAATGACTATGATAAATATTGAGTCAGTATAGATCAGCTGGCAGGTTAGGTATTTTACTATAGATTACCTGATACATTCTTATGTCATGTTTCTAATATTATATTTAAAAAAAAAAAAATTTACTAACCTAAACAGGTTTATATGTGTTTTAAAAAGACAACGTCAGCAGCACAGTGCAAGCCCTTTGTAGCAGTGATATTATAAGCCAACAATTAGGCCACAGGGTACACTCAGACTGGACAATGATATTTAAGTTAAAAAGTAAGCAATAAAACTCGCTTAAAGTATAATCGATCAGATTCGAAAAACACGAGCATCTTATGTTTCATTTTGCTCATCAAAAATGAGGAATTACCAACGCTAGTCGATTTCAACGTTAAAAATTGGACGACTACACGTGAACAAAGTGATCGATAGGGTAGTTTATCGTTGGGAAGAAAACGACCCATCATAAATATGTATCTTTATATAGCTGTAACACGAAACATTGTGCATCGTTCCGAGTAATATTTATATTGCAAATAACTATGATGTGAAACATTTTCTTTCTTGGTTCTTTTTGTATTTACATGAAAGTTTTGTGAATTAATTGACGATTGTAATAGATTCACGTAATAATACTGAATTAATTGTACTTTTCAGCTAGTATAAATAATTCAGTAATATTAAGTATTTAGTCATTAAAAAAAAACAAAATTATTAATAGGCTGGCTGACTAGAGCTGCTGCCGAGCTTCAAGCAAATAAATAACGTATTATTCATCCTTAAAATATAATACGTCACATAGACCATTTTCATAATAATGTACGAAAATAATTTCTCTCAATTGCACCAATAACGTAATAAGTACCTAAGGTTAGCATAGGATAACCCACAGCAAATTATACAGTATAGACATATCAAAGTAGGGATACGTAAATAGATACTTATTGGTTTTCTATCCCCCTGTAATATGAGATACACTTACCTACTCGTATTACTCGGCAAATGTAGGGCTTGAGTGCTTGCTCATTGTATTGATAACACTGTGATTAATATAGCTAACACTGTGATTAATATAGCAATGATAATAAATTCGCTTGAATTTATACCTGGTGTTGGTGCCTCGTTGCTCGTTGCGAGAGCTGTTACTCGATGAGTCGCAGATGTCATATCAGGTTCCAGCAACATAAACATAACATAGCATCACGCCTTTTTCCCCGAAAGGGTAGGCAGAGGTGTTTCACACCCACATTTCGCCAGCTATGTTTGGTCCCATGAAATAGAGGGCGAGCCTATTGTCATCTACCGGGAACATTTGTTTACCAAACTCCGGAAAAATCTCAATACTGGAATTTCATGATAGAAAAGCCCAATATAATTTTCACCCGAACCCGGGACCTCTTGCACAGCAGTCGTATACACTTCCCGCTGTGCCACCAAGGCAGTTCCAAGCAGGTTCCAGCAGCCAACCCAACTAATCGAAGTGTTTGTGCTTAGAGGGATTTTGGTGGCTAATGGCTATACTGGATGACCTGTGAACTTCAGGCCAGCGCAGCTCGCTTTTATATGCTGAAGCAGGTTCCCCGAACGGTAAAATTCTATTTTAAATGTGGCATGTATTTTGTTGATTATCTCTATAAATTATATTTATTTTCTATTAGTAAATAATTATGAATTGACACAAAAACCATCGGAATCAGAATGGAATAGATCGATATGAGTTTTATCGCTGAATAAAGCTTGAGGATTTTGACCTAAAGTCAGATTAAAAGATTACTACTTAAGTACAATCGTTACAAACAAATTAAATCAATTCAATTTATTTATGCAAACATCATAAAATCCATCAATGTAGTAACAAAATAATTTGTTATCTAATGTTAGTAAGAGGAGATAATATATATAAAATAAAAGAATTAGGACATTGTCCTGCTCACAAAGAAATTCATTAAATGAGTCAATACTCTCCGGCTCTGTTTTAGTAAAAAAAAAAGAAAGAAATAGAGTATACTCTATGATAGATATACTGGTGCCTTTAGGTGTTAAGTCCGTTCCCGTGTTGTTACAAACCAGGCTATGTTTGCTGCCGCGTGAAAATAATCGGCCGTGGCCACTAAAGGGAACAAAAGTTTTTATGTTCAACTAGTTCGTAGAAAGTAAATGTGTTATCCGTGTTGTCACGGATTAAGAATACTGTGAAAAAATTATACAATTATACAATTTCTGTAATAAAAGTAGTGGTGTGCTTACTATATTAATTTTATTCACATGCAGTACATTGCATCCAGCTCCACTCTAATTGTAGAGGTTATTGTTCCATTGGGCTCTGTGGGGTTGGAAATCATCAGCAACCCATTAAGTCCCACTGCTGGGCTCGGGTCTTCTCTCCTCTAACTAGAGAGCTGAAAGGGGTTTAGGCCATAATCCACTCACGCTAGCCTAGTGCGGGTTGGTGGATCAGACATACTCATAGAATTTCTTATAGGATATGTGGGTTTCCTCACGATGTTTTCCTTCACCGTTAGCAGATGGTAAGTCACTTGACTAGTACATATAAATTCCACAAAGTGGAATTCACATTGGTACTGCCGGTCAGGATCGAACTTGGACCGCGTGATTTGCACGCCGGTCCCTTATCCATTCAGCCACCATCGCTTCGGGGTTTGGACGAGAGAGTGCATCTGTTTTAACGCATTACCTTATGTACTAAAATATATCACGCACATTTGTTACTGCAGTATCACGCTCAATTGACAATACGCAGTAGAAGTCGCCGTAGCCGAAATCCGCACAGAGGACATCAATATTCACATAATTAGTTAGAAAACGACAAAACCGTATGTGAACTAAAATCTTTTAAACTTTCGCGACTTGTACACATATTAAATTATTATATAACGGGTCTACATCACGTATTATATTTAAGGAAAATGAAAATACCTTATTTGTTTGCCCGACGTTTTGATCTAATTAATCCGAGTCCGAGTTAATCCGTAACCACGGTCGGTGTAATTCGATCGAAACGTCGGGCAAACAAATAAGGTATTTTCATATTCCTTAAATATAATACGTGACGTAGACCCGTTATATAATAATCTAATATGTTTGTGAACTACTAAAAGTACTGCGAAAAGGAACGGTTATCTAGCGTAGAAATTATATGACTAAAGTCACCCCAACAGATCAAAGTAAATAATAATTTAGATATAAAGTACTAATAAGTACTGTCAAACATATTTTGTATCTATTACTAGTATGTTCGCTTTTATCAATGTGACATTTGATGTACCTGGTTATACATATATTGGTTTAAGTAAGTAGGTATCATTATGATCATCTGATGATGCTGATGCAAACCCATTAAGTCCCACTGCTGGGCTCGGGTCTCCTCTCCTCTAACTACAGAGCTGAGAGGGTTTAGGCCATAATCCACTCACGCTGGCCTAGTGCGGGTTGGTGGATCAGACACATTCATAGAATTTCTTCTAGGGTAAGTGGGTTTCTTCAGGATGCTTTCGTGCACCGTTAGCAGATGGTAAGTCATTTGACTAGTACATATAAATTCCACTAAGTGGAATCCACATTGGTACTGCCGGTCGGGATCGAACTCGGACCGCGTGATTTGCACGCCACCCGGTACCTTATCCATTCAGCCACCATCGCCTTATCAGTATCGCAGTAAGTAGGTATATTCAACATAATTATCTGATATTTACATACAGTGCTAATTACATACATTACATAGAGTGACAGCACTCTGGAAGAATGTAATATCTACAAATACTTTCACGGCCAGCCGTACACTCCTCAGATGACAGGTGTACGGCTAGCCGTAAAAATTGCATTAAGTTGCATAAAGCTTATGCGTAAATTTAAAAAATAGAAAAAAAAACAATTTGTTTAAATCAATAAACAGTACATAAAAGAACACAGTTCATGTGTTAACCTCATTTAAAGTTACACTAATATCTAATTTTAAAACTTTTATTCAATAAAATATTTACAACATATCTTATAAGAAAATAATATTTACAACTAAAACTAAAAATACAAAAATACCTTAATTAAATAGCGTCGAAAAATTAAGTAAAAATAAAAAAAAAATCTAATTATTATCATCCTTAATACGTCATTGTGTTACTATAGAAAGTTTTACTAAGATTTTTTTTACCAAAACCTTTTTTTCCCCATGGATTAAGAACATTCTACAAATAACATCGTTTGTTCGGAAAAGTATCCTCAGAAAAGACCTTAAACCTACTTTCGAAGTAAATTAATCCTTAACAAAAACATCGACCATACACATTTCCAGCTGAAAGGCGATAAACGCCCTTGTCCGTGAAATTACGGCGTTCGATCACTTTAATGTTTACTAAGTTTATCGCAATCATTGCTAATGGCCCGATACAGTATTATTGTTAGGCTTATCTAGATACGGATTACTGAGCCATATTATGCTAGATATTAATGAACTTTTTTAGTTTATGCAAGACGAGGGTTACGTGTGTTCGCCATTTTATTGTGAGAGGAATGCAGATCGTTCGCGTAGGATCTATGAAGAAATATTTCACTTTTTCTTCTATTGTGAAGTAAGTTTTGAATATTTTTTGGTTATATTTTATGGTGTATTTGAATATCAAAATAAAATCACTCGATAAGTAGAATAATTTTAAAAAAGGCAAGTATCAAAATGACATTATCTTTAAGAATAGCTTGCCTTAGTCTAAGCAGACAACATGAAATAGAAAATTTGAATTGATTTGATTAAGGAAAGTTCGTGGAAAGGAAAGAAATAAAGTAGATAAAGAGCAAAGAATATAATAATAGTATATGTTCTGACTTACTCATAGCTTACTCGTATTTTATTCTTTAAGACCTCATCTATTTATTAATTATAAATTATTACTGATAAGTCACATGGAGAATATGACTTATCTTTCATTATTATCCTAGCTTGTCATTTTTGTTAATTGGTAATGTCTTGGACATTCTCTCTACTGACTATCCGGAATACGCCTTTTACATCAAAAGCGTACTACTGTACTGTACTGTAAATAACATACCTAAGAGTAAAAAGTAAGAAATAAAAAACAGATAATAATAAATTCTCCTAGAAACGCGTCCTTCAGCAAAGGTTGGCTGCACCTCGCTGTCCAATGCTTCTTCGCCGTGATAACTGTGGCTAGTTTCATACTCATTGTGATGATGGCGATACCGAAGTATCCGGAGGTTCGACCAGTTCCCGATCGACACTCTCGATGTTATTCCATGAACTGCATGGTGTACTGCGATGGAGTTCCTTATTTCGGCAGATATGATGAAGATATCGTCCATAGTGTTTCGGTAAAGTATATTTTTTATTAAGCATTGCGTATCGCACTATGTACAAGACAAACACTATACACCCTCAGTTAGTAAAATAACATAAAACTTTTCACTATTATCTATACTTATAATCATCATCATCAGCAACCCATTAAGTCCCACTGCTGGGATATATTTTTATATATTATTTTTCACTATTATAAGTGAAATAGATGAAAATTGCAAGGTTATTTTTCTTCTTGCCGTAATTTTATATCTCCCAATTGCGGCTTCTTGCTGGGTTCAGGACTATGCTTAATTTAAACATATTTTTTTAAATTTAAATTTACTTTTGTACACGTTTCTTATTTGGATTATTTATTTTTGCAGAAATTACCAAATTCCTGCATAGGATTTTACTTAATACTGCACAACGGCATGTTTATTAATGAAACCCTGCTGACCAGCTCTTTTCCAAGGATGCGTCTACCAATCCATGAACTAGCCTTCCTTGGTGGAAATCTGAAGCATTTACCAACAGAAGCCTTCTTAAACCAATACGCGGCCACCATCAGAACTGTACTGTTTTTCGGAATAACTATCGAAACTTGGACCGCAGACAGCCTCGTTGGACTTTCAACTTTAGAAAATTTATACATCAAAAATTGTGAAATTGTTAATGTACAACCGCATGTATTTAGACCAGTTCATGATACATTAGAATCTCTTACAATAACTAACAGCAGTCATTGGGATCCCGCCAACATAACAGGAACAACAAAACTGATGCATCTAACCGTAGTCGATTTCTCAAATAACATATTTCGTGACGTGTTAAACAAACATAGTTTTGTTGGACTCGAACGCTGTAAAATACTATACTTAAATTCTTGCAAAATATCTGCAATCGGTGCAGGAGCTTTCGATTATTTGTACAATATTGAGACCTTGTTCCTTAATAACAATTTTATTGTAACAATACCAACGGGACTGTTCACTAATATTATAACAATGACGTATGCAAAGCCTAGAATTAATTTGCAGGATAATTTGTGGCGTTGTAATTGTTCTCAAACGGATCTTAGACAACTTGTTATCAAAGACATGTTGCTTACTGATCCCAATTGTGTTTCCCCTATACAATACAATGATAAGACTTTCTTTGAATTCGAATCATACTGTTCCGAAAATAGAACTGATGTGGAAGCAGCAAATCTAAATCCAACTACTATAAGTACACCTGAGCAGGAGCGAGTGGAAATTTCTGGCGTTGTGTATGTAAACAATGGTTGCTACATTGAAAATGAAGATTCTACAAGTAAAATTATGAAAGTTATGGCACCAGTTAATGATCATAAGTGCTCGGAAAGTACTATTTACAAAAGTATTATTCAAAATGTAACTACAAGAACCATCAGTGATGTATACAAAAACGATTGGATTAAGTTTACATTTTTCATAACAACTGGGTCACATTCGATAGTTCAATTAACAACTAAAGAAGCTAGTAAGTACGGTATTATGTGGTATCAGTCTACGTGTCCAAATGAAGTGTACTGTGTTAATATGGTCCCTGATAATTTAATGGTATACAATATTGATATGGCGGCTCGTTACATATTCTGCCCTGTACTACTAAGTTCCGGCTCTGTAGAAATGGATAAGTGCGTTAATTATGATCTGAGCAAATTCCATCAAAGTGAGAAAATAAGCAAAAAACTTTCGGTTTTTTTATATCTGAGTACTGGTGGAATATGCTTAGTATTGGGTGCTCTTTGTGTATATGCACTAGTTCATAGACATCCTAATCTGCTAAAAGGCAGCAAGAGAATTTTGTTTGTAAAACATAAAACTGTAGACGCGCTCGTTTTGCCACCGAAAGTTCCATTGAGAAATAATTTCGTAAACGAGGATACGAGCCTTGATGAAAAGAAAATTTTTACAGTTCCCTCTAACTCGTTTGACACGATGAAATTCAATAGGAGCAAATCGACAAGGAGTAGTAAAAGCAATGCACCTAGTTATATTTCTGCATTGCAGCCGACAGAAGACCAACTCGCAGAATGGCGAATTCGGAGCCATTTCACTAACGATGTCTCTCCCGAACTTTATACGTATTCATGGATCTGTAATACAGACTCTTTTCACTATATGGATGTTGTTGACATCGACAAAACTTATGAAAGCTTAAAGTGATTGATTAATTGCGACAGTTACAACAAAAACTCTTTCCCCTTATTAAAAAATATGGACTAAGTATTAAACCAGGTTTAAATTGACATTAGCCATTGTTTTAGTGTCAAAGTTGTCATTTTAAACCTGGTTTAATACTTATTCCTTATTTTATAATAAGGGGGTTAGTAATTTACCTTATATAATGTTTAGTATTTATAAGAAACTGTTTAAATATCCATTTATAAGTCCATTATGATTTGAGTAGTTGTTAGTAGGTTTAAGAATATGTAGCTTACCAAATTTAAAATGAGATTATATTATTACAAGTTAGAAGTATTTACCGCTTTTTATATTACCCATAAAACGTTTAGTTGAGAACGAATGATTACTGTACATTATGAACGAAGTAGTGTTCTCATTTTAAGACTTTATATCGTCTAGAATAAGGTACTAATTTCATCATCACTATTATCTTACAATAAGTAGGAGTCGAAGATTTATCTGAACAATTGAGATAGTAAGTGGGCCAAACTAATTATATAATTGATTTATCCGTGAAAGAAAAAATGTGCCAAAATATTTTATGAGTGAATTATTTTGTCAGTTTCAAAGTTGACATGTTTTTAGTCTAATATTTTTAATTTTGTATCATGTTGTTATGAATAAATATGTTATTTAATAATTTTATAGATAAAATACAATTGCATGTGTTAATTTTGTATACCTAATGTTATAAAGAATACATATTTTTATTAAACAATTTATAGATAAAATAAATGCATTTTTATTTTCCTACCTTAATAATCCGAAAAATATTTTTTCTTTTATATTACAAAACAGTATAACAATATTAAAATATACCTACCAAGTAAATTTACACGAATTCCAAGCGAGTGAAGTCGCGGGAGAAGCTCATTTTCAATAGTTTATAGCTTTCTGAGCTCGCAACAACTAAAATGTATCCACTGTATATTAGTGGCAGTCAAATGTGAGTGTCCTCGTTGTGAATCAATCTGTTACAGCTGTTTCTCACAGTGCGGCCGCGCGCTGCCGAGACGTGCATTGTCTTACCCATTGGACGATAGTTCTATTTTTGTCCGCATTTAAAAACGACTGTAGGCCTAGAGAAAATCAATTAGTAATCACGTGTATCATGACCTTGATTCTGTTACTGAAAGTGACGAGTCGTACGTTTCGACGTTTTCATAAACACAATCTTAGAAAACAAAAGTTTTTTTATTTAATTTTTATGTTTGAAAACAAAAAAATATGATGGTTATTTTAGCATGTTCGTGTTAATCTGAAGTTTATACTGTTTCCTGTAAAAAATCAACAAAATCCATACAGTTGTATTACACACAAAATTTACAATGAAATGTATAATTATGCCTGGATGATTTATTTTTAACCGAAAATGTAAGAAAATTAGACAAGTTGCATGTTATAAAATAAACATTGAACTACTAGAAATGAAATAAAACATTTTTATATACTAGAGCTACTAGAAATTAAACGTAAATAATTTGAAACATAAAATACTTCAACGCTGTGGTTCTTCAGACCTCTTAAGACCAACTTATATTTCATCTTTCTTATTTCATTACTTATAAAAATATAATATGACGGGTTCTGAGAAGCAAAAACCTTTTATTTCTGTCTTAATGTTGAGAGCTTTCAGAGAATATTTACCTTTATTACGGTGCTTATTTCAATTTTTATGGCAAAACAAAAAATGGCAACCATTATCTGTCATTGGCGCTAAAAGTCAAAATTAATGTCTTTCTTTCTAAAACTTTTTTCTTTATTTTGTTTTCTCATTAAATTTGTAATTGAAACTTTTGATATATTTTTCACACAATAAGCTGATTAGTAACAGTATATAATAATATTAATCCTTTAACTGCTTAAGTCGGATTAATCTGACAAATATTTTCGTGTCCATTTCGCCAGTGTATATTTATGAACTAATACCCTCCCTCATCAAAATAATCCTTCCATTAGGAAAATGTAAATAATCATTTACAATTTAATACACTTCAATAGATAATAAGTCTGGCAGTTAAAAGGTTAAAGCATGATAAAGAAAATAAGCATGTAGATAATAAAAATAGACGCAAAAAGTTCGATGTTTTTACGTTTTTACCAACAATGTCGAAGCTGAAATTCCAGTCTCAATAAAAGCAACCGTAATAAACTGTCACTTTATTTTTCATCCGTAAACTTTAATCTTTCCGTCGTAGCTAGAAAGCCTTTTGTTTTGCATGTCGAGAATCCAATACTTCTTTAGAAGTCCATAACTGACACGCAAATTTCCAAATCCTTGTACTACGACGTAAAATATGAGATCCTTTCAGCATTTGTCTGAGCTCTTTTCAATATTTTAAATAAGGATGAGGAAAGTCACGGTACAATTTATTTCAAAGGTGGTATCAACTTTTATTACGAGCTTTAAAATTCAGAATATTACAAATGGCAGTGATATTGAAAATTGAATATTAATATTATACGGCTAAGAAATGTTCTAGCGTAGCATATAAAGTTACAAAGTATCTTTTTAACAGTGTTATAGTAACTATTATTACAATGATATTTAAATTAATAATACAGCTTAAAATTCTTATTCGAAATAACGTATTGTTGTAGCTTGCAAGACAAACAGCTTTGTTGTCAAGATAAATGTAATGCCATTTGGAACTATAAACGAATAGTTCTATCATTTTAATAATGTGTATTTGTAAGATCAGACTCTGTTGGCGTCATTGTTAAACTTTTAGACGTAAGTGTGTCCTCTTCGCCAATGAAATCAAAACATGTTAATCCGTGAAAGCATGAAATAATAATTGAAATTATTTTTGATTGGACTCATTCTAAAATTCATATTACTTTTATTTGAATAACACAATGGGATGAACTTCAATAAGAAATTGAAATTTTATGTCTAAGTTATAAAAAGTTTTAAGTTTTCTGTAAACCTTAAGATACAGTAAAGTCGCGCCCGTCATCCTTTATTTGGCTATTGCTCAGCTCTTATTAGCCGTAGCGTGATGATGCCTAAAGCCTTCCTCGATAAATGGCCTATACAACACTAAAATAATGTTTAAAATCAGACTTTTTCGTTTTAACGTTGTTTTAGGTACGTTACCCTTTCTTTCTTTCGCATTGTTTACTTACCTTACTGTCGTGTACTATGAAAACTCTTGTCAACATATTGTTTCTTTTGTTATCTTTATGTTTCAGTATTATTTTTTATAACACCTCGTACATTATAATTTAAGTCGGCTTAATGGAGGTGAGAAGGCAGTATTTTCTGACAGATACGACTGACCTTCAAAAAATGAGCGGATCTTTTTTTTTGTAGGCCGGTAAAGCATATCTATGACACGTTGCTTACTCGCTTGCCACCTCTTTTTTATAAAAAATATTTCAAAAAATAATAAAATAAATTCCTCGATTCTAAAAACTCTCTCAAAGGGTTTAAAATTAATGATTGATGCTCAGGAAATAGGAGATATTGTGTTTTACTATTTTATGCACCAAAGTTTATGATAAGTCTTTACTTTTGTCGTCTCCTTTCCACTTTATTAAGTTTGTTTTAACAAATAATGTAAAATTGGTTTATATTAAAACTAAAACTAAATAAAAGACAGCTGGACCGATTTTGCTAATTCTTTTAATGTATACTTTTCTTGACGACTCACTAGTAAATAATAAATTTAATTTTAAACAATATTATTTATACCATGGGAAAATAATTGGTACAGCAACACTAGAAGCCAACAAATGAAACAGAAAGCGATCTAAATCACTCGCCACATTACAATTGCTTATCAAATAAAATATTAAATTCACCTTTTGTATTATCATGGCGCTAACAATAGTTCGAAACGAACTACAATTGTATTGGCAGCCCTCGTCCCGGCAAACAATGCACTTGGCAGTGACATTGTTGGGTTGGCAACTAGCAATGACTTCGTCACTTTGGGAACATCAATCATTCATGAGAAATGACCTACATTGAAGTTCAATGAAGTTCCTATTGTTTTTATTAGAACGAATTAATTATCACAAAATCGGTGGCTGTGGCGGAAATTAGGTGAGGCCTATGTTTAACAGTTGACAGGACGTCGTTGGGCTGATATGATAATGATGATGATGATGATGAATTAATTATTGTTAGTTATGATAATTGGTATTGGATACAGCAATGATTTTATTTATAAAAACGAGTCTATATTTACAATATCTATCTATATTTATCTATGTCTATATTTCGTTGATTTGTAATATAGTTTTTATAAAATTGTCATTGATTTATCCAATTCTAATATTAACATAACTTTTTTTAAATGTCTCTACCAATAGAAACTTAAGGACAAAACCGATAATATACTTTATTTTTATAAGTCCCTTTGGACGGTAGCAGACTAAGTTAATGCTCACGTAAAGGTAGTAATTTGGCTTAACTCAACGTAAACAGGTACCCAACGTAATCTGTGCAGGCAAATTGTAGTACAAAGAGTATGAGCAAACACAGTGTCCTCTCTTAATCCTCTTACTTTATTTGTTCGATGAACCGGAAATTCAAAACGACTGTATAGAGGTACTGAAAGATGCACTGCAAACTTCCAAACCATAGTAGCAGTAAGAAACTATAGTAGTAGTAGTAAGAAAGTAGCGTCAATAATGCGCAGAGTAAGGGGGAGCACCAACAGCATCTTGAGGGTATTTGCAGAGAGGTGGAATGGGCCTGCCATGGGTAGGTTCATCAAGCTCCACGTCTTACAGGGCTTGGTGAGGCTGCTTATGGTAGGGTTTTGTATTAAGTTACGTACTTACTAACATTGTTTTAAGAAATGTAACTAACAAACTATGGGCAATGTGTCTGACAATAAATGATTTTATTTATTTTTATTTATTTATTTATAATATATATATATATATATATAGCCATATTACCAGCTCAACGAAGTTCATCTGAAGTTCGTTCGTCTATACACGGGGCGAAAACCATTTCTCATGAAAAGACGGGTTTCAAAATTACAAAAGAAAAAGGTAATGAGCTAGTCAGTTAGATGGCAAGTCAAAACTATGAAATTTCAAACATACATATGCACATTTGTATATAATATACATAGGTGTGTACATTACTTATTATTTATTAAGCCTTTATAGCTGAAAACTAAATTTATCATAATTCAAAACCTTAGATACAAAGGTCAAATTACGGATCAGCAAAGTACTAATATCGACTAGATCTACACAGAAATAAATCAGATAAAGATTGATACAACCATACTTTTTTTAATAATAGGTCTAAGTCATTAACCCGAAATAAAACCAGTCCATTCAGAAATTGACAGTGATTGTTCATTTACGTGAATATTATTATGAATCATGAATATTGAGATATATTTTTTGTGTAATGTTATTATCATATTATTATACGGTGTTTCGCGGAATGACTACGTAGGTTGATGTAAGAGATATACTTTGATAATGAGAATTTTTTTGTAGTAAAATTTTTGAGTTTCAAAGTACACGTTGGATCACCTCAAATATAACGTAGGTCAAACATGTAGGTATATATGTACATGATGTTATAAGATAAGATAAGATAAGATAAGATCAATTTATTTGTCACAACATATGTACATGATGGTGTTATATAATATAATAGTTTCAATATGTTCTGTCTCTTTCAAGACATGCAAATATAAGAGTTATAATAATTTCACTGGCACTGACTTGCATGCAATAGACAAAAATACATTTATTAAATTATATTGATTAAATTACATTTATTGACATTAAATGGATAGTTATAAATTAATTCAAATTACTTGATTGGACAAAATAAAATTGTAAAATTATCATAATATGTATTAGTAGTCAATATAATGTCTAGAGAAAAATGTCAAAAATTATAATGTCAATATTTGCAATAATGTCAATAGATAGTATACTGTCACAATAAAGAGCAATGTCAGTTAAATTAATTAATAGTAATACAATAATGCCAAAAATTCAGCTTTATCGTAATTGCTTATCATTACTAGCACTATGAAAAGCAAACAACTTGACCCGAGTAACTCAAAACGCTAACATTTGTAAAACTTGTAGTAGATTTATATAGCATAATTTTCTGTAAATGAATAGGAAATAATAATAATAGTTAAAACTAAAACTAATTTAAGTACTCAACAAAATAATACTTTTACATCTTTGTTCCTACTTGGTGCGAAGTCTGAAGGTAGTTCATTCAGAATCAATAGCAGAATCGATTCCAATGGTTTTTGTACAATGTTATATTTTTTGTCAAATTTTATCAAATTTTGAAAGTTTGAGCGTTGTTCGAGTATCAATGGCCGCCTAACGCCTTGTGCCATATTGTCTACTCGCAGCAATAAATAAATAAATAAGTACTAAATAAAAATACTTATAACATATATAATAACTTCGTGAAGATTAATTGTTTTAATTTTTTTTTTTTTCGACTATGTAATAATTTTATTGAGTTATAATATTAAACTAAATTTAAACAATAATATTTACTAATAAAGACTTAGATTAAAATTTTAAAATTTAGATTTTTCTAATCTGATTCTGCAGATAAAATGATGTTTGGGGTGTTTCAGATTTCATACTGACGGGAAATATTGTCGAGTAATTTAGTTAACTTAATTAATTATTTTAATAGTTTATTAAATTGTATAACGGCCAGCGATGAAGAATTTTTTTATTGTTTATTTTGTTCTGCTTCACATCGCTGACTGTTGTTTCTTTTTTTTTTCTCGTCCGTTCAATAGCCGAAATATGTACAGACAAATCATAAGAAAACCTATAATTGGCCATACCATTATGTTACCTTTTTAGTTTATAATATGTATATCGCTGTTGGTTTTGAAAATAAATAAATAAATTAAGAAATTCACTTATAGTATAATAACATTTGGAAACCAGTAACGATTTTACATAGCGTTTAAATTGATTCATATTAAGCTCTTTGCATGAGTTAGGTAGCTTGTTGTAGAGTTTTGGCGCCATACAAAATATACTCTTGCTCAGGAGAGTGGTCTTAGTTTTATGCATTCGTAGTCTATGACAGTCACGGCGGTTGCGGATAATTACATCTGATAATTTTTGAAATAAGTGTGGATTAGACTTCACAAACACTACTGTCTCATAAATATATAAGCTCGGTACCGTTAAAATTTTGTGTTCAACAAAATATGGCTTACAAGTATCTGTGACTTGTAGCCCAAACATGACTCTTATGCACCGCTTTTGTAGTTTAAATACAATTAAATTATGAACAGAATTGCCCCAAAACATAATACCATACCTTAATATGGATTCTATGGTACCATGATAAGCAGTCAACAAAGTAGGTATATTTACTAGCGGACCAAGTTTATAGAGAGCATATGATCGGCTGCTTATCTTTTTGGAGAGTTCGTCTATATGAGCTTTCCAGTTCAACCCCTCGTCTATGACAAGTCCAAGAAACTTAGCATCATTCACTGTATTTACAATGCAGTTGTTATATTGTACGTTAACTTTGTACGTTAACGTTATATATAAAATATTTATTTTTCAAACAATGAATGACACAAGAATCGGAAATATTCGTAACCTCGATATTCAAGTGGTTGATTAATTTAATTCGTAATATCAAAATTGACCAATTGGATTTGAAATGCGAGATCCCTCATCGTCGCGTGATCACTGTGTATTGACAAAAATAATTGTAGAAAGTGAAACAGAAATGAAGCATTTGCCACTTTCTTAGATTGCTGCAGTAATTTAAATCATTACAGTGCACTATCACAAACTACTTAGATATACTACGATACTAAGAACAAACTAATATTTGCGCTTCAAGCCTGTCACAACTTCTACATTTAAAATTCATACGAACTTTTGCCACACCATGCACTTGCAGACGGAAAATTTCTAGAAAATATTTCTTTTTCTTTTTAAAATTGTTTTACTCGCTGCTTGCCTCATAAATTTTATACTGAGTATAAACTTTTGTTTTCACACGCACTCCACCATTATAATGTTAAAAGGAAAACTTCCTTTCGTAGTTTTAACTTGTGGTTTAGATTATGAGATTTAAAGTAATTTTGAAAAAAAAAAATGGCAACCTATGAGTATGAGTATGTTCCACTGCTGGGGAAGAGTGTCGGTGTCGGTAAGATAAAGTGAGTCCCTATTACCTAAACCATTGTGGGACTTTTTTGTATTCGACGGCCTGTTGCTGTTACTGGATACCGCAACCGGCCTTTGATGACCTTTTGAGGTCTCGGGTTCAATCCCCGGGTCGGAACAAATATTTATATGATCTGCAAATATTTGTTTCGGAGTTCGGGTGTATTATATGTATGAATTTAAAAATATCTATGTATTATTGAATAAAAAAGGACTCTCCATAAAACTATTTATTTTCAATAAAACAGTAAGTAATTTCTTAAATAATACTTTCTTCGTGCTACAAAAAGGCCAAAACGCGTTACCTACTATGATAACCTAATTTGATGAAAACAGTCACGTATGTACCATTTTTCTATAACTAAAATGTTGGGATAAAATACGTCTAACATTTTTAGATAAGACATCAACCAAATTTTAGAGTTATTTGGAAATAATATACGCGTTTATTTACCAAAATTAATACTTTTAGAAGTACGTGTCTTCACAATTTTTTTTGGAACCAGGATCCAGATCCATAAAGTTCCTTATAAAATAAATTCGCCTTGGGTTTGTGCATAACTTATTTTGCTTGACATTTCGATCAGATTATACTAATCGGTCGATCGGCTGATATTTTACTTCATAAGGGCCCCAAAGATTAACAGTTCATCGGACGATATCGGCCTGTCGGGTAAGAGTGAAAGGTCACCTATCGTGATTCGCAATAGTCACATGAATATTGAGGTATATACCTACACAGTGAAATGGTAATTAGTGTGGTCCTTTAGATCTTCGGAAAATACCAATACGAAAATACATAGTGAAAATGACACAGTACTACAATATAAGTAATATGTAGGTATAGCATGCACAATTTATTTGATAGCATAAACTATGTTGCTATTGAACAAGCAAGAACGTACCAGTTATAAATAATTTGACGAATATATTCACGCTATTAATTGCGGAACACCTGTACCCGTGATTAGGGTACGACTAGATGAAACATTAATTGGATGTGGCTGCCCGCTGCGTCTGAGCATGCCAAGCCGTCCAGACGATCACGCGAATGACGTCACTGTGACAATACATTAACAGTACAAGGAAATAGTTCCCAACATACCTTTAGAAAATTTATTGTATTTTACTCTCTATCCCTCTCTCTTTTCTTTATTTATGTTTCGTATAGTAGTTTTCTAAATATATTTAAATTAGAACCACTTTAATTGCTACACAACTGAGTGCTTAATCCAACGTGTCGATTATTTCTGAACGATTCCTACTGATTTCTTGAAGAATTTTGAAGTTTTAAAAATTTCGTGTTGATATTGTGAAAAATCTAAAGTATTTTAATAATTTAAACTTGCATTTGTTACAAAGGGCTGTTTAGATTATTTGGATTTTTACTACCAATCGTTATTTTCTTATACTTCTAATACGTATAAAGAGGAAACTTCCTAACGATGACACAACTTTGCTTTACCTGATACGAAGAGGAAATAGGTGGCGTTATCATCATCACCATCATCATCATATCAGCCTAATGCCGTCCACTATTAGTTCGCTGTGGCGGAAATTAGGTTAAGCCTACATAATTCCGCCACAGCGAGCGAATAATAGGCTAAATTCCCTCCACACTCTTTGGAGGAGACCTGTGCCCAGCAATGGGACGTTTATGAGTATTTATGATAATGATGAAGAGACAATCTAGGTTAACATATTTTATCTCAAAGTTACTCAAAAGCCTGTTGACTTTGTTCCTGTTCATTTGTGGATGTACGAAGACCAGAAGTAACTATTTATATAACTGTCACTGAAGTTACCTCTAAATATGGTCTAAGATTCCACTAAGGAATATATACCCTCATCTGTTATTTATTTGTGATATGAAATAAATGATAGATGATATTCACATTGTCTTATTGCAAATAGGTTGCCTAGTTAAATCGCGCCCGGATAATACTAATATCGTGCGCAAAGTTTTTTGTTGGAGATGTTTCCAGTATGGTGGAATTAGATTGGAGTCCATACCTTTTATTTTTTTCATAAAGTGCTCTCATCAATTATTTAGTCGAAATCTGTTCTTATCACTAATAAATAACAGATGAGGGTATATATTCCTTAATGGGATCTTGTACTAATATTATCATAACCAGTGTCGTGGATTCAATACTTATAACAACGACATTTTTTTAAATTTGTACAGTCTCCGCAACTCAGGGTTATCTCCCTAGTATGGAAATTATTGTTATTCACTTTATATTAATACATACAGTATGTATTTAACTACATTCTAATATTAGTCACGGAGTATAATGGTTTCAACAACATAACTTTTAAATTTTAATAGTATTTCTCAAGAGACAATAAATTAGTTATATAATTTATTTCAATTGATATTAGATATTCTATTTCCAATGCAGCCTAATACCAATACATATTAAACAACGGGCTTTTAAACTGTTATTGAAAGCCAGCCGAATTCGAAATATATCATTGGATAAATATCTCGTAAAAGGTCCCCAGGGCGCTGTATTTTGTATTCCCCGATACTGTTATCAACAGTAATAAGTATTTAATACAGGAATGGCTTTGTAACTATTTTAAAATCATGCTGTCATGGCTTGTCAATTTACAAAATGAGATGGTCAAGTTTCTGTTACAACGGAACCTAGGAACTTGAAACTTTTCTGGCAGCTCAATATTACTATTGTTTGCATAGAATTATTTATTTTTAAAGATGTTTAACATAGAATGAAATGTGTCGCTCTTATTTTTAAGTATACATCAATCTTGTATCGTGTGCTGATGTTTTTAATAGAATTTATTTGGAAATGTACTACATTTTATTTATATAACTTGTGTTGTAACAATAATGCTCCATTTGGTGTCCAAATAAAATACAATGTGTTTTTATTTACTTCTATTTTTATCCCTAAGCTTGTCTTTCATTAGTCGTAAGAGGCAACAAAAGCGATGTGGCTGAATGTATAAGAGGCCGGCGTGCAAATCACGCGGTCCGAGTTCGATCCCGACCGGCAGTACCAATGTGGATTTCACTTTGTGGAATTTATATGTACTAGTCAAGTGCCTTACCATATTCCTGCTAACGGTAAAGGAAAACATCGTGAGGAAACCAACATACCCTACAAGAAATTCTATGAGTATGTCTGATCCACCAACCCACACTAGGCCAGCGTGAGTGGATTATGGCTTAAACCCTCTCAGATCTCTAGTCAGATAGAGACCCGAGCCCCGCAGTGGGACTTAATGGGTTAGTCTTGATTGATTGTCTTGAAGAGGCTACTACTATGGAAATGATTAAAAGAAAAAAAAAAAACAAATCTTAAATACTAACGCGTCTTGCCATGGTGGTAATACTAGGCTAATCCTCCTTTGAGTAGAGAGACCAGTGGCCAGTTAGATGTAATTCGTTCTTAGGATGATAGAACTCACTTCAAATCTACCTATAGGTATAAGCTCTATATCGCGGAGGATTTATCCATTTATAATTATAGTTCGTCTCGGAGAACAGACAAAATAATAGTATTCAAAATAAAGCTTTAGGATACTGTAATTACGGTCTATACTTAAATTGCACATATACTTAGAAATCCATCTTGAAAATTCTTTTCAAATATAAAATAGATCATAGTTCAATGGCTTAAAGTTACAAAAAACTCGATGAACTTAAGTGTGTACTACAATCATTTGAAAAAAACTTGCATATTGTGTTATTAACAGAGACATGGATCAGATCTGAAGAACAGGCTAAACAAATGAATATAGGGAATTATTTTCATTACTATAATATAAGACCTGACACCATAGGTGGCGGTGTTTCTATGTATATACATAACGATTTAAAACACGAATTAACACTAGAATCTTATATTGGAGGAAACAACTTTTTATGGGTTCACCTTCCCAAGTATGCGCTAGAAATTGGAGTTATGTATAAACCTGGGCACACAAATTTCCAAAATTTTCTTGAAATCTATGAGTCACAAATATTGCAAAAGAAAAGAGCCATTGTTTTTGGCGATACCAACATTGACCTACTGAACTCTGATAGTAAAACTAAACTTTACAGTTCTATGCTAACTGAGTCGGGTTATGAAATATTAAACAAAAAAGACGCGAAGTTCTGTACTCGGGAAACAGATACTACTAAAACTATCATAGACCATGTTACCACCAATCTGAGGGAGAGAAAATTTCATCTTTCAATAATTGAGTCCTCTTTATCTGATCATAAGAATATCTACGTCGAACTTCAGAGAACTTTACCTCCACCGAAACAGAAGATTGCATATGAGGCGATAAATTTCGAGAAACTATATGAATTGGTTGAATTAACACCACTGATAAACGATACTCATGACTACATGCGATTATATGAATTTATTAAGAAAAGTATAACACATAGTACAGTAGAAAAATTTAAAATAATAAATCAACCAAGGAAGGTCTGGATCAACAAGGAAATACTAACTAAAATCAATGAAAGGAATCGGATTTGGAGCAAATTAAAAGATGAACCTTATAACGAGAAACTAATGAGAGAGTTTAAAACCAAGAGAGATAATTTAGTACAAACAATAAAAAATACAAAAAACCGATACTACTTTAATGAATTTAAAAAATGTTCTCATAAACCCAAGAAGATGTGGAAACTAATTAATACCCTATCAAATAACAAAATTGTAAATAACTGTGCTCCCCCTAAATTAAAACTAGAAAATGGTTTAACTATTACAGATCCACTGGAGATATGTGAAGCTTTCAACAACTTTTTCGCGAATGTTGGTACACAACTAGCAAATAACATCCCATCTAAATACCACAATAATGACACTTACACACTACCTATAATGGATACTAAAGATGATTCCAATAAATTATTAAATTTTTCGTTGTGTACTGTTGCTGAAGTATCAAAAATTATAGATAATCTGGATCCTAACACTAGCACCGGTATTGATTGTATTAGTACAAAAGCACTTAAATGCATAAAAAATTTCATAATAGAAAATTTATGTGATTGTCTAAACGAACTATTCCAAAAAGGACTTTTTCCCAACAATTTGAAAATCGCAAGAGTGACACCAATATACAAAGCTGGCGTAAAGTCAGACCCAGGTAACTATCGACCTGTCTCAGTACTACCCGTTCTTTCCAAAGTACTCGAAAAACTTATTTATAATAGATTAGATAATTATCTTGAAAAAATTAACTTTCTGTATCAACATCAATATGGGTTTCGCCCCAAATCAAATACACTGAATGCGACTGTAGACTTAGTTACTACGTTAAAAACCCAGATTGATAAAAAACAAATGGCACTTGGCGTTTTCATTGATTTAAAAAAGGCGTTTGATACAGTCAGCCATCCGTTGCTTATAAAAAAACTTGAGCGTATTGGTGTAAGCGGAAGTGCTTTAAAAATGTTGGAATCATATTTATCAAACCGGTCACAAATTGTCAAAATTGGAGATCATCAAAGTAGCCCACAGGCTGTAACATGCGGAATCCCACAAGGCTCAATTTTAGGACCTCTTTTATTCCTTGTCTATGTCAATAACATCTGTCAGACTGGCTTGAAAGGTCATTTATCACTCTATGCAGATGATACATGCCTATTTTACTTTGGAAACAACATTAATGATGTGATGCAAACAGCCCAAAACGATCTGAATCTGTTGTACAATTGGTTCCAATATAATCTGTTGACTATTAATATATCCAAAACTTCTTATATAGTTTTTAGTGCCAAAAATAAAAAAATAGTTATTGATGAAAAGCTAAGCATAAATGCTGAGATTTTGCACAGCACTAATCAAGAAAAATATCTTGGATTGATACTGGATAGCAGATTGACTTGGAACGCACACATACAAAACATTCAGAGTAAGCTTTCATCATTATTGGGCTCTTTGCGTAACATTGTGGGTTGTATTCCAGAAAAGACCCGTCTCCTAATCTATAATGCTTTAGTTAAACCTCACCTTCTTTACCTCATCGAAGTATGGGGCAGCGCATCTAAAACTAATTTAAAACCAATTCAGATACTACAAAATAAAATAATAAAAGTCTTATACCATTATAATTACCGAACACCAACTAAAACTATATACACAGAAACTAAAATCATGAACATTAATCAATTATATACGTACACTACATGCATTCTTATCTACAAAATAATGAACAATCTCACACACTCACATTTAACATTTACAACAAAGGGTAACTCACTCACAAGGTACTCATCACGCCGCGCAAATCATCTTATTCGTACTACCGCAAGAACCAACTATGGTAAAAATACAATAACTAATGTGGGAGCAATTATATAATAAACTTCCAACTGATGTAAAAGAAGCTAGTTCACTAGGTATTTTTAAGCGAAAGTTGTTTGCTCATATTTCTAACGACGCATCATTTCTCTGATGAGTTCTTTTTCTATTGCTATTAGCGTTAAAATTACCTTAAATAACCTAAAAATTAAAAATCTCAACTTAAATTATTTCATAAAAAAAAAGAGAAAAAAAAAAAATTATATAATAATAAAAATATTAATATTATTTTTTGTAGTAATATTAAATTATTGATAACTGTACTAATAAACAATAACAGAAAATAATTTATCATTATGCCTTCAAATACTTAATAAGATTGTAACTTGGACCACAACAAAACTTAGGAATGTGAAGCAAACACTTATTGTATGATTAAATGAAATAATTTTTCTGTTGTTAACTTTTTTAACTACTACCCGCACTGGGTTAATGTTTTATTTTATATTAAATTTTGTTATTTTCATGTAAGTGACATATGTCTGAATGAAAATAAAGTTCTTTAAACCGAAAGTTTTATTTTGAATACTGTACAAATTGGCTCTAAGCCGGTCTTTATGAAAGGAGATTTAACCGAACTCGGAAATATAAATTATATAATATATATATAATAAATTAACAGAATTCTGAATATCTATATTAATATTAATATTCTACCACATTCACACAGCGCCATCTAGTCCCAAAGTAAGCAATTATATTTGCTTGTGTTATGGGTACTAAACAAGTGATATACTACTTAAATACATTTTTTTTTAAATACATACATATTATAGATAAATTACACCCAGACACAGAACAAACCTTTATGCTCATCACACAAAGATTTGTCCTGGGTGGGGATCGAACCCATGACCTCCGGCTTAGCAGTCAGGGTCACTAGCCACTAGACCAACAGGCCAGTCAATATAGACTGAACAACACGGAATGCAAAAAATGTTAAATCATGGCTTTAAAAGTACAGTTTTTTTTCAGAAAAAATAGTGTAAGGACCATCATCATCATGTCAACCCATATACGTATACCATATACGTCTCACTGCTGGGCACGGGTCTCCTGCAAGGAATGTGGTGGGAATTTTGCCTACTACCACGCTGACCAGACGGGTTGGTATACTATTTTTTTCGAATTTTCCTTTTCTCGCAGTGTATAAGGTTACTCGCTTAGTCGCCTCTTACTAGTGATATGATGAATTCTGAATCGTCACTACACGGATATAACTAAGGACCATAAAGAGATTATTACTATCACTTATTTGTTTCCGGGATTGGTTTATTCCACTTGATACAGATATTATTATCAGCAGGCAGACTAATAACTCTCCATTGTTTACAAGTTGTGAACAACTGTTGTTTGACAACGATTTTGTCATGGCGAAATTGGTATTCTGTTTAAACGTAAACGATTTATGACATACTAAACATATTGGCAAGCGTTGAGAGATAATTTCCATTCATTCAGATTATTATTAGGTGCGAAATCCACATCGTCACCCAGTTTCTATAAGTAGTTCCAATAAGAGAAATGAAAATTTAAAATAAAGTGCAGTGGGGCTACTTGAAGCAACTATTATAAGGCAGTATCACCATTTCACTCGCACGATGTATAAAGAGGTGTGAGTGAAAACGATCGATGCCAACATATTGTCGTATGGTAATTGTATAAAATAGTCCCACTTTACAGTAAAATTAAGTTTAAAAAAAGCTTTATCTACCAAAGGTTTAATGTATGTGGTAATAGTACATTATGATATAAGTGCGGTAAGTTGATAATTACAGCCGAGGCGATATTGCTAGCCCGAGCCGCAGACGAAGGCTACAAGAAAGCAGAGGCTATAATTATAAAGCGCACGTATGTCCTACGACGTTTTATAACATATTTGCGAGGAAATAAATAAAACTTGGACTTTCTTAGAAAAAAACAATACAGCGAAAAGAAAAAGGGCGCGGAATAATTTTTACTTGTCACAAATTATCATTAGCGCTTTTTTTTAAGGCAAAGGCACAAAAACAGTTAGTATTACTAATTAAGTAAATTAATATTTTTGTGATTTATTACAGATAAATGGTTGTAATTTATGGTCTAAATTAATTAAGTTAAAGAATTAAATGTTTATTTTATTTATAATATAATAATTATTTTATATCCCGAAGTTAATTTTATTCATAAAAATATGTTGACCACTTTTCTGACATTAAAACTCTTTGCTAAGATTTAAAGAAGTACCGTTCGTTTTAGACGGAGCATCTTAATTATTAGTCTGTGATCTTGATAAACCGTGCGTTTTACATTACATTACCGCACAAGTGCGTAATGAGATACATTACGATATTGAAATTGGTAAAATAAGAGACCCTTTACGAGCAAATGTGTTATAATAGTACATTATGATATAAGTGCGGTAAGTTGATAATTACAGACAAGGCGATATTGCTAATTGATAATTATCAAAGCGCACGAATGTCATACGACGTTTTATAACATATTTGCGAGGAAATAAATAAAACTCTGACTTTCTTAGAAAAAAAAACAAATACAGCGAAAAGAAATAGCGCGCGGAATAATTTTTACTTGTCACAAATTATCGATGCGCGGGCATCAGCGCTTTTTTTTAAGGCAAAAACACAAAAACAGCCAGTATTACTAATAAAGTAAATTAATATTTCTGTGTTTTAGTACAGATAAATGGTTGTAATTTATGGTCTAAATTAATTAAATTAAAGAATTAAATGTTTATTTTATATAATTATATCATAATTATTTTATCTCCCAAAGTTAATTTTATTCATAAAATTTTGACCACTTTTCTGACATAAAAACTCTTTGCTAAGATTTAAAAAGTAGGTACCGTTCGTTTTAGACGGAGCTCCTTGATTATTAGTATGTGAGCATGAGAAGCCGTGCATTTTACTTTACATTACCGCACTAGTGCGTAATGAGATACATTACAACACTGAAATTGGTGAAATAAGAGACCCTTTACGAGCAAATATGTTATGAAATAAGAGACCCTTTACGAGCAAATATGTTATAAAATATTATTATTACTATTCTATGAAAGATTTCTACTTAGGAAACAGCGATGGAAGCAAAAACCTTGCACTGCATTACGATTAAATCATCCAAATTCCATACATCATTTTTATGGCATAACTCCAGTCGTTAGTGTTCAACATGTATAATTTAGGGTGTTTCCAAAAACATTGATAAAGCCTCTATAATAGCCATTAATTATGGTTAAAGGACGATGGAAGTGGATTTGGATATCGTTTATTTGGTATCTTAAGACGAATTTGAGTAAGTATATGTGTAAGTTTGAAGATTTCGGTCAGTAGTTCGTCAGTAAATTTTTTATTGCGTTTTACTTTTTTGATTAGCTATGGTGGCCGAATGGATAAGTGACCGGCATGCAAAACATGCCGTCGGAGTTCGATTTATTCGGTACCAATGTGGACTTCACTTTGCGGAATTTATACTTATGTACTAGTCAAGTACATAAGTAGTACTTACTTACTGAAGGAAAACATCGTGAGTATACCCTAGAAGTAATTCTAAGTGTTTGTCTGATCCACCAACCCACATTAGGGTAGGGTGTATGAATTATGGCAGTGGGACTGTGTGACTAATGGATTGCTGATGATGAAAGTTTTTTGAAACAAGTATGCCCGGTTGGTGGTATTAGGTTCGACCCCTATTGCATGGAACTTAACATGGAGAGAAGACACTGGTTTCTGAAACACAGCTTATGCTAGTTCAGGAGCCAGGGTATTCACTATATATGTATTTTTTATGACATTTTTTTTTTAATAACTGGTGAAGTGTTGGCATCATGTACCTCTGACTACTCCTTCGGGGAAAAAGGGTGATGCTATGTTGTTGAATATAGTTGTTTCTATACGTTGTGGCAAAAAAGAAATCACAAAGTATATAGGGTGTTCAAGAAAACAGGACACATTTGAATATAACATAGTACAAACTGAGCACAATCTTATCCATTAAATGACCGATTTTATTTGCTAAAAAATATCAGGTCTTCATATTGACCAGCAGGTTATGAACATAAAATAGGAAAAAAAAAACTTTTATTTTGTACAACTATCATCAGTAATTTTAGGTCATAAGCAACCCATTACCGCACAATTATACACAAAATAATTTTTTCATGTATTGTTTTTTGTATGAACCCGCACTAGGCCAACGTGAGTGGATTATGGCCTAATCCCTCTCAGCTCTCTTGTTAGAGTATAGGAGACCCGAGCCCAACAGTGGGACTTAATGGGTTGCTGATGATGATGATGATTAAATATTAGGTAAAATATAACAGTAGCGGTTAAAAGCTTAATAATGGTGGGTGAAGTGATTGCCATACAACTGTTAAGATATTATACATTTATTTTATCCACAGCAAAACCTTTCATGTTAGGTTATTGAATTATTAAAAAGGCTTACACCGCCCTGATTTTTTTATAAAACAAAAAATTCACTAAGTAATGATTAGAATACAAAAGAACCGCAAAATCACTCAAGAAATCAGATACAGTCAAAGTAAAACTAATTAGCTGTGTACTCATAAGTATAGTTGGTTACACAAAAATCATAGTAAATTCTGCCTCGTATCATTAGCTTTTCTCTACATTTGGCACCACCGGGAGCAACAAAATATGTCACTGTCTAAGAGCAGGCGCACCTGCCGCCCCCTCCCGCTAACCTCGTTTAGATCATTGCTTTTATTTACACTGTCACAAAACAGTTATGACAGAAGTGCCATAACATAATCCTAACAATATTATAAATGCGAAAGTTTAGATTTATGGATGAATATTTGTTGGTCAATTACGACAGAACGGTTAAACGATCTATATGAACATACACCCAAGCACACAGATTATATTTAGTGAAAAACTGCACATAGACTACATTTAAAAAATTATATTTTTTATTTCATCATTAAATTTTAAAAAATATATTTTTATAATTAAAATGTCTAACTGGATGCGGAAGGCGGAGGACAGACTGCTATGGGGCGTGTTAGAAGAGGCCTGCGTCCAGCAGTGGACTGCAATAGGCCGAAATTATCATAATGATTTTTTATTTAAATAATAAAAAAATATATTTACACACACAGCACAGGACCGTTTGCAGTGGCGTAAATAAGGTGAGGCCTGCGTCCAGCAGTGGACTGCAAAAGGCCGAAATGATCATAATGATTTTTTATTTAAATTTTATTAAAAATTAAACGACGTATTACGTGCGTAAAGCCGCAGATGGAACTTAGGAATTGAATAAAAATATGACAATAGCGATTAGATTAATATGATACCTACATTCAAAACTGATATAATACAAAACAAGTAAAGCTTACAATTTAGAGTTAATAGAAACAGAATGAAAGCAATTTCGAAACAGAAACATTAATGGGAATGAGAGCATGTTCGAAACTAAAACATTAATGAGAATGAAATTAACTGCACCAAACAGTTTGTGCAATTTGACAATATTGTTGCAGTGCATGTCGTCAAGTTTTATTCGTATTGTTGTAGACAGAGAATATCTTGTTGTAGCAATCAATAACATCAGCCTGTAGACATCCACTATTGAGTAATATAAAAAAAGATAATGTCTTTATTGTGCCAAAACAAAATCACGATAAATTGACAGTCGCTCCAGATCTCACTAGCATTCCCTGTGTCGTGGAGTCTAGTCTCTTTCAGTCCAGAAGTTAAACACGATGTCAGCAATAGTAAGTTTTTAATTAATAGTAATATTTTAACAAAAAAAAATACAGAAATATTATAAAGTATATTTCTGTAGCTTAGTTTTTATTAAATAATACTTATTTAATTTAAAAAAGAAATTAACGAACTACACCTTCTTTAAAGAACAATTACAGTTGCTTAAATTTATGTGATGTGTACCTTTTTATTACTATTGTTCAAAATATTCTATAAATGGTGTGGCAACCATCCAGATTAGAGTGATATTTTAATTAATGAGTAATTAATATCAAGACGGAATCGATCCAGTGATATAGTGTGTTACGCACTTGGCATGGCTAATGCACACCCGTGCACAATTCATCCGGCAACTGTTCTAATGTACGATGACCTTATAGAGAACAGTTAAAAGCATTTTGCGAAGCCAAAACTGAGTGACTCGCATGTCGAAGTATGAAGTAGAGAAGTAAAGCACCAACTGAATCAACCTGGGTGATATTTTCGCTCGCCTCCGACTAGTCGCTCAGTCCATTCAGATAAAAGGGCTCGTGTTCCTCCTTGTGTGGTTCACTCTTGCATATACCATCGTGCAATTCCTTTAAACAAACGAACCCGCGAGTAATCGTGATAAAATGGTGAGCGGTTTTCTGTGAATGTGTCTTAGTGAAGTGAAATACGTGATTTTGATTTAATTTTCTAACACCAAAAAATGCTATGGATGTCTTACTGGATTATTTTGTTAATATCTGATTTTTGTTGGTGTTCACAGGAGGAACTTAATAAGGAACAGATTGCCAGTGAGTATTTATTATATCCTTTTTCATTTTCTTTTTCTAATAAAACTGCTCGCATTTTATGCAATATTTAAAAAAAAAAATATTTTCATTCACGGAACTTTTTTTGTGGGAAAATTTACCGTGAATATATTAGAACTCTATTATTTCAGTCCTGAAGAAGGCTTTCGAGGCTTTCGACCAGGAGAAGAAAGGATGCATTGGCACAGTGATGGTAGGCACCATCCTCGGCATGTTGGGCCACCAAGTCAGCGACGACACACTCAAAGAGATTATCGATGAGGTAGACGTTGACGGTTAGTGCTTTTCACCAGATTATAATACACCAAATACTCTAGAAAAATAAGGTCGTTCAAACACTGTCCAATATCTTACATTTCTGTTTCGAGGTATAATTATTCAATTATAAGAGCATGATGATTTGGCTCGGTTAGATTCTTGAGGATACGAGTATTCAAGAAATTTTATTTCAATTGATATACTGAGTAATAAGCACATTATTATAAAATAATCCTTAAAAGTACTTTAAATTTCAGATGTGAGATAAATTTTCTGGAATTAAAAATGTACCGTAATGTAATTAAATTATTTTTTTGCAATTAAAGGAATATCGCCGAGACCCGAGCCCAGCAGTGGGACATTAATTGGACGCTAATGATGATGAAAGAGATACCATCGTACTCGTACATACACTATTATTGATAGATATAAAGAAGTTTCCAGTGGTCATAATTTCTTAGTTTTACAATAGTTGAAATATCTTTTGTAATTGTCATGACAAATGGGTGGGATTAGCAACAGCTGGCGATTCTAATTATAGATATTATAATTCTTGTACTTTACTTGCACATATTATTATCTAACCAATTTTAAATTAACATCAATTCAAATTACGTAATTATAAAACAACTGAAATTAGTTCTCTTTTTGCCACACTATTTTAAACAATAGTAAAATTAATTTAGTTACCTCGAAAAAAATCTAAACTATATTGAAATAGTTAAATTTATTAGGAACAGTCCCAATGTTTTACATAGTAATTTATACGAGAGTTGGCTCACTAAATAACCTAAACATCTTAATTCAACGATCAATAAATTGTTTCTTTTTATACACAATTATTTACCATTTGCATTCCCATACGGGACAATTAAGAATCGGAATATCATTCTTTTGTTTTGTCTCGAATTGTGATGATAATTTCAGAAGATATTTACTTTTAATAGTAATTTAAGAGTTAAATAAGATATATATTATGTAATTCTAATCGCCCACTTATTATGAGTTCGAGTTAAATTTACCGATTCATCGGAAATTATAAATACTACTTAAATTGAATAGTAACTTTAATTTAACAAATTATTAAATAGCTGTCATTATTTTTTTGATTTACGTCCCAATTTCTGAGTGTCAGTTTTTTTTTGCTTGATAAAAGTTTTGCCGCTTCTGAAACAAAAACGGGCAACTTGAATGAAACTTGTTACGTGTACTTAGATAATTTATAGTATTTGTTCGAATAGCTGTTGTTTCAGTCGGCTTACTTATATTTGAAGACATTGCTTAAAAATTATTGTTTTATTTGTATCTTACTAGTGAAAATACAAAGGTTTTTTTTTTGCTGTTAAATTTTTTTTGTCAAAAATTTAAGTCGTATTTAAAAAAAAATATTAACAAAAATATTATTTATTATGATTCGGTACCTTTAGCTACGTCGTGTGAGATTAAAACTTGTATGTACATGTAAAATTCGTGCAAAAGAGAGTATAAAAAAACTACTTGCATGAAAAACTGTAGTTTATATTGTAGTAGTTTGTAAGTCATGTTAAAGAATTTACATTATGCACAAGAAAATATAACCTGTTGAATAAGTAATTCATTAAAAAAATAGAAAAAAGTGATATTAACAAATGAAGCAGTAGAAAGTTGCTATGGACAAATTATTTCACTTACAGGCTCTGGCGAGCTGGAGTTTGAAGAGTTCGTAACCCTGGCTTCCAGGTTCATGGTTGAGGAGGACGCTGAAGCTATGCAACAGGAACTTAAAGAGGCATTCCGGTTATACGATAAAGAAGGTATTATTAAAAAATATTTTATATCCATCAATACTAAACTAGAACTCGTAAAAGCGTTGTGAGCAAATCAGTTCCATTTCAGAATTATCACCAATATAGTTTTCCATTTTGTACCTTATCTCTATAGGACTATGGTACAAGAAGGAAGTTGCTAAAAATGAGACATTTAGTAAAATGAGTCCAATTTTTACAAGATGTCTTCTTTATCCATTTGGAAAAAAGCTTTAAGCATAAATTTGTCCATTTATTCCATCACCATCTAGAATTTCCTTCTTAGAATGCCAGATATTTCATACGCATATTTTAACATTCGCAGAATTCGCTATATCATCTTGTATAATTAAATAAAAAAATAGAAGATGAAGTACCTACATAAAAAGATATATTATATCTAGAAAACCGATTTTATATCGCTTATATATTTAACAAGAGTTTTTATTGAGAAAAGGAAAGTTTTTTCTTTTGCCGCATTTGATTGATTGAAATGTTCTGCTGCTTATTATATCATATTGTTGAACAATATAACCTTTATATTAAAAAAAATAACCTTTCTGTCATAGTCTATTTAGACTTGTATTAATTCTCTAAACATTATTTTGATATTATTTCATGTATCAAGTTAATGAAATTTATACGGAACATTAGATTTAATTTAATTTTATAAATTAGATTTACATTTATTTTACTCATAGTTTGTAACAAAGGCAATGAACTTATTAAAATGTTGTAAAAATAAGTACTATTATTCTGCAAAAGTAAATTTCTAACAAGATCAAACAAGATATTTTCTTTTCTAAGAAAAGATTCAATGAACTGAAGTTATTTCTTTTAACTTGGGTATCATTATAAATATTGAAAAAGCATTTTACTTATATGATTCTGAGCTTTTTACAATTTCAAATATAAAAACAATATTATCTAATTACAAAAAATATTAAAAAATACTTTCAAACAGAATTTAGAATTTAGGTTTTGATAACCAAATTTTCAGAAAAAACACAATACCTATCTATTTATTTCCTATCATCAAAGCAGCTAATATGCTTAACTCTCAACTTGACTAAATTCATATCAATCAACAAAATTCTGCTGTAACAGTAATCAGAATCGAAGCCATGACCTAACCTCCACAACTTGGATGAATAATTTCGATCAGACATAATATTGCTTTTGTCTAACTCGTTGTTATCACTATTTTATTATTTGGCAATGTGCTGCTCACGTAAAGTTTGGCAGTGTGATTTTCTTCTTGAATCATATAATTAATCTTTGCGTTGACAGTTTAATGGATGTCAAATCAATTATTAGATCTTGAAATGAGTATATTACTATTTGGAACTATTTATTAAGGCCCTATTTCACTCGTTGCGGTTAAGTCTGATAAACTTTCTGAGACTTAGAGGCTCCACAGGTTAACAATTCTCCGGACGATGTCAGCCTGTCGGATAAGCTCAAAGGTGAGTTTAACGCTTATCCCACAGTGACAAGCTGACATCATCGGACGAACTGTTAATCTGGAGAACTCTTAAAATGCGTTAAAAATCTGTCAACTAAGTTCCAGATAGGCTATCTAGCACTTATCTTAGAGTAGTGAAACAGCGACGAAGTGAATTTATGTTTAAAATTATTTAGACGCTGTTCGATTGTTGTTCTTACTAATTGCTTTAAAATTATTTTTTTAAACTCATATTTACTCAACATGCAAGAGAAATGTGTCTATATCTATTGTAAATAATAACTAGCAGAATAAATTCAAACAAATGTTCAGACTAATAACGAAAATTCAATTTACACTTAAATTTCATACTGAATAAAAAAAAATACAATGTTCTGTATTTTAATCTATGACAGTTATAAATCAAGTCACAATTTATTCATTTCAATAAATCAAAAAAGAAATATATTGTCACTGTGTTTGATGGATAGACTGGCAAACTAATAACTTCATGAATAATTTCTATGGATTCAATTTTTACCAACAAGCAATAGAGTTAGAAAAACATTTGATGTTTTTATATCATAATTCTTATAAAAAGACTATTAGGATACCAAACTGAATAATTAAAAGGGTTTGAAAATCTATTCGTTAACATGATATCTTTGCCTATCATTTATAATTCAGGTGAGGTTGGGACGTACCCAACCGGAGGCATCACTGATACCAGTATGTTATAAATATGAAATTGATACCACAGCTCAGAATTTTTATTTCGCAGCTTTATAAAAATAAATTCAGTTTGTAAAATTGACCCTTGTTCAACCGAAATAAAGTTTAATTTGTAATATTAAACACCAGAAAAAAACTGTTGAAATATTTTGTTTACAATGAATATAACATTGAGTAGAGTGACGTTTGGTAGCTTCGAATAATTCTCTATAAATCAACCACAGTTGGTTTCTGATATAACTGAACATTCATGTTTTCATTTCATTTGAAATAAAAACCTTTTAGAGGTATGATAGTTGTACTATAACATTCAGAGAAAGGTCGTCACTTGTGCCAGCTATTTATTTTGTTACAATTTTAATGGATTAAGTTATAATCTTGTTGTATATACTGAGAAGGTTACTTAAGACACAGACTAATATATAATCTGCGCTTAAGAGACGTAAAATAACTTTATTTCGCTACACAGTATAAGAAAAAAGATGGGTGTGGAGGACCCATATTTCAGGATAATATAAATTTCCCATCAGAAACTTCCAGTAAATGTATACTGTGTATGTTTATATAGAAAAAAATACTTAGTATTATTGTTTTAATTACAGGTAACGGTTACATCACAACAGGAGTCTTAAGAGAAATCCTCAGAGAATTGGACGACAAGATCAGCGCCGAAGAATTGGACATGATGATTGAGGAAATTGACTCTGACGGTTCAGGAACTGTTGATTTCGATGGTATGTATCAAGAATATACGTAAACGATACATAATAAAGATATTTTTAGATATATAAAATAGGATTTTACAGTTTTATTCAACACAAGAAATACAAATTGGATTTATTATTATTATTTTATATTGCAATAGCAGATCATTGATCTGACGCGTGCATATCATTGCACTTATTTTTAATTTGTTTAGGTGTTCATCGAGTCTATTTAGCTATTTATTTAGCTTCTTTTATTCAAATTAAACACTAGATATAATAACTTAAAAAAATATTCAATCGAGAAATTTGTTCAAAACTACAAAACTTTACGACGACAGTACCACGTCAAATAAATTCAATTTGAATTCAAAACTTAACCGCTTCAATGAAAACCTTACACTTGGAAACGTAATCCGTGAACCAAATTAATAACTAAAGAGTTACCGTAGAATATTAATGAGTTGTGCATACGTTAGCGACAGAGCCAAGGATATAAATAGTATACTAGTAATAGACTACTACATTCCTCTTACAAAGTATGATTTAGCTAGTTTGAACATAAATTAATTAATACGAGTAAAATTTGCGACTACATGCTGCAAATATTATTTTAGATTTATTTATAAATAATTCATTATAAGATAAAATCGTTTGTGACGTATAATATCACGGGGAAAAAAGGCGTATGAGCACTTTCTTCTCTCTTTAAAATGTTATTTAGTATTACAACTTTTGGTCTAAACTAGTTATTTTCTGATATAAATTCATGTTTTTTTTTTCTATAAATCCTTGCAACAAGTTTACAACACAACAGGGCCGGGCCCCAAGTCTTGTAATAAAATTGACGAATGGATCAATTAAATTGTAATTGAATCTCAATAGCAGTTTTAAACGTTTTTGGTATTCTGTTACTAATTTAAGACCAATATATGAATGAAAATTAATATATTTTATATTTCCAATATAAAATATATTAATGAAAACTGCTATTGAGATCCTCCATTCATAATTAATTAGCAGGCTTGGAGCCCAGCCTATGGATGTTTGCGTCCAGGAGCTACATTTTTGAGGAGGTTGTGAACTGAAAAAATGTTAGCTGGTATTTTAATATTTTTTTTATTGTCTACAGAATTCATGGAAGTCATGACGGGCGGTGATGACTAAGCGACTGACTACCACCTAAGGGTTTGCTCATCCTCTATATGAAGATAAAACTTCAAGAAATATGACATGAATTGAGATTCATTTGACATGTTACTGATGCTACAATATTATAATAAGTGAACCTAAATACACTCACATGTCCATTAAATACTGCTAAGTTATTTATATAATAAACACTTTTTGATATAAATTCATTATTTTGTTTTCTACCTGTATTTATAATCTCCTGATCTATTATAATTACAGATAATTACGAGTTTTATACATAAAAATCTCATGTAACGCTGTTTATAGGTGCAATATTCCTAAAATATGGTTGTATGTGGGTAAGCTCTGAAGTTCTCTAAAAACAAGTGAATTTTTGAGTGGGTTGGAATGTTTTTTTTTTTAATTGATTGAGGATATTATGAACTATTCAAATGATAAAGAATATTACGTAGAACGTTTCCAATTTGTACATTTCTAAATTGTATTTAGGATTTCACACACACACCCTGCGTCATAACTTTAGCCCATAAATTAATAAAAATGTAATTACAAATACAACAAAGACTCGTTTGACCTTATTTCAAAAACACTATATTTTTTGTTAAATATTAAGGTTCAATAAGAAAATAACAACAACAAAAATATTTATAGTTGAACACAAAACCATTCCAGAATTAATTAGACACGAACGTAATTTGGACTTTATATTATATACTTTATATCATCCATGACTCATTAATGTGCCTGCCGAGCTCGGGTTTGCTCTCCTCTATTAAGAGAGCTGAGAGGGTACTTACTATATCTATATTTTAATATTAAATTAAAAATGGGTAGGCCACCGCCATTCATTGAAACGATACTAACCAATTAAACAAATAGGTTTGGAGTGATTGGAGTGATGATCCTTTTTAAGACTGAAATCTTAATTTTTCGTAGCGATATTTATATTGCTTTCTCTTTCATACATATTGTCTTAATCTTTAGTGAAATGCGAGGACAATATTGGGTACTAGGAAAGAACTAAAGGGCCGTTTAAACCTGTAAGGAGTTAGCTAGAAGGAAGAACAATAAACACTTGAATAAATACAAAGAAAATATTAGCGACGAAAACACAGTGATTAAAACAGTATACTAGTAGGTATTTTAATCACGGAAGTTGAATAAAAAAACAAAAGCATTTTTTTTACAATATATTAGCGAATGAGTGACATAAAATTACTCTGATATTTCAGCAGCTAAACTCAAGAACACATAATTAATCCAGTAGGTATAGTCGAAAAAAAATGTTCGCTGCCAACTTATCTGTTTTATCTAAATATTCAGCTTGCCCTAGAAAACAGTTTATATTCGAATTTGATGAAAGTTGATATAGTTAATTTGAGTTTTCCACCTGTCATGTCATTTGTAACAATGAGCTAATTTTAATGTAAATTCCTATGGGTGGTCCTGGTAAAAATAGGTTACAGTAAAGTAATTTTTAAGGGATGGAATTTCACTGTAAATGTATTATGTTTTATAAGATTCGTTATATTAACATAGAAATCGAATGCATTAAAAGCGTTTAAGATTTGAAAGCATAAATGAAATATCTAATACGGATCAAGTTGATTTTCAGAATATAGCCACACTTATTTAAAATTTAAAGATCACTATTTGCTATGTTATATAAAAATTATAGGCAGCTACAATATGAATATGTCCAATATTATGTCAAGTTTATCAAAATAAAATCAAGATATCTTAAGTATAAGCAATTTGCACCGATAAATTTAAAATAATGACAAAATTTTGAAAGAATTGTAACGAGAAGAACGAAAATATGAAAAAAATTCAACGATATTTAACGACGAGCACACCAACATACAAATAATTCAAAACTGTGAATTCTACACATCATGAATATAAATCCTATAACACTATCCCAGCTGATGTATCAAACCAAACGAGACTAGATTGCTGACTCAACCAATCTATTGCTGCTGCAATCAACAGAAGCGCCAATATTCAGTATACTCCAGTAATTTCAATCAACAGTTCGATCGACAGTACTCTATAACTAGAATGGAAGTTTATAGGTATAATATTTCAGACCTACCCAAGTTTGTGGCTGCCATTATCCTTCACTGTATTAATATTAGGAAGAATATAACCCATATTGGCGACTTTTATGATACCCATGAGGACGAGAATAGGGGCATCTTTTACGCAACCATAACTAACCTTAATAACATTCTACTTAACTAATATGGCTGCGAATGTAATTAACTTAAGCAAAATTATGTAACACAAAATCTATTTAAATATAATTTAAATTTAGTACTTAACTCAATATGTTGTGAAGCGAGAACAATTGAATAAAATATTCTTTGGAGTCCGACAAAGATTTGTATGAGGAGAAAAATTGCAAAAAAAATAACACTACGTTACACCAGCAATTGTGATTAAGAAGTTGAAGTCTCAAAGTTGATTTTAAACAACTTCAGTGCAATATTTTTCATCAAAATAATCCTTTCAGAATACAATACGTAATATCATCGCTTTGGAACGACGAGCACCCGTTGACAATAACGTGCTCAAATCTTATCTTCAAAACAAAACTGATAATTTTACAAAATGGCATACACTGCTTGCTTTCTTCAACACCTTTAAATAAATTTCCCAAGAAGCCCAGCCATGGATATGGCACAAAATTCTATCTTAGTATATCTTTAAATATTTCAGTTACTCGGTATCTGTTTTAGTTCCTCGGAGACGGCACAGATGCCACGTTTCCACGGTAAGCATCGAGGCAATTACAACAAGTTTGCAAATGGACGCAATGGGCTATAAATATTACGGATGTACTGGAACGTCGCTCTCGGTACTGAAACGATATTAATGGTTCTGGAATGGAGTAGCTCTGGGAAAGACTGTTTACTTGGAATTGCATATGTAATGTAAGCATTCCACTGAGATAATTTGCACATTTGCCGAACTATAAATACCTACACTTGTGATAATTTGCATGCTACAGTCAAAAGATAAAACTAGCTATGTCCGCGACTTCTGACGTCTCTACGTCTTTTTATTTGTCATTTGAATTAGCTGTTTTAACAGATTGTTTGAATAAAAATGGGAGAACTTATTTAACAAATCAAGGAGAAGGTACAGATTGTGTTGTACCTAGAGAAAGAAAGAAAAGAAACACAGAAAGAAAAACATTTTATTTGTCTTGATTAGACATCTACAAGAAAAAAGGAGATGGAGGTGAATTCGACGCCGTTTACTCCAGCGATAAGAGCGCAGTTCTTAAAATTAAGAGATGCTAAAATTATACAATATTTTAACACAATATTGAGATATGTATTGGAACCACAAATGTTAACCTAATTTTTGTTTTCAGATGTTATGAGTATGAAACCATTTGCAGAATTGGATATAAAAATAAATATGTACCTAGAAGTAAAAAAAAAATCACAAGAATGTTAACCCCAAAATCATAGTTTACACGTTGTTATTTGGAATGTAAAACGTGCAGTTAAAAATACAAAACGACCTCAACCAAAGTGTTGGACGAGCACATGACTGAGTGAATGGGGTGTCGCAGTTTTTATTTCGCAAGCAAAATGGAATTTTTCAAATTCATTTGCTATTCAATATTGCCTAGACAAGGCAATGCTAAAGCTGTGAACCTGTCAATGTTAGGTATGCAGCAGAATGTTTTGGTTGCGTTTAATAAATTCTCATACATCATCATCATCATTTCAACCCATAAGCACCCCACTGCTGGGCAAGGGTCTCCTCCTCTGTGACTAAAATAAGGTGGTATGTAACTTGTGAAGAAACTGCCTCTTTTTTATCTGTATTTGATAACTTACATAGTTTTTAAATAGAAATTATGATTACAATAGTGATTATGTCACTATCGCCGTACCGAGCTGGCGGGATTGTTTATTAATTATCACACGAAACATATTTAATGTTAAGTAGATTTTGTTTCGTCTACTTTGTGAAAATGTTTGTGAAAGCCCCGACGACGAAGCATTCTTTAATTATAAGATAAAAGATTATTATAATTACACTTTGAATCTCATATAACTCACCCGTACAAATTACTATCCCTAAAAAAACAGTAATTAATTGGTCGACCAACAGTTTTTGATTGTATAATGATCACTCAGTCAGCCAATCAATTTCTGTATGCTAATTATTTGCATACCTGTATAATATGATATGTGTGATTATATAATGCCCTTATCCGACGTAATTAAGCAATTACAAAGATGTTTTAGAAATAGGTTACGGCACGTGGAATCAAAATGACACGCTGGAAAATGGCCATATTAAAACTACCCCCGAGCCCCCACGCCCGACGTATTCATCAATCTGTGCAGTGAAGTGATTGATGAATGCAGATGAAACCAAAGAGGCGTGTTTGTTATGGGAGACTATCTCGAAAATATGTAATTGGTAAAATCTGTCCATGTATTGAAGGTATTGATGAATGCAGATGTAGTAGTGAAATACGTTTGTTGTTTGTTGGATACAATATCATGATTTTTACATGTAATTGACAAAAAGGGATTGAAATATTTCTACACAAAATGCTTTCGCAAAAGTTTAAATTGTAATTTATTCAGTGCTGTCTGACCTCCATTACAAGATTAAATATATTGCGAGGGCAGGGGTAGAGTCTGAGCATGGGACATGAATAAGTAAAAACTCAAGCCAGTTTGTGTTGGGTGACGTGACTTGTCCTATGGCTGGGACATTCTGTGTAACCTTTTTGCTGTACTATAGAAAAAAGTTTGTCTAGCATTGGATTTTTAAGAAGCTCTAAGGCTTCTGTTTTGGTTTTAAAGGGTTTTAAAGATCTGAAAACCTGTAATATAAATACATAATTATGTTTCAAAGGAAAACCCAGACTGTAAAAATGTCTACTCAATATAGTATTCCACCATTGTCTATTACTTCGGTAGTTTTGTGTGCAAACAACATACGGTCCACCTGATGGTGCCGGTATGGTTACCGTAGCCAATAGGCGTCTGCAGCACCAGGGGTATCACGAGCTCGTTGCCGAACCTTAAGAAACCTATTCACTCCTTTTTGAAGAACCCCATACGTTGGGAAAACCTCGATAAGGATTTCATTCTAGGAATTTCGACTGGCCTGTTGGTCTAGTGGTTAGTGACCCTGACTGCTAAGCCGGAGGTCGTGGGTTCGATCCCCACCCAGGACAAAACTTTGTGTGATGAGCATAAAGGTTTGTTCTGTGTCTGGGTGTAATTTATCTATAGTTTGTATATATTTACAAAAAAAAATGTATTTAAGTAGTATATCAGTTGTTTAGTACCCATAACACAAGCAAATATAATTGCTTACTTTGGGACTAGATGGCGCTGTGTGAATGTGGTAGAATATTATTATTATTATTAATAAGAGCAAGTACGGATGCAGCAGTATTGCTCCTTAAATTTTATATAGTGCAAATTTTATTAAATTAAAACAAAATTGCCATGTTAATTCTTGCAGGAACCAGGACTTTTATATAAGCTACGATAAATTACGATACGATACGAAGCTGCAATAAATTCTGAAAAAAAAACAAGTTTATAAAATCATCCTTGCACTATTCACATATTTATGGCATGAAATTTGATGTAATAGCTTTTTGTTTGTTTTTACATTAAATCTTTTTATCTAATTCATTGATTTAATTTGAATCAAAAGTCTTTTACTGTTGGATAGCCTGTTTATAAACAAAGTGTATAGGCTATATAACATCACGCTACGATGAATAGGAGCTAAGCAATGATCAAACAAAGGTCCGCGGGAGCGGAACTCTGGACAGGAACTAGTACCTATATAATAAAGATGACAGCGCAAGAACCTCGGTAGGAGTTCCACCTTATAAATTATTAAAGCTCCCTTGTAATCTGATTGGAACAAGCTTATCCCAAATACCTTTCATCTAATTTGAGATAACGCTCGTTTACACAAAGTCCAAGCTATGTAAGAAATCTGGAGCAATTACCTAAACTGTATTTGTTAGAATAAGAATTTACATTATGAAAAAAAAAGTAGTCCGTGTAAAAGTGGATTAAGAATACAAAAATGTCACTACCCCATGTCAACCCGTGGGTGTCTTAAAAGACGACTAATGGAGTAACCTTAAGCACACAAGAGCACTACCCTAAACCCGTCTGTCCAGCGTCGTGTAGGAGGCTAAATTCCCCCCATATTCTTTGGAGGCGACTCATGCCAAGTAGTGGGACGTTTATGGGTTGAAATCATGATGATTATTAAGAAAAATATACATGTATTCGTTTTCTAAATAAATACTGCAAATGTAAATGAAACAACATAAACTTCTACCATCTTGTGAGAGTATGTTTATTTATTTTATAAAAATATATTATTTAAATTCAGACTTGTGCGCGATCACTGTGTGGGATTCAACTTCGTGCGTTGTCAGAGCAAACCACCTACCATCATTAGTTTAACCCTAGAAGCCCAATCTAGGTCAATTTTACCTACACGCAAACGTTTATTAGTTGTCTTTTTCGCACATCGCGTTTGATCGCCGCAATTGTTCGAACTAACTTAGTGCCCGCCAAGAGCTAACAGGGGACGGTCGGATCGCTTTGGTAAGTATCGCCATTTTGTAGTTATTGCCATGTTATAGGTCGATTTGACCTATGTTTGGGCTTTGTGTAACTTTTGTTCCTCTATGACGGCTAATAGGAAGACTAATAGGTGGCCCATGGCTGTGTTTTACGGGATGCTCAATATGGCTTTAACACAACAACAAGCAGAATAATAAAGAAAAGCCCTTGAATCGCAAAGATTTTATGAAAAAGTTGAGCACTGACTTGACGTCGCCATGGATGCAAAAGCGGCTGGAAGCTCCGACTTTAAAGCGTAAATATAGCAAATATCCTACAAATTGAGCCACAACAATCGCTAGATGATCCTAGTGATGAACCAGAACCAAAGAGGCGTCGTTACTGTGGATATTGTTGTTATAAAAAGCAACGAAAGACAAATTCACAGTGCATCAAATGCAAAAAGCCAATCTGTCGGGAACACAATATTGACATGTGTCAGAAGTGTTTATAAAGTGAGAATTGTAGTATAAAACTGTTATCATTATTATAAAAAGTTGATTAGTTTATAGTAAAAAGAAGATTTATATGTTTTTTTTTTAATTAATATAGTATTATAAAGATAAAACCGAAGGGATCTCATTTTGTACTATTTTTTTTAAGATTACATAAAGTTTTCATTTTTATAGTTAAATAAATAATATTACGCAATTTTTCAGTCTTTTTTATTTAACAACAACTTAAATAACTATACATTATTAAAAAAATAAGAGATATAATAGAATTACCTAACTTGCAAGTACATTTATACTTATAGGTAAATTTGACCTATGTTTGGGCTATATAGCTAGTAAAATATGATTGGGCTTCTAGGGTTAATACATATTTTTTTACCATAATAATGAAGACGGGAATACTGATATTGTCTTCAGTATTCGTAGTTTATGGTAATAAAGGAATCGTCTTCTTCATGTAGGCTTCTTAGCGGCTACTACTAATAGTGCTTACCATGTCACCCTGCAAAGATCGTCACTCCACCTGAAAACGTCTTATAATACGATTGATGATACGCGATCTCCACACTAAAATCCTTTTACCACAGTGATTATTATCGGTTTTTCATCGTAGGTTCTGCGAATGACTTAGTCCGTCCACTGCCATTCCAGGTAAAAACATTATATAATTAAATATTCTACTACAACTGCTAAAGATTTACTTTTTGTCAACATACTGAATGAGTCATACTTTATATTAAATATTTATTTTAATTGAAACTTTTAGAGCAAGATTGGATAAATTAATGCTTTTATTAAAATAAATGTGTTTCTGCTTCAATATTATTCAGTCTTTTTTACTTTAAATGCGGTGAATTATTCATAATATTGCTGAGAATATATAAAAACTATTTTTCCTTTGTTCTTTGTATCCTCTATAATAGAACCGAGTTCTAGAAATGGGTTCGCAATATTATTAGGAACATAGTTGTTTTACTTAGGTCTTATAGTATAATATTTATTATGTATATTATGTAAGAATCAATAATTTTTCTTTATGAATTTTTTACAAATTTTCTAAGGATTTTGCGAAATCACAGATGGAGACGAAGTCGAAAATATGTCAAAGAAAAAATAACTACGAAGAATGAGGCTTAGTCTTCTAACCTACGTATCTTATCCATGTCTGATCTACCCTATAAGGCAAAAACCCTATCTTTTTCCGCCAAGATTGAGACATGTTTTCAGCATTGTCTAATTATTTTCCGTGTTTTTGCATAATCACTAGGATTTTCTCGATAGTTCAAATTATCTTATGATATTATGTATCACTCTTAAATTTTTAATTGATAAATTAAATTAGTAGAATTTAGAAGTAGGTATGTTAGTTGGTTTGGATGCAGAAGGCAGAGGACAGAGTGCTATGGCGCGTGTTAGGAGAGGCCTATCTCCAGCAGTGGAGTACAATAGGCTGAAATGATGATGATGATGATGAAGTTAGTGGAATCTAAAAAGCTAATAGTTAGATATAACACATTTATATACTATGTTAGTTTCATGATGTTTTCATTCAACCACATAAAAATATACACATTCAGCCTTAAATATCGTGTATCCGGTACAGTCAGTTATCGGTTCCCGATATTTTCTTGTCTCCATATGCAATACCGGTGTCATTATCATCCATTTCCATTGACTTTTCATTACCGGCTGATTGTGTACACGGGCTAACAGCCACCCGTTTCAAAATTAGACGAATATTATTATCTACTAGTTAATTATTCATGGAATATTTCGCTGACGTCACTAGTAAATTTAGAAGCCATACATCAGAATGCTCTGATTAATAATTGTTTATGAAATGTATATATAATATTACGCAACGATACTAATACAATATTAAGTATATAATTCTATCAGTTAAATTGCATCTTAAAAAGAGCTAAAATTTATTCAGAGAATGAATGATGAAAATTGCAATGCTAGCGAAAAAAAAATGGGATCTGGATCCCATTTTTTTTTAGCACTGGTGCTAATAATTTCAGATTACTAACTACAGAAAAAACAGAACAAAATGTTGGCACTTGTATTCTCAAGCAAAAATTGAACACAAAAGGAAAACAGTTCTTATAGTAAAAAAGTTTTTCTTAATTAAATTTGCGTTGAGCTCACGTGCTAGTGGATTGTACAACTTTTGAATGTTTGGCATGCAATCAATGTATGAAACAAAGCCGCATACCAAGGCAGACGTGTTTGTGTACGACATAGAATTTTTATAAGACAACGCCCGCACTGGCTAATATGCCTTGTGTCGTGGGGGACTTACAAACATACAATTAACGGACACAAAGTACACCCAGACTTGAAACAAATAGCTAAGAATCACATCAAATATTTGTCTCGTGTGGGAATCGAACCCACGTCACTCGGTGCGGCCATGTTGATGTCAAGACGAACACGTTAACGGCTACGTCACTGTGACAGTCATAGTCAAAGGTAGTTTACAATTGTATATATAAAAAACCAAATATATTTTTGATCTATCAGTCTAAAAAACCTATGTAGTCCTGCCTTATGAAGTTCACTGAAATTTTGTAGTGATGCTTGTCTAGATAGTCAGACGTCCAAGATAGTCGTTATGTTGAATATGAAACGTAGAAATTTATAGCTGTTTCGTAACCTCAGAGCCGCAAGTCAACTAATTGGATAACCAAAGTATGTTTGATCAACAAACGTTTCTAATGCTGGGAATTACTAAAAGTAGATTAACAATGAAATTCAAATAATAGATTCTAATGTAACTGCGGTGAAGATAAGGATCAGTTTAAATTAAACTCTCAATTGTTTATTAGGTAGTAACTTTATTTTACTAGTGGTGTGGCGCGTGTTATGAGAGGCCTACGTCCAGCAGTGGAATGCAATAGGCTGAGATGATTTGATGATGATGATAGACTTTACAATATGAGGCAATGAATTTAGTTAAAAATTAAAGGCATTGATTAATTTTATTTTACAGAACGATTTAGCATTGAACTGAGTTAATATATTATATTAATTACTCACTTATGTTTTATTGTTTTAATTTAATTCACTTCTATACAATGTGTATATGTAAAAAAATATGTGAAAAAATAGTTTTCATAAATGAGTACATATTTGAAGAACTAATTGACTTTACTGTTAATTATCGCTGCATTATATAAGTACACACAAATATAAGAACAGAAAACTTCAAGCTGCTGGGCTCGGAACTCGGAACGGAACATAAATTTTACAGATCATAAAACAAAAGAAACTTCTATTTTTTATGAAAAACCATTTAACTGTATTCGTTTATTTGTTTTATGTTGAGTCCACAAGAAAAACTCGATTCTATTGCAAATTTGACTCACTTAACTGCAGCTCGTTGCTTGAGAATAAAAAAGTGTAATAAATAATACTTAATGACACTGACCTGCGTGTTTATTTTTGAAATATAAATCACTGGTAAAACTAGATAAAAACGTATTTAAAAAAAGCATTTCTTCATGTCCTATCACAGAGAAATAAGGGCACAAAAGATATAAACGAATCAGTTATATCGTACTTTCTTTTACCGCCACTAAAAAAACAGCTACATAGATTGACGTGAGCGCTTCTCATAATTAGCATAAATTTATTGCCAGTTGTTAGTAAACAAACATATATTGCAATTAGTATAGGTGACAATGTTTCATGAGCGAATGATTTATTTTTAGGAGCGCATACTGAAGCCGACCCTGCCGATAACATTGGGTGCCACGATCCAGGGATTCCAAGCTTCGTGAATGCCCGCATGACAGACAGGTGCTACCAACATGTTGTACTACTTCATTTCCCTAATGGTTCGATTATTTAAATACAAATACAATACTCCCTATTGTAGTATATGTACATGTATCCAGTACCCAATGTATCGCATCTTTAAGTTCGATGTGTAACCTCAGTTCTAAAATTATTTAATCAAATGTTTACTTTAATAAATGATCATTCTTACTTATGATATCGTTTCTATTAGTCTCCTTTCCTCCTGCCAGGATAGGCGACCGCTCAGCGCGATTCGGTTATGCCACCTTTTTATCCGACTGACAAGACGGGTATTGTTTTTCGCACGTATCTTGTGTTTGTGAATTTCTTTATTCCCACGTTTCTTCCAAACGGCTAGATGGATTTCGACAGTATGGTATCGAGATTCGTCTCAAAAACCCAAGTGTCCTTTAGATAGGTATTAAACAATAAAAAACAAAACAGCAGACTTTTGGCGCCAAATTGTAAGTAGTTAAATATTTTTTTTAAACCAAACGTATCGAGTTTGGTATCAAAATAAAGGAAATGAAATGGAGATTACAAATATACACATACTATTATGTTATATATTTAAATTTAATCAGGAATAATAATTACTACCATTTTTAGGTCTCTTTAGTGCGTTGCTTATCTGTTGAATTTTTGCAGTCGGGTTATTATAATTTTTTAATTATTTACTTGTTTAACATACAATATCATGGTTATGCAATACATTGAGTACTGGTTAGATACCCTACAGTATAATAGCTTGTCAACTCCTGTGATTTTTAAGAAATATATAAAACCACAAATAACTCTATCATGTTTTATATTATTTAAATTATCTTCTATTAGTATTTATTATTAATCGTTTAAGTCTAAAAATTATTAAAAGTTTCGGGTTGGTTACATGGCTTACGTAGGCTATATAGTATATTATCAGATACATATCTGCTAGTGTAAATTTCAAAAAAACAACTATCTTTATAATATGATAAAACAGCAAGCTGTAAGCTACCCTTGAAGAAGTCCATCAATTTCAAATTGGCTGAACTACTATCACATAAAGTGGCAACTATTACTTATAGCTGATAAAAAAAAACAATATGGTGAGGATAATTTAGGTACTTTTGCAAGTAGTTCCTAACTAAAAATACTTACTATTTACTATTTTAATTTACTTGCATGAACCTTGCTCTCTCTGCATCACCCTAAGGTTGTTTGGTAGATAATGCCTTTTTGGTAACTATATTGTAAAATAAATAATTTTCATTATTTGCAACCCCTTCTTTCCAAATGGAAAGTTGCTTTGAAAAAATAATACAAATATTTCTGTAATATATATATTTAGTCGGTTTTTAACACACCTCATTTCCCTCGTAAATCAATTCAAGATAATCCGTTCAATGTATATGTGTGGTTCAATAAATTACACTGAACACACACACACACCCAAATGATCTGTCATGTCAACCTGTCTTCGAGAAAAGGGGCCCTGACGTACGGATAGACAGATGCAGATTGGTTCCTTAAATATTTGGTTATAATGCCGTATGTTGGTCTTGGTTTTAGAGAATAATATTTATTGATTGTATTTTTTGTTTAGGTACAATATAACGAATAGGATTTGTATTAAAATCATGAAGTACTTTTACAGCTGCTTTGTTTGTTAGAATGGAATAAACTGCTGCATCACATTACACGCTACCCTAATTGTAAATTACAAAAGATTGTAACTAACCATTTTTTTAAAAAGAGTGGCGTGAGTTTCTTGCCAGTTCTTCGCATAGCTCCACCCCGTCAGCGAATTGGTCGTAGGCAAATTTGCTGACACTACTTTTCGGATAACCTGTTACATTCTTAACTTATGACTTTCAACTTGTGACTTTTTGTAACCTAGATGAATAAACGAGATTTCATTTCATTTTAAATTTAAACTGTCATTAATGTCATTTTTAGGGTTCCGTAGTCAACTAGGAACCCTTATAGTTTCGCCATGTCTGTCTGTCTGTCTGTCTGTCTGTCTGTCTGTCTGTCCGTCTGTCCGTCCTCGCTTAATCTCTGTGACCGTTAGCACTAGAAAGCTGAAATTTGGGACCAATATGTGTATCAATCACGCCGACAAAGTGCTAAAATAAAAATTGGAAAAAAATGTTTTATTAGGGTAGCCCCCCTATATGTAAAGTGGGAAGTGTTTTTTTTTTTAATTTTAACCCTAATGTGTGATATATTGTTGGAAAGGTATTTAAAAATGAATAGGGGTTTACTAAAATCATTTTTTGATAATGTCAATAATTTCGGAAATAATCGCTCCAAAAGTAAAAAACAAAGCGTCCCCCCCCCTCTAACTTTTGAACCATAAGTTTAGAAAATACGAAAAAAATCTGAAAAGTAGAACTTTATAAGGACTTTCTAGGAAAATTATTTTGAACTTGGATAGAAACAACAGATGGAAACTGCAGTTAACCAATATAATTTGGTCCCTGAATCGTATGAGCGCCTATACAATCCAGAGGTCAAGTTTCATTTGCCCGTATTTTTTTTTTAACTTCGTTTACATAATATTTTATTATCCTGAACGTATCTTTTTTCAAACAAAAAAATAATTATTAAAATAGGTTCTCGCAATTCAAAATTACCATCGAAAACTTCTGGCACGTCTATGTATTAATTAGTAACCCAATTCATGAATTTATAGTTTTCAAGAACTTTATCATTATGATCAAGAATGAGACATGCAACGACATCTATCAAAGGAATATGGTACATGGTACTTATTAATAAATGCCTTCACAAGATAACTTTTAAAAGTTGTGATAGCAAAAGGTAGAAATGGTTTTAGTAAATCGAAAATATTTAAAAAGAAATTGTAAGGGTGCTACTTAAAGTATAACCAACAGACAATGACCAACAGACGCATTTTCAGCATTCTTGGAATGGCTGTCTGTTGTCTCTTTCGATAGATGGCGTTGTGCATCTGACGTCATTTTCCTGAATCGCGGTGTTAAGATTCTCCGTGACTGAATGACCCTCTCCCATGTTTGAAATCAAAGCGGGTTAGATAGTGTTGAAATTGAAAGTATTAAAAGTGTCGTTAAAAGTCTTGATCGTTAATCGTTTGGTTGGAAGATTTGGTTTCGAACAATTCGAACTTTGATTGAAAATTTTGAAGTACGAGCACGTACGAGGTAGTAAAGGTTCTAAAGGACTTATTTTAGACGCATTTTAGTTTTCGATAACCACGCGAACGAAGTCGCGGGCACAGCTAGTCGTAGTCTTAGGAGTCCTAACTAATATTATAAATTCGAAAGTAACTCTGTCTGTCTTTCTGTCTGTCTGTGTTGGGTTACCACTATGTTCATGCTCCAGCAGCGCTCCGCGCTCCTGCAACTGATCCAATGGATCTGTCGCGCGCCCTTTACATGCGCTCCCCTTTGACACACTGCGCTCCCCTTTGTGTTCGCGCTAAAAACCGTCACGAGTCGGAACGACTGCCGCGGAGCGTGCAATATTGCACGCTCCGTGTTCGCGCACGTACCCACTACCGGGAGCTGTTGCAGGAGCGCGGAGCGCTGCTGGATCGCGAACATAATGGATAGTATGGATACCCACCTTTAAACTCATAAGTGGGAACACTTATTGTGACGGACGGGAAACTACGGAACCCTACACTGAGCGTGGCCCGACACGCTCTTGGCCGGTTTTTAGTTCTGTACTCAGTCGTAAAGTCTATCACCACCTTAATATTATGTACCACCGTAATCGCTTGTCATCAGGCGGGCCGTAAGCTCTCCACCGTTGTGATATAAAAATGCTGATATAGTTTCACGTAATCAATTTTCTGTTTTCATTTTTACATGTATTTTGTATACACTTCGGCCTTTTTTGCCAACTTATAACTTATGTTGAATCACGAAGTTTTATATTGTTTAGTTAGCTTGTCGGTCTAAGAACACAAGTAAACATCGATCTCACTTATTGTACTTCCAAATTTTGAAAGAAGTTGTTTCGTGATAGTCACCTACAAGACCAATGAATCTAGAACAAAGAGACACAGATTACTAAAACGTACAAAGCTTTTCTTGGAACAATTCGCCTTTTCTGGGTTCTTGTAGCATTATTGAGAGCAATTCTAGTATATAATATTTCGTTCGATATCGATTTTAATATCAATAATGATAATGCCATTCAAGCGAAACAGGATGAAATAAATAAGGTCAAAATCGCTATTTTAATTGTAGGTATTAATTAGAGTTAGAAACTCTAAAATTAGACATAATATTAGGAAAAATACTTAATCGTGTAGAATATAAATATAAATTTAAGGACCAATTAACTCAGATTTCACCTGGATAAACCTACACTAAAGATCAAAGTTTCAGTCTTAGGTTTATAAATTCAAAATCATATAAGCATCGCTTAAAGCCTTAGTATTGCCTTACTATAAAAACTTCCTACGCTTTAACGTACAAGTTAACCTTGATAACTTTCTACCTATTGAATGCGGTAAAAATAAATGATAATACTATAAAATATATTATATAAATATAATTATATTATGTTGTGTGAGTACATAATTTAGTAATAGGTCACAGTATTGGTTGTCATTTTTCAAAGGGAAGCCGGTAGGAATCGAGTTATAGAGAAATAATATTTTTACTTTATCACTATTAACAAAAATGTAACTAAAGCCATAAACCTTCAAATTAATTTGTGAATCTTCAAACATATATATTTGCTTGAGTCACAAGAAAAAGTGAGCTCTGTAACTATTAAACTAACAAGAGCATATAATCAAAATAACAAATACAATTGAACATTTGAGATTAAAACAAATAAATCACTCAACTCATCTATATGATTAACAGAGTAGGTTGACGATATCTGAACTATTTCATCTAGGCGGAACTAAGTCGATTCAGAGATATATAAAACAGTCTCCGGCTAAAACTTGTGGATCAATTCCTGTATAACTGACCTGTGGTGATTTTGTAGTGACAAATATTTAAAATGGTGCGTTTTTAATTCTGAATAGTGCTTGTAGTAAACTAAGTTATAGTGAATGTTTGGAAATTTGCGATTTGTGTTAAGATGTTGTTTATTTATTTGTTAATGTTTTTGTTTTGTTTCATGCGTGGAATACAGGAGGAACTTGATAAAGATCAGCTGTTACGTAAGTTTTATTTTATATTGCCTTATTTGTTTCAATACTTAACGAAATACATAAAAAAGTACCTACTAAGGAAAGAGTTGTCAAAATTAATTAAAATTTTTTGATTAAGTTATAAAACGTCTAATAAACCTGAAAATCAGAAATAAGCCTTTAAATTTAACTTATCATACCTAGTTAATAAATCTGATAAATGTAAGAAAGTTGATGAATGCTATGACAATGAAGTCATTAGTTTAATAAATGATAATAAAATGCGTCGATTTAGATATGAGTTTTCAAGTACTTAAATTGGTATCTGATACTGATTCAATCAAATAAGCTCAAGTTTAAGGCGTTACATAAAATGATATTAATATGCTTATATAGATAAGATATGCTACATAATGCTACAAGTTTTTTATAAAAGACTATGAAGGTAATAATTACTCGGTCTTTTAAATGTCACTTCTCAGTATAGATCACAAATTAATGTTAGAACTTCTAATTATTAGCTAATAGAACCTTGATTAATGAGGTATTAATTTTTGGTTTCATATGCAGTTCTGAAGAATGCTTTCGACGCGTTCGACCATGAGAAGAAGGGAGTTATCAGTACAGACATGATTGGTACTATTTTAGAAATGTTGGGTCATGAACTAGATGAGAGCACCTTAAACGAAATCATTGCTGAAGTAGATGTAAACGGTAGGTATTCTACTTAGCTAGTTAATTGCTTAGCTTTACACTAGATGGCGTAACTTTGTCCACGGTCAACATCAACAAACTAACTGTTGTAAGTTAGTAGTTCAAAATGGTGAACATAGATGGCGCTGTAACTAATCATCAAGATTGAATCACTATCTTATTATTGTTAGCATTAATTAATTTGATATAAACAAAACAAAAATGATATTAAAATATGAAATTAATACATTATCATAAAAAAAATAAAAAGGTTTCGTCTCACCGTGACAATGTTTGCACATTGCCGTGACCAGGATTCGAACCTGGGTTACTACGGCCACAACGTAGGGTCCTAACCACTAGACGATCACGGCTATTGAGACATGTTAGGAATCGACAAATTTAGTGTACAGTTTCAACCAAATTTACTAAAACCATTTATTATGACGTAATTTACAGCAACCGGCGAGTTACAATTCCCAGATTTCTGTGCATTGGCTGCTAAATTCTTAACAGAAGAGGAAGAGGATGATGAAGCTATTATTAAAGAACTCAGAGAAGCTTTCCGGTTATACGACAGAGAAGGTAACTTAAATAAATGTAAATAATAAATTTGAAATGTAAAAATCGATTAGTCAAAAAATGCGATTTAAGCTGCTGGTGCTTCTGCAGTCTTTAAGAAAGAAAGACAAATGACCTGGTAAAAGCAGCCGGATGCTGCTAAATGGAAGTGGCCCAATGATGACTAATTCGGCTGTTCTGAAATCAAAAGTAAATGTGTTCAGCAGTGTATGTTTAATGGCTGTGACCTTGATGATGGTTGCTTTTATTAACCTCAAGCAGCAGTGAAAAATCTAGTCAATCTGGAATGCAAGTTCAGAGAGTAGGTATGGCCGTAAGGTGATGTTAATTAAAGCCAATAACCTTCCTCAATAAGTGGGCTATCTAACAGTAGTTCCTGAGATAAGCGCGTTCAAACAAACGCACAAACTCTTCAGCTTTACAATATTAGCACCTTTAATGTTAACTCTAATTCAGCTCTCTAGTTAAAGGAGAGGAGACCCGAGCCCAGCAGTGGGACTTAATGGGTTGCTGATGATAATGAATGTTAAATCTAATTAATTGCATATTAATATAATATATATTAATATGCAATTACTTACATATAACTCGGTGGGGCCTCGGTGGCGCAGCGGTAAGTGTATACGACTGCTGTGCAAGAGGTCCCGGGTTCGATTCCCAGGTCGGGATAAAATGTTTGTTTGGTAAACAAATGTTTCCGGTTGTTGACAATAGGCTCGCCCCCTATTTCACGGTACTAAACATGACTAAGCTGGCGAAATGTGGGTGTGAATCACCTCTGCCTACCCCTTCGGGGAAAAAGGCGTGATGCTATGTTATGTTATGTATGTATAATATATATCTTTTTAAGGTAATGGTTACATCACCACCGATGTATTAAAAGAAATCTTTAAGGAGCTCGACAATAATATTACCGCCGAAGATCTAGACTCCATGATTGAGGAAATTGATGCTGACGGTTCAGGAACTGTGGATTGGGATGGTATGATCACAGATATTAATCTAGTCAACTTTTTAAATTCTTTCATTAGTTTTGCGCAACTTTGAATTGAGCTTCAAAGATAATCAATATTCAAATTAAATAAAGTCTATTTAATGCCATAAATAGAAACTGATGATGGTTCTATTTGATAGAATTTGTTTTTACAAAATATTTTTTAATATTCCACCGACTGCAGTTAAGAATATCACTCATATATTTTTGACATAACTGCGTTGTTTGAAATTTGTGGTATAACGAATTTTGTTTGTCTTTACAGAATTTCTTGAAGTGATGACTGGAGAATAAACTTTATCAATTGGATATAGAATAGGAATACCTAATTTAAGTAATTTAAGCAAAAGATAACAATTATATACGAACCAAGCTATTCTACGAAGACACTGTGCCTGGTCTTATAAAAATATCACCCTCACAATGGCAAAGAGTTACAAAATAAGAATTGCCGCTGAGCCATTTTGAACTTTACACAGAAGATGGAAATTTTTACTTATATCTTTTTCACATTGGCAGGGTGATAAGCTTTTATGCAGTACATTTACCTTGTAATACTAAAGATATAATTGTGAATAAGTTAAGTAATATTTAAAATAATGTTAGGTTTAGCTGCGCGCAGTATTTTACTATAAAATAAACAGTAAAACAATACAAACCTTTTAATTTTTCTATCCTTTCAAGAACTAGATACGCCATCTGGAGAGCAGATTTAGAACTACACCATCTAACATTTATAAATTAGTACATCGAAGTAACGTAGATGGCGTTAGTAAGACCATTCAAGTACCAAAACCCACAGTACTTTTGTCCCAATATAAGCTGAGACAAATTTTTGCCGTTATCTTCCACAGTCATACCTTCATACAATCTTATTTAAGATAAATGTTTTGTTCCTATTATAGTTAGAGACATTATTTCGATAGCCATTTTAGTTCTTTTCGGAAACTTTAAAATCACCCACAAAGTAATTAAACTTCTATCAATACCCGCAATAAAAAATGTAACAAATCGGCGCAATTATGATATTCGAATGTTTGAAGTTCAGCAATTTTCCACACAAGTAAAGCAATAATAACTCAAACGCTTTACTCAATTAAGTTCAAGTAAATGGAGTCGTAGCGAAGTAATTAAGTTCTGAAAACCCAAGCTAATTCAACAAAGACACAACAAAGACATTTGGGGTTGCCATGCGCATTGGACATTTGGTTTGAATGCTTCATTTTCACTGATAGCGCATAGATATTTTAAAATACGGGTGTATAATGTGAAGATATTTATATTTCACATAAAGATATAGGACGAATCGCATGTAACCTTCATCAAAAAAATATTGAAATGCTAAATTTTAATAGCCTACCTATTAAAATGTCATTGTAAGTCCAAATTTCAAAATGAACTTTAAAACTAGTTTCACGTTAAACATGCAGGTAATATTATTTCCCTCACAATGTAAATAATTATCTTTACGTTGCACCAATCATTAGAATAAAACCAACATCATAAGTAATATTACAAGTAGAAAAGAAAAAGCAGCACGGCGCGACGAATTTATTTTCTAAACAAAACCCAGTTAGGTATTGACAAAAGTTAGATCCAACATTTTAACGTAACTTTGTGAATTTCTTCACTAATTGTATAACGTTTTGTTGCAAATGTTGCAATACTTTTACTTTTGTTGGTTAGTTTACGATGTCGGCAATAACTGTAATGCTTACTAGTGCCGCTATTATCTTCTCATTTAAACGTTTTCTATTTTCAATAATTTACACTTTTCCTACGTGTGCGGACAGAACGTGACTTGCCTCTTTCTTCTATACTTTAAATTTATCTATTTCCTTTATCGTTGGTTTAGTATCGTAGGAATTTACTCTGTTTCTTTCTATATCTTTATCATTATATTATATCATCGCTGTGCCAAAATTAGACAAGTGATTGATAGTAATAGTGACTTCTACGTCTGCCAAATTTAAAATAGAACAAACATTTCATTACTGTTGAGGACAGTGTCGTATAATTGGGTTAATTATAAGGAATCAAATATTCGAGTTATGAAAATACACTTTCCTTAATTTTTCTTTATTTTTAATGAATATTTTGTATAAAATTTAATGTATTTCTTGTCATTCTTCTCTAAACTAGACTCTTTTATAATATTAAAAATATGTAAATTTAGTTTATTTTAATAAATATTATAATAATAATAATAATATTCTACCACATTCACACAGCGCCATCTAGTCCCAAAGTAAGCAATTATATTTTGCTTGTGTTATGGGTACTAAATCACTGATATACTACTTAAATACATTTTTTTTTGTAAATACATAAATATTATAGATAAATTACACCCAGACACAGAACAAACCTTTATGCTCATCACACAAAGATTTGTCCTGGATGGGGATCGAACCCACGACCTCCGGCTTAGCAGTCAGGGTCACTAACCACTAGACCAACAGGTCAGTCAAAATCTTACAACACTTGGTTTTAGGCATAAAAACAATGAATATGCCTTACTTAATATTACGGACAAAATGTGTAATTTCTGAAACTCTCCACACTAAGCAAAGCCTGTCTCGTGAAAGGAACTTGCGAACTTTGACGAGAATTAAATGATGAAAATAAAAAATTAAAAAATCTAGTACTAACAATGGTCCATAAACGCGAGGTACCTATTAGTCAGTACACAAATGATATATGAGAAAAACGTTGTAATGATCACGATAAATATATCAACTGTACAAACGTCACTTGTTGGGCTTCTCAACAAGATAATGATGAAAGTTTAGACTCTAACCCCTTTAGACTAACGTTCATTATGTATAATTATGGTCATATGGTTAACTGCAGACTAATTGGTCTAAATTAATACGATACATGTTAAATAATTATCTCATAATCAATCAGTTTTACAATTATAGGTCATAAAGCAAAACAGCACATGATACATTTTGTTAAGTTTGTATTTTGAATTCCTAAAGATCGGCTTACGTTGAAATCAGATGATGACAATCGAATAAACAAACAACGGTGCATTTTTACCCGACTGTTTAATATTTTTACTAGGTACTACTACTTAACTACTAGAGTATTTAATTACAACTATTAAAAACTGGTTACGCATAAATTTATGTGTTGAATTGCATAACCTTCCCATCCTTTCTTGCTTCATTCACGAACCTATATTCAAATTAACGCCTATGTTTCAATTGTTTAAGCTTCTTGTCTCTTGCCAAATGTCTTGTCCAAATACTGGTTGCCATAAAAATTACACCTAAACAAAACTAGTGCACAACTGCATAGTATTTGAATATTGTTTGCATAATCATTGCAAACAACAAATTGCGCTAAATTACCACGGACGTGACTTAACCTAGGGTTTATATCTATATTTAATGTAGACGTATAAAAAGTGTTACACTTAGAAATAAATAGTTCTTGGCTAACCTCGCTCACGTAGGTGCACTTTGTTTTTAATCATGGAAAGCTGCTGTATAAAAAAATCCGTTTCACCATATCTGTTAAGTATTGTGACGATAGATGATCGTGTTTCAATATTGATGATATTATTATTCAACTACATCTCCTTATGGGTTGAGAGATCGTAATCTGCATATTTATCTCGTAATTCATTATTCTTGTTATATATGCCTACTTTGTCAGTTTTATGGTGATTGATTGAAGACAAGTGGTTTATGAGGCCTATGATAGGCATAATCTGTTATGATATATATATAGATCGTTTATTGCAGAACTATATAAAATGATTTTGTTGCTGTTTGTAATTGATAACTTTCAATTGGATTATTATGAACCATAAACAATTATAGTATTTATAAAAATATAACACCAAGAGTTCGATGTATTAAAGGTATGTGTTTCATTCATTTCTAGCCTGTCTGCAAATGAACCATGTTGAAATTCAAGTGATAGATTGGAGCTAATCGTCACTAATCATATTATAGAAGATTCACTGGTCAATCTTTAGATTAAAAATCTTTTTGTTTTGGATGGACAAAATTGAGTAGTAATTAGTATGATTCTTTGAACTCAGATCAAAAAATCTCAATTATCCAACTTCATTACCATCAATGAAAAGAAGAAAATGTAGTTTTCTAACCACCACTTTAGACACTCAAGAATAGTATAATCTTTACCACACGGCTGATTACAACAATAATCCAGATAGATTACAGAGTCATGCGTTGATTGCAACAGCACGTAGGAATGAAAACTCACTAGATTAATGGTTCATTACCTTCAACAACTTGTTCGTATTAAACCTCGTTTGTGGTCTGGCCCTATTTCATTTGATTTCTTCCTGCTGAGCTAGCGTGATTGATATTCGGACCAGGAAATTGCATGGAGATCAAATTTGTTGTTGTTATTTTACGTATTAGGAGTTTGTATAATGTAATTATGTTGGACAATTACTTGTAAGGTTGTAGTTTATGATGAAGTCTTAGTTCCGATTAGGTGTGATAGAATCACTAGCAGTTTTAAGTGTTCTAAACTTATAAATGGTAATCAGTACCTATGATTTATGAAAACACAGATAAGCAATTTTAAATTTTCCGTGTAGTGACGGATTACGAATAAATAATGTCACTTCCCCATCTCAACCCGGGGGTGTCGTAAAAGGCGACTAAGGGAGTAACCTTATGCAGACAAGAGCACTGCGAGAAATGGAAAATTCGAAACAAACCCTATACCAACCCGTCTGGCCAGCGTGGTATAGTAGGCTAAATTCCCTCTACATTCTTTGGAGGAGACCTGAGAGCAGTGGGACGTTTATGGGTTGAAATGATGATGAATAATGAGATAAGCAATGAATACATTATAGAAGTACTACTTGTACTTAAAATTAACGAACAAGTTTCTTGTATGGAAATATGAGAACGAATGTCACAAGCTTGTGTTGAAACTCAGATAAATAGTTGATAATTAGCTAATGAATTGACGCAGTTAAAACTTTAAACTGATCTGGTTTATTTTTCGTTTGAATACATTTTATTGTGCAATTATAAGCGTGTTTGCTGAGTGGAAGCGATTAATGTGAGAAACCGATAATAGATAGATTAGAAATATTTCGTAATTGAATTAATTGAATTTTCTAAACAATGGCTAAGATTAGTTATCGGTCTTATTAAACTTTTACTTACTAAACAGTTGATCGATTTTGTAAGAGGATTATACTTAGTAACAGTGGGTGTGTAAATAAAAGCATTGTGAGATTATGAGGGGAAAACCTCATATGAAATTGGCTGATATTTGGAAAGCCCAAAGAATGAAGACAATAAACTCTTATGTGGGATTTCACTCATATAATGTTGTCATTCTTTAGATGTAAGAATACTAATTATTATTGTAATTCTCTTTAGATTAAGAAGTATTTAATAAACATACGATAATAAGAACTGTTAAGTATCCACATTTTTTAAATAATTCATTTTTCAGAGCATTTTGGTTGATTGCTGGGCTCGGGTTTCCTCTCCTCTATCTAGAGAGCTGAGAGGGTTAAGGCTATAATCCATCCGCCTAGTGCGGGTTGATGGATCAGCCATACCCTTAGAATTTCTTTTAGAGCATGTGGGTTCCCTTCACCGTTAGCAGATGGTAACTCACTTGACTCATCAGCAACCCATTAAGTCCCTCTCCTCTAACTAGAGAGCTGAGGGGGTTTAGGCCATAATCCACTCACGCTGGCCTAGTGCGAGTTGGTGGATCAGACATACTCATAGAATTACTTCTAGGGTATGTGGGTTTCCTCACGATGTTTTCCTTCACCGTTAGCAGATGGTAAGTCACTTGACTAGTACATATAAATTCCACATTGGTACTGCCGGTCGGGATCGAACTCGGACCGCGCATTTGCACGCCGGTCTCTTATCCATTCAGCCACCATCGCTTTTTTTCACTCACTTGACTAATACATATAAATTCCACAAAGTGAAATCCACTTTGGTACTGCCAGTCGGAATCGAACTCGGACCGTATGATTTGAATGCCGGTCACTTATCGTCCACCATCGCTATTGCATTACATCTGGTTGTTTTGGTGGTCACCATGGTATTTGGTAGCATCGTCATCATCGTCATATCAGCCCTCTGTTGAACATAGGCCTCACCTAATTTCAGCCACAACGAGCGATTTTGTACGCCTGCAAGGTTGGTTGTTTTGGTTACATGCACCTAATTCGATAACTTACAACATAAACGATGAAGTTATCTTTTTTTTAAGAACACCACTTTGGAATTTCTTTGGATGTAAATTTTGAGCAACTTTGTGCCGCCTGAATCCAACGACTACCCACAACCTGTACCGAGCAATGCATAATTAATTATATCCATGTTTTTTATGTAACAATTGGTGACAGATTTTAGAATTCTGATTATTAAAATTTGGGGCAAAACTTTTTGTAAGATAATTTTATTATACCATTATGATCCTGTAAACCTTAATCATGGAGCCACTACAGCTCAAAAAAAACTTAGTTGAATGACAAATAAACGTAACAAAAAAATAATTAAGGTATCAATAAGTTTCTAACTATAATATAATTAGTTCCGGGTCAAATCTCAATGTAGGTAGAGTTTAACATTGTATAAAATAATTAATTCAAACTATTCTATATTGAAATGCGTAACAATTAAAGCTCACGGATACGATATAAATATAGGTTATATATATTTTCTTCTCAAGGAAAACATGTCATGTTCGTTGGTATAATTGCTTTACGCTGGTGATATGAAGGGTTTTTTGAATAATAAGTTTGTATGTGTCACGGATATGAGAAACCCCGTAGAATTATATATTTAAGTTCCGGTTTTAAAGCTTACAACTGGTGAATTTATTTGTATGTAAATCTGTAAAATATTGGCTTTAGATAACTGCAGAACAATGAGAAAAATGAGTAAAAAAAGTGCCTATACTTAAATGAATCAGAAGTGGTTTTTCCGTAACATGTGTAGCAGTTTTATGCTTTTGTTTTGATCACATCTTTAAGCTGCACAAGCTATTAACCATTCCATGGGATAATTATCACTTTTTATACGGGTACTTTTGCTTTAGCATGCGGCAATTATTTACACTATATTTATACAGGTGATAAACAAAAATAAGACATTATTTTAGGCAAAATTCAAGACCTAGGTACAAAAATAGTCAAGGTAAAGCCGTGGACACACGTATATTCTAAGAACACCTATAAAATTATACTTGATTATTTTCGTACCCAGGTCTTGATATTTGTCTAAAATCTTTTCTCCTCTTTATCCGTAGTCAGGTAAAAAGACAACAGAAATAAGCCGTCGCGACAGACTCTACAAACTATCTATCAACGGACACAAAAGACGAAACAATTAGGTGTCTGTGAATCACACAAATAGCTCCTATTGGCCCTAAAACGTAAAATGTTCTAAAGCATTCCAAGTCTGCTATGACAAAAAGGTTCACAATACCAAAACAATAAGTTACAAAACCAAAATTGCATAATCTCCATTTAATAAATTGAAAACTCAATACGAACAAAGGTATTTGAAGCTTGTATGAGGCCAAGCCGAAGGTCAACCGATAAGCTGTCAACATGACACGACTTGCAACCCTAAGGTCAAGCCATGCATCTTATTATCAAAGAGATAAAGTTCAAAATAACAAAAGAATCAATGACTAGTCTAATTTGTTCTGACAAGTTTATTTAAGTCAGTGTATAATGATTTGTATTTTATCAGATAAGAGTTAATTTATGGTTGGGAGTTAATGTAGTTCATGGTGTTACCCGGATTGCTGGATTGGTTTTCACGGATGTAGGAAATTGTTCTTATAATGCATTGCTTTTAGATACCTTCCGGAGTTAATAATATAGAATGAGTCATTATAAAGTGCTGGATTGGTATTTTAGTTATAAATAACTATAATTATTTCTGATTTTTAATGTACGTGTTTGGCAGGCTTTGTCTTGGAATTTAAAAAGCAACCAAAATGGATTTCACACATAAAGAAGCAGTTGAGGTTTTTAGAGTTGGCAAGTTATTTCTTAAATGAATTGGACCACGGAATTCTCAAAAGGTGCTGTGGTCAAACTATTTTGAAAGTTAGACAAGGTCCAACTAGTTGGACAGAGCAGTTGGACCACTACCCCAGACTGAGCACCTTCTTAAATATTGACATTTGAATTGATAGATTTGAAATGGTAGTTAAAATTTTTGAAAACTTAAAAAAGATTGTTGTCATAATCAACAAACCATTTTATTATTCCAGTTCTTACCCGTGGTACTACCTATGGTACTACTGGTAGTACCATCTGAGTAGGATCTGTGTAACTGTTTTAGAGGGATGTGAACTTTGTTGTTTTTTTATTTGTATTTTTTGTATGTAAATAAACTTAAAACCTACTGGACCGATTTCAAAAATTCTTTTGCCGTTAGAAAGCTGTATTATCACTAAGTAACATAGGCTATATAACACCACGTTACGGCCAAAAGGAGCTGAGCAGTGGCTAAATAAAGAACGACGGGAGCGAAGCCCAACCGAATTTCTAATAATATAATATAAAAGTAAAAAACCGCGATAAATACTTTGTCTTCCGATTTGTATATTTGTAAAAAAATATCTTTTAATTATGTTAGAACCTTGTTTTACCTTATGTGACCCCACAGAGCTGGTAAAATGTGTGTGACGCAAATTACTAGTAATCGTGCTTTTATTTTCGACGGAATTTCTCTTTGAGTAAACAAGCACTTGAGGAATAAAACGACATACGAACAAACCACCGCACCTGTTTCCTCGAAGGGGAAGGCAGAGGTAGTACTTGTTTATTATAAAACTTTCTTTACGAAATTTCGTCAGAAATTTAAGGTTAATAGTTTTTATTTGTAGAACACGTTTGGAAACAAATTAGCTTCATAACCAGTGTAGACTGAACGAAATATTTCCCTATTGTTGGATTCAGACTAATTTTACTGGAACCAGCCGTAATATTATAAAAATTGGATTAGCTATTACTTAAAATTTATTCGAATAAATGAACAATCTTGGGTATGTCAAGGATTTGTCAGACAGATAATAAGTGAAATCAAACAAAAAACTTGGGATGCAATAGTATTCAATGTTTATAATAATTTAAGTGGCGTAATACATTCTAGAGGCCGATAAAAAAAAAACTGTTTTTGGCAAATTAATTAACAAGAAGCTTTCATTCTGCGTATTCACTGATAAGAGTTCTGCTGTTAGTTTAGTATTTTCGCAGTAAGACTGTATGTTTAGAAGTACTCTGCAAATTGTCGTTTATATGTCGATTTCTAGGGCAAATTAATTGAATTTCCGGAAGCATAAATTAAAACAATTAAACAATTACGTTTCGAATAAAATTATTGTTTTCTGTTATGCTCCGCACAAAATTATGTATATAATAAATAAATACATAATATATGGTAGAAACTCATCGTTGTCCTTCACCTTAGGGATTATAGGCATAGGATCCATGTGGCCGGAGGGGCCTTGCCCTTGACCAATTAGATTTTAATAAATTAGAAAGCCGTGTTAACATTGACCATTTGAACTTAGCCCTTCGAATATAAAATCTACAACTAAAAAATTACGAGTAAGTTACTATTTTCAGAATGCGAACGGACAATAGTACATTTTATTTCTGTCTTAATTTTTAATGACGATATTTACAATTATAATGGAAGTAATAATAATGTAAAAAACAAACAAAAAAACCAAAACTTAAAGGAATAACAATTCAATTGCATTAATTTTCTTCCGCATCGCTGCTATCCGCCGGAAAAAATGTACAGTGTCAATTATCCTATTTTAATTTGCACGTTTCAATTTTCAGATTCGTAAGATATTATACAGCTACTGAAATTCCCGTAATTAACTTCAATTTGTATTAATGTTTAGACTAACTTCAGTGCCACGACCATTAGGATACTCTCGCTATTTCTTTGTTTAGTTCATAAAGTAGCAATTTACTAACATTGTTTTGAATAATTAGTAAAAAAAAACAGCACATTATTGTATTACTGTGTCGGAATCGTTTCATTCAACGCTCCATTTACAATTCTGTTCACATAATTATTATGCAACTTAAACACTATGTCCGGGTTTATAAGCGTGTGAAGTTTCTAATAGGTGTTGACTATTCTAGGTTTTCTACTTGAATTTAAGAAAAATTCAGAACATTTTAAACTGTTCAGACGACAATTTTTTTTTGTTTTCTCCTCGTTACTAGAAAAATAAAATTTAGGAACTTCAGAAATTATATTGGCAACAACCTTGACTCAGCACTAGTCCGTAGTGTTACATTCCAATAAAAATACATCTCTTTTGATTCACATTAAAAATTGAGTTTAAGAAACCTACTAATTTGCAGAGGGTATACTTAGGTATACCCTCTGAAATATTCTTAGTGTGTTATGAATGGGTCGTTTTAATTATAAAAACTATTAGGTATATTACTTACTTATAAAAATGAATAGCCTTAAACTTCTCGGGATAAAGTCTCCATCTGAAATAAGTATTATTAATCACTTAGTGTTCGATTCGATTGTGACCATTGCAGTAAGTGTACATATGTATATATTTAATGTATAGTAAGTAAGTATCTTATTATCAATGATTGAGAAACTTTTCTCCGGTACCTATTATTTTCGTACCTCTAAAGCAAAAAACGGAAACCTGAGTGAAGAGAGTGAAGAAAAGAAGTTCAAAGTTCCTTTAGCTTTGAACTTCTTTTCATCACTTTAAAAAATTTACAGTACAAAAAAAATGAATGCACGAGTCCGAATCGCACTTAACCGGATTTTTACTCTTTCTTCTCATAAGAATCTTCCTTAGATTTCAACGTGTATAAAAAATCCAAATTAATGTAGCCGTCCTCGAGTTTTGCGCTTAGCAACACATTTATTTGTAGTCATTCATTTCTATTGATAAAATACAACGTACAAAACAACTCAAACGTTGACAGTGAGAATGGTTATACAATGATAATAAAATTCTGTATAGTTCAACTTATAGATCACCATGTCAATAGTGTAAAGTCAATGTTATTTCTTTCATCTTTGACCTGGATATGTACGCTTCGATAATTTGTTTCAGTTCGTAAACAAATCAATTTGTTTCGGGTATTGGATTCCCTCCACATTCTTTGGACGAGACTCGTGTTTTGCAGTGGGACGTTTATGGGTTGAAAGCATATCAAATTCTTGTTAGCAATCTATTTGGTAACAGGATCAATTATGAGCATCAATTGATGATCTGAAAGTCTTTGATAGAAGAAACAAGAAACCTTACCTAATCTTGAATGAATATGCCGATTACATTATAATTAAATCTTACATAAGGTAATACAAATATGTAAGTCGAAATGGTAAATACAAATCTATGTAGTTGTTTTAGTATTAATCCACAGACAACTTTTGAATCCGGCAACAAAATGATATGCTCTATCTTGAATACTGAAAACTAGACAAATAAAACAAGATAATTATAAAGTTCTTGATTCAAATAATCATAATATATTTTGTTTTGTACATGTTTCCTAAAGTAACCACCAGATGGATTGATTTCAATACCATACAAATCTGCGTATACTTTCAGGGCGTGAATCCATTAAAAAACTCGCACTAGGCACCCTGAAACAGCAATCCTATATTTTTGGATAAACAAAAATATCGAGGTAAAAATTTTAAAAGGTAATTTTGAAGTTATAGAATTGAAAGATTTTTGGCTGCAGATATCTAGAGTAGTCAGAAAGTGCTGAAAAGGAAGTCACGACCCCAATTGTACAGAAAACTAATATCTAATATCTAGGCTTTCAAAGATCCTAGTAAATTCTAAGCTTATCCTATAATACGTATACGTATACCATCATCACAACACAATAACTTACATACTAAAAACAATAATTAAGCTATCAAAACTTGCCTAAAGCGCTTTGAATATATGCAAAACAGCGAAGAAAATCGTGAGTGCAAGTAGTTATAATGCAGACAAAGACTACATACCTGCTATGATTTCGGAGATAACATCTGATTTGTAGACAGCACTACAAGAGTGACAAGTTGTCAGATAACTTATGTTTGTGACAATGAATGAGTCATGTATCGTGTAAATGGCAATGAAAAGGAAATTACTACTAACTAAAGTGCTACACTAGGCTGTACTACATCATTATGACGTATTGTATGTTTAATGCTTAGGATAACCTCGACAACATAATCATCATCGTCATTACAACGTTATAAAACTAAAGTTCTTAAGGTCTAATAGATCTTTTCGACAAGAATATCTTGGCAGCATTTTATTTAATGCTTAAATTGAAGTATTCTTTCATCGGAAAGGAAAAGTGATTTATTTGTTGAGATAATATTTATTAATTCTTAATGCTTATGCTATATATTCACAACTATCTGTCTGCCAGCTGCCAGGATTGTTTCAGCCTTACTTACGGGATTTGGTAACAAACATCCTTCCAACCATCTATCCATCCTAACTTTTGCATTTGTATTATTAGTGAGATTACTAACGAATTTTTAACCTAGTCTCTAACCTACGTCACTTTTCACTAATATATTTTACTTTCAAAGAAGCTGCATCATAATCGATCCGGTAGTATATTGCCTGTACTCATAATGTCTACAGATTTAAGTTGCCGAACCATAAAATAGGGTTACAATGCTATTAACAATGAAATGTATACAGAGCGTTAAGCTAAAGTCAAGCGCCCATTGTACGAGACAAGGTGATGTTACGAAACGCATCTAGGGTTACCACAAATAACCCGCTCTATTAACAAAACTGAATGTTGAAACCATTTCTTCATTTCATTTGATTAGTTTTTAATCTTCGTAAGAAGTCTTTTAATATCAGCTGAGGGTGACAGTTAATAAGAAATCTGAATGATTTTTTATTAACGGTCTGGTTTTTTTCAACGGTTTGGTTTTTCAACGGTTGGTTCAAGAACCTGAACAATTTTTTGCCTGAATGATTGAAAGAGTTGTTGTGCTGAAACTTAAGAAGCTTGTTTTCAATTGAAGTATTTAATAGGCTGACAGCTTTCAAAGCAGTAATGACGTCACAAGAAGGGCACACTGTACTGCAAGGGATATCGGTTATGATCACAATGGAAACGATTTTAACTATAATAATCATTTAATAAATTATATTTTATACTTTATCGGCTCGTGTTAGATTGATGGATCCTGGGCTTGGTGCACAAGATGTTACTTAAGGGGAAACTTTATTATTTAGCAAATGATTTTTTTATTGACTGGCCTGTTGGTCTAGTGGTTAGTGACCCTGACTGCTAAGCCGGAGGTCGTGGGTTCGATCCCCACCCAGGACAAATCTTTGTGTGATGAGCATAAAGGTTTGTTCTGTGTCTGGGTGTAATTTATATGTATGTATTTACAAAAAAAAAATGTATTTAAGTAGTATATCAGTTGTTTAGTACCCATAACACAAGCAAATATAATTGCTTAATTTGGGACTAGATGGCACTGTGTGAATGTGGTACAATATTATTATTATTTTTTTTTATTTATGGACTGATATCATAAAATAGTTTTGGTAATATAAGGTAATTTCAAAAGCGACTTTAATCACACTAACGAAAATGACAAAAAGGCTATTTTTATACTTTGACATTTCTAGGATACCATATTTTTGTTAAAAAAAAATACTATCCAAGTTGTAAATCAAAAAAGCCTTGTCCCGTACAAAGCTTTTTTGATTTACAAACTAAACGAAAACGAAAAATCATAATTATTACATTCTTGTTAATTTTATTACTTTGCTACATTTGGCAAGAAGTTGATTAAGACGTGATGATAGTCTCGTATAGCGTACTCAAAACACAGTAAACTTTTCGATTTTTATGATCACGACCACTAAAACCTAATAAACGTATAAATATTTTATTTTTTTAGTGTATAAAATTGTCCCATTGTTTCTACCTCTAAAATAATACTAAACAATAAAAACAACACGTGTTAACCCTAAATTTGCAAATTGGAAAACATAACCTGAATAGTGAGCGATTATAAAGCGGCTTTGTTATGCTTTTTATCAAAGGTTCTGGGTGCTGTGTGTTAATACTTATTAGTTACACCAAAACCGTTACAGTTGTAAGAAAAAAAAACTCTACACTCTTTTTTTGTTTGCTCAAGGTTCAAAGGTGATTTTGTTGATGTTTTATTGATTTTCTTTTACTCGTATATTATCTATTCATGTGATCAAAATTGAAAACGTTGTTTTATTATGAGACATACTTGTTTAAGCTGCATTTTTTTGTACTGCCTGGAGTTTAGGTTACACGATCCAGAATTGAAACAATTACCTTTACATCATAGTTAGCTGCAGTATATAATTTTATTGTACAGACATTGACTTATTGGTCCCCTAAAATATGAAGTTAAGCCATTGAATTTCGAGAAAGGGCTTATTTTGATAAAAGCTTGTATTAGAATACATGTAGAAACACATAAACTAGAATGATGTTATCGTCAATGATGGTAAATTTTTAATTCATGAAATTTTATTTCAAGATGTATTTGTAAAGGAATGTTGTATTAAAATACTATTTAAAATGAGTTAAGCTTTTGATATCAAGATCTCAAAAGATATACAGTAATAATTCATTTTATGATGAAGTAATTTATACTGTAGACAAGGTGATATAAGCACACAAGTTAGACCTAATTGATCATGTCTGGAGAACTATGATCGATGAATCTAATGCTCATTGAACTGTCAATTCAGGGGCGTTATTTAGATCCACGATTTTGATAAGAATATGGGTATCCCTTTCGTTTTTGCTTTCTTCGAGGATCATTTTCCACATAAACAAAGACCAGACGAGAAAATAGAAGATAACTATGTTTTAAACAACCAATAGAATATTCAAGCAAATAATATTAAAATAATTATATAACACAGACTTGAGTTGTCTAACAGCACACCATAGAGTGGTAGAGGCAAGAAGAGTAAACTTGAGAGCATAAATCAACTGGTAAATACTAACTGGTACTAAAGAAGAAAGAACGTAGAATACAAAAACAAAATAGAAACAAGACAATATACTCGCATTCCGCCGGTCACCACCTACCTTCTTATTATGTTTATAAATTGTTTTACGTCTAGACTCGTTGGTATCAATTTCATCTATATCTTCTTATCCTATTGTTTGAGGCGAACTGTAATAGTTCATCGTAATGCGATATGTGATTAGTGAAGCTAATAATATACTAGTTTAATTCAATGTCACTTAAAAGTTGTGATATAATTACTTTTGCTGCTTGTTCTATGTCGCAAATAGTTTTTGTTTTGTTGCAATGGTGCTACAAACAACCCGTTTACCGTGAGTACTAACGTCATAGATTTCGCAACTAAAACTTACAGGGATCATAAAAGTTACTTAAGTCTAATCAGGTCATTACTGATAATAATGATATTAATTATATTAATTTGTGATATATTTACAACTTTCCATACACTCAAGGTAATCAAAGATATTACGTTTAAAGTGTTTTATTGTAGGTTAATTTGTCTTACTTATAACTATTAATAAATTTAGTAAGGGAACTGTGAAACAACAGTTGCTTAATCATGAGTAGTGATTTTTATTAGGTATTAGCATATTTAAACATTTGATTATAAATATATGGATTAAAAACATTAACGAGCTATTAATAATGTAATCAGTTTTTTTATAACCTATTGCATGCCGCAGGGACTTTTCACTCCTCGTATTTTATGACCGAACAAAGTATAAAATTGTCAAGTGATTTAAATTTCCATGCCATTAATTTCTTAATTTCGCTCTCATTAATACTAAGCCTACTATTTATTTTATTATGTTTATCAAGCAAAATGTCTGGCTTATGGTAGACAGTTGGATAATTTGCACGCTTGTAGATACTTGAGGCATCGTTAAAATTAAATTTCTGCAATTTTTTGTTAAGTGCATCTCACATGCCTTGAAGTTAAACTTGGTGATGTATTATATTTTTATCACTACTATTTACTTGCTGAAGATCAAAAATATTGTAGGCATTTGAGTTCGCATAAAGTTTTTCAGTGGAGATCACAAATTGACAAGACGTAGGACTTTTCCAGGTAGAATAACAATCCGCTAAACAATAATGAGTAGAAATTGAATGGGAATTCAGGACAGATAATGATAATGACTATGAAAGCAGGTATTTTTATAGAAATATCTTTTTAACTTAACTTAGCGGTATTCATTTGAGATTAATTACAAATTGTTTACTTGAGCAGGCTAAAAAACATTTGTGAATAAATATTATTTTTTTCGGGTACAAGGACTTGAGAGTTGTCTATTTCCAATTCTCGTAGGTGTGAGAAAGGCCAAGATTTTATAAATTATCAACAGTTGACCCAAACAAACATGTAATAAAATCAATTAAGAAACATTACCAAAATGTTTGTAGTGCCGCTAACAAGCTTGCTATGAAGAAATTTGTAGGCAATAAATCCTTAGATAGGCATCTAGGGTATAAGATGATGGCATAAGTGATGTCCATAAGGGTTATTTGGACTTTTGAAATTTGAGGTTGGTTAGAACCTCTCACTGCTGATGCAATCCTGATGTAACAGTCACGAATAGTGGTCATCTTAGGTCATACATGGGTGAAACTTTAGAGCCGCCTGAGTATGATAACCTTATGATATTCAAACAGAATCTATGCTTTTACTCAGTATGGAAGTTTTCAAGCTAATGATGAACCTATCATTTAAATGGTTTCGGCAGCGGCTGACGCGTGGCCTTGAACTTTAGCGTAGAAAGCAGGAGATTTGTTACTTGCAAAAAGAAATTGATATAAAAACAGAAAAATGCTGTTTCTTTTTTTTAAGATTTGTATCAAGAACTGCTTCACATCAGTTGCCTGCTAACAAGCAATTATTTTTCGACACATAAATTTGCATCAACAAGGGTAAACGATGTAGTGACAATAATGTATCAATACATTAGCATGAATATGAATTTGATTAAATAAACTCAACATAAATCAAAGTAATGGTTGTTAAATCACTACACTGACAAAGATACTCGCGCTTGCACCTTCGCAGAACTAATCAAAATTGCTTTTTGAACTACATTCTACAATTTGAACCTTATGCTATAGACGTAGAGGTTAAATTAAACGCCATTTAGAAGTTGGATACAGTTACACCTGATTTGTGAACGGTCAATGTATTTGTTCATGGGATATCAGGTATTGTGCAAGACTAACGGCCTTATTGTTATGGATATATAGGTCAGTTGAAACTAGAGTATGGAAAAGCTCACACAGAACAATGGCATGCTAAAGTAATCGACAGTTACTTCATTTGGTATTAGCCAAGGATACTAATAGTGCACAGAGTATGACTGGCCTGTTGGTCTAGTGGTTAGTGACCCTCACTGCTAAGCCGGAGGTCGTGGGTTCGATCCCCACCCAGGACAAATCTTTGTGTGATGTGCATAAAGGTTTGTTCTGTATCTGGGTGTAATTTATCTATAATATGTATGTATTTACAAAAAAATAATGTATTTAAGTAGTATATCAGTTGTTTAGTACCCATAACACAAGCAAATATAATTGCTTACTGTGGGGACTAGATGGCGCTGTGTGAATGTGGTAGAATATTATTATTATTATTAGTTAGATTTCTCAAAAAGCATGTTAAATACCACTCGTACTCGACCATGTTAGACCCCCTCTCAGTTTTCTAGTTAGAGAAGAGAAGACCCGAGCCCAGCAGTGGGACTTAATGGGTTGCTGATGATGATGATGATGATGATGATTTACATTAAATATTAAGCAATTTCCATCGCTTTGGTTTAACATTTTATATAAATGCTAAACAAGTAATGGAAAAATTCAAACCCACGACGGGACTTGAACCTAAATGACTTAAAAACGACGTCATCATGTTAACAGGTAATGGATAAATTCGATCTCAGGGACGTCCACCCGCGTAGCTCAGATGGAAGAGCACTGCACACAGAATGGCAGGGTCGCGGGTTTAAGTCCCGTCGTGGGTTTGAATTTTTCCATTACTTGTTTAGCATTTATATAAGATGATGATGATGTTAGACAGAGGAAATTTCTTATCATAATCAAATATAGGCTATATTTCCTCCATATTTTTTGGAGGAAACCCGTGCCCAGCAGTGGGACGTTTATAGGTTGTAATGATGATGATGATGAATCAATAAAAAAGAGAAATTAGACGAATGGATAAGTGACTGGCATGCAAATCATGCGGTACGAGTTCGATTCCGACCGGCACCAATTTCACTTCGTGGATTTTATATGTACTAGTCATGTACCATCTGCTAACGGTGAAGGAAAACATCGTGAGGAAATCCACATACTCTAGAAAAAAATACTAAGTGTATGTCTGATCCACCAACCCACACTAGGCCAGCGTGTGTGGATTATGGTCTAAACCCTCTCAGCTCTCTAGATAGAGGAGAGGAGACCCGAGCCCAGCAGTGGGACATTAGTGGGTTGCTGATAATGAATCAACAAAGTCTAGTATAGTATCTGCCTTGGGAGCAGACAGGAGATACCAAGGTATATAATATGAGTATGTGAGAACAGCTGTAAAATGCTGATGTAGATTGTGATTTATTTTCTTTAAAATTGGTAGATATCTTCTGATTTCATGGTCCCGTTGATAAGAAATTGTAGCCACCAGTCATGAGCACTGGTATAAAACCAGTGACGCCATGATATCTAAAAATAAAATACAAATTATCCTTACCGCGAATACTAAAACCACTGAAGCAGTAAATGAAGATTAGTCGCACTTAGGTAATTGTATCATAATCGTGGATAAATTTACAATAATAAAGTAAAAAGTATATCTTTTTTGTACAACTTATAAAACGTAAAAAACAACAGACTTATCGTTAGCTTACAAAATGCGGTCTTACATCCTATGGTTGATCAAATTGCTTATTCACTGTTACTTGATGCGCGTTTTTTTTGTGTTATTTTCAATATCTACTATCTAAACAATTTAGGTTTGGTAGAAAATGTTATTTCTTTTTAATATAGAACGAAAGAAAAGAAAGAAAATCATTTATTGAAATCAGATCATGACACAGAAACTGAACACCACAAAACAAATACCTACACAATACGAGAAAATTTCATCATTATCATCATTTCAGCCTATTGCAGTCCACTGCTGGACGTAGGCATATACAATCACGCGCCATAGCACAAAAATAAATTCTTAATTTTTATCTTAATTTATAATTTTTATTTTTTTTTTCTTAGCGAGAAAATTTACAATAGGAACCTAAATTACGAACCGATACAAGATATAACTACAGAAATATATAATATAATAATAATAATATTCCACCACATTTACACAGCGCCATCTAGTCCCAAAATAAGCAATTATATTTGCTTGTGTTATGGGTACTAAACAACTGATATACCTACCACTTAAATAAATTTCATTTTTTTTTTGTTTTTTTTTTTTGTAAGTACATTCAAACTATAGATAAATTACACCCAGACACAGAACAAACCTTTTTGCTCATCACACAAAGATTTGTCCTGGGTGGGGATCGAACCCTCCGGTTTAGCAGTCAGGGTCACTAACCACTAGATCAACAGGCCAGTCAAAGAAATATAGGTAGGGTAATAGTATCTAATATACTTACTAGCCGCTTACTTGGTGGTGGTTGCCTCTGTTCATACACACAGGCTACTCTAGAGATATTGTCCAGCCAAGCCTTCTTTATATTATACTCATCACGATACAGCGGCAAATAGACGTTCGGCCCGTCTGAGAAAAAGACAAGTCCAAAATGTACTGTAACCACAACTTAATATTAGTTTATTTATAATTAATCATCACAATACAGATATTCTATTATTAAACTTCGCAAAAAAAGCGTTGGTGGCTGAATGGATAAGAGACCGACGTACTAAACACGCGGTCCGAGTTCGATTCCAACCAGCAGTACCAATGTGGATTTCACTTTGTGGAATTTATATGTACTAGTCATATGACCTACCATCTGCTAACGGTGAAGGAAAACATCGTGAGGAAACCCACATACCCTAGGAGAAATTCTAAGTCTGATCCACCAACCCGCATTAGGCCAGCGTGTGTGGATTATGGCCTAAAAACCCTCTTAGCTCTCTAGTTAGGGGAGAGGAGACCCGAGCCCAGCAGTGGAACATTAATGGGTTGCTGATGATTGTTGCAACGTGACGACGAGAGCTAGTTCACGAAGACTGCATCGTTCCCGGTTTAATATAACATCTGCGTAAACATCGTCTATTATTCATGGCATCTGTTTTCCCCTCCCACTTCCCACAATGACGCTCTCATGATGATGACAAAACTATGTCTAGGTCATAGTAATCAGATATAGAATACCTATCATGATTCTGATTATGGCCTAAGAATCCTCTCAGCTCTCTAGATAGAGGAGAGTAGACCCGAGCCTAGCAGTGGGACTTTAATGGGTTGCTGATGATGAAATAATTAGACTTCATAACAATTTCATATACTATACGCACTACTCAAACATATTATACAATTTTCGCAAAAAAGAACATCATATAAACTCATAACTCTTAAATCACGAAACAACAATACTACCTCGATAATTCGAAAACCACAAGTAGATGTTAAGTTTTAGGGAATGTGTGTCTAAAGTTTAGTGTCTGAGAAATCGTTTTCCCTTACCTTGTTTATTGTACATAAATCATACTTACTTAGTAAGGTGTGTAAACCGTACATCTAACAACAGTATTACTTAATTCGTGTAATCATTTGCATTCCACGGTAAATAGCAGTTCGCTACTCAACATAATAAGGAGTATTTACTTTCTTCGATGGAGGTAGATTATGTTTTCATTACACGCGTGCATAATGCGATGATTGGAGAAAGTGGTCATATTGAGCCATAAAGTATAGACCGTAAAGATCAAGCCTCGCGTTTGCTAACAATTTAAACGTAGACTACGGAAAACAGGTGTTTGTTTATTTATTTTGATCTTTTGTCGTAATATAACTGGACCATAGAAATGTGTGTAGCAATGACGTCATAAAGAGGGCGCTACTATGTTTAAATGCTATCAAATAATATATGACATTATAACAATATGACAAAAGTTACACTGTACAATTATTCGTGTCAGATTGACTAAAAGCCTGATGGGAAGTCATACACACTTGTCAAGTTGTATGTACTTTAGCTCGTAATTTGTACTTGTATGTTTTTTTAGTTTAGTGTAAATTAGTGGCATACCACCCGGCTCTGTCTGAAAACCAGCGCTATAACATTTATGTTATAGCATTATGCTGAGACAGGGCCGTTTTTCAGACCAATAGGTCTTATTTATAGTTTATGTTTGTACTGTACTATGTAAATTACCTGCCTACAGTCTGAAAAAAAAAAAAAAAAAATTAAGACAAAATATTTTTTCCAGAGACCAGTAGTTCCTGAGATTAGCGCCTTCTTGTTTCAATCAATCAATGTATTTATTCAAACCAAACTAACTCTATACAGTTTGTTTGGTTGAAGCTTATAATATTCGTATAGTTTATATTCATTTATTTAGTTACGTACCCATTCGACATCATTATGATTATAAATATTATTTAAATTATAAATTAACATATTATTATATATGTAAGAATAACACTTTTGATAGCACCTATATAAATCTTAAAAACTATGTTAGTAACATTTGCTTAGCATTTTATCGCTGTACGTTCTTATTTACCCGCAGAAGCGACGGACTACTACATAAAAAAAAAATTGACGGCATACGCCTTAAAATTGACGGTTTCAAGGCGTTTTATAAGCAGATTTCTGTAGGGTGGAAGGTGGCTTAGATTGAGGGGAGATTGCCTGATATACTACTTCTCTTAAATTTTACTCGACTTTGCCTATTATCACGCTTAGAGAACATCGGGTACAGAACTAAACGCAAAATTTTGTAAGTACTTACGTTGAAGTCTTATGTTAATAAAATTTCATAATTAATATTAATTAGAGTGTTAAAGACATATAATTATACATTTAACCGTCAATATAATATGCATATTACGGATGTATATAAAATATTATATAAATAAAATAATTTATAATTTTGTGTAACTAACGGAAGGAAACACATTTTGCTGATCTAGATAAGTTAATAAATAAGTTCGCAGTTATGTAGAGGCATAAGGTAAAAGATCTGCTAAGCAATTTTGAACTTTATTTTTATTAAATAGGATTGTTTTTTCTGAGTGTAAGTATCATAATGTAGCCTCTTTTACCAATGAGAGCGCGATAGCGTTGATGATTTTGTGAGTCCTTCTACGTGCTTCGCCACGTCCTATTAACAGTGTATACTGTCAATATTATTAATGAAAAATCAATTTGTTAAATGAATTACTTATAATATAAACATAACAACCCCTTTTTCCCGAAGGGGTTGGCAGAAGTACAGTTCACCTACATTACAGGTGGTTTTGAAAACCTTATTGCATTGCCAGCCATATTCCGAGACTGAAACAAAATCTGCTCTTGCGCAGCAGTTTTACACATTCCAACTGTACTACCGAGGTAGTAATTTACTCAGAATACACAAACTTGTAAGTGTTAGCTTACAGCATTTAAGTATTAAGTATTACTTTCTTTTTAAGAGCTCGATTATCCTAAAGCTCTTATGTCAAAGTCACAAAAACAGGGGCACAGAAGTCCACAACTCTCATAGACTATGCAAATTTTAGACTGGCCTGTTGGTCTAGTGGTTAGTGACCCTAACTGCTAAGCTGGAGGTCGTGGGTTCGATCCCCACCCAGTACAAATCTTTGTGTGATGAGCATAAAGGTTTGTTCTGTGTCTGGGTGTAATTTTTCTATAATATGTATGTATTTACAAAAAAAAAAATGTATCTAAGTAGTATATCAGTTGTTTAGTACCCATAACACAAGCAAATATAATTGCTTACTTTGGGACTAGATGGCGCTGTGTGAATGTGGTAAAAAAAAAAAAAAAAAAAAAAAAAAAATAAAAAATAAAAAAAAAAAAAAAATTATAGTCACTGTAAGAAGGTTTTATAGCTGAAATGTTACCTAAACTATTACATAGCTTTGTGCAAAAAACCTTTTTACAGTAACGCTTTTGTTACACGTTTAATTTAGATTCAATTCCCGTAAAGACTAGCAAGTAATAAATTATAGCAGAATATTAATTTGCAACATTAAATAGAATCGTGTTTATATCTGTATTGAAAGGAAAAACGACAAGCCGATAACTGGCCCGTGGTACAAATTGGCCCAGTTTTGTGAAACCGATGACATAAGGTGCAGTCAGGACTCCAATAACTATAGTCTAAGAACTGCAGTTAGGGTTGTCACGATTACATTTAAATCTTGATGTGTGTTCGTGTTTATTCACATATTTCATTCATAGTGGAAAAGTTTAGAAGACGAGAGACGCTTGGCTATTTTTAACCCTATAATAATACTTAGAAATAAAAATTGCCAGACAGACTAATCTCACTTACATCTATTTTCATCAGCAATCTATTAAATCCCACTGCTGGGCTCGGGTCTCCTCTCCTCTAACTAGAGAACTGAGAGGGTTTAGGCCATAATCAACTCACGCTGGCCTAGATCAAACATACTCATAGAATTTCTTCTAGGGTATGTGGGTTTCCTCACGATGTTTTCCTTCACCGTTAGCAGATGGTAAGTCACTTGAGTAGTAGGTACAGATAAATTCCACAAAGTGGAATCCACATGGGTACTGCCGGTCGGGATCAAACTTTAGGCTATATGTGCTATTCTAGATTAATTTTGTATGCCTCTGAGGTATAATTGTGTTTGAGGTATTTTAGCTTGATTAGTTTGCTCAGGAAGGAATTCTATAAGTCACAGCACAGCCCTAAAAGCAGCCTGTTGCAATCGCTTGAAACACGAATGCCCGGAAGTCAATAGCCCACTTACAACTCATTTTTCGTGGCCACGATCATGGTATATACCAAACTTTACAAATCAACAAAATGTTTTGTAATCAAAGATTGTCTTTTGATTGATTAGTGGAATATTTAATTTTACGACTTCACCTTTGTCCCTGTGGAAGAGTAGAGTAGAGGAAATTTGTACGGCTAAGCAAGTGGTCACAGGTACGATCCACGAATCGAGTAAAAATGTGTGTTTATCTGTTAATCTATACTATCTAAACTAATATTATGAAGCTGAAGAGTTTATTTGTTTGTTTGGATGGATCTCGCGAACTATTGACCCAAATTAAAAAATATTTTAGTGTTGGATAGTCCATTTATCGAGGAAGGTAATAGGTAAATAACATCACGCTATGGTCAATAGGAGCTGAGCAGTGGCCAAATAAAGAACGACGGGAGCGAAGCCTTGCGTTACGTGGCCGCTACTTCGAGAACCTTTTCCCCCATTGACGATCAATTCTAAGAGCTATGTTCTTTAAGTAACTTATGTTGTAATAAAGAAAAAAACTCTGTAAGAAAAGTTCTAAGAGCGCATGTCAGGGCCATATTAGGGCATTGATCTAGCGTGCGAAGTTAATGGCCTTAATATTTTGATAGAGAAGAGAAAAGCATAGCCCAACAATACGATTTCTAAAATATATGAATACTTTGTTGTTACTTCCAAAAAGAGACAATATATTAGTTCTAATAGCGATTTCAAAAAAATTATTACTAAATAAATACCGTAAAGTAATAATCTCAACGCTAGACTCGATTCCCATAATTAAAATATTTTACGCGTTTCATGCTTCGATATTACACCATTATACGTCGCAATTATACCCATGCTGGTTCCATAATTAACTTAACGGTTCTGCATTAGTGCCCATATAGACGACGTACATAATATCCGCAAAGGAGTGTAATATCTGCAGATGGACAAATAATGTTTAAAAAAAACAAAAGCTTTGTCATATCTGGTGTACTTTTTAAATTAAAATTTGTTTATTAAATATATAAAATTACAACTTTACTTTGATCCATGTTGTATGCCCACATACATTATAGGTAATTGTTAGTTTTCTGTCGTTACTGTTATAGTGTGAAAATTCACATATTATATCTGTCTATTATGCAAGCTCTTAACACGAGTAGTACCTACAATTTAAGCTTTGTACCTAGCTATATTAAAACAATTTACTAGTATTTTTTTGGAATATTTTTTTTAGAATATTTTGCGGATAATTTTAATATTGTAACAGCGTATCGTCTGATAAGGCACTTAAGAGGTGTTTGTTCGTAATTGTCATCAATATTGCAAAATGCGCAAGACTTTTTCTCCATAGTATTGTATCGCAGGGTCGGCTGGAAGATCTTGACATAATTACTTGCCATTTGAACAGTTTACAATGGTTGTACGTTAATTGAAATTGTTACAAGAACATTTTATATTATAAAATTATTCATATTTTTGTGAATCTATGTTATTATCAAGGTCCAAAACCTTTGAATTGTCTTTTGTTTTGTTCTAGTGCAAGGCCTCATTATTTCGAAATATTTTATCTTCAAAATAAATTGACAGTAGAACTATAACTGTAAATAAACATGATGCGTGTGGCGTATATTGGAGTTCTATAAACATAAAAAAACACTTTGTATGAATCGACTTTAGGTTAAGATTTGCTTAGTCTTTATAATTCCTGTATTCTATTTTTTTTTATAAAATAAGACAAGACTAAGTATAACACTTAGTCTTGTCTTATTTTACTTACGACTTAATTAATTTATCTTAATTTTAGGTTTCGTAATTGAATATGACATTAGACGTTTATGACGAAAAGAAAATAAATATGGCTTTCGTTGGACTGAGATATTGGACGTCGTGTCTTTTATTCCATCTGGAAATAATGTTTTTTTTTTATTTATTTTTTTTATTGCCTGTTGTGGCAGACGAGCAAGCGGTCCACCTGATGGTAAGTGGTTACCGCCGCTCACAGACGTTGGCAATGCCAGGGGCACAGCCAGGCCGCTGCCTACCTTGAGAGGATAGCTCTCTTTAAACCTCGCTTGAAGAAGGACATGTCATAGCGCTCAGGAAACACCGCTGTAGGAAGTTCACCCCAGAGCTTGCACGTACGTGGGAAGAATGATCGCTGGAACCTTACCGTTTTAGACGGTATCGGCTCCAGGTAGTGTGGGTGAAGCCTACAGCGGCGTCGCCTACAGCGGCGTCGAGTGGTGCGATGATAGAAAGGCGACGATGGCACCAAATCATGGAGTTCATCGGAGCACTCCCCATGGAATAATCGATAGAGCACGCAGAGTGACCCAAAGTCTCTCCGTTGCTCTAACGATTCCAAGTTGTCCGTCAGATTGGGATCACCGACGATTCGAACAGCCCGCCTTTGGAGGGAGTCAAGTGGGTCGAGCTGGTATTTGGGTGCTCCTGCCCAGAGGTGAGAGTTGGTTTGAAGTACTGCTTCGCCCTGTTCAGGACACCCAGTTTTTTGCTCGCCAATTTGGCTTTGTCCTCCAAATGACTCCCAAACTGGACTTTGTTCGAGATTTTTTTTATTCACCTTGTTTATTTCTAATCTGAATGATTTATTTCAATTTAAAGCTAATGGAGTATGAAATTAATTTTTGTCACCATTTTAACATTATTTTGAAATGATGCAAGGCTAGAGGAAATTACGACGAAAAGACTAGAGTGATCACTCCAAAACTTTTAATTTTGGAGAGATTTCTTCGTTTACAAGATAATGTCTATATTACTTATTCAAAAAGAGTATAATATAAGACCCATCATCTACCTGCATCAATCAAATGAAAATCAAATTAATAAACAACTACACACCAATATCATTTTTCACATATCGTTTGAAATACAAAATAGAAGTTTGAAGCGCTAAGTACTTTTTCCCACGGTATCCAATGAATGCCGAAGTGTATTCGGCAAGGTGTTTGGACTCGTGAGCGCACGCGCAATTAATTGACATGCCACGCGACACACCAACTTACTGATTTATGTGCGAGCATTTTTCCGGGAAATTTAAGAATGTATAACAAGTCAGTGAAGACTATAATTATATGCAAGCCGACAAAAAGTCACGTGGATTCAAATTAGATAATAATATTGTAGAATTTTATTTCTCATTATAAAAGGTTTCCTTCAATTTTTTTGATCCTTCGTAGGAGACTGGTATCCGTACTAGGAAACCTGCCACACTGATTATTATCAGGCCCTCCAAATATAAACTCTGCTCAACGACTTGTCAACTTGAGCAACTAAAAATTAGCGGAATATTTAAAAATGTACTAAGTAAAAAAAATTTGGCTTCATCTTCCACCATAGATTTCTAAAGCTACCAATATCGTGTTTCAATTTACTGTTGATGGCAAATAATGTTCATGCCCTTAAATTTGAGATGACTACCCTGCAGTTACTTGGAAACAAAAAGTATTTCGACGAATATACCTATGGCCTACATACGTATGCCTTCAGAGAGTTTAAAAATCTACAAAGAACAAACCACCTTTTTCTCGAGCGTCTTGCAAAAAACACGATTGAAAATTAATTACATACCCTTTTGTCACACGAATGATGCGAGCAACTAAAACCTCCATGCCTCGTTACCTTATACAGGGTGTATACGACGATACGACATTAAATGACAACGCAGCCAGTGTTAACCCTTATAAACATATTCTAATATAAATTATTAAAAAAAAAAGAAAAAAAAAAGCTACTTACACATTATTTAAAGTCGAAAAATTTAAGAATATACAACCACACATTATTTTTCTATCATGACGTTTTCGACATGACGATGACAACAGTGCGGAACAGAGTAAGAGATAAGATAATATGAAAGAGTCAGAGATATTTAAATGAATTGAATGACGTAATGACAACATACGATCAACGTAAATACCTACAGGTTGTTTAAAACTGTGAACAACTGTGACATAAAGAAAGTACATTTGCGTCTAAACTATTGCAAATTTCTGTTAAATTTTTTTGGTATAGTCTTCTAACATCACATGCTACACGTGGTTTCATTTAATGTCATATCGTCGTATACACCCTGTATATTAATATTCATAGTCTAGATAGATACTCATTAGATAAAAAAAAACTGTTTTCACAACAATAAGATGATTTAGTAGGTAATTAAAACTGTTGATTGACAATGTAATCATTATTTGAAAGTTTAATTTGATATGTTACTTTTGCGTGTGTTTTCATTACACAAAAAATAATGATATTTTGCTTAAGAAGAAATACTTAGTGTAAAAAGAAAAATTACGAACAACAACAAAAAACAGTTTAATTTGAACATAATTTAATTAAAATTTACTTTTACAATTATTTATATTTAATTAGCATAATATTCTATTAGAAGTATGAGTATTAGATGATTTTTTTTTCAAATATTAAAGCAAGGTTAAGTATATAAAGTATAAAAAATAAAAAAAAAATAAAAAAATCATTTATTGCCAAACACATTACAATTTTACCTATACATTTGCGATTTACAAATTTGTTTAAAATTGTTTGCTTTGTCAATGTCGACCGAGCAGACAATTTTAAACAAATTTGTAAATCGCAAATGTATAGGTACCCACAGGACAGGCTTAGCCTAGTGTGGGGCCTATGGACAACATCAAAATTGTAATGTGTTTGGCAATAAATGATTTTTTTTTTATTTTTTTTATTATTTATTAAGGTTTTTAAAGCTATTTATTTATATGTAGATAAAACGTAAAAAAAAACAACAACAAAGTAAAAGTTGTTCTAGCGCTGACTAAAGCCAGAAATGTATTTACTAGTTATTGGTTCAATTAAAAACTTATAAAGAAGTGAACTACCTAATTTATATTTCAAATATATTTCTTATTATATTATATATATAAGTACGAGTTTTCCTAGAAAAAAATTAGACCAAATGAAAAATAAATAAAATCGTGTCGTTTAATAGTTTTGCAAGTAATACAAATATACAATGGAAATGTACGCTATTGTACACTCGTATTCAGTTAAATAAAGCCTGATTACACGCTCGAGTGGCCGCACTAAATAAACTGTATACTTTTTATGTCGAATCGACAACCAATAGTTTGCATTGTAATGTCATAAAAGAAAGCCGCTGGCCGCTTACAAATGTACTTACTTATTAAATTTTTCTATGAGAATATGTTTTGAAAATTTATGTTGATTCGTGGGATAACAAGTTGTGTTCTGTTAATTAAGGCCATGTTAGAACATGGCTTAATTATTTTTTGTTTTAGTAGATTTTGATATGCAACAGGACTTTTTATATGATTTTTAGATATTTTTTAATTTTGTGTACCTACCTTACCTTCACAGAGGGCGATTCTGTAATCTTGATACTTGAGACTTAATCGATTTTGCCATCGACATACTTGTTATCGTTTACGGTATACGTTACCATCTTATGCCTAATGCATGAGATGGTAAAGAAAGAAAGAAAATCTATTTATTTTTAGACTAATTTACAGAGTACCAAAAGCGCAAACTTGGACTGTAAAAACCCGTATCCGTCCAAAAAACGTGTGCACATATAAAAACTTGCAATCTTGGACCTAGCATTTCCAAATAATGTTCCAACTAAGAAAAAACTTGGATATTAAAAAATAATACCTATAACGTAGCCCTTACAATATATAATCGCAACCCTTTCAATTGTCTTCACTATAAACCAGCCAAATATGTCTAAACCAAAGTTAAAAGCATATGAATTACAAGCACGTACTATAAGGAACTTAATTGACAGACAATTATTGTAAATGTTCGCTGAGTGACCCGTGACTTGAATTTAGTGGTCCAGTAATAAGTACAATTGTCATAATTTGTGGGGAATTCCATATTTTATCAGGAAATATTCATTCCTTTCTGTAAAATACGTGTCTACTTAGTCGTATTTATAAGAGACGAGATACATTTTAAACTCAAATTGAAAAACCTGACTGGCGAATTTATGAAGTGCAAATCAACTGGCCGAAAATCACACATTTTAAAATCAAGTTTAATGTGAAAAAGTTTTAAGTATCAAAACTAAATCACCATAAACAAGTCTTGAGCCACAAGTGAATTCTTCAGCGCAATTTTACGGCACATTTTATACAAAACAGAAATGCCATTAATATCTTTATTTACCCAATTCATTTGTTATGAACTAATGAAGTGTTTCACAATTAGGTCATAATATTGTCGTGACGGAATTGTCGATGCAACGGTAGGAGATAAGAATCCCCGTCGATTTGTTATTAAGATTTTTAATAGTATTAAGTCTTATTTGAGCTGAGCTGATTTTTATTAGAGCGAATTAATAATTTGATTTCTTATCACCGTGTTCCAATTTTATACGATTAGTTGCCGTTAGACTCGTTAGTTTCATTTCTAGATAGATTGGTCTAGTTTCTAATATAGAATTACTTTTTTCTTCATAGTGTATCAACCTTACAAATATTATTAATTTAAAAGTTTATAACATCTGTACCTATGTTTGTACACGCCTGAACCACTGAATCTATCTTCATAAAATTTCGTAAAGAGATAGATTAAAATTTGGAAAAACACATAACGCCGTGAGCGGAATTCAGTAAATTAAATTTACTGTCTTGGTATCCAAATTATTTCAAATTTATATTTCCAAGACCATTATTACTATAATTTGAAGGTTTTTGATGTGAACATTATATTATGTCAAGATGAATAGTCAGATCGCTGAATTAAAACTTATTGAAAGTCGCGAGCACTATATAAAGTTATTGTTTAATTTTAATTAAGGCCATTTTTTTATAAATTAACTTTTATAAATTTTAATTATTTTTCGATTATCTTCTTGATACCTGAAACACTTCAGCAACAAACTAAACCTGTATGGAAATAATCAGACAAATTAATTTACAGTATAATTAAGGTTCTATTTTTCACAATTTACACAATTAATAAAGAATAACCGGTTCGGTATCGGTGGCTTAATATCAGAAACTTATTTGTACATAAATTTTAACTTATCTTATGTTAATATCGAATAAAGTACCTACTTGGTCGTTTAGCAAGAGCTCTGAATTAGTCAAATAGTTGTGTGTGTTTCGATATCGTTAATTATAAGGTTGGATCAGAATTATATCTCTCGTATGATACCTTAAGGAGCTGGCTAATAATGAAACTATATTATTATAATTGGTTTAAATACAATATTGAGATTTTGGTTGCAAAATTTATTTGTAAAGGACATTCTAAATTCTCTACTTATCGAATGAATTGCTTGAATGGTCTAGTGTTGTTTATTTAGCAATTAACTTTTAACTGATAATGTATTTAGTAATTATCCGATAAAGGAAAATATATATAATTCGCCGAGACGTCTTACTTTAAGATCTTTTTGAATTTCGCAATTCAATTATGATTAAATAGTTGGATAAAAACTACATATTTTTTTCTAATCCTTAATTAATAATTACGCAATTCTTATATTTCTTAAAACATCTGATGTAGTATAATATTTTATCATATTGATTGTATAATCCATTAGAAACTGTGATTTTATTTTCTTGGATTTCATTTACGCACATTTTCGAAGCAATCTATCTCAACAAAATTTATGACAACCCATAACCCAGCTGCCTCATAAAATAACGAGGCTTCCTATTGCATATTGTGATTTATAACTTATATTCTCTAATTACAACTTTGTTCATCGTCAGATTTTCTTACAAACATGAAGTAAACACTTTCAATTAAACGTTATCGAAAACTGTTTGTAATCTTGACTTTGAAATCTAATTGAATTTAATGGCCAAATAGCTAATTAGCAGTGTTTGCCGCAAGACACACTTATAATGGAACAAGTTTAACGATATTATCTACGTCGGTGGACGTTTCAATGGTATATTTAGGTTACATGTCGTGGGGTTACCACTAAGATAATTTGGAAGTCCCTCGAGGCAGTTACCGGCTGTTAAAATTAAAGATAAATTACGGGAAAATATGTAAGTAGAATATATAAACTAACTATAATTTTACTAATTCCAGAAGTCAGAATGCTAAAACTCAAAATTTAATACTAGAAGACGCGCGTGGGGCTTCGCTCCCATCGTTCTTTATTTGGCCACTGCTCAGCTCCTATTGGCCGTAACGTGATGTTATATAGCCTATAACCTTTCTCGATAATTATGCTATCCAATGCTAAAATATTTTTTCAAATTGGTCCAGTAGTTTCTGAAATTCTAGTGTTCAACCAAACAAACTCTTCAGCTTTATAATATTAGTATAGATTTAGAAAAGCATAATTATAAAATGTATATTTTATTCTTTTAAGCACTACTTAAAAGGCTAATAGGATTTTTATATCCATTATATTAGGTAAATATTTGGACGTAATTATAGTTCATAAACTTGAATATTAATTTTTCTGTGTTAACACTTACCTTAGAAAATGACTTGAATTTTGATTAATGTTTCATTTGACGGCCTTGTTATGAATTTGTTTATAACCAGATGTTATCTTTAACTATTTTTTTATTGTTCAATGACAAAAAAACATGATCACTTGGGTCACCCACTTTTACTAAATATTATTTTCCAAATTATACTTATATACTCGTAGTAAAAGCGGGAGCACACTTCAACTATGTATTTGCTATGTTTAATATTTATGTCAAAAGACGACTATTATATTATACGATCTTATTTAGTCCCTAATTGGTAGCAATTCTCCTAACTTGGCACATTATCAACTACTACTGATCTCATTTAGAATTCTATACGATGACTCACAGGTAATAGCAGTTTCAATGAAGACAAGTCTAGTTTGCAATGTTGATATTTATCGAACTAATTTAATTTCATCAGCAAAACCATTTATGCTATGTTGAACGCCTATGAAGATCTATCACCATTAATGGTATTTTAGCTGTTAACGAAATGGCTGTTACTTCAACTATTTCCTGTGAGAAGTATTCGATGGAATGCCACAGGGACTAATTGCAGGACCTAGGCAAGTGTCGATTTAAGAGTCACATGTTTTAAATACTTTGAATTTCAATTATAGTTTTATGGTAATGGTCAATGAGTATTACCAAATTTAGAATGTAAAATTACTAATTAGATCATGTCGTATAAGTTTTTAAATGTATTCCGGCTCGTGCTGCTTACGTTTGTTGGCGTAGACATCCTTTAGTTAGTAAATTAATCAAAATGCTTGCCTATAAACAAGTTTATCAAATTTTTGTTTTTTAAAAGTTCATCTTTTTTTTACGATAGATACAGATAATAAGTTATACGTTATCCAGAAATTAATTTTTAAATTAAATTAAGCATATTAAGGAAAATTAAGTATTGGATAAGGATATGGCAGTGTAGGGCGATCCCTCACGAGATAGCCCGACGACCTGGTAAAGGTTGCGGGTGATCATTGGATGCAGGTGGCATAAAGTCACTCGCAATGGCGGAAGTTAGGTGAGGCCTATGTTCAACAGTGGACGTCATTGGGCTGATATGATCATGATATAAAGCTAATCTGTGTCTTACGGTCCATAAATCAATCAACTATTAAATTGTATTTGTTACATGCTTTTTTTAATTTGATTAGTGTTCGGCCCCATCAAACTACGATGTGGCTGAAAAGTTCTCGAATGGGGACCACGCCCCGGCAAGCGCAGCGTAGGACTTCTACCCACAAGATAAACAGATGATCTGATCTGATCATAGTGATAATTGGGATTGCGCTGGACGCGCATACAACCGCGCCAGTTCGAAATCTGTTGAGAAGGCCTATGTCCAGCAATGGACATTCTTCGTCTGATATTATGATGATTGGTGCTAGTATGGCTGGTATGGGCGAAATATTTTATACGCTATATCAAAACTGAGTGTATTTGAAACTCATTCACGATGTATTTCGTAATGTATCACATATCCACATGTTTTATTACTGTTATTATAAATTTCCCCTTCGGCATACTATATATTGCTTAACTACGACTTAAATATAGTTAAAACGTATAAATTGAATACGTATACATGTGATAATTGATCGTAACTTAAAGTAAATTTTCTGTTTACTTCAAAGAGTTCCGTACAATATATTTATAATAAACTTTCGCTAGCAACTCCACCCGTCTGGTATATCGGTTAAATACATACAAATATTAATAAATGTTTTTCTCCAGTTTTAATGGACTTATGTGAAATCAGAAGATTCTAGATATTTTTTTTGTAATGAAATCTGATTAACTTTGAGATTACTGGCGTCATTGTTTCTCGCCCGATACTGAAAACTGTTTATTTTTTTTTTCTGTAAACTTTCGCGTTTCATGATAATATTTTTTGATTTTTGAGAGGTTATCTTTTAGGAATTTACATCAGTCACTTTTATAATATATTAAGTTTATTTGAAAGTAAGGTTAGTTAAAAATTGTCTACAAAAAAAAAAGTCGATAAGTATATCTAATACCGAGATGTGAAACAACTTGACTTGAAATAAGAAACATAATTACATTAAGCCCAAAACGAATGCCAAAATTATCAGCCTGTTTTTACGCGTTTAGAATGGTTGTCAATGTCAAATGCATTTTTTAGAGTTCCATATTAATTTGAAAAAGAAAAGATTTTATTTTTTATATGTGACAATCGCCATACGAAATCTTAACGTTTGAAGGTTGGTTTATAAAATAAATATAATCTGTGCTTAAACCATACAGTAGATTATTTTAACTATTTATTGACTGACCTGTTGGTCTAGTGGTTAGTGACCCTGACTGCTAAGCCGGACGTCGTGGGTTCGATCCCCACCCAGGACAAATCTTTGTGTGATGAGCATAAAAGGTTTGTTCTGTGTCTGGGTGTAATTTATCTATAATGTGTATGTATTTACAAAAAAAAAAATTTATTTAAGTAGTATATCAGTTGTTTAGTACCCATAACACTTGGGACTAGATGGCGCTGTGTGAATGTGGTAGAATATTATTATTATTATATTATATTACTATTCTAATAATTGCCTATGTTGCTGCTGTTCTAGGATAGAACAGAAGTTTATGACTCAACAGCAGTGCTTTTAAGCTTTTCATTCTAAGGTGATAAACGACAGGAAATCCTAAAACCGTGGACTGATTTGTGAAAGACTCCAACGCAATTAAAATGTTAAATAGTTTAAAGTACCTACTAATAAAATGATAATTAAATTTGTTACATTGATATCCTGTCAATTACAATAAAAGGTTGATTTATACTTCTAATAAATAAACCATAGGAATTAGGTACAAAGTTTGTTTGCTGAGAGTGTAAACAAGAAATCAATTTAAGAACATGAATACAGTTGATATTTTAATCAGCATGGGTTTATTGAAAATAAAGTTATTTTATAAACTTACTTCATCATTATCAGCAACCCATTAATGCCCCATTGCTGGGCTCGGGTCTCGTTTCCTCTATCAGTTTGTTTGAATTAAACTTTGAAGTGTTTGAAGGAACTTTCACTAGCGATAAGTTAATAATAATAATAATAATATTCTACCTCATTTACACAGCGCCATCTAGTCCCAAATTAAGCAATTATATTTGCTTGTGTTATGGGTACTAAACAACTGATATACTACTTAAATACATTTTTTTTTTGTAAATACATACATATTATAGATAAATTACACCCAGACACAGAACAAACCTTTATGCTCATCATACAAAGATTTGTCCTGGGTGGGGATCGAACCCACGACCTCCGGTTTAGCAGTCAGGGTCACTAACCACTAGACCAACAGGCCAGTCATCAGTTAATGTTACAAGAAGTAGCTTTTGCTACTTTAAATTACTTTTTTAATATCGTATAAAGAAAAAAACATTTTTTTTTTATATTCTTTTGTGTTGCGTAAAAGGTTTCAGTCATAATCAATAATCCTACTAATATTATAAATGCGAAAGTTTGTAAGAATGTTTGGATGTTTAGATGTTTGGATGTTTGTTACCAGTAAACGAAAAAACCACTGAATAGATTTCAATGAAATTTTGCAATAATTTACCTTATACATCAGAATAACATATAGGCTATATTTTATCTAGATATAGCGTAAATTGGCTAATCCATGAGAACAAATGTAAAGTAAGTCGGAGAAAAATCTGCCATCTTATAGCTATTTCTGATTTCTCTACGTAAACCGTTAGTTTTACATAAGGACAATGTATGGAGGAATTGTTACTCTTAAATAGTTATAAAAAAAAGTCCGCGACAGCATATGCCTATCTTTTATGTGGAAGTCGATATAGAGAGAATAGTGAGCAAGAAATACATTTAAATCGGATACTGCATTTAAAGTGAAAAATTTCATGGTATTAAACTAATTCCTAGGAATGTAAATGCCTTTATCACTTTTGTCATTTAATGTAGATAATTTTTGTCGTTTACACTAAGTTATTTCGACAAATAGTTTAAAAGTTATTACGATATTAAATGAAATGTATATAATCCCAAAAATCTTATAATAATACTGTATGTCACCCGTGACTTCGCTTACCTGTTATTTTGTTCCTGTGACCACAGCAACTTTTCACTTTTAGAGGGGAAATTTCGGCCAATATTTTCTAAGCACAGATAATTACTTCAGATTAAACATAACCAATATTACGTGATTGATTAGAATATTACTTATCTTTGTAAACATCCATCCCGTGTCTTTTTGGTTAAAATTATCAAATATACAAACAAACATTCATCCTTTCAACTTTGTGTATGTATATTACTATATTTATCAAGTTCAGCCCTAATGACAATTCAGTATGACAGATTAAAAAGAAATCAAAGATCTCTTTTTTCTTTTTGCTTACTATACAACCTCATTACTTGAATATATTACTAATTATTCACCAGTAAATTCAAAGAATATATTATGACAATTGTGTAGTAAAATTATCAAATAAAGTAAAATATGAAATAAAATATTTTTTGTAGAAAAGTAAATAAATAATTATATTGCAGTATCAAGGTAGTATAGTAGCAGAATACAAATACCATAGACCTAGGATCCGCGCGCCATTTTTATGTATTCGCGCCATTTATTTTCGGTCTAAAATTTGACATTTGACAGTGAATTATCATTGTATGTATTTATGGTCGCTAAAGTCATAAACTAATAAAAATAAATGGATATTGTAAAATATGAAATAAAATATTTTTCGTAGAAAAGTAAATACATTGCAGTATCAAGGTAGTGTAGTAGCAGAATACAAAAATACCATAGACCTAGGATCCGCGCGCTTTTTTTTTATAACGATTTTTTTTATTTATGGCGGTACGAAGTAGGGTCAGCTAGTAATTATAATAGATTGCGGGATTCGTAATTTACGCAAAGGGAAACGTGGGCACAGTTAGTTGGTCACATACATTTATAATTTTGAGGTTTTTTTAGGAATATTCTTTACAAAGGTCAAATCTTGGTCCTAGTCATTTAAGTATGCAGTGTAATAACTTAAGTATACAGTAATATATTCCAGCTAAGCGTTCATTACTGTACCGAATATTTTGCAATCGAAGTACCTACTCGCAGTAGCCGATCTGAATTTAATTGATCTTGAATCTACTTACCATATTGATGACAACAAACGTTTGTTTGTCTTTAACCGATTAGCATAGAAACTGCGCCCTTGTCCAATTGTCAATAGGTTAGTAGTCCTTTTGTTATAGAGTAGTTTATTAGACTCTAATTGTCATTTTTACCCACGACGGAACGGAGACGGTATATGCGTTTGGGGTGACAGGCTGTGTGTTTGTGTGTTCCCACATAATGCCATTTATGACGGAAACGGTTTGACCGATTTAGATGCGGTTTCCTGTAAAGTGTGTACGATTCTTGGGGAAAGGTTATTAGATAGGTGGTATGTTAATAGCTCATCAGGGGGCGCTACAATAGACTGATTTTGTTAAATCCTATCTCTAAAACGATTAGACCGATTTCGGTACGGTTTTCTGTAATGTATTTGTGGTTTATCGAGGATGGTTTTTAGACACACGATATTGTATTTTTTTGCCAGGGGGCACTGCAATAGACTAAGGAAACCTATGTTTACAGTTATCTGTAAAATAATCAGACCTGTTACTGTATAATGCTAATATAGCTGAAATTAATATCATATTATACTTGGGTCTGCAAACCCTCGGCGTAAAAAATAAATTAAAATTCTAAGTTAACGCAATCAAAATATACAGCCATTATGCTCCATTTTTGTCGATTTATCTTGACGATAATAGAACTTACCGTTGACCTAAAATCATGAAATTTGGCAAGAAACAATATCAAGTTGCACAAGTAAAAAAAAAATCCGAAAACTAATCTTGTGTAGTTATATCACTGATTTATTAGTACTGGGATATAAAACAAATGATAAACCTAAAAAACTTTAGTTAGAGTGCGAGTTTATTCCAGTTTGACGTTATAATAATATAAACACCTACCTACCTTATTTATTCTAACTTATAGCTATCCCATGGTCTGAGTGTAGCCAAATTTTCATTATTTGTGCTATAGCACACACCTTTTTCGAGATACGAGCTATTATAGGTGGTAATCTGCGTTAACGGCGAGGGCAGTCGGGTACGGCAACCAATGTGAAATAACTAAACTAAACACCCCCCTATTTAGAGCAATCCAACTCGGACTGGTTTGGATAGGGGTAATATTTTTTCAAATCACCCGGTAAGAGCCCCGCGAAGAATACAAATTCGATCACCAAAAAAAATTTTATTATTATTTTATTAAATATCAGTTATATATTTATTATATTATTTATTAGAATTTTATTAAATATCAGTTTTTTTTTAACTATATTTTTCTTTCAGCACTAATGTGGAAGAGTGTATTGTGCATGGCTCCCAAAATATTTAATAAGATACCAGATGTTTACAAAAGCTTACCCACTAGTATGTTTAAAAATAAATTAATAGATTTGCTAAATCGTAAATGTTACTATACTTTAAGTGATTTTTTAAATGATAGGACATTGTAATTTTCAATCCATTGTTATTATTAATGTACATATAAATTTTCTGACAATTTTATTCTTATTATTATTATTTAATGTAACAATTCTTTTAGTAATAATTTTATAATTTGCACGCCACAAATGGCAGAATATGTTGTACCTACCTCATTATGACTGTAACACCTTATGTAACCATATTCAGACAAATAAAGTTATTGTATTGTATTGTATTGTATCTTTATTTTGAGAGAAAAAAAATGTGTTATTTTTAGTGCACCCTCTTTGGTACACATTGACCTATCACGTTACGTACTCTTCTCTTATATTTTAATCACAAAAATAAATATAAAAAAAGTTTAATGGTCCGAAACCCTTGGTGCGCGAGTCTGACTCACACTTGACCGGTTTTTTTTAAGACACCCAGACTATGGAACAAGCCCTGAGTCGCGGGAAAATGTACACGAAACAAATATATCTATGAATCACGCACATAATTATTTCTCTCATGAGGTTATTTTCATTGACTGCAATACTGTAGCTTTAAGATATGGTTTTCCCTTTTCAGATTTATTAAATCAGTCTTTATTCATCAAGTATTTGAGACGATTTTTTTAAACATCACATCATTTCCCTTTGGTGCCCGGGAAAATGTAATAAACAAGTATGTTATTTATATACAATGTTAAGAAGATAAACAAAACTTGTCTTAAATATAAGTAAAACGATCTACGTCGTATGTCCAACTGTCATTCCGTTACCTGCCCGACGCGCATCTACAATACAAAATGTAAGTGAACTTTGTTAGTACCTTAACATTTCCTTATTTTTTTAAAGTCACCTTTACATATTTTTAATGATTGGTATGTCCAACTTGGGAAAAATTTAAGACTTCTGAAACACAAGTTGACGCCCGAATTAGTCGGTTATTACAAAAATCAAATTTCACAGGAAAAAATATTTTAACGTTATGTTATACTACAGTGAATGAACGTACCATATCGTTATCAAGTTATTCTACGGGTTTTCTTTTATTCTAGTCATTTTAATAAAGAAATAAAATTCATATTGATAAAAACAGTATTATTTCAGGCAATTTGACAACAACTTTTTTCAATAAGCAAAAACAAAAAGAGGACTAAAGAATACTAGGCTAAAGTTTTTATGAGAACAATTTATTATAGTATAATTTTTAATGAATGAAACACAATTAAAATTAAATTTATAAATATTTAGGCATAATAAACTTAAGTAACCACTAACTAACAATTTGCTAAGCGTTTATTATATTAAACTTGTTAGTTTATCAACACTGTTATTTTTTATGTTATGTTTATTTTTTACTTATAAACTGTTAACGTCGATTTCATACTTACGTAGTATATATAAGTAGATGCATCAGTTACATGTATTTTAGTTGCCAATAAACCTCTCATAAGTCAGTCGCATTTTATTTGAATATATAATTACACAGTGCAAAGAAAATTGAATCTTATCACCCTCAACATATGGCCGAAAACGAGCCGGATCGAACCTCGTTAAGAATTGACGGAGCGCTCGACGCGAGAACAAAAGAACCACATTCCATTGAGCAATAAAGTTATTTTGCGTGGATTTATTCTAACTAATCTATTAGTGTGTGTGTAAAGTGTATCGGTGTATCACTTGAACATTAATAACTTATAAAATAGATTATCACATTGTACTACATTTTGAAGATTCTTGTTATTTACACATACATAATGACGTCTCAAGCAGATCAAGCGTTATGTGTATTAGAAGATTTGGCATCAATACTCAAGAAGACTCAAATAAACCTTAAAAAATGCCCAAAGGAACGATTACTGAAGCCTGGTTATTTACAAACTCGCATTCAAACAATTGAAGAATATTGGGTGGCTTTTAAGAAGGCACACCACGATCTATTGAAAAGTACAACTCGGGAACAACGTGGAGTTCTACCGTACTATGTGAATGAAGAATTTATCCTCTATGAAGACTTATACCTGTGTATGTTGGGAGATCTTAGAGACATGTTGACTTCATGTACTACGAAGACGACTGACCATGACCAACTCTCATGCAGCAATACGTCGTGTGATGGAAAGTTAAGATCTAAAGTGAGGCTACCTAACATACAACTGCCTCCGTTTTCCGGTAACTACGAAGAATGGCCTACATTTAAAGACTTATATATGTCATTAATTCATGAATGCACCACACTAAGTGAAGTTGAAAAATTACACTATTTGAAGACTAGCATCACGGGCGAAGCGGCATCCTTACTGAAACATGTTCAGGTAACGGGTGCTAATTATGTTCAAGCTTGGGAAACGCTTAATCACCGGTACAATAATAGGCGCATAATAGTAAATGCATTATTGAAGCGATTATTTTATCAGAAAAAATGTACCAATCAAACAGCGGCACAGCTGAAAGCCCTCTTGGATTGTACCACCGAGGTTATTAACAGCCTAAAAAACATTAAAGTGCCTACTGATTCCTGGGATCCTGTAATTATATTTCTGGTCGTGCAGAAGTTGGACCCGGAATCACACAAAGAATGGGAACATACTGCCTACTCGGTGAACTCTCAAGAACTGCCTACATGGAATGAATTACGCGAGTTTTTAGAAGCCAAATTCCGAACGCTTGAAATGGTGTCTCCGACATCTACCACTAGGTCTACCAAAGAGCGTGTTCTTCATGTTACAACAACAGAAAATGAAAAACAAAAATCTTGTGTTTTATGTAAGGAATCGCACACACTGTGTCATTGTAGTACGTTTAATAAAATGGCGATAAATGAAAGAAGCGAATATGTCAAAGCAAACAAATTATGTTTCAACTGCCTGGTGGCGGGTCATCCGGTATTTAAATGCCGTATGCCAATGTCTTGCCGCACCTGCAAGAGACGACATCATACACTTTTACATCAACCCAAGAAGATTGATGAAGCGGCTGAACATGTAGAAATCAAGCAACCGACTTCATCCAACCAAGCAGATGTAGAAGAGAAGAAAGTTCACACAATGATCGCGTCTCATTATACCGCGGGGCAGAAGATATCACTATTAGCTACAGCACTAGTAATTTTGAAGAGTAAACAGGGACATACTACTGTTGTAAGAGCGCTGATAGATTCAGGATCTCAAGCATGTTTCATAAGCGAGAAGGCAACTCAGATCCTGAATCTAGAGAAAACCCCAGTAAATCTAATCGTCTCCGGAATGGAAGCCATGAAGATGAAAGTCAAGCATGAGGTCAAGTTTCAAGTATTATCACGGTGGGAAAACCAATTTCACTTACCTATCAGAGCCTACGTGATGTCCAAGCCCTTGACCTCGAATATACCGATTAACACCATGACGGGGACTGATTGGCCGCACATAGCAAACCTCCAACTAGCAGATACAAAGTATTATGCTTCGGGACCTATTGATCTGTTGTTGGGTGTGAATGAATATGCAGCCATTCTCAAGCAAGGACTTATTAAAGGTTCACCAGGTACACCATGCGCCCAAAATACCTACCTGGGATGGATCTTAATGGGTGGAATCACAATTAAACTAAACGCACGAGAAAAATCATTGACGGTCATGAAGCAAGAAATTAACATAGAAGATTTACTGACCACAATATGGGAAGTTGATACAGATACAAAAAGAAAACTTACCCTAACTGAACAATTATGTGAAAGCATATACAAGAAGACACACAAGCGAGATGAAGAAGGAAAGTACATAGTCAAACTACCATTTAAAATAGAACAACCAAAATCAGTAGAAGGCAACACAAGAGAAATAGCAAAAAGGAGACTGATTCAACTAGAAAAAAGATTTAATCAAAACAAAGAACTGAAGCATGAATATACAAAGGTGATCAACGAATACAAAGAATTAAAACATATAGAAGAAATACCTAAAGAAGAAATAAATAACAAATCAGTATACTTACCTCATCACGCGGTAATCCGTAGTGACAAGGAAACAACGAAGACACGTGTTGTATTTGACGCTTCTTGCAAGGGTACTAACGGAACTTCACTAAACGACGAACTCTTAGTGGGCCCACTTTTACAAGAAGACTTGAGAAGCATTATCATTAGATGGAGAATGCATGCTATTTGTTATGTGTCTGACATTCACAAGATGTACAGAATGATCTGGACAAATAAAGAAGACGTCGATTATCAAAGAATTCTATGGAGAGAGAGTACATCAGAAGATATTAAAGACTACAGACTTTTGACTGTGACATTCGGAACGGCTTCCGCACCCTACCTCGCTGTAAAGACACTTATGCAATTGGCTGATGATGAAGGTGAAAAATATCCCGAAGCGGCAAAGATATTGCGTGAAGATCTATATGTCGATGACGTAATTTCTGGAAACGATGAGCTGGAACAGGCTGTAAGAATTAGTCAAAATCTCAAAAAGCTACTGCGTCTAGGTGGCTTCGAACTGAAAAAATGGTCTTCTAACAGTCGCGATTTTATGGAGACTATTGACCCTAGTGAAAGATCTTCCAATGCTCATCTAGAATTAAACATTGATGGAACAATTAAAGCCCTAGGCATACAATGGAATTTGGGTAAAGACCAATTCGAATATAATTTGAACTTACCAATTATCAGCAAGGTAATTACGAAGAGAAGCATTCTATCAGATATTCAAAAGTTATTCGACCCACTCGGATGGATTGCACCTTGTCTTGTTATGGCAAAGATTCTTATTCAGCAACTCTGGCAGGAAAAGATTGATTGGGACGAGATTTTGAATACGACACTGGCTGAAAAATGGGCTACAATACGATCTGATCTTGAAAATGCTAACAAAATCTACATAAATAGATGGATGGGAACATTGAGTTCAAGAAAAGAGTCGATAGAAATCCACGGATTTTGCGATGCTTCTGAACAAGCATATGGTGCTGTGGCATACTGTCGAGTCATTAACCTAGATGGCACAGTGAAAAGCACAATCATTGCTGCAAGAACAAGAGTAGCTCCTTTAAAAACAATTTCACTACCTCGACTAGAATTGTGTGGAGCTTTGCTTCTATCCAAACTACTGAAGCAAATAAGGCAAGCAATGAGAATACCTACAACACAAATCTATGCTTGGACAGATTCTTCCATTGTTATCTCCTGGCTATATGGAGATCCAAACAAATGGAAGACGTTTGTGGCAAACCGCGTTGTCGAGATCACATCAAACGTAAGTTATAGTCAATGGCACCATGTCCAATCCCATGATAATCCAGCTGATATTGCATCAAGGGGTATGTTAGTAGCCAACTTGAAAAGTTGCGACCTATGGTGGAATGGACCACAGTGGTTATTACACAAGAAGATACAGTTCACTAAACTAAACATATCAACAACAGACCTAGAGAGAAAGAAAATTACATTACAAACACTGAAAATATCGAAAAACGAAAACGAAGAAAGTAATAAATTATCTACACAATTTGACACCTTTGATACACTAAATGAACTACTGAGAACTATCACTTACTGCCGAAGATTTCTAAAACAAAAGGAATTAAAAGAAAACATAGATAGTACAATGACAACTGAAGAACTCCAACTCTCCTTGCAAACCTGTATAAAATTAGAACAAGAGGAAGAATTTAGAGAAGAGATAGAAAACCTAAAAATAAAGAATAGAGTAAAAAAATCAAGCAAATTAAAATCATTAAATCCTTACCTTGACGAGAATGGAGTTCTCAAGGTGGGCGGCCGGCTCAGGAACGCAGAGTTAAATGATGAATGCAAGCATCCAATCATTCTGGGTCGAAATAGTAAACTTACTTATCTTATAATAGCAGAAGCCCACTCGAAGACGTTGCATGGAGGCATACAGCTAATGCTTACTTACCTGAGATCCAAGTATTGGATACTGCGCGTGAAAACGGTGGTCAAAAAGTACATCCATCGTTGCTTGGTATGTGCTAAGCTAAATGCAAGAGTGAGAACACAAGTAATGGGTGACTTACCAAGCGTACGGGTTAAGCCAGCTAAAGCATTCCTTAATTCAGGTGTTGACTTTGCAGGACCATTCCAAATATTAATGAGTAAGGGCAGAGGAGCCAGAACTACCAAGGCCTACATAGCAATATTTATTTGCATGTCCACTAAGGCACTTCATTTGGAATTGGTCGGTGACCTAAGTACAGCAGCATTCATAGGCGCCTTCAAAAGGTTTTGTGCCCGCAGAGGAAAATGCGTAAATCTGTGGAGCGATCAAGGAAGAAACTTTATTGGTGCTAACAAGCAACTGTATGAAGCCTGGAAAGAAGCAGGTTTGCAATTTGATGGTAAGATCGCTGAGTTACTTGCTAACGACGGCACCCAATGGCATTTTATACCGGCATATTCACCTAACTTCGGAGGACTATGGGAGGCCGGAGTAAAATCAATAAAATATCATCTGAAGAGAGTCCTCACTACAAATTTAACATTCGAAGAGATGATGACGGTTCTCTGCGAGATAGAAGCATGCCTAAACTCGCGGCCGTTATGCCCGATGGACGACGATACTATACAAGCATTAACACCTGGCCATTTTTTAATCACGGAAGCACCAGTCACTATCCCACACCCAAGCTTAAACGACGCTAAAATGAGCAACTTAACGCGCTGGCAATACACTCAAAAATTATTAAGCGATTTCTGGTCAAGATGGCACAAAGAATACTTAACAAGACTCCAGCAGAGACCAAAATGGTTAAACCGTGAAGAAGAATTTAAAAAAGGAGATATAGTACTGATCAAACAAGACAATCTCCCACCGGGGAAATGGTCCATGGGACGGATCACTGACAAGCACCCGGGCCCTGATGGTTTAACCAGGGTTTACAGCGTGAAGAGCGGTGATACCATAACCAAACGATGTGTGACTAAGTTGTGTGCTTTGCCAATCGACACACTGTACTTGACGAGATGATTGTTTAACGTAGAAATTTCTAGATTTGCATGTTTAAATAATTATTGTTTTGAAAGGACTATCTATCATCGTCCTTTGGTGGGCGGCTTATGTTAACGTCGATTTCATACTTACGTAGTATATATAAGTAGATGCATCAGTTACATGTATTTTAGTTGCCAATAAACCTCTCATAAGTCAGTCGCATTTTATTTGAATATATAATTACACAGTGCAAAGAAAATTGAATCTTATCACCCTCAACATAAACAATAATATAAAACTGGTTATGAGCATGTCAGACCATGCTGAATGTAGGGTTCCGTAGAGCTTGTCTTCATAGAGCTTACGTCCTTTTGTTGAAAAGCGCAGTTTTTCGGCAATAACTCAAAAACGGTACATCCGATCATATTTAAAATATGTAATTTTAGTTGAAAGTATAATTAATAAAAAACAAAATATATATAAAAAATACAAGTAAAAATAAAATAAAATATGATAAAAATACTTACATAAAATATTATTATAATATAAACAATAATAAATATAAACAATAATAAATAAAAAGATTTACATAAGTAAGGCTGAAAACCCTACTATCCAAAATACGAAGACAGGGCGGGGCGCGATTGACGTGACCGCTGACATATGACATTCCCGCCAACAGGCAACATGTCAATGTTGAAAAGTCACTGCCCGCCCTGCAGACACAGAAATGGAACAATCGGGAACCAGATGGAATCTTATTTTACACTATTTATTTATATAACAAATTTCGGAATGACTTGTGTAACTGCACATTTCAAATATAATTATAATCATATTACTACCATACAATGAATAATAATAATGTTTATTTTATCTCCACAAATTACAAGATTTTACATTTTTATAATACAAAACAGTTTGGTGATATACATGTAATTTGTGGGAGATCTGGTGTCCAAACTAAGCCGAAGCCTGTATCTTAGAGCACCAGGCCCCCCGTACATCAATTTTAAACAATTTTGATCCAAACTATAGAACATAGTCGTTTGACAGTTAAGGATTTGGTGGAATAATCTGGAAGGAGAGTGGAAAGTATAAGTGTTTAGGCGCACGCGCGACGTGTACTGTATGTGTCTCTCTCTCTCTGTGTGTGTGTGTGTGTGTGTGTGTGTGTAAGTGTTTATAATGCAGAATTTGTCTATGTCATGTCTATACCAATTACTAATATTATGTAAACAGTTTACTAAACTTACGTTGTGGAGTACTTCAATAAGATACTGTTAGTAAGTTAATTTGCATATTATTCGATTTTTACCCACGACGAAACGGAGACGGTATATGCGTTTGGGGTGAAGGGCTGTGTGTTTGTGTGTTCCCACATAATGCCATTTATCACGGAAACGGTTTGACCGATTTAGATGCGGTTTCCTGTAAAGTGTGTGCGATTCTTGGGGAAAGCTTATTAGATAGGTGTTATGTTAATAGCTTGCCAGGGGGCGCTACAATACACTGATTTCGTTGAAACGTTTGTGCCCTCCGATCTTTAAAACGATTAGACCGATTTCGATACGGTTTTTTGTAATGTATTTGTGATTTATCGAGGATAGTTTTTGGATACACGATATTGTATTTTTTTGCCAGGGGGCGCTGCAATAGACTAAGCAAACCTATGTTTACAGTTTAAAGATTAAAGAAGTTTAAAGACAAAATTAAAGATGAGCGTGAAAAATCTAATAATATGCAATTTAACTTACTAACAGTATCTAATTTGCATACGTGACGTAAAGTAAACGCTCAGAAAAAATATTTATTTCCTTTTTACTTCTTAATAATTTATGGTACTATTACTTTTGAACATAGAGCTGAGACCACGGACCTGACGGATCCTGAACCCATTTGCGATTATTTTTGGTAGAATAGTGTATGTACTCTCAAACTATACACTTTTTGTATAATCATTTCATTATCATCATTTCATTTTCAGGTTATTATTTCTCACAATGGTACTCATTATGAAAAATGTATCGTGTGATAACGGCATTGGTTATACTTGGAGAGAAGAAAATGACAATCTGGACTTCATGGTTGGCATATCTATTAACGGCCAGCCCATATGTGGAGGTGTAATGGTCTTGGCATCACATGCAGTTAGTGCAGCAAATCCTTTCAGATATCATAACGTACCAGAGGATGGGTTACCGTCGTCATTTGGACTGGTAATACACGTAATAGACAAAGAATGGAATAATTCTAGGGAAATAGAGGTTGTAGGGGTTACATGGCAATACAAAATGGAAAACATAACTGGAAAAAACGCAATATACCAACCATTTTCTGCTGATATTATTTATTCACCACTTACAGATTTATTAACATTTAAGTTAAGTTCTCCGCTTTATAAAGAAACAAACGTGAACTATCGTTATCCTTTCTATATGAGCTATTATCATATGAGGCGCGTTCGGATTTTACCTGAAGGAACGTTCACTATTGCTGGTTTTGGTTTCATGGATAGAGCACACGTTAAATTAAATAATCAGTTAGAAGCCGTAGATTATCGAGTAGAAGAAGTTTACTTGGACTGTGACGAGTGGTTGCCTCGGCCCTGGGGACATTTTATCTGTATACGAAATATTGAAAATTTTGTAGGAATTGATGGTGGGGCCGCATTGTTACATAATGGCATAGTTATTGGCTTTGGCTCTTTCTCACTATTAAGAGGAAATGAAAGTATATTAGTCTTCACAGATTTCCGAAGATATAAAGATACTAACTACATACTTCCACACATCTTTTGGGATAAAGATTAGATTACCTAACATTCCAAACTAAAATGAGAAATATGTTTGAGAACATGAAGTCAAAATCAGTATACTATATTCAATAAAGTAGCAGACAATATGGACCAGATAAAAACACAAAATTCTGAAATACAGAAAAGTAACCAAGACATCTATCATCAAATCTATTGAATTTATCAAGATTTAAATTATACCTACATGAAGACTAAATTAGAGAAGCTCGAACAAGATCATACACAATGTTATAAATTTATATAATTACATTGAAAAATTGGAAAAACGAATCGATTCAGTTGTGTAACATCCCACTGAAAGACAGAGAGTCCACGGAAGATTTACAACAAGATATACAATATCGGTAAGGTGTTCAGCCTGAATATAAGTACCACCAACGTTCGAGATACAATATCGTCTACCTTTGCCTGGTAGACAGGACAGGACGAAACACGGCTGTCGTTGTTGAGTTTAATTCTGTGGCAATGAAACAAGCCTCAAGCTTTTAAAATTTATAAGCTTTTAAAACTTATATAGATTTTACATTTTGAAAAGATCTATGTTTATATAATTTATTACCTTTAAATTTATTTTTTACCTTTTAGTTCACGTTTTTGTCTATTGAAAGCTTGTTCTTCAAAAATCTTTTTTTTTATAATATTTTATTTTATGCTTTTTAGTCTTAAAAGGTTTCACCCTTCAGGTTTAATCTGAACCTAAAAAGTCCAAACATTTTTTATGTTCAACATAGAATATTTAGGACCGAACATTTTTGGCCGGTCAAGGTTTTTAGATGGTCCTATGTAAAGTAAGATGCACTAATTTTAATGTTTTCTACTCTTCTGGTAGTCTAGTAAATGAGTGCTCGCAATGGTACTGTGAAGGGAAATGTCGAAAGCAGAAACATTGACTTAGGAACTTTGTTTGGACTAGTTAGGAGATATACATACTAAAAGACCTTACCCCCCTGAGGTGAGCCCAAAGGGGGGGGGGAGCACATTAAAAAATTATATAGCCTATGTCACCCGGGCTATTATTATGAATCTATTGACACCGCATTCATACATCTAATTCAATCTAAAGGCATCGGTGTTGATGTGTGTATCGGTTAGGAAATGCGATTTAATATCGCCGCGCCGCTGCCACGCGTTGTAGTTAATATAAATATTGTAAATTTAAAAATCTGACTTTGCCCGGTTTCTGTATCATTAAATCGAGTTATTCATTGATTAAAATATAACCTCATGATCATTATCATTTTGACCCATAAGCGTTCCACTACTCCAAAGAATATGGAGGGAATTTAGCAAACTATACCACGCTGGCCAGAAGGGTTGGTATTAGGGTTTGTTTCGAATTTTCCTTTTCACACAGTGCCCTTGTCTGCATGCAAGTTCCCTTAGTTGCCTTTTACGACATCCACGGGTTGAGATGGGGTAGTGACAATATGTATTTTTAATCTGTCACTACACGGAAAAAATATAACCTGACTGCATATAATAATATTCTACTACATTCACATAGCGCCATCTAGTCCCAAAGTAAGCAATTAGATTTACTTGTGTTATGGGTACTAAACAACTGATATACTACTTATATACATTTTTTTTGTAAATACATACATATTATAGATAAATTAGACCCAGACACAAAACAAACCTTTATGCTCATCACACAAAGATTGGGTGGGGATCGAACCCACGCCCTCCGGCTTAGCAGTCAGGGTCACTAACCACTAGACCAACAGGCCAGTCAAATATAAAAATATAAAAGTAAAACAATAGAAAGTTTGTTTATACAACTAATTTGTATGTTAATTTTATCCTATCAATAACTTTTATTTGACGGTTCAGAAACCAGGCACAATAGTGTTTAGTTAAATAGAATAAAAAAATTACACTGAACAGAATTTCTCTTAATAGTTACCTTTCAATGCGTAACAAATAAAGACTATCAAAATTCAGCACACAAAGCACTTAGGCCTAGATGAAGTCAACTGGAATGTTAGTTAACCATAAGCGTATTAAAAACCTGTAATAGATTAATTCAATTCAATTAATAGGATCCAGTCAAACTTGTAGCGTAGTTGCAAAGTAGCCCGACAAGCCTTCTCTGTCTATTAACACTTCATTATAGCTTTGATTTATCTATAAGCTTTTAATCAATGCCCACAATACATGTTAGTTTGGTGTTGAAAATTGTTAAGTGATTCAGTTTTCACGGTCAGAAAACATTACAGGCTTGAGTAACTAATGACTACCATGAAAGGTATATTGTACAAACAAGAAAAAAAATATACATATTTAATATAATTATACATAAATCTATAAATGGATCACTATAGAAAAAGTGACACTTTAGGTTATAAAATCAATTTTAGTGAAAATTTATTGTTTTTTGTTATTTATTTATTTAACTTTATACAAAGAATTTTTGTACAGGCGGACTTAATGCCTTAGGCATTTTCTACCAGTCAACCATTGGGTGGTGCAGAGAAATTTTAGAAGTAGATGCATAAATAAAAGTAACAGGTAACAGGAAAGTTCAACTAATAAATATACATATTATAGATATATATATATAGTATAAAGATAATAAAAATAGAGGTGAGAAGATTTTAAAGATTAAACTGCCAACCTATTTATGCAGAAAAAGTTCATGTATCCTCTTCTTAAACGTATAACGGTTTGTGGACATCCTGATCTCAAGAGGGAGGGCATTCCATAGAAGAATGGATTGGACGGGAAAAGAAGAGTGAATAAAATCAGAGGTGTGAGAAGGGCAAACAAGAAAACGATTATTAGAAGAGCGAAGTTCTCGCTCATGAACGGAGCAAAGATAGCTAAAGTATTTGATTAAATAGGAAGGTGGAGAGGGAGATGTAAGCAGAGAGTAGAGTGTAGTGAGAGCACGCTTATTGCGACGATGAAGAATAGACAATCAATTGAGTTTAGAACGATAAGTAGACACAATGACATGGTCATACTTGCGAAGGTTAAAAATAAATCGACTGCATTCAGGTCAAAATAACACACATCACCATAGTCGATATGAGGGAGGATTAAAGTCTGCACGAGCGTCACCTTGGTCCTGTAAGGAAAGAAGTTTTTATAACGATAAAGAGCACGCAGGATACCGGTAACTTTTCGACTTGTCACTTGAGCTTGCCAGCCTAAAGTAGAGTCCATGAGCCAGCCAAGGTTCTTGACGGTTGGAGACAGCTTTATTATTGAGCCATCAAAAACTATAGGAGGTAAGATGTCTGTGTCCAACCTGCTCATGAGCCGTTGGCTACCTATGATGATCGCTGGCTGGCATTTTGAGGGATTGATAGTTAAACCAAACCTATCAGACCAGTTCTTGATATATGCAAGATCCTTATTGACCATGTCAACTGCTGATGAAATTTGTCAGCCCTATCTTCAGTACAGTTGACATAAAAACTTAACTTCGAACCGAGTGGCAAGGTCGTAATGATCACTGTCATAGCGACCGAGCGTGACTGCATGACGGTGTTCTATAATCATCATATTATGGACACGTGTGGGATTTGTGCGTAAACGTGATGGCGTGCTAACTTAATGGTGTAGTTTGAAACATTTTGGTGGGAAAAAAGAAGTTTTTAAGCGTTCTTGTGGCTGTAGGTACTAAGCGAGATATTTCGATATGCTATCCTTTTCCTGAGTCAATTATTAAATTGTCAGCGTAGTGTCGGATTAAGAATACATAATGTCACTACCTCATGTCAACCCGTGGATGTCGTAAAAGGCGACTAAGGGAGTAACCTCAACAAGATAACTGCGAGGAAAGGAAAATTCGAAACAAACTCTATTCCAACCCGTCTGGCCATCGTGGTATAGCAGGCTAAATTGCCTCCACATTCTTTGGAAGAGATCCGTGCCCAGCAGTGGGACGTTTGTGGATTTAAATGATGATGATATATCCTGTTTGATTTGTTTTGTGGTAAAACGATTTTCTTTCTTTCTTTCTCTCATTTATTTTAAATAGGTATTCATGACAATTGTCTCCAGTTTTTGTCTTAGGGACCGTTTCCCTGTCAGTTGGTATATTCCTCTCTGAATACAATGTTATTTAAAATTCATATAATTTCGAACAAAAAACCATAAAAAATAAAAGTCCGCCATTGGTCGGTATTTGTTAATTTAAACACTTAAAACATGTTTAACTGCTATATTATACATTGAGAGTATATCTGCAAGTCATCAGCATATAGATGATACGCACACTGAAAATTCTGAGTGATGAGATTAATGAAAATTGAAAATAGTAATGGAGAAAGAATACCGCCTTGAGGAACACCAGAATCAATGTTACACCATTTTGATGACAAATCATTGCAACGAACCGATTGCTGGCGACCTCGAAGATAAGATGAGAACCATTGCAGAGCTTCAGAGGAGATCTTAAAGTAGGAAAGGATGGTAAGTAGGATATCGTGACTGACGGTATCGAAAGCGTTTGAAAAGTCAACCAGAACCAACACTGTGACTTTGGTACTCTCCATTCCCTCTCTGATATCGCCAGTCACTTTGAGGAGAGCGGAAACAGTGCTATGCCCCGGCTTAAAGCCAGACTGCATTAAGCTCAACAAGTTGTGAGAATAAATGTATCGGGACAGTTGCTTGTGTACGCAGGCTTCGAGCACCTTGGATAGGAAAGGGAGAATGGATATTGGTCGGAAGTGAGCAGAAAGAGAAGGATTTTGGATTTTAGGTAAAGGATTAATGTAGGCATGACGCCACATTGATGGGAAAAAACCAGAGTGTAAGGAGAAGTTAATAATATGGGTGATGGGAGGGTAATTGTGTTTATTCCTTCTTTTTAACTAATTCGTATGGTCTTAGAGGAGACCTGAGTCCTGTAGTGGGGACTTAATGAGTTGTTAATGATGATGATTATTAATTGACATTAACAAATTAGTTAACTTCCCGGAATTAGATTTATTTAACTCAAAGCCACATGTTTTCACTAAAACACTATCAGACATATATGATATAGCAAATAATTTTAATAATTACTTTATTGATGAAATTGAAAAAAATATTAAATGCAACTCAAATAATAGAATAAATTTTAAAACACAGACATTGCAATCTCAATTTATGCTTCCAATTTTGGATACTGATATAATACTTGTAACTAATTGTCTAAAAAACACCAATACCATAGGTTACGATGGAATATCAACCAAAGCAATTAAAATTGTTATCACAGTAATAGCTCCAGTGTTGGCTCATATCATGAACTTAGGTATCATACAAGGTATCTATCCTGAGAGATATATCATGCCATTATCAAACCACTATACAAAATGGAGGATAAAACTGATCTAAAAAACTATAGGCCTATAGCAAAATTACCTATATTTTCAAAGATATTTGAAAAACTAATATATCAGTCTATTTATAAATATTTCGATAAATATCAGTTATTTTGTCAGGAACAAAAAGGGTTTCGTCAAAATGTAACAATTAATATGGCTATTTTTGAATTTTTATCTCATACCATCAGTTCTAAAAAATACCAACATGCGCCATATACACTGATATGACGAAAGCATTTGATTTTGTAGATCATAAAATTCTATTGAATAAATTACAAGGATATGGTATAAGAGGTAACGTCCTAAATCTCCTAGAATCTTACCTAAGCAATCGAACTCAATGCACGGAAATTTCAAGACTATGTCCAAAAACTAAAATGGAAACCGTACACCTGTCTGAACCAAGATATATAAAATACGGAGTCCCACAGGCTAGCGTCCTAGGCCCGTTATTATTTTTAATATATATAAATGACCTCCCAGAATCCACCAACCATAACATGGTACTTTTTGCAGACGACAGTACCGCAATAATATAATGCACAAATCCTACTGAATACCAAAATGACATAAATAACTCTTTATCTAACATTATAAATTGGCTTGACGAAAATAATTTAAAAATTAATCTAAATAAAACGAAAATTATGCACTTCCACCAAAGATGTACTCCTCCTAATATTTGTGTTACATTTAATGGATGTGAAGTAGAAAAGACTGATAAGGCTAAATTCCTAGGCATCACAATTGACAACCAACTTACTTGGAAGCCTCATTTGGAAGATTTATGCAAAAGATTAAGTAAGGCAGCGTATGCACTCTCTCAACTTTCTAAAAAAGTCAATCAAAAGGTACTGTTAAGTGCATACCATGGTTTGGTGGCTTCGATCCTACGGTATGGGATAATATTCTGGGGGCATTCAACTAATAAGGACTCAGTATTTAGGATGCAAAAACGGTGTATTAGGTCAATGTGTTCTCTAAAGCCAACGGATAGCTGTTTACCTTATTTTAAAATGTTAAAAATATTGACCGTTCCTGGACTTTTCATCATGGAAACTGCTCTTTTTGTAAAAGCAAATCCAAGGATGTTCCAAAAAGTATCAGAAGTTAGAAAGGGTCCAATACGCAGTCAATATACAGATAAACTATGCAATGTAAACTGTAAGACAACGTTGATGCAAAAAAGTGTATTTGGTACAGCACCTAAAATATATAACAAAATACCTACTGACATAAAAAATATGCCCTTTGCAAAATTTAAAAAGTCTTTATATGCATTATTAATAAGTAAATGTTACTATTCTATAAATGAATATCTTGAAGATATTTTTTTATGAATACTTACAATTTTTTATTTTTTATTTATTTTATGTGCAAATTAAAATTAATTATTATTATTATTGTCTCTTTTTTCACGGCTATACTTCTCTCTAAGGTGAGAAGTATACCCGGTCTTTTTGGAAGGCTTACGCGGGGACACAGGTCCAACACGCAGAGGCCCTTAAAGAATTTTAATTTAGAATGGGATGAGACACTTACCGCTGCCATATCACAGCTGCACTATTGTAGTACAGCTATGATTTGTCACTGATAAGTGTAAAGCTATTGAATGATGTTATGGAGTCAAATAAAATTGGGCTATGGGTTTGGGTGTTCGGTGGAATGGTGATATATGGCATACGGGAACAACGTCGCCTGCTTGCCTCCTCCAGCGGTGAATATATGATGTTAAATGAGGATTGGGGCAGACGGTGACTCGCCTTACACTAGATGGGCCCCTTCCACAACCGACATGGGCCGAAGTCCACGGGTCTCAGGACAACACCGTAGTGCGCGGCTAGGGGTGTCGAGCGGTGCGGCGCCGATTTCGCCATCGCGGGTCCCGAGCGGAGACCCGGAGCGGGTTTCCTCGTAATTATGCCATTGAAAAATGACACTTATTATTATTATTATTATTTTAACTAGCCCTAGTATTAGTATTAAATAAATATTATGACTTGATTTTAATAAATTTATTAATAATTGTTGTTTATTTCATTTCTAATTCTAATAATCTTATTGTTTTTTTTTTTTCTATTAGGTATAATGTTTGATGACTGTACAAATAATAATTTCTAAAATTTTAATATAGTGTTAAATTTGTGTTGTTGCATTTTCTATGTTTTGAAATTATTTTTTCTTTAGATAAATTTGTATGCCCGAGTGGCAAAACATAGTGGTAACCTTCTATTTTTTAAGATCTTTTGTATACCTATGTTATGACAAATAAAGTATTTCTGATTTCTGATTTCTGATTTCAGACTCTTGGTTTGGTTCTCATTATGTATAGCTACTTTATTTTAGTTTTAAAAAATTTACTTTAATTTTGTTCGAAACACTGTAATGTTAGTTTAATGCAAATTTGTTATATTTTGTCATACACTTGCGAAAACAGCTAAATGGTGCTTAGTTTCATAATAAGTTGTAACATTTATTATATTTCACTGTATGTTTTCCAAATAAAATAAAATAAATAAAATGATGGTCTTATCACATCCGTTTTGTACTAAAGTTTCAGTTTAAGAGTTCCATGACTAATAATGAAGCAATGTCATATCCCAAACCATAACAATATCCTTACAATTCCGAAATAGATATTCTGGATTCTGAAGATTAATAGGGTCCTTTGGTTCAATCTTTTCATGTTTGTCAATTAATCAATCAAACGATTCAGCCTATTGCATTCCACTCCTAGATATAGGGCTCTCCTAGCACGCATCATTACCTTCAGTCCCCCACCAAAGCCAGATCACGGTCTCCACTCCAAACATCCTTGCTTCAACATGCATCGGTTCTTCTGCATATGTAGCCAACTTCCTTTAGCTTACTTATTCTACGAGTTGCTGTTCGTAGTAGAAGAATTCTGTCATTCAAAGAGAAGCCGCGAGCATAGCTCGTTCCATAGCTCGTTTAGCGACATTAAGCTAGACACACTAGACCTAAGGTGAGTAACCACATCTCGGGACTGTATGTCTTAACAGGGAGGACACATTGAATTCGTCAAAGACTGTGATATTCAGGCATTCTCTCTTCTTCCTTTCTCTCTCTCCCTCGTTGTAAGCTCGCTGAAGCTGCTTTTTATCTTAGTTTTCTAAATAATCGTTGAGCATGGGGAGATAAAGCATTGGTTGAACTCACTGAAGAAAATTTTTAATTCGCCTGACTCTTGATCCGATATTTTACACAGTTATCCATCTGTAGTAAATACCAGGCCCTCTGGCTCTTTTCTATAGCCACCATTAATGTTGTCGTTAATAACATTTATTATACCACTGAAAAGTGGACTGTTGCACTCAATAAACCATCGTACTTTTGCTTTATTTCTTTTTTTTGCGTTGATACGCCTTTTTTGCTTCTTCTCTCGATTTATATCCATTATTTGATGTCGTGATGTTGACCTGATATGTATATGCAACATTGCCTTCTTTTTTACGTTTCTGGTACTCAACACACGACGACAAATAGCTAATTGGCAGTGTTTGCCGCAAGACACACTTATAATGGAACAAGTTTAACGATATTATCTATGTTGGTGGACGTTTCAATGGTATATTTAGGTTACATGTCGTGGGGTTACCACTAAGATAATTTGGAAGTCCCTCGAGGCAGTTACCAGCTGTTATAATTAAAGTTAAATTACGGGAAATTATGTAAGTAGAATATATTGAGATAAACAATCTTTTAAGTAAATATTTGGACGTAATTATAGTTCATAAACTTGAATATTAATTTTCTGTGTTAACACTTACCTTAGAAAATGACTTGAATTTTGATTAATGTTTCATTTGACGGCCTTGTTATGAATTTGTTTATAACCAGATGTTATCTTTAACTATTTTTTTATTGTTCAATGACAAAAAAACATGATCGCTTAGGTCACCCACTTTTACTAAATATTATTTTCCAAATTATACTTACGTACTCGTAGTAAAAGCGGGAGCACACATCAACTATGTATTTGCTATGTTTAGTATTTATGTCAAAAGACGACTATTATACATATTATACGATCTTATTTAGTCCCTAATTGGTAGCAATTCTCCTAACTTGGCACATTATCAACTACTACTGATCTCATTTAGAATTCTATACGATGACTCACAGGTAATAGCAGTTTCAATGAAGACAAGTCTAGTTTGCGATGTTGATATTCATCGAACTAATTTAATGTCATCAGCAAAACCATTTATGCTATGTTGAACGCCTATGTAGATCTATCACCATTAATGGTATTTTAGCTGTTAACGAAATAGCTGTTACTTCAACTATTTCCTGTGAGAAGTTTTCGATGGAATGCCACAGGGACTAATTGCAGGACCTAGGCAAGTGTCGATTTAAGAATCACATGTTTTAAATACTTTGAATTTCAATTATAGTTTTATGGAAATGGTCAATGAGTATTACCAAATTTAGAATGTAAAATTACTAATTAGATCATGTCGTATAAGTTTTTAAATGTATTCCGGCTCGTGCTGCTTACGTTTGTTGGCGTAGACATCCTTTAGTTAGTAAATTAATCAAAATGCTTGCCTATAAACAAGTTTATCAAATTTTTTTTTTTAAAAGTTCATCTTTTTTTTACGATAGATACAGATAATAAGTTATACGTTATCCAGAAATTAATTTTTAAATTAAATTAAGCATATTAAGGAAAATTAAGTATTGGATAAGGATATGGCAGTGTAGGGCGATCCCTCACGAGATAGCCCGACGACCTGGTAAAGGTTGCGGGTGATCATTGGATGCAGGTGGCATAAAGTCACTCGCAATGGCGGAAGTTAGGTGAGGCCTATGTTCAACAGTGGACGTCATTGGGCTGATATGATCATGATATAAAGCTAATCTGTGTCTTACGGTCCATAAATCAATCAACTATTAAATTGTATTTGTTACATGCTTTTTTTAATTTGATTAGTGTTCGGCCCATCAAACTACTATGTGGCTGAAAAGTTCTCGAATGGGGACCACGCCCCGGCAAGCGCAGCGTAGGACTTCTACCCACAAGATAAACAGATGATCTGATCTGATCATAGTGATAATTGGGATTGCGCTGGACGCGCATACAACCGCGCCAGTTGGAAATCTGTTGAGAAGGCCTATGTCCAGCAATGGACATTCTTCGTCTGATATTATGATGATTGGTGCTAGTATGGCTGGTATGGGCGAAATATTTTATACGCTATATCAAAACTGAGTGTATTTGAAACTCATTCACGATGTATTTCGTAATGTATCACATATCCACATGTTTTATTACTGTTATTATAAATTTCCCCTTCGGCATACTATATATTGCTTAACTACGACTTAAATATAGTTAAAACGTATAAATTGAATACGTATACATGTGATAATTGATCAAATGAAATGAAATGAAATGAAATGAAATGAAATGAAATCTCGTTTATTCATCTAGGTTACAAGGTAACACTTATGAAAGTCACAAGAATGTAACAGGTTATCCGAAAAGTAGTGTCAGCAAATTTGCCTACGACCAGTTCGCTGACGGGGTGGAGCTATGAGAAGAACTGGCAAGAAACTCACGCCACTCTTTTTAAAAAAAATGGATAGTTACAATCTTTTGTAATTTACAATTTGAGCAGCGTGTAAAGTGATGCAGCAGAGCACCACACCGTTAGATTAAAGAGTTAAAATGAATGTTTACAAAATAAATAATAAACAAAAAAATAAAAAATTAGGCTATGCGGTTGCATCACTTTACACATTGCTAAGCAGCCGTTAGGGGCAGTCTGTGAATAAAAATATAGTTTTAATTTTGTAAAAACATAATAAAAAATAAAAAAACTGTTATTAAAAAAAATAAAGGAAATGCACGAGAAGACTGATATAAATATTCACAACGTGCCCCCACGTCACAAGTGTCATTCTACACAAACAAGATATATCAAATCAATAATAACATTATTCCCAAGACATTTTATCATCTAAAAACTCATTAATTGTATAATACCCCTTACGAATAAGATGATCTTTAACAATGGTTTTGAATTTGAGTAAGGGTAAATTCATAATGTCTTCGGGAATTTTGTTATAAAATCGTACACCGAGTCCCTCAAAAGAATTATGAACCTTATGTAAACGATGATATGTGCCTACTAACTTATGTTTACTTCTAGTGTTAACGCAATGAATGTCACTATTCTTGGTATATAGATGAATATTTTGTTTGACTAACATAATATTTGCAAATATATATTGGGACGCAGTTGTCAGAATACCTATTTCTTTGAATCGTTCTCTCAGGGAAACTCGTGAACCTAAGTTATAAATAGAGCGAATGGCTCGTTTTTGAAGAATGAATATTGTTTCAATATCAGCAGCCTTGCCCCAAAGCAAAATACCATAGGACATGACGCTGTGAAAATAACTAAAATAAACTAATCTCGCAGTTTCCACATCAGTAAGTTGTCGTACTTTTCTGACTGCAAAAGCCGCAGAGCTAAGTTTACCTGCGAGACACGATATATGGGCTCCCCACTGAAGTTTACAATCTAAAGTTATACCCAAAAAAATTGTTTTGTCAACAAGGGTGAGAGTTTCATTGCTTAAATTAAGATTAATACTAGTACTTTTAACATTTGGCATTGTAAATCTGACACATTTTGTTTTTTTGGAGTTTAGCAATAGATTGTTTGCCGTAAACCAGTCCAGGACTTTCGCTAGAGAACCATTTACATCGTCAAAATTTGTTACTTTACGATCAACTTTGAAAATAAGAGACGTATCATCTGCAAATAGTACTATGTCGCAAAAATGCTGTACGTAGAATGGCAAGTCATTAATATAAATCAAAAATAGAAAAGGACCAAGAATTGAGCCCTGAGGGACGCCCATTTCTACAGGCAGTCCTGAAGACCTATTTCCTTTAATATCAACGCATTGTACCCTATCTCTTAGGTAAGAGGCAACAAGACCAAGTGCAGCGTCCCTAATGCCATAGTGACTGAGTTTTCGCAAAAGTGTATTATGCTGAACACAGTCGAATGCTTTCGAAAGATCGCAGAAGACACCAATGGCATCCATCGAATTCTCCCAGGCGTTAAAAATATGTTTTAATAGAGTAACACCTGCATCTACAGTAGAGCGACCCCTTGTGAAACCATATTGCTCACTGTGTAATAATTTATTTAAATGAAAGTGACTCTCTAATTGCTGCAATATGATTTTTTCAAACACTTTACTAATAGCTGGCAATATGGAAATTGGTCTAAAGTTAGTAGGGTCACTCTTAGATCCATTTTTAAACAAAGGTATAACTTTACTATGTTTCATTAGACCAGGAAACTTACCTGTATCTACACATCTGTTAAAAATTGCAGCTAGGTATGGCGCTATATCAAAAATTATATTTTCAACTAACTTGACTGAAATACCCCATAGATCACCAGTTCTTTTTGAATTGAGCGACTTGAATGTTTTTATTATGTCGCTGGGGTCAGTATATTTAAAACTAAAAATGACACTACATTCTGCCGTGTTGCTCCTAACCAAGAGTTCAGCTTTAACCGGGCAAGAATCTAAGGAGCTGGTTGTGTTTACCGGTATGTTAACAAAAAAGTTATTAAATACTTCAGCTATATCTATATTATTCGAGATAATGTTATTATTAATGTTTAATTGGATATTATTATCTCGTTGTTTAGTCCGACCAGTTTCACTATTAATTATATTCCAAGTAGTTTTAATTTTATTGTCGGACTGTTTAATCTTATTACTTAAATATAAGGACTTGGCGGCAACACAAGTCTTTTTAAAAGTTTTTGAATAATTTCTAACATATTCAACAAAAGTAGGATCAAAATTATAACGTTTCATACCGTAAAGTTCATACAACTTAGCTCTACTTTTGTATATTCCGGATGTTGCCCAATCACAGAACTGAATTTTAGTACATTTATTGAATGTTTTAACTTTAAAAATATTTTTAAATTGCAATTCTATAATACTAAACAAAGACGCGTATAGGTCGTCTGGACTATCCTGGCTAAACTCAATGTTGGTGAGGTCATCAGCAATACTATCACTAAAAAGTTTTAGGCGAGCAGAGGTCATTGGCCTACATGTGATCTTATCCACTTTAGTGGTTGTGCCTAAAGGGAATATTGCTTTTTGTCCATAGTGATCAGATGTTAAGTCACTTATGATAACACTATCCAAGCATTGACAGTTGCAAAATATGTTGTCTAAACATGTAGCAGAATGTGATGTAATTCTAGTGGGTGCAGAGAATAAAAAATCAAAATCGAAGGACTTGTATAAGCTAATTAATCTAGTACTAGTCTGTGATTGCTCTAATAAATTTACGTTAAAATCACCGCATACTATAATATCTCTCTTACTGCTAATTAGGCGTTTCAAAACATCTTCCATAACTGATTCAAATAAACTGAAATCACTCTGTGGTGGTATACGCAAACTATAATATAATGATCAATCTCTACACAAGATAGTTCAATAGTGCGCTCGATAGAAAGATTCACTATGTCATTACGAACTTTAGAATTTAAATTATTACATACATATATGAGAGAACCACCATGGATAGCAGTCTTTCTTACGAATGCACTAGCGACTGTATAAAATTCATTGTTAAATAATGATAACTGACTATCCTTTAACCAATGCTCAGTTAAACACAAAACCTGAATATTGTGTTTCTTCAAAAATAAATCTACCTCTAAGTCTTTGCTGAATAGGCCCTGAATATTCTGATGAACTAAATTGAATGTATGCCTATCCTTTGTCACACCTATTAGTTTAAACTAACAGATGTATCTAAACTAGTGGTTGTCCTATCACTACTATGTCCTACCAAGTCCTTCAATACCCTACTGGTACCTGTGTCCGTAAAAACCTTCAATACCCTACTAGTACCTATGTCACTAAATAAATTGTATGCTAACAATTTTGCAATAAGTCGCTTAAAATAAATAGAAAGATAAAGAGTATCTTTTGTTAAATAAAAATTATTACTAATAAAAATATTAGTGTCAAAAAATAATATATAATCGTTATATCGACATGTACTGTTATAAAGTAATAAATTCAATTTCCCTATGTGTCTATTCTGTTGCTCGGTTAGTGCATATGAATATGGCAAAGCACAAGTAATAAATCTACATCCTATTCTATTATGAAGCATAACCATAACTTCAGTTAAATCTAATATGTCTCTTTTGGTGACTGAGAAGCAATCACCATACATAAAAACTACTGTTGAATTAGAATCTAGTAGTGAACTATTCTTTAAATTATTAACTAAAGTACTGAATTTAACTCCTGGGTAGCAATAGTTTGTAATAGGGCACTCAGTGTAGCTATTCATTATCTTACCTAAGCCCGATCCGATCAGGTCAGAAAAAATCAAAACTTTTTTATTAGGAATTAATTTTACAGGTAAATCTGGCTCAAGAGAAGTTGGACAGCAGTCAGTTAAGTTGTTGGAATAATAATGAACCCCACTTGGACTACTGAGTGGATTTGATTGTGTAGTCAGTGATGTCAGAGTATCAGGTCGATCGTAACTTAAAGTAAATTTTCTGTTTACTTCAAAGAGTTCCGTACAATATATTTATAATAAACTTTCGCCAGCAACTCCACCCGTCTGGTATATCGGTTAAATACATACAAATATTAATAAATGTTTTTCTCCAGTTTTAATGGACTTATGTGAAATCAGAAGATTCTAGATATTTTTTTTGTAATGAAATCTGATTAACTTTGAGATTACTGGCGTCATTGTTTCTCGCCCGATACTGAAAACTGTTTATTTTTTTTTTCTGTAAACTTTCGCGTTTCATGATAATATTTTTTGATTTTTGAGAGGTTATCTTTTAGGTATTTACATCAGTCACTTTTATAATATATTAAGTTTATTTGAAAGTAAGGTTAGTTAAAAATTGTCTACAAAAAAAAAAGTCGATAAGTATATCTAATACCGAGAAGTGAAACAACTTGACTTGAAATAAGAAACATAATTACATTAAGCCCAAAACGAATGCCAAAATTATCAGCCTTTTTTTACGCGTTTAGAATAGTTGTCAATGTCAAATGCATTTTTTAGAGTTCCATATTAATTTGAAAAAGAAAAGATTTTATTTTTTATATGTGACAATCGCCATACGAAATCTTAACGTTTGAAGGTTGGTTTATAAAATAAATATAATATGTGCTTAAACCATACAGTAGATTATTTTAACTATTTATTGACTGACCTGTTGGTCTAGTGGTTAGTGACCCTGACTGCTAAGCCGGACGTCGTGGGTTCGATCCCCACCCAGGACAAATCTTTGTGTGATGAGCATAAAAGGTTTGTTCTGTGTCTGGGTGTAATTTATCTATAATGTGTATGTATTTACAAAAAAAAAAATTATTTAAGTAGTATATCAGTTGTTTAGTACCCATAACACTTGGGACTAGATGGCGCTGTGTGAATGTGGTAGAATATTATTATTATTATATTATATTACTATTCTAATAATAGCCTATGTTGCTGCTGTTCTAGGATAGAACAGAAGTTTATGACTCAACAGCAGTGCTTTTAAGCTTTTCATTCTAAGGTGATAAACGACAGGAAATCGTAAAACCGTGGACTGATTTGTGAAAGACTCCAACGCAATTAAAATGTTAAATAGTTTAAAGTACCTACTAATAAAATGATAATTAAATTTGTTACATTGATATCCTGTCAATTACAATAAAAGGTTGATTTATACTTCTAATAAATAAACCATAGGAATTAGGTACAAAGTTTGTTTGCTGAGAGTGTAAACAAGAAATCAATTTAAGAACATGAATACAGTTGATATTTTAATCAGCATGGGTTTATTGAAAATATAGTTATTTTATAAACTTACTTCATCATTATCAGCAACCCATTAATGCCCCATTGCTGGGCTCGGGTCTCGTTTCCTCTATCAGATTTTTTTAGTCTTTCTGTCTTCTTAAGGAACTTTCACTAGCGATAAGTTAATAATAATAATAATAAATTTAATTGGAAAAATTTCGAATTTTGGAGTAGCATCTGGTCGGAGCCCGTGCTTCACTCGGAGGGAGAATGGATATGGGATGTCGAACGAGCATGTGAACGTATTCCGCTAATGGAGAGCGTAGTCATTTCGGCCGAAGATATAGCTAGTGCAGTCCGTCCAATGGCAAATTGGAAATCTCCAGGGCCGGACGGATTGCACAATTTCTGGCTGAGATGGCTACGTAGTTCGCATGGTCGTTTGGCATCTCAATTCCAATCTGCCCTAGAGTCTGGGTCACTACCAGAATTTCTGACAACTGGCTGTACCCACTTGCTCCATAAGAGTGGTAGTGTCACGGAACCTGGCAACTATAGACCGATCACTTGTTTACCATCGGTCTATAAGCTCCTCACGTCCGTTTTGAGAGCTAAAATAACTAAACATATTGATGACACCAGAACAATGTCAATCTCTCAAAACGGATGTAGGAGAGGATCCCGTGGCACCAAAGAGCTCCTCCTTGTCGATATGACTATTAGCCAACAGGTTCGCCGTAGCCGAAAGGATTTGGCGACATGCTGGATAGATTATAAGAAAGCGTTTGATTCCGTGCCGCATTCATGGCTCCTTAGGGTGCTGGAGTTATATAAAGTAGATATAACTTTGCGCACCTTTCTGGAGTCGTGTATGCGGCAATGGAGAACGGTTCTTACCTATCCAGGGTGTCGACTCATCTGTGGCAACGGGGAACCGGTAAGGATTAAGCGGGGCATTTTCCAGGGTGACAGTTTGAGTCCTTTATGGTTCTGCCTAGCCCTGAATCCTCTCAGCACGTTGTTGGAGAGTTCAGGGTTAGGGTATCGGTTACGCAGAGGTGGTCACGTGATATCCCACCTGCTTTACATGGATGACTTGAAACTAATTGCGCCTACTGATCTTCAATTGAAAGGTTTACTAAAGGCTACTGAAGACTTCAGTAAATCTATCAAAATGGACTTCGGTGTAGACAAATGTGCTATCATGCATGTAAAACGTGGTGAGATAGTGGAATCAGATGGGATTCAACTTTCTGATTCCATTAACTTTAGGTCACTTCTTGTAACCGACACCTACAAATACTTGGGTATATCGCAAGCCTTGGGCATTAAGGAGACGGATATGAAACAATCATTACAGGAACGTTTCTTTGGCCGCCTGAAAAAAGTATTGAATAGTCTTTTGTCGGGCGGTAACAAGGTGCGAGCCTGTAATGGTTGGGTCATGCCACTTCTAATGTACTCTTTCGGCATACTCAAATGGACTCAAACCGAATTGGACACCCTTGATAGAAGAGTCCGCACCATGCTTACCGCATACCGAATGCATCACCCTCGTTCATCCGTTATGAGGTTGTATATCCCGCGAAAATGTGGGGGTCGAGGTTTTTTAAATGCCAAGACCCTCCATAATCGTGAGGTGTACAACCTTAGAGAATATTTTATGGGAAAGGTCGAGGGTATGCATCGTGATGTGGTGGCTGTCGACTCAGGACTCACCCCGCTCTCCTTGGCGAAAGACAACTGGCGCAGACCTATTGTACTCAGTACAGATGATCGCAGGCAGGTATGGCAGAGCAAAGAACTCCACGGAAGGTTCTACAAAGCTCTACATGGTCCTGATGTGGACCGTGTCGCTTCCGTGGCCTGGCTACGCTTCGGTGACCTTTTTGGGGAAACCGAAGGGTTTGCATGTGCAATTGCTGACGAAGTTATCAAGACGAACAACTACCGGAAATATATCTTGAGGGACGGCACGGTCGATATCTGTCGAGCATGTCATCGGCCGGGTGAGTCTCTCAGGCATATTGTTTCTGGCTGTTCGCGTCTTGCTAACGGCGAGTACTTGCACAGACATAACCAAGTGGCCAGGATTATACACCAACAACTTGCTCTGCGATACAAACTTGTTGACGTCGAAGTGCCGTACTATAGGTATGCTCCTGAGCCAGTTCTCGAAAATAGTCATACGACGTTGTACTGGGCGATCCCAGTCCATTATCACAGACAGGACTGTTATAGCTAACAAGCCCGATATTGTGGTATTGGACCGATCAAAGCGTCTTGCAGTGATTGTTGATATCACGGTCCCTCATGATGAGAATCTCGTGAAGGCTGAAAAAGATAAACAAACTAAATATCTTGATTTAGCTCACGAGATTGTCGACATGTGGGATGTGGACTCAGCAATCATTGTACCGATAGTTGTGACAGTCAATGGCCTTGTAGCAAAGAGCCTCGACCAACATCTTAAGAGGCTCGGGCTAGGAAGCTGGTTAAAGGGCCTGATACAGAAGGCAGTACTCCTCGGCACGGCACGTATTGTGAGGAGGTTCCTTTCTCTGGAGCCCTAACCGTCGGCACCTTGGACTCTGTTCCCGATGTCGGCGGGCCACCACATTTTTATATTTTTAAATGTATCTTTTTTTTTATATTTATATTTAAAAATGTAAGAATGGGAGAATTTAATTTAAATAAAGGGAATAATAATAATATTCTACCTCATTTACACAGCGCCATCTAGTCCCAAATTAAGCAATTATATTTGCTTGTGTTATGGGTACTAAACAACTGATATACTACTTAAATACATTTTTTTTTTGTAAATACATACATATTATAGATAAATTACACCCAGACACAGAACAAACCTTTATGCTCATCATACAAAGATTTGTCCTGGGTGGGGATCGAACCCACGACCTCCGGTTTAGCAGTCAGGGTCACTAACCACTAAACCAACAGGCCAGTCATCAGTTAATGTTACAAGAAGTAGCTTTTGCTACTTTAAATTACTTTTTTAATATCGTATAAAGAAAAAAACATTTTTTTTTAAATTCTTTTGTGTTGCGTAAAAGGTTTCAGTCATAATCAATAATCCTACTAATATTATAAATGCGAAAGTTTGTAAGAATGTTTGGATGTTTAGATGTTTGGATGTTTGTTACCAGTAAACGAAAAAACCACTGAATAGATTTCAATGAAATTTTGCAATAATTTACCTTATACATCAGAATAACATATAGGCTATATTTTATCTAGATATCGCGTAAATTGGCTAAACCATGAGAACAAATGTAAAGTAAGTCGGAGAAAAATCTGCCATCTTATAGCTATTTCTGATTTCTCTACGTAAACCGTTAGTTTTACATAAGGACAATGTATGGAGGAATTGTTACTCTTAAATAGTTATAAAAAAAAGTCCGCGACAGCATATGCCTATCTTTTATGTGGAAGTCGATATAGAGAGAATAGTGAGCAAGAAATACATTTAAATCGGATACTGCATTTAAAGTGAAAAATTTCATGGTATTAAACTAATTCCTAGGAATGTAAATGCCTTTATCATTTTTAATGTAGATAATTTTTGTCGTTTACACTAAGTTATTTCGACAAATATTAAATGAAATGTATATAATCCCAAAAATCTTATAATAATACTGTATGTCACCCGTGACTTCGCTTACCTGTTATTTTGTTCCTGTGACCACAGCAACTTTTCACTTTTAGAGGGGAAATTTCGGCCAATATTTTCTAAGCACAGATAATTACTTCAGATTAAACATAACCAATATTACGTGGTTGATTAGAATATTACTTATCTTTGTAAACATCCATCCCGTGTCTTTTTGGTTAAAATTATCAAATATACAAACAAACATTCATCCTTTCAACTTTGTGTATGTATATTACTATATTTATCAAGTTCAGCCCTAATGACAATTCAGTATGACAGATTAAAAAGAAATCAAAGATCTCTTTTTTCTTTTTGCTTACTATACAACCTCATTACTTGAATATATTACTAATTATTCACCAGTAAATTCAAAGAATATATTATGACAATTGTGTAGTAAAATTATCAAATAAAGTAAAATATGAAATAAAATATTTTTCGTAGAAAAGTAAATACATTGCAGTATCAAGGTAGTATAGTAGCAGAATACAAAAATACCATAGACCTAGGATCCGCGCGCTTTTTTTTTATAACGATTTTTTTTATTTATGGCGGTACGAAGTAGGGTCAGCTAGTAATTATAATAGATTGCGGGATTCGTAATTTACGCAAAGGGAAACGTGGGCACAGTTAGGTCACATACATTTATAATTTTGAGGTTTTTTTAGGAATATTCTTTACAAAGGTCAAATCTTGGTCCTAGTCATTTAAGTATGCAGTGTAATAACTTAAGTATACAGTAATATATTCCAGCTAAGCGTTCCTTACTGTACCGAATATTTTACAATCGAAGTACCTACTCGCAGTAGCCGATCTGAATTTAATTGATCTTGAATCTACTTACCATATTGATGACAACAAACGTTTGTTTGTCTTTAACCGATTAGCATAGAAACTGCGCCCTTGTCCAATTGTCAATAGGTTAGTAGTCCTTTTGTTATAGAGTAGTTTATTAGACTCTAATTGTCATTTTTACCCACGACGGAACGGAGACGGTATATGCGTTTGGGGTGACAGGCTGTGTGTTTGTGTGTTCCCACATAATGCCATTTATCACGGAAACGGTTTGACCGATTTAGATGCGGTTTCCTGTAAAGTGTGTGCGATTCTTGGGGAAAGGTTATTAGATAGGTGTTATGTTAATAGCTCATCAGGGGGCGCTACAATAGACTGATTTTGTTAAATCCTATCTCTAAAACGATTAGACCGATTTCGGTACGGTTTTCTGTAATGTATTTGTGGTTTATCGAGGATGGTTTTTAGACACACGATATTGTATTTTTTTGCCAGGGGGCACTGCAATAGACTAAGGAAACCTATGTTTACAGTTATCTGTAAAATAATCAGACCTGTTACTGTATAATGCTAATATAGCTGAAATTAATATCATATTATCATCATTCTCGCCCGTGTATTTGTTGAAGACAGTCGTGTTTTATACTATTCTCGAAGTAAAGACGTCAATTTTGACCCTTGTTTCTAAGGCTACAAGTTAGAATTCTCTTTGCAGCCTTTTTGGCACATACACCCATTGAAACTCGAGTTGTATGACTACTACGTAGTATATGAGAAATTGTCAGATAAAATGCATCGTACACCAATATCGGTCAAACCAGTGAAGTTTTCATCGAACCCTGATCTGCCTAGTGCATCAAAAGACCATGACGTTATTCGCAATATCAACCTAAGAAAACGTAAACATTCAGACTACGAAGACTTAGAAGATCTTAAAGAAGAGCTTATGGAATCTTTCAAACAAGTGATGAATGCAGAAATCAGTGAGTTAAAACAACAGAATAACCAGATACTTGAATCAAATACACAGATTATTAAACTACTTGAACTTAATGCTGCAAATTACAAAGAAATTCTTAACAGGGTCTGTATCATTGAAACTAAACACGAAGAAGAAACGATAAGGATCAATGAATTGGAATCGCAATTGAATGAATTACAAAAGAAAATAATCAAGAATACTGTTGAAATAAGGAACATCCCACGTGATGATAAGGAAGATGTACGTGAGATTGTCAAAACCATTTACAATACCTTGAACTTATCGCCTATTGATAAAACAATAAATGTATACAGAAGAGGGAAGAATAATGGTCCGATTGTTGTTGAGTATAAGGATGACAATATAAGGGAAACAATCTTAAAATCATTTAAAAAATATAACTCGGAGAATAAAGATAGACCACTCAACTCCGAAATTTTAGGATTTAATGGAGTGGCTTCACGAGTTTACATCTCCGAGGCTCTAACCCCTTTGTCAAAAAAAATGCTGGCAGCTGCACGAGAACTTGTTCAAAGTGGAGAGTTTAAGTACTGCTGGGTATCACGAGGAAATATTTTATTGCGCAAGGAAGAAGGCCAGGCTGCAATTGTCGTAAAAACTCTCACTCAAATAAAAAATTTAGCCACAAAGTGACTATCGGCAGAAGTATACTCCACGAAATTGCGGTACCTTTTGGTTTTTCTTTTAATTTTTCTGCGTTTTTATTATTTTTGTCCTTATAATACTAGTCTAATTTCAAATTATGTTAAATATAAGGCTACTGAGTATAATCTTATCTTAAATTGCCATACATATTATATTATTATATTATTGATTGTATCTTACTATTACTGTATTGCTTCTATATGTCCGTTGTTTTATATATTCTATCACATAAAATTATTTATATATTTTATATATGCTATTTATAGTCTATCTAATATGTCCGTTAATAACAAACAAATATATACAGCTTACATGTTTACTCCTACTAATACAAATATTCCAACCTGGTATCCTCAGCCAAAGCACTTTTTAAACTATTTTATCACAAAAATATTAAACCATGAGTAATAATGTAGAGGATGTTGTCACCGATGTTGATAATAATATTAACGTTGGTGATTCTTTTTTGGTTGAGGATCCAGCAACGTTTTTGCAATACGGGATTGACACTAATTTATCGCTTAAACTGATTGTACAGAATATTCGGAGCATTAATAAAAACTTTGAAGACTTTAGAGTTTTTATGACAAGAAGTGAAATAGATTATGACATTATCGTTTTGACTGAGTGTTGGCTACAGAGTTCAAATATAATTCCAAAAATAAATCATTATGATACATACTATAGTCGTAAACATATAAACCAGAATAGTGGTGTAGTCGTCTATGTTAAGAATCACTTACTAAATGTCAGAATATATGAACCAAACATAGTTGATGCTGACTGTCTAGTAGTAGAAATTGACAAAGATAAGGCCTTTATTTGTATATATAGATCGCCATCTTTTGCTTCACCAAACAACTTCCTTTGTTCTTTAGATGAGCTTCTAATCAAGCTTAAACACATTCCTAATATCTATCTAACTGGTGACATCAACATTGATATTGGTGAACATAATAATGACCCAAAAACTGATGAGTACTTGAACTTACTTGCAACTCATTGCCTTTTACCTAGTCATTCACTCCCAACTCGTCATAATAAATGTATTGATCACTGCTTTCTTAAATCTAAGTCTAAAATATTGACTTTGGTTTGTGAATCATCTGTAACTGATCATAGCAGTATATACTTAAACATTCCTTTGACGATACAACGTGGTTTGAACAATAAACCTAAAACAACTTTTAATAAAATAAACTATGATACGGCTTATAAACTAATAAATGAAGTAGATTTTTCTATTATGACATTATCGAGGGATCCAAATAAAGCCACCGAAATTCTTATTGAGATTTTATCTGAGATCATTGCAAAAAGCACACAATTGATTACAATACCAAATAGACAACATACTCGTCAACAATGGATAACTCCCGGACTTTTACGTTGTATGAGGTTTAGAGACATACTACATAAAAGACACATGAAATCACCAAATGACAAAGATTTAGAGACTACGTATAAACGTTATCGAAATCATTGCAACAATATTCTTCATAACTTGAAAAATGATAAAGACAAAGAGAATTTAAACAATAGCAAAAATGATATAAAGAAAACCTGGAATGTTATAAAACGTGTATGTAATTTGAATGTGTCTGATAAATCTAAAGAGCCTTATGAACTGTTAAATACTAAGTCTACGCCACAGGAATCTATTGATTACGCTAATGATTTTTTTGTGAATATAGGTACAAAGCTGTCAAATGACATTTTGCAAAGGTTGGATTTAACAGAGGATGAGTTAGCCAAAAATTTCAAATGTAATAATTATGGTCCATTGGATTCATTCATGCTGTTGGAAACTGATGAATTGGAGGTGTACAGGATTGTTATGTCTTTGAAAAATTCCAAGTCTACAGGCTGGGATGGTATATCATCTTTATTTATCAAAAAATTTATTAACTTTCTTATTACGCCAATGACATATATATTTAATTTATGCCTTTCTTCTGGCAAGTTTCCCAGTGTGTTGAAGGAATCTATTGTTGTGCCTATCTTTAAGTCGGGAGATCGAGACAGTGTCAACAATTATCGCCCTATATCGCTTTTACCTACGTTTTCTAAAATTTTAGAAAAAATTATAAACCAAAGATTAATTAATTATCTAGAAAAAAACAATTATCTGTCAAAAAATCAATACGGTTTCCGGAAAAATAAGTCAACTGCTGATGCTATCGAAGACTTGGTCACTAATGTAGCAAGCAAACTTGATAGTAAAAAGAAATGTATTGGTGTATTCTTAGACTTAGCTAAGGCTTTTGACACTGTCTCAATTTCCTTACTAATACGTAAATTGGAGTCTATTGGCATAAGAGGCGTACCTCTGGAACTTTTCAAGGACTACCTTAGCAATAGAACACAAACATTAAAGATTGGGGATGTTGTTAGTACTAAGCTAAAAATTAACTTCGGAGTGCCTCAAGGCTCAGTGCTTGGACCAACATTGTTCTTAATCTATGTAAATAACCTCTGTAATACTGAAATACCTGATGCAAAAATTATTACATTTGCTGATGACACAGTAATTTTGTTTGAACATTTTACGTGGACAAAGGTCAAAGAATCGACTGAGAAAGGACTACAATATATAATGAACTGGCTAGATTCTAATTTGCTCACCTTAAATCTAAGCAAGACAAAAATTTTAAATTTTAGCATAAAAAATAACTTACAGCCTCCTTCAAATTTTGTGTTAAAAGCTCATTCAATTAATTGTCTTGTGTCTACTGGAGTATGTGATTGTCATATTTTATCAGCAGCCAATAACATTAAATATCTTGGTGTTGAAATTGACAAAAATTTGAACTGGAAACCGCATATTGACAGTCTCAAATCTAGAATACGCAAGCTTATTCCTATATATAAGAGAATTAGAAACCTAAGGGACAAAAAGACCAGCAAAATTGTATACATATCTTTATGTCAATCTATAGTTACTTATGGTATTACAGCGTGGGGCGGTGCCAAAAAAACTAACCTCATAAAAATAGAAAGGGCTCTGAGATGTATTCTAAAGGTTCTTAATTTTAAACCGTTTAGGTACCCTACCTCAAACCTTTACAAGGAATCCGAAGTTCTAAATGTTCGTCAACTATTTATTAAAAGTATTGTCTTGAGACAACATCGTTGCCCAAAACGCTCCAATGTGTCAATTAGGAGAAAGCACGAAGTTTATGAAGTTCCATCATGTAAAACTACTTTTGCCCAGGGCTTCGCGTATTTCTTAGCCCCGTTTCTTTATAATCGCATAAGCAAAGTTCGGCCTTTGAAAAACTTGTCAGGTTATGTATGCAAAAGAGCGTTATTTGAGTTTCTGAGTAACTTAGATTATGAACGGACAGAAAATCTTATGTATATATGTAAGTAAATTCTTATCAAAATTCAAATATATGTGTACATACAATAATAATAAACTGAAAATAATAATAAAATAAATATATATATATATATACATAAATGTATTGGCTAAATTAAAAAAAAAAAAAAAAAAAAAAAAAAAAAAAAAAAACAAAGATACAATAAATTATTTATATTACATTATATATGGGTGAATTTCAACAACTTCGATTTTTGCCTAATTCCGGTGGCGAATTTTATTTGCTTGTTTTCAAAAGATTTTTTTATGTTAACAGGTAGCTGAATAAATAACATTTTGAGTACTATGGTAGAGATAAAAAAAATATGTTTAGTTTTTGAGATATTTGAATTTGAAATCTTCAAACGCCACCGTAATTAGATTTGGCCCACCGAAATTGAAAACCGTTCCACCGAAATTGCATAATGCCAGTGGAATTAGAAATATTTAAAAAACAATGTATTTCAAATCAACTTTATTTAAAAAATCTTTTTATTAAATCAAAATAAACTCGGTAACAAACAAATTCTTATATAGATAATATTGTAATCACATGTTTTTTCTACATATCTACTTATTAGCAAAGAAAGAAACTAGCTTACTATTCTAGGTTGAGAAACTAGCTCACTGCCTAGTGTACACGAGGCAAGTTTTTCAAGCTGGGATAAGAAGCTAGTAACTTTGGCTTTGTGTATACAGAATTATCTTCTTTTCTAGGCTAGTAATAGTTCCTTGTACACGAAGCCAGAATTATAGCTTACTGGCACTGACTTGCTATCATAGCTTCGTGTGTCTCAGGCATTAGCATGCCTAGACTGTCTAGTCCTTGCGCAGCAACTGCAAAGTCAAGTCATGTGTATATAAAATTATATGTGGTGTACATATCATTTTATATAAATTCAACCCCTTTATTTTTCTTTTCTTGTATTAGCATTTACGGCCATTTTACATTACACATTTACGGTGGTACTGATCAATTACGGTGGCACGACTTTTTGCCACTGGAGCCACTGGAATTGCGCCACCGTACTTAGATAAAGAGACAAAACTAAGATTATTAAAAATTCTATTGTTTCTACATAAAATTTAGTCTATAATGAAGGTAATGTGCTTTAATCTTAATTTGTATAAGAAATTTCGTATTAATCTACCTTATAGTTTTAACAATAATGATGCCACAGTAATTGTAAAAAAATGTATTCCAATGCCAGCGTAACACGTACTTGCATGTTTGATGTGACCCTCGTACAGCACAACACACAACCATCTATCCCACTCGCAAGAGGGCAACTGCGGGGTGAGGATGACTATAGTTCGATGACTCATATGTAATGTTGCCACAAGTTATGGAGTGTTCAAATTGCGCCAGCGTAATTGCATTTTTACTCGGGACATTTTTGGAGGGCAGTTTTAAATACTAAAATATTAGATAAATTAAACGAACTAAATATTTTGAATGTCGTTATCTAATGTATTTTTAGAATAATTCACTATTTCTTAGATTAAGTTTATCAAAAACTCGAAATAAAGCAATTCGTGCGTAAAAATGGAATCGGGACACTCCACCGTAATTAGAAATTGGCCCTTTAAGATTTTTTTTAAATATGAAAATAAATAGTTAATTGCTAAAAAGCTTTGGCACCGTGTAGATAACAATGTGAACTATATTATAGAATTATTTATTATACGCTAGTTAAATTTTACACATCGATTTTCAGCGACGCCGCTCCAAAATCGTGCTTGGGAAATTCACCCATATATATTATGGTAATATATGGTGATCTCGATTTATAATAATGTAATGCAAGTACTAGGGAACATATATACGAATCTGAAATATATTTACCATAACCCTTAATGATAGTCTGATGCATCAATTTTTAAAACTAAGTTGAGATTTGTATATATTATTTTGATAACCATCCCTTGGAATGGCATTAGTACTCAGTAGTTTGTTTTATCCGTTACTTTTACATATAGTATTTTGTTTACAACAGTCTTATTTCATGTGTACCTCCTTTATTTTTACTTTCTTGTGATCTTCAATAGAAAATAGTCCTTATGTCAATGAACTTATAGTTGTAGTTCAATGCGAGAATCATTACCTTGCCGTAACACAGTCTTTTGACTAGCACGGAAGGTAAGGAATTTTAATTGTATACCGCCAATAAGTTGTGACTGCACTTACGCGTGCCAAGTTATTTTTTGTTGTCATAGTTTTATGTGTGATTAAATATCGTTATATAAATTCCCTTATACTCGTATGTTGGTACATAATAGAATTTCTGTAAAGTGTTATCACTATTATAAGCGTTCCAAGCTTTGGTTTCTAGTTATCATCGATGTTGTTTTTGTTCAAACATTTACAAAAAATATCACAATATTGTAATGTTGCTACTTAGGAGTTTGTGTAATAATATGCCGTAATTCCAGGCATTAGATTCCATATCTATCTATGCAGATATTCCTGCACCCGAGGCGTATTTTTTTTAGTTGTCTGCTACTTTTTTTCTTAACAACAATTTGTCTTCTCTGAAATCTCTATTATAATATAAGTTTACCTTAATGATCTGTCATTAATGATTATACTTGGGTCTGCAAACCCTCGGCGTAAAAAATAAATTAAAATTCTAAGTTAACGCAATCAAAATATACAGCCATTATGCTCCATTTTTGTCGATTTATCTTGACGATAATAGAACTTACCGTTGACCTAAAATCATGAAATTTGGCAAGAAACAATATCAAGTTGCACAAGTAAAAAAAAAAATCCGAAAACTAATCTTGTGTAGTTATATCACTGATTTATTAGTACTGGGATATAAAACAAAATGATAAACCTAAAAAACTTTAGTTAGAGTGCGAGTTTATTCCAGTTTGACGTTATATTAATATAAACACCTACCTACCTTATTTATTCTAACTTATAGCTATCCCATGGTCTGAGTGTAGCCAAATTTTCATTATTTGTGCTATAGCACACACCTTTTTCGAGATACGAGCTATTATAGGTGGTAATCTGCGTTAACGGCGAGGGCAGTCGGGTACGGCAACCAATGTGAAATAACTAAACTAAACACCCCCCTATTTAGAGCAATCCAACTCGGACTGGTTTGGATAGGGGTAATATTTTTTCAAATCACCCTGAAGTAAGAGCCCCGCGAAGAATACAAATTCGATCCCCAAAAAAAATTTTTATTATTATTTTATTATTATTTATTAGAATTTTATTAAATATCAGTTATATATTTATTATATTATTTATTAGAATTTTATTAAATATCAGTTTTTTTTTAACTATATTTTTCTTTCAGCACTAATGTGGAAGAGTGTATTGTGCATGGCTCCCAAAATATTTAATAAGATACCAGATGTTTACAAAAGCTTACCCACTAGTATGTTTAAAAATAAATTAAAAGATTTGCTAAATCGTAAATGTTACTATACTTTAAGTGATTTTTTAAATGATAGGACATTGTAATTTTCAATCCATTGTTATTATTAATGTACATATAAATTTTCTGACAATTTTATTCTTATTATTATTATTTAATGTAACAATTCTTTTAGTAATAATTTTATAATTTGCACGCCACAAATGGCAGAATATGTTGTACCTACCTCATTATGACTGTAACACCTTATGTAACCATATTCAGACAAATAAAGTTATTGTATTGTATTGTATTGTATCTTTATTTTGAGAGAAAAAAAATGTGTTATTTTTAGTGCACCCTCTTTGGTACACATTGACCTATCACGTTACGTACTCTTCTCTTATATTTTAATCACAAAAATAAATATAAAAAAAGTTTAATGGTCCGAAACCCTTGGTGCGCGAGTCTGACTCACACTTGACCGGTTTTTTTTAAGACACCCAGACTATGGAACAAGCCCTGAGTCGCGGGAAAATGTACACGAAACAAATATATCTATGAATCACGCACATAATTATTTCTCTCATGAGGTTATTTTCATTGACTGCAATACTGTAGCTTTAAGATATGGTTTTCCCTTTTCAGATTTATTAATTCAGTCTTTATTCATCAAGTATTTGAGATGAATTTTTTAAACATCACATCATTTCCCTTTGGTGCCCGGGAAAATGTAATAAACAAGCATGTTATTTATATACAATGTTAAGAAGATAAACAAAACTTGTCATATATATAAGTAAAACGATCTACGTCGTATGTCCAACTGTCATTCCGCTACCTGCCCGACGCGCATCTACAATACAAAATGTAAGTGAACTTTGTTAGTACCTTAACATTTCCTTATTTTTTTAAAGTCACCTTTACATATTTTTAATGATTGGTATGTCCAACTTGGGAAAAATTTAAGACTTCTGAAACACAAGTTGACGCCCGAATTAGTCGGTTATTACAAAAATCAAATTTCACAGGAAAAAATATTTTAACGTTATGTTATACTACAGTGAATGAACGTACCATATCATTATCAAGTTATTCTACGGGTTTTCTTTTATTCTAGTCATTTTAATAAAGAAATAAAATTCATATTGATAAAAACAGTATTATTTCAGGCAATTTGACAACAACTTTTTTCAATAAGCAAAAACAAAAAGAGGACTAAAGAATACTAGGCTAAAGTTTTTATGAGAACAATTTATTATAGTATAATTTTTAATGAATGAAACACAATTAAAATTAAATTTATAAATATTTAGGCATAATAAACTTAAGTAACCACTAACTAACAATTTGCTAAGCGTTTATTATATTAAACTTGTTAGTTTATCAACACTGTTATTTTTTATGTTATGTTTATTTTTTACTTATAAACAATAATATAAAACCGGTTATGAGCATGTCAGACCATGCTGAATGTAGGGTTCCGTAGAGCGTGTCTTCATAGAGCTTACGTCATTTTGTTGAAAAGCGCAGTTTTTCGGCAATAACTCAAAAACGGTACATCCGATCATATTTAAAATATGTAATTTTAGTTAAAAGTATAATTAATAAAAAACAAAATATATATAAAAAATACAAGTAAAAATAAAATAAAATATGATAAAAATACATAAAATATTATTATAAATATAAACAATAATAAATAAAAAGATTTACATAAGTAAGGCTGAAAACCCTACTATCCAAAATACGAAGACAGGGCGGGGCGTGATTGACGTGACCGCTGACATATGACATTCCCGCCAACAGGCAACATGTCAATGTTGAAAAGTCACTGCCCGCCCTGCAGACACAGAAATGGAACAATCGGGAACCAGATGGAATCTTATTTTACACTATTTATTTATATAACAAATTTCGGAATGACTTGTGTAACTGCACATTTCAAATATAATTATAATCATATTACTACCATACAATTAATAATAATAATGTTTATTTTATCTCCACAAATTACAAGATTTTACATTTTTATAATACAAAACAGTTTGGTGATATACATGTAATTTGTGGGAGATCTGGTGTCCAAACTAAGCCGAAGCCTGTATCTTAGAGCACCAGGCCCCCGTACATCAATTTTAAACAATTTTGATCCAAACTCATAGTCGTTTGACAGTTAAGGATTTGGTGGAATAATCTGGAAGGAGAGTGGAAAGTATAAGTGTTTAGGCGCACGCGCGACGTGTACTGTATGTGTCTCTCTCTCTGTGTGTGTGTGTGTGTAGAAGTTAATATAATGCAGAATTTGTCTATGTCATGTCTATACCAATTACTAATATTATGTAAACAGTTTACTAAACTTACGTTGTGGAGTACTTCAATAAGATACTGTTAGTAAGTTAATTTGCATATTATTCGATTTTTACCCACGACGAAACGGAGACGGTATATGCGTTTGGGGTGAAGGGCTGTGTGTTTGTGTGTTCCCACATAATGCCATTTATCACGGAAACGGTTTGACCGATTTAGATGCGGTTTCCTGTAAAGTGTGTGCGATTCTTGGGGAAAGCTTATTAGATAGGTGTTATGTTAATAGCTCGCCAGGGGGCGCTACAATACACTGATTTCGTTGAAACGTTTGTGCCCTCCGATCTTTAAAACGATTAGACCGATTTCGATACGGTTTTTTGTAATGTATTTGTGATTTATCGAGGATAGTTTTTGGATACACGATATTGTATTTTTTTGCCAGGGGGCGCTGCAATAGACTAAGCAAACCTATGTTTACAGTTTAAAGATTAAAGAAGTTTAAAGACAAAATTAAAGATGAGCGTGAAAAATCTAATAATATGCAATTTAACTTACTAACAGTATCTAATTTGCATACGTGACGTAAAGTAAACGCTCAGAAAAAATATTTATTTCCTTTTTACTTCTTAATAATTTATGGTACCATTACTTTTGAACATAGAGCTGAGACCACGGACCTGACGGATCCTGAACCCATTTGCGATTATTTTTGGTAGAATAGTGTATGTACTCTCAAACTATACACTTTTTGTATAATCATTTCATTATCATCATTTCATTTTCAGGTTATTATTTCTCACAATGGTACTCATTATGAAAAATGTATCGTGTGATAACGGCATTGGTTATACTTGGAGAGAAGAAAATGACAATCTGGACTTCATGGTTGGCATATCTATTAACGGCCAGCCCATATGTGGAGGTGTAATGGTCTTGGCATCACATGCAGTTAGTGCAGCAAATCCTTTCAGATATCATAACGTACCAGAGGATTGGTTTCCGTCGTCATTTGGACTGGTAATACACGTAATAGACAAAGAATGGAATAATTCTAGGGAAATAGAGGTTGTAGGGGTTACATGGCAATACAAAATAGAAGCCATAAATGGAAAAAACGCAATATACCAACCATTTTCTGCTGATATTATTTATTCACCATTTATAGATTTATTAACATTTAAGTTAAGTTCTCCGCTTTATAAAGAAACAAACGTGAACTATCGTTATCCTTTCTATATGAGCTATAGTCAAATGAGGCGTGTTCGGATTTTACCTGAAGGAACGTTCACTATTGCTGGTTTTGGTTTCATGGATAGAGCACACGTTAAATTAAATAATCAGTTAGAAGCCGTAGATTATCGAGTAGAAGAAGTTTACTTGGACTGTGATGAGTGGTTGCCTCGGCCCTGGGGACATTTTATCTGTATACGAAATATTGAAAATTTTGTAGGCATTGATGGTGGGGCCGCATTGTTACATAATGGGATAGTTATTGGCTTTGGCTCTTTCTCACTATTAAGAGGAAATGAAAGTATATTAGTCTTCACAGATTTCCGAAGATATAGAGATACTTACTACATAGAACCACTAATCTATTGGGATAAAGATTAGATTACCTAACATTCCAAACTAAAATGAGAAATATGTTTGAGAACATGAAGTCAAAATCAGTATACTATATTCAATAAAGTAGCAGACAATATGAACCAGATAAAAACACAAAATTCTGAAATACAGAAAAGTAACCAAGACATCTATCATCAAATCTATTGAATTTATCAAGATTTAAATTATACCTACATGAAGACTAAATTAGAGAAGCTCGAACAAGATCATACACAATGTTATAAATTTATATAATTACATTGAAAAATTGGAAAAACTAATCGATTCAGTTGTGTAACATCCCACTGAAAGACAGAGAGTCCACGGAAGATTTACAACAAGATATACAAAATCGGTAAGGTGTTCAGCCTGAATATAAGTACCACCAACGTTCGAGATACAATATCGTCTACCTTTGCCTGGTAGACAGGACAGGACGAAACACGGCTGTCGTTGTTGAGTTTAATTCTGTGGCAATGAAACAAGCCTCAAGCTTTTAAAATTTATATAGATTTTACATTTTGAAAAGATCTATGTTTATATAATTTATTACCCTTAAATTTATTTTTTACCTTTTAGTTCACGTTTTAGGTTTAGGTTTAAAGAATTTATTTTCTCATAAGAACATAAAATAGTTCACTTAAAATGAGATACAGGTTATACTTAAAATTAAAATAAATGAAGTTTTATGAGTAAGACCAGTGCTTGATGATGTATGAATTTACAGATCTTTTACATATTTTTTAAGTTTATTTTTAAACAATTTTAGACTATCACATTCTTTAATTTCGTTCGGTAGATTGTTGTACAGCTGCACTCCCTCAAACAATATCGTTTTTTTTCCATAGTTAGTTCGCATTTTTGGTAGTTTAAGTTTATTATTGTTTCGTAAATTGTGTGACATTGTTTTTTTCGGTATCTGTGTGTTTGTTTGTATTGTGTTAGTTCTGATTTTTTTTATAAGAATGCATGTGTTGTATATATATAGTTGTCGGATATTGAGGAATGTTGTTTTTTCGTATATTTGTTTACTTGGTGTGTGATATGGGTAATGAAATAATGTTTTAATGATCATATTTTGAACTCTTTGTAGTGGATTTAGGTTAGTTATGGCAGCTTTTTGTCTATTGAAAGCTTGTTCTTCAAAAATCTTTTTTTTTATAATATTTTATTTTATGCTTTTTAGTCTTAAAAGGTTTCACCCTTCAGGTTTAACCTGAACCTAAAAAGTCCAAACATTTTTTATGTTCAACATAGAATATTTAGGACCGAAAATTTTTGGCCGGTCAAGGTTTTTAGATGGTCCTATGTAAAGTAAGATGCACTAATTTTAATGTTTTCTACTCTTCTGGTAGTCTAGTAAATGAGTGCTCGCAATGGTACTGTGAAGGGAAATGTCGAAAGCAGAAACATTGACTTAGGAACTTTGTTTGGACTAGTTAGGAGATATACATACTAAAAGACCGTACCCCCCCGAGGTGAGCCCAAAGGGGGGGGGGAGCACATTAAAAAATTATATAGCCTATGTCACCCGGGCTATTATTATGAATCTATTGACACCGCATTCATTAAATCTAATTCAATCTAAAGGCATCGGTGTTGATGTGTGTATCGGTTAGGAAATATCGCCGCGCGCCGCTGCCACGCGTTGTAGTTAATATAAATATTGTAAATTTAAAAATCTGACTTTGCCCGGTTTCTGAATCATTAAATCGAGTTATTGATTGATTAAAATATAACCTCATGATCATTATCATTTTGACCCATAAGCGTTCCACTACTACAAAGAATATGGAGGGAATTTAGCAAACTATACCACGCTGGCCAGAAGGGTTGGTATTAGGGTTTGTTTCGAATTTTCCTTTTCACACAGTGCCCTTGTCTGCATGCAAGTTCCCTTAGTTGCCTTTTACGACATCCACGGGTTGAGATGGGGTAGTGACATGTATTTTTAATCTGTCACTACACGGAAAAAATATAACCTGACTGCATATAATAATATTCTACTACATTCACATAGCGCCATCTAGTCCCAAAGTAAGCAATTAGATTTACTTGTGTTATGGGTACTAAACAACTGATATACTACTTATATACATTTTTTTTGTAAATACATACATATTATAGATAAATTAGACCCAGACACAAAACAAACCTTTATGCTCATCACACAAAGATTGGGTGGGGATCGAACCCACGCCCTCCGGCTTAGCAGTCAGGGTCACTAACCACTAGACCAACAGGCCAGTCAAATATAAAAATATAAAAGTAAAACAATAGAAAGTTTGTTTATACAACTAATTTGTATGTTAATTTTATCCTATCAATAACTTTTATTTGACGGTTCAGAAACCAGGCACAATAGTGTTTAGTTAAATAGAATAAAAAAATTACACTGAACAGAATTTCTCTTAATAGTTACCTTTCAATGCGTAACAAATAAAGACTATCAAAATTCAGCACACAAAGCACTTAGGCCTAGATGAAGTCAACTGGAATGTTAGTTAACCATAAGCGTATTAAAAACCTGTAATAGATTAATTCAATTCAATTAATAGGATCCAGTCAAACTTGTAGCGTAGTTGCAAAGTAGCCCGACAAGCCTTCTCTGTCTATTAACACTTCATTATAGCTTTGATTTATCTATAAGCTTTTAATCAATGCCCACATGTTAGTTTGGTGTTGAAAATTGTTAAGTGATTCAGTTTTCACGGTCAGAAAACATTACAGGCTTGAGTAACTAATGACTACCATGAAAGGTATATTGTACAAACAAGAAAAAAAATATACATATTTAATATAATTATACATAAATCTATAAATGGATCACTATAGAAAAAGTGGCACTTTAGGTTATAAAATCAATTTAAGTGAAAATTTATTGTTTTTTGTTATTAAATCTGTAGTACGTATTCCTTTTATCTAGAATTATTTAAAGGGAACGAGATTCATGCATTTGTTTGTGAAATACAGCCTTTTGAAAATAAAGTAACACAGGTTAAAGAGACGTACACATGTTAAAGAAAATAATTGTGTTTATTCCTTCTTTTTAACTAATTTTTATGGTCTTAGAGGAGACCTGAGTCCTGCAGTGGGGACTTAATTAGTTGCTAATTATGATGATGGTCTTATTACATCCGTTTTGTACTAAAGTTTCAGTTTAAGAGTTCCATGACTAATAATGAAGCAATGTCATATCCCAAACCATAACAATATCCTTACAATTCCGAAATAAATATTCTGGATTCTGAAGATTAATAGGGTCCTTTGGTTCGATCTTTTCATGTTTGTCAATTAATCAATTAAACAATTCAGCCTATTGCATTCCACTCTTAGATATAGGGCTCTCCTAGCACGCATCCTTACCTTCAGTCCCCCACCTGCCGCATTAAGTCCGATCCAGCGAACTTTTTTAGGTCATCAGTGCACCTAGCTGGAGGCCGTTCTACTCTACGCTTGCCAGATCACGGTCTCCACTCCAAACATCCTTGCTTCAACATGCATCGGTTCTTCTGTATATGTAGCCAACTTCCTTTAGCTTACTTATTCTACGAGTTGCTGTTCGTAGTAGAAGAATTCTGTCATTCAAAGAGAAGCCGCGAGCATAGCTCGTTCCATAGCTCGTTTAGCGACATTAAGCTAGACACACTAGACCTAAGGTGAGTAACCACATCTCGGGACTGTATGTCTTAACAGGGAGGACACATTGAATTCGTCAAAGACTGTGATATTCAGGCATTCTCTCTTCTTCCTTTCTCTCTCTCCCTCGTTGTAAGTTCGCTGAAGCTGCTTTTTATCTTAGTTTTCTAAATAATCGTTGAGCATGGGGAGATAAAGCATTGGTTGAACTCACTGAAGAAATTTTTTAACTCGCCCGACTCTTGATCCGATATTTTACACAGTTATCCTCTCTGTCTGTAGTAAATACCAGGCCTTCTGGCTCTTTTCTATAGCCACCATTAATGTTGTCGTTAATAACATTTATTATATCACTGAAAAGTGGACTGTTGCATTCAATAAAACATCGTACTTTTGCTTTGTTTCTTTTTTTTGCGTTGATACGCCTTTTTTGCTTCTTCTCTCGATTTATTACCATTATTTGATGTCGTGATGTTGACCTGATATGTATATGTAACATTGCCTTCTTTTTTACGTTTCTGGTACTTCTCTTAATCTTTTCCTATAGAGAAAATAGTAATACATCCCTTTAACCTGTGCATTCTAAACAGGTTAAAGAGTCACAGGTTAATGAGATGTTAAAAATAATTTAATAACAAAAAAATCGTTGCAACTGTGAAGTTTACATCCACACTATAAATAAAAGACGTTATAATAAATATTTAAACATTACTAATACCCAAATATATTCACTGCAAATCAAAATATTATAAACAGAATAAAGAGAACATACCTGTTACAAACTCCGATCATTGCTTTTCGATGCTAATTTTGCAAAATTGGCATACCTAAATTACAACACATATAGTCTTTTCGGCGGTTAGTTAGATAGTTGTAAGTGAGTTTGAGCGGGGCATAGATGCTAAGTTGGTAAACATGTGTGAGGGAGGCTCGTTAATAAAAACGACAGGTTACAGATAAAATTACGTTGGATATTATATTATTTTGAATATTTCAAAAAGTTGATCATGACTACTTATCAATATGAAAAAGCCCTAATGTTCATATAAAGGAGCGTACGATTATCGTATGCGAGAATTAAAAAAAAACATAACCATCAAACCAAACATAATTATAATAATATAATAATATTCTACCACATTCACACAGCGCCATCTAGTCCCAAAGTAAGCAATTATATGTGCTTGTGTTATGGGTACTAAACAACTGATATACTACTTAAATACATTTTTTTTTGTAAATACATACATATTATAGATAAATTACACCCAGACACAGAACGAACCTTGATGCTCATCACACAAAAAATTGTCTTGGGTGGGGATCGAACCCACGACTTCCGGCTTAGCAGTCAGGGTCATTAACCACTAGACCAACAGGCCAGTCAAAAATTTATTCCTACATTCGAGACGAGAAACTCGCTTGGTCAATTAATGCTTGACGTAATAATAATATGTCATACCTACTCGTAGGTGAGTTTTGGATTTCATGTAAGTAAATGTGTGAAGGCGACATTATCGAATACGATAATCGCATTGGAGTATCTCGCACTAAACGTTAAAGAAACTCTCTCCATTTAAATGAGCCTTTAGCCTTGTGCCAAGTTCGGCTATGTATATTGTGTTAATTAGGGTGTAAAAGGCTATGCTATTAAATATTTATACGCGCTTTTAGACAATTTCGTGAACGCGTTTATTTTTAATTAACGGTTAAACTTAGCGGAATGCGATACTAATAATGCACTATTTTTATTAATGTTGATGAATGATGTATGAATTTAATTTATGTTATAGAACTTGTAGCATGTTCAATGAGGTCATTTGAAATAATTAGTAGGTTAATATAATATATAATAATATATTCTACCACATTCACACAGCGCCATCTAGTCCCAAAGTAAGCAATTATTTTGCTTGTGTTATGGGTACTAAACAACTGATATACTACTTAAATACATTTTTTTTTGTAAATACATACATATAATAGATAAATTACACCCAGACACAGAACAAACCTTGATGCTCATCACACAAAAATTTGTCCTGGGTGGGGATCGAATCCACGACCTCCGGCTTAGCAATCAGGGTCACTAACCACTAGACCAACAGGCCAGTAAAAGTAAAAAGTAGGTCATGTTGAAATATTTGTTTTGGAAAACGTAAGAATTTCCGCGGTCGTCTATTAATGTAAATAGGTCCTTTGAAATTAAATACTCGTTTGTGTTGATTATCTTTCATAATAAATGATTCACTTTGCTGAACTTTTTGTAAACTTGATAACTTCTAAGTAAATGTTTGTAATAAATTAAATAAGACGAATGGTGTGAATTACAAATAGACACCTTTGCCTCGGGCTGTGAATGATAAATCGTAACGATGAAAAGTCTGTCTTATGTAAATAATATTAACAATATTAACACTTTATTCAAGTATTATGGCTTTAAAGGTTATTATACCAATACATCGAATTACGTAGCGCATATCAGTGGAAATTCTCGGATACGTTTATAAAATTGAGCGTATTGAACTCACCCAGGCTCAACAAACTGGTTAATTTTTTTTAAATAATTCAAGCTTTTATTTCTCTATTAAAATCAAGGAAATCAAAGACTGAAGGAAAGTTTGATGAATATAAAAGCTAATACAGTAAATAATAAAAAAAACAATTATTTTTAACTAATAAAATTATCTGTAATTGTTAAATAATATTTTTTAGTCTTTCAAGTTTTTATTAGTCTATTAAATTTATTAATGAAATCAAAGACTCAAGAAAAAAATAGATGAATATAAATAATTAATTTCAGATTCAGACCATTTTTTTACTAATTTATCCATTCAAATAAATGATTGAAATAAATTTATAGCCTTTGAACATCTCTAATAGGCTTGTAACAAATTATGTACTTACTTGTTGTAAACTTTCAATACAACATTGTGTAACTTGTCTAGAAAGGTTGTTTAACTTGTTCATCTTCGTTTATAAATCATACTAATTATATTAGCTTGTTTATTGACTAAACATGCTTGTTTCGTTTTTCAAGCTGGGCTTAAATTTATACTTTATACCAAACATATTATACTTCACAGAAATTTGCAACAACACATAGAATAAACTGAAATATATAGGTATTTTTATCATTTTCAATCTGTTTTCATCTCTGCATCACCTAAAGGTTGGCTGGCCCGCCTTTTGTACACATTTTTTTTCTGCAATAAAGTTTTATAAATAAATAAATAAATATTTTATTAATGTGCAAAATTTCAACCAAATTAATTACAAGTCTGAAACTTAAAAAAAAAACGTATAATACTTAAGGCTAAAGACGATTATTCAATGAAAAAATTGTGATAATGACGGATTACTGCTAATTGACGTCTCTGAGTGCGGCAGTCAGTATTGATATGCGTTCCCATTGAGGGACCATACCTATTTTTGACCTTTTAAATGCTATATAAGCTATATATTATAAGCGCCTATCTACAGGTTAAAAGATTAATCCATTTAACATGTAGATGTGTGGTCACCTCGCTCTTAGTATATTTTCTTCGCAGGAATTTGATTACTAATAACAACAAAACCCAACATTTTATTTTATTTTTTGTGAAGTAATGGTTAGTAAATTTTTTTACTAAAGGTTAAGCTTTACTTTTCATCAAAATAACTAGCGAATGCTACGTAAATTGACTTTTCCTTTTGAGAAGCGTTTCAATTGAGGGACCATCTTTAACTGATTGTAACTTTTGAATGGCTTCTTTTAGAAACTCGACATTGAATTTACAATTGTTCTAGAACTTTTACTAACGCTAGACATATTCAAAATATCTGAATTTTACTTTGGTCTCCAGCAATGGTGAACTAGTGGTGTTCAATTGAGGGACCACCTTCTGCATGATATTTCTTTTTACTGAGTGAACAAGAAGAGTTAATATTTTGTAAATTAGTTCAACAAATCTTTTACTAACAGTCTTCATTTACAGCAGCTTTAAATTTTATCTAAATTCTGAGATATGGATGCCTGCCATGCACGACTGAGGGACCACCTTTAACTGACTGTAACTTTTAAGTGCCAGTTTTTACAAATTTTTGGCTGAATTTACAATTGTTTGAGAACTTTTACTAAAGGTTGATACATTTAAAAGTTCAAAAATAGGTATGGTCTCTCAATGGGAACGCACACCAGTATTTTAAGTATTTTTTTAATTAAGCAAACAAGTTTAATAATATTAGACAGAACTTCTTTCATAATATGCAAATGAAATTAAAATTAAACTTTATTTAAATTTCAAAATCATTAGCTTCAAGTCAATAGATTCCTGATCACAGATAAAATATCTCTTATGAAACAAAGAAACACCTAGATAATGTCTACTTGTAATTGTTGGCGTCTAAAATTACATGTTTCACACGTTGCCTCACAATAAACGAATTAAATCACTATGCCCACCTCTCAGAAACCTATGTAATAATGATTGACAGTTGCTAGTCATCATCTTATTGCGTTTCAACATTGTCTACGATTACCCTATGATGCGTGAAATTGGAGTAGGTCATACTCCCAGATTCCTACAAAACCTGTTCACTCATCTCAATTAAAAGTTATAAAAAATACGATCATCATTACTGTCAGTGTCGAAATAGAAAGCCATGTACAATTAAGTCTACTGAACATCAATTTACTTCTAAATTTATTGCAACAGTGTTACAATTTATATCAATACAATTATCACACTTAATGACAAGTTTAAAGTTATATAATGTTATGCAATTGTTTAATTAGATTACAATGTGCATATTATTACTAACGTACATTGCAATCGAACACTAAAAATGTCAATATCTGAATGTGGTTTTTGTGTTGCATTAATTAATTACTGCGTTCAATGAACCTTATTTATAACAAACTATACCTTTCAAAAATGTAACGTTCTCAATATATAACATAACTTTATAATTAAAAATATTAAGAACACAAACACCTGGGAAAGGAGGTTGGAGAGAAGGGACGGCTTTCCCTGCCCTTTCGCCGAAACACCTGATGGCTTCACGGCCAAAATGGACAGGGTTCCGTCTTCGTGGAAGGTTGCTCATGTCCACCCGATCCCTAAAAAGGGTGACCGGTCGGACCCGTCAAATTACAGGCCTATCGCGATAACGTCCCTGCTATCTAAGGTGATGGAGCGAGTCGTCAACACACGGCTCCTACAGTACCTCGAGGAGCACCAGCTGATTAGCGACCAACAGTACGGTTTCCGTCACGGTCGCTCAGCTGGTGATCTTCTTGTGTACTTGACACACCGATGGGGAAGCCTTAGATAGCGGGGGAGAGGCTCTAGCTGTGAGCCTCGACATCACGAAGGCGTTTGATAGGGTCTGGCATAGAGCTTTTCTATCGAAGCTACCATCATACGGAGTCCCCGAGTGCGAGTGGATCGCCAGTTTTTTAGATGGGAGGAGCATCAAAGTCGTCGTCGACGGTGCATGCTCCCAGGCAAGGCCCATCAATGCTGGTGTTCCACAAGGCTCGGTGCTCTCCCCAACGCTGTTCTGATGAAAATGACATGTTGTCTATAGATAACTTGCATTGCTATGCAGATGACAGCACGGGTGATGCGCGGTATACCAGCCTCCAGAACATCCCTCGGGTCACTGTACAGGAGAAACGGTCAATACTTGTGTCTGAAGTCGAGGCATCTCTAGGGCGAGGCTCCGAATGGGGTCTGAAGAACTTAGTTCAATTGAACCCCTCGAAGACACAAGTATGCGCGGTCACTGCGAAGAAGGACGCATTTTTATGGCGCCTCAGTTTGAAGGAGTATCTCTCCCGTTGTCTGAAAGTATTGGGATCCTCGGCGTTAATATCTCAAGCAAAGTCCAGTTTGGGAGTCATTTGTAGGACAAAGCCTTCAAACCTAAACAGCGGCTTGTGCTGTACAAAGCACAGGTTCGGCTGCATTTGGAGTACTGTTCTCACCTCTGGGTGGGAGCTCCCAAGTACCAGCTCGACCCACTTGACTCCCTCCAAAGGCGGGCTGTTCGAATCGTCGATGATCCCAATCTGACGGACAACTTGGAATCGTTATGGCAACGGAGAGACTTTGGGTCACTCTGCGTGCTCTATCGATTGTTACATGGGGAGTGCTCCAACGAACTCCTTGATTTGGTGCCATCGTCACCTTTTTATCATCGCACCACTCGACGCCGCTGTAGGCTTCACACACATTGGAGCCGATATCGTCTAGAACGGTAAGGTTTCAGCGGTCATTCTTCCCACGTACGTGCCGGCTCTGGGGTTAACTTCCTACAGCGGGGTTAACTTCGTACAGTGTTTCCTGAGCGCTATGACATGTCCTTCTTCAAACGAGGTTTAAAGAGAGCTATCCTCTCAAGGTAGGCAGCTGCCTGGCTGTGCCCCTGGCATTGCCAACGTCCATGAGCGGCGGTAACCACTTAAGTACAGACATCAGGTGGGCCGTCTGCTCGTCTGCCACTTTAGGTAATAAAAAAATAAAAAATGAAAACATTGCCTCAACTCTTAATAAATTCAAATAAATCACTGATCAGAGCCACTCAATAAATCTAAGGCTAAAATAAAGCCCCTTAAACAAGCCTTAACTATCAGTAGATGCACGTGCCACAACTAAGCTCCTATCTCACTTTCCTATTGAGATCTTTATGGGCCCACTCAATTATTCTGTTACTTTTACGATTGTGTGTATTTTAATATCTGTACCAGATTCGTACAGATGTATTTACGTAATGCTTTCTCTCCATGTAGTGAAGAATCAAGAATGCATAATGTCACTTCCCCATCTCAACCCGTGGGTGTCGTAAAACTAAGGGAGTATACATACCTTTTGCAGACATGACCACTGCAAGAAAAGGAAAATTCAAGCAAACCCTTTTTTTTTTTTTTTTTTACTTGGGGAAATGCCTGACGCATACCCCTCGGTCTTGGGGAAAGAACCGAGGGGTTATGTGGGGCTCGCACCCACTAAAACCCCAAGGTGTTCCTCTCGTCGCGCTCTGCTGTGGTCACGGGAGCGCAGGAACATTCGTCCGCGACCACAGCGACGATGGCCCGCTTCGGGCCCCCTCTCTGCCGGAGCTTAGCTCCGGCGGTGACGTGCGGGAACACGCACACGCCACCAGAAGACGCTCGCGGTCGACTTTCCCCAAAGTCGACCGGTCCTGGCGTGGCGGACGCGCTCAGCCGGGCGCGTCCTCTTCTCGGGCTGTTATGGCGGGAGGTCGCGGGCGTAAGCCCGCTTTCTCCCGCCTACCCTTCGACGGCGGATCGGGTCACTGAGGGCATCGTCTTCCCTCTGCCGTTCCGCCTCCTCCTTCTGCCTCATCACCTCTTCGCAGAAGGAGAGCACTGCTCCCCAGTTCGTCTCGCTCTCCAGCATGGCCTTCACCACTGCTGGGAGCGAGAGATCCTCGCCTATGATCGAGGCCAGTGCAGCGCGCTGACCCGCCCACGCCCCGCACACCTCGAGAGTATGCTGGGCTGTGTCCTCCGGGGAGCCGCAATGATGACAGATACATTGCGTCTCCCTCCTCGCGACCCGGCACAGGTACCTCCCAAAGCAACCATGCCCCGAGAGCACCTGCGCCAGGCGATAGGTCAGCGCCCCGCGTCTTCTTTCGGCCCATTCTCTGAGAACGGGCCAAAGGTCTGAAGCAAACCCTATACCAACCCATCTGGCGAGCATGGTATAGTAGGCTAAATTCCCTCTGCATTCTTAGGAGGAGACCCGTGTCCAGCAGTGGGACGTTTATGGGTTGAAATGAAGATGAATCCTTATTTGGTATACAAAAATGCCTGAGTTTGTCTTGAGTTTCATTCATCTCTCGTCTAACGCACACAAATATATTATACTAGCTGACCCGGCGTACTTCGTACCGCCATAAATAAAAAAAATGGTTATAAAAAAAAGCGCGCGGATCCTAGGTCTATGGTATTTGTATTCTGCTACTATACTACCTACCTTGATACTGCAATGTATTTACTTTTCTACGAAAAATATTTTATTTCATATTTTACTTTATTTCATATTTTACAATATCCATTTATTTTTATTAGTTTATGACTTTAGCGACCATAAATACATACAATGATAATTCACTGTCAAATGTCAAATTTTAGACCGAAAATAAATGGCGCGAATACATAAAAATGGCGCGCGGAGGATCCGCGGTTTATGGTATTTGTATTCTGCTACTATACTACCTTGATACTGCAATATATGTATTTACTTTTCTACAAAAAATATTTTATTTCATATTTTACTTTATTTCATATTTTACAATATCCATTTATTTTTATTAGTTTATGACTTTAGCGACCATAAATACATACAATGATAATTCACTGTCAAATGTCAAATTTTAGACCGAAAATAAATGGCGCGAATACATAAAAATGGCGCGCGGAGGATCCGCGGTTTATGGTATTTGTATTCTGCTACTATACTACCTTGATACTGCAATATATGTATTTACTTTTCTACAAATAATATTTTATTTCATATTTTACTTTATTTGATAATTTTACTACACAATTAATTGTCATAATATATTCTTTGAATTTACTGGTGAATGATTAGTAATATATTCAAGTAATGAGGTTGTATAGTAAGCAAAAAGAAAAAAAGAGATCTTTGATTTCTTTTTAATCTGTCATACTGAATTGTCATTAGGGCTGACGTTGATAAATATAGTAATATACATACACAAAGTTGAAAGGATAAATGTTTGTTTGTATATTTGATAATTTTAACCAAAACGACACGGGATGGATGTTTACAAAGATAAGTACTATTCTAATCAATCACGTAATATTGGTTATGTTTAATCTGAAGTAATTATCTGTGCTTAGAAAATATTGGCCGAAATTTCCCCTCTAAAAGTGAAAAGTTGCTGTGGTCACAGGAACCAAATAACAGGTAAGCGAAGTCACGGGTGACATACAGTATTATTATAAGATTTTTGGGATTATATACATTTCATTTAATATCGTAATAACTTTTAAACTATTTGTCGAAATAACTTAGTGTAAACGACAAAAATTATCTACATTAAATGACAAAAGTGATAAAGGTATTTACATTCCTAGGAATTAGTTTAATACCATGAAATTTTTCACTTTAAATGCAGTATCCGATTTAAATGTATTTCTTACTCACTATTCTCTCTATATCGACTTCCACATAAAAGATAGGCATATGCTGTCGCGGACTTTTTTTTATAACTATTTAAGAGTAACAATTCCTCCATACATTGTCCTTATGTAAAACTAACGGTTTAGGTAGAGGAAGCAGAAATAGCTATAAGATGGCAGATTTTTCTCCGACTTACTTTACATTTGTTCTCATGGTTTAGCCAATTTACGCGATATCTAGATAAAATATAGCCTATATGTTATTCTGATGTATAAGGTAAATTACTGCAAAGTTTCATTGAAATCTATTCAGTGGTTTTTTCGTTTACTGGTAACAAACATCCAAACATCCAAACATCCAAACATTCTTACAAACTTTCGCATTTATAATATTAGTAGGATACTCGTATTCTTACATAGGTTTATTATAAAACCCATTAAGAAGTTATTATCCTACTAATATTATAAATGCGAAAGTTTGTAAGAATGTTTGGATGTTTGTTACCAGTAAACGAAAAAACCACTGAATAGATTTCAATGAAACTTTGCAGTAATTTACCTTATACATCAGAATAACATATAGGCTATATTTTATCTAGATATCGCGTAAATTGGCTAAACCATGAGAACAAATGTAAAGTAAGTCGGAGAAAAATCTGCCATCTTATAGCTGTAATGTATAGGAATAAATAGACACGAACACCGCGTGACGTACGGTGGTGGGAGCGTGGCGAGTGAGAGCTCGCCGCGCACTTACTAACTTTACTTACTAGCCGGCCGCCGCGGTGGGCGGTAGTCTCTCTGAACAAACTACTGTTTTATTTAATACCTTAAACTCTTAGAGTACCTATATCTGATTGTGACCTTAAGTACCTACATAGTAGCAGACGTCACATTGGCGACCGTGCCAGGATAATACGTGCTTGTAAGAATCGGGTTACGTGAGTACAATGAAATTATTTCATTCTAAATGTTAGAAGGTCGGTCTGTAATTGAGATCGGTTGTTGTGCGAAAAATCATTATAATGTTGCATAACTACATAGCATAGCACGTTGATGGTTAATTACCGTACTGAGTATCATGCTGTGTCACTACAAACAACATTAGATTGATTTGTTGGAATGCATGAAAAAATAACAAAGTGTGCTAAGACTGTAACTTTTCGATATGACAAATTGACAAGTACCTTCTTATGCTAAAGAGTTATAATGCTGTCTGTGTAGAAAGTACACAATGCTCTTCTTTGAGAAAACTTGATTTTATTTTATTGATATGTGTTATAACAAATTGTGAAAATAAATTAATTGTACAAGAGTGATGCATCCTATTTCATATTGTTGTCAAGAACCAATATACCTAACTTAATCTAATTATTTATGTGAACAGAAAAATCATATACCTACCTAAATGGTTTATACAAACCTTCAATACCCAAAATTAGAGATAATTTACATTTCATATCAGTTAATACACTAGTATCCTCAGTATGTTTTCTCAAAATACACAACAATGGAAGTAAATTAAAATAATATTTAAGGTTATAATATAATAATGTTGCAATTAGTATAAATAATGCTAACTGTAATGTATTCTATATTATTAGTCAATCATTTACAATTAAGGGTTCATATAATTAGTATTTAATAAATAATGTGTAGGTAGCGCAGTTAGATAAATAATTTTAATTTATTTTCTATCATAAACCAGATGTTAGAATAACATACTTACATCCTTCTTTTTACTTACATAGTTTTTAAACTAAATTCATAGATGTTACCATGGAACAGAAGGAACAGATGTTACATTACTATCTAGTGTAGTATTTTGTTTCACTGTATAGTGGTACATAAGTATCTAATTTCTTACATATTGGGCGTTTATAAATCGATTTTCTTGACAATAATTGAAATTAATATTGGATGTCCGAGGTATTTGGTTTACCAAATAATACTTATATACAACATGAGTTTGTGCGGTAGCACTAAATAAATAAAGAGGTAGTTTAATGAAAATCAGAACTTACCTATAAGTAGTCAATACAACAACAACAACGACTACAACAACAACGACTATAACAACAACAACAACAACAACAACGACTACAACAACAATGAAAGAGGTAGTTCGATGAAAATCAATTACCTGGGAACTAAACGATCAAATCGTAAAAGAGGTAGTTCGGTGAAAGTCCGAACGTACCTAATATACAACAACAACGACAACAACAACAACAACGACAACAATAACAACGACAACAACAACGACAACAACAACAACAACGACTACAACAACAATGAAAGAGGTAGTTCGATGAAAATCAATTACCTGGGAACTAAACGATCAAATCGTAAAAGAGGTAGTTCGGTGAAAGTCCGAACGTACCTAATATACAACAACAACGACAACAACAACAACAACAATAACAACGACAACAACAACGACAACAACAACGACAACAACAACGATAACGACAACGATAACAACAACTACAACAACAACAACTACACAAAAAACGACCTAAACAACAACAATGACTAACGGCCAAATGATCGTCTGTTAGGGACGGGACCTATTGTGCTGTACCTACCTACTTAATGTACGAAGCACTAAATTAAATTCAATGTTAGTAATTCAATGTTCTTATTCCATAGAACTACTATGGAATACCTAAGAACGAACCTACAAGTAGTGCTGCCACAAATAATTTACCTAGGTTTATGTAAATGAAAAATTAAAATTAAATAAAAAAATTAAAATCGGTATAATTATAAGGTTCAAGAGTAGTCGAAATCTGTACAATACAAATACAGAGAAATTTGTAAATGTGGCAACACTGTTTACGACTACTTACTACAAGGCAAATAAATAGTTTGCTGTCTAAAACAAAATAATTTTGGTTAATGAACAAAATTATATAATATTTTTATGTGAGCAGTTATTGCAACTGGTTATTAAATTGACATGATCAGAATTTAATAGTCAATTAAATTAAACAAAAAACATTCAATGCACCAAATCCCTGAAATGGAATAGTTTCAAACTTTTGGCAGAACTTGACGTTTATGGTTTCGCGGGCTATAAATGAAAAATGGAATGTAATTTAAACTACTTAGATCTTCTGTGAGTCAAACTATTTAAACTTCAAAGACTTAAAAATAAAATTAAAAAGTCCTTGTGAGTTGTGCATTGTAAATTATTAATATGACGTTTATTAACGGTTATATTGTGAATGCATTATGTGCTTTTATTATATTCTTTAACAAATACACAGAAAATACTGACTGGCAATATTGATGTTACCAGTACCGTACGTCGAGTAAGGTCAAAAGAAATTTCAGAGCTTCAGTACCTGCACCGTCAGGGTATAAGTGTTCTGTGACCTGCACAGAGTACTTTAATATTATACACGAGTACCAGGACCTGTTAGAGATCAAAACTTTGACTAAGAAAGGTAAACACTTAAATGCATTTTAAATAAAGTGGTACAGAACAACTGTAACAGGTGATCTTTTTTTTAACAATTTATAAAACAATTAAAATGTTTACAAATGGTTATTGGTCTGAACATGTCTGTGAAGTACACAAAAGCAAAGATTAGATTAGATTTCCTCAGGACCTGTGCATAAGGTTTGAGGTATGGCACATTGATAATTAATTTAGCCAAGTAATACCTCCAATATAAACAATTTAAGTAATTAAGTTACTGACCAGTTGAGAATTTATCCATTTTATTCAATAACAATAATGTAAAGTAGCTTGGGGTGGAGACCTGATGTCCTGAAATACAGCTTATACGTACCTAGTTTAAATATCAGGCTCCCTAATAGACAAACAATAATAATATGCTATTGATATTAGTATGCTTTTAATGTTGAAATCTGAAACTGTGGTGAGAATTAAATGATGTTAATATTTATTATAATCTTTTGAGCACAGCTTAGCAGTCACAAATACCACTTCATGGTATCACTTCATACCAGCACAAGTTGTGTGTTCATTATTCATAGGCTGTCATTGTGGTACAATCAATGAGTCAAGTTGGATGTCTTCTGGGCGATGTGATTGGTTCCAACACCAGGGTCTGCTTCAGGCCCTTACGATAAGATAAAACTGGTGTAGCTGTGGCAGAGTAAGTAGTTGCCTGGCCACTAGCATCACCATACCATGTGATGTGGGTTGAGTTCCTACACAAAACTGGTTTATGTGTTTATTATAATAATAATATTCTAACACATTCACACAGCGCCATCTAATCCCAAAGTAAGCAATTATATTTGCTTGTGTTATGGGTGCTAAACAATTGATATACTGGTACAATGTATAACTTATGATCTAAGAGATCTTTTCTCACAAATTGTACAATACAGTTTGAGAGGTCAAGAAATGTATAGATATATATATAATTAAACCTAGCTATTGAATAAATAAAGCAGCATTGTCTTTCTAAGAAACAAATTGTACTTGCCATATATTCATATACTGAGACTTAAAAAAAAAATAGTACAAATTACCTTAAATAATTGATTTATTTCAATTCAATTCATTTATTCAAAGTCAAGAACATGGACTGAGTTCAATCCCGATCGGCAGTACCAATGTGGATTCTACTTATTGGAATTTATATGTACTAGTCAAGTGACTTACCATCTGCTAACGGTGAAGGAAAACATCGTGAGGAAACCCACATACCCTAGAAGAAATTCTATGAGTGTGTCTGATCCACCAACCCGCACTAGGCCAGCGTGAGTGGATTATGGCCTAAACCTTCTCAGCTCTCTAGTTAGAGGAGAGGAGACCCGGGCCCTCCAGTGGGACTGAATGGGTTGCTAATGAAGCGAAACAGGCTCTATCTTTCTATTTTGTAGATGACAAATTTCTAAATTTGTCTGTAATTTATTTTTCAGCTCAGAAACCTTAAAGGAAATTCTTCTTTTCAGAAATTTAATGAAAGGAAATTTTTATTGAGAACAATGGAAAAAGATGGCAATATAATTAATTGGCTCTATACATTCTACCACAGCATTACTAATCAATTTACAAAATAACTAAATAATAATACATATAAAATTCCAGTGATAATGTCCATAATAATAACAGTATTAGACACTCAGACAAGATACTCTTTAGATAAAATAATTATAATAACTAACAATTCCAAATGCCATATTGGACAGTATTGTCCGACAGACAATGCAAATTTTCTATTGTGTCTTCAGTCTGGTGTTCTATGAGTTAAACTATTAGGATATACATACACAAGAGTGATTTTAGCATACCGGAAACCGGTTAAATAGAAGACTGTTTGATAAAATATCTCAGTATGTATTATTAATATTAACCCCATTCTGTTACAGGAAATGTTTTTACAGATGTAAATTTGAAATAACTAGCTAGCTTCACAGGTGTATAAAACTCGGAACAAAAAACTCAAAAAATCAAAAAGGAGGGAAAGGATGTTGTACCATAAATGTCATTAATGGAATACATTGCAACAACATTGAAAGCAGGAATGTAATACACCTGAAGTGTTAAAGGAACTGGAAAGTGTGGAAATGAAAGTTTGAAAGATTAAACTTATAGTACCTACTGATAATAATGAACTCAAGAGTTATATAATTATGTTATATTATATAATTTAATGATTGATTGATTTGTCTAACCTCATAATATTTTATGTAATCTTAATCATGAAAATATTTGTGTTTGTTTCATTTTTCAATTTTGTAAAAGGTAGATGTAATGTATAGGAATAAATAGACACGAACACCGCGTGACGTACGGTGGTGGGAGCGTGGCGAGTGAGAGCTCGCCGCGCACTTACTAACTTTACTTACTAGCCGGCCGCCGCGGTGGGCGGTAGTCTCTCTGAACAAACTACTGTTTTATTTAATACCTTAAACTCTTAGAGTACCTATATCTGATTGTGACCTTAAGTACCTACATAGTAGCAGACGTCACAATAGCTATTTCTGCTTCCTCTACCTAAACCGTTAGTTTTACATAAGGACAATGTATGGAGGAATTGTTACTCTTAAATAGTTATAAAAAAAAGTCCGCGACAGCATATGCCTATCTTTTATGTGGAAGTCGATATAGAGAGAATAGTGAGTAAGAAATACATTTAAATCGGATACTGCATTTAAAGTGAAAAATTTCATGGTATTAAACTAATTCCTAGGAATGTAAATACCTTTATCACTTTTGTCATTTAATGTAGATAATTTTTGTCGTTTACACTAAGTTATTTCGACAAATAGTTTAAAAGTTATTACGATATTAAATGAAATGTATATAATCCCAAAAATCTTATAATAATACTGTATGTCACCCGTGACTTCGCTTACCTGTTATTTGGTTCCTGTGACCACAGCAACTTTTCACTTTTAGAGGGGAAATTTCGGCCAATATTTTCTAAGCACAGATAATTACTTCAGATTAAACATAACCAATATTACGTGATTGATTAGAATAGTACTTATCTTTGTAAACATCCATCCCGTGTCGTTTTGGTTAAAATTATCAAATATACAAACAAACATTTATCCTTTCAACTTTGTGTATGTATATTACTATATTTATCAACGTCAGCCCTAATGACAATTCAGTATGACAGATTAAAAAGAAATCAAAGATCTCTTTTTTTCTTTTTGCTTACTATACAACCTCATTACTTGAATATATTACTAATCATTCACCAGTAAATTCAAAGAATATATTATGACAATTAATTGTGTAGTAAAATTATCAAATAAAGTAAAATATGAAATAAAATATTATTTGTAGAAAAGTAAATACATATATTGCAGTATCAAGGTAGTATAGTAGCAGAATACAAATACCATAAACCGCGGATCCTCCGCGCGCCATTTTTATGTATTCGCGCCATTTATTTTCGGTCTAAAATTTGACATTTGACAGTGAATTATCATTGTATGTATTTATGGTCGCTAAAGTCATAAACTAATAAAAATAAATGGATATTGTAAAATATGAAATAAAGTAAAATATGAAATAAAATATTTTTTGTAGAAAAGTAAATACATATATTGCAGTATCAAGGTAGTATAGTAGCAGAATACAAATACCATAAACCGCGGATCCTCCGCGCGCCATTTTTATGTATTCGCGCCATTTATTTTCGGTCTAAAATTTGACATTTGACAGTGAATTATCATTGTATGTATTTATGGTCGCTAAAGTCATAAACTAATAAAAATAAATGGATATTGTAAAATATGAAATAAAGTAAAATATGAAATAAAATATTTTTCGTAGAAAAGTAAATACATTGCAGTATCAAGGTAGGTAGTATAGTAGCAGAATACAAATACCATAGACCTAGGATCCGCGCGCTTTTTTTTATAACCATTTTTTTTATTTATGGCGGTACGAAGTACGCCGGGTCAGCTAGTATTATTATATCCATGTAATATGACATAAAAATATCCTTTCATGTAATATAAACAATTTAGCAATACGACCTTCTTAGTCTAAACATGGCTTAAAGAGAGTATAGAATTCAAATGATCGAATTAGGCGGATCGTAAACCATTTGATACCTATTAACGATAATAATCGCCTTCTATAACAACTCTTTAAAAATCATTAGTCCAAAGTTAAAGCCAAAGGTCGAATACATGCAATATGGGCAGGCCTATTGCTGTGTATTGAACAATTAATTATATTGATAGCTATTAATATAAAAAAATCATTTAACATGTTATATGACAATACTGTTTTTAATTAACCTTGAGAGGATTAATTTATTATTGCGGGAAAGCCGAGAGTTCATTCCACAACCTAATAGTTCTTGGGATAGGTTCCAAGGTGTGGGGATGAACTACCTGCCTATGGCTAGCGGTACGACCGTGATGAGAGAAAGCAGCAGTGAGCAGCTTCTTAAACAGTTCTTCAGGGCTCCCCTTGTTTTGTCTTACCTGAGATGAGATGAGTCTTACCTGTCTGCCTGAGATACTATTTGAAAGTAAAAAAAAAATGAATTGGTTATCTTGGTTACGACACTTTTGAATTCTAAACGGTTTCGTAAAAGGGACCGAAAGGCACATGGTTACCGCATCCTATATACCTACCCAATAATTATGTGATATAACAACAAATTAAAATATTTTAAATGAATTATACTAAAACAAATTTGTAACACTGAAATTAATTATTAATTAGCGGATATCCAATTTAAATAAACGGAAAGATTTTGTAAGCTAATGGAAGTAGCAACTGCTGCAACAAATTCTTGTGTACGTCATTCAAAACCATGATTTTAAATTAAAATCCCACGGTATTAAATGACTGGATGTTATGACATGGCTATAAAAGGTGACAGTTTCCGCACTTGAGTATAATCTCTATATCGGCCTTGAGGTTTATTTTAGTGACACTTGAGGCGGAATAAGAAATAGGCAAAAAATATGTGTCGCCACTCTATTTTCATCTCCGGAATGTCTTATGACGCAACTTAGGGGATCAAGTCAGAATACAAATTGCAAGAGAAGGTAACCCGAAATAAGGGATGATTTATATTAAGTAAACCGAGCCGTGCACAAACGTGGTGACGAGCGTCGTACGTTAGTAAACGGGCCCGGATGGGACACGGATAATGTACTGTATAATATAAGCTGCTTTTTATAAAATCTATTTAACGTTTCAAATACGTGCCCTGGGCCACGCACACGAGCACAGACCGGTCTAATATAAATTTTCCCTAAAACCTTAAAATGTCCACAGATTAATAGGTAGGCGGACGATTTCGTCCAGCTATCACAACCTATCACGCAATCACAACATCCAATCGGTCGATTTTGATATCGTTATTAAAATAAATTTCTGAAAATTTAAATAGGTATGGACTTTGAAACTTATTGCGTAGGGACTTTTGCTGATTTTATTTTCAATTTGTATCGGACTGTGACAGTTAACGAAGTGTATACTATCTTAATACACCATACAACCTTATTTATAGATCAATTTCCACATTTCCTTCTTGATACAGACGTAAATCGTTGCTTTTGCGGTCAACGGATCTTGCATTATGTTGACAAATGTTTGTTAATTCAACAATTAACGCAAGTAAGGTACCTAGTTTTGTAACATTTTTCTTATTTCATCTCATTTAGGTTTCACTAATAAATTAAATCACATTCGGGTCCATAAACGTCCCACTGCTGGGCACGGGTCTCCTCCAAATATTCTGGAGAGAATTTAGCCTACTATATCACAGTTTCACCACATAAGGTTTTGTTTCGATTTTGAATTGCTCTTGTCTGATTAAGGTTAGCCACCCACTCACAGTTTGAAATGGGGTAGTTAGTAGTAGGTAGTAACATTTTTTATTCTTAATTCGTCTCTACACGGACGAACACATGATTGAGAATTACATGGAATACTGCAGTTGAAATTTAAGAGTAACATCTCTGCCTACTCCTTTTGCAAACACCCATGTTAGTACTGTTAGGTGTACCGGAGAGACTTTTTATCGGCACACAATTATATTTCTGAGTATCAGCGAAATTAGTACTAAACGCTAATAATTTAATTTATTCGAGCATTAGTAAATATCAGTAATTAAGAACAGATAATAATCAATATTTACAGGTCATTAGTTCGCTATTGATGAAACGTTATGCTACCAGTTGCAACAGGTCTCAGTGGAAATATTTATTTATACTTCATGGCATTTACAAACTGTAGTATATCACCATCAGCAACCGATTAAGCCCCACTGCTGGGCTCGGGTCTCCTCTCCTGTTACTAGAGAGCTGAGGCCATAATCCACTCACACTGGCCTAGTGCGGGTAGGTGGATCAGACATACTCATAGAATTTCTTCTAGGGTATGTGGGTTTCCTCACGATGTTTTCCTTCACCGTTAGCAGATGGTAAGTCACTTGACTAGTACATATAAATTCCACAAAGTGGAATCCACATTGGTACTGCCGGTCGAGATCGAACTAGGAACGCGTGATTTGCGAGGTGTGAGGTGCGAGGTGGTGGGGGTAGATGACTATTATAGTGTAGGGGTTGCCTTAGTCAGTTATAACGAGTCAACGAATCAACATGTGCCTTCGAAAACCCAAATTTGAGGTTTATTTTTTATTATTATTAAGTGGTCAAATATAACGTATATAGGGCGGGTGCGTGACTACGTATGTTTGAATTTTTTTTTGGTACTAAAACAAGTTATTTATAACTAATTTCAATTAAAAAACCGTTAAATATGTAGAATATTCTAATATTGAAAATTGCGAAATTCAAAGCTTCTTGGGCGCCAAGGCCGCAAGCATATGTATATTATGAGCAATATTTATGTCATCATGATAAGGGCACCCGGCACTCACCGGTATATGAGGTTTGATTGCTACACTTTGATACTGCACGGAGAAAAAAAATAAAATAGATTTTCTCCCATACATTTTTTTCTTATTTATTTTTTTTAGGCATGAAGGAGTAATTTTTTTGAAAAATCGTAGTAATAAATATTAATCAGCATCAAAAATACTATACGAAACTATTTTTTATTCAGTGATATTACCAACTTCGTTCCTAAGTCCACTAAATTGAAAATCGGGACTACTGTGCGCCGGTCCCTTATCCATTCAACCACTATCGCTTTAGTATCGCTGTAGTATATAAATGGACATAATAAAAACCGGCCAAGTTCGAATCGGACACGCGCACTGAGAGTTCCGTATGAGAATGCATAGGTATTATAATATATGGGCGTTATGCAATTCCGAAATAAATTGATAATTATTATTATTATTACACACAATATGTAAGTACAGTGGAGTTTTGCCATGCATATAACCTTTTCTGTTATTATGGCAAACCTCATTACGCTCACGCTGTCACTTTTTGAATTCTGATCGGAAGTAAAAGTAAGAGCTTCGAGGAGATTCTCGAAGAAAAGAGTTGAATGTGAACTTGGGTGTGGGCAGGATCCCCATGATAATAATTGTGTGTATTTTTACTACCGTTGCTTTTAGTCTTCACGCGATAATAAAAGTGAATAAACGAAAATATTAAAGAAATCAAAAGTGTTTAATTCAAGAAATCCTCTACCAACCAAATTCTGGAATACGCAAAACCCTTACAGTACACATACATTGACAGTATGTTGTTTCAATATTTTAAAAATAAATTAACTAATAATGGAGTCAGCATAAAGATAAAAGTTAAAGAAACACGCACAATCTTATACTTTCTAAATATGTCAAGGTTAAAATGATAATATTTGTTTGAATAAATTAATAATATGAGAACACAAGAATTACATCTGTGTCGTTATTATTATAGTCCATTTTAATAGATCGTGACCGACGCACTAAAATTCTCCGTTAATAGAACTATGTAATAACAGCCTACAAGATATTAGTTATAATAGGACTTACTTTATTTTAATTATTTATAATTGTTATTGTATCATTAAACTAAACAAGTTATTAATATGAAGTATTAATATCTATTTTTTTGTACCATATTTACACAGTGCCACATAGTCCCAAATTAAGCAAGTGTTATGCATACTAAACAACTTATATACTTCATATATAGTTTTTTTTTTGTAACTACATACATAATATAGATGAATTACACCCAGACACAGAAGAAACAATCATGCTCATCAGTTCACACAAAGATTTGTCCTGGGTAGGAGTCGAAACCGCGGCCTCCGGCTTTGCAGTCAAGGTTACTAACCACTAGGCTAACAGGCCAGTCCAGTCCAGTATATACCTATTGTATAAAATTATTCATTAGAATGGTTACGATGAGGTGTCCAAAGCTGTATACTTACGCAATAGTCTATTTAATATAGGATAGGATATAGATGGTATATTTAAAATCGAACCACTCTTTTACTTGACTTTACAATAATGCTTTTTATTTTATTGACGGGCGAGTTGACGAATACAATATACGAAAAAATTACTTCAGCAACTCGACCTCGTGGTTCGGCCGAGACGCATAATAAAATAATAGTTAAAATTTAATTTTTCCAACTCGACCACGCGGGCGAGTTTCTCGCGGCCGAGTTAACGAATAAGTCGTGTTGGGACTACTGTGTTGGATGCGGCGCACCTTCATCTGATCTTTCGGGGATGAAAGGCGTGGCTATGTAAGTCTATTTAATCGAAAAGCCTATCTAGCATGAAAAAGAATAAATCTAATCATTTTGAAATTCCTGCGAGACCGCTGTTACTATATCGATTTTGTTAATTGTTTTTGGACGAAGTATTTGAATTCTTTGTCTGAAACCCAGAAAATTTCATCCAAATTTCATAATGGGACATAGCAAAGTGGTTCTATGCCTGATTACTAGCTGTTTTTCCCTCGTTAAAATTCACTTTCGCACAAATTCTCTCCTACAGGTCATGACGCATATATTTCTAGATTAAACTGGTGCCAATAGAGTCTAATTCTACAATCTTAAAACCATCACACATATTATTATGTAATTGGATTGGATATTGCACATCTGTTTAACCTGCTTATTCGGCAGTTCCTACTGACGTAAAAATCCTTTAGGTTCGAAACAACAACTTCCCAAATTTTTCACTCTCTCGAAACGTCCACTTCTCAAAATGGTAATTCCCTAAATGTCAATTGCCCATTTTGTCCACTTTCCCAAAATGACTAGTCCCCAAAAAGACTACTTCCCAAAACGTCGACACCCAAAATGTCTACTTCACAAATTCGAATTTCCTTGAAATATAAAAAGGACCATATCACATAATCTGGGACCAGGTTTAGGACGACAATGAATAAATGAAAAAATAAATAAACAATACACGTCCTGACAGTGAGGTAAAAAGCGTAAAAGAGATTTAAAAAGCTTATTTTTTATTGTTTATCTACTCTCATACTGAAATGTCAACATTAAATAATCAATTGTATTAATTGACTCGTTGCGAACATCATATCAGCCCAATTACGTCCACTACTAGACACAGGCCTCACCTAATTTTTGCCAAGCGAGCACCTTTTTTCTGCCTGCAACTAGGGTTAGTTGATTGCGATACATAAACCAAAATATGTACATGATATTCTTACCCCCTTATTACAAAATATGGACTAAGTATTAAACCAGGTTTAAATTGACATAAGCCATTGTCTTAGTGTCAAAGTTGTCATTTTAAACCTGGTTTAATGCTTAGTCCGTATTTTGTAATAAGGGAGATTCTTAGTATCTAACTGCCGCACTCAGAGACGTTAATTAGCAGTAATCTGTCCTTAACATAATTTTGTCATTGAATAATCGTCTTTAGGCGTATCGACTTACGTATTACACCTTTTTAAACGACTTCAAAAAAGGAGGAGGTTATATGTTCGACTGTATGTATTTTTTTTTTTTTTTATGTATGTTACTCGATTACTCGGAGATGCCTGAACCGATTTAAAAAATTATTTTTTTGTTTGAAAGGGTATACCTCCGAATTGGTCCCCTATTCATCACGTCAAGTTCTGATGATGGAATCTCAGGGAAATCGAAGGCAACCCTCAAATTTTATAGGCACATGTTACGTGTTTCATATATTTTTTAAAGTTATTCAAGTATTTACGTCTGATAGTCAACATCTCATGTTGATGAGCTGGTGATGGAAGGTATAACTCCTTAACTGTTAGGAGTCGGAGGATAATTCTTTCGACATTATAGGTTCTTATAAACCAATAGTTGTATTCTTGTAAGTTATTTAGGTGAGCTGATACTGGAAGGTATAACTCCTTAACTATTAGGAGTTGGAGGATAATTCTTTCAATATTATACGTACTTATAAACCTATAGTTGTATTCTTGTAGGTTATTCAGGTGAGCTGTCAGTGGAAGGTATAACTCCTTGACTCTTAGGAGTTGGAGGATAATTCTTTCGACATTATAGGTACTTATAAACCTATAGTTGTATTCTTGTAGGTTATTCAGGTGAGCTGTCACTGGAAGGTATAACTCCTTAACTTTTAGGAGTTGGAGGATAATTCTTTCAACATTCTAGGTACTTATAAACCTATAGTTGTATTCTTGTAGGTTATTTAGGTGAGCTGTCACTGGAAGGGTAACTTCTTAATGTTTAGGAGTAAGAAGATGATTTCTTTAAATAGCACATCCATGTATAAACCTTAAGTTGTGTTATTTCAAGTGTCTGAGGTGAGAGCTCTTGATGGAAGATAAAGTTGTATAATTCAAAGGAATTCTTAGATGATATTTTAAGTTTTCGATATAGTATCTAACCTGCATTGTATACCTATACTTGTTACCTGTCGCATTTTATAGGAAAAAAGAAAGACATAAAAAGCTGAGAGTTTTGAGATTCCTCTATTCTACAATCAGGTTGTGTTGTTAGAATATTTAAATAGACGTTCCCTTTTATCGAAGATTCTTTATTTCGGTTTTCCGTCTTAGTTTGCCAGCCAGTATTATTAAATCTGCTAGATAAAAAGTACACTGAAAATGGAAAAATAAACTATTTTTAACAAAAAAATATTAAAACGACTTCAAATCAGTACTAAAAAGCGAAAAATAAACTGAATTAGATATTTAATTCCAAGCTAAAAAATACCTACCTACCTGTTTAAAGTATAATACCCTATTACTAATCTGTTTGAAGTCGGTGCCAGCCTAATGAGGTTGTATCACTCAGTTTGAGCCGTCCACTAGGTACGATCACACGCAAGTGCGAGGTGGTGTGAAGTAGCGAGCGGTAAAAGATGTACGTACTAAGTAGTACGTAGCTTAACAAACTCTTTAGGCTTGGCACCGACTTCAAACAGATTAGTAATAGGGTATTATACTTTAAACAGGTAGGTAGGTATTTTTTAGCTTGGAATTAAATATCTAATTCAGTTTATTTTTCGCTTTTTAGTACTGATTTGAAGTCGTTTTAATATTTTTTTGTTAAAAATAGTTTTTACTAAATAAACTTTAAGGTTAAATAACGCCTCTGAGTACGGCAGTAAGTGTAGTGCGGTAGTTATAAATAGCCATAGTAGGCTTCACGCATACCGGTAGCAAGTCGTGCGTGGCGACGCATGCATTTGTACTCGATCGACCATGTGTTGTTAACTAATTTGTATAAGTTGCGGCTTTAGTTACTTTGAGGATTAAATATATATCATATATAAAGAAATTATATATATAATATAATAATAAAGACTTACAAAATGATGACCTATAATTTTTAGTTTTTCTCCTTGAATGTATGACCAGTAACAAAAATAACTGAACAAATCCAAAAAATAAAATAAAGTTAGAATTGAATTTAAGAGGATATATTCGATTATGGAACTAGTCTTGTTAAGTAGTTTATGTGCTACGGTATAAATACGTTTTGAAATAATGGATAATTATGTTACTTTTGTTTCTGACTGTATGAATAAGCCTTAATGACTTTATAAATAATTTCTGTATTTTAAAACCATCCAACCAATCATTACAGATTTTATGAGGAAAAATAAGATGCAATTTTAATAACAATATCAACCATACCTTCCATCCATTTCTCTATTCTATTTTTAAATTATTTTTATTATTTTTTTCTTTTTAGTTGTACACTTAGGTACTTTATACCTACCCTCAAATTCTTTTCCTCTATAATAATAATAATAATATTCTACCACATTCACACAGCGCAATCTAGTCCCAAATTAAGCAATTATATTTGCTTGTGTTATGGGTACTAAACAACTGATATACTACTTAAATACATGACAGCGACCTGTGTCATTTTCAAATATTTGGCAATGACATCAAATCAATCGAATGCTCACTGTGAATACTTCTACTTCCAGGCTCAAAAAAAATATGATAATAAACAGCATGCAAAAAGTTTGAAGTATTTCTTTTGAAAACTTTAAGGTTACACACAGCTTGAAGAGATTCTTTTTAGAACGCGTTCAGGATGCTGATGGGGTTGCCCCGTTTCTGTAGTGCGTCAAGGATGTTTGCCGAAGCTCGTGTCGATTGTTTTTATACAACAATGAGAAAACGATGCGCTTCCCTGGTGCGCCGGGTTCGGGCCAGCCCCAACAGTATTCTGAGCTATAGCGAGTAGATTCGACTGTTTGTATGTGAGTCACTGCTGCAAGCTTTCCACCTAGGTGCCGAACAAGTAGCAGTGGTTCACATACATATTATCATTATTTGTATGTATTTGTATTTAGAATAGGAACTAACATAGGTATAAGAAGTATTGTTACTAACACACTGAGTCTCGTTACTTGAATAAATAAATAAATTAACACAATGGGTTCATTATAAACCCATTGTTTAAAATAAATTTTGCAATTTTGAATTGCACTTCTATTGAGTAATATTAAAATCGAATAAATAATATAATTGATTATATAGATCTGACAGCTTAATGATTATTTGATCGTAAATCATTTATCAATCAGTTTATTGGCTGTAAATACCAGTTAAAGGTATTGGTAGTAGATAAGTATCTGGATTCTCTTTCTCGGTAACTTGCAAATTAGAAAAGTCCTTGGAGATACATTTGATGTCTGACTAACCAATGCTGTGATTATTAATCAATCCAATGGTGTTTATTAAACACCATTGGATATTCTGACTTCGATACAAAAGCAGGATATTTGACATTTGACAAAACACTGTATCTGCAGATACAGTGTTTTGTCGTAATACGAATAAATCGCTTTTCTGCACACGTTTACATAGGATGGCATCAATTTTTTTCTAAAAAGTCTTATAAATACTGAGAAAATCAAAGGTAATAATGACTGTATTTCAAATATTATAAGGATCAGTTTTGACATAACACTGTAATATTAAGTACAGTGTTATGTCAAAACACAGCTTACGCTTAGTAGCCCGTTATCTATAGATACAGTGTTTTGTCATAAGAATCCCGCGTGCACTCGGGCTAAGGTTTAATATCGTGATTTGTTTATTTGACTAATCGATTTCAGTTGATCTCTCTTTATTGAAGAGCTGCGCTCTTGTCGGTGGAGTAGTTTCTAATTCTCTCTTTTTCCTGCCATTTCTCTCACCTCCTAATACGACACCACCCGTACCTTCTCTTTGATCTGTTTAATAAATGTCCTCCTTTGTCTACCTCTTCCTCTCTTGCCTTCTATGATGTTATTTATAAACGGATCGTGTCGTATTAGGTGTCCAATCATTTTTCCTCTTCTGTTCTCGATGGTTTCTATCATAGTTCTTCTCTTTTGTACACGTTCCAGTACTTTTTCGTTGGTAATCATTTCTAGCTAGCTTATACCCTCCATTCTTCGCCAACACCACATTTCAAAAGCTTCCCATCTTTCTCTGTCTTTTTGTGTCATAGTCCAGGTTTCGCATCCATAGATTGCAATGCTCCAAATGTATGATTGGAGGAACCTTTTCCTGATTTCTAACGAAATGTGTTTACACTTGAATATCTGTTTTTTTTTCTGATAAATGCTTCTTTGGCTTTGCAACGAGCAGTTTCATTTATGATGTTTCAAAGATATTTAAAACTGCTCACTTGTTCTAATGTACAATTATTCATTTTAATTGGTCTATTGTATGTTGGATGTTTGGAAGTTGTCATTTCAGTTGATGCACATACAATATTTGAAATACAGTCATTATTAACTTATATTAATTCTTCTGATCATGATACTTTCTGTCTTCTTCGTGAACGCGCTAAACAAGTTGAACGTAAATGTTATACTAAATATTTAAAACATTCAGAGGATTCGATCACTAAATGCCCTAAATCTTTTTGGTCTTACGTAAAATTAAATAAGTGTAGCCAGAGTTCAATACCTTCCACACTCAACTATGATGATCAATCGGCCGACAACGGTGATGATATTTGTAGTATTTTTGCAGCTTACTTTCAATCAAATTTTTTGTCCTCATCGACTCAGCCTGTGCTGAACTACTTATGAGTCGGCTGCAACTACGGCAGGTGATATCGAAATCAATATTAAATCCGTTCTGAAACTGTTGAAATCCCTGGACTTGGCAAAAGGTGCCGGACCTGACCGAATAGTCCCTTCATTCATTGTCACTTGTGCTACTTGCTTGGCTGAACCTCTTGCTATTATTTACAAAAGGTCAATTTCGGACGGACTTGTGCCCAAGATTTGGAAAACCGCATTCATCACACCCATATATAAGAATGGCAACAGAAATGACGTGCAAAATTATAGGCCCATATCTAAGCTTTGTATTTTTGCCAAGACATCATAAACCTGAAAATTGTTTACACTCAGGTTTATGATACAGTATCTTGTAGTCTGATTGTAGATCAACATAGTTTTCTTAAGAAACGCTCCACCTTATCTAACTTGCTCTCGTTCACTGACTTTACATCTGCAAACATGGATGATGGTGGACGTGTTGACGCTGTTTTCACTGACTTCAGTAAAGCATTCGACCGAATTAATTACCAGTTACTTTTGCAAAAACTCCTTCTGGCGGGTATTCATGGTAATATTTACAGGTGGTTTGTCTCTTATATAGAGAATCGGTCTCAAGCAGTAGTGTTAAGTGGGTTCTGTTCTGTCTGGTGCAGTGTTCCTTCTGGGGTACCTCAGGGCTCTTTGCTTAGACCTTTCTTCTTTTCAATATTTTTATTAACGACATTAGTCATTCAATCAAATATTCAAAATTATATTCAGATGACATGAAAATTTTCAAAAAGATTACCAATATTACAGACGTTCAGTTTCTTGAAAATGACTTAGATAGATTTGACCAATATTTGTACACTTATCCGATTAGATTTAAACGTTAATAAATGTAATCATATAGTTTTCACTCGCAAGAAAAATAAAATAGATTCTAAATATTTTCTAAAGGGACAAGAGTAACAACAGGTGGACATCATACGGGATCTTTGGGTTATTCATGATTCCAAGTTGACCTATGAGGAACATATCGATCACATAGCCAAGAAGGCTAGTTAGGTTTATGGGCTTTGTATTAAGATCTTGCTCACAATTCAAGAACATAAAAGTAATTAAAATTTTGTATTGCTCGTTGGTGCGTAGTATATTGATGTTACATTTAAAATTTATTTTAGTTTCAATCATATTTTGTTATGACATAACACTGTAATTATAATTACAGTGTTCTGTAATCACAATGTTCTCTTTACATTAATTTATAGGTTTTGACAGAACACGTTTGTGGGCGTAAACATACAGATTTTTTTTTAAAACCAGATTTTTTTTAGATGGCTAACTAGAAGTTGATTCGAAGATTAACATATCTGAAATTCAAAGGAATCGGACTAATATTAAGGATTTTATGGCCAATTTTCCAAAAAAACAGAAAATCGCGATTTCTGAAAACTGATAAGTTTTTAGATACAGTGTTTTGTCATGGCACGGCAGTGCACTAACTTAGAACTCTGATTTTTTTCTGGGCGAAGAGATTGCAGACCCAAGTTTTTTTATATTAATTTCAGCTTGCTACCCTACGTGTTCTTAAGAAAAATATTCTTGACAGACGGCCAACTGAGTGATCCAATACGGTTTCCGTGTTTTCGTTTTGAGGTACGGAACCGTAATAACTACATTTGACTATCTTTTAATGTTGGTTTTGTAAAATTAATTAATAATTTAAATAAAAACAAGTTTTGTATTATTTTGAAATGTTTATATTTAAGACGTTAAAGCCTGCCTAAAACTGATATCTGCATAAGAAACAAGTATAATTAAAAAATTAAAATAAACCGAAAAATTGTTGTAATTATTATTGTATGTATTTGTATATTATGTATATATTTGTAATTTCCATTTGTTTCCCTTTATTTTGATACCCTACTCGATAGGTTTGGTTAAAAAAAATTCTAACTTCTTACAATTTGGAGCCAAAAGTCCATCGTTATGTAATTTTTTTATAATACTTCTACTACTAAATCTAAGAACACTTGGGTTTTTGAGAAGAAACTAACGATACCTTAATTGTCCAAATCCATCCAGCCGTTTGGAAGAAACGTGGCAATAAAGAAATTCACAAACATGCAAGATACGCGCGAAAAACAGTACCCGTCCTGTCAGTCGGGTAAAATATTTCAAATAATAATGAATTCATAAAATCCAATTTGACAGTGATTTGTTTACCTATTGTCGAGATAAATATAGAATATTAGATTCTAAGTATATTCATGTCGACAATAGGTAGCAGTGGTATTTCTTCACTGTTACTTTATCAGTCGATCGGGTAGAAAGTCGAATGATTGTTGTCACTATTAATACTCCTCTGACGTGTGTCAAAAAAGAATAAGTCTGCAAAAAATGTGAAAGGAAAGAGATTCAATTGAGAACATAATATATTTACTGTTGATGTTGTAACGTTGATATCATGTTTGATTGGGTAACAAATTGATTCTTTAATGACTTTTAATTTACTGTTATCTGTTAAACATCGTCTTGCAAAACAAAACAAATAAAACTGTATGTAAAGTTATCTGTCTGCAAATTTTGTGGATTAATATTTAAAAAATTGAGTAAGTACTTAGTTAGAGAGTTTTTTCCGAATTCACGTTACATAAATATGGTGTACCTAACTACCTTCACGTAAATATTTATTCTTAATTATAGCTATCCTGTCACCCTCTAATATCTAACATTTCAATCGCAAAAATGAAATATGCAAAAATTGCATAATTGTACGGAACCCTCAGTACGCGAGTGTGACTCGTATTTACCCGTTTTTTTAAGAAATTTTATCGCAAATAAAAGAAAGTACTATCATCAGTAACACCTGTCCTCACAGGGCTACCACTAATATTCACTGTAAAACTTTGTGGCTACACACTCAAGTTTAAAATAATTACATGAATTACTGTAATTTGTGTCATTCTATGCGTTATTATGTGTGGTATATATTCCTATTAGTGTTATTTCCTGTTTTCTATTGGCAAGACCACAAGTTGTCGTGATCTTATTCTAATCGCTCCATTTCTTGCGCATATCAATGTATTTAGGTTGTAAGGCTTAGGTACACGTGCTGGTATAATGGCATATAACGATTTGACAATGGTTGGGTTTCGCGTGAAAAAAAAGTGTATAGAATACAAATGATAGTTTTTATTTAGTTTTAAATATGTAATAACATTGTTCAAATGAATTGATAGAATAGAATAGATAGAAATATTTAAACAATTTTATAGATTTTTTGTGATAAAAATAATAAAAAGAAAAAGCTAGTAATACCTGGTGATACTAGCTTTAGAGATAGAGTAATAGTTAACTTAATTACAAATACACTATATAGGTAATTTATTTTAGCGTAGCGCCTATATAATACTGTCAACATAGTTAATTATCAAATGTAGGTATTCATTGAATGTATATTTGACTTAATCATGTCGAAACGAATGTAGGTATTCCTTATATTATAAATTTGACTTTGCAAAACATCGTTCCTAATATGAGATCATATAATTTTCCGCAACAAAGTAAGCGTAGCTGTCTATATTTTAGCTTGTAATAGCCGTGCCACACGGTTGTAAACTTGCGTTCCAACAGAGTGACCTTGATGGGAGCTTGATTGCCATTCACGTAGTATGTATGAAATTTGGTTTACAACAGCCGGCTAGACGGTTGGAAACTACCAAGGTCACCTTTGCGGAAGGCAAGTATAAAACCGTGTGGCACGGCTTTAAATAAAATATTAAATAATTCGATAATTAACATATTATTACACTTCGTTTATCTTAATGGAACCAATAAAATTCAGACTTCATTAAGATTAGACATAATAAATACTATCACACTTTGGTGCATCAAATTGGAGGTTATATAAACTACTTATGCACAATAGATTGGTTACGAGTACTGCAATTAATTTTTCAAGCGCTGGTTTTAGTCAAAATATTATTTTGATTAGTCAGTTTTGATATCGCTGTCAAATGTTTGAAAGTGACAGCGGCCATATCTAAATTTCCTAATTCCAAAATGTACCAGTTAATGGCAGCAGATACGCTCCTTATAACACAACATCATCATCATCAGCAATCCATTAAGTCCCACTGCTAGGCTCGGGTCTCTCTCCTCTAACTAGAGAGCTGAGAGGGTTTTTAGGCCATAATCCACTCACGCTGGCCTAGTGCGGGTTGGTGGATCAGACATACTCATAGAATTTCTTCTAGGGTATGTGGGTTTCCTCACGATGTTTTCCTTCACCATTAGCAGATGGTAAGTCACTTGACTAGTACATATAAATTCCACATTGGTACTGCCGGTCGGGATCGAACTCGGACCGCGTGATTTGCACGCCGGTACCTTATCCATTCAGCCACCATCGCTTATAACACATGGGACCTAATAAAGGTGATAAGCCAAAGGAGTGATGGTATGCTAGGTTTTATTTCTATGAACAACGTGTCAAATTTAAAAAGAAAAATATTACTTATAAATACATCCAAATTCTAACTAAGTTCTTTTTTTTTAACCACACAATTTATGGAACGAGTCATCTATTTCCAATGTATAACATAATAAAAGTCAACATAAATTTATACACAATACTATGATAGTCGAATAAATATTACTAGTTATGATAATAGCTTTATAACTGTGCTACACGTGGACTTATAAACTGAAGGATAATTTGTGGGTCAATATTTAAATAACGATTTCACTGATTCACCTCAAGATATTTACGAGAACCCCCATTTAATTTAAATTAATTAACATTTGGTGTTTCTTTTATAACCACTTTAAAATTTGCCGTGTGTTTTTATAATTATTTTACTAAATATAAAAAATATAAATGCATATTTAGTAAATAGAGCGCATACATTTCCTTCATATGATATTATTTTTAGAATATTGCAACATTGGCTTTAATTAATTTGCTTATTTCGTTTCTTATTTTAATAATATACTTTTTATTTAAAATAGGTGTTATGCCTACATGAACTCTTTGCATGCAGTGTGAATGCAATTATATATTATATTTTAATTATTTAATACAATTATATAAATTATGATTATAATTATATTATTGCAAAAGTGTGTTAATTAAAAGTATAAGATCTTTATCGATTCTATTTGTGGTGTGAAAAAATCTTCCATGTTAAGAATATCTTGAAGAGAGTTCATCATAATTGTATACGTTAGTCAAGAACAATATCCGATACTATTAAAACAATGGCATACAAAACTTTTTTAATTTTTACATATTTTTATTGTTATTTATAAGTACACCAACAGTACAATTACACAACATTTTAGATATAATATAAACTTAAGAATAACCTTAAAAGTAATTATATAAATTATAGGCCTCATCATCATCCTCATATCAGCCTAATGACGTCCACTGTTGAACATAGGCCTCAACTAATTTCACAGCGAGCGATTTTGCGCCGCAATATATAGGCATGCATAACTATTATTATATTATTATTTAACTTGGTATAGATTAATAATTATTAAATGTTCTGTATAATAAAAAGCGATGGTGGATGGACCGGCGCGGCGTGCTAAACACGCAGTCCGAGTTCGATTCCGACTTCGGCTCTTTCGGACTTCGACCGGATTTCACTTCGTGGAATTTATAATATGTACTAGTCATGTGTCTTACCATCTACTGACGGTGAAGGAAAACATCGTGAGGAAACCCACATACCCTAGAAAAAATTCTAAGTGTATGTCTGATCCATCAACCCGCATTAGGCCAGCTTGAGTGGATTATGGCATAAAACCTCTCAGCTCTCTAGATGGAGGAGAGGAGACCCGAACCCAGCAGTGGGATATTAATGGGTCGCTGATGATAGATTAATAAAAAGAGATTACAAATTTCAAAAATAAATTGTATAATATGGCATTGACAACAAAACGAAAATTTTGGAAGGTTAGAAAAGACGGCTAAAACAGTTAGCTACTTAATTAACGCGACCCAAAAGTCTTTCCATAATTACTTATGCAATAAAAAGCTACTTCACTTTAAGATTAATCAAAGACGTAGTTCACGACGTGGGTGGTACGACCAAACTGCCTCCATGTGGTAACACTCCTCAAGTCCACAACTCTCACGTGTTATTGCGATATGATTGAAGATAATTGATCTGTCCGATGATAGTTTTGGAGCAAACAGATCTTGCTCGATTCAAATAGCTATTATGAATCAATGTTTCAATAGTGGATTTGATCGTTTTCTATTGTGAAGTTTGAAATTCTTGTAAGTTTATCGTTGTGATTTCGTGGTAATACATAGCTTACTTGTTCAGATACAACTAAGCTATGTATTGCCGTAAACGAATTCTTCTAAAACATCTGGGCCCTGATTCGGACTCGTCGGATTGCGCCCGGATCGTAAACTTTTTCGAATCTTAGAACGAAGTATTTTTACGGCTTATGTTATTTTATTTATTGATGGAAAATAGTTTAACGTTTAGAAAATTGAAAACTAAATCATATAAGATTTTTTCTATAGGTAACACTTATTTTGTTAACATAGTACCTATTTTAAACTTTAAAAAACTGACATTTCTGGATGAAAATTTTCCGACAGCTCAGGATCAGGGGCTGTACTAAACCGTTGTGAGATTTTTTAGAACTAAAAATATAGTTAAAATTGCGACTATCTAGAGTAAGAAATATGTCTAAAATTATTCTATTGATACAAGCTTAAAATCATGTAGGTATACCACAATGAGGAAACTAAGTTTTAAATGAAAATTTTACATTGTCAATATGTGTGTATTCTTGACGAAATTGATACCAATGGTTTTGACATAACACATAAAACAGATTTTTGTGAAATGCCGTCTATGTATTGTACTAGAAATCATTATCAATATTTTTCTTAACCGTTGTTACTATGATTAATATAATATGCGTTCCTACCAAATATAACAGGCTTTATACCACTATACTATACGTCTTTATCATTCAGTTTAATGACTAGGTGGATTTATAGATTAGTCGCTAACCACTAATATACATTTGATTGACTTATCAAACATTTAAATCTGTGTAGTAAATAATAATTTAAGGCTATCTGAATGCAATACAAACAAGGATTTTTTTATTCGTACCTACTTGGAATATAAATAAGTTAGTTAAAAATTTAGTTTATATGTGAATAACTTAAAATGCATGCAAATCATGCGATCCGAGTTCGATTCTGACCGATTTTCGAATAACGACTTAGCAAAAAAGCCTCTCATCTACCCAAAAATAATAATAACACAATAATATGAATGCAATAATCTTCAATGCCGTTCTACATAACTTCACGTATTTAGTCTAATAAAATTCTCTCATAGGTCATGACGCTGCCGTAAAATAAGCTCTACCACATAAAACTGACAAAGGATATAAATAAGTACACTATGCAAATACTGAAGGTTTTGTCGTTCCAATTAATACTGTTTAATTCCATAATATTGTATAAACTATTCAAGTTTAGTAGGTAAAGCTATAAAAACAAACTGCACTTCTACTTTGTCACCGACACAATTACATATAAGTATAGATTGCGTTATAAAATTACGTTTATATTTTTTTTTCATGGTCACCAACTCGTGTAAAATTAAAGAAAAGATATAATTGCAAAACTTAAAAGAACATCGAATAGTTTTGTCTGTATATAATACGCCCTTGGTTAAATTTTATTGTAAAAGTTTTTTTTTTATACCAAGACCAGAAACCAAAAGCATAATTTCACAATATGCTTCTTAACCCTTTGACTGCCAAGGACGCCCTAATATTATAGCGTCATTCAATAACTTGATCCAGACGCGAATGACGTCTTACAGCGTACAAACTTCAACTTTTAGTGACAGATAAAAGTTGACTAATGTTTATTTTCAGAATCATGAACATTTTTAACTGTTCATATTATTTATTGCTTGGCGAACGGAATACAGTTTTAAAGTGTTTTAAACTTAATATATGATTTGTGTGTCACTTAATGTTTCGAGCAAATTGCACCTCTTTCTCTCACCGTATATTTTTAGCCGCATAATATTGTTAAATAAGTTCTATTATAATAATATTTGTATCTGTTTAAAATTTGAATAAATGATTTGATTTGATTTGTATCCCCCGCCCATATATCACATGCAATATTAAGAAAATGAATTTTCCTTCCTCATTGAAAATATTGAAAGACTAAGTAGACTTTCTAGTGACCACAGCAAAAGCCTGAGTGTGATTAGTATCTAGCTGTGGTCACGCTTATCAATCAAACGTAAATTATAATAATATACATATACATAACTTGACATATGGTCGCGTGAATTGCCATGTCAAAATTAATTAACTTGTTTCTTGAATTTAATGACGCACGTAGACCACGCCTACTTTTTGTGTAATTTCCGCAGCTCATTAGTACGGTTTTATTTTATTTTTAAGTACTTAGTTAATGTGAAAATTGTTTTAATTTTTTTTTTTATTAACTGTTTACCAGACCGAGGACCTAGTGAAGGTTGTGGGTGGCCGTTGGTTGCAGGCGGCACAAAATCGCTTGCTGAGGCGGAGGTTAGGTAAGGCCTATGTCCAGCAGTGGACGCCATTGGGCTTATATGATGATGATCATAATGATGTGTGTCTTACGATGTTTTTCATCACCGTTCCATCACTATAACCGGGCCTTAAAGTTAAAAAGATAATTATCTGAAACAATTGCATAAAAAAAATCACTCGATTACTCTTAATTGAATAAGAACAAAAATCTATTACTTTAACGATCTGGTTAACATTGATACCCAAACCGATTAATTTTGAAATCGATCGATATGTCGCAATCCTTTATAATGGTTACTTATCCGGTTAATCTCAATTATCTAAATGGTGGTTGCCAAAAATCGATGAATAATAGTCGATACATATAATCAGTTCAAGGGTATAATGCGCGTGCGTACGCCTACGTAATAAATTAACCAGTTTACATTCCGGTGGGTCAAATTCACTTGTCAATTAGAGGCTATAGAATCATAATGATGAAAACGATTGCATCGTATTATGAAATTGAATTGCAGTAGCAATTTTGTATAGCTTTGATTCAGCTGGCGAGTAAATTTAAAATGATTTTGATAAGTTTTCTGCTGACAGTGAGTTTATTGATAATACAACCGATAATATTGATAAACAAAATGCTTTTGTTCCATTGACAGGCAAAAGCTTATCTATGTATAGAGCGGAGTGGCTCAGCTTGCACAAGTCAACATGGATCAGAAAATGTCGTGAAATTTCTTCTAGAGTTTTCTCATAAGTTGTTTCTTCACCGTTGCTACATGATTAGTACGTTTTAATTCCACAAAGTAAAAACGGCTCCTAGTAGGAATCGAACTCGGACTGCAAGTCTTGCATGCCGATCACTTTCCTTTTCAGCCATCATTGCTTTAGTATTTAGCTCTAATAAAATTATCTGAAGTAGCAACTGACGTTGAGAGGTGTTTTAAGTCGGATGCGTTATAGAACGCATCCGCATTTATTGACATACAATCAACTACAGGATAAGGATGCTACTGTGATTGATTGTTATGAAGAACATTTATATACGCGCCCGTGGAGCTAGCGTCCGTATAGTGACGGATTACGAATACATAATGATACTACCCGATCTCAACCCCTGGGTGTCGATTAAGGGAGTAACCATATGCAGACAAGAGCACTGGAGAAAAGGAAAATTCGAAACAAACCCTATACCAACCAGTCGGACCAGCGTGGTATAGTAAGCTAAATTCCCTCCACATTTTTTTTGGAGCAAACCCGTGCCCAGCCTTGGAACGTGTATGGGTTGAAATGATGATGATGATATAGAGATTATCTTTCCCGAATTAGAAATCTTTTAGAAGCAAAATATGATGATCGTAATACTTTTCCATTTTTATGAATAATTACATTCATATAAAAATGCAATACTTCTGTGTAATTAGTATTATGTTTCTAATTGACCTTATTAACCACTCAATGAGGTCAATTACGAAAAAAGCGGTACTTATGACAAATATCAATTACCATTCACGTAAATATGATCGACATAAGAATTATAATGATTATTTATAAGCTTAATAAGGTATTTATATTTTACGAATGTAATTATAATATATGCATAAGAATTTCCACACGATTTTCAAAGCCGAATCGGCTTCAGCCGAACCACGCTAAACACGTCGATAGCTGTCGATGAAATGAGTACTATTTATTAATGAGTCTTTGGTTCGGTATCGTACGGATACAATCCATCGACAGTATCAGGGTATCATCAACTGAATTATGCTGATGAAATCGATATAATTGACACCTTTAAGTCGTTGAGTTGACCAATTTAGGCTGATTCGAATCGACAAATGAGGATAGTTCTTAAACCAAATTCAATGATTGAAATACACTTATAGGTTTGGTTCGGTGATATCAACGTTACACTATAAGGTTTATAATGTTCTTCACCTCAGACACAGACTGCGATGGAACAAGAGAATATTCTATAATTTTTTTCATACACTTATGAGTCCAACACCGCATACTGCATACCACTGCGTTGTGCGTTGATTTTGCCAACCAAACCTTTAGGCTCAAAACGGGTGTCAGTGTTACTGAATAGCCTTGATACTATCGTAAATTCTTATCTACAGCCTACTCACAGTTATAAATTTTATCTAACCGCTTTAGTAACCAGCCAGTTATAAGATACATTCAAAAATAACACTGACACAATAAATTAAATTATTTTTATTACTCTCATTACAATGCTCATGGAGTAAGAATGTAATGTCACCACTCCTTTTCTTACGATGTTGTATAGACGGGTATGGAAACGTTTATAATTATACGTTTTTCCAGCTGCCAAAGGAATATATAATAATATGCGTAAGAAAAAAAATCTTGATATAATATTAGGGTAATTAATATGAAAGCGGTTTTGTTTTTATATGTCGATGGGTGCCTGGAACAAGATCGCAATTATAGCCATAGTGACGGTTTTCCGATTAAGTCATTTTCGTAATCTGCGGACTTAATACTCCTTGTAGTATTTTTTTTTTAATTTTATAATAAAAACTGGCTGATTTACCAAAAGCGCTATGGATATAGCCTTGTTATTCCACTAAAAAAAGTTGTGCTATGATACAATTTTGGTTCAACCTTCTACAAGTAACCGCCCGCGCCGTTGCGGCTTTGTTCCTCGAAATAAACTTTGTATACCATATATCCTACAGATCAGCACACAACGTTGCAATAGACTATTGCTGTTTGATTGATTTCGCAATTTTTACCGGAATAAAACAACAATGGACTCTTACGGAAACGCTTTTCCATTTATTTAGCAGCAATATATTTTTTTCCCCTTTTTTTATGTATTTACTAAGCAGTATAAGCATAAATGTACAATTATGTCTGACCAAAAAAATAACTCACTCTTTGGTACACAAACCGTTTTGACACGCCTCGTAGTTTTGTGATTATTCAAGATTTTCACTAATTCTTTTTTCCTGTAAAATTATGTTTTGTCGATTGCGGCTTTGTTCCAATAGCCCATCGATGTTTGAATTTTGTTAGGTGGTGCATTTTTCAAGGTTTTTAGCTGAACCAGCGTAATAATACGAATACACACAAGGTATAATACCTATACCTCCTGATAAGAGTAAGATGTTGTAGAAATTAAACTAGACAGCAGTAGAAATTAATTTTATGGTTTCTCAAGTTGATAATAATCTTAGATGAAAGATGAAGACATAATGTAGACGTAATTAATAAAAATTTCTAGATTAGGACGCAATACGTAATACTAAACGTCTACAAACAAACTCTCTAGATCAATATGCGCAAAATTAGGATAGTATTAATAGAATAGAGATTGACCAATTGAAATGTTGTCTAGATATCTTGTTTTGACGTACAATCAATGACAAAAGCTTTTTGTTTCATTATTTATTTGCCTTATTAGAGAAATGCACATTTAATTAAATAACATTAACTTATAGAAAACCCAAGACGCACACTTATCGATAAAAAAACGGTGACTATGGCTCATGTCAATTTAAACCTCGTTTAATACTTTGTCTATGTTTTTAAATAAGGGGCTCAGGGTTTCACACACAACCAGAGAGATTGATAAAACCGTAAAATCATTGGAAAATGCAACAATTTTGTAGCCGTGGAGAAGCAGAAGTACTTATGCTCATTCCAATGTTTGCATTTGGCCATCCAAATTAATTATTTGGCATTGTAGAAGTGCCAAATTAATAAAAATATAACTGATGATGGTGATAAGGCGCATTTAGCCTAGACCTACATAATTTTTTAAAAAGTGAAATTAAATTTATAAAAGCTAGGAATCCTTCAGAATTCCTTACTAAAATAATATAACTGTATTAATAAAATGATACGTAAAATAACCTCGCAAAAATTATATTGCATTTCCTCATTTTAATTTTAATAAAAATATAAATAGCTGTATACACCAAATGTAGATTTTTTCAACATTAATTACCGCAAGTTTTATTTAATAAACGATTTAAACTGATCTAGTACAAAATATTAGGATTTATAAATATACATATCAACTACAATCGGCAATGAAATTGAATTCAAACAAATCGATAAAACGAAAATCATATCAATTGCGTCGTAACAATCAACCAGTCGATGATGTTTTTGAAAGGGAAAATGTAATTTACGTATACCGGTCCATACGGGAAAACAATTAGTAGGTATTGTTTGAAACAACATACTAGCTCGAAGAAAACAATACCCACTAAAACTTCCTGTGCAACATTATTGCGCTGTAACGTGTGGGTCCCTTCACATTCTATGGAAAAGACCCGTGCCTAGTAGTGGGACGTATATTGAAATGGTGATGATGACGAAGGGGCAGCCTTAACTGATACGACATCAGCTACCCACCACAGCACCCAACAAGGCTCTCTCTTGACTCCTCACGTGTCATTATTGTAAACAACCTGCAGAATTCCTACATTTACAACACGCCAGATGTGAAACAATTGAACGCTTAGCACTATTGTATGTAACTGTACATGAAACACAAATATTGATGAATGGCATTACAGACAGGTGCTTGCGCAACAAATAATGAACAAGGCGGGAATCACGTGAGTTATGACGTATGTATCCTGTAATGGCACTTGTGTCTACGCCCAGGTGCTAAATGGACATCATTCATTGCATTTTACGCTCATATCTCACCCTTAATAGGTTTTACACTGAATAAGTTAGCGTTAACTTTAATGTTCAAGAACTAATTGAATTATCAAGTGGGTGTATGTACTATACTGGGTCGTGACTTTACCAGCGTGAGTGGACTTGCCCCTCGGACTTTTGTATTGCCCATGCTGTTACAAAATGAACCTCCATTATGGAAAAATGCAGTAGATACGTAATAGTAAGACAAAAAAATGACCTTTTATGGATAGAATTTTACATCCTGTTTCTTTTACCGCAATCATTTTTAACTGGTAAATACTTTGATATTGCTTTTACTTAATTATGATTTGTGGTTATTATTTTTTTACTAAATTAATGTCATATACATTAATTTGTTCTAGTCCAGAATGTTACGTTTAGTATCTACTAGTCGGACTAGTGGTTAAAAATATATTTCTTCAATGGTCATCATCATCATTTCAACCAATAAACGTCCAACTGCTAGGCATGGGTCTCCTCCAAAGATTGTGGAGGGAATTTAGCCTACTATACCATGCTGGCCAGATGAGTTGGTATAGCGTTTGTTTCGAATTTTCCGTTTCTCGTAGTGGTCTTGTCTGACTCCCTTAGTCGCTTTTTACGACACCCACCACTCTTTAAAGGTACCTAATAATTATTTTTAATTAAATTAAGTAATATAATAACGACTGAGTTATCAAATACACAACTGTTTGTTATTGTCTGCCAATTGTAAGATATAACAAGTCTATTTTTTTTAATTCTCCTCTTAGTTCTTTTCTCTATCAGTTGCAGCAGACAATTTTCTTGCAGTCAATTAATGCAAGCAAAAAAATTTTCTTCGTCCTTTGATTTTATTATCAATTTCATAATTATCTATCATTCATAATATATATTATTATGATCTAAATATATAAGTTCGTTTGACTGCTACTTTCACAGTGATTGTAGGCTCTTGAAATAATATGTAAAAATACAGTTGTTACTCAAGCGCTTGCTATAGGATCACTTTTAACAACTTTTCAATTAAAACTTTCGTCCATTATATTCCCATCTAGAATTATTTGAAGATTTTTGAACATTTCTGTAATTAAACAAAGAGTTTTATAAAAGATCGCAACTTCAAATTGATTGCAGTAAATTGCGTAAACGCCGACCAGATCAATAAAATTAATACCACAAATACCTACTAGAATAGACGAATCAATTCATATTGATTTATGTATTGGTGTAAAGATTATGTGTTTAAGTTGGTTCTAATAAATTACTTTATATGGCTATTAAAGTCGCATGCAACATGTAGTTTTGATCTGATAATCCTTCTGATAAAAAATGTCTCTATATAAGTATATTAAGCCAAGGCTAGTTATATAAAGAAAGGTAGGGCGCAAAGAGACTTTTTGAATTGACTTTCTGACTGCTGCTCTCAGAGACGTCAATTAGCAGTAATTTTTTCATTGAATAATCGTCTTTAGGCGTATAGACTTAAGTATTACACGTTTTTACTAAATAAATTTTAACGTTAAGTAACGTCTCTGAGTACGGCAGTAAGACATGAATCCATACATATTATAAAAGGCTTTGTCCTGACTGACTGAGTGACAGACAACGCACAGCACAAACCGCTGGTCGTAGCGACTTGAAATTTGGAGGGTGTGTTTGTCCTTATGTCTAGAGGAGTACAAAGAAAGGGTTTTTTTAAAATTCAACCCCTAAGGGGGTGAAAAGGGATAAAAACTATTGTATGAAACTTCTTTGTTTTTTAACTTATAGATTTGAAAATTTGTTGATTGATGAAATTTGGGGTACTACTATCAAAATAAAAATACGCTCATCAATATTTTTGACAAGGGTGGCTTTGCAAGGGTGAAATTGGGGATGAAACATTGTATGAAAAGATCATTGTTTTGAATTTAACGTTTTGCAAATTAGTATTGGTATAGGAACTTAAAATGTTGTTTTTCATATTTTTGATAGGGATGGATTCAGGGGGTGAAATATTAAATAGACAGTTCTTTGTGTTTCAAGTTATATGTTGTGTAATACGCAATCACTCAGTTAAGAAGTGAGTTGATGGGCTGTTTTTGGTGTTTGAAAAACTTACCCTAAGGGATGAAATAGGTGTGAAGCTTATTAGAAATTGATGTGGATGTCGTTCTCAAGGTTTTCAGGGACGCTGATTACGAAAATGTTATCAATATAAACGTAATATGAAATTCAACTCCTGTAGTGGGGTGTTGTGGAATTCATGAATTGCATTTAAAACAAAGATCTATGTAATATCGAAATCGCGGGCAAAAGCTAGTGATAGATAAAAAAAACAAAAGAAATACTTAGGTACGTTACGTACGTCCTATTTTACCACTGGTAAATATAGTTGTAACCCAGCAGTGGGACATTAATGGGTTACTGATGATGATGATGATGATGAAATATAGTTAACTGTGTTAGTGACTGCGTGAAACATACATAGATATACTTTTGTCTTCTTATCATAAAACGTGTTCAACTAATTATTATTTTGTATAATGTAAGGGCATGTATTAACTATATCAATATACATTATTGTATGTTATCTTGAATCTGACTCACATTACGCTGTATTTCAAACTAATTTAATTAATAATCCAATGAATATCATAACATTATGAATTCCATTGTTAGGCGTATACTAAAAGTATCTTTATACCATACTATAAAATTTTAAAGTGTGTGTGTTTGTTTGGAAGCTTTAATCTAAGAAATTGTTAATCTGATCGTGAAATATTTTATCACTAAGTAGCCTGTTTGTTGAGAAAGCATTAAGATTGTAGAACTTAACGTTGAGAACCGTTGGAGGAAAATTTTAATTCGGCCGTTTCGTCGGTTTCAATCAACCAATGAATTTGGGAATTGCGAGTTGAGACTGTGAGACTCTAATAACTTTATCTCTCCATATGTACAACCAAAAATTTCAAATAGCAGCTTTACAAAATTAATATTTTGTGGTCTGGTCTAGGTGTTCCTTGACGCAGTCTTTAGAGCATGTATCGTAAATATCAATTATAATGGTAAAATCAAATTGAAATAGATGTATGTCCCTGTTGAATTTCATCCCTAAGATATTGCAGCAACCGGCTAGGTTAACAAAAAACAAAATAATGCAAGACAAGGGCAAACTTGCATGCAACAAGCCATGTTGATTGTTTATCAACATGGCTTGTTCAAACAGTCAGCTAATATTCTTTCTTTCAGACAGAACCAGTACCCAGTAGTAAGACGTTATTGGTAATTGACGGTGTTGGTCCGTGAGACACCGCGGGGCAAACCTAGTGACAAATATAATTAATTTTAACTTGATTGATCATTCACACGAGGTACAATGGGTCATATATCAAGTAATTGTGTCAATGTCACTGACCCACGGCTTAATGTGACCTCTATTATCATTGTTGCCATAACAGAAAAATGGGTAATAGGCACTTGTTTTTAGGGGTCAAAGATTGAATGTAAAATGAATTGTTATGCGTATTAAATTGATTGTCTTTAGTTACTTTATGTTTTATTGAATGATAGTGGCATTGAATTTATACCTAATGCGTCCTTAGTGTTAATGAATACAGGTTCAAATATTAATGTTTTCTTTTTATGAGATTCCATGTAATTGAACAATAAATACCTGAATCTGTATTGCTGGGGACTTCAAAAAATAATGAAGAAAACTTCTTTCAGATTCCCTACTCACAATTTCGACTTTTGACTCATCGACTTCAATACTATTTTAAAATTTTGAAATAATCAATTTGTGAATTTTGTTTTCAAAAAATTGATAAAGATATATCGGTGTCAACCAATTGAATTCGAGATTAGGTAAGTCCATCTTCAGTTGACATCTCTGACTGGGAATTGATGACGATGATGGAGATGCTATATCCTACTTATATAATTTTATTAATAACTAGTACATTATTATTATGTAAATAGCTACTTTTACTTTTAAATTGAGCCCTCTTCCTCTCTCCTAACTATTGTGCTGTGCCCGACAGGGTCCATAATTGTAACCTACATTATACCTACCACCTATTTGTACATTATGGAAGCAATAAATGATTGAGTATTGAGTATTGAGTATGATTTCATTCAGCAAATATAATAATTTAAAAAATAACCACTTTTCTTGCATACAAAAAAAAAAGCAGAGCTTAGACTTACAGGTGACTACTTAGTGTTTTTCAAACATATTTATTCATCACCCCCTATTCCAAAAGATGAACTTCCTCTTAAACTTCGCCAACAATCTTATGGAGGCGTTATTGCCCAGCTTGAGAAACATTTAAGTTCGCTTTTCCTAAGGGTTCTTTATAATGCGCGCACTGCTGCGCGACATAGCAAACGGCAGTAAAGGTCCTACAGCCGTCCGTCACGAAACGTCTAAATTGAAAAAGCACTTAACCGTATTTTACAACCGATTGACATTAAACAGGTCATAACCTATAACAACGTAAACAAAGTCCGTGTAATGATGGATTAAGAATACGTAATGTCACTACCCCATCTCAACCCGTGGGTGTCGTAAAAGGCGAGTAAGGGATTAACCTTAAGCAGACTTGAAGAAGACTTGAAGAAGAAATTATGGGGAAAGTCAAGGTTTCTTTGTGTTTATTACACATTTTATACGACCGATTACTTAGTGCGTGTAATGTACAAGTAACATAATTCATTATTATTATATAGCTGTCGTTGACTGTTTGTGCCGTTCATAGGTCGTGATTTGGCTTACTGCTACCACGCTGTAATAATAATAATAATTTATTTGTGAGAATATTGTAGTTACAAGTTGTTATACATAATAATGTCGATAATATTCTACCGTGGCCGGCGTACAAATTTTACAACTATAATAATCAGAAATTTTAATCTAAATCAACAAACCAATTTTTGAGAAAAAAATATGACAATTATAAGTACAGTCAATATCTAATAAAAGTTTTGTGTCAAATTTTTCTTTCAAAAAGTCATCAAGTGAGTAGTAACATTTGTCTAATAGGTAGTCAAATTATTTATTTTTAAATGTCGTCAGACTACATTTTTTAAAGGATGTCAGGTAATTTATTGTATACACGAATAGCCATGCAGAAAACATTGGAAAATAGCGATATCCTTTGTTGAGGGATGCATAGTTTATGAACTTTACGACTCTTTCTAGTGACTGTCAGCGAATGGTCGTAGGCAAATTTGCTGACACTACTTTTCGGATAACCTGTTACATTCTTGTGACTTTCATAAGTGTTACCTTGTAACCTAGATGAATAAACGAGATTTCATTTCACTACGTCATTATGTTTTTCAAATAAAGATGTATGTTTATTATGTACAAAGATACAAATTTCGAATATATATAGGGCTGGGAGACGTAATATTTTAATCTTTTTGAACAGAGGGACACAGGTATCTAACGGTTGGGCCCTAGCTATAGCGCGAACACATTGTTTTTGACTTCGAAATACTTTGATATTGACTGTAATTGAACAGTCATATTGTCTTACAAATTGCGTTGTACGTTATCCTGGTATTTCCTTCCCGGTCCGGTATACCCTTGCTACATCTGTTAGCTACCACAATCAAACTTTTGGAATACGAAATTGTTGGGCCTCTCATCGAAATGAAGCTACTCACAAAAAATTAGCTTGATAGTAATAAAAAATAAAATTTGGACCTGGGATCCCGGACTATACTATACTTTAATCAATGAATAACTCGATTTAATAATTCAGAAACCGGGCAAAGTCAGATTTTTAAATTTACAATATTTATATTAACTACAACGCGTGGCAGCGGCGCGGCGATATTAAATCGCATTTCCTAACCGATACACACATCAACACCGATGCCTTTAGATTGAATTAGATGTATGAATGCGGTGTCAATAGATTCGTAATAATAGCCCGGGTGACATAGGCTATATAATTTTTTAATGTGATTTTTATAGGCTTGATTATGTGGAGTGTGTAATAATGTAAGTGTGTGAACGAGTGGGTGTGTATGTGTATGTGTGTGTGTGTATGTGTGTGGGTGTGTGTGTATATGTGTGTGTGTGTGTGTATGTGTGTGTGATATAATTTTTACTCTTTTATTTATTTATTTTTTGTTTTATTATCCATACCTTGTTATTCTTCTTAATGTGAGTTGGTGTACCAACCAAACCAGAAAATTATGTTTCAGGAGGGTAAGTGTTTAACCTCCTAATTAGTCCAAACAAAGTTTCTAAGTCAAAGTTTCTGCTTTCGACATTTCCCTCCACAGTACCATTGCGAGCACTCATTTACGTCTAGTAAATGAGTGCTAAGTGCTAAGCTTGAGTTAATTTCCGCCACAGCGAGCGATTTTGTGCTATTTTGTTTTTTTTTTTTGTGATTTTTTTTTTGATATTGTATACCTTGTTATAAATCTTCCGTGGACTCTCTGTCTTTCAGTGGGATGTTACGCAACTCAATTGATTCTTTTTTCCAATTTTTAGGGTTCCGTAGTTCTGACTAGGAACCCTTATACTTTCGTTATGTCCGTCTGTCTGTCTGTCCGAGGTTTTGCTAAGAGACCATTAGTACTAGAAAGCTGTAATTTTGTAGGAGTATGTATATCAATTACGTCGACAAAGTGGTAAAATAAAATTTTGGTGAAAAAAAATTTTTTTAGTGTAGCTCCCATACATGTGAAGTGGGTATGAATATTTTTTTTATCGTCTAACCCATCGTATCGGGGTATCGTTGAATATGTCTTCTAAAATGATTTGGGGGTTACTAACATTATTTTTCGATTTAGTGGTCCATTTACGAAATATTAAACTTTAAAGAGTTTTTTCCAATAGGGCGTTCTCCCCCCTCTAACAGCTAAACCGCTGGCTTGAAAAATCTGAAAAAATTCATGATGATAGTGCATTTCATGAACTTTAAATGAAAATTATAGCGGTTAAGATAACTTTATTAGTTTAGCAATAATAGTCGTTGAACTTGGGTGTTGGATAATTTTGTACCAAATACAAAATCCTTAGCATTAATCCTTTATAGTGACTAAGATAAAGTAGTCGCTCGTTTATAACGGGTAAAGAATTACATTTAAAAACAAAATATCAAGTAAATAATCCATACATATATTATAAAAGGCTTTTTCCTGACTGACTGACTGATAGACAACGCACAGCCTAAACCGCTGATCGTAGCGACTTGAAATTTGGAGGGTGTGTTTGTCCTAATATCTAGAGGTGTACTAATAAAGGGTTTTTTAAAATATGACCCCTAAGGGGGTGAAAAGGGATAAAAACGATTGTTTGAAACTTCTTAGTTTTATAACTTATAGATTTGAAAATTTGTTTTGGGGTACTACTATCAAAATAAAAAATACCCTCATAATTTTTTTTGACAAGGGTGGCTTTGGGAGGGTGAAATTGGGGATGAAACGTTGTATGAAAAGATCTTTGTTTTGAAGTTAACGTTTTGCAAATTAGTATTGGGAACTTAAAATGTTGTTTTTAATAATTTTGATAGGGATGAGTTCAGGGGGTGAAACATTAAATAGATAGTTCTTTGTTTTTCAAGTTATAATATATGTTTGGTCTTACTTAGTCGTTATTTTTTAGGTTTTTGTGGACGGATAATACGCAATTAGAACTTCAGTTAAGAAGTGAGTTGATGGGTTGTTTTTGGTGTTTGAAAAACTTACCCTAAGGGATGAAATAGGTGTGAAAATTATTAGAAATTGATATGGATCTCGTTTTCAAGGATTTCAGGGACGCTGATTACGAAAATGTTATCTATATTGACGTAAAATGAAATTCAACTCCAGTAGTGGGGTTTTGCAGAATTCATGAATTACACTTAAAACAAAGACCTATGTAATATCGAAATCTACGCGGACGAAGTAGCGGGCAAAAGCTAGTAATATATAAATTTGCTTACTCAGCAATTGAAAAACTTACTTATCTAAAATTTAAAAAAAATAACACCCGGTATTTTATGGCATAGATCTATAGCTTCAATCATAAGGATTGAATTATCTAACGAATGTTTTGAAATAAATAAGAACAAAACCAAAATTCCACTTTGTATGTGGTCGTTATCCTACCTACAGCGCCACCTATCTCTCTCAAAATGATCCAATCTTTTAAGCTGAAACAATTTAACAGACTCATGAAATTTCATTAAAATCGGTTGGATTATTTTCAAAGACTTAGTGTATATGAACGTCGTAGCTCTTTTGCTACGGAACCCTACATTGAGCATGATCCGACATGCTCTTAACCGGTTTTCAATGTTATTATAACATTGTGTATTATCTTGTCCGAGCTTCTCTAATTTAGTCTTCATATCGGTATAATTTAAATCTTGATAGATTCAATAGATTTGATTATAGATGTCTTGGTTACTTTTCTGTATTTCAGAATTTTGTATTTTTATCTGGTCCATATCCTCTGCTACTTTATTGAACATAGTATACTGTAGCATTTTGACTTCATGCTCTCAAACATATTTCTCATTTTAGTTGGGAATGTTAGGTAATCTGATATTTAAGGTATATTTAGATAATTAATTACGCCAAAAGATAACAGGAATTTTGTAGTAGGTATCTCTAAAACTTCTGAAATCTGTGAAGACTAATATACTTTCATTTCCTCTTAATAGTGAGAAACAGCCAAAGCCAATAGCTAAGCCATTATGTAACAATGCGGCCCCTGCATCAATTCCTACAAAATTTTCAATATTTCGTATACAGATAAAATGTCCCCAGATCCGAGGCAACCACTCGTCACAGTCCAAGTAAACTTCTTCTACTCGATAATCTACGGCTTCTAACTGATTATTTAATTTAACGTGTGCTCTATCCATGAAACCAAAACCAGCAATAGTGAACGTTCCTTCAGGTAAAATCCGAACGCGCCTCATATGAAAATAGTTCGAATAGATAGGATAACGATAGTTCACGTTTGTTTCCTTTTTAAGCAGAGAACTTAACCTAAATGTTATTAAATCAAAAAGTGGTGAATAAACAATATCAGGAGATAATGATTGGTATATTGGGTTTTTTCCATTTATGTTTTCCATTTTCCATTGCCATATAAGCCCATCAACCTCAATTCCCCTAGATATATTCCATTCTTTGTCTATTACGTGTATTACCAGTCCAAATGACGACGGTAACCCATCCTCTGGTACGTTATGATATCTGAAAGGATTTGCTGCACTAACTGCATGTGATGCCAAGACCATTACACCTCCACATATGGGCTGGCCGTTAATAGATATGCCAACCATGAAGTCCAGATTGTCATTTTCTTCTCTCCAAGTATAACCAATGCCGTTATCACACGATACATTTTTCATAATGAGTACCATTGTGAGAAATAATAACCTGAAAATGAAATGATGATAATGAAATGATTATACAAAAAGTGTATAGTTTGAGAAAACATACACTGATGGAGTGCTATTCTACCAAAAATAATCGCAAATGGGTTCCGGATCCGTCAGGTCCGTGGTCTCAGCTCTATGTTCAAAAGTAATGGTACCATAATAATTTTTTTTTTTTTTACTTTACGTCACGTATGCAAATTAGATACTGTTAGTAAGTTAAATTGCATATTATTAGATTTTTTACGCTCATCTTTAATTTTGCTAAAAAGTCTAAGGGTGTACAGAATATTAAATAAAATTAAAACATTTTTACAAAAAAATAACCCGGCCAAGTGCGAGTCAGACTCGCGCAGGTCGCGCATTGAGGACTCCGTGCAATTTTTAAACGACTTCAAAAAAGGAGGAGGTTATATGTTCGACTGTATGTATTTTTTATGTATGTTCAACGATTTCTCGGAGATGCCTGAACCGATTTGAAAATTCTTTTTTTGTTTGTAAGGGTATACTTCCGAATTGGTCCCCTATTCACCACGTTAAGTTCTGGTGATGGAATCTCAGGGAAATCGAGGGCAACCCTCTAATTTTATAGGCACATGTTACCTGTTTCATATATTTTCTAAAGTTATTCAAGTATTTACGTCTGATAGTCATCATCTCATGTTGATGAGCTGATGATGGAAGGTAGGTATAACTCCTTAACTATTAGGAGTTGGAGGATAATTCTTTCAACATTATAGGTACTTATATACCTATAGTTGTATTCTTGTAAGTTATTGAGGTGAGCTGTCACTGGAAGGTATAACTCCTTAACTGTTAGGAGTTGGAGGATAATTCTTAGCATAATTCAAAGGAATTGTTAGATGATATTTTAAGTTTTCAACATAATAAATAAATAAATATTGTTTATTTCGGGCAAATTATCCCATATTTTACAAACAAATAAATTAATAAATAAATTCAAATTCATATTAATTTTTAAAAATAGACACCACAAATATGAAAACATCATAAAAACTACACATTAAATCAATACTAATTAATAAATAATAGAATAATAATATAATATAAAACATTTAAATTTATAAATTTAAATTTAACCTGGCGATCGTATTATGTATATGTGACAAAAAACTGCAGACACTAATTTATTATCACATACACTCAATCGCGCCAGGAATGAAGCTCTGAGCCTCCGCATTAGCCCGTGAAAATCAGTAACTCTGTTCTCGACGAACATGCCAGTCGCACTACACCGCCAGGGCAAACGTAGCAATGCCCTAAAAGCGTTATTATATTGTACACGGAGAGTGTTATATGCACTCTTCGTGTACCTGTACCAAAGTTGGCCAGTGTAGAACGACTGACAGTAAGCCTTGAACAGAGTCACTTTCACTTCGTCTGTACAGTGATTAAAACGCCTGGCCAACATGTTGCCCCTACATGCTGTACTTCGCCTTTGCCTTTCCAGGTCTTCATCATCGTTTAAAGTGTCCGTTATTATGTGACCCAGGTATTTAAATTTAGATACATAATTTAGCGCTGAGCTCCTAAATTAATGGGTAAGATACATTCCGTGCCTTTACCGCACTTAAAAATCATTACTTCCGATTTTTTCGAGTTTCTTTTTAGTTTTTCTTTTTTTTTTTAAAAAGACAACGCCCACACTAGGGAACAAGCCCTGTGTCGCGGGGAGCTTTACAAACATGAAACTAACACACACAAAGTACACCCAGACTAGAAACAAATATCTATGAATCACACAAATAATTGTCTCGTGTGGGAATCGAACCTACGTCACCCAGCACGGCGATGTAGTGGGGAGGCGACCACCTTAACCACTGCGCCACGGTGACAGTCGCAATTACTTACCGTTATAGGTTAGATGGTGTTCAGTTGCATAACTCTCACAAATCGACACAAGTTTTCGCAAGCCGTTGATTGAGGGGCTAAGCAGCACCATGACATCAGCATAACTCAGGCTATTTACGCATTCTGTGCCAATATGACAGCCGACTCTGGTGCCACTCAGCTCCTCAATCAAGTCGTTTACATATAGGTTGAACAGGATCGGTGACGTCAATCCACCCTGTCTTACCCTTGTTGTCAATAAGTGTCAGATAGCGTATTGTTCCATCTCACTTGATTAAGTTGGTTGGCATACCAGTATTCCAATAAATTAATAACTTTTGGGGGCACATTGGTCTTTCTTAATTTTTTCCATAAAATATCATATTTTATACTATCAAAAGCACGATTAAGATCTAAAAAGCAAGCATAAACTGAAGTGTTTCTATTTATATATCTGTATACAGTATTTTTTAATGTAAAAATAGCTAGGTCGGTAGATAAGCCCATACGGAACCCAAATTGAGCATTATTTAAAGCCTCACGTTCTTTTCATTTAAATATTTCATAATGAGGTGTTCAAATATTTTTGAAATAATTGTTACCAGTGATATGGGACGATAATAATTGGACAGGCTGGAAACGTCACCCGTCCTATTCTTTACCATAGGCACCACAGTAGTTTTTATGAAATCTGTCGGTAAGTAATTGTGATCTATACATGCGTTATAAAGCAGTGCTATCTTTTCAAACAACAAAGCAGGTTCGTACAACAAATGTTCCACGCTCAATCCATCCTGACCCGGGGACTTGCCACGCCTCATTCCTCTGACGATTTCGAGAATGTCTTTCTCAGAGACATGTCTCTCTGTAATCTTCTGTCGCATTTTATAGGGAAAAAGAAAGACATACAAAGCTGAGAGTTGGATTCCTTTATTCTATAATCAGTTTGTGTTGTTAGAATATTTTAATATACGTTCCCTTCTATCGGAGATTCTTTATTTCGGTTTTCCGTCTTAGCTTGCCAGCCAGTATTACTTAATCAGCTAGATAAAAAGTACACTAAAAATGGAAAAATAAACTATTTTTAACAAAAAAATATTAAAACGAGTTCAAAACAGTACTAAAAAGCGAAAAATAAACTGAATTAGATATTTAATTCCAAGAAAAAAATACCTACCTACCTGTTTAAAGTATAATACTCTCAGGCAAGCATTGACTCTGTGTCGTCAGCAATTGACATGGTCAATAAGGATCTTGCGTAGGTACATCAAATATTGGTCTTTCAGGTTTGGCTTAATGGTCAATCCCTCGAAGTGTCAAGCAATCGTCGTAGGTAGCCAACGGCTTCTGACCAGGTTGGACACTGGCACTCTTCCTCCTATTGTTTTTGATGGTTACGTCATAAAACGGTCTCCAACCATCAGAAATCTTGGTTTATACATAGACTCCACCTTATGCTGGCAAGCCCAAGTTACTCATGTAAGCCAAAAGGTCACCGGTACTCTACGTGCTCTCTATCGTTTTAAAAACTTCTTTCCCTACAAAACCAAAGTGATGCTTGTGCAGACTTTCATTTTTCCTCAAATCGACTATGGTGATTTGTGTTATTTTGACCTGAATGCAGACCTTCTCAACAAACTTGACCGTCTTCTAAATAACTGCATTCGATTTATTTTCAATCTTCGCAAGTATGACCATGTGTCTACTTATCACTCTTTATTAAAATGATTGCCTATTATTCAACGCCGTAAGATGCGTGCTCTCACCATACTCTACTCTATCCTAACACTCCTACTCCGCCTTCTTACTTAATCCATGACTTTCCCTATCGCAATCTTCGTTCTTCTAATAACCTTCTTCTTGCATGTCCTTCTCACACGTCTGATTTTATTCACTCTTCTTTTTCTATACAATCCATCCTTCTATGGAACGCCCTTCCTCTTGAAATCAGGATGTCCACTAACCGTTATGCGTTTAAGATGAGTATTCATGAACTCCTTCGTTGTGAATAGTCTGGCAGTTTCATCTCTGTACCTAGTTTATTCACCTAAATCTATATATTTATATGTATTTAAGTAGATATATATTTATATATTATAAATTTAATTATTTATCAATCTATGATTTTTGCTTAATTTCCTCGTTACTTTTATTTATGCGCTTCAACTAACTCTCTGCATCACTCAATTGGTTGACTGGTAGAGAATGCCTAATGGCATTAAGTCCGCCTGTACATATTTTGTATGAAGTATTAAATAAAATAAATAAATACTTACAATGCTATTCCCTACATACAATAACAGGTCTAATTATTTTACAGAAAACTGTAAACATAGGTTTGCTTAGTCTATTGCAGCGCTCCCTGGCGAAAAATACAATATTGTGTATCCAAAAACCATACTCGATAAATTACAAATACATTACAAAAAACCGTATCGAAATCGGTCTAATCATTTTAAAGATGAGATGAGAGGTCACAAAGGTTTCAACGAAATCAGTGTATTGTAGCGCCCCCTGTGCAAGCTATTAATATAACACCTATCTAATAACCTTTCCCCAAGAAACGCACACACTTTACAGAAAACCGCATCTAAATCAGTCAAACCGTTTCCGTGATAAATGGTATTATGTGGGAACACACAAACACACAGCCCCGCACCCCAAACGCATATACCGTCTCCGTTTCGTCGTGGGTAAAAATCGAATAATATGCAATTTAACTTACTAACAGTATCTTATTGAAGTACTCCACAACGTAAGTTTAGTAAACTGTATACATAATATTAGTAATTGTATGGTAGTAATATGATTATAATTATATTTTTTATTTTAAATGTTCAGTTACACAAGTCATTACGAAATTTGTTATATAAATAAATAGTGTAAAATAAGATTCCATCTTATGGTTCCCGATTGTTCCATTTCTATGTCTGCAGGGAGGGGGCAGTGACTTTTCACCATTGAAAACTATTGAACTACCTCTAGGTAACGGGTTATCCATTACTTACGACAGACCCTGTAGAACAATTAAGCTTTTTTACTGCTATAATACTGTAAGATTTATTTTTCATGTTACAGCTTTTATGGAGCATATATAATTTAAAGCTTTTGATAAAATTATATTTAAAAAATATCTTTAATTTGATGACCTTTCAGATGTTTTCAAAACTTGTACAGATTGGAAAGTCATTTAACCAAAACAGTACAATTTTTTTCCTGTGAAATTTGATTTTTGCAATAACCGACTAACTCGGGCGTCGACTTGTGTTTCAGAAGTCTTAAATTTCTCCCAAGTTGGACTTATCAATCTTTAAAAATATGTAAAGGTGACTTTAAAAAAATAAGGAAATGTTAAGGTACTAACAAAGTTCACTTACATTTTGTATTGTAGATGCGCGTCGGGCAGGTAGCGGAATGACAGTTGGACATACGACGTAGATCGTTTTACTTATATATATGACAAGTTTTGTTTATAAATAACATGCTTGTTTATTACGTTTTCCCGGACACCAAAGGGAAATGATGTGATGCTTAAAAAATTCGTCTGAAATACTTGATGAATAAAGACTGAATTAATAAATCTGAAAAGGATAAAATTACACGGCATTGATACAACAACTCAATTTATAATTCTACTTGATGCATTGAGACGAGAACTTTAGTTTTGTTTTAACCGCAATTCTATGAATAGAACTTGCCACGAATGGTCATGATTTATTTATTTAGAAAGGTATTCAAACGAAAGGACACCAAATGGTTTACACGTTTATTTTGTTTGTAGTTACGACGTTGGCTTGACCACAAAATATACTGTGGAGCACCTGGCCTGATAGTAATTTATAAGATAAATGAGAATTCGTACGGGTGTTTTTTGCAAAAGTTTCCTTTCTTCCTTTTTAGAGTAATCACATAGTTATATTGGCAAAAACACAATAGAACCAAGAATATTAAACTAAGTCTGCAGCAATGTAATGTTTTTACCTACTTGGTATTTTACATCAATGACGTTTCAAATGACACTTTTTAATTACAATATTTTTTCACTGGTAATTTGAATGCTATCAAAAAATGAAGCTGTTTGGCTGTACTGTGGCCGAATATATTGTGGTCGAAACGTCAGCAAGCCAATATTCATTGCTCATCCTAGAAGCACTATCGTAAGTCTTTCTCATCAGGAACAAATATTTCAGGATTTTCGTAAAATTTTCTTTTGATAAGTCAAAATTGGATCTATAATATATTATCTTCACTCTTCTGCATTTACATGTTGCCCCATTATTATCAAATGTGCTACCGTTCAAATCAATCAATCTAAAACCCGAGAGGTCTGTCTATTTCGAATCCTGACACTTTCAAACATTTGACAGTGATATCAAATTGACTTCGAGTCCGCTTTGAATCTCTTCCGAGTCATTCATATCTACACAGTTATAATTACTTAACACTCATTAATAAAATATGCTTGGTATAAATTAGAACCAGGGCGTAGTCAGGTTGTCACAGACCTTGGTTAACTGTGGCAGTGTCAATGGAGCATTTAGGTAGGTATGTGGCAATAATGACCAGTTTAACCGCGTAATGCACGACTGCGGAAGGTGGCAGTGTGAGCGATTTAGACTCAAATTTAACACTAATTTATTTATTTAGATTACAAAGTAATACTTAGACTTAAATATTCTTAGTACTACTTAGACTACTGCCACGGAGTTCATCAAAGAAAGAGTTAACAGGAGTCAAAAGTAGTGAATCGATTGCCATCAAACAGGCTCTATTCCTGTTTGCCACCGCATCGTCTGAAGATCCGCCGACCAAATGAATAGACAACCTGAAAAAGCTAACGAAGCTAGACTGGTGACAGACTGGTTGCGAAAGATGGAAGATCAAAATTGTTGTAGCTGTAAATTGAAAGAGATTCAGATCAGTTGCTAGATGACCTAGCAATTGATCGCAAAAAGCTAGAATAATTATGATTGAGCTGAGCGTGCCCTAGACTAAAGTAAAAAATATACCCATTTATAAAATCTTCGATCCGCTTACACTAATACCATACCTCTACACATTACTTAATCTAACTATTAAAATTCCCACGAGCCACACTGATGACGGATATACTAATATTTGGCACTTATTACGTTATCTTTATAACGTGGGGTATTTTCACTTTGATTGATGTATGTGTGTTAATGAATTGCAAGGTTTTTCTTCTACCAAAGTGTTAAAGTGCTTTTAGAGAGCACGATTTTAGGTAGGTGATAACTACAGGGTCATATATAAAATTAAAGGTTCGAAAATTGACAATTTAATTGACGGGTGCATTGATTTAAGCCTCAATAAATTAGCTCGCCATAAACCTTCAATTGGAATGTTGTGTGGGTTTAAAATATTACAAAATTGCGACAAAATGTGAGAATTATGTTATTTTAAGTAATACTTATTTCAAATGTTAATTGAACACTTTACTATTGAACTATGTTCTTGAGTAAATATTGTTAAATTTGTATAATAATATATTATGTTAAACAATTCTATTAAAATGTTATAAAAAATTATAGGCTTTCTTATATAATAATACTAATATTTTATCTAAAAATTGCAAATTAAATCTAAGTCAAAACTACCTAACTTGCAATCTGAAATGTAATAAGTACCTAAATATATTTAGATATTGCCAAAATATGATCAGCTTATACTCGACAAAAAAGTACAAAAAGCTCTGGAAATATTTGAGTACATAATTATATAGCGTAGTATACGTACACTAATCGCATATTATAATTAACATTATCAAAAGATCGTGAGTGAAGAACGATGAATGGGCGAGTATCGTAGGCGCGGTTAATGTTTCTGTGTGCTAATCAAGCTGTATAACGGATATAGTAAGGTGCAGTAATGGAATCTTGCACAGCAGGTGATCTAGTTACGATTTAATAGTGCATTTTAGTTTGCACATGTTACTTAATTAAAGTTTTATGAAGACTACTGACTAGTTATGTAACGTGTAATGACTGTATAACTTAGTGAGACGTGGTTGTGAGAAACTGGATTTGTAAAGATGTGAATAGTACTAACCAATAATAATAATAATGCCCCTCTGGGGCAGTCATTATCTTCTCATAAGATTAACGCAAACTTGGAGGGCAGATTAGTGCGGCTTTTCAAACACTTGCCATATAAACAAAAAAATGTACTGCAAGTTTAAATGAAGAGCCCACAAACCGCAGGGCAGCTAGTGGCGAGCTGAATGTGAGTGGCGACACTGCGGTCCTGAATGCCCCTGAGAGTCGGTCTAGGCCTCGTCTCCAGCAGGTCTTTGTTGGCTGACTGGAGTGAATCTCCAAGAGCGACCACAGGATTCTCAACTCTGGCTTGCCTTAACCAGCTGACCAGAGAGGGGTCGCCAGAGCTATATGCTCGGGGGTGGAAGTGTCATTTTCCAATGGCATAATTACGAGGAAACCCGCTCCGGGTCTCCGCTTGGGACCCGCGGTGGTGAAATCGGTGCCGCACCGCTCGACAACCCTAGCCGCGCACTACGGTGTTGCCTTGAGACCCGTGGACTTCAGCCCATATCGGTTGTGGAAGGGGCCCATCTAGTGTAAGGCGAGTCACCGTCTGCCCAAATCCTCATTTAACATATATTCACCGCTGGAGGAGGCAAGCAGGCGACGTTGTTCCCGTATGCCAGATATCACTATTTCACCGAGCACCCAAACCCATAGCCCAACTTTATTTGACTCCATAACATCATACAATAGCTTTACACTTACCAGTGACAAATCATAGCTGTACTATAATAGTGCAGCTGTGATATGGCAGTGGTAAGTGTCTCATCCCATTCTAAATTAAAATTCTTTAAGGGCCTCTGCGTGTTGGACCTGTGTCCCTGCGTAAGCCTTCCAAAAAGACCGGGTATACTTCTCACCTTAGAGAGAAGTATAGCCGTGAAAAAAGAGACATAATAATAATATTCTACCATATTCACACAGCGCCATCTAGTCCCAAAGTAAGCAATTATATTTGCTTGTGTTATGGGTACTAAACAACTGATATACTACTTAAATACATTTTTTGTTTGTAAATACATACATATTATAGATAAATTACACTCAGACACAGAACAAACCTTTATGCTCATCACACAAAGATTTATCTTGGGTGGGGATCGAACCCACGACCTCCGGCTTAGCAGTCAGGGTCACCAACCACTAGACCAACAGGCCAGTTTCAATCAATTGCGAAAAGTTGAGGATGATATTATCAATGAAATATAATCATCTTTATCATTAGCAAACCATTAATGTCCCACTGCTGGGCTCGGGTCTCCTCTCCTTTATCTGGAGAGCTGAGAGGTTTTAGGCTATAATCCACACCCGCTGGTCTAGTGTGGGTTGATGGATCAAACATACCCTTAGAATCAAGTCAATTCTTAAGAAAAGAAGGGCACCTATCTTTTGAATTGGCATGTCTCATCATCATAATCATAATATCAGCCCAATGACGTTCACTGCTTAACATAGGCCTCACCTAATTTCCACCACAGCGAGCCATTTTGTGCCGCCCGCATCCAACGGCCACCCGCAACCTTTACTAGGTCATCGGTCCATCTGGTAGGGGGCCGCCCGACGGCGACGCTGCGCTTTCCAATACGTGGCCGCCACTCAAGAACTTTTTTGCCCCATCGGCTAAGTTCTGCGGGCTATGTGGCCTGCCCACTGCCCCTCAGCGATGCGATTCGGTGAGCTATGTCGGCAACTTTGGTTCTTATATAGCGTATTCTATTGTGGTATAATTCTTCTTTGTCTTTATTGCCACAACCACAAAATGACGTGATGCTATGAATAAACAACAGTCATCTATACTTAATAATATAAAGCTGTAGTTTCTTTGTTTGTTTGAACGCTAGGATCTCAGGATCTGATTTCAATAATTCTTTTAGTATTGGACAGTCTATTTATCGAAGAAGGCTATATAACATCACGCTACAACCAATAGGAGTTGAGCAGTGGCCAAATAAATACCGACGGAAGCGAATTTTTAGTATTCCACAGATTGCACAACGCACTCAGCAACAGTTGCTTTAAAATATCAAAATTTCACACAAACAAAATCGAGCAGCTCTTTGCAGGTTATGCTTAAACTCAAATTGGTGACTTCATGGCTGTACTTATCTCCTATTGAATATATTACTCTGTACCTGGCGTATAATAACAGTAATCTGTAGTCATTGGTTATGAGTAACTGAATAAAATTGTGACTGATTGCCTACAGCTTTGGTGGCAATTCCTTGAAATATGGAGGATAGAGTTGTATTGGTAGACATATCATTGAAATATGTATATTAATAATAACAATACTATATTCTGTCCTATTCTTTTTACCGAAATAACACGCGGTTGGGGCCGCCAACTGCCTGCTATTTCGGTAAAAAGATGTTTCAGACTATATAAAATCTGTGTGCCGAATTTCATAGATACAGATCTTTTAATTGTACACTGTGATAAAATGCTTCTTTTTATAGTAAAATTTAAAAAGAATCGTTTTATCAGAGTGTAAAATTAAATCAAATTAAAACGGATGATAAATATTATTGAAATTAAATATATGAGGGGTAGGTATAGTTAATACTGGGAGGTGACTATCAACAATTTCAGTCAAATGACTTTAAAATAACTCAAAAGCGTATGAAGGTCACTCTTTAAAAAGATATTAAGAAAATTGATCATAAAATATATTCAACTTTCAACAAAGCCCCAGTTATATAAGACACTTAAAACTTTACGACACAAACATTGTGTATGTTCTCATTAATTATAATTTATGGACTCATCAATTTATTCTGTTCATTATATATTAATTTTTTTAATGTACGCTGAAATAAATATACTATGATACGTTATATAACATGTTAATGTTAAGTTTATTTAATAGAAGATTTTAAACATTTGAGTACAATATACATCATCATCATCATCATCATATCAGCCCAACGACGTCCACTGCTGAACATAGGCCTCACCTAATATGTCATATTAAACTCACACTGGAAAAGAGTTATAAGATAACAATCGCAGTTTTGTAACTTTGAGCCTTATTCTTAAAGATAGTAGATGGAAATTACTGCATAGACAAATCTCGACTTAAATCTATTTTATAGCAGTGTGATAATAAGAACTGTTTCTCAACAATGCAATTCGTGGGCCCTAACATTGTTTTACGTTCACGGTGTAAAACAATGCCAATATTATCTGTTGTGGCATAACACGGATTTGTTTTTGAACGGCAACTTGTTGCATAATTATCATGCTTGCAAATAAACTGTTATAATAAATCAAACTTAATTATGAGATCACTTTTAGATTGGTGATTGAGAGGACGATTCTAGTCACACCAGTTTATCTACTCAGTTTAATTAAAAGATCGGTCTACGTCAACTCATCAACTATGCTTGTCTAAACGGAATTTCGACTGGTTTGAAATTGACGTATTTGTGTATTCATTTTATACACTTTGAACTAATGTACCGTAAGTCCTATGCATTTATTGATTTATTAGCAATTGCTCAACATTACAGTAAACCATCAAGGTATTTTACAATCAAAAACTTATTACAACTAAATTATAATATACTAACTGCCGCCCGCTGCTTCGCCCGCGTGTTATGTATTTAATACCTTTAAAACCTTCATTTTGAATCACTCTATCTATTTAAAAAAACGGCATCAAAATCCTTTGCTTAGTTTTAAAGATTTAAGCATACATAGGAATATAGGGACAGAGAAAGCGACTTTGTTTTATACTATGTAGTGGTAGCTATACTAGCAACAGTCTTTCAACTAAGTAGGTATCTTGTCAAATTGTATTAGAGTGACAATATACATTTTGGTTCAAAAACATGAGTGTTTTAAACTTATACCCCCTTATTACAAAATATGGACTAAGCATTAAACCAGGTTTAAATTGAGAACTTTGACACTAAAACCTGGTTTAATACTTAGTCCATATTTTGTAATAAGGGGGTTAATACTTGAAGCCCCAACAGACGTTAAACATTTTATACATTACGGTGATGCAAGAATTAATGCGTACCACAGAACAGATAGCGTTTTAGAGGATTCATAATTATGTACATTCGTTTCAAAGGTTTCAGTTATAAATATATACTTTGGAATCGTATATAACACAGTTTAATTTATACTTACATCTACACTAATATTATAATCTACACTAATATTATAAAGAGAAAAACTTTGTTTGGTTGTAATGAATAGGCTCAAAAATTACTGGACCGTTTTTAAAAATTCTTTCACCTTTCAAAAGCTACATTATCCACGAGTAACATAGGCTAAATTTTATTTTGGAAAAAAATAGGGTTCCGTAAGATATTTGGTTTTTTCGGACACAAGGTGTAAAAAATCAACCAGAAAAGTTACTTTTTTTGCGTACGCTGCCTAAACTATAAAAGATGAATGAGAAGAAATGAAAGAAAATAAGAAGAAATGATGAAGAGAACCATAAAATGTTCTAATTAATAGTAGATCTTATAAATATCTACAAAAAAGTCCGCAACACACTATCTATGTCGAGTGAGGCACAACAACCATTTGTTTATTTAAAAATCTTGAATTTTTTTTTTACTACATTTAAACTAACCGACTTCCACGCGGGCGACCGCTAGTATTCAATGTACCACAAAATATTTACACATAACTTAAAAATTATACACAGCTAACCCATATAAAAAAGGAACCAGATACTCTATTTACAGGAAATTCCTCAAGTTCAAGTTCATTTATTTGCAAAAAAATGTGGTTATTACATAAGATAGTATGTATACAGTGTTAATAGTCCATGACACATTTTGCCGCATTACTTGAGGCATGCAAATTGTTAGTTTTAATTAAATTAAATTTTCCTTTAAATTTTCCTATAAATACAATTGCTCAACACATAGACGGGCCTGTTGGTCTAGTGGTTAGTGACCCTGACTGCTGAGCCGGAGGTCGTGGGTTCGATCCCCACCCAGGACAAATCTTTGTGTGATGAGCATAAAGGTTTGTTCTGTGTCTGGGTGTAATTTATCTATAATATGTATGTATTTACAAAAAAAAAAAATGTATTTAAGTAGTATATCAGTTGTTTAGTACTCATAACACAAGCAAATATAATTGCTTACTTTGGGCTAGATGGCGCTGTGTGAAAGTGGTAGAATATTACTTATTACTTATTACAATATCTGATTGAGATCAGATTCCTGAGGAAACGTACCCAAAAGGCGTAAGTTGTATCGGCGATCAGATTCACTACATTTACTCTATAACGATCGGTTTTGTATCAACATACATAAATATGCATGTACTTGTATGTCTGTTTTTTGCGTTTGACATATTGATACATATTGCTTGAATAAAAAAGCTATCTGTTTTGTTTGAGTTATTGCTTCATGTTTCGTTACGTTTCATTGTGTACATAATTTAAGTGTACCAAAGTGCACCTGACACGTCGTGGTTGATTAATTAGGTGATCTAATCAATATCTGTGTAGTAATAGTAATTTATTTAGGTTAGAAATCTATTCCAAATCTATATTATAAATCTGTCACCGTGACGTAGTGGTTAAGGTGGTCGCCTGAATACTAACATCGCCGCAACGACTGACGTGGGTTCGATTCCCACACGAAACAAATATTTTGTATGATTCCTAGATATTTGTTTCGAGTTTGGGTGGACTTTGTGTCCGTTAATTGTATGTTTGTAAGTCCCCCGCGACACTAGGCTTGTTCCTTAGTACGGATGTTGTCTTTAATAACAAGCTATCTTACAAACCGACAGAAGCTCTGTATCGCAAGGAAATTCTATATCAAGTGTCTAATAAACCCATCAGAATAACTTTATAAAAATCCTGTATGAAGATGGGTCTGAATTATTACAAGGTTCATATTAACTAATCTTAATGTTTGCTGTTGACCCCAACATGATCAAATCTCGCAACTCAAAGATCAAATTTTGCATGCAAAATTGGATGGTAATGAAATATTTTTATGAAATGGAGCTGATCTGATGATGGAGATATTCATTTAATTTGAATTAAGAACTCCAATCTATAATAACCAAATCTAACTAAAGCTTGTTTGAAAAATAAATATTTTTCTAACAAAAATAATCCTATAAGAGAAAAAAAATTAAAATTTTTAAAATTAGAGAAATATTTTTTTTTTTTCATTGTACATTAATTGTATGTTTATTCATGCATTTTGTATTTTCCAAACGTTACAATGGGAGCGTCTCGACTGGGAGCGTAACAAATTTTTCATTGTCGGTGGGTCCCGGCCGCGGGCGTACCGGAATGGGACCCTAACGGCCGGACCCTATATATATTATTATGTCTATACTTCTGTTCAACTCTCATACTATAAACATTCCGTAAGGCAATCACACTTCAAATATTGCATCATTTGAGTTTGATTGTCGAATGGTTTTTCTGTACTGTATTATATTTTAGTAAGTATTATAAAGATTGGCACAAAATCGCTCGCTGTGGCGGAAATTAGGTGAGGCCTATGTTCAACGGTGGGTGTCGTTGGGCTGATATGATGATTATAAAGGTTTTTTTTTTTTTTAAAGACAACGCCCGCACTATGGAACAAGCCCTGTGTCGCGGGGAGCTTTACAAACATGAAACTAACGGACACAAAGTACACCCAGACTAGAAACAAATATCTATGAATCACACAAATATTTGTCTCGTGTGGGAATCGAACCCACGTCACCCAGCACGGCGATGTCGTGGCGAGGCGACCACCTTAACCACTGCGCCACGGTAACAGTCATTCACCAGTCAAAGATTGAAGCAAATTGTAATAAGATTTCATAGTTTTCCTACTAGTTTTATATAACGATTCCAAGTAACTGTTGAAATTAAAAAGAGTTTCGGTAATCGATTACTCACTGTGAATCAAGGGGACTTACTCTGAATTTCGACATTTGATTGGTCGGTTTTAATGTCGCTGTCAAATGTAAGGAAATTTAGATATGGTCGCTGTCACTTTCAAACATTTTACAGTGACAGCAAAACCGACTAATCGTATGTCGAAATACAGAGTAAGCCCCAAGGTGTACAATGGTAAGTGCCAAATTTTAACGACATTAAAAAAAAAAAAAAAAAAAAACACGACATTTATTATTACGTTTTGAATCACGTTTATCTGGACATTCAATGCTATCGTTAAGAATGGCCTTTATGAAAGCAATTGGGACCGCGATTAACTCGGACCGCGCTAGAACATTATTAGATTTTTTTCTGTTTTTACTTATATCTAATGAGCTGTCTTTGACTTCAACAATAGATTTAACCGGCCCGAGTTAATTACGGTCCCAATTTCCGGAGATCTCATAAAGCTATCGAATTACAAATGTGACGTAAGAGTTATTAAATAAAACTTCATCATCACTACAATTCCGAAACGTCTCACCACTGGGCACAGGTCTCCTCCAAAATTTGTAGAGAGAATTTAGCTTACTATACCACGCTGGCCAGATGGGTTGGTATAAGTTTTTGTTACGATTTTTCTATTCCTGGCAAGGCTCTTGTATGTTTCGCCTTTTACGACTAAAATGAGGTAGTGACATTATGTATTCTTAATCTGTCACAACACTATTGCAAATAAAACTTACTTAAAAACTTTTTCTATAATTTGCAAAACCAAATTATAGAAAAAGTTTGCAATCACGGCAATGCTAGTTTGCAATCACGTCAAATTAAAGTTAATCAAATTAATCTATGGCGCGGTAATTTCCGTTTTTTTTTATTTTATTTTAATTTATAAATATTTTTAGCGAAAGTTTTTCGAATACGTAATAGTTACGCTGTAGGTGCATAATAAAAATATAATTACCATTTAAATAGATAGGCTGAGTGAATTAATACATAAATTTCTTACTGATTTTGTATTACTGTAATCAGTAACTATGAAATTTTGAGGTGAATAAATAAATATATAAAAAATATGATTATATAATACGTCACGCCTTTTTTACGAAACAGTAAGCAGATACATATACTCGTATTATGTATCAGATGCGCAATTAACTAGCTGTGATGCCTTATGAGAGCTGGAGGTCGTGGGTTCAATTCTTACCCAGGACAAATCTTTGTGTGATGAGCATGATTGTTTGTTCTGTGTCTGGGTGTAATTTATCTATAAATGTAAGTATTTATTTTTTAAAATGTATTTAAGTAATATATCAGTTAAATAGACCTACATTAAGTAATTTCGATAATAATAGTTTTTCATTTGTCTAATATAAGCGTCAGGCTATTTAATTTTCCAGGCAAAAAAAATAGCAAAAATAATAAAAAACGTCGAGAACATAAATTATACTTATTAGTAATTTATTGCTACAGAATACCCACGTAATAAGACCCCTGGCTTTATCATTCAAATTTTATAGACATTTAGTGTCCGCGCTGAATAATATTAATATTCATCATATCTTATGTTCATTTAAATATTTTTTTGATTACTTTAATATTGCTATCGTATGTGTTACATGTGGTAGTAAGCCGCGCTTTACTTTTTACTTATATTAATATCAAATTAATATATATTCAAGCACAACCTTGTGCTGGTGCCACTTCATTTATCAAAACTTTTTTATCTATCGCTATCTAAACCAAGCAAGTTAAAAATACGCTTTTGGATCTAGACAAATAATCATCATAATCATACATATATATTTCTAAATACATACATATTATACAAAGAAAGGCACCCCAGATCGGACATAAATATTTAATTTTGCATATCATACAAATAATTCTTCCGAGCCGGGAATCAAATATCAAAATATAGGATAGCGTACACTACCGTTGCCCCACCTGAGGTAGTAATTTTGACCTTTTATATTTGGGGTTTAATTCATCATCGGGAGCAAGTGCCTACAAACTTTTTCTCGAAATCAGTGAACAGTTTACCAATATCATATTTCATTAGTTTGGCATCCACTGCATCCAGTATGGTAATATGGCCAGTCTTTTCGATATCTTGCCTCAGGGTTCAAACCTCAATCCAATATTCTATTTATAGGAAAATTCTTTAGCTGCATATAAAATGTATGTTGTAAGTCTTAAATAACGAAAGTCTCCAAAATTTGGCAAACAGTAATTAAGTTGTCAACTCTAGACGTAAAGCCTATATTTATGTGAAAAAAGTAGGCCGACCAATTAAGCTCATGTACGGCTACAATTAAGTGAAAAATAATAGTAGGCCGACTAAGCTCATATAAGATGACGTAATTTTAGATCACAAGCTTTCAATTAAATTTCGAATATCATTATATTCAGAACACGGCAATAAGCAATTAACAAATATTACCAATAGGCTTATATACCCTGAGTTACCTGACAACAAAATTTAATGAAATAAAGTAAATTATTAAAAGAACAAAAAACCCGCCTGCCTTAAAAAACTTAAAATTAAGAAACAAAACCGCTTGCCTTACTAGTAGGTACTCATGTGGATTCCACTTTGTGGAATTTATTCGTACTAGTCAAGTGACTTACCATCTGCTAACGGCGAAGGAAAACATCGTGAGGAAACCCACATACCCAGAAGAAATTTTTTGAGTATGTGTGATCCACCAACCTGCACTAGGCCAGCGTGAGTGGATTATGATTCAAACCCTCTCAGCTTTCTAGTCATAGAAGACGATTTCTTTCTTTCTAACAGGTGGGTCCAATATTGGTACGAATACCTATACCTTTTTTAACTTCGATTAGTCAGAATTATTTTCGACTATTGGGCTTGCTTCTTATTCTTAAGTTTTTAAGTCAGCATACATTCATAATAGGCTGATGAACACATTAAAAATCATAGAACCCCGCCAGTTTTCCCGAAGGGGTAAAGATGTATAACACTCACAAACTGCGGGCTGATAAGCCATGCTGAAAATAATATCACAGTCATCATTTATCCTTATTACATAAAATCTGTCGAAAAACCAGTTCAGCTTGTTTAGGTCATGGCTATGGGTTATATCACATAAACTTAAAACATTTATTAATTATTTGTCAAATTCTCATTAAAATATTTAAGCGGTAACTATTCAAAGAAGGTAAAGAACGAATTGTATTTTAATGACAGGGTTCCGTCGATATTCATCAAATAAAATTTTATTTAAAGTTAGAGCAAAGTCAAGAAGTATAATTCAATCGTATCAACGAGAGATAGACATGATTAAAGTTAGTAAAGCTTTCAAAATAAATTGTTATATAAATTAAATAATGCTTCAGTTTTCAGAGTAATTAATAAGACGTAGCAAAAATAAGAAAATAATGTGTTTATGTATGCCTGTTTATTTGCTTGTAAAAAATGAAAAGAACCAAAACAATACGCCTCTGACTACTTTTGCAAGGAAAAGGATTATCAAACCCATATTTTCCCATGTTAGTTTTAATCCTATCAACCACACATTATAATTTAAATATTATACAAGATTATAATCTAAAGACTATGTTTGACTTTAAACGGAACTCTAAACAAATACTGTACAATGAGTTTAAAAATTACGAAAGCATCTTTAATTTCTAGGTGTGAATATTATAGACAGTTATAATTGTGTTGGTAATGAATTACTGAAATTCACACCTGCAAACATGAAATATTACAGTAGTGCTATTCTGTAATTACCAGCTCAGTCTTACTCAAGCGAAAAAAATTGTTTCCAAACTAAGGGTAAGTATTTGCTTTTGAGATTGTAACATACATCGCGCAAAGGGTATAAACGTGCTTACAGTATATACAAAAGAAATAATAGTACCTACTTTCAGTATGACATGTTACAGGCTACTTGTATAAAATAATAATAAATATCAAAACTCCTGTTTTTGTTAGAACTGTCCTGTTTTTCCGCATTTCCGTACATATTTGCAAGATAGAATTTTTTTTCTATTTTTTTTTCCAGCAACATAAGTTATGTATATACCTAAATCATAATCGCGTACATTCCCGTTTTAAATCCATAAATAAATTTTATTGTTTACACTCAGGGTACCTGTGTGTAAACAACAGAGAGTTGACAACAGACTGTTCTGTATTGTAATATAATGTATGTTTACAGGACGTTTGATGGTAACTGGTTACCGTAGCCTATTGATGCCTGTTACACCAGGGGCAACAGATGCGCGTTACTGATCCTTTTAAAATCTATTAAATAGGAACATGACGACATTATTGTCCTGTAAAGGTTTTTAAATAATAAATAATTATTATTTAAAACAGGTTAAGTAAGACATCGTGAGGAAACCCACATACACTAGAAGAAATTCGAAGTCTATGTCTGATCCACCAACCCACACTAGGCCAGCGTGTGTGGATTATCTCAGCTCTCTAGATAGAGGAAAGAAAACTCGAGCCCAGCAGTGGGACATTAATGGGTTGCTGACGATAATTTAATAAATGTATTTATAGATGAATGAAAAGAGGCTGCGAGCTAAAATCTACGCAGACAGAGCCGTGGTCGAAGGATAATTCTGCACAAATCCAATGAACATTATCCATACATTAATTCATACATGTATTACAGACAATTGACAACTAATTATACCTATTATTAGCCGTGTGTAGGCTACGTGTAATTCTGCTAAAACAAATAAGAAACATTGTGGTCAATATGTCCACTTGTTTCGAAAGGGCATGGAACAAATGCCAAACGGTACAATACCGTTGCAAATGGCCATAGTAGGAAACAATATCGGGGCGTAGATCTTGATGTAGTCTAGGAGCTAGTGGCCAAAACTTAACGTACATTATACGTATTATTATGTATTTAATTTTTATTTATTTTATACTTTAGTATTCTATTTTTAGATATATCAATGTTTAGTCAGTAGATATTTAAGTAATTGCGTATACTGAAATTATTGACTTAGTAGTGCAGCGAAAGAGTAAGACGACTCCAGCGCAAGAGGTTTCAAATTCGATCCCTTGGTTGTACCAAAATGGTATTGGTTTTTCTGTCCTACAATTCTTAGTATCTTAACCCATAGTCTGGAAAGGCACTTGGTTAATACCAATAGATCCGCCCTCAATTACATAAGGCCAAAATTTAGCGGACAAAATAATAAAACTTTCTGCAGCTGCTTTATAGAGCTCTATGTTGTAAAATGATTATAATGCAATATCATCAGCCTTTTTCATAGCAATTAGTTTTTCAAACACTGGCCTGTTGGTCTAGTGGTTAGTGAACCTGACTGCTAAGCTGGAGGTCGTGGGTTCGATCCCCACCCAGGACAAATCTTTGTGTGATGAGCATAAAGGTTTGTTCTGTGTCTGGGTGTAATTTATCTAAAATATGTATGTATTTACAAAAAAAAAGTATTTAAGTAGTATATCAGTTGTTTAGTACCCATAACACAAGCAAATATAATTGCTTACTTTGGGACTAGATGGTGCTATGTGAATGTGGTACAATATTATATTATTATTAAACATCATAATTATGTTACTTTCATCTCTTCGACTATATATCCACGCATAATTTATTGTCATTCAGCAATAATATTAAACGGATAGTGATTAAAAGCTTTCATTTTCTTTACAATTGGTCCAAGGACGGTGCACTTGTCGTGCTCTGTCCACTCAAAATGTGTGGGTAAACAATCGTTTTAATTAGAGATTAAAGTTCGATTACGATATTTTAAATTAATTGCAAAATTGTATCATTATCTTCCCTTGTCTTTTGTGTATCTTGTGTGTCTTTTGGTTATTTGAAGGAAAATAATTTCTAATCTAGATCTAGCAACAATCAATAACAATCATTAATTATATATATATACATATATTATATACAAAACACACGATATATAAATTTAACGTGCGTTATGTGTGATATTAAATGGAAAACAGCTGTCAGTTGCTTGTACCCTCTCAAGTGTTTGCAGTAAGGTAACGAACTAACTCGAATCATACTTTTAATTCACAAAAAAATAGTATTTTCTTACCAAAACGTCATAAATGCCAACAAATTATTCCTTAATGTAGGTACATATGTAAATAATATCTGAAAAGCTGTAATTTGAATCAATTACTGTATCACAAAGACTTCACATAATGTTAAAGTGACGTTTAAGAGGAAACTTCATGTTCATGTAGACTGGCTGACGATTAAATTTGCCAACGATGATGTGTTTATAAAGATGACTATAGATTACAGAATTATGAGTAGCAGAAGAAAGGATTCTTCTTAATCCTTTTCTGTAACTGAGAACAGAACTGTCATTTACTAGAGTGAGATAGAATAAATATAAATATAACGTAGGAAGGTTTTTTTTTATACCACGATGGTGGCAAACAGACGTACGGTCCGCCTGATGGTAAACGGTTACCGTAGCCAATGGGCGCCTGCAACACCAAGGGCATCACGAGCTCGTTGCCGGCCAACCAAGTGTGGTCCAACCCTAGAAGTATTATTTTTTTTATGTAAAAAGTCGGAAAAGGGATCTATACATTTTTAGCAGATCTATCTTCACTCATAGATATCAAAAATAAAGTCTGATAATAGCACATTACAATTTTGTTCCTTGAAGGCATCGATATCATTCACAATACATTCAAATTCCAATGAAAAGTTTAAACAAATTGACGGTAGTTCAGTTAATTAAAGATGTTTTATCGGTGCTGTGGCCTATACCTATTTAAAGTTGGCTCAATTTGTGTGGAATAAACACAGCTTCAAACATTTGTATTAAATAAAATTGAAATCTCTATCCAATCTGTACCCACCTTTACAAACAGATGACGGATAATAGCTGCAATCATATCTCTCAGTGAAATATCTTTCTACAGATGATAGTAATTTTCTCTTTCCTAAGAACGTGGTAATATTGATCGTATTAACTGATTGATCTGCGTCTCTTTTACATGATCTCGGTCACGATTTACTGGTAATTATGTTTTATTACCCGTAAAACATATAACATATATATGATTATGTAACTAGCTAGTGATATTTTGTGTTTGCGTGATAAAAAAAGTTAAAAAGGGAATGCTCTTATTGTGATCAACTGATTCAAGTGTTTGTGATATTATTATAATTCCTAACAAGTAAATAATCAAAAACAGAAATTTTTTATTAGTTAACGAAAAAGGTATTTGTGTGTCCAAATTATACGCGATCTTTTTAGCGAGCCTTCTAATTATTTTTTATAGAATAATAAAACTATCTTTAGGGCGTTTGAAAAAATGAAAAAAATATATTATGCTCGTGAAAATGTTCACACCGTTCAACGTCGAAAACAAGACACTGTTCGCGGCTCTGTTCGTAGGTTAGTTCGACGTTCGTCAAAATGGCGAATGCTCGGGGTTACGTTTAGGTCCTATTTTATTTTATGACATACGATCTTTTCTGTGAGCGACGCTTACCACTGCCAGTAGTAATAAGAATATAATCTCACGTAATATTACACAACGTCAACTAGTTCGTTGTAAGGGTTACCGACAACCACAATAGTACATGATACTATGTACCATAAATTTACTTCATTTGTATTCGTAAAGAGCATCATCTAGATCCGTTAGAACTTTCGTTTGTGAATCTGAATGTTCAACACGAACTATGCTTCATTGATTAGAAATTGCCACTTTGTCTGCTGCTATGCTGATGTCAGTTCATTACTATGTGGTTACAATACTGTTTAACATTAATTTTGTTATGTAACCGTTTATTAAGAGCGTATTTACAAATAGAATGGCAACGTGACAATTTTATTATGTGTCAGGTTTTGTGGTTTTCAATTATTTTAACTTTTAATCGCAGCTATATCTTTGCTACACTTTTTAGAATTACGTTAAAGTGTATTTAAAAGTAAGTAACCGTAATGCTTACAGTTATTTTGCAAGTTTCCAATGTGTTATTTGCATATAAATAGAACTATAAACGCAATGATATCAAGATATCATTCATCAGAATTAGGTGAATAGTGTGTAAAAGGCAAGCCTTTTACACACTATTCACCTAATTCTAAAAAGTGTAGTAAACATATTTTTTTAAATTTTAATGTAGCAGATTGTATCTGCTAATGGTAGTATAGAAAAAGAATCATTTTGGGAGAAATTTTATAGTTTTCACGTTTATTACTACCTGCCTACTAAATTAACATATTTAATTTTATAAATATAAACAAAAAGGAAACAATTTCTCAGTCCTCCAAGATAACCTGTTATTGTATGATAAATCAAATTTTATTTTTTAATTTTGAAAAAAGCAACAAGCGTTTAACATAATGTGAGAAACTAATCCGTATTCAGTCATTAATGTATGTGTAGCGCCGACGCCTATTGATTTAAAATTCAGCTCACACCAAGAAAGAAATTGTTGTAATTACGGCCACTTTTCCCTTTCTTTACATAAAACTAAATTTCTAATCCAAACTGACGTTGTTTACATTATTTGCTTTGAAGTTACGAGTTTATGCCCGGTTTTATCAACGTTCACATATCTTGACGATAAACGTGACTAAACTTTAAAAACAGGACGGATGAACAACCATTGCGATAATTTGTATTAAAGATGTTATTTCCATGTTCTAAGTTAAGAGAAGAACAAATAAGATTACTTTCGATTAATTCAGTAGGCTAGGGATGTGATTCTATGCTATTGAAAGACTGTAGTCTTATTGATACTTTTTTTTTTGGATTGTTACCAGTGAGTAATAGTTTTAGTTAAATTGCTGTTCTATCTTATAGGTTGTAATTTTGTCTTTAAAGATAGCTTTATGCGAAAATCACGACACAAAAGCTAAATATACTTTTTACAAACCGGGAATTGGACCCAGAACTTTTTCCGTAATAGGCGTATTCGTACTTACCCACGTATGTGCGTACTGCCACCAAGGCAGTTATCTTCTGTCTAATAATCTTCTGGTTCTATCATTACAGGCATTCGAAAACAGGCTCAGTAAAAAAATTCCTACTACGTTATTAAAGTTTGTTATTAAAGCTTGGAGCTAGGTTTCAAATTTTGAAAGTTGTTTAAAAATTAGACTCTGCTAATATGGTGCGTGCGTCATTATAAAGAAAGGCCGATATTTAAACTGTGACACAAGATGTCCTTCGGGCTACGAAATTCTACACTAAAATTATTTATGATAACATTTTATGACGCACGTAACAAAGTTGTAATCTACTAGTATAGGTTGGCCGTCAGTTGCATCATAGTTACACCATGTGGTGAAATAAAAAAAAATTAAATAAGGGTCAGCCGAAAACTTCTAAATTTAGAGTAATAAGTTGTTTATTATTACGATTCATAGGTGCAGTCTTTTATAATTTTATCATAAAACAAATAACAACGTCACATTTTTGTAAAACACATAATATTTACATAATATCCATAAAATTGTCATTTATAACTTAATTACAATTCAATTCTACGATAATCTGCTTCCAGACAGAATATTAAAAATCTCTCTTCACCAAATTATTTACGTAGATGCTTCTGACATAACACCTTCACAAATGAACGAATTCAATCCATTGCATGAATTGACATAATTATATCGTCAAATTGACAAGTAATTGAAACAAGAGTTATTAGTTTTCGAAAACCCACGCATATGCCCCAAGGGGACTGACTAGTTCAGAATAAGTAGAATTAAGTTTTATGCATGCACCGAGCCACCGTTGTTTGTTTCACGTCAGGGTAGGTAGGTAGGGTAACTACTAGTTTAGCCACTTTGCACGATATATTTATGAAACATATCACCATCATCATCATCATCAGTTCAACCCATAAATGTCCCACTACTGGGCATAGGTCTCCTCGAAATAATGTGGAGGGAATTTAGCCTACAATACCACGCTGGCCAGACTTAACTGCTCATTAATGTCCCACTGTTGGGATAGGGTCGACTCTCCTCTATAGAGCTCTATGGAGGAGAGGATAATAATATCTCTCCTCTATATAGATAGAGTAGAGATAATATGCTCTTCTATCTATAGAGCTCAGAGGGTTAAGCCATAATCAAGCACACGCTGGCCTGGTGCAGGCCTGTGTTTTCTCTGTCTTCCTTCACCGCTAGCAGATGGTGTCACTTGACTAGTATTTAATTATAAATTCCATAAAGTGGAATCCACATTGGTACTGCATGCCGGTCGGAATCGAACTCAAACCACATGATTTGCATGCCGATCGACTTATCCATTCGGCCACCATCGCTTCCATAAATCATATACGTATAGATATTTTAATCCTTCATCATGAATCATCCATTCATTAGTAAAAATTGTATGAAAATCCGTTAGTTTTAGAGGTCATCGCGAATATACATATACAGAAGACAAACGTGGCAGAGCGAGGTTTGTTTTATAATAATAATACATTGTGTTGCTCTCTTAACATTACGCACGCATCTGATCTAATCCGATGATTCTTTATGTAATTCTGACATAAATAGCCCTATACATATGTATTGTTTTGAATAAATTACGATTTTGTTGCGACAATACATTTTAATGAAGTGTATTTCTGTAATCTTTTGACGTCAATACAATTTTTTGGGTGAAAGCTCATACTCAATACTCAATCATTTATTTTACAATATTATACAATACTAAAGCATTTTACAGATGTCGTTAAAGGTATTTAATTGAAATTTGACACCGATTTGTCGTTATGTATGAGATAACTATTTCTGCTAGTAATCTTTTGACGTCAATGTAAATTAGTGAATGACAGATTTAACAAACGTTAAAATTTGCAATATGACGTCAATTTTTAGACTTGGGGCGACGAAACGTCTTGGAACATTCGCGCACAATAGTCCATTTCAAAATAATAGTACAAAATAGATTGCATACCTACCTACTCAAAACTGGTTAGAGTAATTTTTACTTTTATAACATGCATATTGCACAAGTAATGAATAAATTAGTAGGTATGCTCGTATAGCATCCTATAAAATAAATTCACAAATAGATATTCCAAAATAATTATTAGGTATTGTAAAGCAATCATTATTATGTCAAATTTGATTCGTAAAACAACTAACTGACAAATTTAACAACAAATCATCACATCTTTTTCTCCCAAAGTGAATTAACAATTTAGTGAAGTTTTCATAAAATCTGAGTACGGGTACCGAATTCGCAGCATCGATTTGCTTTGTCGATTTAGTCATCATTGGCTAATGTTTTTTAAAAGTGTCAGCAACCATCGACCACCAAATTAAAATTTTAACATTTGACAACGATATCTGAATCGATCAATCGAATGTCGAGATTGCAAGTAAGCTCATAGGGATAAAAACATGTCGCACTGTCAATCAGGGAACCAACTATCTTATAAACTATCTAGTATTACATGATAGTAACTTTGACTGTAATGTAAGAACGCGGTAGGCTTCAAACGCCTCATAATTGAACGATAATTGCAATCTAAGCAATGCGAATACTTCAAGTATTATCGCATATAGTTAGCTACTAATATCAGGAAATGTTTAAAGAATTAGTACTTTTTAAAGTTATCATGGTCGTTTAGCTTAATAATATTATATTGTTCCGGCTATTTAGAGACGGTAAATATCCAGAACATTATACTATGCCCAGAAGCTTAAGAATTTCAAATAATTTTCAATAAGACATGTCATCTTACGAGGAAATAAATAATCTTTAAAAAAATATTATTAAAAACAGAAAAGTAAGAAACAAACTAAGAAGACAAGTCTCGAATTCCAAATAGTTACCATAGGCTATATGGAACTTTAGACTTGTCTGACTCAAAACTGGACTGGCTGGACTAATAATACCCTAATAAATATGAGGAATTAAGCCGTCTAGAATTTTGGATTAGTCAATTTGTTTGTAATTAATAGGCGTAATTAACCTGTTACCAGTAGCCATGAATTAATGAGTAGGCAGAATAATTTAAATAAAACTATTTCATAAAAATGTTCTGTAATTCGACAAGGCAATAAAACATTTAGGCGACAGTAAAAAAGTAACCATTAATTAAAAAAGAAATAAACACAGTTTTAGCAATCTAGACTCGGTTCTTAACACCTACGATTAAATTATAAATATGTATTGAATTGATTATTTAGTTATTTATGTGTGTAATTGATGTATTCTATCATCAGTTGTACACAAATCTAATTGCTACCGTATATAAAATTTAAGTAGGTAGCAAGCTGTACTCATAACCTTAACATAAAAGAGCTAATACAGAAACTTTCAAGAGTTTTGGAGCGTAATTTTACCGGCATTAAAACAACTTAACCCAAAAGACTACTCATGATACAAATTTCGAAAATTTCCTAATGAATTTGAAGACTAAGGCACCGATCACACGCTGACAGCAGCACACTGGGACCGGCTCATACAACATTAAGCTTAAAACTCCATTATTAAATTAGGGTATTTATAAAAAATAACTACATGAGACTGAACTTGAGAATATTTGACATAATTTCTACAAATACTAAATCGGTAACTGCTACCTGCTGTCCAGTGCATCAGCTCAAAGTCGACTTATCGCCAAATATTAATCATTCGATAACATTCGTGAGTTTGTAGTGAATTTAACAACATTTATTTCTACAAGTAAACGTTATATTCAATTATGTGTAGATCATAGTTTCAACCAGGCAGGGCATGGTTATTCTATTGTTTTTTTTATGAACCTTAATGTTCAGTACTTTTGGATTTCAGGCTATTTAGAAGTGATAGTAAGATTTTTTATGTACTGAATCAAACGTTTTTGATTTATTCATTTTGCGCAAAGTTCGGTCAGAATACAGCATTCACTCATAGATTACACTAGCTTCTGTCAGCGACTCTACCCGCTCGGTAAAAGTAGTATTATTCCAGACTATAATCTATCCGTGTGTCAAATCTCATTCAGATCCTTTCAACCATTCTTGTGTGATTGAGTAACAAACAACCATTCATTCATCCATCTGTCCCTCCATGCTAACATTCGCATTTCGCATTCGTATAGGAAGATAGTTGGATTTTTATATTGAATGCGGATATTATATTATTGTTATATTGTTTCCGTGTAGTGATGGATTAAGAATACATAATGTCACTACCCCTTCTCAACCCGTAAGTGTTGTAAAAGACGACTAAGGGAGTAACCTTATGCAGACAAGAGCACAGCAAGAAAAGGAATATTCGAAACAAACCATATATTAACCCATTTGGCCAACGTGGTATTAATGGCTAAATTCCCTCTACATTTTTTGGAGGAGACCCGTGCCGTGCAGTGAGAGGTTTATGGGCTGAGGTGATGATAATGATTATATTATTATATGTCTATATTATAGTGAATGCGGAACTCAGAACTCTGCACTCTGGCCAGACTCATAGTGCCGTACTGTAAGGTACCATGATACTTTGAGCTTTGTACTTTTATTTCATAAATTTTTAAAGGATTTTTCATTTTCAGACCGCACCTAGCCATATTTTTATTTTTTATTTTTTTTTATTCCTCTCAAGGGTAAAACCGCCCTGAGAGGGAGTTTATTGCGATTTAATACGCTGCTATTCTGCTATTAGATACAGAGTTCATGGGTGAGTATAGGAGTATCATATTAACTGTATATTAATGATAAATACAATCAAGAGGTGTTCCTAAGTTTATATAATAATGTTATTAAAAGTTTTTCTAATTTATATATATTATGAGTGTGTTTGAGTGTATGTCTGTGATGGTGGTCTGCATGTAGCTAGGTGTTATTAAACTTTTTAAGTGTGTTAACTATGTGTGTGAGATGTGTCATGAAAGTCGTGTGATGAATGTCGTTATGCAAAACAAAAGAGCCTGGAACTGGCCTCTGAGGCATATAATAACAACACAAAAGGTCTCATCATAAAAACTTGGTGTCCGTCACTTACTCATCTACACAAACTTATAAATATCACAGGACACAACTTCGCACTTACACAGTTAATTACAGGCCACGGATACCACACACATTATCTACACCGTTTTAAAATCACCGACAACGATACATGTCCCTGCGACAACACAACCACTCAAACATTCATTCACCTTATCACGCAATGCCCAAAATACACACAGACCAGATTACAACATGAACAACACTGCCACTACACGCAGCTGGATCCCTACGACCTAGAATCCATACTAACCAACGACACAGCCATCAACACTTTCATGACCTAGCCATATTTCAAGTCTGGAAATATGCCCTTTTCAGACACCGAGCTTATGATTTTAAAATGACCACATTACACTTCTCAACCTATCCAGATTATTACGAAAGTTATCCGTCACAATAACATCCTGCTTATTTAGTACAAACAAGTTTAAACGAATAAATACGTTATGAACTAATATAAACAGACAGTTATTAGTTTCAACATGTCATGTGAAAATAGTTGCGTTGTCAACAAAATTAAATAACGTTATGTAATGTTGTAGTATTTTGTCTCACGTGTTACCGTCACGGTTATAATCCACTAAATGGGATAAGCTGTTACATAATAAACCTTGTTTTGTTAAATGTAGGCTTAATTTTAATTATTGTTCACGCTTGACGTGTGAACAAAACGCATTTTGACATTGACAGCGCGGCGCCCCCGCTGGCCCACCCGGGGGCGCCAATATGTTTATTGTTTACGCGAGCGCAAACATTTGTGAAAGATAGAGGACATATTTTTTAACAATATTTATTAGTTTTGAGTACAATTACATCTTATTGAAAAATGATGCGATGGCGTGTTGCCGCTACCACGACCCGTAGCGGAAGAGAGACGTCAGCGCGAGCGCCGCGCTGTCAATGGCAAAATGCGTTTTGTTCACATGTCAACCGTGAACAATTATAGTTATATAAACTTTTTATAAATTGGCAACATTTATTTCTTATGGCATCTAATTGTTTCTTTTATTGTTTTTTTTAGTATTCCTACTACATCTTACGTTAAAGTAGGTACGTCTCTCATGAAACAAATATATAAATTGCAGGTCGCACATAGTTAGTTAGGTTAGGTGAGGCAGTAAACTTCATTCGGTTGATATGATGATGAATTTAAATAATTTTTCGTGTAAGTTCGGACCCATAAACACAGTTCAAATTAAGATTTCAAACAATTTATTCTAGCCGATGCATCGTGATGGGGCTTATACAGACAAGAACTTTGTGAGAAAAGGAAAATTCGAAACAAATCCTATACCAACTCGTCTAGCCAGCGTGGTATAGTATGCTAAATTCCCTCGAAAATATTTGGAGGATACTCCTGCCCATCAGTCGGACGTTTATGGGTTGTAATGATGATGATGATGCTTCAAATAGTTACATGCTAAACCTACAAAAGTCCTTCATATCTACATCTGGTTAACATCAACAACCATTTCCCATAAAACAAGGAATCAAATACTAATATCCTTAACAGCTCATAGCTTATCCGTCGACACAAATCAGGTATCACACTCTAAATTTGACAGGCCTCCTCTAATCTTGATACATAAGATAAGTATCGACATAGAATGAACTAGGAAAGACAAATCAAGGCCTTAAGCTTTTCGTACAATATCCGTAAGTGATTTGACAAGATACGATGTTAGATTGCTTCGAAACGTTACAAGTTAACTTACTGCGTCTATTACTGACTATAAACAATAGTAAAATGCTTCATTGATTATTATAAACAAAGGTTTTAATACAACTTAACTTGTACTTGATTTATTTACAACGAGGTTTCGGCATATATTTGAGTGTAAGGCCTACCAGGAAAAAGTTAAAACGTAATATTTAATTTAATATAGATATCAGCACGAATTTATCCATTAATACAAATGAAAAAGCTTTGGAATTTTTTTTGAGGTAACTACATTTACTTTAGACTTTAGAATTTGTTTCATACTGAAAAAAGATTTGTTTCTACGCTACAGAAAATGATGACGCAGCTATAGGTATTTATTTAGGCATTACTTTGACTGAGTTGTATATTTGATGGAAAGTAGCTCTCCTAGAGACTACATCTTAAGGTCGACGGCAAACCATCAAATTAATTCTTACATAGATTTCGATGTGTTACCTAGAGTTATACACCAAAGCAGTGGATTTTCCTAGATAGGGTGGATTCAGGGAAAAGGCGTCCTAATAAAATCAAATCTAAACTAACATTACAAAGCTGAAGTTTGTCTGATTGAACTACTAAATCTAAATATACGAAACTACTAAATCGTATTGAAAAATTATTGTAATATGTTGGATAACCCATTTATCGAGGAATGCTATAAGCTATATAACACTACGCTACAGCCTATAGCAGCTGAGTAGACGCCAAACAAACCAGCTTCGTAAGTTGTAATAAATTTTTCCATTTTTTAAAATAATTACTTAATAATTATTATTATGAATTACTCGAAGTCGCGTGGGGCTTCGCTCCCATCGTTCTTTATTTTGGCCCCTGCTCAGCTCCTATTGGGCGTAGCGCGATGTTATATAGCCTATAGTCTTCCTCGATAAGTTGGCTATCCAAAACTAAAATAACAAATCGGACCAGTAGTCCCAGCGTTCAACCAAACAGACAAACTTCATCTTTATACTCGTAATATTAGTTTACTTAGATTGATATTCACGTTGAGAAAGCACGTTACTAAATCCCTACTTGAAGTCAATAATTCACCAATATAAATATTTGAAATCAACTGACACTTGTGTTAAAAACAATTTAAAATAATTACTCAATCAAATCCAGATAAGATTGAGATTTGAGAGATGTAGTGCCACACATGTTCGATAAATTTATATGATTACATCTAAAATATAAATCAAAAGTATCAAAAATAAATTAATACTTCTGTCTAAAGATTTATCGATTAGATTTTATGATTAATTTCTTTCAATAAATCTTTTTTCAACTGCGGGTGTTCAAAAAAAGCTTGAGTGGAGTATGTAGGTATTAAAAGATGGCGTGCCTTTTGCCATCAACCGGGTACCATTATTTCATGGCTGATTTATGCCCGGGTTATTCCACTAATCCCTACTACTAATACAACAAATCCCCATTATAAGCTTGAAATGGTAGGAATGGGGATTTGTGACTAAAAGTTCACAAATCCGATAAAATTATGTGTAGTTTCATACACTGTACAGTATAAATGCAAACATTAAACACTGTACTAGTACAATGTTTAATGTTTGCATTTATTTGCAAACGTTTAGCGCCAAAATCGTGTGTTGGTCGCGTCCACAGATTATGTAGAAAAAGTTTTTCTACATAATCTGTGACTCATGTAAAACAGCATTGTAACCTCCTCGATGTTGTATCGTGTAAAAAAAATAGGACACAGCTGTCATACAAGAGTATCATATTTTAATTTTTTAATCTTGACATTACAGTATAAGAATAGATGAAATAAATTATTGTTTTAAACTTTCTCAAAATTTCATCCTAATTTCAAATTTTAACATTTTTACGACTGAAACTCATATAAAATTAAAGGATTGTTTAAGATGTAAATGAATACCCGTAATTACGTTTTATTATTCATAATGTTTAGAAAGCCTGAAATATTTATAAGTTATAACTGGCTTAAAACCATAGATTTAGCGGTAGCGTGCGGATTCTAAAATTCATATAATTAAGTATAAGTTAAATAAAAAACATTATTACCAGAAATCAGAATACTTGTTGAAATAGACCCATGATTGTTTATAAAGGTAATTACTGCATTAGCTCTTATTTATTTAATTAGGAAAATCAAAGTCATGGTTTAACAAATCATACACGTAGTCGTATACTACAATTAGTGTTAATTTCATGGCTGTTAATACTTCTCTGATACAATTCGAAAGACGCACTAATAGCTTTATTTGTAAGGTAAAGGCTGTAGTCCATAGGAAGCTATATTTACTTACCTATTGTTTCACTGGCAACAAATTCTTGATACTCGCTCAAGGAAGTATTTCCGAGCTCCCGCTCTAGTCACTACGTTAGAGTCTGACTTCTCTTCAGTTGTGTCAAATTGCGGTTTCTTCAGTCTAGACTGAAACCTGAGACTTAGGTTAGGATATAGACGAGTGGGTTCTCCTATATTTATGCTCAAATACCCCAATGCAGTTGCTGCGCTCAATATTATTATCCTTTATAATAGCTCTATGTACAACGCTTCGGTATATGCAATGATCTGCGAAGTCGGACACATTATCATGTCAAATCCTCTACAAAAGTCTCACGTTAGCCTCCGAAATTTAAATTCACCGAAAAGAATAGTAAACTGAGTCTTGATTTAATCGCTAATGAATTTCATTTTCCATAATTTGATTTTCAACTTTTATCTAAACCAATATATGTGTTTTACTTATCGCAAGCTGCAACGAACTATGGTTCAGTGGAACATCAACTTAAGCCATGACGCGCTCTAAAATTTCTTCATAAAACTCAAATTATTCTCGAAACGTTATTTAATTATTCCACGCTATGATTTCGCTCAGTTTTATATATGCTTTATTAAGATACAAGATATATATCTTGATACCCTTAGGTGATGATAGAGTTATTATTTTTTAATGACGATTGTGATATGCTTGTAAAGCATCTGGGTATTGAAATAACATTCATTATGCTTGGCCTACATTGAATGTGGAGTACACGCAATTGCTTTGTGGTCAATGTGTGCTACCCTGCTGTTATATAAATGATAGCCTTGGGCAAACAGAAGCATTTATGTACATATATGGATAAACACTGTAGCGACTATGAAACAACCAACGTTAACGGTGCTACACACTGTCAGTTCGCCAGACGATGACGGCCTGTCGGTTAAGCGTCGAAGGTCGCCTATTGGCTATTCCGAATCGCAGTAGCCAATAGGCGACCTCTCTCGCTTTACCGACAAGCCGTCATCGACAGGCGAACTGATAGTCTGTGGGGCCCTTCAGACGTATAACCGACGTCAATAGAACAAAATGTTTCTAGACTCGTTGCATACCAGAAAGGATTTTTTTAATCCTAGTGACTTAGTTGTAGAGAGATATTAAAAACAATACCCGTCCTGACAGTCGGGTAAAAATTTTAACATTATTATAATGTTTGGGATATTTACCATGTCTTTTATTTATTTTGTGTTTCCGATATTTCGGCGCTGTTGCAAGCGCCATGATCACGGAAGAACACAGAAGAACATAAATGTTCTTCTAATAAAAATATAAATAATATTAAGTTAAATGACCATGACAATTTTAAAAACGATATATTAAAAATTACTATAAAATAGCTATTATTTTAAGCTATTATTGCTCTAACAGCCTTAAAATAATCTATTACTACCATAACTTATCGGTGCTATAAGAAATACGATTTCTTGCGCCTAGCATAAAACCTCAGCCATATCATTAATAGTGTTGTCTTCGCTGGTAAGTTAAGTGTCAAACGCTCATTCGGATAAGGAACATTGTGACTGCAAGGGGAACTTATTCTCATAGACTATCAGAACCTTAACTTTATAAACAGTGGTTTGGTGACGTCAGTTTTCCCAATGGACTAAACTATTGAAATTCTTAACTACGGAAGTAAAATAAGTCTAGCACAACAATTTTCATAATATCAGTTGTATAACCTGGCATTCTCGACTAGCCTCTAGTAAAATGAAATACTAACTGAAAACTATGTAATAGCTAGAAAATAAATTACTATGGAAAATTGACTTGTAACAAAATATGAGCTTATTAGTGATTACAGTTTTGGCTTGGATTTATTTATCATCATTACAAGCAATATATTAATGTCCAACTGCTGGGCACGGGTCTCCTCCAAATATTGTGAAGTGAATTTAGCATACTATACCACGCTGGCTAGACGAGTTGGTATAGTGTTTTGTTTCGAATTATTCTTTTCTCGCAGTGCTCTTGTCTGCATAAGGTAGTCCCTTTTGTTTTCCTTTTGCTTCCTGTTTTCTTTTTGCTTTTCTTCATAATTATACTAAAAGGGCACAGCTAATTCCATAGACGGCGGTAACGCTTATCATCACTTGGGCAATAAAATGCCTATAGTATAAGGTACAGAAAACGCGATATATATGTAGATGGCGTTGCCAAGATAGTGAAAATTGGCCACGCCCCCCCGCAGCCTGCGACAGGACAATGCTATTGTGTTTCTTTGGTCTATTTTATCCGCAATAGGTCACCAGGTCTGACCAAGTACGTTTTGAACTCTCAACCTTTCACGACAATCAACATCATAATTGTTGGAATATTGGACATTAACTAATTTATTTACTATCATTTAATTTCAGAGGGTTAAAAACTATTGACCTCGTAAAATTTAAAGGCGTAGCTTTTGAAATTATGCTTCTAGCAACAATGATTTGTGGTGAAATAACAGTCTGAAGTAGCCGATTAGGTATAATGTTACCTAGTTGTTTTTTTTATTACCGAATGTGAAAGAAATTTTGGTCCATCTTTAAAACCACTTCAATGCTTTTATTCCTTTTATGAAAAAAAAAAACATATTCAAATTCACGCAAAGCCAAAATAAAAAAAATAAAATTGCCAATTATCGTTTGAATCGAGAGCTTATCTGCATTATTATAATCCGACTATATAAACGTTTCCTTTGTTGAAGAACAAATTAAAATCAGATGCTAAGCATGGAAATTTTAATCAAATGCCGATTGGAATAGAGTCAAAAATTACTTGGCGGAATTCACCTTATGTCTTTGCTACACTGAGGATACTATAACCGTATAAGGAAGCAATGCAATGGTATGAATGGAGCCAAGTAAAAGCTTTGAGTAGAAATATTTGGTAACAAGCCGAGGTGAGTGTTGCGTATGCAAGTTTCCGTTACCGCCTTCTCAAGGATATGAACACATACCAATTCTACAAAGCCTATAGCAGAATAATTATATATATTGCAATTAAAACTAATTGACGGCAATAAAAAGTATGTTTAGTATAATTAATTTTACCTAGGTATTTATGTTTATATCGCCTAGCTATGTAGTTATATTTATTTTGAAAATTTGATCTTAATCTTTGCTGCATCATAAAAGTATGCTTAATTTAATCAAATGTTATTTAAAAAAAAATGAGGAGCAGACAGTGATGTTGGAATTCATCAAGTTGCCCGTAAGGTTTCCAATTGTACTTAAAGACTACCACATTAAGTGATAACTGGAAGCAATGGGTGTACCTGCCTTTCATAATTATTTAAGTTTATACCTGATTTCATCTAAATCAGAAATATTCATCTGTTGTGATTTTGAATAGGTACACGTATGCGTATGATAGAAATGTTTATACCTTACGTCAGACTCCGATGAACAGTGTCAAGAAAACATATCGAATTATAGATTTTAAAATTAGCCAGTTATCTGATTAATTAGTCATTTTATAAATTATTTTAAAGTTAAACAAATACAATAAAGAAAATTAAAGCTAATAAATGCCGCAATGTAAATCAGTATTGAATTAATTACCACATAAAACTTCCGAACCGCAACATTCACGACTTGTCCTTTAGACCTTATTTCGAAGAAATGTATAACAAAGGTAAGTATTTAAATCGTTCGAAAATGGCGGCCCGCAACTCCCACTTCACCTTGATTACGTAAGAGCAATACTGACATAAGGAGCCTTTAGTTCTTTTTTCATACCAACCAGTATTAATTATTTAATTCTGGAAATTGTTTGCAATCTTTTTCGATGATTGGTTTTTGTTTAGTTTTTTAAATGAAGAGTTACTTTTACTTGTTGTGTAAGTTCGTTATTGAATAAAAGGAAGATAGGTTCCTATTTATTATTTAAATTTTATTAGCTTCAGTCGTTATTCCGCCAATTAGTCAACCTTTTTTTTACCGATTAGTTAGCTTGTCGGCTCTTTGGTCAAAGTCTATTTTTTTTATAACGCTTTCACGCCTTCACCACTCAACTGAGGAAAGACTATGCTACTTTTTACTAATATGTATATTAGGCTAGCAAAGCGGGTGGAAGCTATGTGTAACTATAAGATCAGATTATCAATACAAATGTGGATGAAAGTTATTTTAATTGGCTGCCTTACTTTCAATTATTTTTTTCTTGAAATTTTGCATTTTAAAACAGTGATTTACAAAAATCGAACATAAAATTTCACGGCGCACGAACACCAATCAAAGAAGCTACAATACTAACGGCAACCCGTCAACCGTCGCTCATATTTCACGTGCTATCAAAAATCTGGCCCAAAATTACCCCAACACAATACACATCGAAATATTTCGTGAATGGACCCATGCATGTTTAGAGAGTCAAAGGCGTTTGTTAATTTGAATACAATAAAAATGCACTAGTTCTTGCCTGTGATGTCGCTTGCCGTATTTTGTATACCTACACTATTTGTTTGTTTCATAAATCATATTCTACAGAGCATTAATTCTGCGTTACAAGTACGCATAAACAATTCGACGATGAAAAACCAAATGTAACAAGCTGAAATCAGTGACTATCATTAAGTTAAATTTGCCATTCGCAAAAGATAACCCTGTTGTTGCACACCATTAGACAGATAATTGATCTGTTACTAGTTACTTATATAAAAACATTATGTATGTTTTACTAAATTCATAATATTTTGTGCCATTTATTAAACCTTACAAACGTTTGAAAGTCTCATTTTACCTTTTGTACGCCAACGTCAGCTATACTCGACAAGAACTAGCATGCCCTATGCACCGATGACGGCTATGGCCGACAGTAAGAGCCTTGCCACACGGTTGTAAACTTGCGTTTCAACAGAGTGACCTTGGTGGAAGTTTGGTTGCCATCCGCGCAGTTTGTATGAAAATCGGTTTACAACAGCCGGCTAGTCGGTTGGAATCCACCAAGATCACCTCTGTTGGAAGGCAAGTTTACAACCATGTGGCACGCGTTTAAACAGGTCCATAAAAATACAAGTTGCCTATAGATATTAAATCATTACGTTTGATTATGTTTTATATTAAAACTTTTTCCTAGCTTGGTGTATAAAGCAGAGAGATACTGGCATGGCGTGGCGTTTAAATTAAATTTAAAAAAAAATTCAAATGTTATTCTCTAGCTTTCATACTACCTCCTTATCAAATTTTTCGCCAATCGGTTGAATAATTTAATCGGAAAGCTAACAGACAAACAGTAACTTCCTCATTTATGTGTATTACATTGTGAAAGAGCGGTAAAACAACAAACTGTGGTAGTTCCGACTAGATAAAATCGGATATATTTCTATTAACACACAATACGGATAACCCGCAAATAAACAGTGTAATGTGTTTTGTCATTCCGTGGGAAATGACTCAATGAACTAGCTGTGTGAACTATGGAAGTTGGCTCAACGTAATGTCAGGATCACGACAGCGTGATGAAATGTAATACAGCTTTATCTCTTAGAGTAATTTTAGAGTGTTGAAGTAACAGATTAATGGCGGAGATAGCCAGAATTTCATTCAACTGGGTCATTTATTTCGCGGTTTTTTTTTGGAATTCATTTTGCTATTATTAGTATATTTTTATTACCTTAATTTACATACTTAATTTAAATTTAGCACTTAACACTCACACACAACAACTGCCGTCTCTTCTTCCATTCAAATCCATTCTAAGGTTGTCTGGAAGAGATCACTGTAAGTGATAAGACCGCCCTTTGTGCCTACTAAATATTAACTTTTAATGTATTTTAGATTTGTAACATTTTTGGTGTGTACAATAAGACTTATTATTATTATTATTATTAATGCGGTAAATAAATAATCTTCGCATGGATATTAGCTGTCAAAGATAGAAAAATCTATCTTAAAATGTTTGTGCTAGTATATCGACAAAGTCTTGTTACTGCTGCGAGCGAGTTGCTCTCTGAGGGCCTATTCAGAATCTTGACATTCTACATAGAAAACCATATCAAAATACTCATCATTTCAACCCATAACCATAACTGGAAGCGGGTCTCCTCAAAAGAATGTGGAGGAAATTTAGCCTCCTATTCCACGCCAGGCGGGTTGGTATAGGGTTTGTTTCGAATTTTCCTTTTTTCGCAGTACTCTTGTCTGCATAAGGTTTACTCCCTTAGTCACCTTTACGACACCCACAGGTTGAGATGGGGTAGTGATATTATGTATTCTTAATCCTGATGGATATGATAATTATATTGATGATATTCGTGTAGTGATCTACACGAATATCATCAAAATAATTATCATATATATATCAATATGTCAAAATATCCTAATTCCCATTATACTTTTTCACACTTTTCTATCTAAAAACTTGCACCTCCAGTTACCGTCAATTACTAATCGTAGTAAAAGAAATACTTTGCTAATTTACATTCTAACACCTCTCAAAGACAACCTTATCAGATATAGAATTATAGACAATATTACTACTTTTTATTAGCTCTAATTGCACCGAAAACCATTCGCAAGTCGAAACCAATCAATTTGTATCTAGATTTAATTTGATTCAAATTGTACATTAGCACCGGCGATTTGTAGTTTTCAGTACTTTATTCCCAATTATATTGGACTAAGAATGAACAGATAGACAATTATTTAGTATGTATATAGTTCCAATTAAAATTCTTCCGAGTTAATAAAGTTATTAATGTAATGGCCTTTGTTAAAAGGTCAATTATGATTAAAGGGATAAATTAATGTTAGGTTGGTAAAACCAATAGTTGGTTATCTTAATCACTCATCGATATACATATTAAATAGTATTACAATAGAATTAAAGAGGACGTGTTATAAGTTTAACGTGTCTTTGGTATCGTACTCGTAGCTCTTAAACGAATAGAATGATTTTTATGAGTTTTTTTGTTTGAAAGATGACATGATCGTGATTGATCTTAGACATGTTTTATTAAAATTGGTGTAGCCGTTTCAAGGTCTAACATTAAACAACGCAGACCAATAATAATTGGTATGCATGATTATTCCATTATAAAACAATAGATAGCTACTAACATGGAGCGACGCGCGGTTGGATTGGTTAAATGAACAATCATGCAAATGCATGATTGATTTTTGATTGCAATGCATGCGGTCCGAGTTTGATTCCGACCGGCAATGTATTTGCTAAATCCACATTGGTACATTTCCAGTTTGTGGAATTTATTTGTACTAGTCCTGTGACGTATCATCTGCTAACAGTGATGGAAAACATTGTAGGGAAACCCACATACCCTATACAAGAAATCCTAAGGGTCTATCTGATCCACCAACCTACCAAGGCCAGCGTGTGTGGATTATGGCCTGAACCCTCTCAGCTCTCTAGATAGAGGAGAGGAGACTCAAGCCCAGCAGTCAAACATTAATGGATTGTGGATGAGGTACTAATAACCACATATTTCAACAATACGCCAATACGATTATCTACTATATTGGGAGTGAGTTATTTTCTAATATGCAGTTACTGTATACCGTTAACTAGACAATAGTTATCATTATTAATTTACGCAAATTGGTTTTCGCAAATTATGTATCTATTTTGCAAATGTTAATAGGTAAATACGGCACTAAAATATACTTAAGTTATTACTCAAACATGTAATCATATTCATTTGTTAACGGAATATGGAATGGGTAGGTTATTATTATTTCTAGTGCTTAAACCATTTATAATTATGGCATGACTTATATTATTGATTATTGACTGGCCTGTTGGTCTAGTGGTTAGTGACCCTGACTACTAAGCTGGAGGTCGTGGGTTCGATCCCCACCCAGGACAAATCTTTGTGTGATGAGCATAAAGGTTTGTTCTGTGTCTGGGTGTAATTTAAGAATAAGAATAAGAATAAGATTTATCTATAATATGTATGTATTTACAAAAAAAAAAATGTATTTAAGTAGTATATCAGTTGTTTAGTACCCATAACACAAGCAAATATAATTGCTTAATTTGGGACTAGATGGCGCTGTGTAAATGTGGTAGAATATTATTATTATTATTATTATTATTATTCCGGTGTGCAAATTGAACTAACACTGATTTATTGTACTCCAAGTAGCGTAAAATTTAAAGCTAAAGTTATGATAAAATATTATGCCCGAATAAAGCTTAAGCAAATTCGTTGTTCAAAAAACCAAGAAAGTACGGTACGGTTACTTATAAGCGATGGTGGCTGAATGGATAAGGGACCGGCGTGCAAATCACTCGGTCCGAGATTGATCCCGACCGGTAGTACCAATGTGGATTCCACTTTGTGGAATTTATATGTACTAGTGAGCTGACTTACCGTCTGCTAACGGTAAAGAAAAACATGGTGAGGAAACCCACATACCCTAGAAGATTCTATGAGTATGTCTGATCCACCAACCCGCACAAGGCCAGCGTGAGTGGATTATAGCCTAAACCCTCTAAGCTCTCTAGTTAGAGGAGAGTAGACCCGAGCCCAGCAGTGGGACTTAATGGGTTGCTGATGAATGAATGATGAATGTATTATACCGTACGTACCGTACACGTTACATGTTATCCGTGTAATGACGGTTTAAGAATAGGTACATAATGTCACTACCCCATTTCTACCCGTGGGTGTCGTAAAAGGTGACTAAAGGAGTAACCTTATGCAGACAAGAGCACTTGCAAGAAAAGGAAAATTCGAAACAAACCCAATACCAACCCGTCTGGCCAGTGTGGTATAGTAGGCTAAATTCCGTTCACAATATTTGGAGGAGATCCGTGCCCAGTAGTGAGACGTTTATGGGTTGAAATGATGACACGTTACTTGACAATATACCTCGAATAACTCTTACACTTCCCCTTCAAATAACGTTTATTTAGTTTAAGTTATATCATTTTTGGACATCAGTTAAGAAAATCTTCAGTGACGAATAAGAATAAGAATATTTTGTTTTGTTTAATAAGACCTCGTTTCTTTCACTTCATTCATTTATAAGTCTGTTAGTTCGTTTATAGTTTCTAATGAAGTAGGTACCTAGCCAGCGAAAGTTGTTAATAAAATAAAAGGAATATTCAATACATTAACACATTCAATTCTAAATTCTCATTATGGTTCGGTGCTCATATGGTGATGTTTTTTCATTTTTTTTTCATACCACGACGATGACTAACTGACGTACAGTCTGATTGAAAGCGGTTACGTTAGCCTACAGCAAAAAAAAAAATATTATTGATTTTATTTTTAAGACCTGTTTCATCACCTTCAAATAAGTGTCTAATAAACTACCTGAGATTTTTTGACAGATTTTATATGAAAAATACGTCAAAAATCTGTCAAGTAACGTTCATATATTATATAGGCTATCTTTCCAGTGGTGAAACAGGCGCCGAGTCTTAAGAACTGAATTTCATGGCTTGGCGCTCTAGACACGGAGACGCCGATTTGACGAGGCAGTCAAACGGTTAAAAATGCTCTCTTCAGCACTTCGTCATATGTGCGCCAGGCATAAAGAATACATGTTACGGATATTTATTGTTTCGTTCAATGTCCCCTAAGGCTGTACAGTGAGTGTTTGCATAATGATAGTTTTTGTGTTACACATACCGAAAATATAATTAATAACGTACTTAATAGGTAGTTGCATATACAGATCATGTGTTTGCGGTCTATAATGACATGTTGAGTCGTTATAAAAGAAGTGCTATTTATTCCAACTAGCCTTAGGCAGTTTAGTAGGTATTTGCTCGGGTTTTTAATAAGAATGAATTCTGATATCGTGACCGTATGATACAATAAGTAATCAACGCCAAATCCTGTTTCTTTATTCAAATTATTTTGTTACGATAACGTTTTTGTGTAACGTTGGTATTTTATATTAAGTAGATTTTAGTTCATAAGTCTATAGGAACCTCTTCCTACTTATGGGACTTTCCTCAGTATGTAAAAAACTACTTTCGTTTAGGTTTCGCATTAAGTAGGAATAAAAGTGTAGGTAATATGTGATCCGTGTAGTGACGGATTAAAAATATAATAATGTCACTACCCCATTTCAACCCGTTGGTGCCGTAACAGGCGACTAAGGGAGAAAGCCTAAACAGACAAGAGTACGGCAAGAAAATTAAAATTTGAAATAAAACCCTATACCAACACGTCTGGCCAGCGTGGTATATTATCTTTGGAGGAGACCTGTGCCCAGCAGTGGGACGTTTCTGGGTTGTAGTGTTGAAAGGTGTATATATTTCTAAATACATACACAATATATTATATTGAAACACACAAAGCCTAAAACGGACATTAGCCGATTATACAAATATAGGACTGCCTCGGTGGCGCAGCGGGAAGTGTATACGACTGCTGTGCAAGAGGTACCGGGTTTGATTCCCGGGTCGGGTAAAAATGGTATTGGGTTTTTCTATCAGGAAATTCCAGTATTTAGATTTTCCCGGAGTTTGGTAAACAAATGTTCCCGGTTGATGACAATAGGCTCGCCCCCTATTTCATGGGACGGTGATTCGCCTCTGCCTACCCCTTCGAGGAAAAAAGCGTGATGCTATGTAAGTATGTACAAATATATGTATTTGTTCTGACCCGGAGATGAAACCTGAGACATCAGAATCCGTATCCGTAAACACTACTATACTACGCCACCGAGGCAATCAATACGTAAGCATAAGTAAGTAATCATACGTAAGCCAATTAGAAAATTATGTTCATATTAATGTTATGACAACAAATAACGATCGACAGTATGTTCCCATGATTATAATAAACTAGAAGTTGCGCGTGGCTTAGCTCCCGTATTTTTGTATTTGCCCACTGCTCCGCTCCTCTTCGTCGTAGCGTGATGTTGTATAGTCTATAACCTTCCTCGATAAATGGGCTATTCAACAAAAAAAGAATTTTTCAATTCGGATCAGTAGATCCTGAGATTAGCGCGTTCAAACAAACAAACAAGCTCTTCAGCTTTATAATATTAGTATAGATAATTGCTTGCTGTAACGACAGCTACTTGTTGTACTCGTACGAACACACATACATAGATCAAATTGATTATGTGATAAGTACCAGTTAGTTCATAAATTGATTGAACAAATGGGCATATTATGCGAGTAGAAAATCAATTGAGCTAAATTACTTACTTGGAAATAATTAAAATTAACAAGAAATCAAATAGAACATTCATGAATACTTTTATTACTTTTTTTTTAATAGGTTAACTGTGTATATTTTTAAGTTATGTGTAATTTTTTTTATTGAATAAATGTTTTTCTTTTAATTTAAATATCAACTTTTTTTAGTACCTAAGTATAGTTTTTGCAGCTTTCTTTTTCACGTTGGTTGCAGGCGGTACAGGATCTCACGCGATGGCGTATATTAGATGAGACATGTCATATATCCAGCAGTGGACGTCGTTGGGCTAGTATTGATAATGACGAGCTTTTTTGCGTGGAAATATTATATACCGTTGAAATAAGCATAGTGGCTCTTTTTTGCCTGATTGAAAGCTTAAAGAAGAACTTAAGTTGCACTGCCAGCTGATATGACACCGAAGTTCCCTGTCATCCCGCAACTCAATGCTCGCCCCCAAGGTGCTTCTTAACGTTTCGCTTGAAGGATTCCATATTGTAGGAAGAAGGAAAGGCAAAAACCTGCAGTGCGTTCCACATTTGGATGTCATGTAACACTAACCTTATTTTTTATCATAATAACTACATAGGACTTAAGTGGCTGACACAAAACATTTGCAGATCTAAAACCCTTGTAATAGGAATTAGAACGCTCATACGCTCAACCCATAAACGTCCCACTGCTTGGCACGCGTCTCTTCCAAAGAATGTGGAGGGAATTTAGCCTACTATACCACGCTGGGCAGACGGTCGCTGGCAGTCAAAAAATGTCATAATTATACCTTATTCAATGTTTAAAAGCTTACAATTCAAATAAATACGACCGCGCCGTTGACCTGCCAAAAGTCAGCAATTTTACAACCTGATATAAACATGATTAACAACAGTTAAATCACATTTTATAATAAAAGTCACTTTACTGAACTAATATCCGGTTGACCTCCAGCCAACCTTGCACTCGCACTTTCTATAGAATGAAACGGAGTTAAATTAGACCTACATAGTATCGCTACTGATTTCTCGATTTTTTTTCAGTCTCCAAATAGCATTAAAAAAATATTATGGTCAGTTGAAATGAATGCTATGATGAAACGAATATTTTTTATTTTAGCCATAAAATTACAATAATAATAAATGAAATGAAATCTCGTTTATTCATCTAGGTTACAAGGTAACACTTATGAAAGTCACAAGATAAGAATAACAGGTTATCCGAAACGTAGTGTCAGCAAATTTTGCTACGACTAGTTCACTGACGGAGTGGAGCTAGGAGAAAAGCTGGCAAGAAACTGTCGCCAATCTTTTAAAAAAATGGATAGTTACAATCTCTTGTAATTTACAATTTGGGTAGCGTGTGCTACATGTTTATTTTTATGCGCCAGAGCATAATAAAAATAAAATAAATAAATTAAATAGACATAGGTAACTATGGCATTTAGTCACAATAAATTATGGAACTTGTAGAATTTCGAAATAGGCACTTGTTAGATTTAATTTTAGTTTTAATCTCAGATAACCTTTGAAATACAATCAAATCATGACCCAAAACAAACAATAAATTAATTTACAATTTTGTCTCAGAGAGTTTTGTCTTTTGTCTTAGAGCAAACTCAATTCGGCGGTAGCTTGATAAAAATAAACTTAAAAACTTATATATAATTTCGGATGACATAGCTCTTTTTATAGCCGTAGGGCGTTAAACTGACTTGATTCCATATCCATTTGTAAATTATTAAGATATTAATCTGCTACTATTGAATAGCTACAAATAGCCAGTGAACGGGCTTATTCAATTTTGTATGACCAATTTATTTCTATTGTATTCTTACAGTATTTTATTGCAACTGTAGATACATTATAATAAGTTTTTCGCTATTGATAGTTCCAAGCTTTCTGTCCCGAAGGCAATAAGTCACGTTTTAGTAATAACTGTGGAACGAAATCAAATGAAAGATTTTAATAAAGAAAGTGTTTCGTTATTCTATTTTGCTTATTCAGTTGCAATTTTCAATAATTGATACTGGAATTTCAATTAGTATTTTAATTACACTTAGTAATGTGCGTCTAACGTGCTCTTTACTAACTGCCGCACTCTGAGATGTCAATTGGCAGTAATCTGTCATTAACACAATTTTTTCATTGAATAATCGTCTTTAAGGTTATAGACATAGTACTCGTATTACATGTTTTTACTAAATAAACTTTAAAGTAACGTCTCTGAGTGCGGCAGTATGTTATATATGTATTTTAATATCACCACCGATTATATTATTTATTTTATGTTTGTAACATGAATAATTTGTTCAATATTTTTATGTTAGTACTAAAAAAAGTGTTATAACCTGTTAAATTAAAGATCAGATAAAATCAGTTTATCTTTCGAGTTTTTAAAAATTTTCAATATTTGCCATAATCTAAAAGTGCATTGAAACATCCAGAAAACTAAATAATATCAAAAACAATATCCAATATTTAACTAACTACGTCGGCTTCTGTAACAAGTCAACTAAATGTAAAGTCAATCGTGTTTGACACGTACTTGACCGATATATTATCTAACTATTTATCTAAAGACGGGTCACACCGTCACACGGCACTAAAACCTTTTATATAATCAAATACTGAGATATTTCGTGCCGACCGCATGTGGAACATTGTTGTATAAAATCTATATCAACGCCATTATGACGTAAATGAGAACAGACTATGACGTATGGAATAAAACCAAGTAGAAAAGGAAGTAAGGCCTTGTTTCACCACCAAAAGTGTCTGATTTATTATCTGAAACACAAGTGATAGATTTTATTAGAAAAATATGCCAACTAAGTTGTGGATAGGCTATCAGACACATCGGTATCTACTAGTGGCGAAACAGAGTCTAAGTATATTATTATAAACTTTGTAAGCTATTATCTGATTCCAGATAATAGATTAAAAGGTTATCAGAAAAAAAATCTAATTAGCTTCATGTGAATAGGTTTTATAGGCCCGTGGCCAGTAGTGGGACGTTTATGGGTTGAGATGATGATGATGAATAGGTTTTGCAATGTACTAAAATATTTGAAAAGCTTGTATATTTATGGATTCATTACCTATGTATTTATGCTTTCCCTCGTGGCTTCGTACCCATGTCGTGTTAGCAGGTTAAATAATATCCAACAATTCTTACACTAAACCTTACAAACTCTTTGGTATTTATAATGTTATAAAGCAATAAAGTTTTCGGCCATAGACCATAGAATGATATTAACCTAACTAAATTTTAGATTATTCTAAAAAAAATTAACACAAGACGGGCTTTTTACTCCCGTGATCTTAGATCTAGTAGCTGCCAATAGACTGCTCCTCCTGGATAAATCTCTATACATAATACTGTCGTAAAAACTTGGTAAGAAAATGGACTAAAAAAGCACTATTAAAACTAGATCAATAGATAGAAATATAGATGCTAGCTAATATAAATAACAAGAATAAAACAAATCTTTAAATTAAACATTATAATATGTCCCAATATCAAACAGATACAGCGATACAATAACTCGAGCAAATGCAGTTTACCTTACAATAAATATCCAGATACAGTTGATAAGAACATTGCGTTAAATGATGCCAACAGGTTTGAAACTGAGATCATATATCAAAGCGCCAGTGCTGTCTGCGATCAGCGCGTTAGTTAAACCAAATAGCGATTTATATTTATTTATATCACTGAGTTAGGAAACTTCGAAAGTTGGATATTACCCGAAATGGATTATAAAATATCATACAGGCAAATTTGGGTTGTGTCTAAATTTAGATTAAAGTATGTTTGTTGGCGCTAGAGAAGCAAAACTCAAAACAAAACCCTGTACCAACCCGCCTGGCCAGCGCGGCGTGGTAACAGTAAGCTAACTCTTACCTATATAAGTGAGGCCTATCAATGTCCAGCAGCGGACATAACATCATTGGTAGGAGCAAACACTAAAAGAAAATGCGATATTAAAACTAAACTATAGTTTAGAAAAAAAATTGTTTTTAAATAGTTTAGAGTTTTTAGAGAGTTACATAAACATTTACTTACATAAACTTAATTATTTTATTTCACTTATGCAAAAATAACGGAAACGATAATAAAAAAATCAGATTGCTAATTTCCACTATGCGCTCTTCCAACCTTGATACCAAATGAAGTACAAGGTTTAAAAAATAAAAAGTTGTTTGTCTATAAACGTTTTTTTGTGGGTTTTTGGGGTTATGCAATTATTCAATAAACTAGTAAAAATTCAACCGATGTCAAGTATGCAAAGCTTTTGTAGTAAATATAATATGTAGAATACATACATATAGATCACGCCTCATTCCCAACAGAGTGGTAGGCAGAGACCATTTCCTTTCACTTGCTACGATTGTGACACACATCTTTGGCTTCTTCAACATTCATCAGTCTTTTCATGCATTCTCGCCGGTTGAGGGTACTTCTGATCTGTCCCTTCTTTAGAATATCACCTATTTGGTCAATATGTAGAACTAGGTACCTATCTAATAAAATAATAAAAAAATCGGCCTTTAAGATAGTCTCGTAAAAACCGCAGATACCATATTTATTTGCCCGAAGTTTCGATCGTAATGCACCAATTGTTGTCATTGGCAGCTGACTGATCGAGTCACCTCGTAATAATTAAGTGTACTAGTCCTATTGCTGTATGAAATATTTACAGTTTCCTCATTAAGATTCCTTATTTCCTTTCATGCATATTATACATATTGTGCGTGCGTTAAGTTATGAGTATGCAAATTAAGTATTGAACAAGCTTATTAAGGTAGTAAGTTATGCATTACTGTTTGTTGATTTATAACATGTTATTCTTTTGAAACTGTGAATCTGAAAATGCTGGCATAGCAAAGAAAGACCTACAAAAAGAAACAAAATCATGGCAAAAAACACGTTCCAGCTTTCTGTGAATGAAAATGAAACACGTTTTTATTCAAATCGTCGTCATCATCATCATCATAACCAATGACGTCCACTGCTGAACCTATGTTCAGCAGTGGACGTCGTTCCTCACCTAATTTACGCCACTGCGAACGGTCCTGTGCCGCCTGCAACCAACGGCCGCCCGCCACTCTGACCAGGTCGTCAGTCCATATGGTGGGGGGCCGTCCCACGCAGCCGTCACTTGAGAACCTTCTTCCCCCATTGGTCATCAGAATAGACGATCTCCCTCAGTTAGTTCTTGTTACAATCTTATCTAATTTCAAGTATTTTTGGCGACGTATAAGACTTCTGCACTCATGTTTAAATTAACATCATCATTTCAACTCATAAACGTCCCACTGCTGGGCACGGGTTTTTTCCAAAAAATGTGGATGGAATTTAGCCTAATATACCATGCTAGCTAGACGGGTTGCTATAGGGTTTATTTCGAATTTTCCTAAAAAAACATAATCCACTTTTATCCACGGCTAATAACAGTATAGTTAGTAGTAAAATAATGATTACCTAACTGATGCATGTTAGTAACTTCGTGTTGCACCAATTTGGTGAATTCAGTCACTATTACAGACTAGAAGAAATTTATCACTACCGCCATAGTTATTTAAATCACATACAATTACGTTGACTGTACTGTATTGAGTAATAATGTGAGTTGCATTTTCGTTATAACTAGAGTAATATCGGGGTGTAAGAGATTAGTTCCGTCAACAGTGGTGGGGTACCAAATGTTTCAAAATTCTATGAGACAGCGGCGTTACCAAAATTTTTATATGGATTTTTGTTTTCTTTTGTATTTTTAGACTATGATGGTGGCAAATAAACTAACGGCCCGCTAATGGTAAGTGGTTACTGTAGACCAGTGAGTTCCACGGAACCTACGGGTACCATAGAAAACTCACTAGGATACCGGCAAATTATTTTATACCACAATAATTATTAAAGGTTTGTGTTCTTACTTAAATTACAGTGTCTTAGATTTGTAATCATTTTAATACGGTTCTATAAAGACTGGCCTGTTGGTCTAGTGGTTAGTGACCCTTACTGCTAAGCCGGAGGTCGTGTGTTCGATCTCCACCCAGGACAAATATTTGTGTGATGAGCATAAAGGTTTATTCTGTGTCTGGGTGTCATTTATCTATAATATGTATGTATTTACAAAAAAAAATGTATTTAAGTAGTATATCAGTTGTTTAGTACCCATAACACAAGCAAATATTATTGCTTACTTTGGGACTAGATGGCGCTGTGAGAATGTGGTAGAATATTATTATATTATATTATATTATAAAATAAATGGTATTTGGTGGGTGTTGTGGTATCTTAAAATTTGCGAACCCCTGCTGTAGCACTTGGCTGGTTTTTTTTAATCATTAGAGCCCTTTCGAGTATAGTTAAGTAACATGTAAATACTAGTATAGGTGACTAAAAGAGCACCTAGACTTCGGAGTCTAGATGCACTTTTAGTTACAGCTATAGATTGCACAAATATAATAGTTCTTTAACCATATAACTCGGTTTGAAATAACATGACAAACTAAACAATCATTTTATATTAGGTCACTGGTTAGACTAAGTATCAAAAATGTCATCAGAATCAGCAAATTTGAACATGAAGCATATCGTTACTTGGAACTACATAGGTAGTTATTTTTCTTACGAAAGTCTACCCCACATAACATACTGAAACATACTACTTAAAAGCAAATCGAACTACACCTATCGTAGTCTATTATCGGTGAAATGTTACCCAACAAACATAATTAACCACGACTACAAAAACAATAAAAAAATCGATGTTTTTTACACCATTCAGCGTATAACCGTACTTACTATATACCGAGTCGATGGACCATATAATGATTCGATTACGGCTGTAACTACATACGAATTGAGCATTGTAATCGGGTAGTAGAACCAACTCCAGCGCGGCCAATAAATCGATACTTGAACTTTTGATATGACCGCAAGGTAATTTATAATAATGCCTAGAACTAGGCTATTTATGTCTAATGAATTTGAATTATACTGTAACCCTTTCAGCGCAAGTGTAGCTACTATTTGCGTTGAATCGAACTCGAAGACAATTTATCAGATGTTTACAAAAGTATGGTGTTATAAGGTCTCATTTTGATTACGTTACCAATTCATTTATTAATATTTATATCTTAGGATATTTTTTTACGCTAAATTAATTTCAAATGCGGCAATTCTGCGCTCTCATTGGTTGTCTTATTCAACGGATTAAATTAGTTTAGTTTTTATAGTTCCAAGTTTCAACGGTCAGGGTCACAAGGTTAAATCGGAACCAACCTGAATAAAATGTACGCAATGTTATGAAACGATTTGTTAATAACAAATAACAAAAGATAGGCTTCACAAAACAGAAAAAATCAATTACCACCAGTCGGGATCTTATTGCAATAAAGCACATTTCTACAGAATGTAATTATTCACAGAATTCTGGAAAATCCTTCACCTATATTACCGAAATCAGATTTCATAGGCGTGTCTAAAAGGGGATTGTAGTTCATTGTATTATAAAACATTACGGCGAGTTCTATATCTCAAATTTCGTCAAATATCTTTGAGCGGTCGCATATTTTCGTGTCGCCAACGCAAGGCGCACCAAGGCCGCTATAATATAAGCGGAATCAACTAAAAAAACTGTAGCAATCATTACGTAAACTGACGAGAAAGTTGGGTGTGAGGTTGGGAAGTGAATAATCCACACACTTGGTCGCCCCATTACCCGTCCGAGTGGAATGACCGCGTGAAACAATACATCGGATAACCAACTATTATAAAATTATAATTGTATGCTCAGATCAAATGATAGACAGAATACAAAAGTATGAATGGTTTGGATCGCAACAGGTATCTAGTGTCAAAGATTAAAGGTGCACTTAAGTGGTTAAAGCTTAAATAGGGAAAGCATGGCTTTGAGAAAAATAACAAAATAAATGGAATAAAAATGTAGGTATTAAAAGCAAAAATTTAATGATGATGATATCAACTGCCTCGGTGGCGCAGCGGGAAGTGTTTACGACTGCTGTGCAGGAGGTCCGATTTTCGATTTTTTTTCGATTCGATTCCCGAATCGAACCCGGAAACCCGGTCGGGTGAAAATGATATTGGGCTTTTCTATCATGAAATTCCAGTATTGATATTTTCTCGAAGATTGCTAAACAAATATTCGCGGTAGATGACAATAGGCTCGCCCCCTATTTCATGGGATAAAACATAACTGACGATATGTGTGAAACACTTCTACCTACCCTTTTTGGGAAAAAGGCGTGATGCTATATTATGTTATGTTTATAATATTATCTATATCTTTAGCTCTCGCTATTTTGACATTCGATTGGTGATTTTGATATCGTTGTCAAAAGTTTTAAAAATAAATAACAACGACCATATTTAAATTAACAGCTCTAATGAAATCGAATTTCAAAATAGTAAGCCGTACGAATTTAATATCCACAAACCGTTGTTCTGAGTCTCTTTGACTTTTTTGTCACTTTGTATCTATTAATCATAATTTCGTCAATTTTCCCGCAACACAGGCCTTATGTTACCTTTTGCGGCCTAGATAGCAACAGGGCTTGCCGCGGGTACTTCGTGTTTCATTGCCTAAACAACATTAAGCTAACAGAAGCGACATGTTTGGTTTGAAGCAATTTCTCACAGTTTCTACCTACCCCAATGGGCAAAAAGCAATATATTATATTTTATATTTATTAAATTGTTGAATAATATTTACAAAATTGGAGTACTTGCAGAAAGGATTACATCATATTTTAGTCAACAGCGCATTAAAAACATTCCTAATTGTCAGTCATATAATAATTTACAATAAGTGACGCATATAGGTATCAACCTTTCATCACTGTGCAGACATACAAATACTGACTTTAATTTTTAATTAATTTAAGTTATACCTACAATTAAATTAAAGACGAAAACTATTATACAATAAATTAACTGAAAACTACGTCAGAATGATTATGACGCGTTTCTATACGCGTAATAATGGTCATCGATTTGTCTATACATATTATAATCGCGTCAATGAATACATAATTACATTATATAAACAATATCTACGATAAATTTCGAAATCGTCAGCTTGAAACACAAATTCGCCCCGCGATGTTAGTAACGGATTAATATAATAGAATTAGTCTATGTGTTAGTCAGGGTGTCAGCTAACTCCATAATTTTTTTTTATCAAAATTAGTCCATCTATTTGAATTTGCAAGAGTAGCAAACATACAAATTCATCTATTATCGCTACAAAGCAACCAAGATAATTGCTTAGAATCTTAGAGGATCAAAGTTCAAAAATGAATCACAGCTTTAAGTATAGTGCTGATAAATAGAATGTGTTAAGATGATTCACATAATATGAGACACACAAAATAAATTATAGCTGATTTCGCTCCCAGGTTTCGTAATATGCATCATCAACTATAAATAATATAATTTTATATGAAAAATGACATTAAAATCGTTTCAATATACTTACTTAGAAATTAAAGGCACTTACAATATAGGAATATTGAGCAAGCAGTTAGTGCATAATCCAAAAAGTTTTTACGGCGATGATTTGATACAAAATATCACGAATCATTTATGGAAATTAGAACATGACCAAATTGAACGGTGCATTTAGCTTTTAGAACTTATGTAGTATTACTAAGGAACTTACAAAAAGGAAATTTAACAACGTAATTGAGGGCAGTAATAAATGTAAGTTTTGCAACCTCCACAGATCGGTCTAGACGTGTGTTGCCCGTGTAATAAAAATACATTTTATTACTCGAATATTTGATTAGATACCCTTTCAATTTTTTTGTGTTACACTAATATCAATAAACACAAAGTATTGCAGAGTTATGTGTGACCTGTTACTAGACTTGGCTTGCCGCTCAGAGTCTGGCTTCTAGAACGAATGTACAGAAAAATATCGTAATAGGATTCTACTAAAGTCAGACGAGATGAGAGGTATGGACTTGCATCGAACAGTGTAGTTTACAAAAATCGTGTATTTAAATTTAAATAAATTTAAATCTATAGATACTTATAGGTTTTATAGAGCTAAAGAGTTAAGAATTTTAAAATAAATGCAAATAATGTTCACAGAGCGATGGTGGCTGAATGGAAAATTGACCGGCGAGTTCGATTCTGAGCAACAGTACCAAATTGGATTTCACTCACTTTGTGGAATTTATATGTACTAGTCATGTGACTTACCATCTGCTAACGGTGAAGGAAAACATCGTGAGGAAACTCACATACCGTAGAAGAAATTCTAAGGGTATGGCTGATCCATCAACCCGCATTAGGCCAGCGTGTGTGGATTATGAAGCCATAATCTAAAAACCCTCTCAACTCTCTAGATAGAGGAGAAGAGACCCGACCTCAGCAGCAGGGGAATGTTCACATATTGGATAGTAAAAATCTGGACATCAGAAAAAGTGGCCTAATTCTTTTGTTACTTCTTTTCATGGCTTACTCTGTCAGCGAATCGGGCAAAAAATGCCGATATTGTTCTTGTGGGTTACCTGTTACATTCTTAACCCAAGACTTTCATAAGAGTTACTTTATAACCTAGATGAATAATGAGATTAATTTAATTTCAATATGCGTCATTGTGCTCTATTTTCATCATTCAGCCTGACGCATTCAGTTTCGCAAATTATCACTCCACCTAACAAGAAAGCATAAATTAACATTGCACAGTCAAATATACGGTCATAAGAATTTTGTTAAACGATTTAACAGCCAATAAACATATGAAGGTCTTTTTATAGGTCTTATCTCGCATCTAAACATAGCAATATATGTATGGTTTGACACAACGAGGACTTATTTCGAAATTTTATGTATCTGTAAATAGCTTAATATTTCAGTTTGTTAAGAGACCTTGTTACAGATGCACTATATATTGTATACCTTAATAATGTTGTAAAATCACTAGGAAGTGTATTTATTAGTTGAAAACAATAAAAATAACATATTACTTATCATATACAGTGTATGAATCAAAATGAAAATATGTTTTTACCCGACTGCCAAAAAGGAAGGTAATGTTTTTCGCGCGTATGTATGTATGTATGTCTGTTCCATTGTGATCTTCTGTAGCCTAAACGGCTTGGCTGATTTTATAGTGTGAGGTGTCATTCAATTTGTATTTTCCCCCGAGTGTCATAGGCTATGTAACGTCAACAAAAAACCAATATGGCGCACGTCATAAACTGTCAAAACAGATGTTTTTTTTAATACTATCGCAATATGTGTATCAGATGAAAGCTAATTAATAGCCTGATTCATTCATTATATATGCACTGACTATCGCCCGCGGCTGCACTTGTCTTTTGTAACCTAAATAGCTTGACCGATTTTGAAGTGCAAGGTGTTGTTATATTCGTATTCATCACCGAATCTCTATATTATTATTTTTCAAATTCATTGCTTTAAATTGACTGTCGAAGGCTACTTTAACGCAGTCAGGTTTTTTGTTTTTTTAAATTAATTCTTGTATTACGTTATAGTGGAGAAAAGAACAATTATATGATCGTGTATAGGAATAATTGAAGGACTATGGTTTAAAATATAACGCGAACGACCCTGTAAGCAAAAACAAAGTTTTATATTTCTCCGTAAATTCATCATCATTATCATAACAGTCATTAATACAGTTGTACCATTTCGTTGAAATTAATAGCTGGTACAAATAGACACATTAGAGCTACATTACACAGATTACGAATATTTACTCAGTTTATGATGAATGTTAAACTATTGCAGCAAATAAAAAAATTAGCCAACCTTAACCTTTATATTCAAGTAATGTGTTCAAACTTTGTTTTCGGTCTAGACTCAATTTATCAAAGAGTTTCGTTATTTCATCTGTAATTAAACGTTTTCAAGATATGAATTGTGGCACTTCCTAATTTTTGTTTCTACGAATACGAACTAAGAATGCAGATGAGCTAATGGCTAATGAAATGGCAGGTTCATACCGAGGCCCAATTCTCTTCCATATGTATATTATTTTCCTTTAGCTCCCTAATTCCCGTTTCTATTATATTTTCCTTTTCCGTTTTATTTCCCTTTTTTTCGGTAGGCGGCAGCTTGGATAAGTTTTCTTCGCAACCAATGTTAAAAGAATACAGCCATGTCCATGAACGGCGGTACCACTTCCCATCAGTTGGGTAGACCTCGTCTGCCACAAAGATCTGTAAAAAAACTTTAATAATGTAGTAGCTACATTTTATAGGTTGTATATTTGTCCGCACATATTTAATTTTCTATGCCTACTTAGGGCTGATAGCAAGAATTTCATAACAGACTCAATATAGTCCTTTTCCGGCCCAGGGATCAAATCTCTTCCAAAACAGTCGTGAACAATCCCGCTAGGCCTCCAAGGCAGTACGTAACAATATTTCGATAAAAGCACTATGGAGCTACAAATATGATATACACAAATTTATGGTGATTTATGATTTCATTTTTTATTTTTTTTTATGATTTGCAAAAGTAAACACAAAATATATAATATATAGTATTCATGATAATTAAGTAATAACAATAAATATTATTGAAACTCTTAAATAACATAAAATCCACATGCATCATAATGTTAAATTAGTATTTCAGTGCAACGCTTTTATGATTAATTATTATTGTAAACGTATGCACATTAAGTGTTGAAGCACACACATTATTATCAAATGCAATTACATGGCAAGCAACTGTCAACAAGATTAATGTAATACTTTTGCTCATAAAATTATTTATTACACAGAAGAAATAGTAAGGATACGTAATTGAATGCTTTCCATTTTAACCCACGACGCAAAAGAGAGGTGTATAATAGCCGTTCTACACGGTTATAAACTTGCGTTCCAACAGAGTGACCTTGGTGGGAGCTAGGTTGCCATTCGCGTAGTTTGAGAATGAAATTTGGTTACAACAGCCGGCTACACGGTTGGAATCCACCTCTGTGGAAGGCAAGTTTATAACCATGTAGCACGGCTTTAAGTTTGACGTATTTGTGTGTCTGTATATATGTGTGTCTGTCAGTGGCATCAATTATTTTGATTTAATAATATTAGTGCAGTTGTTTCATAGTCATCAGCTCTTGTTACTTAATATTTTAAGTTTTTGCTTGTATTGAGGCTATTTCTAAATTATCTATTTTGTGCTTGTGGTTCTACTCTTTTCAGATATTTATCCTCAGTGATCACATCTTTATCCTACTGAGAACTTTTCCCTAGCCATGGTGCATTCACAAAACTGAAACACAACATTTAATTTATGATATTTCATTATAATAATGCTCAGTATGCGAAGCAACAGTGATGAGTAAGTAGTGCATTTTATAAAAAGTGTAGCAATTGCAGACTCAGATTTTTCTGTGCAGTGTATATGTTGCTAACTGTACATTCTGCGACGTAACCCTTTTAAAATAGATTGTTGAGGGTTTTGATAATGAGCATAACAATTTAAAAATCAAATTTAAAACATATTTTTTTTTAGTTTATATGCATAAAAATACTTTATCCATATTCAGAGAACCCTCAAATTAATTCAATGACAATGCATTTCCTTTAACAAAATTCTAATTATACGACTCAACCTTCAAAGAAACGGAACTAAAAAAACGCAAAATACAGCAATATTTTTGCCTTCAATTTGAATACAAACTTAATCTATACTAATATTATAAAGTAAAAGAGTTTGTTTGTTTGAACCTTAGGATCTCAGGAACTACTGATCCGATTTGAAAAATTATTTTGGTATCATATAGCCCATATATCGAGGAAGGTTATAAGCTATATAACATCACGCTACGGCCAATAGGAGCTGAGCAGTGGCCAAACAAAAGCGACGGGAGCGAAGCCCCGCGCGTTCTAGTAAATAGGATATGAGTCTGTGACACAATTATTGAGCTTGTTTCGTGCACTTAAAGATTTATCTGGTGAGGTGATTGTAAGATATTAACATAAACGCGAGCGACCTTCTCTGTATCACAGTACATTATGTAACAAGCCTTTATTATAAACGTTCATATTGTATTTATATAAGTCTGTTATATAATTTTATATTAAAGACGTGTCCACCCAAAAGTATGGTGAGATTTTTATCTCAATGCTAAATAGGTATGTCAGATACGAGTTTTAGAAAAACTATTTTTTAATGCCTCGTTGGGTTACTGACGACGTAGTTATGCGTCATGTTCAACAATTCTGGTATTGACCACTATATAGGAAACAATTTGTCTTGTGTTTTCACTTACCTATGTTCTGGAAGTCAGTGCTGCGGTTTAAAAAAAGTACAAACTGAATTTGGAACTGTTCTTAACTTTATTTGGATAATCCTGATGCAGTATGAATGATAGTTTAATTGTCAGCGACTAGATATGGAAGTCAAAAGCACTTAAGTCAATTTTAAGTCCTTATTGTCGTCGCTTGATGGACCTATAGCTTTGACATTAGTTTTAAGGTACAGACGACTATTAAATTTGAGTTAAGCCTCCTTGATTTAAGTACTTATCCCAGCTGGTATACGGTATATAAACACGGCGGCTGTATTATTGCAACTTTAGACCAAAAATGTACTTAAGTCTTTTTGGCTGCCGTGTCTAGTACACCTACACGGTCACATAAATTCTACTTTATTTACGCTGTAGACAATTGAACAACATTAATTAATCACCACCTACAAAACTAAACAGGATAGTAACAACGCAGCGTGCGTTTCATACATAAAACGTTAACATTCCAAAACCTTGACTGTTAATAATAACTTTATTATAAACTAAATGAACTAAACAAAAAACTAAATCACTTGTGAATATGGTTGAAACGTTTAACAAAAAAATGTCGCAAATCAAAACATTGATTGATTAATATAATTAAATAACATAATAGACCTTTTTTGTATCTAGTTATTTGTAAATTTGTATCTTGATAATTAAATAAATTTAAAAAAAAAGTAATATCTAATACACTATGATCACTCGTTTACATGATGACCGCTTTGAATATTCAAAATAATAGGTAATAAGTAGTGCACTAAAATAAAAATAAAAACGCCTTTTAATTCTTGTGAAACAACAGCATGTTTTGTCAAAATATATACCTTTTAAAACCGTCCACACGTTAATATCTAATGTTAATACTCATTTTCACTTTCATACTCGTAGTAACATGCTCTCACAATAGGCCAATGATATTGCCAACAAATGATCAAATTGTTATGAGCGACTCACCATCACACAGATAAACCTTTCATGGTATTCGTTGTGTGGCAAATATCGTTGTGATCGGTATCATCGATTCAACCCATATACGTCCCACAGCTGGGCACGAATCACCTCCAAAGATTGTGAAGGGAATTTAGCCTACTATACCACGCTGGCCAGACGGGTTATTATAGGGTTTGTTTCAAATTTTCCTTTTCTTGTAGTGCTTTTGTCTGCTTACGGTTGCTCCCTTAGTCGCCTTATTAGCCATTATGTATTCTTAATCCGTCACTACACGGATCAATTGTAATTGGTAAAGGTATAAGACTTTTTAATAGATATTGCATTAAGTCCAACTAAAAACAAACTCCAACTAAAAAAAATGAGACAGCATTTACTCATGCACATAGCAAGAAATCATTTTAAAACAATGTGTATGACTTAAAATTATTCCAAAACAATGGGAGGATTGTTCAAACTGACACTATATTACACAATTTTCGTATAATTATAACTCTGAGATGTCCCACGAATTCTAAACTTTCAAGATAGAAATAATACTCTACAACTTTCTTAGTAAAAGTGTTATTAAATGTGGGGCTATAAAACTAGCTATAATTCATCATTTATTAAAATAATTACAATAGTTCAATTCAGCGGGTCTAGAAAACATAAAAATATGATTTATCTTCATCATCATGAGCAACCCATTAATGTCCCACTGCTGGACTCGGGTCTCCTCATCTCTATCTAACGAGCTGAGAAGGTTTAGGACATAATCCACAAACGCTGGCCTAATGCGAGTTGGTGGATCAGCCACTCTATAACTTTCTTAGAAAAAGTTAGCCCTTAGATCTTCTTCCAAGGTATATGAGTTTCTTCACGATGTTTTCAGTATGCAGCTGGTCACTTATCCATTCAGCCATATTTATCTTATTCTATCTAAATATGGTTTAATCGATTTAACCAACTTACACCAGGGTCCAATGGGTACGCAGCCGTCTGATCAATGAGCTTATTGTGTCCGTTATGTAACAAATTTTCCTTATATTGACAATATATTTTACATAGAAAAATAAAAAATAGTAAAAATATTCGTCATCGCTTGGTTAGGAGCCCTTAACCATAAGTTATTAGCCACGGCTTTGTGTATACATTTAGCCAAAACTCATACACATCATTAATTTCTTCATTGTTTCAATGTCACTTACCTACGCCTAGTAATGAGGCTTTTTAAACAAATATTTTTTGAGAGTCCTCTTTGTGTTGGCAGTGTGAGGTTAAGATTTATTATCAAAATTTTTTAAAGCCAAGTATTTAATTTAGGTCATCAGTGTGGTCGGCAAAATATTTTTCAGATCAAGATTCAGAGCAGTTCTGCTACGTTCAAAAGGATAAAAATATTTTTAGGCACTCTAAAGCCAATTTCCTTACAAGTATAAAACAAAGTCGCTTCTCGCTGTATGTATAAATATATAAATAAATTATATTAAATTTCTAAAGTACGCAACAAATTTTCATGTGGTTTCCACTAATAGATAGAATGATTTATGAGAAAGCTTTAAGTATATAATTTTATAACCTATATACCACGCAAGTATTGTCATATCAATTAGACCAAATTTTTAATTGTTAGTTTATAGGTTGAGTTCCTTGGCGTCCAAACCATTTTTATGCCTACCTAAATTATTATTATTATTTAGTATACATTGGAAGTACTATTTTATAGTATCTACTTGCAACTTCATTCGCATGATATGTCAAAAAAATGTATCACTCGAACATAAAAACCGCTGTTATTATTTTTAAAACGCAATTTGAAATAAAGTTGAATACTTTCTTTGAAAACGTGAATCGTGAACATGTTCCAGTTTTTTCTTTAAAAATGTTATCTTGCTTGACATTCTCGCAATTGTTCCATAAACAAATTTTGATACCATTCAAATTTAAATCTCCCCTAAATATAATCTGTGCGAAAATGAATAGCACTAGAAACTCATGACACAAGATAGTTTTTTAATTATACAGTAATAAACGTATGAGAACAACTCCGTACAATATCAAACAAACGTAGTATATATAAAGATAAATATAAAGATTAATACTAGCAATTCACAAACACTATTAACGAATACATTGCTGCTTACAAAACTATATGTAGCAAAAGACATGATGTTTTACAAGCAATGTAATACCACCAACTCGTTTCCTTTCAGATTATTGTGAGAAAAATCTCACATAACAATAAACCTTTGTTTAATAAAAAGTTCACAATTAGTTCGTTATTTAAACATGCAGATTTATAGATAACGAACTTTTTACAAGTGAAATGTATTAATACATTACACGCAAAAAACATTTGTAATTTTATGTGAGATTTTTTAGTAAAAAGAAATTGTGTAACTTACATTATTATAGAAACTTGCTATCTAAGTGGTATTCGTTTTATTATAAGCTTCTATTTCGTTTTTCTAACACGATCTAAATGTCATGTTTATTTATTTTATTTATACTTACACACAAAGAAGAAAAAACATACAAATAGTCTTAAAATCTACACAAGTATGTACAAAGGCGAGCTTAACTCATATTTGAGTTCTCTAACAGCAAACCTTAGAGTGGTCATGTTTCTTGTTTTCTGGCTGTAGAGTTATAAATCGCATGCTTAATGGAAAATTCACTCATTAGTAGATAGCTCAGAATTAAGTTACGTACAGTGACATGCTTCTGTTAGCACCATCTACCATCGTATACCTACGAGTACCATACGTTTAAAATAGAAGCATAGTGTTCATTTTATCCGTCAACAAGTAGGATGAGTCCTCAAAGCAAGACCTCTTTTTGCGAATCCCCAAAAATGGCTTGTTTTTAGTTAAGTCAGTATTCCATTATACATGCGAAATGTTGACTTGAAAATATTGTTTATTACTACAGAAACTTCTTTATACTGTTTTTTTTTTCAGTTCTAAATCTAGTAACATCTTTGGGATGCCGTTAAAAAAGTATAAACGACCCTAGTAAACACTTCTTGGAGAACTCTTAGAGAGCAGTGATCGTCTTTTCCCAATGGTTAAACTTACAAGAGTGTCACTTACCATCTGCTGACTGTGAAGGAAAACATCGTGAGGAAACTCACATACCCTAGAAGTAATTCTACGTGTATGTCTGATCCACCAACCCGCATTAGGCCAGCGTGGACTATGGCCTTAACAAACTTTCAACTCTCTAGATAGAGGAGAGGAGAACCGAGCCCAGCAGTGGGACATTAATGGGTTGCTGATGATGAAACTTACAAGTCCAGCTGATTCGTCACTTAATATAAGTTAAACATTTTAACTACATATTTTATTTTTTTATGTAAAGGCCATTTTAATGAACATTGATTTCATTTTGAAAACACTGAATTCATATCTGCAACCAATTCTCAAAACCTGTTTACTTATTTCAAAAATATATAACCTACATACAAATATTTTTGAAAGAAGTAAAAATCCAGTTTTCATTGCCATCAACAAGGAAATGTAAAAGTTATTTACACATTTCTTTACGTAATCAACCTTCAAACATCTGAGGTGATCGATCTTATAATACTTGAATGTCTTAATTTTATGCCCCAATGCTTTATTACGTGTGCAATTGTGTATACTACAATCTCAATAAAATTCTGTAGTAATATTAAACTTTAAAAATATATCCATTTTGTTATGTAAGATTTTATCATAGTTCTAGCGGTCTCCGCCTTTCCCTAAGGTGGGCAGCCAGGCAAGACACTCAGGCCCAAGTAGACAATCTTGATAGGGAAGGGCGTGGGGGGCGTAAAAGAAAATAAACGAAGGATCACTGTAACTTTACTGTATATATTTGATTGATGAAAATAAAATAGAAAAGAACTGTTACATGTGCACAGCACTATGATATAATAATAATAATGAATTTAGAAATAATAAATAAGATTTTGAATTACATTAAAAGTAAATCAAGAAAAAGTAATTGAACGGGGTTGAAAAGGTAGTAAAAAGATCGTACAGGATGCAACCTGCACGAGTGCAATCGTTACATAGTTTTGTCTACAGCTGTATAAAAAATATTGTAGAAAGTAATTTAATTAACCCGGCAGGAGGCGCTACCGGGTAAAAAATACCACAGACATAAGAAAATACGTCATAACTTTTTACTCGCTTACATAAACTTACTGTCTTTCTCAGTAGCTTCCTAGTATTAGACATGGAACTCGGTCCCCGGGCACTTTTTAGCTGGTGGTTCGCGTTTGGATGTAACGGACATGTAAAGTGAGTATGGGCATTTTTTACCCAGTAGCGACTGTTTCAGTACTAAATATTTTATAACAAAATTATTTTTTTCGGGTCAATATAATGGATCGTAATTATTGAAATCACCTCACCATTAAAGCAATTCGGTAAAATGAGGACAGCGAAGAAGAAAAAGCTTCAGAAACAGAAAATGAAGAAAATTATAGTGAACACGAAAGTGACTACGAAGAAGATGGAGAGACCGTATTGTTGCCGATGTACAGAATGTGCCTGGATTCGATAGAGAAGATATAAGATGACGTAAAAGATACAGTTCATACTTGGTGGTGCCCATAGAGAGCAAAGTGATCAACCACGTCCATATGGATCAAGGGCCAACATATAAGTTCTTCTCGATATTCGGTATGTCCATGAGAAACAACAGAAAAACCAAAACTGCCAGTTATGCTTTAAAAAGATATGTCGTGAGCATACTGCTCCTATATGTGATACATATTATCAAAAAAATAAGTCTACGTAAAACGTATGATAAATAAAAGTACGTTGACTACAAAGTTCCTAATAAATAAGTATCAAATATCAAGTTTCGATCAATGAGAGATTACGTAAGAAATTAACAAGAAATTTTGATTGTTTTTATATTTTTATGTTGACTATACTATAAAATTTTGTAATTAATCGCAATTTACTACTAAATAAGAGTACAAAACCAAATTTTTTGCAAATTTATTAAGTGTAAGAAAAAAATACCCATTTTTTCTGTCTAAAATTGATTTACATATTTTTGAATCTAAATAAATATAAACCTAAATATTTACCTTATTTTTATTTCATTTACATTACTAAAATTCTGTATTTCATATTATTTTTAAAATTATGCTTACCTAGACAACAATAATCTAATATACTTAATGTGGTATTTTTTACCCGGTAGCGACAGTTTGTGTTTTAAAAAACGGCGCGCCTCCGGCCGGGTTAAATATGTCAGTGGTATAAACAATAAAACAAATTGAGACAAACTTCAAATATAAAAGAATTTCAACTTAATTAATGAATATAATATTGCTTAAATTAGAGCAGCACAACGCAACACCTGAATGTTTTTACATCTTTAGTTTCACAAAATTGCATTTAAAGTGGTTTTCTTTAAAAAAAAAAATAGTTATGTATGCTCAATGCCCAATTTACGTGGTTACTTTTACCAAGAATCTTATTATATCTTTATAATAAGATTATAAAATAAAATTAAAATACTTTTATCTCTTGCATTAACTCCTATTGTAAAATATTGCACTTTTTTCTGAATATTTCGACGATAATGATATTTATCTTTAAAACCGTAACAAGGCCACAAATAAAAAAATTAATTTAATTAAGTCGTTAAAATCGTAATATACTCCAATTAGACTTTAATTATTACTTAACCTTCACCTGTCGATTTTGTCATAAACCTAAATATAATTCCGCATTTCCTTTCATATCTCATGCAATTTGATGAACTGGGTTATAATTTGACCTTATGAGAACGTACCTACATTTATAAAATAATAATGTCTTTAAAAAAAGTTTAAGTAATTCACTTCAATATTATTCTGCATTCCATATTTTCACAAGAATGTAAATATCAGGTTAGATAAAATAAGTTCAAGTTAGTTTATCAGCTACAATGTTAATTGTTAATATTAAACGAAGAAGTCATTTACGTCAAATTGCTTTGTTTATTATCGAGCTATTAATTTTTAACATTACCAACATATTGAAAATTTGATTTTTTTTTCAAATTCCTAACCTAACCCTCGGCCGGATTAGGATTTCGGGTTAGGTTCGGAATAAACGGAAAACTGGTTGAAAACTTGACCATATTGTCTATTTTTCTAAAAATAAATGCGAATCGTTCAAAAACTCGTTAGAAATCAGTTGTGAGAACTTAAATGCAGTTTATCCTTTAACCAGACATGAGAAAAGAAGGAAGAAGATAACAATCAATGACTTAATCAATTTTTATTAACTACATAATACCTTTCATTGACATAACCACCAACACATTACAGAAGCTAATTATTTAGCGTTACATGACTGCAGTAACAAGTAAAATGAAGTCCTAGTAAATACTGTTACGTGAATGTTTAGTGGCTTATCTTTTCTATGTAATGACTCCGATGGCTTCCAGTTACGATAGCATCTAAGTACCTAGTAATATAACAAGCAATGGGTGGTCTTAAAACACTTGTTTGCAGGAAAATATATAAACAAGCTGTTGCCCAGGGCTTCGTTTTCGTCGTTCTTTGTTGCCTTCCTCGACAAATGGGGTATCCAACACTAAGAAAACAATTTCAATTCTGTTAAGTATGTCCTGCGATTAGCACGTCAATCAAACAAACGAATAAGCTTTTTAGCTTTTTATAATTAAGTATATATAGGTATTATACAGCAGTTTTCTTCAATAAATGGGCTATCCAACATTAAAAGAAATTCGGTAATTCGGGAACCAGTAGTGCCTGAGATCAGCACGTTCACTCAAACAAACTCTTCAGCTTGAAAATATTAGTATAGATATATAGAATTAACAATGGCAGACTGCTTCGGTGGCCCAGCAGGTGTGTGTACGACAGCTCCCCAAGCGGTATTTTCGAAGGTTGTTTGTTTGAGTTGGGTATAAGTGTGTTGAGTTTTACTATCACTAAATTTTCATTAACAGCGGGGAATTTGGAAATGTATCCAATTGATGGTAATTCGCTTTCCTATATGGGACTAAAGTGCTGGCGAAAGTTTGGTAGGATGCACCTCTGCCTACCCCTTCCAGTAAAAAGGCAAGATGATAGTTAGGTTCTAAATAGCGGCGATAATGTAAATGCACTGTTGTAGATTCCTCACTATTCTTATACTTTTAACACATTTTGATATAAGTTCTTAATAAATTTAATCTTTATTGGAATTAGTAATCATTGTTTGGACTTCTACTGCTTTAGACTTTATGCGGTGGTTTTGGTGGTGTAGTACAATATAATATTAGGTACAATTTTTTTTTAATGTGTGTAGTGTATTGGTTTTTATTTAAAATATCATTTAACTATCAAGTTGTAGAATGAACTCCCTAACGGGTTTTACCCAAGAGATTATAGTATATAGGGTTCTTCAAAAAAGAAGTGAATAGGTTTCTTAAGTGTCGGCAACGCGCTCTTGTTGCTCTAGTGTTGCAGGCGCCCATAGGTATAGGCCCATACTATCAGGTGGGCCGTAGTTAGTTTGCCACCGTCGCGTCGTGGTATCAAAAACAAATCCGATTGTTTCCTATACAGTTCATTGAATACAATGCAGTTATGTGCAGTATACTTCTAACTCAAGGCTGGACCTTGTACCACAACACTGCTAACGGAATGTGCAGCTATAGAAGCCCAGTAGATAATTATATTTTTAGTTGATGGAGGAGCAAGGTCACAGTTAAGTAGTCCAACATAATAGCATAGATCAATAACAATTTTGCAGCCCTACCATTATAAAATAACCTCCAGCCTCATTTAACATTGTAACAAAAATTTATATCTGTCCCGATTTTACGAGCTGTTATAAATCACGAATTTGTACTAAGGAAGTAATTTTATGGACACGGTAATATGCTTAACAAGTTGCAATTAATTTGAACAATTTTCTATTGTAGTTACAAGTATATAGACATAGTTATGTAGTGCAGTTACAGAGGTGGCACACGGCGTTGCGGGCGCGCTGCGTTTACGCTACGCAGTGATTTAAACGGACTAAGTGCCACACGAGCACTGCTTTGTAGTTTAGTCAATATCCTTTGGTATTAAAACGTCATGGCTGGATTTTTGTATTATCTGCAGCGTGGCAGTTAAAGTTCTAACGTAGGTAATAGATAAAATACTGCAAAGCGCAAGGCAACACGCGCTCTACCGTTTGTTTCCCGACCTCCAAGTTACGCACGTGTTGCGTCAACACATGGCACCGGTAACTCCTAAAAACCTCTTTCTATTTTGAGGATAACACTGATTTCCCATCGGAGACATGTCTCCCCTAATTCTTCCTCGGGGAAGACAAGGAGAAACTCCTTGTGGTCGTAGCTCTCCTGAGAGGGGAGAGCCAAAGACAGTTAAATTCTGGCTTATAGTTCAGATTTTTATGAAAACGACTGAGCGACAACGCTGCGTCGTCGCAGCGCGTCGGCAACGCCATTCTGGCGTTTTGTTACTTTAGATACTTCGATAAGTGCTGCAGTCACGCGACCAAAGTAAGCGATTTGTATAAAGGTTATTTATTTGATTGTTTTAATAACAATTATAAGTGTTCTGAAGGGCAGGTCAATGTCATGCATAGTATATATTTATTGCTCTGTCAAACGCCATTACTAAATCATATTTTATTGTAGATTGCTTAGTTGTTTCGTGTACAACTATATTAAGTATATTAACGTGGAAGTGTCTCGTATGTAAATTATTACATACGAGACACTTCCACCTACATATTTTGTTATAAATTTTTAGCAGTCTCCGCCTTCCCTTCAGGCGGGCCGCTAGACAAAAGAGTCAGGAGTAGGTATGAAGCAAGAGAACTCTTAGACTGGGGAAGGGCGTGGAGGCCCGTAAATCATAATTAACGTAGTAAAATATTAAAACTGTATATTATATTTGATTAGGTATGACCACAGAACAGAGATAGGTTTTTGGAATGACAATACGTGAGTGCAGCACTAAGAATTAGAATAAAATCGACCGCGGGCCTTCAGGCGATCTGTCGAAGACTCGATAATTACCTATGAATTTAGAAATGGTTGAAAAAAGTAGGTAGTAGAAGAGTTGGAATCATGAAAGATGTAACCTGCATGAGTGCAACCGTTACAAACTAACTTACAACCGCGACTTCGCCCGCATGGTACGTCTGTATGTGCTATTCCAGACCTTAATCTACCTTTGAGCCAAAGAAACTGCCTCGGTGGTGCAGCAGGAAGTGTATACGACTGCTGTGCAAGATGCTGTGCGATTCCCGGCTCGGGTGAAAATGGTATTGGGCTTTTCTAACATGAAATTCCAGTATTGAGATTTTCCCGGGGTTTGGTAAACAAGTGTTCCCGGTTGATGACAATAGGCTCGCCCCCTATTTCATGGGACCAAACATAGCTGGCGAAATGTGGGTGTGAAACACCTCTGACTACCCCTTCGGGGAAAAAGGCGTGATGCTATGTTATGTTATGTTGAGCCAAATTTCATACAAATCCTTTTACCCGTTCCATCATCATGACAACCCTTAAGTAGTGTCCCACAGCTGGGCATGGGTCTCCTCCAAACATTTTGGAAGGAATTTAGCCTACTATACCGCGCGGGTTGGTACTCGCTTCTACTTGGGCTCGCACCCACTAAAACCCCAAGGTGTTCCTCTCGTCGCGCTCTGCTGTGGTCACGGGAGCGCAGGAACATTCGTCCGCGACGAATGTATGTTCGTAACCTAACCCGAATTGCGATACTTATACATAGATAGGCTATCCCTACACAGACATTTTTAGTTATAATGTTAAAATTGCAATACAAAATCTATCTAAACGAAATCAAACTATTTTTTCTATAGTACTAACCATACAAGTCTGAAAATACACGTACAAAATGTACACGATATTTACAAATGTCAAAGTCTGACCCTTATTATTGACCCTTGAATAAAATTATAGGCTAAACCCTAAGGGCCAGGCAATGTTAATGTGTTTTAAATAACTAATTGACCTATACTTACAGACTATATTTGGCCTAATTTTGGCATTGTTCTCATAGTGGTATTAGAATTAATGTGCCGTTTGAAATGTATTGCTACTAGATAAATGGTTGGAAACAGTGTGTAAATATCGTATTTCTAGTAACTACAGATCGAAAACTTTGAATATATCTACTAGTTATACAAATTTATAATATGTCAGAAGTGAATTTACTAAATTTATTGCAAGAAGTTTATACATACTTTTTTAAATAATTTCTTAAACAGCACCGCCCCCTGGACAAGTGGCTAATCACTGATGCTATTCGAAATTTTTATGTCATTTCAATACATTTAAACACATCTCTGACAAAAACTATCGACATATCACGTGATCAATGTAGGTACTAATTTGACATGTCAATAGAATAGATAGATCGAATCGATTGCTACTTATCTAGAGGGCCACATAATATACTCATATGACTGGCCTGTTGCTCTAGTGGTTAGTGACCCTGACTGCTAAGCCGGAGGTCGTGGGTTCGATCCCCACCCAGGACAAATCTTCGAGTGATGAGCATAGAGGTTTGTTCTGTGTTTGGGTGTAATTTATCTATAATAAGTATCAATTTACAAAGAAAAAATATTTAAGTAGTATATCAGTGGTTTAGTACCCATAACACAAGCAAATATAAGTGCTTACTTTGGGACTAGATGGCGCTGTGTGAATGTAGTAGAATATTATTATTATTATTATATTCTTTGTCAAAATACTAAAAACGAGTTGCAACTTTATTATGTAAATGAAATATAAATAAAAAAAACATTTGTAAAAGCTGCAGGAAGATTGCCAGATTGTAAGCCTTCTTATTTTAATGACATAATAAAATTAAGTGATCATATTGACTGAAAAGTCAAACATCCATTTCATTTTCTATGGAAGATTTGGTACCGACTATACGCGTTATACCGCATTTCATAAAAAAAAATACATTTCATTTTAACAACGTTGTGTTTTTCTGTTAAATTATACTAACAAGGTATACGGAACATAATTCAAGACAACAATGAAAAAGTAAAAGACATAAATCAAATGTAACAAGCCTAGACCGTAATAAAATCTCAACAATTTTACGTCTGTCTGAAGTTTTTAGTATTATGTCTAGTTTCATTATGGTTGAAAGCTTCCTCACATTAAGCTAATTATTTGTTACGCAATCCTTTGTCTAAAACTTCCAAGAAATGTAAGCTGTATAATTAATATACACTTAATTTCCTGTATTAAATTACTGAAAATAAAAAGCACCATTCTTTGTAATTATATTGCTTGACTTTTAGAAGTCACAGCTCAAAAAAGTGTTAGATTATAATCTACTTCTAACAAAATTTGATTGCAGCACATTGCACTATGTCATTTGTCGAATCTTTTTTCAGGGAACCTACAAGAAGCACAGAGGCTCGGAGAATATTCATATCTACGTTCTCCTTGTCTGCATTTGAAGATGGCTGCCTAGGGTATATAATATTTTATTTATATTACAATAAGACATAAATAAACCAATTATATGAATTAAAGATTTATAACTTTTAATTTTATCTGTTTTTATTAACTCAATAAAACTCACACGTGATGTTGAAGCTGCTAATCCAACTCATTTTGTTTAAACTGTGGTAGACCTTGCCGCCGTTAAAACTTTGGACCATTAAAGAAACAATGTAGGCTTGACAAGCCGTAATTTCATCGCATGGCCTGACGTCATAACTCAATCGTGATCGGTTTAATCAATTGTTAACTCCAAATTGATCACATAGATCATAGTCGGCAGCTTTTGTGTGACTACAAGCGACTAGAGAGAAGGTATTCAATAAAACTGTTCTAAAAATGAAACGTTTAGATAACCATCAATTGGCTAATAATTTATGCTAGTGCTAAGTTTTAGCTCAGATTATTGGATGATTTATGTCTATTATAAAAAGGGCTATGATGTATAGGGTATCATTTATGTTAGTGAATATTGATTTTGACTTAATATTAAAAATAAAAAAAACCTTTTAGTGCCATTATCTTATATAGCCAACAAATCGGCAAATAAAAATATACTTTTCTCACTACAATTTAAGGAGGCATTTATATTTTCTGGATATCGCAATTTTATCAAACGCTGACAGTGACACCGACCTCAACGTCACCTAACCTTTGCTATACTCCATTGCTTTACGTCACGAAACTATTCCAACTATGCGACCTTATCAAAATTATACACATTAAGTGTTCTGTCATACAAAACATGACATACCTACTACATATTAATATAATGCATAATAAAATGAGGGCAATATAACATACTGGCAAAAACATTTATTGGCATATCAGAAACTATTAGCGAGTTTTTTTTTTGAAGTAACTGGCCCCGAACACTGCAGACTTTTTATCAGTGGATAGTTTAGTCTGACTCTTATTTAGTATGGAAATGTACGCAATTGTATGCGTCTTATAATACTAGATATATTACCGGATTCGTATCTTTGTGGATCAGACATACACTTAGAATTTCTTCTAGGGTATGTAGGTTCCCTCACGATGTGTCCATTCACCGTTAGCAGATGGTAAGTCACTTGATACGTATTGATACTTATGATACTTACATATTGATACTTTATGGAATTTATACGTACTAGACGTATAAATTCCATAAAGTGAAATCCAAATTGGTACTGCCGCCGGTTGGAATCGAACTCGGACCGCATGATTTGCATGCCGGTCACTTATCCATACGGCAACCTTAACCGCTTAAGTAAGGGACCTTATGCAGACAAGAGCACTGTAAGAAAAGAAACATTCGAAACAAACCCTATACCAATCCGTCTGGCCAGCGTGGTATAGTAGGCTAAATTACCTCCACATTCTTTGGAGGAGACCCTTGCCCAGCAGTAGTACGTTTATGGGTTGAAATGATGATGATGATGATCTTGGCTCGTTTAATCTGTTTTTTATTTTGAATTCAGCCATATTAAATCAAAACAATGATTCTATAAGGAAAATAGTTAGTTGAGTACCAATAATTTACAATTTAATACACTCCAACTCATAATAATTCTGGTGATTAAATTTTAAATGGAATAGAAGCTGCTGAACAAATTAATATAAACATGCACCAACAAAAGCGTTATTTTATTAGTGCTTTTGTTCTTTGTGTGTTTATATTCAGTATGACTAACACGAAAAATATTAACACTAAATATTTGTCTCAAATAGACAACAATGTCTGACCACTTTGGAATGTCTGTTAGCAAATAGGCATTTTAACTTACAATGAATGACATGATACCGCCAACTTTTGTTCCAACCTATTGTTTAAGTATCACACGAGGGGATACCAATATTGTATGGCTATTGAGTTAATAACCTTACCGAATGAAGTGCACGATATTGCGACGTAAGTCGGTGAACGTTTCTGAACGTTAATGTTTATAGGATAGGAAACATAAAATTTTAATATTGAATGCTTACAATTTTGATTTTATTTTTAGATATATCCTTGGCCATGTATTAAATTATTATAAGAGATAGGTATCTTGCAAAATACTTATTATTTATCTTAGAAATCTGATTCGAATGTAAGACATAAAATATACACTAGTAATCAAAATGCTTAATTTGATTTCATTTTCTACCCATAAACGTCCCACTGCTGGGCATGCGTCTCCTCAAATACTTTAGAAATATTACTTCACACAACAAAAATTAATACATTACAGTATATATAATATATATTTGAAAATATTTACCATAGCAATTTGTCTTCACTGTAATGATGCTCCTAAGAAACAAAGAAAGATTGGGTTTTCACACTGAGTATCCCTAATCCAATTTCCTTTATCGCATAGGCTTACACTTGGATCTCGGAGACTGAACTGATACACTACTAAATCAAAATACAGAACTCCCGACCTTTTTCCAAAAATATTATTTGGAAGTTAGAACTAGAAGCCTCAAGTCCAAGTCAAGTCCTCAGTTCAACAAGGTTTCTGGCAATGCTTTATATTATTCGTAGATTATTAATTTTGGATCTTAAATAAATAAAAATTTAATAAAGAAAACGTAATCACAGACAGGTAATAAAAAGCCTCTAAAAAAAGGTGCGTCCGCGCAACGTCCGCAACCCTTAAATCTTGTTTATTTTAATAAAGGAATAAGACAGGCTTAACGGAACTGCAGTATAAGTATACTATTATACAATGAAATCGTACTCAAGATCCGTGGTCAGCTATCTACCGCGAGATCAAAAAGAATCTTACCTTGAAAACGTAATGGTGACCTGCTGTGTTCACATCGATACCGGTTAACGACAGTCGACATGTTACATGTCTAGCTTACGCTACAAGAGTCACGTATGTCTAGAAAATTGTGAAATATTAGTTTCTCGAGCTTAATAGAATTGAAGCTTTACCTGAATGGCAGTGATTTTTTTGACAAAATACCGACAGCTTCTAAAGTTTTTGTTAATGCATGACAGCCTTCAAGCAATTTTGGCCGAATATATATTGTAATACCAATGTGGATTGCACTTTGTGGATTTTTTTTTGTGCTTACGTGCTAACTTCAAGTGACTTACTTCTGCTAACGATGAAGGAATACGTCTTTAGGAAACTCACATGCCTTAGAAGAAACTTTCAAGTGTATGTCTGACCCACCAACCCGCACTAGGTCAGCGTGTGTGGAGTATTGCTTAAAAACCTCTTAGCTCTCTAGATAAAAAGGCTAATGAATAATGAAAAAATTTACATAAGCGTCGTAAATATACTTCTTTGTATCAACAATTTAATCCGAATTTTGAAAAGTTAATGTCAAAGAGAGGAGAGGAGACCCGAGCCCAGCAGTGGGACTTAATGGGTTGATGATGATGAATGACAAATATCGCACTGTTACGTAATAAAACTTTCTGATGCAATACACACACCGTGCCATTAACGAATAAAGCCATTAAATTCAAAGACCAAAATGATAGCAACCTTGCAACCTAATCTAAACATATTGTACCACAATATTAATGAACTACCAACCACGCATGAGTGCATGACTATCAATGTATGACATTAATTACTGTTTTAACAATCATATAACATACCAGCCACCTGTAATAACACCAACACTAATGCATCACCCATAACCTTCGAATAACAATCGAAATGTTTCCTTTTAATGGCTTACGAACATTAACTATTAATAATTAATCGGTGGTCGATTGCACGCCCACTTATAACAACAGTATAGCCGTCTGAATCACACTACATAACCATGAAAGACCACATATATAATAAAATAACGTACCTACCCAATGGAAAAAATACCTTAGGCTCTTGAAGTCTGGGATCAAAATCTGACTTCTACTTCTATGTTTAGGTGCCTTTCCACTACTGGAAGTTAGCCAAGCCAAGACTTTTACTGCGTTCAGCGCAACAACTTCTTTAATTTTGAGTCTGTGTATACCTTGTATTTTCCCGTCATTAACAGAACTATATATTTTTAAGGGGATATACCCAGGACAAGTCTAAAAAAATATTGTTATCGATAAATAGATATTACGTCAATCATAACGAATAAATACATGCGAAACTGTTGACCTAACCAATAATTATTGTAGTATTTTTTATGACGATTATATTGCTTATCTATCCAGGTACTGACATAACAGCTAATACCTATATAATTATACTACTCGATACCTATACTGAATCATGTTTGTACACTTTGTAAGTATTCGCCCCGTAAATCGACAATGTAATATAGAGCGTAACGTATTTACATTGAGTAATGTTATTGGCAGCTAGAGAAGAAAATTTGCACTGGACTGAGATAACCTGACTTATTTTTCCTTTTATAAGATGTGCGACCCCAGCAATTAGCTGTTAAAAAAGTATTTTCAAATACATTATTTATATTTGGCAACATGAATTGAGTCAAAAGAACACTTGGAATCCAACGATTCCGAACACAATAAGAAGGAAAACGCCAAAACCTACGCTTATTAGATGCTAACCCCACCAATGACCATGGTGTGTAGGTTCTAAGTCAACAGTAAACGTGAAAATAATACTAACTAAATAACTCTAACGACTATCCTATCCTATAGATATCCACCACACCAGCAACCCATTAAGTCCCACAGCTGGGCTCGGGTCTCCTCGCCTCTAACTAGAGAGCTGAGAGGGTTTAGGCCATAATCCACTCACGCTGGCCTAGTGCGGGTTGGTGGATTAGACATACTCATAGAATTTCTTCTACGGTATGTGGGGTTTTCTAACGATGTTTTCCTTCACCGTTAGCAGATGGTAAGTCACTTGACTAGGACATATAAATTCAACAAAGTGGAATCCACATTGGTACTGCCGGTCGGGATCGAACTCGAACCACGTGATTTGCACGCCGGTCCCTTATCCATTCAGCCACCATCGCTTTATAGATATCTTAGTATCATCTGGAAATGAGCCTGCTTAATAAAGTTAAGCTCGCCCCCTTTAACTAGCGAAATATGTGTGTGATACCTATAGCTTTTGGAATAGACGCTATATTTGTTTCAAAAAAGTTTTTAGACGCCAATAACTCATTGAACTTCCAACCACATGACGTCATAGATTACAGTTGCGTACTTTAACCTCCAATACGTTTTTATTGTATCTATTAGTCTTATATAAACAGGAGATGGCTGTCAAGTTGATTACACTTCTTAATACTTAGCACTTAAAATAATCACCGAAATCTATCGTAATTGTTACCAATCATTCGGAGTACTTTACAAAATAAATGTAAAATTGAGTGATCTCCTATCCTATTGTTAAAAACATTTATGCGTAGTAATGTCCGTTATGTATATAACATTGATGGGTACTTCACTGTTTGACACCACGAGTTATTACGCTGTTTCAAACCTTGGTGTAAATCGACGAAGACAAACAAGACATTCGTCGATTGACACCATGGACCCAAACAGCCAATTCAAAAAACGTCCTTGTGCGATTGACGCGCCAATAACTCGTGGTGTCAAACGTCGAACTACCCATATCAACTAGGTATTTCTTCAAAATTAAACAATATGGTCGGAAAGAAGATCTTTTTCTGTGCCTACCGAAACCGGGCGCTACTTTAGAACATAAAACTGGAAATGTAGGTTTGCATTCAGAGCTCATTGGGCAGGTAAGAGGTTTTAAAGGGTATCACTGCGTATGCTCTTTGTATTGCATGCGTCCTTAAGCTACGGTAATAATAATAATAATAATATTCTACCACATTCACACAGCGCCATCTAGTCCCAAAGTAAGCAATTATATTTGCTTGTGTTATGGGTACTAAACAACTGATATACTACTTAAATACATTTTTTTTTTGTAAATACATACATATTATAGATAAATTACACCCAGACACAGAACAAACCTTTATGCTCATCACACAAAGATTTGTCCTGGGTGGGGATCGAACCCACGACCTCCGGTTTAGCAGTCAGGGTCACTAACCACTAGACCAACAGGCCAGTCAAAACGGTAACCGCTTCCCATCAGGATATCCTAGCAGTCCAGCTAAGGATGAATGATAACAGACACTGTCAACCATTAACAGTGACAATGATCGAGATAAAACAAAAGCGAAGAAGGTTGTACGTTACTTAGTTACAAATTCAACTTCATCCTTATCTCTTTAGACTAGTCCGTTTGTATCACTAGCATGTTTTTAGTATATACTGGAGACAGTGGAGAAATAGAAAACAAGCAAATATAATTAAAAAATCAAATAATCCGACTGCAAAAAATCAATAGATAAGCAATGCACTAATAAGACCGAAAAATTGTTGTAATGATTATTCCGGATTATATTTAAATACATAACATATGTGAATATATTTGTAATCTCCATTTGATTCCCTTTATTTTGATACCCTATTCTATAGGTTTGGTTAAAAAAAAAATTTACTACTTAAAACGATACCTTAATTGTCCAAATCTATCCATAAATTCCCTTCCTGGCAGTCAGGTAAAAAGAAAGAGGTAAACAGAATGTTACTTATACCTGTTGTATATTAACTGAATATTAAAATGTATAAGTATATATGTTAGTCAAGACTGTAAAAGCAATGTACCTAGGGATTACGGTCCAAAAATGGCAAAACATCCTGCTTAATTAATATTCATCGGACGAATTACGACACCATCAATTGAGAAGCCCTTCTACTTTCATATCTTGTGTTTTGGTATTTTGCAACAATTGGTTTTCGAACATTGGAGCTGAAATTCGAGCAGTTTTATTTTAAGTGGTCTGGTGTCGTAAAAGCCGAGACGTTTACTTTTGTTAATTGTGATACAGTTACACGTTAAGAGTTAAAAAACGTTTGTATATTGGAATACGGATGCGTATTTGATGGAAGGCACAGCGTAGATCGGGACCGCACTAGATGGGCCAACGACCTGGTCGAGGTTGCGCGTGGTGTTTGGTTGCAGGCAGCACAAAGTCGCTTGCTGTGGCGTAAATTAGGTGAGGCCTATGTCCAACAGTGGACTTCCATGAGCTATTATGATGATGATTCGATGGAAAAGAAGCAAACACATATTAATCTCGCCTTTTTCTCCAAAAGAGGGGTAGGTAGAGGCCATTTCTTTCCACATACTACAAACCTGACATACATAATAATATTTTGGTCCTTCAACGTTTATCAATATTTTTAAACGACTTCAAAAAAGGAGGAGGTTATATGTTCGACTGTATGTATTTTTTTTTTTTTTTATGTATGTTCAACGATTACTCGGAGATGCCTGAACCGATTTAAAAAATTCTTTTTTTGTTTGAAAGGGTATACTTCCGAATTGGTCCCCTATTCATCACGTCAAGTTCTGATGATGGAATCTCAGGGAAATCGAAGGCAACCCTCAAATTTTATAGGCACATGTTACGTTTTTCATATATTTTTTAAAGTTATTCAAGTATTTACGTCTGATAGTCAACATCTCATGTTGATGAGCTGGTGATGGAAGGTATAACTCCTTAACTGTTAGGAGTTGGAGGATAATTCTTTCGACATTATAGGTTCTTATAAACCAATAGTTGTATTCTTGTAGGTTATTTAGGTGAGCTGATACTGGAAGGTATAACTCCTTAACTATTAGGAGTTGGAGGATAATTCTTTCAATATTATAGGTACTTATAAACCTATAGTTGTATTCTTGTAGGTTATTCAGGTGAGCTGTCAGTGGAAGGTATAACTCCTTGACTCTTAGGAGTTGGAGGATAATTCTTTCGACATTATAGGTACTTATAAACCTATAGTTGTATTCTTGTAGGTTATTCAGGTGAGCTGTCACTGGAAGGTATAACTCCTTAACTTTTAGGAGTTGGAGGATAATTCTTTCAACATTATAGGTACTTATAAACCTATAGTTGTATTCTTGTAGGTTATTTAGGTGAGCTGTCACTGGAAGGGAAACTTCTTAATGTTTAGGAGTAATAAGATGATTTCTTTAAATATCACATTCATGTATAAACCTTAAGTTGTGTTATTTCAAGTGTCTGAGGTGAGAGCTCTTGATGGAAGATAAAGTTGTATAATTCAAAGGAATTCTTAGATGATATTTTAAGTTTTCGATATAATATCTAACCTGCATTGTATACCTATACTTGTTACCTGTCGCATTTTATAGGAAAAAAGAAAGACATAAAAAGCTGAGAGTTTTGAGATTCCTCTATTCTACAATCAGGTTGTGTTGTTAAAATATTTAAATAGACGTTCCCTTCTATCGAAGATTCTTTATTTCGGTTTTCCGTCTTAGTTTGCCAGCCAGTATTATTAAATCTGCTAGATAAAAAGTACACTAAAAATGGAAAAATAAACTATTTTTAACAAAAAAATATTAAAACGACTTCAAATCAGTACTAAAAAGCGAAAAATAAACTGAATTAGATATTTAATTCCAAGCTAAAAAATACCTACCTACCTGTTTAAAGTATAATACTAATCTGTTTGAAGTCGGTGCCAGCCTAATGAGGTTGTATCACTCAGTTTGAGCCGTCCACTAGGTACACGCAAGTGCGAGGTGGTGTGAAGTAGCGAGCGGTAACAGATGTACGTACTAAGTAGTACGTAGCTTAACAAACTCTTTAGGCTTGGCACCGACTTCAAACAGATTAGTAATAGAGTATTATACTTTAAACAGGTAGGTAGGTATTTTTTAGCTTGGAATTAAATATCTAATTCAGTTTATTTTTCGCTTTTTAGTACTGATTTGAAGTCGTTTTAATATTTTTTTGTTAAAAATAGTTTATCATACAGACAGTTGACCTGTTGGTCTAGTTAAGTGGTTAGTGACGCTAACTGCTAAGCCGGAGGTCGTGGATTCGATCTCCACCCAGGACAAATCTTGGTGTGATGAGCATAAAGGTTTGTTCTGTGTCTGGGTGTAATTTATCTATAATATGTATGTATTTACAAAAAAAAAATGTATTTAAGTAGTATTTCAGTTGTTTAGTACCCATAACACAAGCAAATATAATTGCTTACTTTGGGACTAGATGGCGTTGTGTGAATGTGGTAGAATATTATTATTATATTATTATTATTATTATACATGTTCGCTGGCTTAGGGCACTCCTCCTCGGGATCAATCACCTCAAGGGAAGCCAGTTGTGTGTCAACAACTGGCTGGGCTAAGTTGGGGGTCAGTTAGATGTACCTAACCCTAAAGGATAGTGGTGAAAGTCTCACCGAAGATATGGGGCCGCCTGACGGACTCTGGCTCCGTTCATGTCGACCTCCAGCGGGTCAAAGTCGGAGATCACTCTCCTTTGGTCCAGTGCTCTCGATGCCTAGGATACGGGCACACCCGCAGGTTCTGCGAAGCGACGGAGGAGGTGTGCAGTCACTGTGGGGGACCTCACCGAAGGGAAAAGTGCGAAGAGAGGCCTTCGGGGGGGTCACCCACGTGCTGCAACTGCAGGCGGGCAAAATTGGAGGACCAGGCACACAACGCCTTCGACACGGATTGCCCAATAAGGAAGAAGTGGGACTCCTTAGCGAGGTCGGTAGTGGCCTATTGCTAAGGTGGTCTCACTTCATAAAGCAGCAAATTCCGGCAAAGAAGAGGGTGTTGCTGTGCGTGGTCCCCCCCAAATTATTAAAGAGGGTATATTCTGCTCAGGCTGCACATTTAAGCTCGACTTCGTCCCGCAGCGCGACACGCGCACAGGACCACTTCTCTTGGACCATATTGTAGGCAATATAAGCCAGAGAAGTGTCGTCAAGCAGGAAGCATCGCGCTGCGGTCGACCAGCACATGTCGGCCTGGGCAGAATATCCCCTCGTATGAAATTAGATAAGCCCTGTCGTCTGTCCGCCTGTCCTCTCACTGTCTTAAATAAGGCTAGGAACTGTAATTCCAGATTTGCCAAGTCCAATTCTGCACCGATGTGCAGCGGGAGATCCATTTAGGCAAAAATGATGTTTGTACATTGGTATTTCACCCTGCACATCGGTGCAGAGTTCGGTCAATATAAATAAAGAAGAGAGAAAAGTGAAGGAAAATAAAGAAATATATATAAAATGCATATACTAAATAGATTTTTAAAATTGGCAAACCCCCTAAAATAAATATATAAATTTAAATAAATAAAAACCCCAAAAAAGGTCTTGGATCATGTCTGAGGATCCCTACGTGGAGGACACAGAATGTGTACTCCCATTAAAAAAAAAAAAAAAAAAAAAAAAACCCTAAAGGATGGTAAAGCCATTGAGAACCTGTTCTCTTCTTAGAATGTCATGTGTCAGTCATGGAACGTTCTTCGTTTCCCCTTTTAATTTTATAGTTCACATTCGCCCTATACCTATAAGTTCTAATTTTATTTTTAAACACTAATGAAATAAAATCCTTACAATACGACGCAATTGTTAATACATTTTTTTAAATTAATATTGCGTGTAGCAGATTTAAATTTCATAAGACGTTCATTTGTTGACTTTCAAACATCATCATCATCATCTCAGCCTATTGCAGTCCACTGCTGGACATAGGCCTCTCCCAACGCGCGCCATAACACTCGATCCTCCGCCTTCCTCATCCAGTCAGTCCTTTCAAACATAATAACATGTTTTTAATTGTAAGAAAAGTAGTTCAACGTAGTTTTTAGCGTTCCGTACCTCAAAAGGAAAAAACAAAACCTCTAGAGGCCTTTATACCTATATATCACTGCGTTGTCATCATCATCTTTCATAATTTTTGATCTTGACGATCAAAAATGTCAAACCTATATAACACAAAATATTGTGCACAGAACCCTCAGTACGCGAGTCCGACTCGGACGTGGTCGGTTTATTTTTACAAATTACATAACTTAAATCGGAAATATAGCCAACTCAAAACTTTTTTAAACTTGTTACTTGACGATATTCAAATGTTTAAAGAAGACTTCATAAATGCACTACATTGTCAATCAAGTCACCTAACAAACTAAAATAACCATACTTAAATCAAAAATTAACAATAGCCTACTAAATTATGTTGCCCAAAACAGAAAACCGGCATTCGAACATCTTATACATAAATTATCAAGAAATCCCAAAACCGCAAAATATAAAATATATGTTTGTTTTGGAAGACCACTAAAATCTGAGAATATCTTAGGCTTGAGATGATATCAGTTATGACCAAAATTTTTATTGCATAATATACTGTTTTAAGAATTTGGAAAGCAGCTTCAAAAGGTAATGGGTGCATTATGATCTTATTATTTTATCAGAGGAACCGTTTAATCTGCTTTCTTTGAATACAATTTAATTTGTATTTATATTTATATTGGTATTTATCATGTTTTGTTTGCAAGACTATTGACCCAGTTGCTCCTCTGTTTAAAACAGTCATTTAATGTCATAAAGAACACGTAATTTAATCCACATTTCATGTGAACATCGAAAGTGTCTGTTAAGATTCACTTTTCTCTTTAAGATTATGTTGAACGCGTTGTTATTTTGTACCTAAGGAGGTATACAATTTAAAAAATTGGCTAATGTGCTGTTATTGTAAGTTGTTATTATTTCCACATATTTTTAATATTTATTTTATTTTTCAATGTAGGTACTAAGAATTTTATTTTATTTATCTTTATTTCCAAAATCCTTTGTATGTTTACATTTACATATAATGCCACACACAAAAACCTGACAGGGTTTATCCGTGTGCTGGCGAATTGATTAACTAAATACTTACTATATAAAAACGCATCATGTGTAAAATATCGTTTCAATTTGTACTTGAAACTTTTAGATCCCATTTTGTATAAATTTTGCAAATTATTTTTGTAATATGCAGTAGTATACAGGGTGTACCACGAAGACATCACAGGGTCTATGTAGGTATTAGCGAGTCGTAATTTGAGTTTTATTTCTATTAAACAATTAATTAATTAAAGTAAGTATAAATACATAGTTCGGTGTTACACTGTTCTCTTCTTACTATACGCCGTGCTGCGGCCGGTGGTGTACTGACAGTATTATTTTTATTTCGTAGTAACTTCTAAACGATTCTACCAATTGCCATAAAATATCCTTTTTTATTAAACTGTTTGTTTGTTTGTTTATAAGACTGTTTGTTTATAGAATTGATTGTTTGTTTATAAGATTTCAACAACAACTTCATCTTGTTAAATATCGTTTAATTTCAACATGAAATCTCTTTTTACTGAAATATTAAACTTAGAAATAATAATTACAACGATATAAACTATAATAAACTAAGGTTATCAACTAACTTAAATTAAAAAGAAAAATAAATAATATTTACAATGTAACACAAAAAAAAAATTAAAAAGTGATTATATTACTTAGATATATAGTATCGCAGACTTTTTCGTAATACTAAAAAAGTTTAATATTTACGCCATACATTTTATATTTTTATTTCAAACCGTTTAGGCAGTACACGCTGATATTTCACTTGATAACGTGGTTTTTTCTGACTTCATAAATGACATATACCGTAATTTCTTATTGAAACCTAGCTTTATTAAGCTATCAACTATAATTTTGATTAAAAATAAAACAAAAACACATTATGTTTGCTGTGTTTTTATTGTATATTATAAAACAATAGGTACATGTAAAGTGAAAGCTGAAAATTAAAAATTAACAATATGGTGCTAAGATATGGAAAATCGAAATATTTTTATTTCAAAATTAAATATTAATAATTGGCACCAATTATTAATATTTAATTTCATACCAAATTTCCGAGCAAGCACTAAGCAGAAATCAAAGTAAAAAACGAATAAGAAGTTTGCATAATAGATTTAAATAATTCCATGTTGAAAATAACAACGCCATTGCCAGTTAAAATTATGTTTTTCTGAGCCTTGCAGATCATAAATTTCAATAAATCTGTAACAACAGGATCTGCCCATTTCTCCCACGGTACGAGATACAAATCATCTGGAATTTCTTCGCCGACCTAAAAACAAAATACATATTTAACGTACTGCTCTGCTCCTGGTCATCCTCAAAATCATAGGCTTAAATTTTTGGCAAGTTATCTGCTTTCTGTAAATAATTTGACTAGTAAAGCATTTACTTATATGTATTAATTTGACGAAAACGAAATCGACGACAACGTGTATTTTTAATATTAAACTTGGCTCCCATTTTTAAATTTATATTTTTGATGGGATGTGGATTTTACAAATACATTCTTTTTGTTTTCCAAAAAGGTGAAGGTAACAATAGGCGTTAAAGAGATTGATTTTATTATTTATAAGCTGAATTGCCATGGTTCTCGCTCATTAAGAATTTCAGATAATTAAAATATAATTACGAAATAAAATCACTTTACCGTAGTCAAGGAGCTTGCGTAGTAACAAGGTAAATATATGTGCAGAACACCCATTAATCCGAATGAAGTGAACAGTGGGTCCAACCTTTTCAACAGATGTATCAGGTACAAGTTAAATGTTATCAAAGAAGATGCTGACGTGAAAACAAAAAACAACCAAGGTCCATACAAGTCTTGAATTTGAACATGAAATTCTAATGCCTCTTGGTGATCTTTAATTGCTTCTCGCAATTTTGCCCTTAGCTCATAACGATCACGGGAATCATGAAAAGCTTTATGAACTTTAAGCGTCATCAGTTTCAATTTCAGACGTAAATGTGTTGTGGCTATGCAAAAGGAACCGTCAAATCCACAATAGTTTGGTACAAGAACAATGCATTGGATGCAATTGTATGCAAACATGCATTCGAAAAATGGTGTTTCACTTTGAATATCTTCGACAAAAAGCAATTCCATATCATGAACCATACGTCTTACGAAATCATCTGTTTGTATACTTTGAATACTCATTAAAACTCCAGCGTATATGGGAAATTGAGCACTCACTACTGTAGGGATAACTAGCCAAGAGATTTCACCAAATTTGCCTTCCTTTATATGTTCATCATATAACTTTTGATATTCCTCTTCCAAATTATTAGCTTTCAGAAGATCTGATGTTATTTTATCCAACAGAGATGCAAATTTGCAGGTAGTATAAACGACATAATAAGTTTTAACAAAGAATAAGGCGAGTACACCGAACAATGTCATGTTTCTGGAGAAATTATAGATGTCTAAGGTGTAAAGACATTTGAAGGTGTAAATAAAAAACCAGAACAGCTGGCCGCCATTAAAAGCAATGATGATGGTTATAATAACAGCTCTCTTAACAGGATTACTCCTGTTTGGATAAAGAAAAGAAATAGCAAGGGCATAAGTACATAACTTGAACGTTTCATTAAATGGTTTGTATTTCTTATTTGGAGTCACGTCAGTTTTCAGTTCCATTTTGATGCTGATGGTTCTACTGTATCTATTGAAATGACGCGTGTGAAGTTTATATGAAATTCTCTAGAATTAAGACATAAGTAGTGCTTTATTAAGGGCAATCATGCAGCAAATTACGCCGTAATTTATTATACTCCAATTGCCACTTATGCGTAGGTAACACCTTATAATTTAGACACAATTCTTCTACATTAGAACATTAATGCAAATCGGTGCCATATTATTATTTTTTGTATTACTTGTGCGGCTGACATTGCCCATCGAATATTTATTTTATTACCGCTTATTAATATTTCCAATACGATATAGAAGTGATGCTTTATCTTAGGAGTCACACAGTATGCATCACCCAAGGTTGACGGTTAAAGAACTCATGTGGCATCAATTCAGCCTATGTAATTATAATAATTTTGAGCAAAACATTAAATAAATAATTAATCAGTAAATTCGTACTTACTTGATAGTAACAATTCATTGTTCTTTCAACAACAACAAACAGTTTTATAAATGCACTGACAGTGTTTCCGTAATTAATTACTCGCCTACGGATAGTTCTGGATACAATGTGCTTGCGTAGTGACAAGATATTACGTGAAGGACACCCACCTTCTCAAATAATGTATATTTTGGGTGTGTTCTTTTTAACAGCGTGCTTTCCATACTTATTAAATTTCCAACGTACTGAGTTCTTTATACTAAAGCGATAAATAGCCACGAGATCTCACCTATTTTGCTTTTCTTTATCGCACAGATTTTGGTAGCATGGGTAACTTTTCCTTAAATTATTAGATTTAAGAACGTCTTCTCATGTTATATTATTTAACATTGTTGTTACAACTTTTTATGACGTCACGTTTCCAGCCCCAATTGAAGTCGATTCTATGCTGCAAGATTGCTCTGAGTTCGTGAACTTGTAATAATAAACAACAGTCGAATTTCTACGCTTGCAACGCTACCTGTCACAGACTTGATCACATGATATTTATAATTAAATGTATAATTTAGACCACGTTGCTATTCATATAATGAAACTATCAAAAAAATACGCAAGTGTTGTAAGAAATAACATCAGAAAGAGGTTGATATACCATTACGTTTTGTAGTACAAGCTTACAACAAAAGGAAATGATTAAATATTTGTCACGGCAGTCTTGAACAAAGATTTATATTCTTATAACATATTGACTGTAAGCATGTTTGTCACAATCGATTGTGGTAATAAAATATAAACGGGATAGGAAAATATATCTTTCAGCTTGATACCTTCACGTGTTCCGGAGAAAATGGGTCTTGATAGACGCACAGACAAACAGATAGATGGAACTGAGTGATTCTATAAGGGTTCCTTTTTGTTTTGTGTTTAAAGTACGGAACCTTATTTTTATTTAGTTGTATTTGAATTAGTTTTCAATATTCTTATTAAATTGGAAGTCACTTATAATAACTACCTACCTGAGCATTTAAAAGAGGTGCTGGATTATGATGCCTGCTTTGCCTTACATCTTCGGCTTCATATTTTTTTTATAACCCAAATATAGACGAGTTTTGATCCATATTATTCTAGTTCCAGATACAGATTTTGTATTTCCTTAATATGCAAAGCAGAAGTAATACTTGATAATATTGATGTTGGAGATTCTGATACTTGATAATATTGTTTTACTGAGACTCATTGAATGCTGTCACAACAAAGATAAGGCATCACTTCTGTTCTATGTGTCGGAAATATTAATAAGCGGTAATAAAATAAATATTTCATGGGCAGTGTCAGCCACACAAGTAATACGAAAAATAATAATATCGAACCGATTTGCAGTAATGTTCTAAGTTTTTATGTGGAAAAATTGTGTCTAGATTATTAGGTGTTACGTATAAGCGGCAATTTGAGTTACGCTGTAATTTCAATAAATTACAGCGTAATTTGCTTCATGATTGTCCTTAATAAAGCAGTACTTATGTCTTAATTCTAGAGAATTTCATATAAACTTCACACGCTTCATTTCAATAGATACAGTAGAACTGATGTGTCAAAATGGAACTGAAAACAGACGTCACTCCAAATAAGAAATACAAACCATTCAATGAAACGTTCAAGTTGTGTGCTTACTCTCTTGCTTTTGCCTTTCTTTATCCAAACAGGAGTAATTCTGTTAAGAGAGCTGTTACTATATCCCTCATCATTGCTTTCAATGGCGGCCAGCTGTTCTGGTTTTTTACTTACACTTTCAAATGTCTTTACACCCTAGACATCTATAATTTCGCCAGAAACATGACTTTGGGCATCACACTCACTTTATTCTTCATTAAAACTTATTACGTCATTTACGCTACCTACAAATTTGCACCTCTGTTGCATAAGATAACCCTGGATCTTCTGAAAGCTAATAATTTAGAAGAGGAATATCAGAAGTTATATGATGAACATATAAAGCAAGGCAAAGTTGGTGAAATCTCTTGGTTGCTTATCCCTATATTATTGGGTGCTCAATTTCCCATTTATGCTGGAGTTTTAATGAGTATTCAAAGTATACAAACAGATGATTTCATAAGATGAAATGTTCATGATATGGAATTGCTATTTGTTGAAGATATTCAAAGTGAAACACCATTTTTCGAGTGCATGTTTACATACAATTGCATCCAATGTATTGTTCTTGTACCAAACTATTGTGGATTTGACGGCTCCTTTTGCATAGCCACAACACATTTACGTCTGAAATTGAAACTGATGACGCTTAAAGTTCATAAAGCTTTTCATGATTCTCGTGATCGTTATGAGCTAAGGGCAAAATTGCGAGAAGCAATTAAAGATCACCAAGATGCATTAGAATTTCATGTTCAACTTCAAGATGTGTACGGACCTTGGTTGTTTTTTGTTTTCATGCTGACATCTACTGTGATATCATTCAACTTGTACCAGATACATCTGTTGAAAAGGTTTGACTCATTGTGCACGACATTCGGAATTATAGGTGTTCTCCACATATATTTTCCTTGTCACTACGCAAGCACCTTGACTAAGGTAAAGTGATTCATTATTTCCTAATTATATTTTAAGTACTTGAAATTCTAAATGAGCGAGAACCTTATCAGTTTAGCAGAAAAATAATCATAGCAATCTCTTTTATTTTGGAAAACAAATACAATTTGTAACGATCGTTCGCCGTATTTTTATAAATAAAATCAATTGATTCCGATTTTTAGGGTTCCGTAGCCAAAATGGCAAAATATTATACATCGAGCATAGTCTGTCAAGCTCTTAACCGGTTTTTATTTAATAAAATAAGGCGAACTATCGTAACAACTGGTCATTGATGATGATGATGATGTTTTCTAAAACAATGTATTTGTGAAATCCACATTTGTGCTACAACTATTATACCATCATGCTACGATCAATAGGATCTAAGCAGTGCCCAAATAAAGAACCACGGGAGCAAAATTAGTATCCAAATAATATAATATAACAAATGAGTTTGTTTGTTTGTCTGGTTAAACGCACTAATCTCAAATACTACTGGTCCGTTTTGAAAAAATATTTTATCCGACTGACAGGAAGGGTATTGTTTTAGTGTTGGATACCCCGTTCATCGAGGATGGTTTTATGTAATATAACATTACGCTAAGGCCAAACAAGGAGCTGAATTATGGGAGCGAAGCCCCGGGCATCAGCTAGTAGACTATATAAGTATTTCGTTTTCAGGTCGGCGAAGAAATTCCAGACGATTTGTATCTCGTACCGTGGGAGAAGTGGGCAGATCCTATTGTAACAGATTTATTGAAATTTATGATCTGCAAGGCTCAGAAAAGCATAATTTTAACTGGCAATGGCGTTGTAATTTTCAACATGGAATTATTTAAATCTATTATGCAAACTTCTTATTCTTTTTTTACTTTGATTTCTGCTTAGTGCTTGCTTGGAAATTTAGTATTATTTTACATAGACCAATTGCAAACTTTTTTGTCTGTTCTATTTCCACTTGTCTTATCAATACGTTGGATCACACGACATTAAAATTTTCTTCGCCTTCGCCATTTCTATACTTCAGCTTACTTTATTCATACTTAGTTTTGTAATTAAATAATAAAAATAAATACTTTTAGGGGCGCTCTTCATACACGTGGAACAGGAGCTGAATTTTATTTTTTCCTGCGCACATTTACGTGTTTTATGATCTTCGCCAGATCTTTCAATGACAGGGTTTTCTTTTTTGATAATTAGTAGCTATAATATGTATTTATAGTTATTAATAATAAAAAGGATGTTATTAATAACAAGTAAATAGAATTAAAAAAATTAATAACCCGACTGCAAAAAATCAACAGAGAGCAACGCACTAAAAAGACCGTAAAAATATTGTAATATTATTATACCTGATTAAATTTAAATACATAACATTTGTATATATTATTTGTAATCTCCATTTGATTCCCTTTACTTTGATAATCTACTCGATAGGTTTGGTTAAAAAAAATAATAGAACTACTTACAATTTGCATCCATTCAATTATGTATAATCTCTTTTTGAATATAATTATGTAATCTCCTTTTGATTCTTTTTATTTTGATACCAAACTCGATAGGTTTGATTTAAAAAAAAATTGAACTTCCTTCTATTTGGCGTCGAAAATCCGCCGTTTAAGTCTTTTTATTCTTAAAACCTTGGACACTTGGATTTTCTAGACGAATCTAACGATGCCCTAATTGTGAAAATCCATCCAGCCATTTGGAAGATTCGTGGGAATAAAGAAATTTACAAACATACAAGATACGAGCGAAAAACAATACCCGTCCTGAGAGTCGGGTAAAAAGGAGACCGTTTCGTTTTGTATTTCGTGGTATTTCAACCACATGAGTTTATTTAAAGTCAAAAAGAAGCCTTGATAATGAACTTACTGTCATAAATTTCGAAATGCGAACTGAGGCGTCATAATATATGTTTGATAAGATCAAAGAAAACGCCTCAGTAAAGAAATAATTTAATCCGATGTATTCATACAAAACGTCGAGACTTAAATCGTAATGAGGTCTTTTATAAGATTAACAAACAGGACGAGCTGTGTGTGTGTGTTTGGAGTTAGTATACGAGATGTAGCTTGTCGTATGATGGACTTTCACTCTAAAATACATAATCTGTTGTTCAACTGTCATTGAATAAAATTATTATAAAAAAATCTTGTTGGCATGTGTGTTTGTGTAAGTCGTACCTTCATCGTTAGTAGAATACTAGTAGAAAAACTACACAATCGATTTTGATGGATTTTTAACTGTTGTGAACTCTACCTACATACCTAGAAATAAAAAACTGGCCAAGTGCGTGTCGGGCCACGCACAGTGTAGGGTTCCGTAGTAGCCCGTTATCACAATATACTACAATTCTGTTGTTCTTTATTCTGAATATAAGTAATGGTAAAGATATTAGGAGTTAATGCTAAGGATTTTGTATTTGGTGCAAAATTATCCAACACCCAAGTTCAACGACTATTACTGCTAAACTAATAAAGTTATCTTAACCGCTATAGTTTTCATTTAAAGTTCATGAAATGCACTATCATCATGCATTTTTCCAGATTTTTCAAGCCAGCAGTTTAGCTTTTAGAGGGGGGGGGGGACGCCCTTACTGGAACAAAAATTTACTCTTTAAAGTTTAATATTTCGTAAATGGACCATTAAATCAAAAAGTAATGTTAGTCACCCCCAAGTCATTTTAGAAGACCAATTCAACGATACCCCACACGATAGGGTAGACGACAAAAAAAATATTCATCCCCACTTCACATGTATTGCTGTGCATTGTGCTACCCTAAAAAAAAATATTTTCCAAAATTTTATTTAACCACTTTGTCCACGTAATTTATATACACACTCCTACAAAATTACAGCTTTCTAGTACTAACGGTCTCTTAGCAAAACCTCGGACAGACAGACAGACAGACAGACGGACATAACGAAACTATAAGGGTTCCTAGTCAGAACTACAGAACCCTAAAAAGTAGATAAGTTTAACGATAAACAGTGTAGATAATACCCACACGTATCATCATCATAATCAACCCAATGACGCTCACTGCTGGAAATAGGCCTCACCTAATTTCCGCCACTACGATTTTGTTTTTTTTCTTTTGATTTTGTGTCGCCTTCGACCAACGGCCACCCGCAACACAGTTCGGGGGCAGTCCCATAGCTCGCAGGCATACACGTATAGATGACAAGAAAAGTATGAAATAAAGAGCTATGAAAATCAAATGAGAAGAAGCGAGAAAAAACGAATAGTAAACGTGGCATGCGTTTTATAAAACATGCTTTGTATAGCATGTTTTATTCTGCAATGTAGCTTTAATGTCTTTATATTACACTAGAAGTCGCGCGGGACTTCGCTCCTGTCGTTCTTTATTTGGCCACTGCTTAGCTCCTATTATATAACCGTAGCGTGATGTTATACAATAATAATATTCTACGACATTCACACAGCGCCATCTAGTCCCAAAGTAAGCAATTATTTGCTTGTGTTATGGGTACTAAACAACTGATGTACTACTTAAATACATTTTTTTTTGTAAATACATACATATTATAGATAAATTACACCCAGACACAGAACAAACCTTTATACTCATCACACAAAGACTTGTCCTGGGTGCCTATATGGTATACAGCCTATAGCATTCCTCGATAAATGGGCTACTCAACACTAAAAACATTTTGAAAATCAGTTCAGTAGATCCCGAGATTACCATCTACAATGACAAACTCACAAATAGTAGTATAGATTACGAACATCTCAGTATCACAATCACTACGAGTGCCTCACATAGCTGGTAAGATGTGGGTGATATGCACCTCTGCCTAGCCTTTCGGAAGTCGTGATAGTCGAAAAACACGTCTGCTTTTCTCGTATTTCTTTTGCTTTATTCTGCTAACTTCGTACTCCGGTCCGAGCCTTGCTTGACCTGGTTATAACATACTGCAAAATGGTTCGTTAGCTTGTCTGCAAACCTCGGCAATAAAAGAATATTATGCCTAAGTTATGTAAAAACTTCTTGGTTAATGTTTTTACGATTTGGCATCATTTTGCGAATGGACTAATGAATGTATTTGGAAATGTACGTTTCACAATTATATTGTATTTTTCGAGTGTTTCTATGCAGGATGTAGCTGCTATATTAACAGTATAAAAATAATTTAAATACTTAATTAGTAATAAAAAATTAAAATACTTTAATAAATTATAATAAAATGTTTAATAGTACTTTCAATCTACGTAGGTATTCAGAAATAGCAAGTCTTCCGCATGCTTGCTTAGGTAATTTATTCAGAAATCTGAAAATATTACAAAGTTAAGCTCATTAATAATTATCTGTGTCATTGTGGGGGACAATGGTGCATAATAAATTAATTAATTAGTTTGCCTTGATAGTGATTTTTAGGATTCCGTAGTCAAAATGACAAAAACGGAACCCTTTTACTTTCATCAAGTCCGTCCGTCCGTCCGTCACAGGTATTTTATTCAAAAACTACTTTATGTATATCGATGATATTTGGAGAATGGGTGTCTTGTGTGACCCACTACTAGGTTTGGTAGTAAAATAATAAAAAAAATTTTTTTTGCAGAAAAAAACTGCGCTGCTTATCAAAAGGACTCAAACGCTATGAAGAACGCTCTTTTGCTGCGGAACCCTAAAGTGAGCATGGTCCGACATGCTCTTAATTGTTTTTTTAACAGTGTCTTAATGTTTACTTATCATTTGGAAATGACTGCAGTACTACTTTATATAATTCATAATTATTTGATTGACAAAACCTAAAATGACTTGGTCAAATGTTTCAGACATTTGACCAAGTCGAACGTTAAGATTATCAGACTTATAAAGAAATAACATAAAATTTCAAATTACAATCTAAATCAGCGTTAGAAATTTCAGAAATCCATATTCTTTTGTTTATTTAACTTAGTCCGCTTCACTGAACTAACTTAATTTAAATTGCATCGAGTCAAGTCAGTCAATCGGTTAAATCGCGTGAACAGCGAACGTGATGACGTAACAATCGGAGCACAACGGTACAGGCTGTGGAGCATGATAGCTATCGCGCGCCAACGATAGCAAAAGTGTCTGCCGACCCTGGCGTACCCCCTCTCTACAGATGGAGGGGAGCGCCACTACCAGCTCCCTTCACCTTCGCGCCTCACGTAGCCGTACGACCAATGACCGCCCGCCCCGGCCCGGCGAAAGGTTTTATATACAAGTGGAATTCGCACAACCAAATTGCTATAAGTCAAAATATAGGGTAGTCGGGCGGTTGACTCGATCGTGGTGCACTCGCCGGGCGTGCGACTTTATCGAAATTGTGAACTGGTGCGCGTGTTTCACGCCAGTTGGGATTATACGCGTCCTGAACTTAAGTAGTGGCCAATGCACCGTCACTGGAGGCCTTTGTAATCATTCGTTTTTATAAAGCCGTCAGACTTTGTGTGACAAAATGGGGTGCAGTGGAAGGTACTATTTTCTGACTCTGGTTTTGTGCGTTGTGACTGAACTTGCGATTGGTGTTAGAGTGGTGCCCAAGAGAAAGAAAGGTAATTTTTATTTATTTTTTTTATATATACCTAATACTTAGTTATTATTACTTCATATTGTATAAGCTTACGTAAATCAGGAAATCGTTTATATTATGAGGCTTTAAAATCGACGTTATATTGCTCTAAAACTTATTTTAATATCTTACAACATGCACTTAGTAGTAAGATAAGTGTGCAGAATTCTTATTGCAACTGTATCTACCAAATGCGGCGCTCTTGCACAATGTTTTGGTTCATTACTTAAATTAACACTATATATCTTAACATACATTGTAATGAATTTGTACTGCGATGCCAATAAAACCAGCGACATTTTTTTAAATGCTAGGGAAATATTTTTTGATTGGGATAAATTCTAAAATAACCGGCCATTCAACAGTTCTACTCTACATTTCAAATTGAGAAGGCGCCAAAACTAGTAAAAAGTTGCTGAACTACTTACTCATACACAAAATAAAAAAGTTCACTGGCTGGCACGTGACAAAACGCAAAGAGTTCACCGTTTCTATTTTCAAAAAAGACATCGGTAAAGTAAATACCTAACTATTATTATTTAAAATTGTAGCTCTCGATACGACGCGAATACAATATTGAGTTATTTGCAGTGAATTTATGTTATTAATATAAAACGATGTATTTATTTACAGTTGTGCTTAATATCGTAGCTCCGATGTTTTTTTTTTGAAATCACACAAATATGAGTGATTTAAAAAAAAATCAAAGCTTTGTTGAATTTATTAGATACCTACTAAAAAAAGTTGACCCTATTATTTGAAAGCGATATTATTAGTGAAAATACAAATGAGTTCCTAGTTAGAATTTCAAACTGGCAAAACATAATTCTAAATATGATTAAACTTAAAACAAATGCAAGAACGTTTTAAAAATATGTACAAGTGCTTATGTGAGCTAACCGTACTTCAAAGAACCGTTATCTATTTGAAATCTCAAATATAATTATTATGTCTACTATGTAACCTTGCCAAGTGATATTGTTTTTTCACATGAAACATAAAAACAATGATATTAAAATTACTACTGTAAACATTATTTAAAGTAGTTTTGTTTGATAAATAATTATATATTTAGGTGTGATTTTTTTTCATTCATCCGGTGGTGCAAAAAAATTGTATCTCCATATAATAAAATCGGTTTTCCGCGCAAGCTATAGAAACCAGCACAATCGGTTCTTTCACACGCAATGCGTGACAAACTGACAAAGCAGAATCCTCAGTTCCGTATTTTTTACTGTCAACGCAATCTTTAACTGGTTGACAAGTTAACTTTTTAATTCAGCATTTTATTTTTTGACTTCCAAAATACGTATTATAGTAAATATGTGAAATGCAGGGTGCATATTAAAGTAAAACATATTTACAAAAGAAAAGAGTTAATCTATATCTCTCTATGTCATAAAATTTCATCATAATTTAATTTAAATTATTTTTATACAGATTTACGTTATAATGAAATATTCAAAAAAAATATAATATAGAAAGAAACATACAGTTTACTCTACTAATCCATCAACATACAACATTAGAAAACAGATTATAGCAAAATATTTTTTTACATTCGTGATAAAAAAATAACTAACAACATTAATGAGAGAGGACATAAAAACATTAACATTCCTGAACGTAGATAACACAGTTCCAGCAACTTGTGCATTATAAAAATAGTTAAGCATACGGAATTCAAAAACTGTCGCCAAAAAAAAATAGCTTAGATACAGGAAACATGAACCAAATGAGAAGCAACGGCATTCTACAAGTCCTAATATGATTGACAGGGAATTTTTGAAGTTACTCCCATTTTCTCACCTTACTAACGAATGCCGCAAGGTTAGGCGTATAATGTTGCAACTCTGATTTCTCAAGTTCCCCGGTTGTTCTCACACATCCTGTACCTATCGATTGAGTGTTGCCACATGTTCGTGAGATTAGTAATTTCCGATTTAATTATCTGTTTCTCTGTGCAACTCGGTGGAAGATTATTAATGAATGTGCATGATACTCGCACATACTTATAAATGATATATTATGTTGTAATATTATCTTACATGGTGAATATTATTACTCAAATACCTTATTTAAGTCTCTATCATTTTCACGCATTACATTTGTTTCTTTGAATATTAAAAGAACTCCAAGTTCAAGTGACAATGATACATGTTTTATTTATAATTATACTTGTCTCAATAGATATCTTGCTATGCGACAATGTAATATCTTGTCCAAACATATCTCTGATTTTTTATTTCCTTTGTTCGTAATACTATCCAGATTTCTTATTTGTATAAAATCCATTATGCCTTTTAGGATTTTATACCTAATACGATACTAAAATGGACATTATTTAACGTATAATGATAAAGAACACGATATTTAAATTCTAATTTTAAACTATTTTATAAATTAATTTAAATTCAATTTATCCTTGCTACATACAATAAATTACATTATATAATGCTGCACCAAATAACCCAGTTTTATTTTAAATTCTAACATCTTAAATAACATGATAACAGCAATAAAATGTTTTTCCAAACATAGATCGACGGCATTTTAAAAATTTACCAAGTTATAATTAAGTATTTTTCACATGGCAATACCTACCATATTTATCACAACATTTTTATTAGATAATGCAATAAAATATTTCCCAATAATGGGTATTTCATGTGTGACATAGTCAACATTATTCGCAACCATTTATGTTCTAACGAGTTCACAACATTGTTAAAGAACGTCCTTCAAAACATAGGCAACTGTCACAACATTTTAAACTAGTTTCTAGAATTGTCTGTGGCAACATCCGGCGTCCTGCCTGACATCCGTTACATTAGATACTCTTTTCACTCGATAATCTCAACGGCTGCTAATTAGATGAACGAGTATTGAGGTATTTGTAAAAAGAACACGTCGCGGTTGAACTGTAAAAACTTTGATGTCTTTTTGTACCTATTTGATTTTTATTTCTGTAGTCTGTACCAAACATGGAAACATAATTTAAATATATTTTTCTATTAAATGTAAATTTATTTTCCTAGTAAAATTAAACTATCTATGATTAATCGTCTGTAAAACTACTTTCATGTTATGAACAAAAAATACTATTCTGAAAAGAACAGTCATTATAGAATTATTTATACTCTTTGCGAATAAACTGCTAACTAAAACTATCAAGTACATATTAAAATCAGTAAAACTCAATAAATCTTTAAAAATATTTATTTTCTAAGCTTTTTATTGTCTAAGTCTAAGTATTTGCGTGTTTCGCTAACATTACCTGTACAGAAAAGTGAGATTATCGTGAAGATCATTAGTGAGAGTTACCCCGTAGATGGAAGTTACATGCCTTGACCGATTTTCCACGTTTTCCAAATAATTAGTTCTAACTCCACCGGAAAATCAGTATTATCTTTGAAGACACCGATTGGTGTTATAGGTCTCTCTCCGGTATCGAAAGCTGCGGGCGGAAGCCGCAGTTTTGCCTGAGGAATTCGACTGCCATTCAGTATAAAAAATAAAATATACTATTTTGAACACATCTAAATTAAAAAATGAATAAAATTATTTTACCCTTATTTATCCTAAAAACCTCGCCTCGATTTACTACTATTAAATGAAAGTTCCGTTCCACAAATAAAAATTACAAGCAAATTATTTATACAATATATTTATAAATTAGAACTTTGAATAGCACATATCAATTATTACGCACCGACATTTTAAGTAGATATTGTATGTATATACAGCAATTATTAGGGCGTTTCCATACGCAGTTATGAAATCTAATTATGCACAAAGCAATCACTTCTTCCTTAACCGGAAGATGGTCGGTAATAAAAAAAGTGTTCTGCATAATAAAACGATTAACTCGTTATCTTTGCTAAAGCCGCTAAATTCAAGTTTAATTATCACAAAAGTAGTACCTAACGAACTGTTAATTGCTTAATAAGTGACGTTTAAAATATATATGTTGCCCTTTATTTCATTTCTGCAATAAGGTTGTCAAATTTTATGGAAGTAGAGATACTTTTGTGTTGTTTTATTTGGATCATAAAAATGAAATTGAGCAACTTTGATATATTATACATTTTGGCAGAGCATAAAAAATATTTATGTATACTTTAGCGACTGTTACCGTGGCGCCGTGCTGGGTGACGTGGGTTCGATTCCCACACGAGACAAATATTTGTGTGATTCATAGATATTTGTTTCTAGTCTGGGTGTACTTTGTGTCCGTTAGTTTCATGTCTGTAAAGCTCCCCGCGACACAGGGCTTGTTCCCTAGTGCGGGCGTTGTCTTTTAAAAAAAAAAAATTATGAGAAACTTGTTGAAAATAAAACTATTTTATCAGTTCTAGATAGATATTTTAATAATACATATGCCTACTCGCTATCTCAAAATTTGATTGGTAGGCTACGAAATGATTGTCAAATGTTTAAAAATGACATGCAAAAACAGTTCACAAACTCATACTACTAATTCATAACGGTACAAAATAATTACTTTTGTGACTACATGCAGGCACTACTACAAAACCTCAACATTGTATCGTATTACAAATTATTGCTCTAACAAAGGGTTATAAAATAATAACCGTAAATGTTTACCTTGTAAAATAATTACGTCAGTTTGATTTATATCCAGACACACTTTGATAAAAGGTACGCAAGGTTAGCTAATGTTTATTATTTATTAATATTAATAAATAATATTATTTAAAGACAGGCAAAAAAAATGTAATGTCTATATATTACATATTTTTTTGTCTGCAGTCTTTCATTTCGTGGAGTGTAAAACTACACTTCTTACTTGTAGTAATTGATTCGTTGATTCTTTTTAAACTCTATTTTATGCACCTTTTTTTTATTACTGAGTTGTCTTGGGTTTTTTATGCCAATGGATTGATTAAAACATATTATTAGCAACACAAAATAAAATTAGTATAAATTTAAATCTTGTACTAACATTTCCGCATTTCATTCGCCTATATTACTTTAATGATATGACAAATCATTGTGCAATGAAAGTGAAATTGAAAGAAAACTCGTCTCATGGCTAGTTGCATGGAAAATACGAATGAAACCGGTCATAAACATGGATTTACATATTGTGACGTCAGTGCCGCGTGCTTCTCATGTAATAATATGGCATTCTACCGGTAACTTAAGTAGGCATCATATTATGCTTGATTAACTTACTAGCGTAGCTTGGCCCGCGTCATACTGAATCCTCCTTTGTCGATAAAACGTATGCCAGCAAGAAGTAGCATTTGTGCTATTCTATACTATCGATGAGACGTATGTCAGCAAGAATGTGCTATTCTATACTATAAATCTATCTGTGTACCTGCAATACAGATCCCTAAAGCTCATCTCATCACCATTTTTCAACCCATAAACGTTACCCTACTGGGTACAAGTCTCCTTCAAGGAAAGTAGAGGGAATTTAGCCTACTAAACCAGGCTGGCCAGACGGATGCAGGTATAGGGTTTTTTTCGAATTTTCCATTTCTCACAATGCCTTCTTTGTCTGCTTAAGTACTTCCCTTAGTCGCCTTTTACGACACCCACGGGTAGAGATGGAGTAGTCATCATCATCATATCAGCCCACTGCTAAACATAGGCCTCACCTAATTTACGCCACTGCGAACGGTCCTGTGCCGCCTGCAAACAACGGCGGCCCGCCACCCTGACCAGTTCGTCGGTCCATCTGGTGGTCTGGTCGGTCCATCTGGTCCCACGTTGCGCCTTCTAATACGTAGTAATGATGGAGTAGTGACATTATGTATTCTTAATCTGTCACGACACAGACAAAGTTCATCTGATTGTTATTGAATTACAAAAATCCATCCAACTTTCGCATTTATAATACATATTAGTAGAGTGGATATACCAAAAGATAGTTATCTTCCTTAATAAGGAGCATAATATGCTCTAGGTAGGCAGTGGCTTGACTGTCCACGTCCATGAGCGTCGGTAACCATTTACGATCAAGTAGGCCGCTTGCTTGTCTGCAGATTATTATATTATTATATCGTTTTAGTTTCCAAAGTTCCACGTAACACCGAAATCATGTTCTTTAGCGGTATAAGAAAAACACATCGCCCTAATTTATGGAGCTCGACTCGTAGCATAAACAAAACGCATAATGTATGAAATTGCAAATTGAGCTTATTTGGTCCTCAGTTCGCACCGATTTGGTATAATCATACCACTCATTAGTAGCAGTTTAACCTAGATTTACCGAATCTAAGGTCGATAGAACAAAAACAAAACATTTATGTCAATATCAGCTGCAATTTACATGAAACAATTATGTTTTTTCGTAATTATAACGGAGGAGTGACCAAGCCTTGTTTGTTAATGGAAGAGTTGTCTGAAAATTCTTCTAGATGGCGTTAATATTAAAAAAAATATTTTTTAATTACTGTTAAACTTCGCGTTTTTTAGAATAGATTCTTTTACAATTTTACACTAAAAGAAGTAATTAATCAAGGACTAGTTTTACATCCAAGTTATTAGAGCGATTTTTAATATAGCATGGGTTCACAGAGCCTACTCGAAATTTCAACATTCGACTTCAATGGATACGATATCACTGTGTATAATGTAATTAATTAATGATTATGTATTTAATTAAAGACTCACGTTATACTTCTAGTTTAGCAGACAGACGCCGAAGGCAACTCTTTAGCTTATAAGTAATAATATTCTACCACATTCACACAGCGCCATCTAGTCCCAAAGTAAGCAATTATATTTGCTTGTGTTATGGGTACTAAACAACTGACATACTACTTAAATACATTTTTTTTTGTAAATACGTAAATATTATAGATAAATTACAACCAGACACAGAACAAACCTTTGTGCTCATCACACAAAGATTTGTCCTGTGTGGGGATCGAACCCACGACCTCCGGTTTAGCAGTCAGGGTCACTAACCACTAGACCAACAGTCCTGTCAGAAAAACAGTTTCGCGTCTTACTTAGTGACAGACAACGTAAAGCCTTAACAGATAAATATAGAAACCTACAATTAGAGACTTTATATTAAATTTTTCAAAAGTTTACTCTTAGACTGGAACTAGAAACTGGAGGTTTTAGGGTGGTAAAGAGGCTTAAAAGAGATCATCTTATTTGAGTGGTAGGACCCCACCAGAATTGCCATGTAAGTCTTACAACCAATTCGCTTCTAGCGGCCGATTTTTTTTTTTTTTTTTTAAGTCAACGCCCGCACTTGCGATCGAGCCCTGTGTCGCGGGGACAAAGTACACCCAGACTAGAAACAAATATCTATGAATCACACAAATATTTGTCTCGTGTGGGAATCGAACCCACGTCACCCAGCACGGCGATGTAGTGGCGAGGCGACCACCTTAACCACTGCGCCACGGTGACAGTCAAACTGACACTGACAGATTGCAAATATATATAGTAAATAAAACAAAAAAAAATATTATGGAGAAATTCTAAAAAGCTAGTCTAAGTTGAAAAACAGGTAGTTTATAACTAATCCATGTGTATTAGAGAGTAACTCGTTTATATTCTTGAAGCAATCTACAATGTCGTTTACTACTGCATTCATTATGTATCCAAGACTAAACATTGCGGTAGGTAGTTATATACTAATATGGAATATTAATGTTAGACTTTTACTAAGTCATGTGAGAACGGGGAAGTAACTTCCTGATATTAAACTAGTATAGGTGCAAAAGTATAGTTAAATAAATTAGGACTTTAAATTATGAGTAAATGAATCTATTATTCTTTAAACCTAATGAAAATATTTATCTACTATATCTACAAAATTGTATAGAGAAAGCTCTGTTATTCATCATCATTTCAACCTGTAAACGGCCCAGTGCTGGGCACGGGTGTCCTCCAAATAGCGTGAAGGGAATTTAGCCTAGTCTTTACGTCGCTGGCTAAACGAGTTGGTATAGGGATTGTTTCTCTAATTCCTTTCAAAATATTTTGGGCCACCACCATTTTAATTTATCTACAGTAGCGGCGCAATTAATTCTTTGAGCGCCATGGGGGTCACCGGTGGCCCCCCAAACAATAGATTTTCTATTGTGTCTGGAATATTGGCGTTAAAAGTGTGTGTGAGTGAGTGCGTCGCCGCGTCGCCTCCTTAGACCGTTGCAACGGTTTAGTTTGAAGCAGTCAATCATAAATTATTTTGGCTAGAAAGCTTGTTATAATGTCTATGAAAGTTGATCTTATTAATTCAAATAAGTACCCCCAGACCATTTTTTAAATAGCAGTAATAAAAAATTATATATTCACTAAATCTATCATACGAACTAGATAACTAATAAATTACGACAGAACCTAATTACGTTTAGTTAGTAAAATTATGACACATGATGTAGTCACATTTTATACGCAAAATATATAATAAATAAATTACAAAATCATCATCATCATCAACGACGTCCACTGCTGGACATAGGCCTAATTTACAGATAGATCAACGACGTCAAGGTTGCGAGCGGATGTTGGTTGCAAGTGGCACAAAAAAACATATAATTAAAAGAAATTGAAAACCTAAAGTATATCAAAGTCATTAGTCATTAAAAACGTTAAAGCCGTTTTCAAGGTGTACAAAAAGTGATCCGAAAATAAACTCAATTTATAGACACAATGTATCCAAAAAACTAGAAACAGGACAGACCACTTCAAACATAATTCTAAGCAAGCCAAATCACCAATCATTATTTATCTATGTCATCAGCAGGTGAAGATTAGCTTTTTGCTAACATTTAAGCAATATCCGACGAGGTATCCGCTCCAACTGGCCGCATAGCGCAAGCGACAAAACGACGATATTATTATGAATAATGACGCTAGTCCTGTTTAGAACAAATTTAAATGTTATTTATATCTTTGCAAAAAGATTAAGGGTGCTTTTCCACCAGAGATAAGCTATGCTATATAGTGCCTTTGATATCCACCAATCGCAGAACAAAGATAGGTTTCCACCAATCATATTCATTGGTCCACATAGCTTAGAAAAGGGTTCAGCTAAGCTATGTTCTTTATATGAAAGGATGCCTGTCCTAGATGCGTGCTATGCATGTATGCTATAGAATATGCTAGAGAAATCTGCAATGGATGCGTTCTATGAATAGTCGTGACTGGTGGCAATCCCTGCTGTACTCAAGCTGCGCATCTTCTTCGCACAGCTACCTCGTAGCAGTGCATCTTCATTTTTAAATCTTATTCGCCCCGCTACATAGCATGGCATCAGTGGAAATGGTCTCATTGTTTTGATAGCTTACGTTTCACAGCACAGCATAGCTGCATAGTACATTGCTAATGAAAGAGCACCCTAAACGACTCTGACTGCAGATTCTTTAGATAGAAACTTATTCACTCTGTTTTTAATAGTATTGGCTTAATAGCATAACGGGTGTACATTCGACTGCTCTGCAAAAGGTCGCTGGTTCAATTCCTGAGTTGGACATAATAGCATTGGGTCTTGATGAATGAAAGTATCGTTAATCCCTGTCTACCCTTTGGGAGCAGAAGGCGTGACGATATGTATTTTTATGTTTGCAAAAACAACATAGGTATACAAACATAAAAGTTGTCAGAATCCTAATTGACTAGTTGGCGGTAACAATGCTTAAGTCAATTAAAATTACCTTTAAAATATTTTTATTGCTTTAGTGACATACCTAAACGAAGTTTTATTTAACTTTGTTTCTCATCAGTTTTCAATCTAGGTCAAGACTTTTATACGATATTGCTGTTTACTTTGCAGTGGTAGTGAAATTATAAAATATAATTTATTTTTTTGTGACAGTTTCACATCAACTTGGGGATTGATTTGAGGATCTTTCCATTCTAAACGTTTCGATACTGTCCATGCTAAACGTTGTCCGTTCGCATCGCAGAACAAAAACTTAGACTTTTTAATTGATACGATTCTATAGCATTTTTACTACGCTGTCTAGACCTTATTAATTTTTTTTACTTAAAAGTATCAGTAATATATTAGGAACGTTATATACTTCACGCAACTTTACTATTAAACCTAATTGGTCTATTACAATGTATATATTACATTCAAGGGGCAATCATAAATTTAACGTTTGACGTAAAATTGCGTTACTGATTCTTTATTTTAGTTTGAATACAATACCTAACATTACTATACAATGAGTGTCAGACTTTTTTTTTTTTTATATTGCAGTTAACGTGCTTTTGCGTTATCGTATAGGCATTCGGTAAATTCTATTGGGCTATCGTGAAACTAATTCTGTGCGTATTGTTGGTTATATTTGCGGTTAATTTCGGTACGAATATATTTTACAGGACAATTCATTTTGATATTATTTTCACTCATTTGAATTCTGTTTCTGGATTCAAAATTTCATCACAAGTGACTTAGAAGATTTTGATGTTGTCTTACGATTACATCACTATATGACAGTCAAGAATTCAAGACTCACTATCAGCAATTAAAAAATTAAATTACCTAAGTCTCTCAAGAAAAAATAACCAACTATTCAAGACCAAATACGGATTAACACGCTAAAATAATTACTCCTAACTTAAGACATCGTAAATCAAAGTGAATTAAATTAAAATTTACGTCGGACTTTACGAGATATATCAAATAATATTAACACATTAATTTAACTGTTTGTTTGTAAGCTATCAATCATTCGCAAACAATATTAATACAATAATCTAGTTATTAATATTATAGAGTACAAAGTTTGTATATATGGCCTTTTTTCACGTTGCAACGAATCTGCGCTGATTAATTTGAATAGGTTGTAACATAGCATCACGCCTTTTTCCCCGAAGGGGTAGGCAGAGGTTTTTCACACCCACATTTCGCCAGCTATTTTTGGTCCCATAAAATAGGGGGCGAGCCTATTGTCATCAAACGGGAACATTTTGTTTACAATACTCCGGGAAAATCTCAATACTGGAATTTCATGATAGAAAAACCCAAAACCATTTTCACCCGACCCGGAAATCGAACCCGGGACCTCTTGCACAGCAGTCGTATACACTTTCCGCTGTGCCACCGAGGCAGTTATAGGTTGTAATAATATATTATATTCGCTTATCAGTGATTAAAGGACTTTATATTTATATATTATAAATTTAATTATTTATTGAGAATATATCTATTATTTTAGCGTAATTGCCTCGTTACTTTTATTTATGCACCTACTTCAACTAACTCTCTGCATCACCCAAATGGTTGACTGGTAGAGAATGCCTCATGGCATTAAGTCCGCCTGTACATATTTTGTATGAAGTATTAAATAAATAAATAAATAAAGGATCAGTAAATAACACAGACTATTTTATATTGACATAGTATGATGCCTTGATGTCATAATGATGGCGTAAATAAGAGAGCTGGAGGCCCAATTGAAATGAAATGAAATCTCATATATTCATCTGGGTTACAAAGTATCTCTAATGAAAGTCACAAATTAAGGATGCAACATATTCTCTCTGTCTAAACCACAACACTAAAGCACCACCGAATCTTAACAAATAAGCTTAATTTACTATTTCAATCACCTCTGATCTCTAGGTATTAAAATTTTCATATGTTGAAACCAAATACAAGAATAGTTTCTCCACACACGAAGCTATTGCAACGAATGCAGTTTAGTAACGAAGAAATCTCTTTAATTATAGTTGTTACTTCTGCAGAGGAAAGAATAGCTTGCTCTAATACAACTCAATGATGTAGTAATAAGTGATTACTATCTTTTGAATGGACATCTTACTGAGACGGACCTTCTAGACTTTGTATATCATGTGGTTTATTCTATTCTTTTTTATTCTTTTTAAAGACAACGCCCGCACTAGGGAACAAGCCCTGTGTCGCGGGGAGCTTTACAAACATGAAACTAACGGACACAAAGTACACCCAGACTAGAAACAAATATCTATGAATCACACAAATATTTGTCTCGTGTGGGAATCGAACCCACGTCACCCAGCACGGCGATGTAGTGGCGAGGCGACCACCTTAACCACTGCGCCACGGTAACAGTCAAAGGTCAAAGGTTTGTTTGAAGAGATTATGTTTGGACTGTAAGCCGGTTCAGCGGTTACTGATTTGAATATTATATCTGATCGTTTAAGTCAGTTTAATTCTAATCTCATAAATGACTAGTTCATTATATTATATTGAGAAAGATATTCTGAATTTTCGAAAATTCATTTAAAAAACTCGGAATTATATTTTTATCGTAGGCAAATTTGCTGACACTACTTCTCGGATAACCTGTTACATTCTTAACTTTTGACTTTCATAAGTGTTACTTTGTAACCTAGATGAATAAATGAGATTTATTTTCATTTTATTAATTCTATAACCAATTCACTAAAAAAAATTCCACTTTTTTAACCATAGAGAATTAATATCAAACAAAAGTATGCCTTCATACTTCACACTATCAAAGACTAAGTTCTTTCATAACAAAATTCAAGACATGTTAACCAATAGATTAAATTAGAGTATTTGACATTACTAATGTTGTTCTAATTACCTATCTATAATTATTATTATTAAGAAAGAATACATACGCCATCATTGCCAGATTTTGGTGATACTAACTGTGCAATTATTTTGTAAACATAACACCAATGTAATACCCAAAATGTAATGAATTAATAAATGATTTGCTTTGATAACAAAACAGATGTATTCAAGATAGATTCAAGGAATAATTAACATAAATATTACGCTACTAGGAGTAGTAATTACGTCACTTTAAGAGAAAATTGAAATTACTACAAAAACCAAGATTATCCACTCAAATACAATATTTATTACTTCTAAGTGCTATTTACTCAATTCACTTAACATACAAGTATGTAAACTTGCAATTAGTATATCACAAGAGATTGGTAGCTCATTCGAACGAATCAACTGCACGTAGCTACAATAGAATTAGACGCTTTCTGATCGAAGTCAATATTCTAATCACATGGTACAATTTCACCCAAAATTGTGATAAAATATGCCTTTCTATCTAATGGTTATTCATTGCTCGTTGCCACGCAAACGGTCTTTCTATTGGTCAAATCGGGAAATTTTCTAACGAAAGTTTTTGAGTTTCATTTTTGACATGAGAAATGTTTACGTCACATTTAAAAAAATAAACATATCGTATAAAAAATCATGGTAATTTTGCTTTTATAATATGTCTCACTGCCGTACTCAAAGACGTTACTTAACTTCAAAGTTTATTTAGTAAAAAGTTGTAACACTTAAGTCTATATAGCTAAAGACGATTATTCAATGAAAAAATTGTGTTAATGACAATTACTGCTAATTGAGGTCTCTGACTGCGGCAGTCAGCATTTTATAAGTTACAAGCTGATTTACATCATCTGGCTGCACATTAGTAGATACCTGAAATATGCACGCGATACACTTTTGCCTATCACTTCGGGGAAAAATGCGTGGTGCTAATGTGCTTGCTCATACACTGAGCAATTCTGTACCTTATGTTAAAAACAGAAAAGAGAAATTGCCGGACAAACAAATGTCAAGTTAAATCTGTTTTACATTGGTGGCACAGCTAGTGAATGAATGTTGTACTACGGTTAATGCGTGAGTAGGTGTAGTCTCGGTCGCATCGCTTACACAACGTTGTCATAACACATGTCAACTTGACCAGATTAATTAGTGAAGACTTCACATGATTAATTAAATCGCAATTGATTAAACCTCGATTGTTTCGACGACGTAATCGTTCTGATTTCTTTATATTTTTTTTTTTTGCCTAATGATTACTCTGTCTAATACTGTAGCTTCAGCGTGCTGCTTCGCTCGCGATTTTGATAAAATAGCCGAAATTAATATCCGAACATCTTGTTATTTCTATACAAAAAAATTATAGTGGTCGTTGTTTCGTTTCGACTTAAATTCATTATTCAATATTCGGAAATTAGGTTAGGCTTAGGTCCAGTAGCTGACGTCATTGGGCTGATATCATGATGATGATGATGAAGTAAATTAAAAAGTAAATCATAGAATTCGCACTGAATTATTTAATTTAAACTTAGTTGCGTATCATACAATATGAGTTTATTTAGCAATATGCCTTTTCGTAGAAATTGTTACAAAAAATACTGTCATATATACTTATTACCCTAATTTATCTAAAAAGAAACGTATAGTTGTTAATTTTTTTTAAATTCAAAATGCTATTTGCAGACGTCCCGACTTCGCGAGACATAAAAAACTAACTGCAATAAATCTGTCTGACTTAATAATTACGTAACAAAACAGTAATTGTATGTACAGAAGCAAAACAGCTTTTATATCAACTACAAACATCACTTAAAAAACGAACCGCAATATATCTTAAGTTGTATAATAAAGTCAATATCGCGATAAATGAGCACATTTGTTTGCTATAATTATAGTTACTTATAAGAAATGGTGGCAACGTAAACACGTGTCGAGAGAGTTGCGTAACTTGAAATCTTCACTTTCTACCTGTGAATGAATACTTTGAATAACGAGAGATTATTCGATCACGCATTATTAATTTATATAGTTTTTACACTATACGAAAAGTGCTTGAAGGCATTGAATTCTTCCTAAACTCAACAACGAAACGTGTTCTTAAAGCAGAAAGTGAAATTACAACTGTAAATGGGAATAGTAAAAGTCATGGTGGCATTACTAAATGATTCCATTCGCACGCTTACGGTTTAACATCGAATAAATAAAATTGACCTCTATTTGTTTCGCTAATCGATTATTTTACTCGACTAACTGGAATAACGTGATTCAAATTTCGAAGTGTCGTTCGCGGTGCGACATCCGTCGCTTAAGCTTGTCTTGTCACCGTCAATGTTACCAGTTTACTTGCGTATAATTTAAAACTTTCACTAAAGAGGCTGCTCCAGGTATCGTAAATAGCTAGTATTGCCAGCTATTGCCTCCGTGCCTCAGTCAGATTTCCCCTTACACCGCTTCATCGGACTTTTTACTTAGAATATTACCTATTTGATGACACTTAATAATTCCAACAGTGCTTCCTTGCTTAGACACCAGTTTTGAACCAAAGGCGAGAAATGAAATACATAGTCTTGTACTTAAATGATGACCTGTCACATTATATTTATTTATTCATTCATTATGCTTAGGCTTACATAATGACAATGCTTACATGAGACAGTGTGATCTGCGTCTAAAGATGTACAAATACGATCTCAAACTTGTTCTAGTGATGTGATTGAGCTTCTATTTAGGTCATTTTAAATCGTAACTTAGTTTTTATTAGTTTCAGCAGTTGAAACTGCTATACTACATAATTATACTTCAGGAAATGAATGGACAACCTACTTTGGTACTTTGATTAATTTAGATGATATGTGATATCATTCAAACAATTTTTTTTATTGATAGGCTATCTAGACATGCGTTAATAAATTATAATATTTTATACACAAACGTTTGGGTTAAATGTTATTGAATCTTAACCTCATAAAAGACTTTACCCATCACAAATTATTGTTTCTGTTTCTTCTTGAAAATACAAAAGAAAAGCTTTCACAACTAAAAATAATTAGTTACTAAGTCTTTTATAAAGCAATAACTTTCTATAGAATACAAATTTAAAAACTGCTAAATATGCAATAATAGATATTATTATTGTTGCACGGTCACGCGTGCAATCAAAATAACTAATTGACTTTTTGTGACACTTTATCGTTATAAATTGTAATCGAATCCTACTTATACAATTTAAAAAATGCGAAAGTTTGGATGCGTAGATGAAAGTTCCTTATTGAATCAGTCCCAAACAACTGAAAGGAACAGCATCAGTTTTGGCACCAAAATATAATGGTACTTTTTACTGACGTACCATGCCTACGAAGTTTTGGGGAGAAGATGTTGTAAATGAACAATTGCTTATATTGTGCCGGTAGTTCATTTCGTTTTAAAAGGTTATTTGAAAATCTATCGATATAATCTATTCAAATGGTGAGCAATCAATGGCGGATTAAGAATACGTAGTGTCATTACTCCATCCCAACCCGGGTGTCGTGAAAGGCGACTAAGGGAGTAACCTATGCAGACAAGAGCACTGCGAGAAAACAAACCCTTTTTTTTTCTGGCCAACGTGGTAGTAGGTTAAATTCTCTCCACATGCTCTGGAGGAGACCCGTGCCCAGCAGTGGCACGTTACGTTTGTGGGTTGAAATAATGATGATGATGATGATGACGAAGCAATCAATGATTGTATTCTATCGGCAGTTAGTTTCTTTCTTGGCCTACGCATCGGTGCAGGCGGGGTAGGTCAAGTGCAGCGTCTTGACCGTGGCAACGAAAACTATATTTCTCGACACTCGTGCTGTCATCGAACTCGATAACTTAATTGCGATTGCGTACGCAATTAGATTGTGAATCAAAAGCGTCTGGGACTGCATGGGTGGCGTAATGTTCACCTTGTCATTTACAACGACTAGGCTGTTTGTTCCGTTCCCACACAAATCAAATGTTTATGTGAACAATAAAATAAGTGTTTTTTGGAATCATTGTGACTGCAATTTCAATGCTGTGAGGGTCTCCATTAAACGGGGCTTATACATTATTTTTGTCATAAGTTTAAAAGTTAAGTTTAAATTCGTAACAAGACCCTATACCAAACCGGCATAAGGCAACCCGTCTAGCCAGCGTGGTATAGTAGGCTAAATTCCCTCTAAAATATATGGATGAGACTCGTGCTCAGCAGTGGTATATTAATGTATGGATTGTAATGATGACGAAGTTTAAAAACGTAACCAAAATTAAGAAAGTCTTCTTCAAGGCAGGCGTTTGATTAATTAAATCCATTCCCAGCATTGCCATATCCTTCCCCTGCCACACTTTTTTGTACAAATTTGTACTAGCTAATTGGATATTTTTTATCATGTACCTACTCTATGCACCTTATTTGAATTGAACTTAGGTTAAATTTTATGCTTCTGGGTAAATTATTCATTTAGACATTTCATTGAGAGGAAGGGTGTGGATATAATTAAATGAACATAAATTAACTAAATTAGGATCTTGAAGCTGACTGAACTTATACTTAAACGTTACTATATAGAATTATATCAGAAGAACTTGTCAAACGTTGTCACCATTTTTTTTTATCTCCAGGATATGTTAAGAGGCAACTAAAGGATCACAATGGTCCTGTTTAAGATATATCACCTTCATGAAAGCAGAGAATCAGCAATGGAACGTAATGATTTATTTCTTGCCTTCTAGAAATAAATCATTATGCTCCATTGCTGGTTTTCTGCTTTCATGAATGACAGACTAGATTAAAAAATATATTTTTGGCCGATTTTGGATTACCTAAAACTGAACATCCCTCCCCTTCAATTTACATTGCAGTAACAGAGTCAATTATCACTTGTGTATGTTCTTGAGTCTGCGAGTAGTTATGGAAAACAAGTTAAACAAAGAAAGATGAATCAATTATAACGTTATCATTTGTCAAAAAATGACACGTCTCTAAATTGCTGACGTTTTTGTGTATGAATTTATTCTGAAGAACCATTACTCATTCCTTTCAACAAGTCCCAAATATATATATATAAAAATTACACTTGAAATTATGTGCAATAAAAATGGAAATGACCTTCTGAAAATTAAAAGTTAATAAATAAAGAGGAAACTTGTTTTAAGTTTAATATTAATTTTAACAGTTTCTGAAGAAATAATCTTAAAAATCAAAAACAAGTATTTCCAAAACCGCAATCATACCAATCGTGTACTTGGTAGCTACATGTGTTCATTTCGTAATTGGCATCTGGTCACTACTTACAAGGCAATAAATTTAATTCAGCTATTTGATTTGGTATTTATTGGAGCGATCTAGTTACTATATAGTATTGAGAACAGTTGGTGTAACTGGAGCACTGTTCCCATGGCTACCAACTTGCATCAATACCGTACAATCGCTTGTTTTACTAACCATTACCTATCTAACTCTGCCAACTTCAAATTTATCGTCATGTTAACCAGCAATGGTTGCCTAATACGCGTTAAGTTTTGGTGAGAACTTTGCGATAGGTTTCCTATCTGGATCCTATCCAGTACTACCTACGACAATTCGTAGGCAATTTAGTATATACTAACACTTACATTATTAATACTTTCACTAGTTTATGTAACTTTAAGTGTTTGTTATCTTATATTGTATCATAATTTATAAATTTTGTAAACACTGGGTTTACTATGTCATGTCGTTGTGTTTGTTTGCAAATGAGAAAACGTCATTCAGTATTTAAAGATTTCTTTTTTTTTTACTTTATTATCTTCGGATGATACTTTGGTTTTCTGATCCATGTAATGCAGTAAATGTAGGGGGCTACTTGGCTATATCCTCCATCAATTTTTGGCTTTACTTTCCCATTAACAATCACAACATAGAAAGAAAACAAAAATACACTTTCGCATTTTTAATATTAGTAGCGTTTATCAGACTTTTTCACTTCATTTTATTTAAAATTTAATATGAGTATTTCAATTTTAATAAAAACTGAAAGTTGCTCACAAAAAAAAATAAAAAAGAACATACTTGTGATGGAAAATATATTACGCCGTTGCAATGGAACGATACCGTTTTGCGGCGAAAGTAATACTTTAAAGAATTTAATTTAGCAAAATTTTTATAGTGAAGCTCATTTAAATTACATATATTATTCATTTTCTTACTTTCACGGCTATAATCACGTTGGATTATTGTTGCAGTAATTTATGTTACTCGGTAAATACTAGATTTTATCAAAAATACACGTAACTCATGTGTAAATAACCATGACAAAATTAACATAAAAATCAGTGAAATATTTATGTAAGATTTATACAGTCGAATTTATGTAATGTGGCTGATTTAAAGCAAATTTCAGTTCTTAGTAAAGTCACTATGAATTTCAAATATTACTTAATAATGTTGTATTAAATGTTATAGAAATATAATATCAGACAAAAACTTTACTTTTATACTTTTAAAATATTTATTCCCTATAGTAGTTTATAACACCAATGGCTAATATTTCTCTATTTACTATTGTTTGACAAAACACGTATGACAATTTATCATTTTAAAAACAACGTTAGAAAAAGCCATCATTTGACAAACTTTCATTTCTAAAACATATTACTTTAAAAACAATTGTTTGACAAAATACAGGTTTCGCAAATGTTTTACATACTTCGCAAATATTCCACTTGTTAAAATATTCATTTGACTAAATAATTCGTTTGTCTAATTAGAGATTTTACAAAATGACAGAAAATAACTTATTAGTAAAAAACAAACACCTTTTGTATGTTACAAAAGGAGGTATTTTGGATAATTTTATTGAAGTACGTCAATAAAAAAAAATACACACTGCTTTAACTAAGCAAAATAAGTAGAATTCGGTTCTGGCGTTGTGGTCGCAGTTCTAACCTAACCTAACCTAGCCATTTTGTCAAATGTTGTTTATGCCATACGTTGTTTTACCTACTGCATGTTTAAAAAATAATCCATTATATGAAATGAAATTTTAACATAACAAAATTTAAAATTTTTATAAAACGGGTCTAGATCACGTATAAATTATTATAAAACGGCTCTAGGTCTCGTATTATATTATAACTATTATAAGGAATAGTAAATACCTTATTTATTTGCCAGGATCCACGATACCACGATCGATGTAATTCGATCGAAACGTCGAGCAAATAAATAAGGTATTTACTATTCCTTATAATATAATACGTGACCTAGACCCGTTTTATAATAATTTAATGTGTACATGTCGCGAAATTTTAAAAGTTTTTTATAACAAAATTTAGTCTGGTAAATAATTTGTCAAATGAGTAGTTTGTAAAATGATAAATTTATCAAGTATAATTTTGTCAAACGTTGTTTTATAAATGAAAATTTGTTATTTGTTTTTTCTCAAATGATTGGACACCAAATTTCTCATATCTTTATTTTTAATCTCTATTTTTAAATTTCTCATCTCTATTTTTAAATTTTACTCAAGTCAAAGAACAATCCTGGCACATAGGCCTACCAGTTTCATGTTGCCACGGCACTACCAAAGATGAACACCGAAGTTATTCCGTAAAAATGTATCATGGTATTAAAAATTCGAAACTGCTCTTGTTGTAAATCTCAAACGGCTCACACGTTGAACTAATTGATATGTCATTGAAAAATAGGTAAGTTAATTTCAAAGCTAATTTCATAATTAGACTACGAAAGCGTCTAAATGGCTGGCCGTGTTACTTTTTGTTACTTAGCAAGTTTTACAGGTTATTAGAATTATTCACGAAAGTTACCGTACATATTTCAACGCGTCATAAATCAATCAGGTGGTTGCTTGAGTAGTTGGAGAACCTTCCATTTCCACTATGTCTTGGTGCTTTCATAATATGTGTAAAAAAGTGCGTGTTTTCTTTTTAAATGTGATTGATTTAGAAGCTTGAATTCTATTAAAAATATTTACTTTCGAATCAGTCTTCAGTAGCAGCTTTCAAAAACACTTATAGTCAAAAGAAGCTTTATTTTATCTAGAATTGTACCAAAAATTTCGATAGCGAAATTACGTTTCCCTAAAATACCTTAAGATAGATGTCGTGATTGGGATCGATTTCGACTCGAATGCAAGTAGGTACATAAATATTAGTGTGTTTTATGATACAACTCTTTCAAATGTTTTTTAAAGATAAACTGTAAGAAAAAAATGTAAATAAATTATCAACAATTTTGTCAAATTAAGTATCCAACTCTTAAAAAATTATCGATTAGGTACTAAACTTAAAGTACAAGGAAAATAAAAACCAATATTTTTTGATTAAGTGTCATGCAATGGACAGTAACAAGACTGGTTCAAGAACGAGTGCGTAGCTGAGACTTTTACTTTCGCCAAACTAGTGCATCGAGTGCAATGACTGGTGGTGCAACGGGTTTAAGCTCGCGCACTGGATCACTGGTGACAAGGTTGAGAAATAACACCAAACTGGTCTTACGCACTCATTACCTAACCAACATTTTCATTTACTAAGTAAAACAAGAACACTCAGGTATTTACCGCTTTTTATACCTAATTAAAAACCGTCAAACTAATAAAATAAGTTATTATCTCAAGCTGACAGTATTGACATTCTCGGCTAACGAAATTCTTACTAATTAACTGCAGTGTTCAGACTTGAAACTAGGTTTTCATTCTTAGAATTCTGCGCGGCTTTATGATCAGTGTTGCAATTAAAACGTATGGTAATCATAACTGGATCGTGTTATGCAAAAAGGAGATATGTTAGACGGTTTTATTGAGCACTAAGATCTTAAATCAGAACATTATGTTCTATCTTCTAATTTAGCCAACGGCAAGAATGTGTGTCTTTTGCATAACACAATTCAAAAAAGGTATGATAAATGCAGGTGTTTGTTTGTCCTTAACAGAGTCCATAATAGACCATTGAAACGAGAAGTTTTTTGTATGCTGCCATTAAGATCTGGCCTACATTTTGAGACAAAATGCGATTAGCGCCCCAGGCGAGAAAAATAATAAAATCGTTACATTAAAACTTAGTAATGTGTTTGTTTGGTTACGAAAGAATATAGCTGACAATCAGATATATTATGATTAATGTGACCACAAAAGCTGAAATTGCGTTATACAAACATACAGTGGTACAAAAGTTTATAATTTCCGGAGCATTAATGTTGTAGCTCGTTGCAGACAAGGCCAAGTACCGCGATTGTGGCGACCGACTCTGTTCACGACAATTGCATTCCACATTACTTATCCACAAACGAATTTAGCAACTCGGCCTCAGGTGTTAAAGTTAACTTTATTACAACACCTTACGGTATCGAAACCTTTGATTGTATGACAATTTTAAAAGCGAATCTAATTGATTTCTGATCGCAAACAAACGAATGATACGGATGTCGATACGCCCTTGTCATAGTGATATCGTGTCTCGATATCTATACCTATTCAGTTGGTTCACGACTTCGTCACTCTAGTAATTTAGATCATTGATACGCTTTAAGTTTTGCAACCAAATTTGCCCGATATGCAATCAGAACTTTCTGAATAATATTAAGTTGAATTACTGACACCAGGTGTCGATGTTGATGTTATCTGTAAATATTTTTAAATCAGTTTTATGCAATAGTTATTTTATAACTTAATATTTTTTATTTTTTTCAAATGCCACATTATACAATTTATTTTTAACATGTTTGTAATCTCCTTTTATTAATCTATATAAATTATTAAATGTTATGTATGCCTATAATTTGTATAATTACTTTTAAGGCTATTCTTAAGTTTTTATTATATCTTAAAATAATAATAATATTCTACCACATTCACACAGTCCCAAAGTAAGCAATTATATTTGCTTGTGTTATGAGTACTAAACAACTGATATACCTACTACTTAAATAATTTTTTTTTTTGTAAATACATACATATTATAGATAAAAGTTGTGTAATTGTGCTGTTGGTGTGCTAAATAAATAAATAAGAGTTTTCTATCCCACCAGCCCGCACTAGGCCAACCATATGCTCTAAACCATCCAAGCACTAGCGCTGTTTGTGATGATAATATATTATGATCTGATAATATGATATGATCTGATGATAATAATATGTCTAGACATATTATTATCATATCATATTATTATTGTAAAACCGTTTATCAGAAACAAACATTTCATATGTCTAGACATATTATTATTGTAAAACCGTTTATCAGAAACAAACATTTAGCTACAAACTAAATCGCTGTAGGATTTATCGGCTAAGCATTAATCCAATTAAGTGGAAAACCGGAGGCTTGCTGATAATTGTAATGATTCATTATGGAAATGGAACATTGTCGAGTTGATAGTCGACCCACCTAACTTTATTTATTGCTGTCTTTTATCTTTATAACCTTAACATTACTAGGTATATTAATATATATTAATATCGTAATATTTTTCGCATGGGATAAGTAGTAGTAAGTAATCTGAATGAAAACAGTTTTTTAATCTAAATGAAATTCTTTTGGCAACACATCTGTATTCATCCTAGGTAGGTCACATCATAAGCTGCTTCAATACAGCCTGCTGTGGTGTTATAATAGTGATGTAGATGACGACCTCCTTAGATTCGCTGACCATAGTTTTATATTTCATGACGGCCGTTTTTGTGATACTGGCCGCATAGAATTCGGTTAATATTTAATTTTATTGTTTTTATACACTCTTTTGTTTATTTTCCTTCTCCGTCAATTTAAAAATATTTGTACATAATTTTTTACATTCTTTTTCTACAATAATAAAAGATCAGGTTCAATTATATGATACCTATATTACCTATCATGTTTTTTTACACAAAATTCTAACCCGCCTGTTCTGGTATGTGTTGTACGCAACTCCGGTAAAAATAAGATTCACAGTTCAATAGTTTCAAATGTCTGTCAGTAAGTTAATCAGGCAATCAGTTTTCTCATTAAAAAGCACTTATCGGTGAAATAAATATTAATGTTACTTTTTTTTTCTGTTTCAGGTAAAGATAATAGGACTTCATTCTTCACTGTTAGCTGTGGTAACAACTACTTCGTAGAATTTGTACGTAATCTAAGTGTATTAAAAAATCCCGGATGTTTTACCCGCGTCTGATCAATGACTTTATCAGAATTAATTCTACGGCTCTTAAGGAATATTATGACGTTGATCCATTCAATTCCTTTGCAATGTGAAAGAAAAAAGAAAACCACTTTCGCATTTATATACTATTCATAGTGATTTTGCTCTTTCATTGAACATAATATTCTACATAAAAGATTTACAAACCAATCCGATAGCCGTTCAATTTACCTTACTAAATTTTATAGACCTTAGATACATTTTAGTATACTCACACTTAAGTAGGTGCAGGTTATGCTGAATACTGACATTCTAAAGCCTTCTAAATACCCCATTCATTCTCATTTTGACATTCAGATTTAAATATCGAACATTGTTTTGAATAAAATATGGTATGGCAATGAATAGCTTTTGTTTATATTACAGCGACATTTGTTTTGCATACATTGAATTTAGTTTCAGAACGTATTTATCTGTTGACTGGTTCAGTTATAGGGCGGAATTAAGGACGTACGTTTCAACGCTCGTTTTTTTTACGTCAAATAATACCAATAATGCCAGCCTGGTGGCAGTCGAAAATATGCTTTAAATATTAGTTGACTTGCCCAAGTATTCGTGGGATCTATCCAAGTATCATCTAGTAAGCCTACCATACAATAGATTCCAAGAATTAAGAAGAAATTTCGAACTAACTATAAAACTTTTTAGATAAAAAAAATCATACGATACGTTTTTAAAAACTATCCGTAACTTGAATAGTAACATCGGAATTCGTTTCATAGTAAACTTCAGATCATTTGCTTTATTTACATTGAATTGAATTAAACCGTATTTATCTAACATTGTAAACCACTTCGTGTCCAAATGTCAACCCAGGTTACAAACCGTAGATTCAATGACGAAACACATAAGTGGCATGTACTGACATTCAACACATTATGTAGACACTTGAATCGTTCCAAAATGAGTTCTCAACTCAATGTGAACATGTCAAACACAATGTGACAAACTTTCCATGTAATTTCACGAAATAATAACACTGTGTAGAACATACGTTATTAGTGTTACGTATTGCCATTGAAAATAGGCTTCGAGCACACACACATACACTTTTTTTTTCTTTTTTTATAAAAAGACAACACCCGCACTAGAAAATAAGCCTTGCGTTGCAGGAGACTATACAAATATACAATTAACGAACACAAATACACACAGACTCGAAACTAATATCTATCGTTCACACAAATATTTGTCAAACCGATCCTACCTCAATAGTTACGAGGCAATGTTTGTGGCAAAGTGACCACCTTACTCGTAACGTGACGAGCAAACATCACCTCAACCTATTACCGTCCCACTGCTGTGCACAGGTCTCCTCCAAATACTGTGGAGGGAATTTAGCCTACTATACCACGCTGGCCAGACGGGTTGGTATAGGGTTTGTTTCGAATTTTCCTTTTCTTGCAGTGCTCTTGTCTGCATAAGGTCCAACTCCCTTAGTCGCCTTTTACGACACCCATGGGTTGAGATGGAGTAGTGACATTATGTATTCTTAAATCGTCACAACACGGATTTCGGACGGGCAAATGTATATACCGAATAGATACACATGTGAATAATTGAAAATACGAGCTCATACATACGCTGAATGTGTAAACGCCCTTAACTTACTAAATTATGTAGCAAAATTAGGTTTGAGCAACATATTTAAATGAGCTTTAAATTAATATGAAATCAAAATTGCGTACAAAATATTTAATATGATAATATTGCGTGTAGCACAATTACGTTCTAGTTGTATGTCGTTTAAAACTAGCTTAGTTTAAATAACTTATTGACTAACTGATATATTATTATTATTATTATTGGTATAGCACACTAGCAGCTAGTTAGCTGATGCGTGTGTATCAAATAGCTTGGAGATGTTTTCTTTATCCAATCTGTTCTTGAATGCGTTTAAAGTGGGAGCCATGACAACACTTTATATGTACATTATGTCTACCTATCATATTTGTCTTTTTTTCTGTCTTAGTAGGTAATCATCATCATCAGCACTTCTACCTATAAATATCCCACTGCTGGGTACAGGTCTCCTCCAAAGAATGTGGAAAGGATTTAGCCTACTATATACCGCGCAATAAAAGGAAAATTGGAAACAAACCCTATACCAACCTGGCCAGACGGGTTGGTATAGGGTTTGTGGAATGAATTTAGCATACTATACCTATAGGAGACCCGACCCTAGCAGTGAGACGTTTCTCGGTTGTAAAGATGATGATGACCATAACCAATCTAAGAACTGATGAAGAACCAGTTTGACATGCAATATTGATACGTAAACATGCATTGTTTTAAAACCAATATTGCGTAAATGCAGACTATATAATGATGTTCAGAGATACCCATATGATTATAACAGCAAAATTTCTACAACAAGAAACTCAGCCATGCATAACCGATTATGTCAACACTTTATGTTATTCAATCTTCGAAGATGATGATTGTGAGGGAATTACAGAGTTTATGTGCAGTTTTAATTGTATACTGTTCAGATCACATGGTACAGTTAGTATAACACAAAATTTGAAGCCAAATAAGCAAAATCAATTCATAAAAAATCTATTAGCTTTTACACTTTTCAGTAAGACTAAGATTGCGTAGTAACGAACATCGTTTTCCGATTAAGGGTTATTTTAGCGACGATATCCATTTCATGTCAAAATTGTTGCTCTGTAAAATTTTATGTTTTTTGCGAAAAGACTTATTTTGGTGACAAATTAGATTAGGCATTTATGCAAATTATTTAATTTAGTTTCGATTTCAAAAGTTTCTGTTTGTAAAAAAATAGCCGTATATATATAATCCTATTTAAATAAAAATCAAATAAAGTTCACTCGAGAATTATCAAATTTTTGTATAAGAATTTATTGTTAATCAATGCATAACAATCCTCATTACCTAAGTATCATTGTCCTGTTAGATTAGCGCAAGGTCTACAACCTGTCACCACAAAATGAACTGTCAACTTACCAGATTTAAGATTTGAGCTTTAATACTAGTTATAACCACGTTTATTAAGACCATAGATTTTATAACTTGAATTAATCAAAGCATAGCTGTGGTGCGTTGTAATTTTACTGTAGTACATTTAACATTCTTAATTTAAATACCTAACTGACTCGATGGCGTATTGGAAGCATGTATATTATGCTGCTATGCAAGAAGTATCTATTCCAAACATTGGTAGAAGTAAAAACGATACCTACCTATTTGGCTTACCTGTCGTGAAAATTAAATATAAACCAGTGGGCCGATCCTGCTAAATTACACACGTCGATAGCACACCGATGGACTAATATCGACCAATCACAGGCCGGCAATATAGCGCGATTGACTTAATAAGCCAATCGCAGCTGTCGAATGATACCATCGGCTTAACATTGTGTTAGCAGGAGCGGGCCCCAAGAGTACTGAATAATGACGGATAAAGAAAGAACAACTTAGGAACTATGACTATAATACCTAAATCGGGATGGATTGACTGACCTGTTGGTCTAGTGGTTAGTGACCCTGACTGCTAAACCGGAGGTCGTGGGTTCGATCCCCACCCAGGACAAATCTTTGTGTGATGAGCATAAAGGTTTGTTCTGTGTCTGGTTGTAATTTATCTATAATATGTATGTATTTACAAAAAATATATATATTTAAGTAGTATATCAGTTGTTTAGTACCCATAACACAAGCAAGTATAATTGCTTAATTTTAGTCTAGATGGCGCTGTGTGAATGTGGTAGAATATTATTAGAATATTATTATTATAATCTACATATAACTTCAGTAACATTTGTAAAAAAATATGAATAAATAGAAGAAGCCGTATTGAAAAGATAGTTTAAACTAAAATTCTACTCATGTTATAACTGCAAAAGACTCGATGAATGGATGTTTGTTACTCTATGACCACACAGATTAAAGTCTGAAAAGTACTATAGCATTAGAATAGCTAGCGTAGACGTGGGTTGAAGCCAATTGGTAATAAGCTGTCAATGTTGTATCTAAACTTATATCAGTTAATCTCAAAAGAATGCAAAGTTACACTAGAGTACATTGTTAAACAGTCAACCGGTCAATATAATCTCTTTCCAATGGAAGCCTTGACATATGTCTGCGATAAATAAATAAACAAGGACAGTGCCAAAGGACTAAATGCACGAAACGATTGTACAATAGGTCGTGCATGTCAAGCTAAGGACCTCCTTCGGTGTTTGTGACTACGCCTTAAATAAAATTTATTGACAGATAAATTGAAAAAAGAATATGGATGGAAATATTACTTCAAACATTCTCATCATCATTATCACTCATAGACAGATCACTGCTGGTCACGGGTCTCCTTCAAAGAATGTGGAAGGAATTTAGCCTGCTATACCACGCTGTCCAGACGAGTTGGTATAGGGTTTGTTTCGAAATTTTCTTTTCTCCCCGGTGCTCTTATCTGCATAAGGTTATTCCCTTGGTTGCCTTTTACGACACCTATGGGTTGAGATGGGGTAGTGACATTATGTATTCTTAATCTGTCACTACACGGATTATCACTTTTATGTAAGTCCTTACAAATCCTTACAAATTTAGAAGATGCATTAATTTAAATTGAGGATTGCAGAAGATTCAGGTTGGTCTCTATTTGAAAACCATTTTGTCAAACAAACGATTTACTTCCAATATTTGTTTATTTCACTTTCATTCGCGTAGAAACTGAGAAATGAGTTATTTCCCGATTAACACACATATTTTCCCCACAGAAGATAAAATAGCTTTTTTCGTAATGGATCAATGGCATTATCACCTATCAGGTATGCCACTAGCTCAGGTGTTGATGATTGGAGCCAAAACAATGAATAAATAGCATTATTATAAAATTAAAACTCATATCTCACAATTTCACCACACCACCTTAATTAATTCGCACATTGCGTATGAAACAACATATCAGCGGACCAGCTTCATTAACACATGACGTAGGTACCACTTTTACTGACACTAGTCACCCAAACAGGGAGACCAGTCTGCGCTTGTAAGTTGACTTAGAACTAATTGAGTACAGTTAAACCTGTTGATAAGTCTATGTACTAGATGGTCTTGACACTTTTCCTTTTAATGACACATCCTTGGTAAAATAAGACTTATATTAAATACGGATGTTTGGAAATTTTTATATTATGTCCATTAATTTATAATTACTTTTCTCATATTTTGAGATACGAATATGACAATAGTACAGGGTTAGGTTAAGTATGAATTATAGCGTCCGTTTGACAATAATCTGATATAATTCTAAAAACCGAAATAGCAATACATAATAACAACATTATTTTCAAATTTACAAATGTAAAAACAATCTTTTCTTTATCAAAAACTCCGGTCCCAGACCATGCGTGTATCCAATAACTAAGAAAACCTATTTTTTATGTTTTATAGACTTTATTTAGATACTTACAAATAAAGTGAGTGTCAAAACATCCACCATAAGATATAATTTGAAACAAGTAGCTTGTGATTATTTTGCTGTCTGTACTGAATCAGTAATAAATTACAATGGGTAGAGTCCGGAATGAACTTTGAGTAGAATTCGAAAATATTTATTAAATTTTTCGCTCTAGGTAGAGAACGGAATACTTTTTGGGTTAAGACCGGAGTAAAATATTAGGTTGAAAATGTGGGTAAAGAACGGAGACACCCATATTTTTTACACACTTCAAACTATTAATTAAAGCTACAGCTAAGTGAATATTTATCCTGTTATCAAATAAATAATTACATTTAAAGAGTGTTGTCACTTTCTATCGCGAAGCCATTAGATACTTTCATATTAATTATACACGTGCTGATAAATCTAACCGCTAACTTTAAAACTTAATAAAGTCTCTGTGCACTGACTATTCGTTTTATATCATAAGAGAAACTCGAGTACGTAAACCTATTTATAACTAATCGTTATTTATTTATTCTTAAATTAAAATAGACATTTAAATCTTAGTAAAATAATTATGTAAAGTATACCAATATAGCATATTTGTTAAATATTAACTAAAAAAAAACACATTTGTTTTTAATATTCAATGCTATTTCTGAAATTGAGAATATTACATAACTAGGAGCTTTAAGTCTGTCGTTCTTTATTTGGCCACTGCTAAGCTCCTATTGCTCGTAGCGTGATGTTTTATAGCCTATAACATTCCTCGATAAATGGGCTATCCAACACTAAAAGAATTTGTCAAATCGGACCAGTAGATTTCTGAGATCCTAGCGTTCAACTAAACAAACTATCACATCACACATCTTTATTATATTAGTATAGATTAGATTTGCAAATAGATAAGAATAAAATCTAAATATTGGTTGAAATTTGGTAATATTCAATACTTATATAACTGTTACATAGCTTCTTCTGGTTTCTAGAAATATAAAATAAAAAATACAGCTGATTTTAAAATAAATCTGTCGTCAATTATGTCGCAAAAATGTCTAAAATATTACAAGGTAAGTATTGTGTGAAAAGACTCAACCAGTAGATACATTATAGTGAAGATAAATTATAGCACACATTGTCCTCGCGACAAATTGTGTGAAAAATTACTTACCATTAACTCATGTGTAATGTTTTACAGGAAATGATTTCGCATAAAATCGATGACATACGGAAGGCTGGATAAATTTGACGTCATTGATTTAGTGTGACTAATGCATATCCGACTAAATAGAACACGCTAATCTTAGAAATTGATCAGAGACACTTAATTTATAGAAGTACCACTCTGAAGATAAAATATTACAATTCATTAATAAAATATATAATCAATACAACACCTATGTGTATATAATAGCTCTTGAATAAATAAATTGTTTTACAAACAAAAACTTGATGATAAATACAAATAAATTACTTAGTACATGGTTTAGTAATATTAAGTTATTAATGTTAAATAGTTACCAGTTACAACAAGACGCATCATAAATCAATTTCAGAATTTATATCGTATAGACACATCATCATTATCAGCAACTCATTAATGTCCCACTGCTGGGCTCGGGTCTCCTATTCTGTATCTATCTGTATCTAGTTTAGGGCTTAATCCGCACACGCTAGTCTAGTGCTGGTTACACATAGGATACAGTGTCATAAACTACAATTTCTTCAAGGGTATATAGGTTTCCTCACTATGTTTTACTTCACCGATAGCAGATGGTTTAAGTCACTTGACAAAATTCACAAATATAGTCACAAAATCCACATTGGTACTACCGTTCGGAATCGAACTCGGACCGCATGATTTTCATGCCAATCACTTAACTATTCGGCCACCAACGCTTACAGACATAATACTTGTAAATACAATGAAGTGCTAAACTATTAAACAGTGTTTGTAACGTCTACATCCGTCCATTTTATTCCTCAAGTTGTCATAATTTACATAAACCAGCTTCCTGTAACATTACAAGCAAGTTTTCCTTCCTATTTTCTAATATTTCACTTATACTGGTGCTGTTCGGAAGAGATCACGTGATCTTAGATTATCTTGCAAGTAGCTAATGAAGCTCCTTGGAATTAATAGCTGTTTACTATGGGTTCATGTCAAGATTTGCGGATTTTTTCCTGCTCTGAATTCTATTCATTGTACAAGGTTGTTATGTGCATATAGGTGAAGGGTATTTATAATTTGTGTCACTCTGTCACTTATTCTATTAATTTCATTGGCTTGTAATTTTATAGTAAAACTGAAACTCATTATTCTATAATTTCACGCTCAATCATAGCAATTTGCTCAAATAAACAGAAGAGAAAGTAAAAAATGCGATAAACCACAAGAATACGCAGATCATCATCCAAAAAAAAATGACCAAAAGGGCTCTTCTTGGACAACCTCTAAACGTAAAAAAAGTTAAATACGTTTTAGCGAAAGTTAATACTCGCTCTAGATACGAAAATAATGTGTCTATCGAACAGTGAAACTACTTGTTAGTACGCGTGCAGAATTAAACTATACGATGTATGGTGAATGCGAGACTCACGATCTTCTACTCACCGTATGTTCCTGAGCAGTTGAACTCACGTGTCTAATTTACTATGCTCAGCGGACCGAATGTAACTGATACTCACTGATATATTCTAATGTAATGTAGTGCAACGAAGTGTATCACTTACACGAATTACATGTGTGTTCTAAATGAATAAACTTGTTACAATGATACTTGGATATACGGATTTAGGCGTGTAGACATTTCGTCGCTTATACAACAATACCGCGCAAGTCAATTTTGACTGGTTTTCAGGAGAGACAAATAACTGTTTATATCTTATTAAATACATTAATGTTTAATTAATGCAAAAATAGATTTAAATAATTTGTTAAATATAAAAAAATATTTTTGCATTCATTAAAAATTAACGATGTATTGAATAAAATATAAATAGTTATTTGTCTCTTCTAAAAACCGCGACGATTTAGAATTTGGTATTCATAATTGGAGCAATTGGGACAGTTGTAAACCACGAGCATAATTCCTTTTATTTACGGAAAATCACATTCAAATTATGTTATTTACACAACGTTACGCTACTTCGTTTGTAAATTGGCCTGGAAAATGTATGAGCAGCAGCACGTATAGTAGCAGGACCTAACAAGACCTAGCATTGATAACGGGCTATAAGGGTGTGCATAGTCTTCCTAAAAGAAGCAAAAAATTGTAGATATCAATCCGTCAAGTAAGACTAATCATATAGATAGGATCACTTCATCATACGTATTCTACATTAACCATGGAAAGTGCGTAACGGAAGCTATACGGAAAGGAAACAATAGAATACAATATACGACATTTACATCATAACAAGCCTACCTTACTACTGTTATATCACAACAACCTATCAACTTCAGACATTCTGTTGTTCTATTTCTAAATCTCACTGAAATTCATTTATATATTTAAAGCCGTGCGTGTCTCAACGAAATAAGTGGGCCCAAAGAACGTTGTGATTGTTTTAAAGTAACTGATAGAAGATAAGGAAACAAAGAATAATTAAAGTATCATGCAATGCATAAAATAAGACAGCATAAGAGAATTGTATTAAGCTAGTACGTGTCATGAAAACGATACATACTCGATTGTAACATGATAATACGAAACGCTGTAGCTTTGCACCGCCGTGTGGCAATTTAAACGCGAAACGTTCATTATTTTCAGTTAAGTAATATTAATTGCCATTCGACTGAATAAAGAAAAGATTCTGTTGGTAATTTGCAACCGATCTGTCTGACTCTAGTTAGCAGCACGACTGATGCAACCACTGTTACGAAAAATCGAATTGTCTAAATCTAATCTAAATTGACAATGTTAGAAAAATTGTTAATTTGAAAATTTATATATTTGTTTAAGTTAACAGCTTAGTCAGATGTCCATGAACTTAAAATTCACATTTTAAACTTTGAATAAATTATGCTCGTGAGACGTTTAATAGACTAGATATCCTTCAATGCAAACAACACAATAAAATTATATTTATCTCTATTAATCATTTCAATCATGTAAATTCTTGCTTTTTGACTGCAGTGTTTTTGCATTGTATTCATATAGTAACATATCTCTATCTATAACATCGGTAAATTTCAACTCTACTTTTGCCGTTCATTATTTTGTTCGATAGTTGAATTTTAATTTATTTCATATCTGAATTCAAAACCGAGTTCAAAAAACTAATTCAAGTTTCATAAATGTTTATAAAAAAAACAATTAAAGCCAATTAAATCGAGTTTACGCCAGCTAAGAGTACTTAACAATAGTTTAAATGAACCAGTGAAGCATTACTCTACGCTCGAGTCAAGTATATGCTTCATTAGCTTTGATTTCAAGATCTAGTAGGGCATACTAGTCATCTCTTTTATGCAATACCTTATGAATCACCTATTTCAAATTAGATTTATAAATAGTTATTTTGACTGCAACATTTCAATCTTCGTTTTTAGATAAGTGGCCACTATTAACGTCATTTTTTAAATATTTAAAATCAATTTTAAGATGTGCTAGTATCACGACTATTTCTATATTCATGTCAATGCAAGTGTCACATCTGTTAAAGGCAAGACTGGTTAATTAAACTGCACTAATCTTGAAGGAGTTGAAGTAAATACATGTATTGCGAAACTTGTTTCCGTTAGTTGTATCCGTGATTACACGCAATGCCATAAGTTTTAGGAGCTAGACTGTCGACCGGTGGCTCACGTGAGTTACTTGAGGCATTCATGACATAGTTTTCATTGAAAACAGATGTACATTAATATTAATGTAAACTTTAATCTGAATACATAAAAGAAGATTTCTTTCATTTTATTAATAATCATCTCAGATTATATCATCAATTTTACTTAAACAACTTTTATGAGAGAATGCTTCATCGCAATATTTAAATTTCATTGTAATAGACACATAATTGTGATATAATATAATTCTCAAAGCACAAATGAAACCTAACATTTAATCTTGTTGTTGAATGAAAACATGATCACTATTCTCACAGTTCAATCGTTTTATCAAGATAAGCAAGATTGGCAGTAAATAACAGCTCTGTCAAACAAACTGGCGCTAATAAAGCTATCAAATGCATTGCAACACATTCCCACGCTCCAGAGGAAATGGAAGCAGCAAAAACTATACGAATTATGATAGAGAATAATACAAAAATGGCCAATTATCATGTGTAGGTAATCATTTCATCACCTTTAATAAAAATGGCTTGTAGAGTCCGGCCTTAGTCTGTAACCTTCGTGTCTAACAAATTATGGTCGCTTTGTTTTCATATCAAAACGTGCGAACAATTTCGCAACAATGATATTGTAGGTATATTCTGAAAATTACAAGTGCATTCTATTTCAGTAAGGTACTTCTTTCTTTACATTAGCTTATGAATAGCAAATTGAGGACGATCATAAGCTAACAAAACCATACCTACTTGAATTATTTTAACTACCTTTCCATTGTTGCATTTACGATATTTAGGTATTGTTGTCCTATTATTAACAAAACTTTTGTTTCTATGATTAATTAATACCTATATTTTGAACAATTTAATTTAGAACTTACAAAAATAAAATTACTGTAAAAAGTTAGTATCGTACGAAAACGTTTATAATTCTTTGACGGCACTAAATGTACCTACAATGTATTACATTAGATAAAATTACTGTATAGGGTGTGTATGTATTTACCTGACTATGATAAACTTCACGCCTAGTTAATTCCCATTACTTTGGCCGGCATATCGAGCGGATTAAGTGTCTTCATCGTGACGTTTCGCTGGTAAGTCAAAGAGTCCACGGCCACTACGTCGCAAGACCCTATGCTTGACAATGTTATGACATCTTCCGTTGTTGCTATAACGTCCACCGATGCGTGAGTCTACGCAATGTAAGCCATCTCTTAATTTATATTTGATCTAGGTCCGTCATTATCATTAAATGTTTCTTCATTTTCATAAATGGTGTATTGTTTTTTTTTTCGAATAAATTATCTACTGCTGCAATGTTATAGTAAGATATAATTATCTTAGCCAGCAATTATTCGGTCATTAATGCTCAAATTATTCATAATATGTTATTGCTAAATACAGTTTAAATCGACTTGTGGAAATGCAATCGCATCATTCTATTTTTAAATACTCGACTTCTCGATTTTAGTTAACCTTTCGACTCGTTTACATAGAAAATATATATCTAACTTCTACAAAACTTTTAAATATGATTACTGATTATTAATACTATGAGTATCATTGCCATGTATCTATATTATACTTAGAAAATCAATAACACTAATGCATTTTTAATTAAATTTAGTACAATGTCCGGTACATTACTTTTCGGGATACCACAAGGCGCATAGCTGCGGTCAATATTATGTAAATGACTCATGTTACACATGAATCAAATACTGTGACAGCTATAATTTGTTGTGTCCGGTTTGAGTCAATGACCAGCATAAAATGACTATTAAAGCGATCTGATATTAATCTATGTAAAAATATATTATACATCCGCATACATTGACCTGGTACATTATTGTCTAACTATTGTCATAATCGGTACAGCATATAATATTATGTCATTATTTGAATTGTGATTGGTAACACACAAATATATACTTGATCGACAATTCAATGTGCCAACCGAGACGATGCAATCAATAGCGGCTTTCGTAAAACGCCTACATATATTCCGAAGTATGTCAGTATGGTCCATTACGTTTTTGTCTTTAGTGTTTAGTTTCCATTTGAGCTTGAATTAGTTCAAATGTGTCATTATACCGTCATATTGCCATAATTGCAAACGATTGTCTAAACTTACATAATCGAATGAGACGGAACAGCAGGTGCAATATATTTGCTTTATAAAAAGCTCACATAACTGAAGCAAATGTAACTCATATTAATTTTGTTTACACTTTGCGTGGAGTAATAAAAATGACTACAATTATTGTAATATTCAAATACCTAACTGTTGTTACGGTTGTGTTGTGTTAACTTATTTTACAAGATATTTGTTGTTAAACCTTATCATCACTCACACATCACTCCTACATAGTAGGTACTTAGTTGCTGTTTTATTTCAGTTACCTATTCTACTTTGCATGTTATCAGTCGATAAAAATAGCTTGAAATACTTCCCACGATTTTCATGGTTCTGCCCTTGTCAACAAATAAACCGTAGGCAAATTAGCTGGCATTGCTTTTTTAATTTCCTGTTACATTCTTATTTTATGAGTTACGCATAAAAGTAACTTTGAAGTCTTAATTAATCAGTATTGACGTAGGCCGTATGCCATTTACCTTTCATAATTTAGAACAATGACGCATGTATTTTCCCAACAGTCACCTTAATCGCAACCTCATCATTCGATTCATTGATTTCAATATCATTCAAATGTTTGACATCGATATAAATCGATGACTAGGTTGCGAATAGAATTCCTGTCGTCGATTTACATCAAATTAAAGCACTTACATTACATCAGCTATGACATTATTATAATGCTTCATAGATTACCTCTAGACATATGGTACATCAGCGCATAAGCAAAAAACCAAATTGATGCAATTAATGCAATGGTGTGGTTTAAATTAATATTATGCTTTAGAGTTGATGATGAAAATTTAATGATTTTAGTCTTGGGCGATGTATTAGTCAGTATATATAGTTTTTTTTTGCTGTAAATCGGCTTCTAGATGTTAGACAGTAAAGACATCATTGTCATGCTGTATAACATTTAATTAGTAATATTACTTAGGTACATAAAATGTACATAATTATTGTATCTTTGTTATTAAAAGTAAGTGTTTCCAGCATTATTGAAGCAGATTTTTTAATGCCTTATTATTCCTTCCAAATAATTATATATTCTAAATATTGATATACCCACATAATTCAGCCTCTTTTGAAAGCTTTGTAAACTACTTGCAATTATGTATGTATTATGTAACTACCATATACTACTTGTAAATAAACCCTTTTTAATGGACGACTGGAAATATAGTTAAATATTGAATATTTGTTAATAGTTTTAAATAAGGTTGTGCGCCTTTTTTCCGTCATGTCAAAATGAATACTTCCTTCATTTGCCCGTTTATTCGCTGTAAAAATTCGTATAGTTGTAACATTATTTTAGTATTTTTAATTAATTACTATCACATTTTATTCAAAATTCAAGATTGATCACACAAAAAATTATAAGTAGAAATAATTTTGATAACGGGAAAATAGCAGTAGGTTAAGCATTATTGTTGACTGAAGCATATTTCCATCACAGTAGCAGCAAATATCACTTACTTTGAAATGGCAACATTGGCAAATGGCATAATTTAAAAAATAAAATAAAACAAATTTAAATTTGAATATCAGTAACGTAAATGACAAGTCTCACTTTGAATTTTCAAATATCGATCCAATTCAAATTATGTTAGCACGGTATTATCATTGATCGAATCGTGAATATTATCAGAATAGCGGAAGAGAAACGAAATTGTTTGTTTACTCTCAGTATGCTGACGGCTCATTCCGCACTGTTCGCAACTATAAATCATTGTAAAGGTTTTCTTCATCTTGGTCCCAGTCATAATTGTTAAAAGCCTGTGAGGCGTAATTGTGAGAACATAGTCCTATGTATATAGGGTTACCACTTTTCTGTGAAACTAGAAAACATAATATTATTTGAAACCTAGTTTGAATATTTCTTGAGGAAATTTCATTAATTCAGTCAAATATGGGGAGGTAGACAGCCCTATATAACGACGTCTAATGTTATTACGTTGTTATAAGAGCACTAAAGCCCTCATTATTTTATTATCGTACCAGAACAGTAATTTATATCGATAGTAAAACGTAAAGCAGTGACGTTAATTCGATATCCACTTATCACGACTGAATTAAATATTTCGCTTAAGGCGTGTCGCTACTTTATACTATTGTTGTTTTAAATTAAAATAGAACGAACTGCTCGATATAGATACACGATAGCGATAAAACGTGAACTTTATTCGATTTGCTATTAACGCAAAACGTTTCCTAATACAGTGTTCCGATAAAATATTAATAATAAATAACAACTTTTCATAGGCCTACTTTCGCAATAAGAGTAGTTTCAACATATCTTCAGATATGGCACTTATTTTTAAAAGATCTCGGAATAGCTTCCCATTTAATAGCTATTTCTACCAATCCATGAAACAAATGCCAAAGCTTATAATGAAATTCATGACCTACTAAACGTTCCACAAAATGCAATTTGAAATTAAATTTTATTAACTGGTCGCCAGGTCTGACTGGATGCGGAAGGCGGAGGACCGAGTGTTATGGCGCATGTTGGGAGAGGCCTACGTCCAGCAGTAGACTGCAATTGGCTGAGATGATGATGATGAAATTAACTCAGCATTTATCTGTATACGTGGAATGACTGACAAGCAATGTATAAGAGAAATCTATTCATTATATGAATACCGTATTGATATTACATGTAGGTACCTAAGTAGTTGTCAGCCAATAAGAAAACTAAGACATGGTCATTTGTGCGGATGATTGATGTTTTCTTAGCAATGTTTTCCTTTTCAATTTACTGACGTATAACTTGTTATAACCACAAAGATTTCGCGGACACTCGTCAAAACTTGATTGATCAAATTTGATAATCGTCGAAACCTTATAATTATGGTGAAACGTCGATAAATCCGAGTTTATTTTAAAATTAGGTTTTTTAATAAAGTAATGAGTAAAAGTGATTAGTATTGAATTTTAGATAATACGTGTATTATGAAGAGTTAGGGAACGGCTATTGTTTATAATTTAATGTGCGATCAGTTCAAAGGCTAGTTAGTATATTCGAAAGAAGTACATCAATCTTATGGAGATTCAATAATTGCATAAATATTTGATAAATCAAATACTGTAACTTAAATGAGCAAACTTTTTCCCAAGTATCTTTACAATCACTTTAATAATTTAAATTAAAAAAAAAACATTACCGTCCTTTTTGGCAGTCGGGTAAAAATAATAAACAAACTGAAAACTTTAATAAGTGAAGCGTAACTTTGAAAACGCGAAATAAAAAAAATGCAAATTTTCCTTAACTAAATGTAGCTTGATGTCTTGGTGTTGTTGGTCTTGGAACACATGAAAAAGCCCTATCTCTGTTCTGTGATATAGATAGTATTCCGTAACAATTTTGTGTGTACCGCTAACACCTTGGGTCTGAGAGAGCGCTCGCAGAAATATATTTTTATATTAAAGAAATTAATTAATTAAACATGCCTGTAAACTAATGCAAATATTAACTTGTGAGCACCCCGTGCATGTTAACCTTATTTTTATTTCAATTATACTCTACTGCTTACCTAATATTAAATTAGAAAATGAAACAAAGAGCTAACCAAAAAAACAAATTGAAAATTTCACTGGGCGTGGATTTCAACATTATTTTATGCCAGTATCAATTTTTTACTACGAAATTGAGTGAAGGGTTTAATCGGCTTAGAAATCAACCATACATAAAGCGAACATTAATACCATACATTCTAACGACGGGAGTAGATTAAGTTAATTCGTCTCTCAAATTTGTACCTATTCTTATGACGTCGATTAGTCTCAGGGCCGGAACAAATCAATGGTTACCGTAAAACAATGCCCATGGAGTACCAAACTGTGTAATGATTAAAAGAAAATGACATAGGTTTACGCCCTTCATTCCAGAAGGGGTAGGCAGAAATATATTACAATCATAATTCGCAAGCTAGGTTAGGTCTCACGTAGCTGTTAACTGGACACATTGGCAACACTTTTACTCCGAATTTAATTAAAAAAAGACCCTATATCATTTTTGCTTAACCGGTAATCAAACCTTGGACGTCTTTGCCAGTCTCACATACTGCCACTGTAACAGCTAGGCATTGATTCAATAAACGACTTTATTTCCATGTACTTGTCTGAAACTGGCGCAAAGAATGACCATGAGTAGCGAAAGCAATGGCCACGGTGTCAAGGTGCTGCTGCTGATACAATCAACATGACAAACGATTGAAATTGAACGACTTTGATAATGTATCGATTAAACTTTTTTTTATTATCGTTACTAAGAACCTAAACGGTTTAGGTTTTAAAAAACCCAGTTTCACCTATTATAAATTTATAAATTATCCGTGTAGTGACGGATTAAGAATACATAATGTCACTATCTCATCTCAACCCTTGGGTGTCGTAAAAAGCGACTAAGGGAGGAACCTTATGCCGATAAGAGCACTGCGAGAAAAGGAAAATTCGAAACAAACCCTATACCAACCCGTCTGGTCAGCGTGGTATAGTAGGCTAAATTCCCTCCGCATTCTTTGGAGGAGACCCGTGTCCAGCATTGGGACGTTTATGGGTTGAAATGATGAAATTTATAATACACCAACTCAAGTTCATGACTCAGTCTAGGTTAAAGAACTTAAAGACTCGAAAGGACTCAGAGGACTCAGGAGACTCAAAAGACTCGGGAGTCATGTGACTAACGAGTTCTAGTCTTGAAAACGACTCAAGTCTCGAAATGAAGACTAAAAGACTTGAGTTTTTTACAACACTACCTAAACCAGATAGATCCGGTTCAAGTGTCACAAAAAGTCGTTTTGTATTTCAATATTTCCGTAAACCTCTTACGGTTACTAAGTGTAAGCGTTCCAGGCATAGCTGCCTAAAGATTAATTACATACTGAGGGCTATTTCGGGATCTGGACATTCAACATAATATAGTTCGATATCATGGTCAAATATTTGAAAAAAGGCGGTTGAGTTGAGGACCTCTGGATACAGCCAAGATCACTAAATGCACACTTAATTAAAAATAATCTTTAACTTAACAATCAATATATCTGACTGTGAATGGAAATGAACGAAACAAAAAAGCTTTAAGCATTACCTACGTAAGTATTAAAAACAAGATAGAAATTATGACTTTTATTGCGACAAGACAGATTGTATATTCTAACTAACCTGACATTATTTTCCTCAAACATTGTTATGATTAATAGCAGACTATTCAAAGAATTAGAACATTTGAATTCTAGGCACTAAAAACGTCACAATGAACGAAGTTCACGCAACCTCATATTTGTTTAACGTAATTCTACAGCAACAATGGTTTGGGAACCACCCATTGAACCTATCCTACTACCAACAAATTAAGGCTGAGGACAGTGGTCAATTACGCAATGCATACCTGTTATTTTTTGTTTCTAAAAGTTGTCGACCTTACACAAGTTATTTTGAACAATATAATTATTGTAATTTAACTTCTTATAATGTACCTTGAAGCATTTTGGAAGTATTGATGACGTGTTAAACTAGATAACCGTGGTCATTAAAAATATTCGTACTTAACTTTTATTAACTAGGAGATCCCATATTACAGTGGTTCATCAGAATCCTTTATTTTTATAATGCCGAAAAAGTAACTTTATTATCTAAACTTGATTTCTAAATTTAAAATTATATAACCAACCTAACCAGCCAATTAAATTATAATAAATCTTGATTTATTTTTCGAAACCGTAAAAAGAGATTCCAAATCGCATAACTAGAAATTCGTTTTAAATTTGGAAAACTGTTTTTTTTTTAATTTAAAAATATTACGCAAGTAGTCAGCATAATCACGTTCCGCTCTCGTAGTAAAAAGGTGTACGCCCACACGTTTAGTAGATTAAACTTCATAAATAAGTTCCAAACAATAATGTGTTTCTTAATCACTCAGCAGTTGGCAATTATGAACGCCATTATAACTGGTGCAATAAAATTGTTAAGCACCATAATCGTTTTTAAGCTTATTATATGCAAGCACCTCCTTTAGATATTTCTAAACAACATTTAACTCTTTTGTCTTCAAACTTACAATGGCGGTTAAAACAAAAGCTATTGGCGGTTACACTATATAAAAATTGTTGAGTTAACTGTTACTTTTGAGACAGGATATGATCATGGACAATGATTCAGTGCTACTTTAAGTAATTTATAGGAAGTAATTCATTCATTTTAGATAAGCAAGACAAAAAAAATGTTTTATATCTAGTTAATAGCAGTATTATTAATGGCCTTTAAGTACAATAAAAATAATATGCTCGTGTTAAGTCTTCATATTCTTTTGAATAAGGCTGTATCAGTTATAATGTCAGTGTATTCATATCATTATTATAATAGATAGGATTAATATATATTCAAGTAATAATTATAAACCATTTGAAAAGAAAGAATACCTTTTTTAAATACCAATGCGGAAAAAGACATTAAAATTTTTAACAATATAATTATGCCTTATTTTAATTACATACCTCTCTGCCGCTTATAACTTAACTCCATAGGTAAAGTACGTGACTGCGATTTCACGGGTATTGCACATACCATAATAATAACACACGCACTACTTACCATAAATTATAAGGAGCTTATTTCAAAACAATACAACCTAATTAAATAATTCAAATAAATTTCGAAATAATTCATATTTAAACTTAGAATGTCGCAATTTATTTTAAAGGTTTACCTTTTTTTATACATACTTATTTTGTGAATATTTTAATTAAATATTATTATTATTATTGCAGTTTGACCTTACTTGCGTGGTCATTGAGACTTCAAAACAGGCTATATTTTGACTATCATTGTAGCAGTAATGTATGTGAATTTATTTGCCTTCAAATAAAACAAATATACGTACCTAATGCCCACATTATCCTAATTATGTTTATCAAATGATCTTAATGTTTTATTGTTTCAAAATGATAGCCTTTTCATCCGAAAGAATACTTCTAAGTTTGTGAGTTTTTCATTATCTAATGTTTGTTTTTTGTTTCAGGTTTGTTGGCGGTTAATTTTCAATGTCAAAAATTGACTGAATTGTTCGGTGAGATAAGAGATTACAGATGGTAATGTAACCTTTATGAATTATATATAGATTAGTGTGTTTTATGTGTGATTGTGGACTGAAATGACGTCATAACACAGTTCAAAGGCACAATAAATTACTATTAAAAAGGGTTACGCGTTGAAATCAAGCAATAATTACGTTAAGAAACTGGCATTATATACCTCGCTTTTACCATTTAAAAATGATAAAATTTTAATATATTTAATTCATAACTACCTAAATCTTTACAAGATATGATTGCTTTACTTTCTTTCTTTTTATATTGTTTACCAAGCCAAAGAATTATTATTCATCAACTGAGTGATTTTTTTCATATCTACTCATATTAATGTATTTTCTTTGGAATTCTAACTAAATAGTTAGACCTTATCTCTTCTTTAAAAACATTTTTGTACATTTTATAAACAGTGCTTCACGTAACATACAAAAATTCAAGGTTTGAGGGCCTTGAATTTTCACTAATGGACGTAAATTCACATAGAAGGGTTGATATTAATAAATAAACGACAATCAAACTTGAACGAACCATTCAATCTATTAACTAGCTACTTAACTTCATTCATAATAACCATTAACACTAATAGTCTAGCTCAAGCCATAATATTGACTTAACTGATAGGTACGTTTACTAAGAAACGCTAGCAATTTCTCATACCGACATTTCATTAACTAAAACAGTGCGCAAGACCAAATAGGCAAGTTAATTCAACGTATCTCCGCTAATTGTAGGACCCCGTGAGAAACGCTGCATAACCTAATAGAGCTAATTGTGCGAATTCCTTCTTGAATAAGAGCAAACTTTTTAAATAAATCTATGGTGCAGTATAACTCTTGTTTTATTAAATACTAGAATTCCTTTTTCAAATTATTTAATTTGAAATAAAAATGTTAGTTATTTCCAATTACGGCTATGATCTATTTCGAATTCGTATAATTGAAATTGAAATTCTTAGTTCAAATTTGTATAATTTAAATTACGAATTCCAATAATATTGTAACTTGTAACCAATAAAGTCATAGATGGCTGTACGATATTTAGATTAAATACTATAGGATTAGTCTAAGAGCTGCTTTAGACGATGAACTTTTATACCTTCACAAAATAATATTGTTGATAAAAACTTCATACAAGCCAAAACTTATGTGTTTTCGTTCTAACAATTTATAGACAACGTAGGTTTGAAAATTATGCAGTTTGCACAATTTGCATAGACAATGAGCAAAAAAGTATTTTAGCCTTATTGAAATATAAGAACTTAATCTTGATTGTCTTTCAAGAATATTGGGCGCGTAAGTGAAAAGTCCGTCATAAATAATATTCCTAATATGCGTAAAAATAAATAATAATTTAATATTAAACTAAAATTAATTAACCAATTTTCTATTTAATTTTACCTTTATAAATATATTAAATAAAAAATTATAAGACATAATATATGAGGCCATGAGAGCCAGAGTGGCATAACTGCAATTTTTTCAATACTGATTTTATTTTATAAAACTGGTGTAAATAAAATTAGGCCACTCTGGCTCTCATAGCCTCATATTTACCTGTACTACCTTATTCAAATGCTCCGAATGCGGTTCGAAAAGAAGGAAATTAATATTATCTGCAATAAAACGAATATGGAAAATTACCGTTTGCACTTGCTCAAATAGGCACCTAGTTTCCGGATTTATTTTATCAGTTTGTTCCAGTTGTTGTCAATTAGTTGATATTTATTGCCTCAGTTTTCACGACTAGGCTTAAACTGTATACCTATTTACATAAATTGGATGCAGACTTGTATTTTGTGAAATAGTAGTTACTTTATCCAGTATCTCGCCCACTCTATGCATGGGTATAATTTTGTAATCAAAAATCTCATCGAATATCCGACTTTTGTAATAGTCTTTATGGTCATAACATTTAGAACGGAAGGAAAAATATTTTCAAATTAATTGAACCATTTTCAAATTATGTGCCATACGTGTGGCAATTTTTTTATTATTTTTTATTTATCTAATGCTTAGGTACAAGAAAAAAAATAAAAAAAAATCTTATAAATATTAGTTCCTAAACGGGTATAATCAAGTATAATAGGATGTTGGAAAATTATTATTATCAACATCAATTTAACTAGTATTATCTATCATGAAATTAATTTTTTTTTACACTGAAATTAAATATTACGTGTTAAGTATTATATATTACCATTCAACAGTTGCGACCATGAATACTAAAACAGTCAGAATGTCGGGAAACACTGAACTTTGTAACTATTAGAACGTAAACTGATTTTATTATTATTTACCTACATATTGCACTCTAAAACATGTATATGTTGAAATTTATATGTCCGACAATTTCTGTCTTCTACCTATTATAATAAAGTTCAAAATTGCCCAACTTATTTCCCGCTCTTAGTTTTATATACTTCCTAGTAATTAATAATTTTTATTTCGCGGACCATTCTTTATAAAGTGAAAATATTTAGATTGGTTTGATTATTTTATTTTCTTGTAAGTTTATTGTATTATAGAGGGAAGTACTTAGCTAATTATTATTTATTGCTTAATTGATCTCTCAACACTTTTTGGTGTTATATATAGTTATTGTGGTAGAATATAGAGTTCAATAATTTCTGATCAGATTTTCCTCTAACAATTAATTATGTAGCAGTCTAAGAAAGTCTTAGAAAACTATTCTATGTAGGTATATATTTCTTTATTATATAATTTTTGTGTCCTAGAGTGGAGACCGTGACTCGGCAAACGTAGAGTAGGACGCCCTCCAGCTAGGTGGACCGACGACCTGAAAAAGGTCGCCGGGTCTGACTGGATGCGGAAGGCGGAGGACCGAGTCTTATGGCGTATTTTGGGAGAGGACTATGACCAGCAGTGGACTGCAATAGGCTGAGATGATATGATGATAATTTTAACCACACGTTAATTTGAAAAGTCTCTAACACGTGAAACCATAGTCAATCGACAAACTATAGTTATCTAAACAACTGCTTATTTATTCCAAGAAAAAGAAAAGTCGTCAATGAAACATGACCGCTTCCGAATCTAAACAAACCGCTACTTTATTTCTTAAAATTTATGAAAGTCACAATACTCTTAAACAAAACTATGATTTAGACAAGTGCATTAACTTTCTATTGAAAATTGCTGTTATATTTAAATAAATCGATATAATAGAGTATAGACAATCGCGTGCCCGATTTCATTAGCAGTATGCACGAAACAGACATATAAATTGGATAAAAGTGAAACTAATACGTCCGCGTAGTGACGGATTAAGAATACATAATGTCACTACCACATCTCAACCCGTGGGTGTCGTTTAGGCGACTAAGAAAATCTTATGCAGACAAGAGTACTGCTAGAATAAGAAAATTCGAATCAGATCCTTTATCAACGTGTCTGGGCAACGTGGTATAGTAGGCTAAATTCCCTTTACATTCTTTGGAGGAGACCTGCGTCCATCAGTGGGACGTTTATAGGTTGAATTGATCAATGAAACCAAAGGAAAAAATGAATTTAGCATAATATAAAATCAAAAACCAATAGACAAATGGAACTAAACTAAAAAGAATGGTATGAAAATGGATAAAAAAACATTATGATTCAAAAAGTAAGTCCTTAAGAAGACCTTATGGATAGTTGACAGATACGACAAGACAAATTGAAGAACACGTGATCTACTCGTTACAGAGGATCTTATGAATAATTACTTAGATACCTAGTACTTGACACGAAACCTTATAAAAACAGCGATCGCCGAAGCAATCTATCGCGATTAGACCATGCCAAGTACATATTTCAGGACTTAAAAATGAATAAATAAACAAAAACATGTATTGATATCATATTACTAACAGTTATCGGGTTATATCGGGTTTTCAAAAATAATTTTAAGACAACGGAGCCACCTGTCGTGCAAACTTGTAACCACCGCCAGCGCAACACCACCAAAGCAGTCATAAAGGTTTATTTATATTTTGTAAAAGTAGAGCCCCAAATATTTTTAATCGTTTATAACTGTAATCACAGACAAAGCCAGACTGAATTAACTCATAATTGTCTAAACGCTTATAACAGCCGTATCTAAACCTCAATGTCATAACAGCCATTTCCAACTTAAATATCTGCGTAATATATTATACTAAACAACGTTATACAGTCTCATAAACAAACTTACGTAATTAAAAGGAACAATGCACTAACAAGTAACTTCAAGTAAGTTTATTAGTCAGTGAAAGTCAGGCGATGATAGCAAACAGCCACCGGGTGGTGCGTGCAGACACTGCAATTCTCTATAACAGATTCTAATTACACTCATTCGCAATGAATATTAATGTACATTTAGACATAAGCTCTTAAACACATGATATATTGCACAGCCTTTAATAATGACCTCATTAAAACGTGAATATGGCAGGGTTAATAAATGCGTATGATTAACGCTGTTTTGTTCTCTGGGTGTTAGAAAAATGTTTCGTAGATGTATAATAATATGTTTAAGCTGAATGAGTACAGGTTATAACGTAATAGTTTCTAGTGAGAGTATAGTATGTATAAAAGACTTGACATTGATAAATCTTTAGGCATTTTTTGTATTTATACGTGCACGAGTATGTAGTATGTGTGTGTAGGCAATGACATCATAGCATAGAAATCTTTTAAGTATTCAGTTAGAAAAGTAGGGGGACTTTAATAGAAAAAATAAATGGTATAATATATATGCTTCCCGTGACCAGCAAGCTGGATATTTTCTTGAACAAAGAATAAGCATTGGCATTTTGAGCCTGACAGTACTTGTACTGCTACCCTTTATGATAAGTACAACATAAAAGTCTGTTACTTATTTTAATTCCTTTTTGATTAAAATAGCGTGGAGTACTTTGAGAATATCTTAATATTTTCATGGAGCAGAATGAAACCTAATTTAAAATATATAATTATTCATGGAGTAGTTTGAGAATCATTTTTGGAGGACTTTGGGAATAATCCCATACAACGTGGCAATGCTTATTTTTTCGGTAGACAGTGATTTTATGATGCCTTTTTTTTATTATTTCACCCCTTTTTAATTTTTTAATTTTTTTAGGTTGTATATCTTGTTTTATTTTAATTTAAGTTAATAATAATACTTTTTTTTAAATCTTTATTATTTGAAAAGGACTTGGTTCACAGAAAAGAGCGACCATGTCGTCCTCGTAATGCTACAAATAACAATCTGAACTTATAACCAGGTTCTTACTTAAAATATTTGATATACACTACGGGCTGATACTAATAATTGGAAGCCACAATGACATTTTATATATTATCAGTACTAGCCCGTAGTGTTTAATTAAATGATATTGGTATCATTTAAAAAAATATAAGTTTGGACTTAACTGGCGAAATATAGGTGTAATTCACCACTACCTACTCCTTCGGGAATAATGGCGTGATGCTATGGTAAATATCTAGTTTTTCAGAAACTTTTGTACGTAGTTTCAGATCAGCTATGGTCATACTATTACCTACCTTTAACAGTAGACAATTCGCTCAGTTAATATAAATATAGCAATCTAAATATTGTAAAGTTAAATTAAAATCGAAAGTAACAATATAATAACTTTCTCCGTTCCCATAGATTGTGATCAAACCAATTTAATTGTTAAGTTGCATGAAATAGGTTTTAATTTATGTCAAGTTGAGGTCTTATTAACTTTCCACCTTGTGTTTACAGTAAATTAATGATATAAGCTGTGACATATTAATAATAAACCTTAAGAATAACTTGACACAAAAGTAACTACTTATAATATGCCAACTGTGTCAATCCTTTTGGCGTAGATGTGAGTGTCTAACTTTTACGAATTCACATGAATCTCTGTAGATTTAAATGGCTTAGGCTCGGCTCGCCCCCAGGATCTCGCCCCGTGTGATAAAATACTCCACTCGCCCCCTTTTTTATTATTTTGGTGTAGTGACTCATCCCTTGCCACGGGGCGAGTTAAAAATCTACATTTAAATAATTATTTTGGTGGATTGAATCGCCCCTTGAGGTATTTCTTTTGAAATTTAACCTGAAATGGTACAGTTAGACAGAAAAATGTTCACATATGAAAATTACCATGTTTGATGTCTGTAATCTCACCAATTAGTGACACTAAGTTTTTACTACCTGGTTCACCTATTATAACAAAAGGAACCGTTTCAAGGGTCTAATAAACAAAAGCTTTGTTAAAATATGTCACCGTCAGAAGAGTCGTATATATAATGCTTTCTCTTTCTAAGTTCGTATTATAATGTGGAAGGGATGTGTTTTGCGATATTTGCTTATAGGTTTAGTAGTGCCTAGTGACATCGAAGTGCAACGGAATACGCACAATATTGAGATTGTGTAGGTATAGTTTTGGATAGAAAGTCAAGATAAGTTTGTATTACAATCGTATTTTAATATTTTATTCAAATTAAATTTGCAAAACAGTTATTAATTACGTCTATACTTTTTGTTTGACTTTTACTTGTTACTAGCTTTTGTCCGCGACTTCGTCCGCGTAGATTTCGATATAACATAGATCTTTGTTTTAAGTGCAATTCATGAATTCCACAACACCCCACTACAGGAGTTGAATTTCTTTATACGTCAATATAGATAACATTTTTGTAATCAGCGTCCCTGAAAACCTTGAAAACGACATCCATATCAATTTCTACAAATTTTCACACCTATTTCATCCCTTAGTGTAAGTTTTTCAAACACCAAAAATAACCCATCAACTCACTTCTTAACTGAAGTTCTAATTGCGTATTATCCGTCCATAAAAGCCTAAAAAATAACGACTTAGTACTTAGTTTTCAAACATCTTTATCACAATTTCCTCCCCTTTTTTAAAAATTTCACCCCCTGAGGTCCCATCCCTATCAAAAATATTAAAAACAACATCTTAAGTTCCTATCCCTATACTAATTTGCAAAACGTTAACTTCAAAACAAAGATCTTTTCATACAACGTTTCATCCCCAATTTCACCCTCCCAAATTTTGTCAAAAATATCGATGAGGGTATTTTTTATTTTGATAGTAGTGCCCTAAAACAAATTTTTAAATCTATAAGTTAAAAAACAAAGAAGTTTCATACAATTGTTTTTATCCCTTTTCACCCCTTAGAGGTTGAATTTAAAAAACCCTTTCAACAAACACCCCCTACAAATTTCAAGTCGCTACGACCAGCGGTTTAGGCTGTGTGTTGTCTGTCAGTCAGTCAGTCAGGACAAAGCCTTTTATAATATGTATGGATTAATTGGATTATAAGCTAAACCATAGTCTGTCATAGGATTACAACCTTTGAAAATATAAATAGAGAAATAATGACACTCATGTCGCCGCCATTTCATTTACTTGTTAGTAACTACTGACCATTCAATACTTCTATGTCAGTAGTGATTATGTTTTATTATAATTGCCTTTTAATAAATTTAACATAAGGTAATAATTTTGTAAATTTAACAACACATGCATAGCTATTTCAAAGATAACAAATAATATTTTTTAATAACTAAAAACAATAAATAAGTCGTGGTCCAAACATGACTTTTGTTAAGTCGCAAAGAGGAGGTACTACTATATTGCTGAGAGCTGGACACAGCTACCACAAAAAAGAAATTTAACTTCATGTGTCCTTTTATTCCGATCTTCACCATTAAATCCATAGAATGCTCTACTGAATTTTAATAAAAATATTTAAAAGTCTTTATTGCTGACAGTACTTTTAACTTACTAAACAATCGGGGTCGATTTGGGGTATCTAACATGCAAGGGGGCGAGTTACAACATTAAAGTAATCGGGGGCATGATCCACGGGGCGAGCGGAGCCTAAGCCGAATAAAGGCTGAATAAACGGCTAGCATCAGTAAAGTTAACGGTGCGATATCTTCTCACTCTAAAAAATGTAAAAGCTTCTAGATCTATTCCAGTGCAAATTGTTACTTACATAAATAACATAAAGTCTATTTTTTTTATAACCATGTAATGGGATGGGCAAACCCATATACATTTTAAAACGTTTAATATTTAGCTTCATTCACCATCATCATCATGTCAACCCATTAACGTCCCACTGCTGGGCACGGGTCTCCTCCAAAGAATGTGGAGGGAATGTAGGTTACTTACATAAATAACATAAAGTCTATTTTTTTTATAACCATGTAATGGGATGGGCAAACCCATATACATTTTAAAACGTTTAATATTTAGCTTCATTCACCATCATCATCATGTCAACCCATTAACGTCCCACTGCTGGGCACGGGTCTCCTCCAAAGAATGTGGAGGGAATGTAGCCTACTATCCCACGCTGGCCAGACGGGTTGGTCTATACCAACCCGTAAAAATTCGAAACAAACCCTATGGTTTGTTTCGAATTTTCCTTTTCTCGCAGTGCCCTTGTCTGCATAAGGTTACTCCCTTAGTCGCTTCTTACGACAACCTCGGGTTGAGATAGGGTAGTGACATTATGTATTCTTAATCCGCCACTACACGGACAAGCTAGCAAGCTAGCTTCGTTAACCAAACTCAGAAATATAACACGATTAGTCATAACTTCAGATTGCTACATGATCTCGCAGTATAACTTAGTTCTTAGTACACTTGAAGCAATTCATGAACTTGCAACACGTTAGTCGAGGCGTGTTGAGATCATGAACTTACTCGACTAAGGTTAAATGCACTATCAGATTTCTGAATTCCACACGCTTAGATAAACATGCACATGTAACACTAAATTATTACGTTGCCACACGTGAGTAGGCATTTCTTTACGCAATATTTCGTGCTAGTCTAAGCTAGGAATGCTTTAGATATTTCTTTCACGTTAAAATTTTTGACAGACATGATAATCTCGTGATCGATAGTTAGCGACTGCTGAGGACTTACTCGGAAATCGGAATATGGGCATTCAACTTAGTCGATTTTGATATTGTTGCCAATTTTGAAAATGACACGAGTATAATTCTTAAGATGGAAATTTTAAATTTTCAAGTTTCCCTCGACAAAAGACTTATTTGGTAGCAGACATTATAAAAAGTTTGATTTAATTATTGTATAATTAAAGTTATTGATCAGAAACTTCTGACTACTGTTCGTGATACTTTAGGCACGACAAATACATGCAATTGAAGCAGTGTACACGAACAGTTTTTTAGTCTATAAATAAAATATTTCTGCTTCGTCAAATAAATCTTGAAACTGCATATAGGAAATACACTTAGGTACTTCCATAGTTATTCTATTAACGCATTACTTCTTATAAAATAGGCTATTAGACAAAACAACACGCCCTTATTTTATTCCAAGTAAACATTATGTCAGGATACACCTAATCGTTTCTATCCGTCTAAATGTACGTACTAATTAGGTAAAACTGTGGCTTCCGTAAC